>JARDYH010000001.1:10280000-11642500 GCA_029215795.1 Anniella stebbinsi | reverse complement strand
CTGTTGACTGCTGTTTGGAAAAGTATTTATATGAAACAATGCGAAGTTCCCTGTTTCTGTTTGAGATTGTGATAGTCGCTTCTTTTTTAAAAATAATAATACTATTTTTGACAATATGAAGTGATTTTTAAAGAGAGTAATGAAAATAATGATGGTGCCCACTGCCTTTAACAAGTCATAGTCTCTGTGTGTGTGTTTTCATGACAAGCGTCATGGAACAGAGGTTTATCAGTTGTTATGAGTAATGGCAATGCAACAAAACATCCAGCTTTAGCAGCAGTATAGGTCTGAACTCCAGGTATTGGAGGCAAATAATGGGCAGGTATGACAACATTCATGTTGTTCTTTTAAGTGCCAAAACGTTTCTGGCTGCCTCTGTTCTGCCAGTAATAGTGGACATTTGATTCTGCTCAGCCTAAATAAAGAATCATGCTGGAACAGGCCAATGGCGCTTATAATCAAGCATGTTGTTTTCAACATGATAATCATTTCAAAGTGTGTGAATGTGTGTGTGTGTGCAAATATCTTGAAGGGTGGGTAAGAATTCCATTTGGGTCAATATATACATACGAAAGGGCTCTGCACTAATCTACACCTATAGCCCTTTCCCAATGGAGGAGGGATTATTGCGATGGTTTCCTGCTTTCACGATCACCGTTCATGAAGCACAAGCCAGGGAAGATTCCCACAATGACAGGAGTGCCATTGTGGGAGGACATGTGTCCCCTGATGGCACTTAAGCATGTGGATCGGGAGAAATGGGCAGGGCTAGGCAGATGACTTGGCTATGGGGCTTTTTTTTAATGAATCGGGAGAGATGCGCATGAACGCAAAATCACAGCTATGCATGGGGTAGGAAGTCCAGCGAATATGTGATGCTGCACAGAGATATGTCTGTGTTTTTTAAAAAATGATTAGCACCAAAACACGCCGATAACCAATAAAAAATGTGCTGAAAATGGCAGATGGATCCACTCCATGTACACCTCCAAAACCATTGGACATGCCCTTGACAGCGGGTTGGCTGTTCGCCGAGCTGGGAATTCATGCTGGACAGCAACAGCTTCACAAAGGGGGGGGGGGGGCACACCAGCTGCGGTCTTCAGGATTGTAGTGAGACAACTGGAAAAAAAAAACCATGACAAAAGTAATCAGTGATATTCCTGAATAACTGAGGGTTCGACCCAAGATCACAGTGGGATCAGCTGTGCATCATATGGCCCGGTAGGGACGACTTCAATATTATCCTGGACCAGACACGGCTCTGGAGGTAGTGGCCTTGGAAGAAGAGCCCCCCCCCCCCGAAAATCTTAGGAATTGGCAGGCTCATATAAGAGAAAGCTGTATTTCAAACAACCTGGTCTCAAACTGCATAGGGCTTTATATGTTATAACCAGCATTTTGAATGCTGCCCAGAAGCAGTCAGGCAGCCAGTGAAGCTGCTGCAACTGGGGAGTCACATACACAGTGAAAAGCACATGCTCAGAAAACAAAACTGAACAACACAACCAGCTCTACTTGAGCCAGGGCAACCATCTGATGCTCCTTCACACAGGACAATTGATGCTAGTTGTCCCTGTGGTAGCAGGGACCAGGGGAATCCACTTGGAACAGGCCCTGGTATTCTCTTCCCCTGTCTCCTTCACCCTTTTTAATTTCCCACAGGGCAGTTGTTGTTAGGTGTATGTCAGTTATACATATGCACATTAAAACAAGCCAACAAACCAAACAATATGTGCAACTGTGCAACAGAAATAATAATAAAAAAGGGGGAGAATATACTTAAACTCACATGTGAAAACAGTGTGAGAAACAAAACCGGGACATATCTCTATGACAGCAGGTCCCTTTGGCATCTCACAAAGTTGTAGAGCGTAAATAAGTGTGTGACAGTCACCCCATAAGGGATCTTCGCAGGACTGCTTACTGTGTCAAGGGCACAAGTATTAGCTAGAAATTCCTTCCTTTGAAGGGCAAAAACTCCTGAGTTGTTCATTTTGGAACAGGATGGGGCCATTGCAGGCCTGTCCAGCCTCACAGAACAGAAGACTGGATGATATATACGAGCCTCAAAAAGGGTTAGATATCATGGAACGCATATGCCAACACTGAAAATATGTGGGTTAAACTATAAATTAGTTTAAATGTATAATCAAATCTCCATGTCTGTTTTTTACCAAAAGCAGATAATTAGGATGATAGCAAAGTGCAGAAAGAGAATGAGGTTGGTATAGACGTATAATTTCTATTTAATCCATTCCTTTTTGTACATTCAGATGGGTGAGAATTTGAGTTTGGTTCATCCTTTGTAAGACTTTACTAAAAAAAAATTGCAAGTTTCTTCATATTCAAGATGGAAAGAACTTAAGAGCTTACATTTTGAATATGGGAGAAAGTATAGCTGGCAGTTTCATCCATCTCTATCCAAGATTTCTATACCAATTTGCTCCATCATGCCCCCCCTCAATTTCTTACTTCTTATTTCTCACCCACTAACTTCTTGAATCCATCAACGCTGCCGTTCCACTACAGCTGAGCTAACTCTCTTTGAACATCTAGTTCCATGTCAAAATATGCTGATCCGTTTGAAGATATATTTTGTTGTCATTGAACAGGTAGTCACGTTTAACTGAAATGAGGAATAGTGGAAACAAAATGAATAATGGATACTCTCAACCAACCCAACCAATAGAACCTTGCCTAAGTCACCACTGAGTTGAAAGAGACCTTATTGGTTCCACTCAGCTGCCAGGTCCTAGATACTGATAGAGTTCTTACATGTTAACCCAGATACCTGGCACTACCAAAGTCTGAACAGAGTCTGTGGCTCAGTGGTAAAGCACATGCTTTGTGTGCATACGATCCCAGGTCCAATCTCAGTCATCTCCAGATGAAAGCAACTTGAGTATAAGGTCTGGGTAAAGGACCTTGCGTAGACCCTGGAGACCTGTTGCAAGTCCAGTTAGAAAACATTAGAGTAGATGGACCATCAGTTTGATTTGGTATAACGCAGTGCATACTTTCATAAGAAACAAATTTCTGCACTAAGCCTTTGTGGTCACTCCTCCTTGGGTTGGTTGCTCTCAAACAAGCCATAAGACTTGAGAGGACACATCAATTATCAGACTTGTGAATAAGTACACATCTCATATACAATCAACCCATGCCTCATCTTTCAGTTATACATAGTATGAGTGCTCATCACATGGCATGTGCCATGTTGCATGGGAACCTGTCTGCTAGAAGACGACACTTCCAGAGCACACACTTATGGAAAACGAGAAATATTCTTTAAAAAAGAAGAAGAAAAGTGTGTGTGTGTGTGTGGGGGGGGCTTTATTAGGGATATTTTCAAGGGACCTGCCCAGGCTACTCATTTTAAATCAGAGCACTCCCTTCTTTTTTATAATGAGATTCTGGATTTATGGTAGCTCTGAAAAATTACCTCTTTACCATAATGCAGTAGTCATCAAAGGCTGAAATCTCCGTCTCACATTTTTTGCCAGTCTCCTTCAAATTGATAAAATAAATTGTTGTTCTTCTCTCTACTGCTCTGCTTAAGACATTTGCCAGATTAAGGGAAATAGAAAATGTTCTTCGCTGCATTTTCGATATGGGCTCTGAAAGTGAAAGCCATTGTATTGTACTCTGGTTATTTGTTGTAGTTTATCCTCTATAATCGGCTGCTGCCTGTTTGATTGCCACCACTTCCATAGAAATCAGAGAGTCACAGAATATGCACAAATATTCTAATGGGTAGGAACATAAAATGTTAGGAATCTTCCATAGGAGAAGTGCAAGGTTAGTTTAGCTGGGTGTTATAGGTGAAACAAATGCAATTCCTAAAGCGGATAAGTCTGCATTCTACTGGGGTAGGCAGAATGTGGTTCAAACCCCTGCTCTACTTAAGGAAGTTACTGTCTGTTATCTCAAAGGGTTGTGGCAGGGAAAGAAACATGTTTGTTCATGAGGTATCTATACCTGCACTGGTAATATCCCTTGGTCAATGTTGTGGAGGTGTTCACACCATAAGCCTTTTACAAATATGCTTGTGCTTGATTGGATGCACATGACATTTTCCCCCCACCAGCGGTAACACGTGAATTAACCTTTACGGAGACAACTGTATATGAAAAGAGAGGTACGCGTATAAAACACCTTTGTGACATGAAGCAAATAATAATACTCCAACATTTGGCAGATGGAAATATGTCAATTTCACTTTCTCTCACATTCACCTCCCCTCCAATCTCAAGTTATTTCTGACCTGAATATGAAGAGATGTGTGATTTATTTATTTATTTATTTATTTAGAAGTTCTTATAAAAAATGAACTGAACTGAATCTCTCACTCTTCGGCACTGGCCAAATTCAAGAGGTTCAGTGACTTCCAGAGTGGAGATGTCCATGTTGTACCTGACTGCCACAAATCTGTTAAAGATTAGGTGTTTCTCAGAAAACAAGACACATGGATTAATCTGTCAGTTTGGCTTTGTCGTTTGTGCAAATGTCTTATGGGCCTTCCAAGCCAAGGGCCTGGATGTCATAAAAGGGATGCACCCTAAGAAGATCAAGTGTACAAGAAACCCCCATGCTTGGCTTGGGTCTTGTGTTTGTTTTAAATGTAAGAAAAGAAAGGAGTTGTCTTGGGGTGGGTGTGGAGCTTTTAATAGCAAGGATTTAAAGACATGAAATCCTCCTTTAGCCAACACTTTTCTTATTAAACTGTGACCCTGTTCAGATGACACGCTAAGCCATGGTGGTTAAGCATTTTGAGCTAAACGTTATGGCTTAGTGTGTCATGTGAACCATGACTTAGCGTGCCGTGTGAACCATTCCTAACCATGGTGGCTTCATAACCATGGTTTAAACACACTCACTAACCATTTGCTGCAAAATGGTTAGCGGTCTAACCATGGCTTAATGTGTTGTCTGAACAGACCCTGTATGGATGATACAGTTTACCAGGAATTGATTCTACATGGTTATAGCAGCAAAATAAAAAGAAGGAAAAAAGGGCATGTTTAGTGGAGTGGGGTTGAGGGGAAAGAGCAATGAAGACTACCAATTCTACATGCAACAAGTAAAGTGATGGGGGAAGAGAATTTATAGCCAAATTAATGCATTATATGAGCATCGGGGCAGGGGAGACAACATAATAATTTTATAATGAACTGAATCCCATTGAATGATTATTGTAAGAAGAATTTCTTGCTTCCAAATATACAGTGCCTTTTTAATGTTCTGAACACAATTATATTTTTTTCAAATAGACTATAGCTTAATTTAGATCTATTGTTTACCTTAATTTTATTACAAATGATTTATATTTACTAATATGTGAAAATGTTCTACATTAGAGAAGATCATGTATGCTTATACATGTTCTTTGTATATGTTACTGGGGAAAGTAGATGATAGATAGATAGATAGATAGATAGATAGATAGATAGATAGAGATAGAGTTCTGTTAATTAAGGATAAAAATACAAACTTCCACCAGATGTCAGTCAACTTTATTATTTGAAAGCAGGGGTTATCCAAAATAGACTGCTTTAAAATGTCCAACCAAACACATTTCACTTGTGGCACTTACAATTCAACCCTATGCATATCTACTCAGAAGTATCATTTAGCTAAATGGGGCTTAGTCCCAGGATAGTAGTTACAAGTTTGTATCCTTAATGATAAGCATAGGTACCATCTGCAGAGATAAGTGCCCCTCTCTCCCAGATATTCCTTCCCATTAGAAACCAAGTCACACAGGTGTTTGAGAATAAGTTTATTAAGAGTATAGCACATATTTATTTATTCACGTATGTATATATTAGGGGTGTGCATGGACTCCCCGGATCGGACCGGGACCCAGATCGGGACCTCCAATTTTGTCCCGGATCGGATCGGACAAAATCAGAGGCCCCCGGATTGGATTGGGTCCGATCCTGATCCAAAAATCGGACATTCGATTTTTGAATCGGCCGCCATTTTTTTCCCATAGACTTGCATTGGGGGAAAGAAAGCTTTCCCCAATGCAAGTCTATGAGGAAAAAATGGTGGTGGGTGGGTGAGGGGGGCCTAACTCCCTCCTCCCCCCCAGGGTAGTCCGCTGTGGATGTCCCCGGCAGGTAAGCCCCCTCCCCCATGCTCCTTACCCCCCCCGGGGCCGTCCGCTTCCATCTGCTGGCGCCTGCGGGCACCAGTGGATGGAAGCAGACAGCCCCGGGCAGGTAAGCTCCCTCCCCCTCTCCCTGCTTACCTTCCGTGACCGTCCGCTCCCGTCTGCCGCTGGCCGCTACTGTAAGCAGGCTTTGCAGCTTGCCCCTAGGTAGCGCACCAGGTGATCATCACCTGATCATCATCAGGTGATGATCACCTGGTGTGCTACCTAGGGGCAGGCCGCAAAGCCTGCTCGCAGTAGCGGCCAACGACAGATGGGAACCAGACGCCATGGAAGGTAAGCGGGGCGTAGGCCCCCCTCCCCCTCTCCCTCCCCCTCCCCCTGCTTACATTCGGGGGACGTCTGGTTCCCATCTGTCGTTGGCCGCTACTGCGAGCAGGCTTTGCGGCCTGCCCCTAGGTAGCACACCAGGTGATCATCCGCCACTGGCCGCTACTTCAAGCAGGCTTTGCGGCCTGCTCCTGAGTAGCGCGCCACGTGATGTAATCACGTAGCACACAACCTAGAGGCAAGCCGCGAAGCCTGCTTGCAGTAGCAGCCAGCGGCAGATGGGAGCGGATGTCCCCGGAAGGTAAGCCCCCTGCCCCCGTTGTCCGCTTCCATCGGCGGGCGCCCGTTGGCGCCCACCGATGGAAGCGGACAGCCCCGCCAAGGAAGCCCCCCCCCGCTGTCCGCTTCCATCTTCGGGTGCCCACTGGTGCCCGCCAATGGAAGCAGCAGTGGGAGCCAGCGGCCGCCCACCGATCCTCCGATCCATCCGATTTGGATTGGGACCTTTCCGGATCAGATCGGATTGGATCGAACGATCCAGCGGTGAGATCGGTAATCGGATAATTATATCCGATTTCCCCTGGATCGGATCCGGATCATGGATCAGACCCGATCCAGTGCACACCCTTAGTATTTATAACATTTGGATCCTGTTCTAAATCTAGACAGATTCTGGAGTTGTGATCAACAAGAGAGAGTAAGATCTTCAGGGACAATGTTCTATACCATAAAATAAGGATTTTTGTTCTTCCATGGATACCTCTCTCTGAAACTCTAAACTCTGTGAACACATTATAGTTATGGCTCCAACAGAAAAACCTCAATTTGAAGGTAACAAGAGCCTGTCCACTGGCTGAATTGCTTCACATGCCTTGCACTAATCTCTTCACGAATCCCATGATGATGATGTGTGTGGTACAATGTCCACAACTTCGATGGTGCTGTGGGGAATAAACAGTCTTCTCAATGCCTGTTGAGTGGCTTTGTGTGGCATATGTTGACCAAATGGAGTGAGTGTCCAGTGTTCTGTTCCCCAGCCTTGAGCCATTAAGCTAAATCCTGCTATGTCTGGGCCTTTCAGGTCAGAGAATGTGCCTCTACCTGACTCCTCAGATGCAGGGGACACTTTCCCATTACAGCCGTCACCAGCAGCTACAAATCAAGCAGCAGCCCTTTAAGAAAGAAACTGCTTATTTGAGGGGGCAGATCTGACTGCAGGTCTTGAGCTGCTAGCCTTTATAAGGCTTCAGAAAGCCTTTGACTGTTGCTGAGTCAACCGCTCACTCTGACTTGAGTTTCAGCAAATTTGGAGCTATGCAGGGTCATGAAAGACCTTGGTTCAGCCTTGCTTTGCTATTCAGCACACCAAATCTGACTTAACCCTACCTGATGCAATGAGGGTTGGCCCCACTTGACATGACCTGATTGGATGTGACCAAATTTTCCTTGTTGGGGTCTTACTGTATGTTAACTCTCCTTTCTTGTATGTGCCTTACTGGTTCAGGCACCTCTAAGTGCCTTGAACCAAGTTGGGTGGAGGAGTGGAGAGATGTCTCAGTGACTTCATGCAGCTCAGTGATACACCACCCCAAGTCCTTTCTCCATGCTGAGAGGGGCACAGATGTGCTTCTCTCTGGCTAAATGAGTGGAGGTGGGGGTAATGACATCCATGGGTATGGTGCATGGATGCATAAGGTTTAATCACTTGATACATCAGTTTTCAGGGATGAGCAATATCTTTTTCTGAGAACTTGAGGAGCTACTACCAATGAGAGGAGACTACACTGGTCCAGATTGCCCTGTATTGAATCAGACATTTGGTCAATGCCCCATGTTCTTCATGCCATTGTCTCTCAGAAAGATGGGAAAGCAGCAGCTTTGGGGCCTTGTTTGTAATGAGGTAGAGATAAGTCTTGTTTTTTTTGGGGGGGGGTAAAATAAGGGAATATCTATTACTATCATAGAAGGCAATCATATGTGAGTGATAATACAATTTCCCCTCATGCAATAAATTATATCAAGTATTACCACCTCTCAACACAATCCATACCAAACTTTTCAAGGATGAAGGAAAAAATGATTTATAAGATCTGTAATTAAAACACTGAGGATTAAATCGTTGCTTGGAGTCTATCCTGATTGCATTTTTGCAGCTTAACATTTCTCTAGAATATGTAAATTATTATTTTATGGCTTAAATACAGCTGTATGAAAGGGGAGAATGTCTAATTAAATAATTTCCTCTTGGCACTTGTCCTGATGTTTTTCTGTTGGATAATGACTTTCCTAAGTCTAGGAACCTCCGAATACTTCATTTATACTTATAGAGGTAGTGGTTGGTAGAAAGAGAGAAGTATGAAACCTATCTCTTTTATTCTTGTAGATATTTCTATCTTCCTGAATGAAGGCATTGCATGTTCAGAACACTAATCTGTAAAGTCAGATCTGCAATGATTGCCAAGCAGATATGAATCTTTATTGAACATTGAATGGATATTATTATCCCCTGCTCTTCATTACGTTTCTGATTTAAGAACAGAATACAGAACCACAAATGATGTAGGGTTACTGTGATTTAAATAGTTACTTTGTATAACAATCAGTCCATATGCACATTTGTCATGCCTCATGGAGAATGCTAAGAAAAATTTGGGGGGATCCCCACAAAAAAAGAGGGAAGTGTGTGCATTTTGCCCACAACATACATACTCTCCAGACAGGGTCTGATACATTCTCCAGAAATGATGCGTAATCCCCACCAGGCCTGGTGAAATGTGTATCTCAATAGGATTTGGTATATACTCTTGACATATGCATAAGCTCTAATAGACTTTGCAGAATGTGCAAATCTCAAATACATTTTGTACATTCTCTAGGCCAATTTCTCTCTTGCAAATCTGCAAAATTCCTTCATCATAGACAGATCGAATGAGGTATGGAAAACATGCACAGTGGCTGGTTGTTATACAGATCATTCAATAAACACACACACACACACACACACACAGTGGCTTAGTTCGGATGACATATTAAGCAACGGAGGGGTAAATAACGTACTGAGCGTGTGTTAGGCAGGAGGAGTCCCACAGACGACACTCTGCAGCCGGCGCTGCTTGGAACCGGCAAACGCCCCGGCTGCTACAAACTTGTAGCAGCCATTTTGGTTGCAGCCTCTCTTCTGTGTGTCCCCCAGCTATATCCCAGCATGCACCGTGAGTTCTGCTGGCTGCATAGAGCAACTGAGGTTTTTTGGCTGCTCTAGGCAGCAGAACTCTATTCTGAAACGGAAAAGTGCACGGAGAAAGGGGGGACTGAATTCGGACAACACTTTAAACAACATTGCTTCGGGCTAAACAACGTGCAAGCTCGTTGTTTTGCTCCATTGTTTAAAGTGCCTGATTAACGTACTGTCAGTTGTGTGTGCATTGTGTGTTGCCCTCCAGACAACACAATAAGCAACACAACTGATGATTGTTCCCCCCCTCCTCCGTTGCCTAATGTGTCATCTGAACTGAGCCACACACACACACACACCCCTATCTCTATCTAACTATCATCTATCTATCATAAATAATGTTGCCTTAGTCCCTTTTGAATGTTGTCTTCCTGTGGATGTTGGAAATGCAGGTCCAAATCTTTGTTCACCTATGATCCCTGTAGATAAATCAGAATAAGCTACAGTGTAGGGTAGTTGTCAGTGCTTGCATCTTTCAAGACTGGATGAAATAGCACAGGAAAACCTAGCAGATCTGTCTCCATGTCACTGAATGCAGATCAAGCACATATTGGCAAGTATTGCTGTAATCCAACATTTATTGTCATTTACTTAGCTATTGAAGATGCTGGGGGTCCCAGGCACCTTGCCAACAGAAGGAGATGCTGCTGATCTCTGCTGCACCCCATCACTGCACATGAGTAAAAGGTTTTTCAGCACATGTGTACCTACCAACTTATCAAAAGAGTTAGACCTCATCATAGAAAGCTCCTTGCTTTGGCCTGGGTCCTTAGACTGAGTCATCTCTTGGTCATAGACAGTTTCTCATGGGCTGCCCATCCTCACAATCCTGCTTGAACCCCTGCTTGCCTGTAGTCCAGGCCTGGCATCAGGAGCCAGCACCATTGAGCACTCAGGTGGGCCCAGTCTCTTGTTGATGCAAAATGCCGGCTGCAGCATGTCTGAGTGACCATGGCTGTTGGCTGCCATTTTAATCCCTCCACAATGTCTCAGTGCCCTGACAGCATGTCTCCATGGCAAACCTATATTGGGTCCACAGAGACATTATAGAGGGCTTAAAATGGCTCATGGCAGTTAGAGCAGATTCTATTTGTTGCTGCTGCTGTTGCCACCTGCTGCTCCTCAGAGTCCCACCTGGGGAGGGCACCACTGCTGAGAGGCCCATTTCCAACTGGCCCAACAAACATGGTGCTTGTCCCCTCCAGACTGTAAGTCTTGACATCTTCAGGAAGGTGGTTTGCATTTAAGTTCAGAATTTGTGGAGCCCTCTCACCTATTTTCCCCACCCCCTTTTGGTATGAAACTTCACCAGCATTGGAGGATGACACACCCACAGCGATGCTGGAGAAAGGAAACCTGAAAGAAAGCATCCCACCACAGTGGAGGCTGGCGGCTTGGATTTCGGTGGGCTTGAACTCTAGAGGAGCTATCCAAGGGTGTTCAATCCTATCCCCAAAATAGATCTGGTGCCTTGGATAGCTCCTTTAGACTGCTGGCTGGTTCTGACTGAAACGTGAAATGGATTTACAGCCCCACCGACATCCAAGCCTCCAGACTCCACTGTTCCTTCAGATGAAAGACAAACACAAATAGAGTCAAAATGTAAATGTAGATCTTCGGATTCTCCCAACATCTAGATGAAAATGTTGGAATTCCATCCTTTGTACAGACGCCCTGCTCAATTCGGTCGAGCGCTTGACTTGATAAGCCTATGATCGCTTGTGGTGCAGGAAGATTAGAAAAGGCGAAAACAGCTGTGTTCTAAGCAATATGTGTCAATGTGTTTTCACACAAGTTAACTAGGTCAGAAAAATAATCTCAACCAGCGAATGAATGAGAATATGTATTTTCCATGCTGAATATTCAGTTTCACTCTAGGTACTGACTGGCCTTGACACCAACAGGAAATAGGAAGGAACGTAGTTGATTTAAAATAAATGAAGAAGCCTAGAAATTATTTATAAAGAGTACCACTGACTAAGCCTTTGTCTATTATTGGGAATTGAGGGACAGGAATGGCTCCAATGTGTAAATTCTAAAGCAGCTATTAACTGGTCTCTTGCTTGCTTGCTTTCTAAATGGTAAACATGCAGGTGTAAAAAATGCAACATGTTTATGTGATCAAAGCGTAAGGAATGAGTGTTTGGAATTAGAATTTAGAAAGATAAACTACTGAAGTTGACTTCACTCAATAACTTGAAAGATTTCCCTGTAATGACAATGGTAATGATTTGTGGGGAAAAAACTAGGGATGTGCACTGACCCCCCGGATCGGATCGGATAGCGGATCGGAATCGGACCTGGGGGGTCGGATCGGATCGGATCGGATCGGAGGCTGGTCGGATCGGATCGGACCAGATGTCCGATCCGGATCGGACGCCATTTTGAATGCTTTTTCCCATAGCCAAGTATTGTTTTACAAAAACGCCTATAACTTTTTCATTTTTAAAGATAGAAGGATGAAACTTGGGCACATTGTAGACTGGTTAGGGGTAGTTATCTGTGAGAAATTTCAGAAAGATTGGTGCATGCATTTTGTGGCAATTAATTTTTTAATAAATACCCAGGAATGCCTATAACTTTGTCATTTTTAAAGTTACACACATGAAACTTTGCCACATTGTAGGGGGTACCTTGGGACCTATGTGTGTGAAATTTCAGAAACGTAGGTGCTTGTCTTGTGTGGCAATTAATTTTTTAATAAATACCCAGGAATGCCTATAACTTTGTCATTTTTAAAGTTACACACATGAAACTTTGCCATATTGTAGGCGGTACCTTGGGACCTATGTGTGTGAAATTTCGGAAACGTAGGTGCTTGCCTTGTGTGGCAATTAATTTTAGAAAAATGGGTAGTGGTGGGGTAAATACAGTTACGCCTCCCACTTTTTTATTTTTGAAGATACAAACAGGAAACATGGGCACATTACAGGTACCACTTGGCTTGATATGTGTGTAAAATTTCAGACAGCTGGGTCCAGGCATGTGGTGGCAAGGTATTTTTGAAACAATGAGGAAAGAAACGCCTATAACTTTTTTATTTTAAAAGTTAGAAGTCTGAACATTGCTCACTTTGTAGATGGGTTAGGGGTAGATATGTGTCAGAAATTTCAGAATTATAGGTCCAGGCATTTGATGGCTATGGAATTTTTAAATTACATGTTTCAAAAAAATTTCTACAGAGGCCAGGTCTTCCCCTCCCGCTTCCCGCGAAGAAAAGGAAACACTCTCTCGTCTCGATCCCTTTGATCCTTGCTAGTAGTATCCATTACAGGGCTCGTGTCTGCTTGAGTACAAAGTGAAAGCAGACACGAGCCCTGTAATGGATACTACCAAGGATCAAAGGGATCGAGACCAGAGTGATCCTTCCTTGCACGCATGGCTGCAAAACTCAGCTAGGCTCAGCCGTTCTGCTTGAAAAGTGAAAGTAGGAAAGGAAACACGAGCCCTGTAATGGATACTACTAGCAAGGATCAAAGGGATCGAGACGAGAGAGTGTTTCCTTTTCTTCGCGGGAAGCGGGAGGGGAAGACCTGGCCTCTGTAGAAATTTTTTTGAAACATGTAATTTAAAAATTCCATAGCCATCAAATGCCTGGACCTATAATTCTGAAATTTCTGACACATATCTACCCCTAACCCATCTACAAAGTGAGCAATGTTCAGACTTCTAACTTTTAAAATAAAAAAGTTATAGGCGTTTCTTTCCTCATTGTTTCAAAAATACCTTGCCACCACATGCCTGGACCCAGCTGTCTGAAATTTTACACACATATCAAGCCAAGTGGTACCTGTAATGTGCCCATGTTTCCTGTTTGTATCTTCAAAAATAAAAAAGTGGGAGGCGTAACTGTATTTACCCCACCACTACCCATTTTTCTAAAATTAATTGCCACACAAGGCAAGCACCTACGTTTCCGAAATTTCACACACATAGGTCCCAAGGTACCGCCTACAATATGGCAAAGTTTCATGTGTGTAACTTTAAAAATGACAAAGTTATAGGCATTCCTGGGTATTTATTAAAAAATTAATTGCCACACAAGGCAAGCACCTACGTTTCCGAAATTTCACACACATGGGTCCCAAGGTACCCCCTACAATGTGGCAAAGTTTCATGTGTGTAACTTTAAAAATGACAAAGTTATAGGTGTTTCTTTCCTCATTGTTTCAAAAATTAATTGCCACACAAGGAAAGCTCCAATGTTTCTGAAATTTCACACACATATCAAGGCAAGTGGTACCTGTAATGTGCCCAAGTTTCCTGTTTGTATCTTCAAAAATAAAAAAATGGGAGGCGTAACTGTATTTACCCCACTACTACCCATTTTTCTAAAAATTAATTGCCACACAAGACAAGCACCTACGTTTCTGAAATTTCACACACATAGGTCCCAAGGTACCCCCTACAATGTGGCAAAGTTTCATGTGTGTAACTTTAAAAATGACAAAGTTATAGGCATTCCTGGGTATTTATTAAAAAATTAATTGCCACAAAACGCATGCACCAATCTTTCTGAAATTTCTCACAGATAACTACCCCTAACCAGTCTACAATGTGCCCAAGTTTCATCCTTCTATCTTTAAAAATGAAAAAGTTATAGGCGTTTTTGTAAAACAATACTTGGCTATGGGAAAAAGCATTCAAAATGGCGTCCGATCCGGATCGGACCTCATCGGATCGGATCGGATCGGATCGGAGGTTGTTCGGATCAGATCGGATCGGATCGGATTTTCCCGATTTTGGGTCGGATCGGATTCGGATCGTGGATCGGATCCGATCCGATGCACACCCCTAGAAAAAACATAGTGTAACCAAATTCAGGTATTATATGCACTGGGGCTTTTCACTGAGATTTTGATCAAAATGGGAGCAGAAGAAAGTAAAAAAATTACTGTCTTAGAGAATTAAGGATTTCAACTTCTAATTTATGTACTATCTAGGAAATTTTAAAAAAACAAGTTCCACGTTATTTGTGTGTGTGCATCCTGATTATGGGATTAAAGTGGCAAACTACTGAGACGTGCAGAACTTCCTAAATATAGTTTCACTCTAACGTTAGCAAGGTTCAGTGTTTTACTCTCAACACGCTACAAGGAATATTTAAGGATATTCCATTTGCTGCAAGTTTATATCCTTGAGGGACTGGAGAGGTCATGGCTGTCCATTTTATGCAGAGATCCGATTGAAAGGAATGCCAGATTTAAAGTCATCCTTGCAGAATACAACTGGATGTTTCTCTTCCTTCCTTCCTTTTCTTTTATATTTCTTCTTGTAAATGACTGGTATCAGATTTAGGTGTTTGAAAAAAATAATTCCATAAATGCAATGACAAGAAGTCAGAGAGGTACTGGTTTCATGTTTTAAATGCTGCCTTTGGTTGTATTTCTGCTGGTCTAGGACCGTAATGAAAACTTTGTTTTGCTTTCCTCTGCTTTGCTTTGAATGTCGTGACGCAGGGATGGGTTTCACATGATTCCATACTGTTAGTATCTATGAAGAAGAACTATATCAGATGGACGACTGGTGGATTAATCATAATTGTGGCCCCACCAGCAGTGTCTCTACAGAGGCAACATATAAATCATCCACCTGGTTAGATGTAAGGACCATCAATGGGAGTTTCTTCTTTTTTTCCCCCCACCCTGTCTGTGATTCATAATAAGTGCTGACCAACCAAAATGGCACATGCTTTGGAGAACATCCTTCTTCCATGCCTGCATACTCTGGAGCATGTGTAGGGGATGTATGAGAAATCAGTTTCAGTTTGATTTTGTTCAGGCTTTACCCTGTTTGCACCTTCCAAAGGTATCATGGACATGGATGCAACATTGTGTCCGATAGCATGTGTTCATTTGAAAAATGTGCTTGAAAATGTGTACTTTTGAAAAATCCATGCAAATGCGCTTTCATCAATGGAAGAAGAATGCATATATTTCAATGGTGCACACAAATGCCCTTCCACTGCGTAGTTGCTGGCAGGGGAGAAGAGACATGCTCGCTCCCCACCGGGGCATTTTTGGCACCACTGGGCTGGAGGCTGGGCAGCTGCACTTATATGAGGCAGCTGTGCCCAGCCCTGCTGGCCCTTTGAAAGGTGGCTGAGGAGCTCGGAGGACTCGCTTCTGCAGCTGTGCTGGGAGACACGTGGCCAGCAGCAACGCCGGCGACAGCAACGCGGGCAGCCTTGGCCTCCTTTTCAGGGCTGCATGTGGAGGCTTGTGACTCCGGCTAGGGGTGGTGGTGGCGGCATCACCCTCCCGCGTTAGGAGGCACAAGGAGCCTCGTGACGGGAGCAGTGTCCATGGCAGCAGCAGTATCGCTGGCCATGGCCTCCTTCGGAGGAGGCTTGCAATGTGGTGGTGGTTGCAGCACCGCCCTCGGCTTACTGGAAGGGGACTTGCGAGGGCACATCGTGAAGGACAAGGCTTCTGGCCGGGCTCTCCGTGGCGCGCTTCAGGAGCAGCAGCAGGGGCCTAGAAGGCCCAAAGGTTTGCTTTGGGAGGGCCAATAGGCCTCTCCCATCCAACTGCAGGGTGAGGGGCTACTTTCGAGGTGGTGAGGGGGTGTTTTCCTGGGGATTTCCTCCTTCCTCCCCCGACCTACTGTTGTGCCTACAGAGATAGTGGGATCGAGTCCCAGGGCTTTTTACATGCTGCGCTGGGGGCGAGGTGTTGAAACGGGGCCCCGAGAGGCAGGCAATTGGTACTGGCACTCCCCTGTTTCAAAATGGAATTTGGAGAACTTCAGCAAGCTTAAATTTTCCAGATTTCAACACCCCTATCCATATGGACCTTAAAGGATTGAATCATCATGCCATGTTTTGGATGCTGATTAGAATTACTGCATCTTGTCATGGCATATGGATGTCCATTGTAACAGGCTCCCCCCCACCCCGCCCCATGTAAGCACATAGCAGGTGTCAGCCAGGACAACTGAATGAATGCTATTCATTGAACTAGGCATCAAAACCACAAAGAGATTCTCCCCAAAATGGCAACTTAGAAAAACAGAGTTCTCCCTGTGGACTCTAGTAGAATGTACTTTATCTCGAAACATGGTTACTAGAGACGTCCATTGGCCACAATATTTGATTTGGTGCTTTGGGCAATGGTCTGATTCTGCTCCTGCAGAATTTCAATCAATCCAAATTGGAACCAACACACACTTACTGTGTAGTGAGGAATAAAGATTATCCTCGGTTGCATCTACAGAATTAACACAACATATAAGTTGTCCATGAGCGAAGTAAGGTCCTGGACTGACTCCACCCATCTAGGTTGGCTACCAGATCCTTCCGCATAGGAAGGAATATAAGACTGCTTCCTGATTCAGTTGAGTCTTATTTGAGCACCAATGTCTTAGTGAGCTGTGATGTGTTCCTACGTCCTTGGTTGTTCTTCCTCATCCTAATTCCAGCCTTGCTCTTACCTACTGATCTGTCTTCCAGTTCTGAATTGCTCTTGGGTTCTTCTGTTTATTGGCTTATTCTTGTTCCTGCTTCCTGGTTTGGCCCACTCCTCAGTTCTGGCTATTGGCCTTTCTCAATGTTCCTGGCTTACCGCAGACTGTTGCCCATGGTCCAGCCCTGGCCTGACAGAAGGCAATTCTACTCATGCAGACACACAATCGGAAACTTTGTTTTAAGGTAGGCAGTCTTGCTGATTGGTTGAAGGAGCCAATCACACCTGATGCAGAGATGTAGTGGGATTGCAGCACCTCACCCCAGTTGAGGCATATTGGAAGAAGAGAAAGTCAGAACAGTGAATCACACAGATATACAGAGGTCACTTCCTCTGGTGGGTTCTTCGGACTTGCACAACGTCCTTTAGTATTCAATGAATGCATTTCTCATGCACACTATTTTGATTGATAATGAGTTGTGCTAATATTTCCCAAACGACAGCAGTGCATGACTTCTCATTTTTGGTTTTTGTTTTTACTTTATTTTGGGGTGGAAAAAAAATCATTATTATTTTTTTCCCAGGGGAAGGAGAAAGTTTCCATCAAATTCTCAGTGTTCGTACACATCTTCCTTCTTTTTCTCCCCTTTTCCCAAGGCACTTTTGTCCTTGGCCATTTCCAATGCTGGTAATAGTCACTGTTATAGCATGGCTATTATTTTTGCATTCTCCATAATGCTCTAGAACAAGTATCATTCCAGGACATTTTGGAGGAGAAATGACAGCTGCCACCCCAAAAAATTAAATAAAAATTAAATAAAAATGCTGCAAAATATTTGGAGATAATTCTGCAAAGTAGCCTTCTTTTTCTGAGAGAGAGAGAGAGAGAGAGAGAGAGAGAGAGAGAGAGAGACTCAGGGGAATACTGTCTTCTGTAAAACTTCATTTCAGATCTGTAGCCAAACTTGTTCCTGCCAAGCACACACAGTTATGTGGACTCTGACAGTTGGAAATTATATTCCAGATACCCAAGTTTGATTCAAATGATTCCATATACACCACAAATTAAAGTTAGAAGAGGAGGAGGAAGCCAGAGGAAGGGGATGGAAATTGCCAAAAGTTGCAAATAATGAAGAGAATGTAGTCTTTATGGCCCTATATAGAACAGCTGCATCAAATATGTACAGTATTTATAACAGCAATGAAAATATAGCTGAAGGCATTAAACTTAATGGAACTCACTGCCAGACTAGAAACCGACTCAATTTGTTCATAAGGGGCTACTTTTATGAGTAAGCCAGGCAGTAGTTGAACTTAAAAGATTGAAATAAAGATGGATCAGTAGCTGAGAAAGTTAAGAAAGTAATGCGATGATTTTAATGAAGTGGAAAACCAGAGAGCCATGGAGGAGTATTGTTTTTCAGGTCGCGATAATGTGAATACATCTGTGAGAGGCATGTAACACCAATCTATACTAATTGAGGAAGCAGGGAAAAGTTATCTAATTTAACCGTGTGCATGACAATTCCCTAGATACCTGAATAGGCTCGAAAGACCTCCCAGCATTTGGTGGTTGGATCAGAAATATATTATAGTTGTGCAACAAATTGCATCACAACACATTGCTTCACACCATCAGAGACTATGACTCAGTGAACTGGTATGTGAAGGCTGAAGAACAACACAAGAAACGCACAACAACCTTCTCCAAGACAGTTCCTCTGGAGAGGATTAAAAGGACAAGCATTTTTCCTCCAGACATGATATACAGCTCCATCACACCAGCGATTTAGTGCACTCTCACCATGTTTGGTGTGCGGATTTGCAGCACGGTACTCACAGCACGCTGTGCCTGTCCTGCTGACACCCCGCCTCTTCCCCAGCCTTTCCTAGAACACTAAAAGTCTGGATTATTTTCCCCAAGCACATTTAATGCTAAGTCTCTGTGTAGTTTTAAAGGGACTGGGGGCTTGAATGGATTGCATCAGGTCCTGGCAGGGAAAACAGTGTGTCCCAGCAGCTGGCTCCAAGCCTCAATAAAACCCCCAAACCTTGCATCCCAGGCTCAAAAGCATTTTTTTAAAAAAATCATACAAAGCCTGAATCTCTGCAGAGACAGGATTGTACTCCCTTGATGCCCCCAAAGAACCAGAATAAAGGGTCATTCCATTTTTGCCTGGGAGAAAGGTAGTCTGGTTGAAGTACTTATCTGCCAGGACCTGACTGGAGGGAGAAAGAGAAGGGGAGGGGTAGAGTGGAGTGGAAAAGCAAAGGACTGAAGGAGTGAAAGAGTGAAAGAGCAGCTATTCGGGTGAAAGGGAATATAAGCTTGACACACTTTCGCCTCAGAGGTTTAAAAAAAAACACAGAGGCAAACCAGGGGAAAAAATTAGGTGTGATGGAGATCATAATGTCACACTAATTTGTGGCTAAACTGTTAAGTTTTGGACTTAGACTCAGAGTGATTTAAACAGCAACTCAGAATGTTTCCATATTTAAATGCCCTCATTTTCTTGCACATTCATCTCAAATTCAAATGTCACTGTAACTAGGACTGAGAACATGTCCCACATGCTACTCCTCTATTGTTCCTCTGGTTCACTCTGTCTACATTCCACTTCTCCTGAATTCAAGTTTAAGTAGAGCACCTTTTATGAATGTGATACATCCAGAGAAGTCTATGTTATGTAGGTTTGGGCATGGCATGCACCTGCCGCCACTCTATGGTGAAAATGGGCCAGCTGGAAGTCAATACAACTGGGACATGAAAGGCTTATGGGGGCATCTAGGTATCCACCATAACTCTGCCCCCTTTACAACTCTTCTAGTCCCTGTCGCTGCTCCTTCTGCTTCACGAAGAAAGCAGAAGGAGGATGCACAGGGACTAGAGACATAGCAGCAATGCCAACTGCTTTAAAGTAAGTTAGACAAAGCAGTGAGGAAGGGGGAGCTTCCAAGAGAATTTGTCAAGAAGTTGGTGAGGCATCTGGTCATTGTTTGTGTATATGGAAACGGGGGGCTGAGAGATTCTGGGTTCCGGGGTCCATGGGTGAGGCACGTTTGGAAAGAGAGAAAAGAGAGAAAAGACTAATGCCAGTGTTCTTTGGAAGGGGCGAGAAAACGGAATAGCAGAAGCTGTTGACAGGGTATATTAAGTTTTTGGGGAGTTAGTTAAAACTGCTGCAAGAAAGTCTTGTGATTATCCAGGCTTCTTAACCTTAATGGAACAGTAAGAAGGACTCACATACACTCTCCCTGAGTTAAATAGGGAGAAGTGGCTCTGTGGGGTGTTTTAATTTAAGATTAAGAACAGCTAACCCCTTTCCTAAAGGGACTCCAAGTCTGAAGGTTGTTGATGGAGCAGCTTCCCAACCTCACTGTCCCCGATTTTGTGCTGCTCCATGGTCTTGACCTCTAAAATTCATGCACTGAGCATGGGTGTCTGCTTTGGAGACATTTACCTGCATAGACCTCTATATGAGTATATGCAAGTCTATAGACAATGGCTTCCACAATGCAGATGCCCATGATCAATGCATGGATGTAGGGGGTGGAGCTAGGGATCTACACGACCTTGGGGTTGGGCCATGGAGGTATAACCTCCCCCTCCCCTTCAATGCATAAAGTCTTCTCCATGCATATGACAAATGAAGGGATCTTAAGGGCATTTCTGAGCTTAATACTATTTCCAGGTTTTGTATCCTGTTTTGCCTTGGCCTCAGCCTCACATGGGTGGTAGGGACTAGGCACAGTCAGGGTGAGCTTCCTCTAGGCAGGATGATTCAGCCAGTCAAATCCAGTGAAGCAAAGGCAAACACAAGTCAAGACTCATAATCCGAAATCAGGACCATGGAAAGTTCCAAGTGTGGCCTGCTAGCTGAGCAATTGAAAGAATTTGAATATCTGAAGAGCAATTTGGAGGTTCATCAGATGAGTGTTTTATCACACACTCGCTATTGCCCATGGACAGATGTGTGTGCGTCCTTTAGACAACGTCTCAGCCTCCCGTCCACCTACCGTTCCTTCTGCTAGGTTTTTTTTCCCCCATTGCAAAATGCACCCCTTTAAAATGCAATGTGCCACAATCTCCTGCTGTCTGCAGGAAAGGTGGTGCCATATAAATGGCCCTTGAGTGGGCCATGTGATCTTTGTTGACTTTTTCTTTCCCCTCTGGGCAGAAAGAGAAAGTAATGAGAGACAAAAGCAGGGCAGAGAAGCGACGGTAAGGAAATGTGATTTCCCCCCATGTGATGACACTTTTGGATGAGGAGAATTTCAGAAACATCTCTATCTGGTAATTGTGGTGGCCCATACCCTATGATATGTACACCCCATTCTAAGAATGTGGTCTCTATCAGAGGAAACCTAAAGACTGCACACTATAAACCTAGTATCTTAATCAAGAATCATCTCACACCAGATAGAGATGAGGGTGCTTTTTTAAAAAATATCCAACCTGCATTTACTCTTTTGTAGTAACCTGCTTGAGACCAGCTGGGAAGCTCCCAGTGGGGAAATTTGAGCTGTTGACATTTTAAATGTATTTCAGACATTCTGAAATATCATCTTGAGCTAATAGTGGCAACCTAAAGAAAGGAAAAAAGTGGTAAAAGAAAAGGAAAATAGAGTAAAATATCTCCATGTGGAACCAATAGAATACCAGTTAATTGATGAAGAGAGAAAGGACTTTAATTAAATATATGGAGAGATGTTTCCTGCAGGTCTGTTGTATTAGATTTTTTTTTTAAGTTGAACTCTTCTAAAAAATCAGCAGGACATACATCATGTTTTGATGTTCATAATGGCATATTTTGGTTTGCAACCCAGAGGAAAATAAAGTTAGAAATGTATCAGTGAGACAGTGTCTCAAATTATTCATTACCATAGTTATGTGGTTACAGCTTTGTAAGTGTTTGAAGTACAGGGCAACAGGATCGATGGAGTAGTATCCCAACTACCATGTCTGTCCTTGATCAGGGAAAGACTCCATCATGGAAAGTAGCCAGCTGATCAAATGACCCAAGATGACTCTCCCCTTTGAAGTATTTGAGAGCAGTGTGGCATCTGGTGAAGTAAAAGCTGAAACTGAATGGTTTTGATGATATGTACATCAAGACTAACTGAACTAGATATTGATGAATGACAGAATCAAGCTACTTACTCAAGAAAGTATCATGGGAGAGGGAGAAAACTGTCTCCCTATCCACATTCTCCACACCATGCATAATTCTCTACACTTCTATTATTTCTCCCCTTAGCCTCCTTTTTTCCCAAACTAAACAATTCCCTCTTTTCTGTTTGTTCCTATTCAGGTTCCTTTTCGTCCTGGGTTCAGGTTTCTTTTTTCCCTCTCTCTTTATATATGACAATAGACAGAAGGATATTTAATCTAACCCCCTCAAGAAACTGGCAATATAGCGGTCAAAGATATTATCCTGGAAAAAGAAATGGAAGGCAAAAAGAACAACCTGAAATTTCCATCTGGCACAAGCTGAATAATTCAGGACTTGTGGAGAAAGAGCTTTTTGCTATAAATCAGACCCTTGCTTCCCTAGAAGAAATATAGCTCTAGTCTTTGAAATATAGGATGAAAATACCATACAGGGAACTGTTGGCCACTGCTGTCATTGCTCATACAATGGACTGTTCATGCTAGCTGTTTGGATCAAATTGTGTAGTCACCCCCCCCCCCCCCATACACACACACGGCTTTTCCACCCTGCTCATTCTCTATCCTCCTCTGCCACCCTCTCTTCCCCACTGACACTTCCCATGCGACTGATTCTGGATTTTAGATGCAAAATTCTTTCAAAAGGTGGGAAGCAATATTCAGAGCATTTAGAATATTTGATGAGCAGCACTCCTACAGTCTTGGTTGTTCACCCTGATGCAAACCAGTGCCTCCTCTTTTCCCTTGCTCAGGAGTGCAGGACCTCAGGCCACTGCACCAAATCTCACCCAGCTGGCAAACCAATCTGACCTTCTATGGCTCCTCTGCACCTTTATGTGAAAGCTTCCCTACATGTGGCAAAATAGCATACCAAGGTGAGGGTTAAGCTAAACCTTTCTTCTAGGTGTGCTAGTTTAGTTTACTACATATATAGAGCTTGAGAGTGGAGGTCAAAAAACATGTTTCCAAATCTGCAGACTGAAAGGGCACAATCTGCACACACACACACACACACACACACACAGTGTTATATGACCCCAAAATACCTCTTGCTACTTTCTCCTTAATATCTCCTCATTCCCACTCCCTGCTGAAGTTAGCTCTAGTTGCTCCACAGATGATAGACTGTATGAATAAAACAAAAGTAAAACAAAAATAACTTTCTTCATCAGATAAGCCTGTTTTACTGCCCTGGTAATTGTCTGAAAAGATAACAGAGAAAACGGTGGCCTATTCCTCAATATGAAGTTTTTATGGCGACCCGAGACCTTGTCGGCTCAAATTAGCTTTCCGTGGCAAAAAAAAGGGGGGAGGGAATAAAATAGGAGAGGATGGAAGGGAGTTTTCTTTATCAGGTTTTTAGGTATACATTACCTGAGGTTACCAAGAGACACGAGTGCTTCTTTTCTTTGTGGCAGGTGAGCTTGGAACAAAATGAATCCTGACACTCTTATGAGGGGTCACTCCATAAGTCTTCTCGGTGGCCGTTTTACAAGTTTCCTTCTTCCATCTATGACTTTTACACTGTCAGTAGAGGTAGGGAAGTGATACACGAGAGGGGACTGCTGGCCAATGATGTAATGCCATCAAAGATGGAGAGGAATTCCTACTCATGCTGATAACCCAAAGCTTGTGGTAGAGGGTGCTTCAGTCAAGACTGTAAACCCATCATGGTGCCTGACAGGCTAACCACCCGGCCCTGACTTGGGTTGCAGGCATCGTCACCACTGTCGGGCCATTCAGCAACCATACCCTTGCATGGTCCTGCCAGAGGAACTCCTTCCTCCTCTGCTGTTTCACAATGAACAAATTCCCTTCCCTTCCACATGGCTTTCTGAAGCGATGGTCACCAATTATGTGTAGCCACTAGTGACTTGAGTTTGGTAATGCCTTCCCCAGTTGTCATGGTGTACTTCATTCATTGCATCTATTTGGTTAGTCTTCCACCTCACTGAAGTAGAAATTATGGTCAGGCTCTAAGGCACATTACCAGATGTCACTTTTACAAAATATGCCATTTCTTACCCTGCCACTGTAGTTTGTTTGTTTGTTTGTTTGTTTGTTTGTTAATGTGCTCCTGACTATCAAAGCTGCCAATGACCTGTAATATCAGGGTCTAGCATTGCTAGGAAATTCCAGGAACCAAAAGACTAAGGCTGCATTTGGCTGAAATCAATGCCAAGTAAGGATGTATGAAGGAGCCAAAGGTAAGGTCCTTCTTAAAGAAAACAATACCTTGGGGGGAGCTGCATAACCTGGAAGTGGCCACTGAAAAGACCCTCCCTTAGAACACTGCTAGGGTTATATGAATTTTGTAAAATCCATTCTGTCTGCATTTCATGGATTGTCAGGTGTCCCAGTTGCCTTTCCACACTTTGGCCTATTATTATATTTTTATAATTATATATTAGTATAGTTAATCTTTTGTAAACCACCCAGAGGGCTTCAGCTATGTGGTGGAATAGAAATTTAATAATAATAATAATAATAATAATAATAATTGCATAATAAAATAATTGCATAATATAATTATATTAGTATAATCCCTTGGCAAGAGATGGCTTTATCTTTTAAAAACAACAACAATTGCAACCCACTCATTAATCTCCTCTCGAAATGACATTTTCCTTGACACCTCAGTACTGATTTGCCAGCATTTAGAGAAATGTATTTGGATGGAAATTTCAATTTGGAAGTAGTAGACCTGTGCTGTTTTCCTGTCACAGAAGAAGGATCAATTCATATCAACTGCTGGATCTGCTCCATATCCAGGGAAACATATAAACATTTCCTAACAGGTTTGTCTTCTCTTACATTTCTGCAAAGGCTGTCATGGCATTGTGCTTGTAGGTAAGTTGTTGTGCTATAAGCCCCAATAGGAACATAGGAAGCTGACTTCTACTGGGTCAGACCACGGGTCCATCTAGTCCAGTATTGTTGACATTGACTGGCATCAATGGTTCTCCAGTGTTTTGGGAAGGAAGCTTTGCTATGTCTACTTAGAGATGATTAAGTCAATGACCTTCTGCAAGCAAATCATGTGCTCAGCCACTGAGCTACAGCCCTAAACCTGTTCATACATTACAAGGAATGGGGTAACAATGCTGATCCTTCCCCTGACATTGTTTGTCTGTGAAACATCTGCACATTGGCATGAAGTCTACACTAACATTCCCCAACCTGATGTCCTCCAGTTGTGTTGGATTATGATACCAATGATTTCCAGTCAGTATGGCCATTGGCTGGGAATTATGGGGGTCATAGTCCAATACACCGGAAGGACACCAGGTTGCGGAAGTGCACATCAGCAGCTGCTCATGTGTAGGAGTCCCTGGTGATTAGAACTGGAAAACACAAAGGGCAGAATAGTGTTAAAACTATCAATGTCCCCCCCCCCCCAAACAACCCTGTTTATCTGTGGACCAGACCACATATAATGAATCATGTAGTAGTCACCCAACAACTTGTTTAGATGGCCACTTACAGTGTTGACAATCAGGTTGAATAAACATTAGATGGAAGCGGTTGGGAAGATAGGGCAACTTCACATTTCTCTGTCCACACTTCAAACTACTCACCCATAGGGGTTTAAATGTTTGTTTTCCTGCATTTAAAAACCTGTACGGGAGAACCATTGGGGAGGATCAATTTGGAGCTGGGAAACAGGTAGGAAAACATGAAGCATCTTACTCTGCCTCTGGTCAGTTCTTGATTGACCCCACTCAGTATTACAGGTCGGTATAAGTGGGCATGTGCCAAGGCCTACCTACCCTTCTCTTGGGGGTCCACTGTCAACATGTGGAGTCTCCTGGCCCTGATATTCCTTCCTGTCACTGCCTCTTCACTTGTCACCTCAAAGCATGAAAACAATGACGAAAGTGAAGAGGGGGACATCATCATCCACTTGTCTTGAGTTCTCCCTCTGGATGGTTGGGTCCAGAGGAAGAAGGCACATGGATGGGCAGCAGTGTCGAAGAGGAGATGGCCCTGCTTGGAGAGTGGAATGTTAAGGACATCTTCCCCCACCTTCAAACCTGAAGTCAACCCTTCCCCCCCCCCCCCCCATGCTGGAAGTGCATTTTTTATTCTCATTTAAACAGTCCTTCATGCTACAGGTATAAATATTTGAAACACATCGCTTGCCCTTAGGTTCTGACTAGACCAGTATTTGATGATTTGGAGAACAGCTGGAAGACAAGATACCAGAAGCAGCCATCTGCTTCTTTTGAATAGAGAATATTGCATACATTTCTAGATTTTTTACCTTGTGCAAACTGAAACTGCACAAGGGCAGAGGAGGAGCACCATTGTATTGGTGGGCATTGCCCCTGAACTATGCAGATCTACTTCAATATCCAAAGAAACACTAATTTCTTCCAAATGTTCAAGCACGGCGGTTGAATGCTTCGGTATAGGGACATCAGAGGAATCCAATTCAATTCCTCAATGAGCTTGCTCTATCTATCTATCTATCTATCTATCTATCTATCATTTGTTTATTTATTACATCTTTATACTGCCCATCAGCCAAAGCTCTCTGGGCAGTGTACAATTAAAAATCATAAGAATAACAATATAAATTGAAACATTAAAAAGTTTTTTAAAAAGGCAGTGTAAAACGAGTTATATTAAAAACCAGGGAAAGCCTGTGTAAAAGGTATGTCTTCAGGAAGCATTTCAAAGATGTAACATTTTCTGCTTCCCGAACCACATGAGGGAGGGTTTTCCAGAGGGTGGGGCGCCATTACAGAGAAGGCCTACTGCTGAGGTTCTTCATGGTGGCATTCCATTCATTTCAGATTAAAAACTGCAGAAATTACAGCCTCAAATTGCGTACATTGGATTAATTAGTAAAAATTTTGGCCATAAATAGCACAAATTATCTTAAATTGGGAAGTGTGGATTATGTTAGTCCATGTGAACCAGAGAACTTCCCTCATCTCTAGATTTTAGCTCATACAAAACACTTTATGTGGTGTCAACATTATGGAACTCCTCATATGGAGGTACCAAAAAGTTGTTTATGTTTGCGAAGCATGCAAATATGTACCATTCACAACCCTGAATGCAAACATGTCTGCTAATTCCTAAAGAGGTGTTGATGTTCAAAATGAAAAACAAAACGTGGGGAGAAAGCACACAGTTGGTTGTACCCCTTTTAAGTTGGTTCTGGTGCCACCCTCTGGAGCTCTCTTAACAAATAATATGCACTTTTCCCATTTGAAATGAAAACTTTTCCCCCACTCAAATGAAACAAAAAAGGAACCCAATCAAACACGGGAAATGAGGCATTGTTTGAAAAAATCTCAGTGATGGAAGAAGAAGAAAACAAACAAACAAACCCACTGGTCTTCCCATCCCTACCCCAGCTCCATGGGGTGGTGAATATTGAAGGTAATTTTACTCCACCTTCCTTCACTCCGTCACATGTGAGAGCCAGTGTGGTGTAGTGGCTAGAGTGTTGGAGTGGGAGTCGGGAGATCTGGGTTCTAGTCCCCACTCGGCCATGGAAACCCACTGGGTGACTTTGGGTCACTCACAGACCCTCAGCCCAGCCTAGCTCACAGGGTTGTTGTTCTGAGGATAACATGGAGAGGAGGAGGATTGTGTACACCACCTTGGGTTCCTTGGAGGAAAAAAAGTGGAACATAAATGCAATTATATATATATATATATATATATATGTGTGTGTGTGTGTGTGTGTGTGTGTGTGTATAGAATAGGCTTTGGACTGAGCCACACATGTCCTTACCATTTCACCCCAAAAGTCTCTGAATGGGGTTAACTTGACTTTATTCCATTGAACAGAACTGACTCAAGATTAATTTATTGAAATAGAAAGAAAATGTCCCATCCCACCACTCTGCCATAATTCTCAATTACATCTAAAGATAACTGAGACAGCTGGAGGCAAGGGATAACCTTATGCAGAGCAGGAGTTCTTGTCGTTGGTTTGTAAAAATATTGCTTGGTTTTTAGCCACAACAGTGATAGATGGGGAAATGTTTCAGTGTGTCTCTGGCTTCGTTCGCTATTCCCCAGTTAGGGAGATGACTTCTGAAATTAAAAACCAGCAAGCACCCCTATATTATTTCCTGAAGCCTTTTAAAAATATATATATTGTTTAAAATTCCATATCATCAAAGTGGTTCAGAAGTGCTTAATTTCTCCTGCACTGTTCCTTTTTTGGTAAGCTCTGATGAAAAAATATGTTTGGCATATGGCATAAGGGTTGAAAATGACATCCTCATTGACCTATTAGACAAAGAAACCCTATGTAGTTTGCAAAGAACCCTAGCCCCCATGCAGAGGATTCTGGGGCAATACCAGAATTGGATGGAACCACAATACATCCTTTAGTCCAACCTAACACAGGAAATTATCTTCTGAAGCACATATCATAGGTGGCTGTTTACCTTTTGCTTAAAAAACCTGTAAGCAAAAAGAGTCCACCACTTTTTGAAATAATCTGTTTCACAGTTGAACATCTTGTATATCAGGAAGTTCTCCCAAATGTTTAGTCAACATTCCCTTCTTTGTAATTTGAACATCCCCTTCCTTGTAATGTTGATTCTGGTCCCACCCCCTGGAGCAGAAGGTAGATCTCCAGAAGTTTAAGCCTTCAACTTTAGCTTTCCTGAACATTGACTATGCTGGCATGGGCTTTAGGAGTTGAAGTTCAAAACATCTGGAGATCTACCTTCTGCCCACCCATGATCTATGTGACAGTCTTTCAAATATTTCAGGATGGCTATCTTATTATCAATTAAATGCCCCTTCTCTAGGCTCCCCACCAACTGGCCAGCCATTTCTGCTCTTCATCTGCATGTCCTCCTTCACCCACCCACCCCTCTCTCTGTCTCTTCACCTGTTTTCCCATCCACACCATCTCTGTCACCATCACCTCCTTGTCACTACTAACTTTCTGTTTCCTGGCTACATAGCAGCATCAGTGGTGGTGAGAGATGGAGGGCTTAAGGGTGAAGAAGGGGGCAGGAATGAGGAAAGGGTCTTAAAAGGCATAATCAGGTGGTATTGGCAGACTCTGCATTACTAATCCCTGACATAATGAGTGTATGTAGACATTATAACATTAAGCTGGAAACTCACCCCACAGAAACAGTGGGGTCATGTGTAAAGTCCAGGGCCAGATCCACAGCAAGCAGGATATAAAACTATGAAAATGGTATGAAAGCGGTATATGGTATGTGTCAATGGGCCCCAACAGTTGTCAGTGCACTTCAATGCCACTATAAAGCAGTAGTGTGGCACCTGTCTCTTATATACCACTTTCATAGTGCTATATCCTGCTTGGTGTGAATTTGGCCCATGTGTGGTGTTGCGGTTGGAGTAGAATTGGGGAGATCAAAGTTGAAATCCCTACTCTGCCAGGAAGCTCATTGAGTGATCTTAGCTTCTCTCTCTCTCTCTCTCTTTTTCTCCACCTAACCTATCTCACAGAGGATAAAAAGGAGTGAAGAACCACGCATGTTGCCTTAAGAACCTCGGAGGAAAGGTGAGGTACAAATGCAAATGAATAATTGATCTCTAGAAGACTATCTAAACGATGTACTTGTACAATCCGTATAGCAATACGATTATTCTTAATCCAGATCCAAATGCACCACATAGGCCAACTCTAATTGTTCTTCCTTCCCCCACATTGCTAGAGTCTAGATGGCTGCAATCATGTTCCTAATTGGTTAATCATGTTGATCAATCGATTAATGCTTTCAGTTTTAATATTTAGCTATTCTTCCACAGATGGCTACGGATTCCTATTATTAATATGCCTGGAAAGCTGCCAGATGTCATATTGCTTGAGGTGCCATCACAAAAATAAATTATGTGTCATAATAACAGTGTGAACGCTAGAGATTCCATGGACGTCATATAGGGAGCATCAAGGCTGATTAGGTTATAATTACATATTAACTGAATTAGCCCAAGAATATCCCGTCGCACCACACACACACACACACACTTTTCCTCCCTACAGCTATCTCAGAAACACTTATGGTTTCGAGAACAATTTTCTCTAATTGTTCTGCATCCAAATAGAGAGCCCTGCATCAAGGATGCTAAGCTAATTATGGTTACAACAGGCCTAGGAGATGAAGAGGCCTGGATACTTCTATCATTTGAATTCATTTTAACATTGGTACCCCTCCTTTGGCATCCCTGGAATTGTTGCTGATCTTCACGTTGGCACCAGAAAGAAACTTTGCTTTAACCATCTGTTCTTACCAATTTGTTCTCAAGGCACTCAGGAATCAGGGTCTTGGCCCTGTAACCTGCAATTTCATTTCCAAAGTGCCCTCCAAGAATTCCAGTTGCTGAACAGGTACATGTGAAGTCTGTGTGTACCCATCTCCCAAAACACGTCGTATTCTAATGGGTGGGATTGCACCTGCTTGCCAAATCACTAGGAATGGGTGAACGAGTAGCGTTTGATTTCACCAAGAACATCAGCTTGCTATTCATCTCTACTAATTTCTGCTTGAGTTTGTGCTCACTGTTCATTTTGTGCAAAGGGGGAAATTGCTCAAAACTGCATAAATTCCCCCCCCCCCATGCATTAAAGTGTGGGTGATTTAAAACGTGTGCATTTTGAGAAAGTTCCATGTTTTGAGAAAGCTGCACCTTTTGAGAATGTGCCACAATTTGAAAAAGTTGCCCATTTTTTTTCCAAGTATACATTTTGCAAACCTGAACACAAGTTCAGGAATTTGAAAACGTTTTCAGAGAAAACGTGCTCCTGTTCAAGTTTGGTGTTGTAAACAGGGCATTTCTGAGGGATTTGTAAATTGAAACAGAATTTTCATACATCCTTATGCATCATCACTGATGTTTGTGCATACATGCCCAATCCCCATATAAATTCCCCTTGGTGGTTGTGCATGGATGAGAGAAGGGGCTACATGCCCAAAGTGCTCTTCTCCATGATCAGGAACTCTGAAAGACCCCAAGTCCTTAATCATATATGCACATACAGGACCCTGATTAATTCTGTGTGTGTGGCGACCAGGTGGACATAGCCAGTGGGACATTCATATGGGAGCACTGGGCTAGCAAGCATGGTTCAGGTCCACATCTGAGCTGAACCAGTGGCTATCTCTTCTGTGTAAGCAGCCCCTGATATTTTAATCATCTTCCTTACAAGGCTGATCCATCATCTTGGAAATGATGGACAGGGCCGCCAAGAGCAGGTTTGGGTCTTGGTGAAAAAGAAAATTTGTGCCCCCCCCCCACCAGCAAGGATGATCCCTGCACTGTTATAAGATCAAGAAATAATAAATGCAAGTAGGAAGAGTCTCGGAAAGAATTGAGAAAGGCAACAGGAGGAGCGCCCACGTTTCCTCCCAGAGAGGTCCTAAGGTTTTGATGCCTGTTCCAGTGTTTTTGGGGATCGCATTGTGGGTGGGTGGGAAGGATGCACGTGGGGATCAATTAGACTGAATAGAAACAGCTCCTTTCGACTTACTTGTCTCCCTGGCAGTTTATATGGCCTTCCATGTGGATCATTTTTAACAATGGATATCAATTCTACAATGGATGTCAAAAACAATAGACAAATAATGACACTACCCGGAAAGACATATGCAACATAGTCAGGCTCTGGGGGCTCTTCCAGACCACTGGACCCTGGTAATTTGTACCGGCTTCCCCCCTCCCCCCCCCCCCCGTCAGCCCTGATGATTGAACTTGAAAAACAAGGAGCCATTTTAGCTCCTTTTTCTTTTTGTTGGCTTTTGAAGCAATTCCATCTTCATCCCTTGTCCTGTGGAGACCCTTGCAGAATGAAAAATCAAACATGGGGGCAGGGGAGAAAGTGTTCTCCAAAAACTGGCAGTCACTGTCACATGTCTTGCCATCTTCCATTGATCCAGGATCCTGAAGTGTTTGCACAATGCAGGAGAAAGCGTGTGTAAAACAGTGTTTGGTTAGTAGGATGATGTGTTTGGCTGACATAATTTTCCCTCCCTTTTCTGTAATGCATGGCTGTACATTCAATATCAGTGAGACCTTTCATTTTGTAGTGGGTTTCTTTTCAGCTTCCTTTTTTGGTTACTTGACAAGGCTCGGTTTCAAGCTGAAATCAAAGCAGCCTTACTTAGCAAAGCAATTGCATTTTCTCTTCTTTTTCTCTTACCTAAAACACTGGGGTTTAAATTATAAGCTTTAGGATGACTCAGAAGATGTAATGCATGCATATAAACCACATAATTTTCTCAGTGTATTTTCACAATCAATATCACTGTGTGTTTAAAGTAGAAAACCTTGGGTCAATCTTCTAAGTACTGAATGAATAATATGATCTTTTTTTTAAAAAAGAATAAAATAAAAAAATAAAATAAAAGGGGACACTGCACAAATGCAAATAATAGCTTACATGAATATTTAAAGGATATACAGTAGGAAGTAACTGCTAAGTAGCAGGGCATAATAAAAATGAAGAGGCTGGATGCATAGGAAAACAGAACAGGAGAGAGACACAGGATTGCCTCCATACAACCTCAGACATCCTGTGCCTTCCATTATAATGGGGGAAAGCCATTGGGAGATCATCCTGCCCTTTCTCTCCATGGTCCTACTCACTACAACAAGTGAGGGAGGGGGGCAGAGGAACATAGGAAGCTGCCCTATACAGAGTCAGGCCACTGGTAGAGCTGGCGGGGGGTGGGGTGGAATGCAGAAAAGGGCACCTAGAATGATCAACGTGCTGGAGCATCTCCCTTATGAGGGAAGGTTACAACAGCTCAGATTGTTTAGCTTGGAAGAAAGGAGGCTGAGGGGAGACATGGCAGAGGTGTACAAAAGGATGCCTGGTGTGGAGAATGTGGACAAGGAGGCATTTTTCTCCCTCTGCCATAATACTAGAACCTGAGGGGGTCATCCCAGACATTGATGGGTGGGAGCTTCAGGACCGATAAAAGGAAGGGCTTCTTCACACAACACACCGTTCACACAACTATGGAATTCACTACCACAAGATGTAGTGCTGGCCACCAATTTGGATGGATTTTAAAAGGGGGGTTGGATTAATTCACAAAAGAGAAGGCTATCACTGGCTACTAGTCCTGATTGCTATGTGCTACGTCCAGTATCCAAGGCAGTTGCTGGGAAACATGGGAGGAAGGGTGCTATTGCACCATGTCTACTTGTGGCTCCCTGGTCGACAGCTGGTTGGACACTGTGAACAGAGTGTTGGACTAGATAGACCCGTGGTCTGATCCAGCAGGACTCTTCTTGTGTTCTTATTTGCCCAGCAGTGACTCTGCAGAATCACAGGTGGAAATTTTCCTCACCACTTGCTACCTGAGTTCCTTTTAACAGGAGAAGCCAAGGGTTGAACCAGGGCCTTCTGCATGCACAAGCAAAGCATGTGTTTAACCACCGAACTGGAACCCCAACAGAGGTGGCTTAGCTTGAAGCTTTAAAAATAATAATGAAGCACCCAAAATAAAATTTGGATTGCTGTGTTGACATGCAGCATCTGCTTTGAGATCCCTGTCGCAGCATGAGCTCTTTGGCACAACATATGGTGACAGAATTAACTTTGTCCTACCAAACAGTGGGACATAATTTATCCAGATTCTTGGAAGCAGTCATGACGGGTAATAGATTCTCTGGTCTATGCTAGCAGAATGGCTAACATGAAAGCCTGCCATTTTCTGTGTGTGTGGATGCATCCCTGGTGTTCCCTTTTCTTTTCTTTTTTTTTGTTTTGTGTGATAGTTTACAGCCATTTCTTCATCTAATCTTTCCATGGCTATATTTGTATCTGTTAAAGTGTCACAAATTCTCCCTGGCATTCTGCCTGGAGGTCAGGGTAGGCTGTCACCACCAGGATTCCGGCAGCCTAGGGTATATAGTGATTTACTAGGCTCTATGGTGTAACCTGTTTCTTTGCAACACCACTTAGGGTTGGCTAGCTGTATCGCACACTGAATAACATGAGAGCAAATCACCGGGGCAATTTCACAAGCATCAAGAATGGTTTCGGAACCCACAAGTCCAGCTTTGTAACTTACAGTTGAAGCCACTTGCTAATGAAAGCAGATGGGATATCATAAGAGAAGCTTTGAAAGTGTGTTGTTCTTCTTGTAGACAGGGACAGATATGTGGCTCATAAGGTAGATCTCTTTGCATTGGCAGCACAAAAGCAATAAATTTGCTGCACAAATTTGCTGTTACAGGTGCCATCTTATCTAATGGTCTGTAAGCCAAGCTGTCAGCTGATGGTTGCATGACTTAATTATTGTGCGCTTTACCTTGTAAAGTGTAGCTGGATTATTGCTGCAAGTTGCATGCTGTATGACAAACCTGAAACATAGTGTGTGTTCTATGCAATGCTCACACAACCAAATAAATGAAACTGATGTCCTTGGGTTTTTTGAGTAACAGACAATTAATCAGTCTAGTAGCTCACACTAAGAAAATGTTAGCCAGGCTTCTTAGAAAGGGTGGGGAGGATGGAAAGCTATTTTATCAGGGATTAGTTACACAGGAAATGTTCCTGGTAAACTAGCATATGGATGCATAAATATCAGAAACACATAAGAAGACAATGCCCCAGATAGGATGTTTGTTACCTATTCCATCTAAAAGAATTCAGATGCTGTAAAGTGCTAAACCACGGTGATGTAGTACCTCTTTCAGCTCAAAGGACATATTTCATTCCACAGAAGTGCTCGGGGGGCATTTCAATAGTGCAGCAGGTCAAAGGCAAAAGGGGAGGGGGCAAAAAGCCACCATCATGTAGCCCCAGGAGAGGCATTTCCAACATTTTTGAATTGGGCAGAACATAGGCATACACTGCACATTTCATTAGGGTGCACATCCAGGGATTTTTTTAAAAAGGAAAGGTGAACATTTTTATTCATTTACTCTGCATTTGGCTTGCTTGACCATGGGAGGGCCATTGCAGGTGGCGGGGGAGGGGAATGAGGAGATGCTCCTCAAGCCCCAGCATTGATGGGGTTTTGTCGTGACACTGGCCAGAGGAGGGGTTTAAGAGATTATATTGGCCTTCAGGGCCCTTCCTCCTGTCCTCTTTGAGGCATGGCTCCCAGTAGAGTGATTCCTTTTTGCTCCTGCTGCTGGGAGCAACAGCACTGTTAGGGCCAGCGGAGCAACCAGAGGACTGCCGGAGGACTGTTTGTGCTGCGTCTGCATCCCCCTCTGGGTCTTTACTCAATGGCTTCCCAACTAGGCACTTATTGCTTGAGACATTAGGGTGTGCCTGGGCACAGCCGGCACACCCCTTGCACACACCTAAGGGGCTGAAGGAATAGCACAAAAGCAGGGAAACCATCAAATGAACAGTGGTTGGGGGGGCAAAGGAAAGGGGAGCATTCTGGGGGACCTTGAAATATCAGATTGGAGCCCCTGATGGGCTTTATAATATGTCCCCCAAGTAAAGATTCTGATCCCTGTGCTGGGCAACTTCACTTGTTCACCCATCCTTGTCCATGGATGGAGAGGAGAACAGCCAAACAAAATACCTTAGTGCTAGAGTTGTGAATGGGATTGATAATAGTACTGATCCGATGTAGATCATTCAACATAACTGATGAGCGTTCATTTCGGCAGGATGGACAAAAGGAAGAAATCCTTTATGCGACACATGATTAATTAATGGAATGAACTACCGCAGGATGTTGTGATGACCATTAGCATAAATGACTTCTGAACAAGATTAGATCAGTGGCTATTATCTTAAGCCAGTAAAATGCCCATCATTTTGCATGCAGGGAGAGGGTGTTTATCTTGCAGTTATCTGGTGGAGGGGGGACATCTCCAAAGCATTTCTATGCACTGTCTGTGTGTTGCCCTCTCCCTATCAGAGAAATTGAGATACCGTCTGCCAGGATAAGAATGGATTAATCTGTCTATTTCTGGTCCTCACCAACACATTTGAATGTTTTTACCCACACTTCCATTCTGTTTCTGCATTAATCTGCAATTATTTTTAGAATAGTGATGACACGGTGTTAAAGAAATGTTTAGCTGATTAATTATATGAGTATTTGTTGCTTGATTAAATGTACATAAATTAGCATAGAAATAAAACAAATATTTTAGGGGGAAAAGCATATTTGTTTTTAGGTGATGTGTCTTCATGTCACGGTAAGCACCATCTTAGATGATGCTCTCCCTTAGGTGTAAGTGAAGAAGGAAAGTCACATCAAAGCATTGTAGTCCTAGTGTGCACTGATAGTTAGGGAGGAGCATGTTAAACCCATGGGTTACAAGAAGAAGAAAAGAGCAGAATGCTTTCAACAAAAGTTAATTTAAACTTCAGCCTAGCTACAACACTGGCTTCGTTATTGTAAGGATTTCTCCTTTGTAACTTATTTTCAAGATGCATAAACTTTTTGGACACTGTAACAAGTGCAGTCCAGTTCCTCTCTCTCAAGGTCAGTCTCCCTGGCTACAGCTTGCCAATCAGCTCCTTCTCCTGGAGTTCCCCTTGATGTGCTTCATCAAGGTGGATGTGTTTTCTACTTGCCACTATCTACACCATTAGCTTAGCAAGCCAGAGGTCCTTGGCTCTGGTTCTCCCCAAAACACATATGCAATTATTTATCTGAGTAACTTGTTGTTGGAAGAGTATGAGATTGTGGGCTTATATAGTTCTACCTTCTTAATTGACTGAGAATATCTTTCTCTTGAATCCCAGTCTTTCTGGAAGTCCTCTCCAACTCTAGTTCCCCTTCTAACCATTTCCCACTAGAGATGTTCTAGGCACCCAACTGAGTCTGGGAGTCCAAAGGACTGCCACGTCTCTGCTCCATGGACCCAGATGGGCACCCGTGGCACATTCGTGGACCTGCACTCTGAGCACCCATGAGGTCCGATGAGGGCTCAGCAGCTGTCTGCCTTTGTCCGGAGCCTCCACTTTGTGTCTCAATGGAGGCTCTGGAAATTACAAATTACCCCTGTTGGGTAAATGGTAGTCATAAAGGCTGCAGCTGGGGTGGCTTCAGGGACTTCAAGGCTTCCTGGAAGTTTTATAGGAATAAGCTCGGATGTTCTTCCTCTGGCAACAGGACAGCTTCAGCCTTTTGCCTCCTTCTGGAGGGGTGGAGTTGCTTCAAATGCTGCAGCTGGGATGGAATCAGGGAGTTCAAGACTTACTTTGCCACCTTGTACTCCTGAGTTCTTCCAGTAGTTTGTTGTTGTTGTTGTTGTTTGGGGGGGGTGTCAGAACTTTGGGCTCTAAATGGACCCCCCCCCCCCCCGATCAGACCCGGATCCCGATCTCTCAGAGATCATCACTCGGCACAACCAGGAAATGCAGCGCCCTAATGAGAACTAGGCCACAAAGCCTGGTTCTCAGCAGATACATTGAGATGGTGGCGGGGGACAAAAGCAGCGGCGGAAGCAGCGACGGCAATGAGGAGGGAGCAGGTATGTGGGGAGAGTGCAGACAGGGAGGTCTTTCTGGGGAGAGCGAGAGGGAGTGCTGTGACCGGATCTGGATCACAGATCCGATTTGGATCACGGAACCAATCTGGCCCGATCTGACTCCGATCTGACCCAATTTGGATCCAGGATCCCTGATCTGACTTTTATTCAGGATCTAGTTCCGGATCCGGTCACAGCCCTATCAGAAATGACAGTTATGAGACCTAAGATGGATCGAATGTTAGTCCTTCTTAAAGTTGACCCATTGAAATGATTGGGACTTAAGCCATGACTAACATAAGCTTCATTCATTGCAATGGACTTACTCTAAGTAGGGCTAACAGTGAATATTACTCTTGGAGTCTCAGAATCTCATGAAGTGCCATACATCCACTGCTTCCAGTACTGAGTTATCTGCTCCAGGCCTTCCTATCTTGGGCTTGTCAGCACCACATCCATCATTCTAAGCCTTCTGTTTACCATAGTAAGCCCATACCATAAGTTAATCACAATGGCCAAATAATGTCAGAAGACGCAGCCTGATGGATTAGACCAAAAGTTCAGTAGTACCCAACTGTACCATTTCTACCAGGAAATGAAGGCTCCAGATACCCTTCCCACATTATACGCCTATAACATATTGTATTTAGTGGTATATTGCCCTGTTAATCATTTCCTTCCTTACCCCTTTTTCTGCTTCCCAAGAGGTATGAGATAAATGAATTGGTGAAGAGATCCAGCCATTGAAATGCTCTTCACACTCTTCTCTTTTACATTTTACAACCCAAATTTACTATCAGAAATCAAGTCAATCAAGTGCCTGTGGAAACTGTTTTTCTCCAAGGGTATTTCTGGAGAGAGAGAGAGAGAGAGAATCCATATTACCTTATATTGTTTCATTTAATTGTGGATCATAGAAAACAGGGAGCTCGGAAAAAGAACAGCCCTGTTCAAATCAACTTTGGCATAAAATTATTTCGATTATTTATCCATTATCAGCTTTAATGCTGGCAAATTTGTTCCCCTTGGTGATTTTAACATTCATGGAATTAACATTAATGATGCTACACCCGCTGAATTTCTATCACTGTTCAGATTCATTACGTCCATAGCAGCATTGTCTGCTCTCTTTCTGTGTTTCAGAAATATACTGTAACAGTTTTCCAGTAAATTGAATACTTACCTAATCCCTCTTTGATCATTTCACAGTAAACTGTGAAGCTTATTTCTTGGTTAATGATGAGTTCTTAGGGGTGTGATAGAGAGAAAGAAATCCATTAGTTATTTATCTACTGAAAACTATTTTAACAAGGATTTATGTGACAGCTCTATTTTTAATGCCAGGCTTTTTTTTTCTTTTTTTTTTAAATTAAGTTGTTTTCAAGGAAAGTTAAAAGTGCACCCTCAACAGATTTCAAAATCTTTTAAAAATAAACAAATAAATAAATAATCTGATATGGCAGTCTTGGATTGGCCTTTGCATTAACTAACTTGAGATCACCCTCACTCTGTTATTCTGTCAAAGTGTATTTAAAGTCTGGTGTGGTGACTATTTCTACTCATTGCTCGTACTTTTTTTGAAAATATACTAGGATAATTAATCTGTGATCATGATGATGATGATGATGATGATAGAACATAGATTATCAATGAGTTATAATAATAGTCCTGTAAACACAGTTGTACAGAAACATGAAACGCTACTGGAATCTGGGACCGAATTTTAGCTAGCATTATTTGGGATTTTGTTTTTGTTTTTCACAATGAATTTGGGGGCAAGAGCACTAATGGATCGCACTTACTTTTTGACATGTTTCTGGTACAATGTGAAAAAAAAGAACATGTGCTAATAGTAAATGGCATCTTCCATATGTCCCTGGGCAATTGATATGATCATCTTTGGAGGCTTGTCTCTGGGTGCCGCCACTCACAATGGTGTGATGGGCGGATACCAGGAATGAACCTTTTATATATCCCCCTAATTTTGGAATTAATTTACAAGGAGGTTAAGGTCTTCTCATCAAGCAGGCATTTAATCTCTAATTTGTTGCCCTGATTATTGTATTTTGCTGCTGATTCCTTCAAGTTTTTGATATTTGTAAATATTTATAATATTTAATACTCTAAAATGTTTATTCTTGCATTTTTATTTGTTTTTGCTTGTTTAATTGGTTATTCTGTTATTCTTATTCTTATTATTTGTATCTACTGCCCCAATAGCTGAAGCTCTCTGAGCAGTTTACAAAGATGAAAACATTGAACATTTAAGAAAACAGATAAACAAAATTTAAAACCCGTAAAAACAACAAAAAAAAGATAATATACAAAATTTTAAAAAACATAAAATCATAAAACAGATAATATACAAAGACAATATCAGTTTAAACAGATAGTGATGTGCGGTCAATTAGAAAGCTCAACGTATGCTGTTAAATGCCTAGGCGAAGGGAAAAGTCTTGACCTGGCGCCAAAAAAATAACAATGTCAGTGCCAGGCGAGCCTCATCAGGGGGATCATTCGATAATTTGGGGGGGCACCACTGAAAAGGCCCACTCCCTTGTTGCTGCTGTTGTTTGATCTTATGATTGTAAAATGTCCCAAGGACATTTCTTGGTTGGGAAATATAAATCTTAAAGAAAACTAAAAAAAAAGAAAGGCATTAGTAAAAGCTACAGGGAGAGGGAAGTGAATGCAAAGCACTCACACCACCACCCAAAACGTGAGGACTCTCCTTCCATATAAACAGTGCACCTATCATTTTGAAATTTTACAGTTTTATACTTATGCTTACATCTATGCTATGCCAATTTCAGAAGAAGATGGAACATACGGGGATAAATGCATCCATGTGTAGATATCCTCAAAATATAACTTATTTCTAGGGATGTGTATGGTATCGTGTCTGATAACAAACCAATAAGGTCGTTATCAGACATCTGATTAATGATAACGATACATATCCCTGGAGGCCCTATCTGATTGGATCCGAAATCCATATGTCCAATAACTATTGGACATATCAGATATTCGGACTGCCATTTTAGGGCCGGCCCTCCCTCCCCCTCCCCCTCACGCTCCTTACCTGGGCCTTCTCCACTGCCGTCCACTACCGTCCGCTGCTCCGGACTACTGATAACTAGGCTTTGTGGCCTAGTTCTCAGTAGAGCGATGATGCACCAGGTGATGTTGTCACCCGGAGTGTCTTAGCTCTACTGAGAACTAGGTTGCAATGCCTAGTTCTCAGTAGTCTGGAGCAGTGGATGGCAGTGGACGGCAGCGGGGAAGGCCCAGGTAAGGGGGACTCCTCCCTCCCCCTTGCATTCCTTACCTGGGCCTTCCCCGCTGCCGTCCACTGCCATCCGCTGCTCCAGTTTACTGAGAACTAGGCCACAAAGCCTAGTTCTCAGTAGAGTGATGACACGCCGGGTAATGACATCACCCAGAGCATCGTAGCTCTACTGAGAACTAGGCCACAAAGCTTAGTTCTCAGTAGTCCAGAGCAGCGGACAGCAGAGGGGAAGGCCCAAGTAAGGGGGACCCATCCCTCCCTCCCTCGCGCTCCTTACCTATGGCCTTCCCCGCCGCTGCTGCCCCTTTACTACTGCTAAACAGGCTTTCTGGCCTGTTCGTCAGTACAGAGCCACGCTGAGTGATGATGACATCACTCGGCGCTTCTCTGTATTAAAGAACAGGCCAGAAAGCCTGTTTAGCAATAGTATGGGGAGGCGGCGGCGGCAGCGAAGGCAAAGGTGGTGGCGGTGGCGGCGGCGGCGGTGGCGGCGGCGGGGTAAGGAGTGTGAGTGGGGGGAGGGAGCACAAGTGGGGGGAGGGAGGGAGTGCCGGCTCAGTGTTTTTCCCCATAAACTTGCATTGGGGGAAAGCTTTCTTTCCCCCAATGCAAACTTATGGGGAAAACACCGTTATCATATCTGAACTTCCGATATTTATCAGATATCAGATCCCATCAAATCCGGGTACCCCCTGATATGATTGGACCCGAAATTTTTTTATATCAGAATTTCCGAAAACGATATGATACGATAATTTCGGCAGTGCACATCCCTACTTATTTCTCAATTTGCTCCTGCACAAAACTCCACACACCAATTCATTTTAAACTTGGGCAGATCAATCCCAACCATCTGAAAAAACATGATGCAAATGTCATACTCCAATATTGCAAAGCATCTTGGGTGGCACCATTTGGCTATATGCTTTTACATTGAAAATCTCAGTGACTGATTGAGTTACTTGCATGTTGGGCTGTCTTTATTTCTCAGTGCAATCTATACCATTTGTCTCACATTTGTTAAGGATATGGGTTTTTTGGGGGGTGGGGAGTTGTGTTTATTTGTATTTGTATTTTGGTTCTATTCTTCAGTTATTATGAACACCTAAACATTTGGGGGGAAAGTGCCCTTTCCAATGTCAGTTTCATCCACCTCTTCATGGAGCAAAGAAACATACCCCTTTAATAGCAAGATGATTTGCTAAATGTCATAAAATTATTTGGGAATTTTCTAGCAAGTCTTATCCTTGTGAATAGAGTGGCAGAAGGGGTCAGGGAAATGCTGATAACACATGTTTCAGCGATGTAAGGCCTTTTTTATATATAATAGAAACCTTGAAATTCAATCAAAAATAGATTGCAGATAATACCCTTATTTCACAAAGTACGAAGTTAAAAATGGGTTACTGTGCTTGCAATAATCCACCTTACTCATAAAATTTAGTAGTATTATAAAAACCCTTAATGATCTGTGATAGACGTGACACAGCGGTGGCCTCAGTAAATCTGGAATAAATGTAAAGGGGAGAAAATGCTATGACAAGTTCTTTTCACTTATATCTGTTTCCTTTCTAAAGATAAATGAGCTGATATGTTTTGCCCTTGAAAATTCTCTCTCATCTAGTTCCAAACCCTTAAGTTTAATTGAAAGGTTTCTTTCGTCCAGACAGATAATTAGGTAAATTGAGAGATGCTTACTTTCAGATGAGTCTTCTCTCTCACCCACACTCCGTTCCCCCCCCCCCCCTAGTTTCTTTCTGTCGTTTTATGTTAGAGGTTATGCTTGGAATTCACTTTGTATATTAATGAAGTCCAGTTTCATGTTTGCAAATAATTGACATATGAATAGAGTAGACTTCCTTTGATTAAATCTCTCCATATTTCTGTTACCGCAAGTAAGGCAATAACAATCAAAAGTCAGTTAGAGAAGGTGAGAATTTTGTTGCAGCTCATTTTTGATAAGAGTTTATGGCAATGTACAATGTTCTCCATATCCAGGACAGGGAGAGTGAGGGATGTTGTTCTGTTGTTTTGTTTTGTTTTGTTTTTTTACCGAGAGCTCCATCACAACAGCGATTTTCTGCACTCTCGCCATGCCTGGTGTGCGGATTTGCAGCACGGTGCTCACATGAGGCTGTGCCTGTCCTGCTGACACCCCGCCTCTTCCCCAGACTTTCCTAGAATGCTAAAAGTCTGGATTATTTACCTAAGCGCATTTAATGTGCCCTCAGCCTCCATGTAGTTTGAAAGGAACAGGGGGCTTGAATGGATTGCATCAACTCCTGGCAGGGAAAAGCGATCTCTCCCGGCAGCCATCTCCAAGCTTGCATCCCAGGCTCGAAAGCATTTTTAAAAATCATACGACGCCTGAATCTCTGCAGAGACAGGATTGTACTCCCTCGATGCCCCCAAAGAGCCAGACTAAAGGATCATTTCATTTTTGCCCGGCAGAAAGGTGATCTGGATGAAATGCTCATCTAACAGGACCTGACTGGAGGGAGAAAGAGAAAGGGAGGGGTGGAGTGGAGTGGAGTGGAGTGGAGTGGAGTGGAGTGGAATGGAATGGAATGGAATGGAAGACCAAAGGAGTGAAGGAGCGAAAGAGCAGCTCTTCAGGTGAAAGGGATCATAAGCTTGACATGCTTCTGCATCAGAGGTAAAAACAAAATGCGGTGGCAAACCTGGTGGGGGGATTAGGTGTGATGGAGATCTGAATGTTGAAGAACCCGAGAGTGATTGATTTGTCCATCCAGGGCCATTGCTTTCAGTGTTTTCCTCTCTAAAGTCTAGGTTTGAATCCTTGTGTATTCAACCATGGCCAGATATACAGCAAGGAGGATATTGCACTATGAAAGTGGTATGAAAGCCAGTGCCTGCAGGAGGAGGGGACCACCATCACCCCACCCAGGGAAGAGGGAGAGCTGCCTGCCACTGCTGCTGCCTGCCTGCCTGTTTGCTGCTGCTCTTTTTTTTTCTACCCCCTTTCCTCCCCCCCTTTTTCCCCCCCTGGTTGGCTTTTTCTGGGTCTTGAGCCATGTGCCTGGGAGGGATGATACAGAGCCAAATGAGGGGATTTGAGGGGCCCCCAATCAGTGTAGTGGTGGGTAGAGGGAGATATGGCATTGTGAGGAGGACATGCCAGGTACGGGGAATGCGGCTCAGACAGTTAACGGCTGTGCCATGGTCCAGTCCTCCTCGCAACCACAGGTTGTTAGTTGCCCTATCAGCCAGCCCTCGGGACTCTGGATGCTGCTCTTAAATGCCAGATCGGTATATAATAAGACCTCCCTCATCCACGATTTAATTGTGGATGAGGCAGCCGATCTGGCATGTATAACCTTTCCCAGTTATGCCCACCAGGATACTTGGCTCAGCATCAGGGTAGACCTGAGGGCCGGGGAGGAGGGGTTACTGTGGTCTATAGGAACTCCATCTCCCTCTGCAGGCTCCCTGTCCATGTGACTACTGGTCTGGAGTGTTTGCACCTCAGTGTTTGCACCCCAGTGGGACAGATTAGGGATTCTGTTGGTGTACCGCCCACCCTGCTGCTCAACGGACTCCCTAGGTGAGCTGATGGAGGTGGTCTCAGGTGTACTGCTGAGATCCCCCAGACTGTTGGTTCTGGGGGATATCAACATTCATGCTGAGGGCACCTTATCTGGGGCAGCTCAGGATTTCATGGTCTCCATGACAACCATGGGACTGTCCCAACATGCCATCGGCCCAACGCATGTAGCAGGGCATACTCTAGACCTGGTTTTCGCAACTGGACATGGAGATGGTGATCTGAAAGTAGAGGAGTTTACATCAGTCCATTTGTCATGGTCAGATCACTGCTTGCTGAGGCTTAGACTTACAGTGGCTTTTCCCCTCTGCAAGGATGGGGGACCTATTAAGATGGTCCGCCCCCGGAGGCTAATGGGTCTGGATGGTTTCCAGAGGGCTGTGGGGAGTTTTCTGGCTGATAGGGCTGGCTCTCCTGTCGAAACCCTGGTTGATCTGTGAAATGCAGAAATGACCCAGGCGGTTGACACGATTGCTCCTGAGCGCCCTCTCCTATGTAGAGCTCATACGGCTCCATGGTATACCCCAGAGCTGAGAGCAATGAAACAAAATAGGAGAAGGCTTGAGGGCAGATGGACGAACTCCTGATGGATGCAATCAAACACTGGTAAGTGCCTATAGTAAGGTCTATTCAGGGGCAGTGAGGACGGCAAAAAAGCAATACTTTGCTGCCACCATCAAATCATCAATCTGCCACCCAGCGGAGCTTTTCAGAGTTGTCCGGGGGCTATTACATGCCGGCCCCAAGGATGTGCTACAACCATCTGAGGCCCACTGTACTGAATTTGCTAGGAACTTCCAGAATAAAATCTTTGGCATCCGTCAGGACTTAGACTCCAGTGTTATAGCAGGTAAATCTATTGAGGTGTCCAGAGCACAGGCTTGTCCTATTTTCTTGGATGAGTTTCAGTTGATACAGCTTGAGGATGTTGACAAGGTGCTTGGACAGGTTCATACAACCACGTCTGTATTGGATCCTTGCCCCTCTTGGCTAATAAAAGCTAGCAGGGATGGAACAGTCGGCTGGGCCAGGGAAGTGATTAATGCCTCTTTGCAAGAGGGAGTGGTCCCAGGCCGCTTGAAGGAGGCGGTAGTGAGACCACTCCTGAAGAAAGCTTCCCTAGACCCCGAAAATCTTAATAACTATAGACCTGTGGCAAATATTCCATTCCTGGGCAAGGTCCTTGAGTGAGTGGTTGTGAGCCAGCTCCAGACACTCTTGGATGAGACTGATTATCTGGATCCATTTCAGTCCTGCTTCAGGCCTGGTTTTGGCATGGAAACAGCCTTGGTCGTCCTTTATGATGACCTATGTTGGGAGAAAGACGGGGGGAGTGTGACTCTGTTGATTCTCCTTGATCTTTCAGCAGCTTTCGATACCATCGACCATGGTATCCTTCTGGGACAACTGGCTGAGTTGGTAGTGGGAGGCACTGCATTGCAGTGGTTCTGCTCCTACTTGGCGGGGCGGCTCCAGAAGGTGGTGCTTGGGGGACATTGCTCGGCCCCGTGGATTCTCCAGTATGGGGTTTCGCAGGGGTCAGTTTTGTCCCCCATGCTGTTCAACATCTACATGAAACCATTGGGAGCAGTCATCTGGAGTTTTGGAGTGCGTTGTCATCAGTACGCTGATGACACGCAACTCTACTTCTCCTTTCCATCTTCATCAGGTGAGGCTGTGGATGTGTTGAACCAGTGCCTGGCTGCAACAATGGACTGGATGAGAGCTAATAAACTGAAACTTAATCCAGACAAGACTGAGATACTGTTAGTGGGGGGTTCCTCTGACTGGATGGAGGGTGTTCAACCTGTTCTGGATGGGGTTGCACTCCCCCTGAAGGAGCAGGTTCGTAGCTTGGGGGTTCTCCTAGAACCATCTCTGTCACTTGCGGCTCAGGTAGCCTCGGTGGCATGGAGTGCCTTCTATTAACTTCGGCTGGTGGCCCAGCTATGCCTCTATCTGGACAGGGATAACCTGGCTTCAGTTGTCTATACTCTGGTAATCTCTAAATTGGATTACTGCAATGCACTCTACATGGGGCTGCCTTTGAAGACGGTTCAGAAGCTGCAGCTTGTGCAAAATGCAGCGGCCAGAGTGAGAACAGGAACCAGAAGGTTCGAGCATATAAGACCTACTCTGGCCCGCTTGCATTGGCTGCCTATACATTTCTGAGCCCAATTCAAAGTGCTGGTTTTAACCTCTAAAGCCTTACATGGCTTGGGACCACAATACCTGATGGAACGCCTCTCCCGACATGAACCTACCTGTACACTATGATCTACATCGAAGGTCCTCCTCCGGTTGCCTACTCCAAGAGAGGCATGGAAGGTGGCAACAAGGGAAAGGGCATTTTCAGTGGTGGCCCCCCAGTTATGGAATGATCTCCCCGACGAGGCTCGCCTGGTGTCAACATTGTTATATTTTCGGTGCCAGGTCAAGGCTTTCCTCTTCTCCCAGGCATTTAACAGCATATGATGAGGGTTTTTGTGTTGTTGTTGTGCTTTGACCCAGAAGGATATTGTAATTTTAACTTGTTTTTATGTTTTATGCTTTTAAATTTTGTATATCGGTGTTTTAATTGTTCAATGTTTTAAATTTTTTAAACCGCCCAGAGAGCTTTGGCTATGGGGCGGTATATAAATGGAATATAATAAATAAATGAATAAATAAATAAAAGGCAGGAGCCACACTGCAGCTTCATAGCAGTATTGAAGTGCACTGACAACTGTTGGGGCCCATTGACACATGCCATGTACCGCTTCCATACCGCTTCCATACTGCTATATCCTGCTTGATGTAGATCTGGACCATGTTAGTGCTTAATTAGGGTTGCACCTCTCTTTTTTTTCCTGACAAGCTGCTCATTGTTAACAACAGGCAGGTCCATCATGGACCTCTCCATGCTGGGAGCAGCTGCACCTATTGAATTCGGCCACTGCAAATGGATGAGAATTCTGTTTCAGATTGTCCAAAATAATTTGCCAGTTCCTCCCCCCTCACCCAAATACTTCATGTCTAGGAAAGAAAGAACATGTGATTGGTTGGTTGATTGGTTGATTGATTGCTAGGCTGACCATATGAAAAGGAGGACAGAGCTCATGTAACTTTAACAGTTGTAGAGAAAAGGGAATTTCAGCCGGTGCCATTTGTATGCATGCAGCACCTGGTGAAATCCCCTCTTCATCACCACAGTTAAAGCTGCAGGAGCCCTGCTGTCTTGACCAGATACAAAAGAAGGCAGGGCCCCTGCAACTTTAACTGTTGTGATGAAGAGGGAATTTCACCAGGAACTAATTGCATACAAATGACACTGGCTGAAATTCCCTTTTCTCTACAACAGTTAAAGTTACATGAGCCCTGTCCTCCTTTTCATATGGTCAACCTATTGATTGCTTTATTTATTTATTTATTTATTTATTTAAAAAATGAATGTGGGAGAAAGTGAAATGGCAGATTACCCATTTCTAAAGTCATGGGATTTGTTGTGTTGAAATACTGTAACAAAAGGAGTGCATGCTGGCTTTTTAAAACATTTTTTTTAGGTCAGACCTGTTCAAATTGGGACATATTAGAGAAATCTCACTTAATAACAAAATGTATCTATTGGTCCACCAGGAATTGATGAGAGGGCTAAAAAGGAAAATTTCTCAGAAAATTTTATTCTGCAATATGTCAACTCAGTTCATACACAATGAAGCTTTATTAGGGTGACCATATGAAAAGGAGGACAAGGCTCCTGTATCTTTCACAGTTGTATTGAAAGGGGAATTTCAGCAGGTGTCATTTGTATGCATGCAGCAGCTGGTGAAATTCCCTCTTCATTACAACAGTTAAAGCTGCAGGAGCCCTGCCTAGTGGGACCAGATACAAAAGAAGTCAGGGCTCCCGCAGCTTTAACTGTTGCAATGAACAGGAAATTTAATTTCACCCGGTGCTGCATGCATACAAATGACACCTGCTGAAATTCCCTTCTTTATACAACTGTGAAAGATACAAAGATCCCTGTTCTCCTTTTCATATGGTCACCCTATTGTTATTTTGTACAGGTGGATGAAGGAAGCAAAGAGATAACAGAAGCAGACTTGTAGGCCCCAAGATAATTGCTTCCTCTGGAAAAACCAAACATGTATTGGATTAGATCTACCCTTGTGCCTGTAATTCTCCAGTGTTTTCACATGTGGAGTTGGAAAGGGGGCATTTTGCCAAATTTTGAGGAAGGGTGCTGGAATTTGTGGTAGAGGAAAAAATATCTGATTTTTCCCCTAAGGTTTTCTCCCAACTATAGGATGATATCTAAACAAACCAAGTGGCAAGAAGCCTTCTTGCTTGCTTAGTTATTTTAGTTTCTTCTCTCTATCCATTCAATCCAAGGGCATGTCTACACCAGTCATTTATCCTGGGATGGTCATGTGTTCATTTCTGAGCATCTAAAAGATGCACAGGGATCCCAGGGTTAACCAGGGATGACCACTTGTTTTGCCCGGGATAACAGGGACTGCGGTTTTCCCAATTTTTCCCACAGACCCGGGACAACCCCAACGTCCATGGGTGGTGTGACGGCCACTCCCAGGGTCATCTCTTCTTCCCCATGAATAGCGAGGGTCTGCCACTAGGCATGGAGTTCTGCAGGGGAGAGTCCGTGCCCATCGGGGGTGAGGGGGGAAGTTCTTTCACTATTGCAGCAATGGCTCTCATGGTTTGTTTGTTTTTTAAACAACACTTACCAATTGTGCTCAATCTCTTTTTTTGGGGGGGATGGCACTCATCCCTCCTTACTTCTTGGACAATGTGCAGGCATGCACATGCTAGGGGATGATCCTGAAAGCAGGAAAGTCTTAGATCATCGCCCCCCCCCCCAATCCCAGAAAGCCTGTAGGTAAAGATGAGCCTCCAGTGTCCAGTGGCATAAAATAGTAAAATGCAACCTTACCAAACTCATTAAAAAATATTCACCAATTAAAAACAAACAAACAAAATCCACTAATTTGTCATTGAAACTTGACACAGATGTCAGGTTAACAATGAGCCTATCTACACACGCAGGATATGACACTTTGAAAACATTTTGAAAACTGTATCTGGAGTGTGTCCTGGGCCCCAACAGTTCTCAAAACTGTTATAAGCCGTTTTAAACTATTTTAAAGCAGTAGTGTAGATAGGCTCAACGTCAGCTATTAGCGATTAAATTTTTACAACATGATTTTGTGCTTCCTAAAAGCTTGACCTGTGAATGGAAACTTGTGCCACCTGAACAGATATTGGAATGCATTTCCCCTGGTTTTAGTTCTCATTCAGCAATGGATTTCCAATTCCAGTCTTCAACATCATTGAACTCAATGGGTTGGATCCAGACTTTGACATGCTTAGAGTAGACACATTTTCATAAATTGGACTAGTTCAATACCAACTTCAGTCCCATTGATTTTAGCCCAATGGAACTTACTTCTGAACAGGCATGCGTAAGGTAGTGCTGTTAGCCCCATTGATTTCAATGGAAGAGGTGAAGTACACATCTCCATTTCTTGAAATCCCTGGAATTCTAAAGTGATAACATCATCTGGATTGGGTCCCGTGTTTCTAAACTCTGCTGTGCTTGTACTTTGCTTAAAGCCTATATTGTTTGAAACAATTTAAGCAATGGTCATATGTTTGAGGCAACTTAAAAATAAATCGTTTTATTTCCCAAACATACCAGGCTAATTTCTAATCCTTCATTTCCAAATTAATTAGGAAATGACCACACAGTGTCAATAATGCCCACTTTGTTGTCAGTTTCAATTTTGAATTTGACATACTTCTCCACCACAGCAATTACTTTTTCTATCTCTGGCTAATACTTTTCATTCAGATTTGCTGCAATCTGGATAAAATTAGACCAGACAAGTGATTACCTTGAACAAATGGCTGAGACATTTGCCTCAGAGAGCCTAATATTCTTCATGACAGATGCCCCAGCCAACAAATGGGGGGATGATTGGAAGGAAGGGAGAGAACAGGCTAAGATCTTCTCTTATTCTTACTCTACCAGACAGACACTCCACTAACACAAATAAGCCCTTCCCTAGAGACAATGGTTTAGCAAGACAATAGTAGGAACGGGTAATTTATTTTGAACAGGAAGATGGATCATTTGTAAATGAGAGTTCAGTGTCGGAAAATCCCATGTAAGGAATATTTCACCAAAGTTGCTGCACATAAAAGGATTGTACAGTGGAGTTTTTTGGTTTTTTTAAAAGGACCAATTCTCAAACTAATTAGTTTAGTTTGGATATATTTTTAGGCCACCTGATTCCAGAGGCCCTGAGCCAGTAGCAAGAGAATAATAATAATAATAATAATAATAATAGCTGGTTGAAACTAGGAAAATAAAGTAGATGTTAAGGCTTCCCCATAATCGGCTTTATTCTATCACCAAAAGCTAACCGCTACTATAAACTATATTATCATGGTTCAGATGTCTGTTGGTGCATAAACCCATTCATATTATTTCAATGGCAAGGGCAGGAGAGATACTGTCAGAAAAATGAAAGAGAGAAGAAGTTCACAGATGGTTTGAGAAGATTGAAATTGGAAAAAGGGCTGCCCATGCAACCATGGACAATACACTTTAGAAAATCCAGGAAGGGAAAAGTTCTCTCTCAGGGCTCCTCTAAATGAATGATTTATTTCATGCTAGTGATTGTCCACTACAGAAATTTTCAGGTTGATTTTATGACAGCATCAGTAACTAGGATGTCTCCTGCAGAATCCTCCAGAAATCCCAGGATAAAATGCGCTAATAGCTAGTGGTGTACACACCAAAAAATATCGTTGTTTATCATTATCATCATTTCAGACCAAAGAAAAATATTGTCTTTATTCATATCGTAGGTGAACCGTATCGACTTTACGATAATTATCATGAAAAACCGATATTTTTGCAGCCCTATTTTTAAAGAAAAAAATGCCTATAACTTTTGAATTTCAAAAGTTAGAGACTTTTCCGTTCTGACAGGTCTGAATGATCGCACGTAGCGAGCTGTCATTCTGATCTGTCAGAACTGAAACGATCTTTAATAAATTCATATAAAATCGAGGGTTGGAGGGATCGATCTCAAATTTCATACTCATACTTAGGCATACCCTATAAGCATTGTGACCAAGTTTCAAGCCTCTAACTCTTAAAATACAGAAGTTATAGGTAAATTTATATGGCTGTCCGATAAAACGATAAAATCGCCCAAACATTATCATCTCCGATGATTATCATAGTGTTTTCTATCGTATCGTCATCGTTAAACACATGCACGATAATGACATTATTGTATCGTTATCATACATTTTAACGATACAATACACATCCCTACTAATAGCAAGGGAACAGCAGTGTCTTCTGCCATTAGATCGTGCTGTCTCAATAAAACTCAGCTGTACTGAATGGAGGTGAAATTCTGCAGTGAGGAGCCTTTTGTATCAGAGGATGCTTATCACGATTTACTTTGCCCTGTGATCCTTCCCTCCACAAATCCAATTTAGCTTGCATAATTAAGAACATAAGAACATAAGAAGGACCATGCTGGATCAGACCGAGGGTCCATCTAGTGCAGCACTCTGTTCACACAGTGACCAACCAGCTATCGACAAGGGACCGACATGCAGGACATGGGTGCAACGGCACCATCCCACCCATGTCCCCCAGCAACTGGTGCATATAGGTTTCCTCAAATTCATTCTGGAAGTGGATCATGAGAAGATGTGATTTCCACAGTTTTCACCTCCTTCAGTTCCATAGAATCATGGACTTGAAAGGGGCCTTAGTCCAAACTTCTGCTCAATCCAGAACTAGAACAACCCCAAAGGATAGCTCCAGCAAGAGAGCGCATCAGTAAAACACACTGTGTGTGTTGTCATTGTTGTTGTTGTTGTTGTTGTTGTTGTTGTTATTGACAATTGTACATTCCACGCAGGCACACTGATCTGGATGATTTTGTTGTCATTTTTAAATGAAAATAGAGATGGGAGAGATGGGAGATTCCTAGAGCATCATTTCTAGTTTGGAAACAAAATCCAGGAAGAAATTCAAGGTAGGAGATATTTAGAAACAGCCTTTCAAAATTTCTCACAGACCCCTAATTTTTCAAGGTGGAGCCTTCCTTGATTCAATGAACCTTTTCACATTTCCAGTTAGAGGAGGCTTTGACGTCTGATGGACTAACCTCGCCATTTATTCTTCACGGCTGAACAACTTATTAAATGTCATTTTGTAGCTTAGAAACCCCGAATTCCTTAATTCTTTTCAGTGCAAGGAGCAGCTTCCAATAAATGTGTTTCTCCCAGCACATAACTGGATGGGAGTCAGAGGTGAGGGAAGTGACTGGCAGCTTGGATTAGTTTTTTGGCCTTCCAGTTTCCCCAGTTCACAAAATCGTATTGCTATTAAGGGGCTTGAAGGGGCCACTTGAGTTTGAGCTCTGTATCGAGTGCAGGTTAATCACACTGATTTCAGCACTGGCAAATGATCTCCTGGTCTCCCTCACTTAGCCAACATTGTTGCCTGTGAATAAAAGTCCATCTAAAACAAAGTATGCATGATGAAGCCAAAAGCAGCATTGGTGGAGATAGTCCGTCACGTCTGATAATCATAAGTGCCAGTTAAACTTCTCCAGTGAGACATATCTTTGGCACAAGCGAATATAGTTTATACCAATCTAATGAAGAACCAGTATGGATGTGCATCTGCTTCAGTTCAATTTCCTTTTATTCTGAAAAGAGTATCAAGTAGGTAAAAATGAATACATGTTTTTGGTACTATAATGTATACCCATTCATGCTATTTGGGGGCTAGTTGCCTTTTTCCACTAGAATACCCTATGTATTGGTGATGATGATGATGGAAAAGAACAATAGATATGAGTAAGGAAACACATCTTATCTTTTATGAATAAATAGCCAACTTCATAGAATGGAATAGCTTTTAAAAGAAATCATGTACACCCCTATTAAGTGGAATATACAGAGGGGGAAGTAAGGAATTCAAGATTTGTGTTTCAGGATAGGCGAGAAAGAGATTGACTTGGAGACCGTCTCTTTTAGTAATTTACCATCCCAGACTGAGTATGCTTTCATTCAATCAACAGGAAAGTGGTCTTAGATAAGACATTTTGAGAGTAGGGTGAGGGAGAAAGATTAGGGACTCAATTTCTACCACCAAGGCTGTCTCCTAGCAGGTCCTGTTAGGGTGACCAACTGTCAGGACTTCCCCGAATTTGTCCTGGTTTTTGTTTTATCCTGGGTGTCGGGGGATTTTCTGTAATTTTCTATAATGTCCTGGAATGACACCCTTTCCTCTTTACGGCTGCCATTAGCATGGCAGGGGGGAATGACACACTTTCTGGAGGTGTGTCATTCTCCCCCACTGCTCCAATTGGGGCCTCCAAGAGGAAAGTGTGTCATTCCCAGACATATAGAAAAAGGCCCAATTGGAGCAGTGGGGTGGGTGGTGGGTGGGAATGACACATTTTCCCCTCCTCCAATCGGGGTCTTTAAAGTGGCGGGGAGGGGTAATGATGCACTTTCTGAAGGCCCCGGAAAGCTGCTTTCCCGCCCCCTGCACTAGGTGTCCTCTTTTTTGGTTTCCCAAATATGGTCACCCTACTGTTGCAGAGTTGCCATTCACGCCACTCTCTGTTTTACCAGTGGATTTCCACATGAGGATAAGATAGTTGTATTTGGCATACAAGTACCTATATTGTTGGCCTCTCCTTGAGGGGGGAGAGTGCTATAACAGTTGAAACATGATGCATTTCAAAAATGTGCAAACAACAACTCTTTGCTCAAAAATATGGAGGAATGTTCATGAAAAGAAGAAAGGGTGGGGAGGTTATTTTTTTTAAAAAAAGTTTCATTTCCCCCCCCCCCCCCAAGTAAAATAACAAGGACTGACAGCAATAGATAGAAAGGGATTTTGAATGCTAAAGAAGAGCTTTAGAAGATGTGACCTGCTTTTTTTTTGCTTTTACATTCTGATCCTTTCTAAAGGCCAGTATTGGAGTGGGGGAAGAGATACTGAGGAATGTCGAAAATGTAAGTTCCTCCCCTCCTCCTGAAGCATGCATCACCTTACATGCCAGAGGTTTATCACCTTGATGAATTTGGATGCGTATGTTTCAGCTTTTACTGAGCTGGGAGCCCTGCAAAATAGCTGGAAGGCTGAATTTATGCCTTAGGGCGGGCATCAATATCTACCATGGCCCTCCACTTTTCTCTTGAAAGAACCCATGCAGCTGGGAGATGGTGGCCTCATTTGATGGCTGAAGAAAAGGAACAACGAAGGAAAGCTGGCAAGCAGGACATTCTCTCTCACTGCATGTCCCCCCAAAAGGCTGCAACCCATGGCGCTGAGGAAATGACCCCTCCCACAGACCTAGCAAGGTCCTACCTCTGGGTAGACCCTTTCCTCTAGATTACCCTTCTCCATGGCATTTGCCACTTGAGATTTTTTGCTGCCCTGAACAACCCACCTTGCAGGCTTCTGCACCTCTAGATTCAGGAGTATCCTGCAACTTTGTAGGCATTGCTTTTCAATGACACACGAGATTCAGATACACTCCATTGGCAACCCTGTAACCAGGGAAGCCAACGATGGCAGGCCGTTGGCCTCAGGACTCATGACTTGGGGAAGCAATACTCCTTACCTTGGAAATCCTGGGATATTGGGATCAACCCTGTTTCTTCCCATTCCCGTTGGTCTTGGGTTTACCATGGTTGACTCTCCATAACCTGCACTGGTCCTGAGAAGTTCTTTGCTTTGTTTGTCTCCACACCCCACCCTTGGACTATGGTCATTTTACTGTTGGCCTGAAAGGGTGAACTTCCTGACTGGAGATCTATCTCCACATCATCACCATCAGGATAGGTGGCTACCATTCCCCACATGCAATGCTCCAAAATGAAGTTAGGACTGGGACATTGCTGAGGATGTGAAAGGCTGGCAAGGATACCATCATAGTTGCTGCTACTACCATTTGCAATGGCCTCAGACATGCACACCCACACACCTTAGGAAAAAGTACAGAAGCTTTGCTACTGCCACTGCTCATGCTGGGTCCAATTCCTGAAGAGATGTCAGAGAATTTCTCCTGCCCCTGGAGAATTTAAATGAAATGGCCTTTCCAATTTCTCCGGCCAAACAAGGTGGAGAATTTTGAAGGGCCATTTGCACACAGCTCTACTTTGTTCGACATGCATAGTTGGATCAGCCAACTTGTATTAAATCCTGATTCTATTATGTGCTTCTGATCTATCTGAATCCTACCTGAGGTTTAAGTCACATCTACCTGTCTGTAGCAGAAACTCATAAGTTCTTACGTTGTCCCTAGTGTCTAAGATCAATAATTGTTTCCCCTTTGGTTCTGACATCCTTTCAGTTATTAGAAACTTGTCAACAGATTTCCACTTAATCAGTTTCCTTCAGTGAAATATTGTCAGTTCCAACTTCTAGCACCTTTTGTGGATATGATCTGTCACTTAGAACCATTATTATTATAGCTTTCCCCCCTGAAATTCTGCATTTATGTTCATGCGCGAAATATTGAGGGGGGGGGGGGTAATTTTAACCAACAAATCAATCTGCTGTTGTGGGTGTTATTTCACACCCACAACTGCTGTTGTGGGTGTGAAATAAAGAGATGAGACAACTGTGTATGGTTTCAAATTCAGGCCACATTTATAAAAGATCTGCAAAAGGTAGGCTGACCATATGAAAAAGAGGACAGGGCTCATGTAACTTTAACAGTTGTAGAGAAAAGGGAAATTCAGCCAGTGTCATTTGTATGCAATTAGTTCCTGGTGAAATTCCCTCTTCATCACAACAGTTAAAGTTGCAGGGGCCCTGCCCTCTTTTGTATATGGTCACTCTAATATAGTGTCTGCACCTTTAACTTTTGTGATGAAGAGGGAATTTCACCAGGAACTAATTGCATACAAATGATACTAGCTGAAATTCCCTTTTCTTTACAACTGTTAAAGTTACATGAGCCCTGTCCTCCTTTTCATATGGTCAGCCTAGCGAAAGGAGACTGGGCGGGCCCTAAGCTACGCCCGCCACTAGCGAGCCGTGTAAAGAGCAAAACATTCAACATCCAGTGAGTGGCATTAGCCGATCGCCACTCCTAGACATACCCCTTCTGGGGAGGGTAGGTCTTCCCCATACCACTCACCCCCCCGGGCCTCAGAACACCAGTTGGAGCGGCATGAGTCAGCCTAACAAGTAAGCCTTATCCCCCCACTGGAGCCACATAACCCTCAGTGGAAGGCCTTAGGCATCACCTGTCATCATAAACAGTGCCACTGAATGATCACCGCCCCTTTCTTCTAAAAGTGCCCACCCTACCTGCCTACCAAATGCGACCAACTACCTTAAATCAACCAAAACCACTCTCTCCCAACTTACAGTGTGGAGTAGGCAAAAGGACACATAACTCCCGGCCAATTGGACTATGTGCCAAAAATTCCTACTTGGCTCCCAAAAGGACGACCAGCAAAGCCCATACTGCATAAGGGAGGGAGGGAGCCGCAAAAACAAAAGAGGCTGGGGTATGGGCGATTCAGCCCCACCCCCAGCCGGTAATGCCACCGGCAAACAGCCAATGGCTGGTGGGCACATCTCCCCTCCACCCTCCTCCCGCAATTGCCTCCCCGTGGCCATGCAGGATGCGGAGGAAGGGCTTTCGTTTGCTTGTTTGTTTTTAATAACCACTCATTTCCTTTTCTCCATTTAAAAACAAAGCAAAACTTGTTGATCGAGGCATCAGCTCTTTCTTTTTTTTAACCTTTCCCTTTTTTTAATTTCAGGTGTTATTTGGCCTTTGTGGGAGGGCGGGGAGTGAATTTCGACATCTCTTTCCTTCTACATGTTTCCTTTTTGTGTGTTTCCTTGTTTGGTTTGGGTTTGTTTGTTTGTTTTTTTGCTGTGGGACAATTCAATTTCACATGGTTGGAAAAGGTGGCAGATTGCAATGATAATGGTCTCCTTTTCTCTCAAGGGTTATAGTTTAAGGGGGTGGGGAAGAGAAAGAAATACAGCAGTGTAGATATAATGGCAAATGAAGACTTTAGGAAGAGCCCGTCAAGATGAAAAGGTTACTTTGGTTTAAATCATTTCCCACCGTACATGTCTTGGCAATCCAGAGCTGCTCCTTACAATATTCAAATCATGGTTTAGGGTGCAACCTATTTTTTGTTTTGTTTTTGGGGTTTCGATGTAACTCTATTGGGTTGGTCTTGGAAGTGTCCAGGTATTTAATGTCTTGTTGTGCTGCTGCCAGCAGGAGGAGCAAGAGAGGTAATTTTCATCTCTCTGTCCTCCTTTGGATACAATTTTGCAGGGCTGTGCACTGCTTCAATTAAAAAAAACTGAAGTAGGCCGATTCAGGACGCTTCGGTCCAAATCCAGCTTGGTGTCAGATTGGGTCCGAAGTGCTTCGCAGTGTGTGAGCCTGATCTGAGATGATGGCAGTTTGCTGCCCCCGCCAGCCAAGCCATGCCCTTCATGGCAGCTGTAGTTTCCAACATTAGATTTATGTCAACAGAGAGCCCCCATCTTCATTAAAGAGGGCAGCTGTCAGGGTGGACAGACAGCTGCTGGGTGCGAGCGGACAAGTCAGGTAGGTGGGGGTGGCAACTCTCTGGGTCCAGTGGCGACCTGGGGGGAGGGAGTCCTATAGATTCCTGGTTGGCCTTACATCTGGCTTTCCAGGAATCTGGGAAACCACAGCATTTGACCCACATTGGATGTCTGGATCTCGCTTCGGATCCAGTTCAGAAGCAGTTCGGATTGAGTCCAGATTAGGCCAATGTGGTTCAGTTTGGTTCGGAAACTTCAAATGCATTTTTGTGAATACATTTAAACATTATACACTGCCAGGAGCGTGGGACATGATGCACTGCCAGGCCGGATTTCTTGTATCCTGGTCTCTCCTTTTCCCCTCCCTTAATTTCCTTCCTGCAATTGGTGCAAAGTGTGGTCGCAATTTGAGAAAGGAAGAAATTGCCGCCAAATATTGCACAAACATTCGGAGCCTTCAAGTACCTCTCATGAGCTTCAGCCGTTCACAGAAACAGGCCAGAAAGAACACAATCCTTCCACCTGACAAGAAGAGATTAAAGTAAAGCACTGAAGTCAGAATCACCCCAATGTTTTATTTACAGAAATGTATAACCATGTTGAATTAATTATTTACAAAACCATTTCACGTACACACACAAAATACTCACCTAGCTCCTTGCAACAGGGGCAAGTGGTGGAAAGAATAATATGTGGAATGAATTATTTACTAAGTACTATTTGACCAGTTCCAGAAAGGAATCGAGATGGCAGAGCACAGCAGTGAGTTAATTTTATATGTTCAGTTTTCGGTTCGCTCCCTAACATGTGTACGTGCAGGAGGCTGGTGTACAAGGGTCGGCGGCCATTAGAAATGTTGTCTGCCTCATGAGGATTGTTTCATTTCAACTGAGTGCATGGTGATTGCTAAGAACAGAGGAGAGCCCTGCTGAATCAGATTAGAGATGAATCTAGTCTAGCCTCTTGCTCCTCACAATGCCCAACTACATGTCTCCGGGAGCCCACTAGCAGGACAAGAAGACAATCAGGTCAGGCTCCAGGTTTGAAGGAAGCTTTGACAAATTCCCTCTTCTCCATATTAATTTCCTACACATCCTCTGAATGCATGATGGCATGCTTGGGGCATTGTTGGAAATTCAAATTGCCATGTACCACAGCTGGCACCAGGTAAACCCACCACTGTGAGGGCAGGTTGATGACAGGCTCTGTGAGATGTATGGGACCCCAGCAGTTGCCATAGGGAGCCAGGTGTTGAGACCTGAAGACCAGAGTCCTCTCCTGCAACTGATCAGGAGGGTCCACACATCCCTGTAATGTGAAAGCCTTGTAGTTGCACCGAGTGTGTGTGTGTGTGTGTGTGTGTGTGTGTGTGTTGACAATACTGCAAAATGTGCGGATTTGTTATGTCTCCTGAATAAATGAATCTTTGCTGATTAGTTGATGAATGAATTATAATATATTGATTTACAGGATTTTTATTCAGCTCTACACCTAAGACAGATTCTGGAGCAGTGAACATAAGGGTAAAACATTAAAAAAGATAGAATATATTAATCACATGTATTTTCCTCAATACATTTGCATATGATAAAGAACAAGCAAGAGGCATACTTTCCTTGTTTCTATGTGGTGTAGAGCTATCCTGCCCAGGTAGTGAGGCCTTTTCTGGAGGCTCTCCTCCAATGCTTGGGAATATGTGTGGTGATGAGAGAGAGAGAGAGAAACCTTTCAGTGATGGCACGCTATTTGTGCAATTTCCTACACATGGTGCTTTCCAACATTCAACATCAGGCAACAATATAGATTTAGTCCTTAGCATCATCCCACTGAAATCAATAGAACACGTATTACTAAGTATGGATCCATTCCATTGTTGTTTCCCCATACCTGAGGTAGATTTGCTGTTCTTGTAATTTTTAACTTTTTTATTTCAATTATATTTTCTGTATTGTATTTATTATTTTGTTGGTTTTTGTGTAAACCATCCTGGAAATGCATTATATTATTATTATTATTATTATTATTCATCATCATCATCATCATCATTATTCAAAATCTGCTGTCCAATTAGGAGTTAACTTGTTCATTGAACTGATTAATCTCATTCAATGTCACTCAATAAAAATGTCTTCATCAGCCACAAAGAACTTGTCAGTGAGGTAGCAATGCCTCTAAACAGACGACAGTTTCTTTTCAATAGTCATTTCTCTCCAGAAATCTTAGTGCAAGGATTGAGAAATGAACAGAGATATTCAAACATCCCAGGCAACACGGCTCGACTTCCGAATTACAGCCGTGTCTGAAAGGCAATGACTCCATTAGATGTTTAGAAGTTATGGCTCATCGTTAGAATGGTCGTACAGGAGTCCGAGAGAGTGACCCATCTTAATCACCATCAGGTAATTGGATGAACTACTGCCAAGGATCAGGGGGCTCATAAAGCATTCACCATTACTCTCACCCTTCCAAGACAAAGATAAGATTTTATCCATGACACATAATCAAAAGGGTATTACTTTTTAAAGATAAATACATCATGGTATGCCGAGATCTACATCTAATGAACTAAGATGAAAACCTGACCCATGACATTATAAGTTGCTACTATTAGAAAAGAAGACATTGATTTTTCGTCTCTTTTACTACACATTCTGAAAATAATTATCTTATATACTCCATCAATTTTTATACGTTGAACTTTCGAATACAAAAGTTATCAATTTTCACCCATTATTTGGGAGACCAAGAAAAGTAGAAAATACTTGAGTTCAGGCACTGATGAATGTCAGAATAAATGCTGGTGTTTCATATTCTGTGAGAAGTGGGATATCAATGTTGTTAAGTACATGAGATATGAGTCAGGAGGTTCATGGTTTATATCTCATCTCAACAATGAACTCATTCAGTGACCTTAAGAAAGTTACTAACTCTTCAGCCTTCTATGCAGTAAGATATTGGCATAACAACTTATCAAGAAAATCCATGCTGGATCAGACCCAAAGTGCAAAAGCTAGTGGAAAACTAAATTTTGAGCCTGCAGTTGGGAGTGGGGTAGAGGGTTTTCCCTAAATCCCCCCTCATTTTTATTTTTATTTTACAAACAAATAATTAAATTTATTGTGGAAATTTTAGAAATCACAGCAAAAGCATTTTTTTCTTCTTCTTACATGTGCAGATGCCATTATTTTGGGACGATGCCATGGTGGAATATTCCCACGAATCCCTAAGAGTACATGCAATTGATGCTCTACCTGAGATGACTTATGGAAACAGTTGGGTGAGATAGATAATACCTTAGAAGACAGAAACAATATTCAAAATTATCTTGAGAGGTTAGAATACTGGGCAGAAAGTAACAGAATGGAATTGAACAAGGACAAAGGGAAAGTGCTCCATTTAGGAAACAGAAGTAAAATGTTCAAGCATAAGATGGGGATGCATGGCTAGGTAATAGTATGTGTGAAAATGGTCTTGGAATTGTAGTAAATCACAAACTACATATGAGCCAGCACTGTGATGTGGCTGCAAAGAAGGCAAATGCAATTTTAAGCTGCATCAATAGCAGTATAGTTTCAAAATCACGGAAAGTGAAAATCCCACTCTACTCTGAAAAGATAAGACCTAACCTTGAATATTGTGTCCGGTTCTAGACACCACACTTCAAAAAGGATTCAGATAAATTGGAACGAGTTCAGAGAAGGGACACACAGATAATCAAGGGACTAGAAATTAAGGCCTACGAGGACAGATTGAAGGAATTGGATATGCTTATCCTTGAGAAGAAAAGATTGGAGGAGGTAATGATTGCACTTGTCACATAAATGTAAGCCACACCCTGTTCTGTGTTATCCAAGACTGTAGAACACAACATAACAAGCTAAAATTACAGGAAATCATATTTCAGTAGTATGCCCTATGTCTTCTTTCCTATTTGTGTGGGATGGGTTGCAATCATTGTTGATGATGATGATGATGATGATGATTATTATTATTATTATTATTATATTCCTTTCTAGACGGACATGATGGGCCTTGTCAAGTCATGCTGTCTTTTACATATTCAGGAATTTCCTGACAATTGCACATGTTTTAATTCTGACTGCTTTCTGGATGTTGGTGTGGATGCATTATTATTATTATTATTAGCAGTAGTAGTAGTAGTTTTAACAAAATAAAACAATAGGAAACATTTTTTTAAAAAAAACCAAGACAAATGCAACTGCATACTTCAAAAGCCTTAGTTTCAAATATCATGACGTTCTACATGAAAATCGTACCACTTCAGACTGTAGGTGGGAGATGGCTTTTAATAATATTTTCCCAAAGATTAAACAAAAATAAAAATAAATCCTGAGAACAGAAAATCCACATGGCAGGAAATAGACTCCTCACCCCTCCCTGCCATTCTAGATTGCTAAATGCTGATAAGTGTTTTGTTTTGATTTCCCCCCACTTCCAATGTATGGGGAGATGTTTCAACATACCATCTGCCTTCTGCTAGCTGAAGTGATGCGATCCAACAAAGAACTATTCCATCTAATTCTGCTGTTGGTATAGCTCAGCTCTTCAATGGACTCTTACTCGATTCCATTGTTCAAAGTGTTGTTTAATTTGTATGACTGCCTGTCCTTAACTTCTGAACCTCTGCAAAAGTGTTTGGGTTTATCAGTCTTCCTTGAACCTTCATGCCTCTAAACAAAAGCTACTGCCTGAGGAACAGATCTCTCTGTGTGTGTGCAGATATCCTCTTCACTTTCAACAATTTCACAACATAATTATCCCAGAATAAATACATGTTCAGTAACGGTCAGAGTACAACATTTAAAATAGGAAATTGTCATGGCAATTGAGTGAAGGACACTCAGTTTCTTAGGAATGATATTCTTCACCTTGTGTTCAGTAACACATTGTTGTTGTGGTTGTGGTTGTTATCAACATCACAATCATCATCGTATTGGACAACAACAATTGTTGTTCATAGTTTCAAGGGCAGAATGGCAGATATATTTAAATTATGGTTTATTGTGACAAGTATATTGTTCTGGCAATGATCACAACACTCCTTGCAAATATCAGCCAAAGCTTTTCATAAAGATGATCTCCTTTGCATGATTCCTTCAGTGGAACTGTTGTTTTATTTTTATTATTCTTTTTTAATATATGTGTGTTAATATGTATTTTTATGTATTTTATCATGTTGTTGTTCCCCGCCTCGATCCAGACGGAGAGGCGGGTAAGAAATATTAAAATTAAAAAAAAAATTAATTAAATTAAAAGCAACATCTTGAGTGGAGGATCATCATTTCAAGATGATCCTCCAACCACAATCAATTTTACAGTAATAACATTCTCACTTTGCTGAAATCATTACATTTGTGAAGTTAATATTGGTCTTTGGATCACCTTGCTGGTTTAATCTTGCGTGTCCAGACTACGTAGAACACATTCTCAGCAGTTCTTGTGAGTGAGGCCCTCTTCCAACTCAGTAAGCCACATGGAGATCATTAGGTCAACAAAAATATCCTAATTACATAGATGGGATTATCCCCAAGGGTGCTTCTGAAATGCATAGCACCTTTGCTCCCACCGGCAGTACAGATTGTATTTATTTATTTATTTATTTATTTAATTACTGCATTTTTATACCACCCAATAGCCAAAGCCCTCTGGGTGGTTTACAAAAACTAAAACCATAAAACCCATTCTAAATATAAAACAACGACAGCATAAAAACATAATTTAAAATACAGTATAAAACACAACCAGGATAAAAACTGAGCAGCCATGCAGAAATTGATAGGGATTTAAAATACAAATTTAAGCAGCAGGCAAAAAATCAAACTAAAGAACTGTTAAAACACTGGCGTCTAAAGGAGTATAATGTAGATGCCAGACAAACTTCGCTGGGGAGGTCATTCCACAGCCGGGGTGCTACAGCAGGGAAGGCCCTCCTCCTAGTAGCCACCTGTCTCACTTTGGCAGGGGCTCATGGAAACGAACCCCGGAGGATGATCTTAGGGTCCAGGCTGGTACATATGGGAGGAGGCATTCCTTCAGATAACCTGGCCCCAAACCATTTAGGGCTTTGAATGTTAATACCAGCACTTTGAATCGGGCCCGGATCTGGACCAGCAGCCAGTGAAGCTGGAAAAGGACTGGCTTAATGTGGTCTTGTTGGCCAGTCCCCGTTAACAGTCTGGTTGCCCTGTGTTGTACCAGTTGAAGTTTCCGGACCGTTTTCAAAGGCAGCCCCACGTATAATGCATTGCAGTAATGCAGACGAGCGGTTATGGAAAAGACCTGCCCCTGTGATTGTGGTATTCACACAATTTATTTATTTTATTTATTTTTATTTAAAACATTTCTTAGCCACATTTCAGGGCAGAAGCTCTCCCAAGGTGGCTTATAACCATATATAAAAACAGTATACACATAAAAAGCAATAAAAACATAAAAGTAAAATATAAATTAAAACAATAAAAGCTAACATTAAAACTAGTAATAGAACTGCAAGGGTAATGGCAGCAAAACAGTATTTAAGAGAAGGCCATAGTAAAACCAAACATTTTTAAGGCCTTCTTAAAAGCCTGTAAGAATGGTGCATGGTGGATTGTCGGTGGGAGTTTGTTCCACAGGTGTGGGGCCACTGCTGAAAAGGCCCTCTCCCACTGCACCATTATTTAAGACAGTGGTGGGGAACTTCAGACCAACATTTCCCCAACTGGCAAAATCTCTTTCCCTCACCCTACCCCCTTTCCCGAAACCACCAATCATTTGGGGGCTTCCGAGATTTTGTGCATCCCCCCACATTCAAAATGGTTTACATGCCTCTCCCAAACCTGAGTTAGATGCAGTCAGAGCTTTAAGCTACAACATGGCAGTTCTTCGTTTGCTGTCAAATGCTCCGGTGCATTGCACCTCTGCAGCCTAAGATCTTGTTGCTTTCCTTAACTTTCATCTCTTCCAAGATCATATATAAACATACAAACAATTCGAATGATCTTCATTTAGGGTGCAATCCTATGCACCTTTACACAGAAATAAGTCATACAAATCCCATCATCCCATGCTGGCTGGGGGATGATGGGAGTTGTAGGATTTTTTCCCCCTAAACAGGTATTGGACTGCACTCTTTAAATATCTTATTTTGGGGCGGAGGTGGGGTGAGCTCATCCTATGGTTTGCCCATTTCTTTCTTCTTTCCACGCTTAACATTACATAGTGTTGTTCTCTTTGGGACTATGGAACTCTATTAACTATTGTCTGATTTTCTTCCTTTTTTTCTCTGCATGGAGGAAGAGAGGGGAGGAGAATCCCATCGAATCGTAATTAAAAAAAATGCAATGTGTACATGAAAAAGCTGGCCTGATTTCCATGCGTTCTTCTAATCACTCTTGAGATCTCAAGCACTTTATTTGAGATGGGGAGCGTGAGTCTCTATGGGTCCTTTTGTGCAAGGAGAGGGCAGCAATACTCTCGCAGCAGGGGAGAGAGGCCTGATAGATTTTGATAGTGATGAATGTGAGACACTTATGTGTTATTTTTATATAATTGTATGTTATATTGCTTTGTGTGTAAAGAAAATTGTTGGCGACATGCTGTGGGGGAAAGAAGAAGGAGGGGGGCCCTCTGACAAGTCTCCCCCCCCCCTATTAAATGCTTCATTAAAAGAAAGAAAAGAACTTAAGGACATTTATTGTAGACTCAAGTTTGGCGTCTGTCTTTGACTGGATATAATTTATGCCTCTTTCAAAACGCAATCTTTGCAAACAACCCCCACAAACGGTAAACTAATGATTGAACAAACAGAGCTACAGCGTACGGCCTGCTGCAGGAGCATTAATCACTCTGTTCTGCATCTCAGGAAAGCAGTCCGGCCAGCAAGGAGACAGTGCGGAGCTCGCTCAATTTCACTCTGGAATCCAGAAAACACGACCCTAATGTAACAGAGTACATTGTTCCCGCACCTTGGGTGGCCACGTGTGTCCTATTTTACAGAAGTCAGTCCTCTATTCGAAGTGCAGCCTGAAGACAGTCCTCTATAGGAGGCATCCCGTATTAAAAGGCTTACTGTGGCCGGATCTACACGTCGTCCTCGATGTGGCCTCCCTGCGCCACAAGCCGCTTTGGAGCACTGCACTTCGTCTAGTGTGGCTCAAGCCTCAGAGGCTCTGCTCGCGCTCTCGCCGCCGCCGCCGTCCTTTCATCCCAGCCAGTCCCAGGGAGGGAGGAGGGAGGGTTGTAAACAAAAGCTAGCAATTGGAAATCCCTCTCCCAATCGCTGGCTTTTGTTTACAACCCTCCCCCCTCCCCCTCCCTCCTCCCTCCCCGGGACCGGCAGGGCTGAAAGGGCGGCGGCTGCAGCCGCGGCACAGGCGTGGGCAGAGCCTCCAAAGCTTGAGCCACACTAGGCAGGGTGAAGCACTCCGAAGCGGCTTATGACGCAGGGAGGGTGCATCGAGGACGACATGTAGATCCTGCTTGTGTGTGTGTGGAATGAGTCATCTTACAAATGCCTTGGATGCCATGGGATATAAATGCAAAGATGCAGAAAGATGAAAGGTTTTTAATTTTCTGTGAAACGTAAATGAAGTGTGTGTGTGTGTGTGTGTGTGTGTACCCCCTCTGGCCAACTCTGGATGTGACTCTTGGATAGTGTGTCCATATTTGGGAAACCAAAAAAGAGAACATCTGGTGCAAGGGGCAGGAACACAGCATTCCAGGGCCTCCAGAAAGCACATAATTCCCCCCAACCTTAAAGGCCCTGATTGGAAAACAGGAGGGGAAAGTGTGTCATATCCACCCACCCCCCACCCCACTGCTCCAATTGGGCCCTTTTCTATATGTCCGGGAATGACACACTTTCCTCTTTGAGGCCCAATTGGAGCAGTGGGGGAGAATGACACACCTCCAGAAAACACATCATTCCCCACCCCTTCCATGGTAATGGCAGTCTTAAAGGGGAAAGTGTGTGCCTATCCACATTGCCCTTAAAATGACTTATATTCTGTTTAAAAACATGGTTTTTAAGTTGTTTCATTACATGGTAGGACCCACTGAGCAGTACTTACGTTTCATAGTGACTGCTTCCTCTGTGTTCACTGATGTATTACAGGGCTGAGAATTCCTTGACTCTTCTTGTTTAGTTTCTGTTTTGCAGGCTGCTTGAGTTACGGAAACAGAAGTGGGTGGGTCAAGCAGCCTGTAAAACAGAAACTAAACAAGAACAGACAAAGAATTAACCATATGTCACACCACTGAACGCTTTCAGGATGGAGGAAGCAGTCACTATGAAACGTAAGTTTTGCTCAGTGTGTCCTACCACATAATGAAACAACTTCAAAAACCACGTTTTTAAACAGAATATAAGTCGTTTTAAGGGCAATGTAGATAGGCTCTGTGTCATTCCAGTACATTGTAGAAAATTACAGAACCCCCCCCCCCCCCATACCTAGGATAGAACAAAAGCCAGGGGAAATCTGGGGAAATCCTGACAGTTGGTCACCCTACTTTGGAGCCTAAAAGTTTGTGCATCCCTGTATGCAGCTCTTTGATGCTCAGCCCTGGAATTAACTTGAGTAATTTTCTTCTGCTGTATATGTGGGTGGGTGATACATAGACACACAGTGTTTAGTGAGTGAAGGAGGCGAGACAATAAACATCAGGGCCTGCTCCAGTTGGGCTCCCCCACCACCACAGGGCTAACTGTCATCTTGGCCCTGTGGGAAGAAGGAGCAAAGGGACAGGAGCTGGTAGAGGAAACATCAGGGCCTTGCCCCAGTTCAATTCTCCTCTTCTGGGAGCAGTAGAATCCCATCAGTCCTGTTGCCTGTCTGTTTAATTCTTTCTCTCTTTTCCTCCCTCTTCCCTCCCCAACGTCTTTTCCTTGTGTGTCTGTAGGGATCAGTTTAGGAGGATACAGGATTTTGTGTCTGTTGTTGGTCAATAAGCAGAGCCCTCCATCTTGCTGAGTTATTCAATGCTTCTGGTATAGCAATGGCTGCCTTCTTTTGTGTTCCGAATATCTCCTTTGCCAGTAGCGAGAATCATTGGGTGTATCCTCACCTCCTGCTATTTCTAATCCACTCTACCAAGTTACTTGTCATATACATATATATCTGTCACTCCATGCTATGCCATTGATAGACAGTTTATCTTTAAGCTGCATTCTCGCAGCCCACAGACCGTTGCTTTGAAGAGCATCTTAAAAGCATCACTACTTAATGATACGAGCCAGGCCTTCCTACTAACTCACTTGCTCTTCTTAACTGTTCTCTCTCCCGGGTGCATATGAAACTTGGGATAAACATTACAGAAGTTTGAGATCTCTCTCTCTCTCTCTCTCTCTCTCTCTTAGAGTGACCATATGAAAAGGACAAGACTCATGTATCTTTAACAGTTGCATAGAAAGGGGGATTTCAGCAGGTGTGATTGGTACGCATGCAGCACCTGGTGGAAGTCCCTCTTCATCCCAACAGTTAAAGCAGCAGGAGTATAGCTAGAGTGACCAGATACCAAAAGTGAGCAGGGCTCCTGCAGCTTTAACTGTTGTGGTGAAGAGGGAATTTCACCAGGTGCTGTATGCATACAAATGACACCTGCTGAAATTCTCTTTTCTATACAACTGTTAAAGATACAGGAACCCTGTCCTCCTTTTCATATGGCCTCCCTACACTCTCTCACTCTCTCTCTCTCTCTCTCTCTCTCTCTCCCCTACTTATAGCTCTTGAAACATTTGTATAATTTCATCGAAGTAGTTTCGCTGTACATTAGGAATGAGCAACCCTCCCCCCGTTCTTTATTGTCCTGTTAATTCACACTGCCTGAGATTCTACTCCTTTTCAGTTTCAGTTTTAATTTGAACCATGCACAAATAGCCTCTCAAAGTTTACCATCAAATTTGAGAAAATGGTGTGTTGGGGGGGAGGGCGGAAGGAATTTCACTGCACTTCTTCAGAGGGAAGGATAAACTCTCCAAATTTCCTCAGAGTTGGGGCTCACCATTAGCAGTAGTAGTAGTAGCATAACTTTGTTCTTCTTTCCCTAAAGTTTTGTTTGTGCTGCATCTGCCAGTGGCAACTGTGTTGGCAGCCTGAGCCACCATTTTGAATCCTCCACAACGTCCAAAAACTAGCACCATCCCAGGGGATTGTGTGTGTGTGTGGGGGAGGAGATAGTGGACTGGCTGTCTCTCTCTCTCTCTCTCTCTCACACACACACACACACACACACACAAACAGTGGAGAATATTCGCAGACAATTCTACCTCCTGCTTTTTTTCTAGCAAGGTACGAAAAAGAAAGCTCTCACAAATTTCCTCAGATACATATTGTTGAGAAATTTCAGCTAATCTCTAAGGGTGATTTATTGCAGACTTGTCCTGTACAACATCCAGGATGTCTCCCGTGCCTTCTCCCCTTTTCCCCGATTTCAAAACTATTGGAGACAATGTGAAAAGGGACGTTATTCCGATCTATCATCTGTGTGCTATAATGCGCTATAATGACAGTGCCATCTAGTGTCTGTAAAAGAAAATGTACAGAAACATACAGAACTTTCCGAAGAAGGACTTTCCTCAGTTCAAACCACGTGTCTGCCATGTAAAGAAGCCCCTCACGAACTCACAAAGAAACCAAGAGCAGAAAGCCCCAGTAAGGCTGTTGGCTTTTTGCTTAACGTAGAGAAACTCTAAGAGTAATGTCTTAATTCCAGAAGTGGGGTGTGAAGTTTCTTTGTGTTGTTGCACATTTTCTCCGGCCAGGTTACCTTCGTCCATGTATGAATACAATATCACTAGGAAGTGAAGGGAATGTGGTGCAATTCTGTCCATCAATATTTGTTTTGTTGTGCTACATCCACTCCTATGCATTAGTAAATACTGCACAAAAATAACATTGATGCAGTCACACATACAAGCATCACATCTCATGCTGCTTTCTTTGCAGTATTTATATAGATCAGGAGTGTGCACCCTACACAACCCCAACGGGTTTTGTGCAGGCCCTGTGATCCCCACCTGCTGAATTTGCCATTTACTCTTTATCCCTCCTCTCTTCTAGTATGGAATCAAGGAAGCATACATGTAGGGTGACCAGATAAAATCCAGGTTAGGGCTCCTGTAACTTTAACGGTTGTAGAGAAAAGGGAATTTCAGCCAGTGTCATTTGTATGCAATTAGTTCCTGATGAAATTCCCTCTTCATCACAACTGTTAAAGTTGCAGGGGGCCTGCCTTCTTTTGTATATGGTCACTCTAGTATAGTGCCTGCACCTTTAACTGTTGTGATGAAGAGGGAATTTCACCAGGAACTAATTGCATACAAATGACTCTGGCTGAAATTCCCTTTTCTCTACAACTGTTAAAGTTACATGAGCCCTGACCTGGATTTTATCTGGTCACCCTACATACATAGGGTACCCAAATGGTCTCCAATCTAAACACTGTCCATATCCCGGTCTGCTCAGCTTTAGAAAGTTTGCAACCATTAGTGCAACCTTGGGTTCCATGAGCATCTTCCACAGGCTACATAACGTTCTATAGTTTCCCAATTCAGGCAGGGGTTTGGAGATCTTTGCTCCACACTATACCCTGACCTTGAGCATTATAGCCTAGCATATTTCATTTTACATTTCAATGCCGATTTGGTGGGGAAACAAAATCAACTCACACTGCGGTAGCTGCTTCCACAAAACTTTCATTCATCTTCCCTGACCATTCCTGCATTGACTGTATCCCCTGTGATTTGTGCAATGCACCATGAATATTCAATATCCCATCTGCCACACCTCCGTGCCCTTGTGTTCACTCTTTAGAGAAAAAAGAGGGTTGTGACACTCTAATACCAGGTGCCACCTGTTTATTCCTTGCTCATCACAACTTCCCTTGTGCCCAGGTTAGCCGTTTAAGAAAACGTCAGTACAATCAAGTGGAACTTTGCGTCTCTCTGGTACTCCCTGGTCTTGTTAACAGCTCTCTCTGTCTTTCACCTTCTTGCCTTCGACTCTTGTATACTAAAAGCTGTCTTCTCCTCACCACGCATCAATGGCTTTCCTTCAAAACCAGAGACTGGTATTATCCGAGGAACCCCTCAGCTGTCTTGGCGAAGTGGCCGCGCTGCTTAATTTCCACCTGAATATATTTCTAATCCATCGAAGGTGCTCATCCTGTACATCTAGATGGAATGCACTTTAGAAATCATTTTGATGCTGGCACACATAAGTAAAATGAGGCCAAGAGATTTTTATCCATCCATGGAAATGTCAGCTACCATGATTGCTTGTCTGATCCACTCCAGTTTACGCATGGGGTGGGCTCATTTGAACCTGCAGGGAAAGAAATCCATACACGCTCAAGGAGGGCCTATATGACAGGCAAATAATAACTATCTTCCTAACTACAGAAGGTGGATGGGGGAGGAATCAGCCCCTGTTGCATGATAACAGAAAGGTATTAGTGAGACTGAGCTGCTACTGTGAGATTGGCAGGGACCAATATAACAAAGGTCCAGGAGGGTTTAGAATGCAATCCCATTCACGTTTAGACAAGGAGGATCCTATAACTGCCATGCTGGCTGGACGGTTGCTGTGAGTTGCAGGAATTTTTCCTGCATAGGATTGCATCCTTAGAGTACGAGGCCTTAGCCACTCAGCCAATGTAGACAGAGATGGCCTTGTTACCACTCTTACCCAGAGCTACATTTTTTTTTCCGAGTGGGCAGGGATTATCCAAATCACCATAACTCCGTCCAGTGCCTCGTCCATCAGTGTAGATTAGGAGACCTGTGTGTAGGCTGACCATCTGAAAAGGAGGTCAGGGCTCCTGTAACTTTAACAGTTGTAGAGAAAAGGGAATTTCAGCCAGTGTCATTTGTATGCAATTAGTTCCTGGTGAAATTCCCTCTTCATCACAACTGTTAAAGTTGCAGAGACCCTGCCTTCTTTTGTATATGGTCACTCTAGTATAGTGCCTGCAACTTTAACTGTTGTGATGAAGAGGGAATTTCACCAGGAACTAATTGCATACAAATGACACTGGCTGAAATTCCCTTTTCTCTACAACTGTTAAAGTTACAGGAGCCCTGTCCTCCTTTTCAGATGGTCAGCCTACCTGTGTGGACCAAGTTTGTAGTGCGAAAAGAATTTCTAGTCTTTTCTGTAGCGACCACCTAGTCCTGCACTGACAGCAACAGAGGGTGCATGGGAGCTTGAAGTCAAAAAGATTTCAAGGTCTGGATGGGGCAGGTTTATAAAACCTGCCAGGCCTCTCTCTCTCTCTCTCTCTCTCTCTCTCTCTCTCTCTCTGCACACCATAGTCAACAGGGTCCTGTCTCCCTCCACCCTGGTCTCAACTCTATGCTTAGCCTTTTGCCCATTTTTCTTTCCTGAATCAATCCTGAGCAGGGAATACCATCTCAAAGTTTATTCTGACTCAAGTCCTTACCTGATTGCAAGCTCTTTCTTCCCCTTTGCGCATGAGCATGTGTATGCATTTCTGTGCACATTTACAAAAAGGTACTTATCAACTGTGCACATTCAGTCAAGAATATGCATTTTCTTCCATGTATTAAAGCATGCATATGCATATTTTCAAAAGTACACATGTTTCCACGTGCATTTTTTCAATGTACAGGCTTTGAATTATATATATATATATATATATATATATAAGCTGCAGCTTGTGCAAAATGCAGCGGCCAGAGTGAGACCAGGAACCAGAAGGTTCGAGCATATAAGACCTACTCTGGCCCGCTTGCATTGGCTGCCTATACGTTTCTGAGCCCAATTTAAGGTGCTGGTTTTAACCTATAAAGCCTTACACGGCTTGGGACAACAATACCTGATGGAACGCCTCTCCCGACACAAACCTACCCGTACACTATGATCCACATCGAAGGTCCTCCTCCAGTTACCTACTCCAAGGGAGGCACGGAGGGTGGCAACAAGGGAAAGGGCCTTTTCAGTGGTGGCCCCCCAATTATGGAATGATCTCCCTGACGAGGCTCGCCTGGCGCCAACATTGTTATCTTTTCGACGCCAGGTCAAGACTTTCCTCTTCTCCCAGGCATTTAACAGCATATGATGAGGGTCTTTGTGTTTTTGTGTTGTTGTTATGCTTTGACCCAGAAGGATATTGTAATTTTTAACCTGTTTTTATGCTTTATGCTTTTAAATTTTGTATATTGGTGTTTTAATTGTTCAATGTTTTTAATTTTTGTAAACCGCCCAGAGAGCTTCGGCTATGGGGCAGTATATAAATGGAATAAAATAAATAAATAAATATAGTCACCCAAATCATATTGTAATCTTGGAAATGTGTAGACTTTGATTGCAGATTGCATTTGGGTCGAGGGCCAGATCTACACCAAGCAGGATATAACATCAGGAAAGTGGTTTGAAAGCAGTATATGGTATGTGTCAATGGGTCCCGACAGTTGACTGTACACTTCAATACCTTTATAAAGCAGTAGTGTAGTAGATCCTGCCTAGGAGGTGGAAACTTGAAAAATTCTGGTCAAAATCAAACAAACAAATTCCTCATGCATTACTAGTCCTGAGTCAAGTCAAACTGCCTTATGCTGCCAGAAGAGGAGAACACAATCAAAAAGACAGTTGACCATGGGAAGTAAGAAAGAATTTGAGCTTCTTCAGATGGGGGGAATCACGTTTCCCTCCCGTCGCTTTGAATCACGCTTCTGTCCCACAGTAGGGATGAGCGGCTTCCTCTTTCTTCAGACGCTGAAGAAAGAGGAAGTAAATAAAGATCATGTGGCCCATTCAGTGGGCGGGCTTTTTTCCCCACGCTGCTTTCCTGCACATAGCAGGAAATGGTGGCGCATTTCGCTTCAAACCAAAAAAGATGGATTTTCTGGGTCTTATTTTTTTCCATGGGAAAAGGACCGGAAGGAGAGGCATGGGAGGTGGATAGCAGCATCAGAAGCTCCCACTGACATCCGTAAGTGCCCAGTAAAAAGCTATAAACAGCTCGTTTGATGACACTTTCTCTGAAGGACTTAGACGCACACCCAATGCTATTCAAATATAAAGGAGAACTAGCCATTTCCACAAGATACAACCCCAACCCCACCCCAAGCCCCAAAACCTGATGGTGCAATTATTCAGCTTCTTCTATCCTGTTCATCCTCATTCTTTAAAAGGGATGTTGCTGTTTCTGAACCATTATTTGTCATTGGTTGCTGTCGATTTCACCTTCCTGTATTTGTCAAATGGTCCATCTCACCCAAAGAGGGATCACCCAGTGAACAGTATGGTAGGGTGACCAGATAAAATCCAGGTCAGGGCTCCTGTAACTTTAACAGTTGTAGAGCAAAGGGAATTTCAGCCAGTGTCATTTGTATGCAATTAGTTCCTGGTGAAATTCCCTCTTCGTCACAACAGTTAAAGTTGCAGGGGCCCTGCCTTCTTTTGTATATGGTCACTCTAGTATAGTGCCTGCAACTTTAACTCTTGTGATGAAGAGGGGATTTCACCAGGAACTAATTGCATACAAATGACACTGGCTGGAATTCCCTTTTCTCCACAATTGTTAAAGTTACATGAGCTCTGACCTGGATTTTATCTGGTCACCCTACAGTATGGCCTAAAAATTCTACATATTCGATTTGGCCAAATTAAAAGCAAAACAAAAACGAAACCTCATTTCCTCCCACAATGTGGACTAGAATAATGCTGATTTTATTTTTTCTCTATGAAATCTGTAGAACCCAATCATACCTCACCACAATTGTGCCTAAGCAGCATGATTTCCAACAGGTGGAGTTTGCTTTCAGTTACTTGCAATAAGCTCTCTAGGTATCTCTTACATTTGGCCACTAGGTGGCAATGTTCCAGATCAATGAGTCTCAATTACAGTGTCTGTCTGGGGACTGATCTTTTGATAACATCCTTTTTAATTGAAAGAGAGCAATTAAATTTAAAAAAATGTTTTCATTAGATGTTACTATTATGATCAGTGAAATGAATTCAGTTCAGAAGCATGCATTCCGATTCTGTCATATATAATCACGGGATGTCACTGATTAGAGTCAAAATAGCAGTATCTAATATACTTAATTGCAGCAGCCTCTGTTTTAAATGGTCTTTCTTTCCTCACTAGCTATTAAGGTGCTATTCACACCCAGTGTGTGGCTTACAGCCTGAGCCATGCACATTAACCAGCGAAAGCTATATCAGTATGAATGACTCCGCTTTAGGTTTTAATGGTTTGGTTTTAAAGGCCAGTTCGGTGACTATCACTCTTTCCTGACCGAGACGGACAACAACTATTCCCAGTCCTCTGCAGTATTGGGGGGGGGGAGAGAGGGAGGACACTAGCTGTAAAACTAATTAGGCCATTAGAAACCTATTATCTTGCCTGGGAGGATTTGATTTTAAAAGCAAGGATTTTGTTTGTTTGTCCCTCCCCCTGCTTGCTACAGTTAGAGGAATATAGTTGGAACAGTTAAGGAATCCAGCCTTTGAACACTCATTCTAACTACAAATGTGCAGATCAGAATTTTGCTCTCCACAAAGCTTGACACTTTGGGCCTGTTCAGATGACATGCTAAGCCATAGTTAGGCCTCTCTAAACCTTTGGCAGCAAATGGTTAGTGAGCGTGTTTAAACCATGGTTATGTAGCCAGCATGGCAAGGAATGGTTCATATGACATGCTAAGCCGTGACATGGTACGCCATAATGTTTTGCTCAAAATGCTTAACCACTGTGGCTTAGTGTGCCGTCTCGACAGGGTCTTAACTAATTTGATTGTTACATGTATCTCTCACCTTTTCTCCCAAGGGGCCCAGATTGATTATGAACCTCTCCATTTTATCCTTACACCAACCCTCTGAGATAGGTTAGGATGAGAGTTAGTGACTGGCCCAATGTCATCCAATGAGCTTCATGGCCAAGTTGGGACTAGAACTCAGATCTCCTGAGTCCTAGTCCAACACTCTACTGTACTGTGGTTCCCAGATTTTCCAATACATTTCTCAGCTCAAAAATGCATCCAATTGCTTTTAAACGTGTACATCATAAAATAATAATAATAATAATATATTTATTTATTTATTTATAACCCGCCTCTCCCTCCAGATCAAGGCGGGGAACAACAATAAATATAAACACAAGGACCACAAAATAGATAAAACATTAAAACCAATAAAAACTAATACATCATTAAAAACATCTAACAATATGTTTAGAAACACCTGTTTAAGTGGTATGTAATGTGAACTCACGTGAAGATTTTTTTAAAGCAACATTAAGAAAATGAATTCAGAAAGAAGATGATATGGACTTGTGAGTGAAACTGACATGAGCCACAAAAAGATTTGCCCCCCTCCCCCCCCCCCCCCGGAACACTGGTGCCCATTCCAAAAGTCAATTTCCGATTTCCAGCGGGATGTTGTTATTTCAAACCCTGTTTTGCAGGGAGTTCTTCACACCAAAGATCGGAATATTAGTGATCTGTAATGCACCTTGGCATAGCCATGGAGGAATCAGTCCCGAAAAAATGTATTTCACAAAATAGGATATTTGAAATGCATTTTATCTGAAATGCACATTCTTATACTTAACTTGGTTTTCTTTCTTTCTTTCTTTCTTTCTTTCTTTCTTTCTTTTAAAGCTGCTAATTGTATCACAGAATTTGGAGAAATGCACCATCTGAACTGGATGGAACAACTGGCTGGGCCAGGGAAGTGATTAATGCCTCTTTGCAAGGGGGAGTGGTCCCAGGCCTCCTGAAAGAGGCGGCAGTGAGACCACTCCTAAAGAAATCTTCCCTGGACCCTGAAAATCTTAATAACTACAGGCCAGTAGCAAATGTTCCATTCCTGGGCAAGGTCCTGGAGTGGGTGGTTGTAAGCCAGCTCCAGGCACTCTTGGATGAGACTGATTATCTGGATCCATTTCGGTTGGGTTTCAGGCCTGGTTTTGGTACGGAAACAACCTTGGTCGCCCTGTATGATGACCTATGTTGGGAGAAAGACAGGGGGAGTGTGACTCTGTTGATTCTCCTTGATCTCTCAGCGGCTTTCGATACCATCGACCATGGTACCCTTCTGGGACGATTGGCTGAGTTGGGAGTGGGAGGCACTGCATTGCAGTGGTTCCGCTCCTACTTGGGGGGTCGGCTCCAGAAGGTGGTTCTTGGGGAACATTGCTCGGCCCCGTGGATTCTCCAGTATGGGGTTCCGCAGGGGTCAGTTTTGTCCCCCATGCTGTTCAACATCTACATGAAACCATTGAGTGCAGTCATCCGGAGTTTTGGAGTGTGTTGCCATCAGTACGCTGATGACACGCAGCTCTATTTCTCCTGTTCATCTTCATCAGGTGAGGCTGTGGATGTGCTGAACCAGTGCCTGGCTGCGACAATGGACTGGATGAGGGCTAATAAACTGAACCTCAATCCAGACAAGACTGAGACGCTGTTAGTGGGTGGTTCCGCTGACCGGATGGAGGGTGTTCAACCTGTTCTGGATGGGGTTGCACTCCCCATGAAGGAGCGGGTTTGTAGCTTGGGGGTTCTCATAGAACCATCTTTGTCACTTGAGGTGCGGGTGGCCTCAGTGGCATGGAGTGCCTTCTACCAACTTTGATTGGTGGCCCAGCTACGTCCCTATCTGGACAGGGATAACCTGGCGTCAGTTGTCCATGCTCTGGTAACTTCCAAGATAGATTACTGCAATGCACTCTACGTGGGGCTGCCTTTGAAGGTGGTTCGGAAGCTGCAGCTTGTGCAAAATGCAGCGGCCAGATTGATAACCGGAACCAGTAGGTTCGAGCACATAAGACCTACTCTGGCCCGCTTGCATTGGCTGCCTGTATGTTTCTGAGCCCGATTCAAGGTGCTGGTTTTAACCTATAAAGCCTTACACGGCTTGGGACCACAATACCTGATGGAACGCTTTTCCCGACATGAACCTACCCGAACACTACATTCAACATCTAAGGCCCTCCTCCAAGTGCCTCCTCCGAGGGAAGCTCGGAGGTCGGCAACAAGAGAGAGAGCCTTCTCTGTGGTGGCCCCCCAATTGTGGAACGATCTCCCCGACGAGGCCCGCCTGGCGCCAACATTGTTATCTTTTCAGCGCCAGGTCAACACTTTCCTCTTCTCTCAGGCATTTGGCAATATCTGAGGAGCCTGGGTTTGTTTTGTTTTGTTTTGTTTTTGTAGCTTTTTGAAGTGTTGTAGTGGTTTTTAAATGTACAGATTGTGTGTATGTTGTATGTTTTTGCTGTTTTAATTTTTGTATATTGTTTTTAATTGTTTTTAATCCTATGTAAACCGCCCAGAGAGCTTCGTCTATGGGGCGGTACACAAATGTAATAAATAAATAAATAAATAAATAAATAAATAAAATCATAGAATAGTAGAGTTGGAAGGGGCCTATAAGGCCATCAAGTCCAACCCCCTGCTCAATGCAGGAATCCACCTTATAGCATCTCTGGCAGATGGCTATCTAGCTGCCTCTTGAATGCCTCTAGTGTGGGAGAGTCCACGACCTCCCTAGGTCTTTGGTTCCATTGTTGTATTGCTCTATCAGTCAGGAAGTTTTTTCCTGCTATCCAGCTGGAATCTGGCTTCCTATAACTTGATCCCATTATTCTGTGTCCTGCACTCTGGGTTGATCGAGAAGAGATCCTGGCCCTCCTCCTTTTGACAACCTTTCAAGTATTTGAAGAGTGCTATCATGCCTTCTCTCAATCTTCTCTTCTCCAGGCTAACCATGCCCAGTTCTTTCAGTCTCTCCTCATAGGGCTTTGTTTCCAGACCCCTGATCATCCTTGTTGCCCTCCTCTGAACACGCTCCAGCTTGTCTGCATCCTTCTTGAGGTGTGCTGCCCAGAACTGCATGCAGTATTCAAGATGGGGCCTAACCAGTGCCAAATTGAGTGGAACCAGTACCTCGCATGATTTGGAAGCTATACTTCTATTAATGCACCCCAAAATAGCATTTGCTTTTTTTGCAGCCACATCACACTGTTGGCTCATATTCAGCTTGTGATTTACAACAATTCCCAGATCCTTCTCACTTGTCATATTGCTGAGCCAAGTATCCCCCACCTCGTAACTGTGCATTTGGTTTCTTTTTCCTAGGTGTAGAACTTGGCCTTTATCCCTATTAAATTTCAGTCTGTTGTTTTCAGCCCAGCGCTGCAGTCTAACAAGATCACTTTGAAGTTTGTTTCTGTCTTCCAGGGTATTAGCCATCCCACCCAATATTGTGTCATCTGCAAATTTGATAAGCATTCCCTGCACCTCCTCATCCAAATCATTAATAAATATGTTGAAGAGCACTGGGTCCAAGACTGAGCCCCACGGTACCCTGCTCGTTACCTCCCCCCAGTGTGAAAAGGTATCACTGATAAGCATTCTTTGAGTCTGATTCTGTAGTCAACTGTGGATCCACCTAAAAGTTGTTCCATCTAGCCCACTTTTCACTAGTTTGTGAATCAGAATGTCATGGGACACTGTGTCAAAAGGTTTGCTTAAGTCAAGATATACTATGTCCACAGCATTCCCACAGTCCACAAGGGAGGTTACCCAATCAAAAAATGAGATCAGATTAGTCTGACAGGATTTGTTCTTGATAAATCCATGCTGGCTTCTAGTAATCACTGCAGTGTTTTCAAAATTGACTTCTTTATAATCTGCTCCAAAGTTTTCCCAGGGATGGATGTCAGACTGACTGGTCTATAGTTCCCAGGTTCCTCCTTTTTGCCCTTTTGAAGATAGGGACAACATTAGCCCTCCTCCAGTCATCCGGCACTTCACCTGTCTTTCATGATTTCCTAAAGATAATAGACATTGGTTCTGAGAGACCTTCTGCCAGCTTCTTTATTACTCTAGGATACAGTCCGTCGGGCCCTGGAGATATGAACTCGTTCAAAGAAATTAGGTGTTCCTTGACCATTTGTTTATCAATCTCAAACTGCAATCCTGCCCCTTCAGCTTGTACTTCACTTTTCCAGGGGCGTCAGAGTCCCGCTTTTGAGAGAAGACTGACCCAAAGTAGGAATTGAGCACTTCAGCCTTTTCTTTGTCATCTGTTACCAATTTGCCATCCTCATGAAGCAGTTGAACCACCATTTCTTTCCTCTGTCTTTTACTATTCACATATCTGAAGAAAGACTTTTTATTGCTTTTAGCATCCCTCACTATCCTCAGTTCATTCTTAGCTTTAGCCTCCCTGACACCATTCTGGCACTTCTATGCTACTTGTTTGTACTCTTCTTTTGTAGCATGGCCTTCCTTCCACTTCCTATACGTATCTTTTTTTTATTTTCAGGTCATCTCTAAGCTTTTTGTGGAGCCACATTGGTTTCTTCTGTTGTCTTCCATCTTTTTTCCTTATTGGAATTGCTTGTGATTGTGCCCTTAAAATTTCCTTTTTAAAAAACTCTCACCCATCTATGTGTTAGATGAAATCCTTGAGCACCCCTTGAGTTATTACAGAGACTATTTGTTCCTATCCTTTAAGTGGTACCCTGGGTCGTTATGCAAGTCAATTAAAATAGATTTGGGTTACCCCAGTTTTATCATTTGAAATAGACCTTCCCTGCCAAATTAGGAGCTACCTCTTCAGGTGGGGAGAACTGATGGGACTCCCAAGTCTCTACTTTGCTGGTTTCAAAGTCCTGTTCGCCAGACACTCTGAAAAAGAGACATACACTGGTTTAGCAACTCAGCCGAGATGCCCAACTGAATAGCATGGACTATATATAAGGGTACATTACACGGCTTGGGACCACAATACCTGATGGAACGTCTTTCCTGACATGAACCTACTCGAACACTACGTTCAACATCTAAGGCCCTCCTCCGAGTGCCTCCTCCGAGGGAAGCTCGGAGGTCAGCAACAAGAGAGAGGGCCTTCTCTGTGGTGGCTCCCCAATTGTGGAACGATCTCCCCGACAAGACCCGCCTGGCGCCAACATTGTTAACTTTTCGGCGCCAGGTCAAGACTTTCCTCTTCTCTTAGGCATTTGGCAATATCTGAGGAGCCTGGGTTTGTTTTGTTTTGGTTTGGTTTTTGTAGCTTTTTGAAGTGTTGAAGTGGTTTTAAAATGTATAGATTGTGTGTATGTTGTATGTTTTTGCTGTTTTAATTTTTGTATATTGTTTTTAATTGTTTTTAATCCTATGTAAACCACCCAGAGAGCTTCGGCTATGGGGCGGTATACAAATGTAATAAATAAAATAAATAAATAAACATCTACCCAGGCCTCATCTACACCTAAGTGGACTTCCGGGATGAGTGGGGAGAATCCCAGGCTTACAGGATCATCCCCCTGCGTCTAAACACCAGCACGTCATCCTGGAAGTGAAGAGGGATGTCCCTGGCATGGTGGTTTTTTTGGCGTGGGAGACCTTTGTGCAATTGCAGGGCTCCGATCCAGCGCTTCGTGGATTTTGTTAAAAAAGAAAAAATTGGAACGGGAAAATGGAATAGCCATCCCAGGGATGGCAGAAATGCTTACCCCACCCCCGATGGGCACAGGGTCACCCACACAGCTCCATGCCCATTTGAAAAGCCCTGCTACTCACAGGGGGGAAGGAGAAACCAGGAGCCCACACTGTACCGCCCGTGGTTCTGGGGTTTTTCCCAGGATGACAGGAAAAATCAGGAAAACTGTGGTCCTGGTTATCCTGGGACAAATGAGAGGTCTTCCCCGGCTGACCCCGGGATCCCTTGTGCATCATTTGGATGCACAGGGACAACCTCAAGCTGACCCCAGAATAAATGGCAGGTGTAGATTAGGCCCCAGATCAGGACACCAATAATACAGCTCAGTAAGTTTAGACCCTGGACTTAATGGGTTGTCATATGTATTACTTCCACTGTACACATAATTAACTTGTTTGCTTTTTCTTCCTTTTGAACCATTCTGTGCTTCACAACTTCTTCATTCCTGTTTGCCAACAATGATTAAGAGAGAGTGAGAGAGAGAGAGAGAGGGAGGGAGAAATGCTCAAAGCATATGCAGTTTACAATAATTGTTTTAAAGATATTTGGAACTATAGCTATGGGGAAAGGGTTAAACTCCTCTTACATATTGTTGGAATCTCACCAGGGCCACCAACAGCTGCTACCTGAAGTCTTTAAAGGCTGTGTGCGACGTTTGTTAATTTTTATTCATTCCAAAACGTATAAGCCACTCCACATTGAGAGAAATTGGAGCAGAGTGTGATAAATTAAAACACAAAATGCAAAACAAAACAAAACAAAAGTCACCCTAAAAGCAAACTGATTGCAAACTAAACTTTACCCATCAGTTAGGAAATGTTTGACTGAAAAGAAACGTCTTTGGTAAACACCAAAAACAAAGCAGCGTAGTGTGTGCCTGATCTGAGCTGGAAGGGGGTTTGATAGGGTGGGAGTTGCCACATCAAAGGCCTGGTGTTTTCCATGCGGATCTCCAACCCACATGGGACCACCAGGGGTGCCTCTTCTTCAGAAGAGCTCAGTGATCATGGCAGATGATAAGGGAGAAGGTGGCTCAATTCGGACGACACAATAAACAACTGGTGTGGGGGAAACAATCGTCAGTTGTTTTGACTATTGTGTCATCCGAATGCTGCCATAATCAACTCAGCGCTGATCCTCATCCACACCACAGTTGATTATTTATTACCATGTTGTGTGGGGAGTACCCCCTAGGGTTAGGGGTAGGGTAAGGGTTAGTCAACCCACCACTGACTATCGTGTCATCCGAATTGAGCCGGTGTGTCTTCAAGTATCCTGGTCTCAAGTTGTTCAAGGCTTTATGGATTCGTACAAGAACCTTAAACTTTGTCCAGAGGCAGATAGACAGCCAGTGCCTTCAGTAGAGTAATATGTGTTGATATGGAGTAGCATCTGATAAGAGCCCTGGCTGAAACTTCTGGTCCAGACTGCAGAGCAACCCCACACAGAGCAGGCTGCGGTAACCCAGTTCTGAGGCTATCAGTGCCTGCACCGCCATGGCCAAGATATCCCTGTCCAGGAGCAGTCATAGCTGACATACCAGATGAAACGGGAAAAAGGCAATCCAAACTGCTGAGGTTACCTGGCCTCCAGCGATAATGATGGGCATAAGAGTACCCACAGATTATGAACCTGGACCTTTAGGGGGAGTTCAACAAATTGTTTAATGTCAGCTATGATTTGGCCCTGACTGCTCAGGGTCCAGGACATGAAGTCAAAAGAGATACGGTACAGTTCCAAGATCACCACAAGCATCGTCCACCAGGCATCCCACTGGGAAGGAGCATCTCTAAGTTGTCCTGTTTCTGCTCCTGAGGCTGAGGATACAAACTCAAATGCAAATCGGCCTATTGTGCAAGCCTTGCTTACATGACGATCGGATCCCTCCGACGCTTTGCAAACAAAACCATCAATTTCATTTTGCAGAATAGTCAGAATGTCATTAATTAGCAAAGTGCTGACAAGGTCCCAAAACATAGATCTCTCCACAATGTGAAGATGACAGTACGCTGATCTTGCAGGTTCGCTGCATTATAATTGTCGGCTGGTGGCAAGTTGGGCCAATATTGCCGCATGCAATGCGCATGGTGCAGGCGGCGTTTGTTCTATGAATATACAAAGGAGAAAACCTGCTGCAAAAAAGAGACCTAGCTAAGGCGCAACCGGTGCCCCAGACAAGCTGTTACAAATCTCATTGGTTCACTGTTCCTTTCAGGTAACCTTGGCAGAAGGCGTTAGATGGCTAGGAATTGATCAAGCAAATCCCATGCTGGGTGAATACCATTTCCTCCTGGTGCTGTACTTTTGAAATCCATGTGTTTTTCCCCTGCCTCGCTGCTGTGAAAAGCTTGCTATAATTTGGTGGCAAACATTCAGATAATACCTTCTTAGACAGCCATTTGGAGTGTTTCATAGGTAAGCTGCTAAGCACAAAATAGTGGGCAACTATTAAGCCAATAATAGGGGGCGTGCCTAAGTCATAGACACCAACTGGCCCTATTTCCCAAGAAGATCCTCTCTTTTTATGATTCTGGTCTCTGGCTCTGTTTTGCCCTGCTTCTGTCTAGTGAATACTTTTGCAAAGGTTTGAGGACTATAGAGGGAAGGCCCTTTCCACACCAGGCTTCATGCCTGGGTTGGCCCCTGACTGCTCCCTGTGTGTCCAAATGATGCACAGGGAGTCCCGGGGGTGGGGGGGCAGGAATGAGATTTTTCCTGGTTCTCAGGAACCACAAAAATCCCAATTCTTCTGCCCGCCCCGGTGCTGTCACGCTTACTTACGAGTAAGTGCAGCAACACCAATGGCCATGGAGCCACAACATGCGACTCCAAGGCTATCAGGAGGGGGGAAGCAAAATTGCCATCCCCAGGATGGCGGGGGGAGCCCCCCCCCCCAATTGCATGAGGCATTTTTTTAAAAAACTTACTTCTTCATTGGAGCGCAGGAGCACTCTTCCTGGTAAAAGAACCAAAAACAAAATGGCGGGCGTAACACCCGACGACCCGGGACGTCACGCCCTGATGTGGATTGAAAGTGATGATCCCGGAAGTGGCTACATCTGGGACCACCCGTGCTGCGTCTGCTACACCCCTATGGTGTGGAAAAGGCCAAAGTCAGGCCTTAGAGGCCTGGGGGTTTCTGTTGACAGGGGGGTATCCCTGGAAGGAGGAGTTTCATTTCTCAGTTAGGTTTCATTTCTTCAAGACCGAAGCAATACTTTCTGGTTTGGGGGAAGAGGACATAAAGGAGGAAGATAGCCAGGGCAGAGTCAGAAAAGGCCAGAACATGAGAAAGAAGCAGAAAGAAGCAGCCAAAGTGAAGCTTCGGGTAAAGGAAGTTGCATTGTTTGGCAACGTTTCTTTCCTTTCCGTGCCTTTTGTATCACTCGGCTCTATTGACTAAATATGGTTTATTGTAATCTGCTCTTTTTTAATATATTTGTAAACTGTTGTATCTGGTTTGCCGATCACCCTGTCTCTGAATCCCAGTGTTTTTGCTGGGAAAGAAGGCAAGAGGGGATTATGCAACATGCGTCCCGACAGAATTGGATCCCCTTGACACCCAGCATTTTAATCACAATAATAAGAGACAAGACAGGTATGTACGGTATCAAATTTGAGCCACATTTATTGCAGATCTGCAAATGGAAACTGGGAAGGCCCTAAACTATGCCAGCAACTAGCTAGAAGTTTTATAGAAAGTGAAGCATTCTATGCTTGGTGAGTAATGTCTGGGTGATCGCCACCCCAAGGCCTACCACTTTTGGGGAGGGGAGGCCTTCCCATGTCACTCCCCCCAGGCCACAAAAGACTGGGTTCAGTGAGGTGAGTTGGCCTCACAGGTAACTCTTATTCACCCATTGGGGCCGCAAAACCCTCAGCGGAAGGCCTCAGGCATCACCTGTCACGAAACAACAGTGCCACAGATTGATCGCCATCCCTTTCCTCTAAGTGTGCCCGCCCCTACCAGCCTAAGCTAAATGTGATCAAATGAAATTGAATTAAAATATATATTGCAATTCCTAAGACACTATTTTGAAGTAGGCAAAAAGATGCACAGCCACGGCCAACCCAGCTATGAGCCAAACAATTCTACTTGGCCCCCAATAGGACGGCCAGATAAACCCACACTGCATACAGGCAGGGAGTGAGGGAGCCATGATGAGAAGGGGCTGAGGGGTTAGGTTAGCTGGTTGACCGGGCCTCAGCTTTCAGAACGAGCACGATCTTTAAAAAAAATAATAGAAAATCGAGGGTTTGAGCAATTGCTCTGATTTTTTTTCACAAATGACCAGCCAGATCCCATCTTCAATGTCCCACAAGTTTCAAGTTTTTAATCTTTAAAAATGAAGACTTTACAGCGGGGGGTGGGGCTTTTGGGGGACCCCCTATAACTTTTTAATTTGAAAAGATAGAAACATGAAACTTTTTGGCCATTGCAGATTGGATCTTGCTAGTCCTGGCTCTCCAAGTTTAATGTCATTAACATTTCAAATTAAAAAGTTATGCACATGTTTTCCCCAATGCAAGCCTATGGGGAAAAAAGCAAACAACAAGATGACAGCACGGAGGCCCGGTCAACCAGCTGTGTCACTAAAGTTGCACAAACATTAATAAACTCATATGAAATCGAGGGTTGGAGGGATCAATCTCAAATTTCATTCACATGTCTAGCACATGTTGTTACACATATGTGCCAGATTTCAGATTAATCCCTCCACCTCTGTATTTTATATGATATTTTAAAGCTCCTGCAAGTTTTTGACAGGTCTGAATGAATGCACGTAGCGAGCTGTCATTCCGACCTGTCCGAATTTAAACAATCATTAATAAATTCATATAAAATCAAGGGTTGGAGGGATCGATCTCAAATTTCAGACACATACTTAGGCATACCCCATAAGCGCTGTGACCAAGTTTCAAGCCTCTAACTTTTAAAATACATACGTTATTGGTTTATTAACATGGTGGTCCGGTAATCCAAAAAAAATCCGATATAATCGGGCTGAAAATTTTTGGATCAGATATTTATCGGAAGCTTTTCTATCATATCATTATCGTTACTCAAATGTCTGATAACAACCTTATCATATCGTTATTGGACATTTTAACGATTCGATACACATCCCTACCAATCATAATCCCAGAAAGAAAGCAAAAGCAGAAAGTCCCAGTAAGGATTTAAAAACATGTAGAAAAGCTCATAATCTGATTATCTATCTATCTATCTATCTATCTATCATCTATCATCATTATGATGCTCTGGAAATATTTATATTGATGTATGGCATATAGATCTATAAAACAAACAAGCAAGCAAGCAAACAATAAATAAATAAACTGAATTCATTTCTTTGCATCCTACTTATATTGGAAAGATCTATGGTTATTTTTTGGAGGGCAGGGACTCAGACAGGCTGCTGTTGATGAATATACAACATCCTTTTTCTGTGTTTTTGTTTGTTTGTTTGTTCTTTCTAAACAAACATTACAGGTTTCCAAAATGGAATCTGGTTTGATGAAACAAACCTTTTCTGTTTGTTTGTGTGCATGCTAAAAGTAAGTAACATTGATTCAGGGTTATTTTAATTGCAAGAAAGTGAGGGGGGAAGTCCATTTCAGGAACCCATTCTATTGAAACTTGGTGATTCAGTGCAAATAGAAACTCGCTTTATTGATTCGACATGTACTATCCAGTGGAAGATTCATTGCCAAGGTCTTCAATACACTGTGTTTTTAATTCAGCATTTGCCTCTTGGAAGCACAGAAATGGACTGATCACTGATTTGCACACTTCCAGGCTCGACTTTGTGTAGTAGGTTGTATATAAATGTGTAGGGTGAGTAGGGAAAATGTGTGTGTGTGTGTGTGTGTGTGTGAGTGTGTTGCATTCCATTGCTTAGCTTTCCTATGGATTCTCAAATTTGCTCTATTTTGTTGCTTCAAAAAAGAAATGGTTGTGTGGAATGGCTAATCACTGCCCTTAGGCTGAACCATGTACCTGCAGCCTCTCAGGGAAGAATGTTCCAGGCCTGGCTGGGCTGCACTCATCCATGCTAGCCACTTGAGCCTGACCCTATGTAAAGGAGGACAGGGCTCATGTAACTTTAACAGTTGTAGAGCAAAGGGAATTTCAGCCAGTGTCATTTGTATGCAAATAGTTCCTGGTGAAATTCCCTCTTCATCACAACAGTTAGGATGACCAGATCGCCCTGGATTTCCCGGTCCTAACTGGGAAAACTGGGGCAATCCGGGCCGACAGGGGGGAGGCGGGGGCAAACCGGGGAAAGGATCAGCTCTCCTCCTGCCCTAAAATGCCCACGCTGCTCCCCGGCCTCGGCAAGAAACAAGTGCTCAGCGTTAGGGAGCGTCAACAAATTCCTTGTCTGGTGGCTAACTGCTTTAGCCACCAGACAAGGAATTTGTTGACGCTCCCTAACGCTGAGCACTTGTTTCCTGCCGAGGCTGAGGAGCAGCGCGGGCATTTTAAAGCAGGCTCTTCCTCCTCCTTTGCCCGCTGCTGCTGTTGCTGTTCCTCAGGTACCTCCAGGGAGCCCAGGAGCAGGGCAAGAAGGGTGAGGGGGCTGCAGGGGGTCACGCGGCGGTGGAGGAGATCAGTGGTGGCAGCGGAGGACCCGGTAGGTCTGGGCTGGGTTTTTGGGGGGGGTGGCTTGGTGGGGGGGGTTGTTTCCGGTGGGGGGGTGGCAGGGGTGTCTGTTTGTTGGCTGCATGGCAGGCGGCCTTTTTAATTTTTTTATTTTATGTTCGGGGGCTGCTTTGGTGGGGTGGCCATTTTGGACCGGGATTTTGCTTTTCAAAATCTGGTCACCCTAACAACAGTTAAAGGTGCATGCGCTATACTAGAGTGACTATATACAAAAGAAGGCGGGGCCTCTGCAACTTTAACTGTTGTGCTGAAGAGGGAATTTCACCAGGAACTAATTGCATATAAATGGCATTGGCTGAAATTCCCTTTTCTCTACAACTGTTAAAGTTACACGAGCCCTGACCTGGATTTTATCTGCTCATGCTACTTACCAATTGCTTGGGTAGGTCAATGGATTTGCTATGAGGTTTGTTCCTGGGACCGGTTTTGTGGATCTGGGTCTGTGTAGCCTGCTCCTGATGAGAACATCTAGCCAAAGCATTTCAGCAGCACCATTCATTCCCACCTACCCACCCACCCCTTCTCCTACCCCCAGTAATAAATGAATAGTTAAAGTGCATACTGCATTAAGAAGGATCTTATTATCCTGAAAGTATTTTTCTCTGTAGGTTGGAGTTCATTTAAAGACCATGGTGAATATAAAGGTTTTTAAAAGTGAAATAATTAGATTGGGGTGGGGGACCCATAGAAGACACTATCTGAAAGAAATCTGCTCTCCGTGACTTAACGGAAGGATATGTCAAGTACAAGAAATGTCATCTATTGTTGGAAATATAATAAGGCTGCATAAAGTGGCCGCACCTACCCATTCGGAGTTGAAAAGCAACACGTTGCAATTATAGATGTCAAGTCTGTACGGTTCACTTGCTGGCTGAAAGGATGCGCCAAAGTGCCCAAATGGTTTTCACAAATTGTTACCTATTCTCACTTATCTCCCTGTTTGGAGTTCAGCCATAATCACTAATGCACTACCACTTTACTTAATTTTTTTTTTTAAAGACAGGAAAAAAAGATGAATGCTTTCGATTTTGCATGCCCCAATTCTTAGTGTGGGGGATGCTTCCAAATATCTCCCTTTCTGAAAATTTATCCCGGGATATAGTCATTCCAATTTCCCTTGCCATGGTGGTAGAGTAGCGCTGGCGGTTTGGCTTTCTGCTACTCCTCCGACTTGGATTCCCAGAAATCGCAGTTTTATTGCTATTGCCACAGCTTTCTGAAGCACCCAATGGGCGATTGAAAATACATAACGAAGGAGTTATCAAGTTCTGATTCAGCATCCCTAGATGTGACGTCAAATCTGAAAAGCATCTAGTTCAGGCTGCACTGGGTGCTTTTTCAGATTAACCCGGTACCCGATCAGTCGGGATGGCTTGAGTAGGAAAACGGTTATTGTGGGAGGGGAAGAGTAGAATAAGGCACCTCGTGTGTCAGTACGCGTGTGTCACAAAGGGCAAGACAAGTGCAGAGCCTATAAAGGCCAGCCTTGCCAAGCATCAACCTCTTTTGCTTTCTGGCTCCCTCCCTCCCTTCATCTAGTATGGGATTAGCCAGTCGCTCCCTTTGGAGGGAAGGCTGAGTGTGAATTTTTCCTCCCACTAAATGGGATAGGTTCTTGCCTACTACATACTGGAAGTTCCATGATAGGAGGGAGAATAAATAAGTTTATTGGTTGTAGGGATGTGCAGGAATTTGCTATATTAGAATAGGGCCGGTGAGTACTCTTGCACCTGGCATATCTGCAGGTCCTGCTCCTAGGGGGTTGTGTGGCTCCCATGTCAGGATATGGTATGCCTTTGGAGACCCTCCAGCCTCACCTATCTGGAGTTGTAGGCACCATGAAGGGGTGATGCAAGGCGGTCTCCCCATACTTACAAAGTGTCACATAAGAAAGGGCCTGGGTTTACCCAACTCCTGGCTTTGGGGAGCGGCTCACCCATAAAGCCAAGCAAGTTGCCTGAGGTAAGGATCCTTTGATCCCAGCACTTCCACATTCAGGGAGGGGTGAATTTCCCTTTTTGCTTAAATAAAGAGGCCCTAATTTATCCCAAGCTCTGGTGTCTGTGTCTTTATTTTATGCTTCCTTCTCTACTCGCGACACTCAGGAATGCTAGAGACAGAACTGAGTGACTGCTGACTTTTATGTGTTTGTTTTTTTTAAAAAAAAGTGGGAAATCAGTCATTATGTGTTCCTTTGCCCCAGCATCTTTGGGCAGAATTAACCTGTGCTACATCTAGCAGAGCCTAATACAATCAAGTCCGCCATCTCCTCCTACACTCTATCTGATGTCTGCAACTAAATACAGACTTTATGTCTTCAACGTTTTCATCTATTCCCACTGGTGCGTTTGCTTTCCATAACATACACCTTGATGAAGAGTTCTGGAAAATGCAAGAGCTTGCTCGCTATTTTGTGTCATTTGGAATAGTCCTTATAAAGATTAGCCCAAAACTGTGGGTTTGGGGTGTTTTCACATTAATCAACACTGATCCTTATACTTTTAAAAAGCAAAGTAAATCATTTTTTTAAATATATATCTTTTTTACAGAATTAAATGAAAATGAGAGAGAGAGAGAGAGAGAGGGAGGGAGGGAGGGAGGGAGGGAAAGAGAGAGAGAGGGAGGGAGGGAGGGAGGGAGGGAGAGAAAGAGAGAGAGAGAGAGAGAGAAAGAGAGAGAGAGAGAGAAAGAGAATATATATAAATTTAACTAAAACAGTAGCATTAAAATACCATTCCAATACAAATACAAATATAAATGTTCTCCAGACAACTAATTCTAATTGGGATGATGAGAATTCTGTTCTCATGTGTTCCTCCACTGCCTTTTTAAAGATTTACTGAGGAAAAAGATGTAAACTACCTAACTTTTTGTGCTGATCTTATCCACCTCAGTTGAACTGGAGCAGGTGGAACAGTGTTGGCTAGGATAACCATATGAAACGGAGGACAGGGCTTCTGTATCTTTAACAGTTGTATTGAAAATGGAATTTCAGCGGCGTGTCATTGCTATGCATGCAGCACCTGGTGAAACTCCCTCTTCATCACAACAGTTAAAGCTGCAGGAGCCCTGCCTAGCATGACCAGATACAAAAGACAGCATGCATGCTGTTGGGAAATGTGCATGAAAAATGTATAGTTTTGGAAAATATGCACAAATATGCTTTAATCAATAGGAAGAACAATGCATAAAGCCAGTGTGGCGTAGTGGTTAGAGTGTTGGACTGGGAGTCGGGAGATCCGGGTTCTATTCCCCACTCTGGGCCAGTCACAGACTCTCAGCACAACCTACTTTATAGGGTCGTTGTTTGGAGGATAAAGTGGAGAGGAGGAGGATTATGTACACCGCCTTGGGTTCCTTGGGGAGACATGAGGCAGTATATAAATGCAAAAATAAATAAATGAATGCTAAACATTCATACAGCCCCCATAAGTTGCCAGCCTCTGCTATAGACATTTAGCTGCCACGGTCTCCCCATAGCATAAGAACTGGGAGATGGGGCTATGCCCTTGACACCTCCTCTCTTACTACATACACTAGCTTCTGTAGCAGAAAGCAAACCCCATCGTCTGTAAGAGTGTCTTTTAAGGCCAAAGGTAATTCTTGGTGCACAGCCGTGCCCACTGATGATGAGCGGTACACAAATACTAGCCAGTTTACAAAGGTGCTATTGAGCGCAGCTCTCCGGTGGAAGAAAAGGAAAACTTTGCACGGCACAAAATGAATGTCAGAGAGAATTAATCCTGCTATGCTTCAGAAGCACCACACAAAGGTTATTGTTCCTCTCTCTTTCTCTCTCTCTCTCTCTTTTTAAAATCCAATACTGTGTAGTCCATTTATCTGACGGGAGCAAGGTTCCGGCTTGGGTGGGATGGTGGAAGTAAAGCTAAGGACAGAAAGCAAATGAATCCTTTTGGGATTCTACCAACTCTCTTCCAAGGTTAATCATCAATACTACACAATTGCACCTCATCTTGGCTACACACATTGCAATGAGTTACTTTCCAGATCATCCAGTTTGGGTTGACAGCATTGTACACAAATCTCCGCACATTAATCCAGCATTACAAGGTCCTTTTAATGTGTTTGCTGCCCGCCTGGTACCTGACTTTCTTTTGTGCACAGAGTGAAACTCCACCAGTTCAGTCTTTATCTTTTTTCCCCCCTGCTGTGCAGACTTAATTTGGACAGATACAAATTCCTGTTGGATACAGAACTTGCCTTGAAACATATGGGGCTTTGATGAAGGAGTTTCTTTCTTTGAAATGATTAAATTAAGAACTTATGAACTGCCCTGAAAACACAGGAACATAAGAAGAGCCCTGTTGATCAGACCAAGGGTCCAGCCAGTCCACAATTCTGTTCACACAGTGGCCAGCCAGCTCATCTTCCCCAGCAACTGGTGTACATAGGCTTACTGCCTCGGATACTGGAGGTAGCATGTAACCATCAGAGCTAATAGCCATTGATAGCCTTACCCTCCATGAATTTATCCTCCCCCCTTTTAAAGCCATTCAAATTGGTGACCATCACCACATCTTCCGAATGACTACGAAGGCAGCTATGGTAAAAAATAGCTCAAAACAAAAAACAAAACTCAAGTTCATACTGCTTATGAAGAAATTTGCAAATTTTGGTAAGTTTTTATATCTATATCTATATCTATCTATCTATCTATCTATCTATCTATCTATCTATCTATCTATAAATAAAAAAACAACCAACTAAAATTCCCAACCATCTACATCAACAAAATTCAAAATGGATAGGTATTCCCAGTGTGGAGAGAACCATGTTTAGGGTGACCAGATAAAATCCAGGTCAGGGCTCATGTAACTTTAACAGTTGTAGAGAAAAGGGAATTTCAGCCTGTGTTATTTGTATGTAATTAGTTCCTGGTGAAATTCCCTCTTCATCACAACTGTTAAAGTTGCAGGCACTGTACTAGAGTGACCATATACAAAAGAAGGCAGGGCCCCTGCAACTTTAACTGTTGTGATGAAGAGGGAATTTCACCAGGAACTAATTGCATACAAATGACACTGGCTGAAATTCCCTTTTCTCTACAACTGTTAAAGTTGCATGAGCCCTGACCTGGATTTTATCTGGTCACCCTAGCTCTAGTCATGAGTTGTCTGTTTTCTGATGGCTTTTCCCCCCTTTTCACATTGTTAACAGGATCTCATTAGGCCTGCAATGAAATTGAATTGCCACAGTAATATCACGTCATAAAGGTATATTAACCCAATCTTTGGAGTTTTCTATTGGAATTGGTTCTCACTACCATCATCACCACTACACACCCTATAACCTGATCATGTTAACAATGGATAGTTAAACTGGACAATCACCATGGGATCCTAACATCATTTTTTAAATAGTATTCAACCATGGGTTATAATTCCCATTTGCAAAAAAGATGACATGAAGAAATCAGAAAGCCCAGCATGATTGGAACTGAGCAACAAAGATCACCGGTGACTGGTGATGACTTCATTGTCATAAACAGAAGGGTCCTCGCATAGATAAGTTAGGGCACAAGAATTCACACGCTCTTCCCCACAGCACATAAAATCTTCATTGTAAATCAGATAATATATTTGTAGGCCCCAAACATGGGATCGTTCTCTTTTCTCTGTAGTGTAGGATTAATTCACAAATAGCCAACTCTTATAACCTTTAACTAGGGTAGCCATTTGAAAAGGAGGACCGGGCTCCTGTATCTTTAACGGTTGTGTAGAAAAGGGAATTTCAGCAGGTGCCATTTGTATACATGCAGCACCCGGTGAAATTCCCTCTTCATCACAACTGTTAAAGCTTCAGAAGCCCTGCCTCTTTTGTATCTGGACAAGAGGGCAGGGCTCCTATAGCTTTAACTGTTGTGATGAAGAGGGAATTTCACCGGGTACTGCATGCATACAAACAACACCTGCTGAAATCTCATTTTCTGTACAACTGTTAAAGATATAGGAGCCCTGTCCTCCTTTCCATAGGGTCACCCTACTTTATCCCTATTTCTTTGGTATGTGCAGAAATGACCATAAATGTTTGGCCAATCCCTGGTTATGTATTGTGGTTGAATAAAATGTTCAGTGTCTGAGAGAACCACATATATCTCTGTGATTCTCCCCATGACTATCACAAGTACAATCTATTATACAAAATAATAGCTCCAGTTCGCTCCGATGTCTCTTAGGGCCAAACTAAACACCCTCTTAATCATGCATGGTGGAGCAGGGCATGATAGTTTTCTGTATTCTCCTGCAAGCATGTGTAGACCCCAATTATAATTGGGACCGTGGTGCTTTGGGAGAGGAGCTTCCCTCCATTTCCATCCCAAAAGGCCACCCCACCTGACAGAGGGGGGTTAAAAATGGGGGAACATCTCCATCTGTATGAGTGCAGAGGATTTTTTAAAAAACACCCCACTGAGGGCAGAGGTAGAATTTTGGGATAAAAATGGGTGAGTAGGAGAGATTAAGCTCTCCTCTCCTGAAGCACCATGATCCTGATCCAAATTGGGAGCAGAGGCATTTGCAGGAGAGTAGAAAGGGGGGACTCATGTGTAGCTCCGCTACTCCACTATGCATGATTAGAAGAATATTTAGTTTGGCCCTTAGTTAGAAATTGCAGAGGAGATGAGGTGGCACCCTTTGAAAGGCTTTGAAATCTAGAGGGAAGTTCGCCACCTGAAAGGAGAAACAACAACAGAGTAATTGGATTTGGCTTCTACACCCCATACATTTGCTACATTCCTTTGGGTTGAAACCGCCATTTTAATTAAAAATCAGCGGCGGCATGTTCACTTGGTGCCCATGCTTAACTATGTCATCCATGCATGCTCCCCAAAGTGTGTTGACCTCGATGTGCCATTTTTCCAGCTGTCATGTACGAAACGTCTGGGTGCATGGATGTGTGTCTCCTGTAGCTGCCAGTGCCACTTCCCAACCATTCTTAAATTACAGCAGGCAGGATGGCCGCTGGTGGAGCAATGTGGCACCTTGGCATGGGAAGGTGTAGGGATTGCAGTCACACCCACCTCTCTGTGCAGCTTTGTTGCTCTCGTGGGAGCAGAGCTCTCGTTCCTCCATGTCTGCCAGTATGACCCACAGCAGCAAACAGGAGTTTTACAATGAGTTCAGTGCATTCAGATGTCTGCCAAGCTCTGTCTCCTGACCTAGTGCCCTGTCACTGTCTTCCAGCCCCACCTAGGAACCACCACATTTGCAATCCAGCTTCGGAAATCCTAGCATGGAACTATGTTTGTCAAAGACTCTTTATGCATGAGAAGACATGTTTGCCTTGTTGCCTGATTCACTCATTTTCCCATCCTGGTTTGTTGTGTGAGTTTCAGGGTCTAGAGGGCCCTTTGGCAAGACACCTTCAATACCCCCCTCTCAGCAAGTCTAACTTCTCCAACACTATTGTCACCAGCTGTGATTCCTCCTCCTCCTCCTCTTCCTTTTTAACTTCATTGCTACCACTTGACAGGTAGAGAGCCAGTGAGCAAGAAAATATTGACTTCTCTTCTTCCTCCCCTCCATCTTACCACTTCCATGGTTTGGGCCAGAGTGAAAGACAGGTGAATCAGCAAGTGTGGAGGAACAATTCAGGGGACTTAGTGGGCCCAGCTAGGGTGTAGGACCCTGGGCAGGTGCCCATCCACCCTTATCCTAGATAGATTAAATCTGGCAAAGCAATGGACCTTTAATAGGGTTGGCCATCATGGTAAATCTGGCCCAACGGATCTCCCAACTGCACCCTTTGTGTGTGTGTGTGTATATATATATATATATATATATATATATGATTTGTGCAAAATCATGGCTGTAAATATTTACGGAAATCACAATTTGTGCAAAATATGGCCATAAATAGTGCAATTTGTGCAAAATTTCAGGCATAATTGGTCTAATTAGACTGTCTACGCCCACACATTTTGTACAAACTACACTATTTCTGGCCATGATTTTGTGCAAATCCTGATTTCCACAAATATTTGCAGCCACTATTTGCAGAAATTAAACAAAAAACAAAAACAAAAAAAACCCCTGAAAAGCTGGGGTTCTCACGAACAGCCACTTCTCACGAACAGCCAAACTGTTCGTGAGAAGTATCAGGCCAGTTTGTGGCTGAGCAAGACGGAGCCGGGATGTGTGTATGTGTCAAGCTGCCAAAACCTCAACGAGCTCTACCCTCCAAACATATTCTTTCGACATCCCTAGCTTTTGAGGATTCTTCCAAAGTTAACTTCCTGCAACATGTTACGGAAACCTACTTTCATCCCCCAAATCTGTATACCTGTGTATTTATAGATCTGCTTTTCTTGAGATCAGGGTAAGCCCTGATCATTCAGGAAACACACATACACATCTATACACACAATGAGGATAGATAGATAGATAGATAGATAGATATGCTCCCCAGGAGTATTTCAGCTTGAGAGGAAGATGCTATTCAATGGCAAAGAGTACCTTCATATTAATGTCAAAAATATAACAAGAAGAACCTCCCCCTTTTTTATACATTAAAGGGCTGTTGGTATAGTCACAGCAGGATGTTTCTTAGCATTTGGGCTGTTGACACTCTATTAAGGTCTCTCTCTCTCTCTTTCTCTCTCCCCCTCTCCCCCCTCTTTTCTTTCCAAAAAGGGCTTGTAGACAGCTCAGAAGTCATATGACTCCATTGCTTATTCTGTCACTTCTTTATCTCTCTCTCTCTCTCTCTCTCTCTCTCTCCCCCCCCCCCCCCCGTTAGTTTCTCTCTTGGGTAATCACTTCAAAACAAGTAAATGCAAAATAAAATTAATTTAGGTGAGACCAAAGAACAGTTTGTAACCACTGCTCTGAGTGAAGTAAATGTGTAATTATAATTTTGTTCTGGTGTTGTTCAATACACGGCCCAACCGGGTTGTCTATTCCACTTTGGAGAGTATTCCTACGAAGACATTCTTCATCTAAATAACAATAGCAGCGTGCATTTCTTTGGAGTTCTAATAGATTTCCCTATTTCCAAAGTGCTACGGAGACTTGGAACATTGTCATTGCTCATTGTCATTTAGCTGGGGATATATGCACTGCTCCTGAAATGTTTAGAGGCAGCATGGAATTGGCACATATTCACTGAGTGTGCTACTCAGCACACCAATGAAGAGGAGGCAAACTTCTTGCCAGACACGTATACTAAATACCATCCAAACAAGCAGCTCAAATTAAACCAAACAAACAAACATAGGGATAGGTGAAATGGCCATACCTTCACCATTTTTATGCCGCTCTGTGAGGGAGCAGCAGGCCCCACACGACTTGCTGCCAGGAGGCCCCACACAGCTTGCAGAGCAGGACACTGTGCACTATTCGCCAGCTTTTCTCATAACGGCCCATTTACGTAAATGGCAGCCATGAAGGGAACAGTAAAGGAACAGTTCAGAAATACATCTTTACCGATGTTCTTGCCTTTCAGAAGCAATACTCCTTGATGTTGTTGCCTTTTGCTAGACATATGACACCAAAGTCATAATGAACAGCTCAATTCATGTTTTCTTATAGTGAAAACCCTGTCACTAAATATATCCACATTGACTGTGCTTGGATGTTCTCAGAGGTTTTGCCTGATGAGGAATTGCTAAATGCAGTGTAGTTTGTTGCTGTAGTTGAATGGTGGAAGCTCTAGTATCTTCGAAGACGACATGTGGTTATGAAGAAACTTAGCTAATAAGCATCCTTCACTGGAGGGACAAGATGATGTCATGAGATTATGGAAGCATATCACACCTGGGTAGAAGTGCAGACATGTGACGGGGAGCCCAATCTTCTGGGAGATATTGAGGTTAGTGAGCCTTGCAGAGGCATTTTCATGGAGATGGAGGTTGTGGGAATGATGGTGAAGGAAGATACCATTTGTTCCAGCAGGAGTATGAGGCACATGACTGATGAGAACAGCAGTCTGGCTGGCATATTAACAGTCTCTCTGACTTTAAGAAAGCCATAAAGACTGAACTCATCCAGCAGGCCTACTCAGTCGAATTTTAAGAGCTTTATTGGTATTTTAACGATGTATTAGTTTGTATGTTTTCAATCAGTTTTATGTATTTTATAACATTTGCTTTTAATGTTGTTCCCCACCTCGATCCAGAGGGAGAGGCTGGTAAGAAATATATTATTATTATTATTATTATTATTATTATTATTATTTTGAACTAGAAGGGACGATGCCTAATTTCTCCCTTCTGAAATTACACAGGATCAAAAAATCAGTTCTTCTTTCAAATCCAGACTTCTCCGAATTTTTCTATGGAGTTCTCTACTCTCTGTATGAGTTAAAACAGCATTAAAATACATTATATTAGGAAAAGTGCTTGCAAAATATGTATATTAGGCAAAGCCACATTAAAAATGCATGCCATTAGGGAAAATATAAGGAAATATGATCCAAGTTTAATTTGAGACAAACTAAACTTTAGTTTGGAAAAATATAGAAATGGAGAGAAATGGAACTTAACAGATGTGTCCATCCCTAACTAGAAGCTTAGAGAGAATGCAGTTGGGGCAGGAAAGTAAAGGAATAGCTTTGGAAGCCATGGTTTTTGTAGGAAATATAGCATGCCTGTTGAGAAAAGTTGAGAAAAACTCTCCAGGGTGCAACAACTATTAAACCTGTTGCAGAAGCCATGCACTGAAATATGGTGAAACAAAAGCTAAAGAGTCCACATCGTGATGATGTTAAATGTTCATGTAATTACATGGTTTGAGATTTCTCCATTTTGTAGTGATGGACAGCATTCTGAATCAAGCATCATTACCCTAAAAAGTTCTTCTCCAGCTCAAGGTGTAAAATGAGATTCTGCAGTTACGGGATGAGTGAGTTTTTAACGGCTCCTCTGAATATCACCTCCCTTCCCCCAGCCAAGTCTTGGGTCATAATCAGAGCTCAGACTGAGCTGTGCTGGGTGAAATCACCCAGTGAACCATATTGAAGGCTCTGTCACTCACTCTGAAGGTCTGATTATAAAATGTGCGCTGATTGCAAATGAATTAGTAGAGGGTACAAAGTGGACAAGTGTCATAATGGGTTAAACAATGGTTAGCTTGGAAATTGATTGCTGGAAAGACATCATGGTGAGTGATGTTTGCATGAGAGATCCAAGAGCCCCAGGTTATGACGGACCCTTCCTCCCACCATCGCCCCCAGCTCTTTCACTCATCTGTCGAACAGAGGCTGAAATCCTCTCACTCCTGTTCCTTCAGCAAATGCAGCAGTCTGTGATGTTAATTAGATTTTTTTAAAAAAAAAAAGCCTTTAGCTACTCAGTATCATTCTGCCACACCTGGGATATTTCCTCCCTGGAGACAATGCATTCTTCTGAAATGTGTGTGTTGGTTTTGTAATATAAGCATCTGTCTACTAGGGCATAGACGGAAACACTTGGAGGCCATTGAAAGTACTGCTTAACGTGGTTTGAGAGTTTGACTTTTCTCTCTTTCTAAAAGCCAGCTTAGGTTCACTGCCATCTCCTCTAGGTTACATGAGAATAAGAGTCTTTTAAAGAAGAGTTTATCACCTTTGCATGGGCTGTTTTGTACAAAATAGGTGTGTGTGTGTGTGTGTGTTTACTTTTAAAATAAAGTGAGAATTTCAGCATTATTAGAAAAGGATCAATAGTGTCATGTTCTGTAGCTTGATCTGTCCTGTGGGTCGGAGGAGGACTCTGAGGTGGAGGAAGCAATATCCAGTCATCCACTTTCTGTCATGCTAGAACTTTCCAAGCTAGAGAGCATGCCTCTGCTAACTTCTTCTGGCTCAGGAGGCACACCCATGCAATCCTCACCACCCCCGTGCTGAGGGGCCAGTGGCTGCAGAATCAGGCTATGGCCTTTTAAGTGACAGACAGCTCCTCAGAGGGAGCGCGGTTAACAGCAGGCTCAGATCAGCCAGCCTTCATAAAGCCTAAGAAGAGCTCTGCTTCTTGCTGAGACACACAACTCTTCCTGTCCAGGGTCCTGGCAGTCCTTGCTGCTCTGTGTCATTGGACTTAACTCTGCTATGCCCTTCTTGGTAGTGCTATTGCTTCGGATTGGCTCCTCTGGGAACCATGAGCAGAGTTAGACAGGATATGTAGCAGCCATGTTAGAAAAGGAAGGCTTGAAACAGGTATATGACAGCACAGCTGTTCACTATGATGGCTGTGTGGGACCTTCAGGTTCAGAGGTTAAACAAATAGTCCTTGCTGTGGGGAGGGGGTAGAAGAGAGAATGCTTTTGTCTTCCCCAGTGGCCTCTGGTTGGCTATGATGGAGCACAAGATCCTAGACTAGATGGGCCTCCTGTCTCATCAAGTAGTGCTCTTCTTCTTCTTCTTCTTCTTCTTCTTCTTCTTCTTCTTCTTCATCACTTAAAACATTTTATTTGTCAACAACATATACTAGTTTCCATAGGGACAACTATTGCATGATGAACAAGTTCCATCTGAAAAAAAACAAAAACAAAACATTTACTCTATGTTCCTTTCTCTCTCAATCTGATTTATTGCATTATTTCCCACCGCCCCCTGTTAACAGATGGATCACTGTTATTAGTAGATACTGAATCTAATAATGGTAGTCAAAACTTTGATCCTGCACAGGGAAAATTGAATGTGTTGGATGTAGCCCAATAGTAACACCTCTGGTCATCTGGTAGCACTTAACCAGCTATAACCTTAATGTTCCTCCAAACTGCTGTCCAGCAGATTTTGATTTTCAGACAGCCCCACCAAATGATGATATATGTTCCTTTTCCACCATCACAGCCTTTGAATCATGATTTTGTACTGACTCCAAAATATAGATTTTTTTTATCTTCCACAATGTAAGATGCCACCTCCCATCAGCCCCAGAAAGCAAGACCAATGATCAGGAATGATGAGATGGTAGTCCAAATCACATGGAGGGCCCCAGATTGAGGAAGGGAAACCAGGGTGAAGCCAAACACAAAGGCAGTAGCCTAGTTTAGCTTAAGACTCATACTGCTAGTAAATAGTATCTAGGAGAGGCATTTTAACCAACTAGAATGAGGGGGGACCATGCAAAATCTGGGGAATCATGGAATGATTGATGGTTGGGAAAAGGGGGTAGGACCAGGGGAAGGCAGTGGGGCCATCTGCAGAGCCCCAGAATGTCAGGTAGGGTTACAACAGGTCCCCAGGTGGATTGAATTTGGCATGAGTTTCTGCACCCGTAGGGTATATGTAGCTGGGTTGTACCATTTCATTCAGCAGATATGGCATCAAGTACTTGAATACTCCCCGAAACACCTAAAATACTATCCCAGCATACACAAAGCTCGCATGTCAGAGGATGGGGAAAATGATAATCTGGAAATGAGGGAATGGAGACAGACATCCAATGTACCTGGCACATCATAGGCCATAAGAATGAGACATTGCCCCCATTCAGAAGACACCTTAAACCGTGGCTTTAACCATGGTGGTTAAGCCAGAAAACCAGGCTGTGTTCAGAAGGCACCTTAAACCATGGCTTTAACCATGGTGCTTAAGGCTTTTTGTCTTGGTCACCATGGTTGAAGTCATGGTTTAAGGTGTCTTCTGAACACTGCCAACGTGGTAATGGAAATTGCTTGGGGATAAGACTGAGGTTTGGTTCCACTTTCAGAATATTAATCAAAAGAACTAGTTCCAAACACCTTATTTAGAAGCCTGCCTCACTAATTAAGGATTATTGTCATTTGTGTTTTATTATAATTGATTAATGAGTCACTAGACAGTTTCACCTAAGAAAACCATTTGGAAAAGTCAAGGCATAAGAGGTGATGATATGGAAACTGTTCCATGTTTGCTGCAATCGAATGTTCTCATGGAAAATACTTATTTTAACTTCTTCTTCTTCTTCTTCTTCTTCTTCTTCTTCTTCTTCTTCTTCTTCTTCTTCTTCTGTGTTATTTACGGACATCTAGAAATTAGATGGAGAAATACTCTGCCTTTTTTAATGATCTCTTCTTTAAGCAGATGGGTATATGCCATGACCTGGGCCTTTCTGTTTGCTTTTCAAGTAGGACAAACATAGGATAAAAATATTTTGTCTTCCTACACTGAGCAGCTTTCGAGAGGCTAAACATGACTTGAATGAGGAATGAGGAATGCAACAGATGGACTTGCCTCTTCAAATTCCACCACTCTGTTTCTTTTGGTCTGCCAGATTGAATTTAATGGGTGCAACTTCACTCTGATTTAATAGTTGTTCTTGGACTAGGAAGTCTTGACTCTCTCTCACACACACACCCTTGCGCTCCTGGTTTTGGATTTTACTGAAGATGTCACATAGCAACATTTAGGCTGTGCAAAATTGTATGTGACTCTTTTTGAGAGTTTGTGACGTTAACAAAATAATGTATATCCTGGCAAAGCCCCAGACTGAATATAAAACCTTTAGATACTGGTTTCTGGATTATTGTGCTTGTTTCAGTTATGAGGTGGCCAAGGGTTGCATATGAGAGCCCTGTCTCCCATTGTACAGTCATCCCCCTCACCACAACAACCTGTAGCCTTCCCAGCTTCCCTCATTTCAAATAAAGTTCACAAATAGAGGGGAGAGATCCCAAAGGCCATTTGTGTATGGCTCTAGTGGAGAAGACCCAGCACAGATTCCACTACCAAGGGAGATGTTCCAATGTGTAGCCCTGGTGGATTACTGCATGGTGACAGTCAGAATACTCGCAGCGAGAACGCAGCCTTCAAAGAAAATTACTGAAGGAGTTTTATTCTGAAAAAGTTTTTAAGCAACGTGTGTGGATACACAGCTCCTGAGGAAGGATATTCCGAAACACTGAACTTTTAAAGTGAAATAAAATACACATGTCAACTAGCACCAGACTTTGTCTCTTTCCTACCGGCTTACTGCATGAGGCAGGTGTTCACAAAAATGTGGGAAGGGATGGTGTTAAAGGTAAACAAGGACAGAAGGGTTCCACTGGCAAGAACCCCCTGGATTTGTTCTTCCACTTCATCATTGCAGCCTCATGTTCACCTGCCTCTCCTTCTGCCCAAGACAATGGTGGTGGTGGGAAGGTGAGGCCATAGATAGGGATGTCATGGGCATCTGATATGGGGGTGGAGTCTGACAGACTCCTCCAAATTCAGCCCACCACACCTCCATTCATGGCCCACACAGCAATCATTAGACTTGTTTGCCAAGCATTGTGTGGTCCGCAAGCAAGGATCTTCTGACTGCTCCTTCCCTGAACCACCATTCTTTATGCAAAATGGAGGCTTTTTACTCAAAATGGCAGTGCGGGCCTTTCTGGAACAGTAATGTTGCATAGATCGGGGGCATAAGGGGGCATCAATGCAACATTGCAGGCATAAATGGGCCACTTACACCTGTAATGTGGCTCATTTACGGCTGCAATCTATATGTAATTACTTTTCTAGAAAGGCCTGAGCTGCTATTTTGTTGGCTCAGGATGCAGATGGGTAACTATGCAGCACTTGCCAGTTACTCAGTGACCCAGCCAGGGGCTTGTGTGGTGGAGTGAGTGGGCAGAGGGGGCAGATCAGTGAGCGACTGGCAACCCCAGATGGAGGTGAGTCTGTCCATCCCTAGCCATTGATGCTACAGCCTAGTTGCTCACTGATTCTGTGGTAAAACTGGTAGGAAAGAGGCTGAGGAGCAATAGCAGCTTGTGACAATATTGGTGAGAAAGTAGGCTCAATTAAAGGAGGAGATCACTGAGGCCCTTCAAAATCCTGGATCCAGCTCTGTCTGTGGGTTCCTGGTTTGCCACCTCTTCAACCCACCTAAATACTGTCCCATCCATATGATCAGCATTTGTTTCCCAAGGGTGTGTGTGTGTTATAAATTATTCTTTAAGTTAGAAGCATATTCCCAGAAACTTATTGTGTTGAAAATAAAATAAAATAAACCGTTATCCATCTTTGAGCACAGAATGAGAAGCAATTGTGTACAACTGCAAAGATCATACCACATAGGGTAGCACTTTATCGATTAAGAATGCAGACTTATTTACCAGAGTGCTAGGACAGCTAATCAATAAAGCTTTACCCTGCACACCTGCACTATCAGACTTTGTGGGTTTTTTAAACAAATATTCCCACCTTAGTGGGAGATGAAACTCCCAGCTTTGCATGCTCATTTATGCAAGGGGGGGGCTTTAAAGTTGGCATATAATTAATATCAAAATAATAATACAGAAGGGAGAAAGTCCCAAAATAAATAAAGGGAGCAGACCTACCATAATGTTAAAATGAATCTTTGTACTGTTTCCCTTTTGTATTGGTTTGTTGCATTTGTACCTCACCTTTCCACTTAAAAATAATGCTCAAGGTTAGGGATGCATGGATGCTATAAAATCTGTTCCACCTGTGTTTCGTGATTTGTGAGGCACCTTTCATTCCATTCGCTCATTGAATTTGCATAAATTCACATTTGCAACAACACGCACACCCCAGCACACAAATCACCCCTCCAAATGCTCAAATCATCCCAAACATGCATTTTCACACTTTAGTCTATGGAGAAAGTGTGCAGTTTTGGTAAAAAAAAATGCATATTTTTCTATTAATAACTTTGTGAAAAAATCTGAAAGGTTTTTAAAAAATGAAATGCAAATGCATAGAATCCATCCAGCTGCGGAAAACCCACTCTACTGCAGAATCTACAGGTCAGATTCATAAAAAATCTGAACTCTTTTGATTTCAGTGCAAATGTCTCCAACATCCCTACACAAGGTGGACATTTAAAGTATTTCTGGAAAAAAAATGGAATTAAAATTTCAATGTCAAAATTTGAATTTTACATCCATTATAGGATTTCAGCATCAAAAATTGACTCTCCTGTTCTGGTTGGTTAGATGTATGAATGAAGTTAATATAAGATGTATTTAATTATACTACAAGTGATTTTTCAGATACTAACTGTCAAGGCTTGACTGATACATGTCAAGTCCTGTCAAATATTGACTGCTAATGCATACCAACTCTTCTCAAATATTCATTGCTAGAGATGCTAACTGCTGCATGTCACGTACTTTCAGCAAATGGCTGCTACTGCATGCCAAATGCCAGATACTGTCAAACTTGGCAGGTCCTACATGCCAGAGTTCAAATACTGACTAATAATACCTCCCAGAGTCTGGTCAAAATACTGGCCACATGTTTTGCATGTAGAAGGTCATATGTTTCATGCTTGACATCTCAACTTTTCAATAGTTCAGGTTGCAGGGTTGGAAAAGGCCACTGTTTGAGAATAGCACTGGATGAATCTATCACTTTTGCATACTCACATAGAATCACAGAATCATATAGTTGGAAGGGACCTATAAGGCCATCAAGTCCAGCCCCCTGTTCAATGCAAGAATCCACCTTAAAGCATCCCTGACAGACGGCCATCCAGCTGCATCTTGAATGTCTCTAGTGTGGGAGAGTCCATGACCTCCCTAGGTCATTGGTTCCATTGCCATACTGCTTTCACAGCCAGGAAGTTTTTTCCTGATGTTCAGCTGGAATCTGGCTTCCTGTAACTTGAGCCCATTATTCAGAGTCCTGCACTCTGGGATAATCTAGAAAAGATCCTGGCCCTCCTCTGTGTGGCAACCTTTCAAGTACTTATAAATATTTGATTTCTTTCTCTCCCTCTCGCTATTTCTTTTTATTTTTTTAAAATATCTCAAGTTCTAAATGAAAACAGTGTACAATTGAATGTGGGAAGCAAGATGAGCTAAACTTCAACTAGTTGGTGTTCAGAAATTTGATGCAACGGTGAAAACGGCTTCTTTGCCTAACCCTATATTGTCCTCTCTCTGAGGATGTGGTGTCATTGGCTCTAGGAGGAAAAGCAAGCAAATTAACAGCAGCAACAGTAGGAGTAGGATGGTCAACTCACGAAAAAGACACCCTGAAAGCATCTTCACCGAGGGACCAGATTGGACCATGTGGTTTGACCAAGGGAGGACTCATCAACAGGGTTCCTTTAGCAGAGAAGTTGTGTGAAACCTTAGAAAATGGTGGTATTGAGAGATGGAACTTTTGCTTTCAGACTAGCCATGGAGGAAGAACTGAAGGACACTATGTTCACTGTCTTCTTCAGAACTTAACATTTTCTCCCAAAGTTTATGGCTCATCATAGATTATTTTGCAGGAAACATGAGTGTGCATAGGAGCCTTCTGAAGTCTTACTTGTGAACAAATGAGATATCAGTGCCCAGGATGTGTGTGTGTGTGTGTGTGTGTGTGTGTGTGTATTAGGGTGACCAGATAAAATCCAGGTCAGGGCTCCTGTAACTTTAACAGTTGTAGAGAAAAGGGAATTTCAGCCAGTCTCATTTGTATGCAATTAGTTCCTGGTGAAATTCCCTCTTCATCCCAACTGTTAAAGTTGCAGGGGCCCTGCCTTTTTTTGTATATGGTCACTCTAGTATAGTGCCTGCACCTTTAACTGTTGTGATGAAGAGGGAATTTCACCAGGGACTAATTGCATACAAATGACACTGGCTGAAATTCCTTTTTCTCTACAACTGTTAAAGTTACATGAGCCCTGACCTGGATTTTATTTGGTCACCCTAGTGTATATATATATATATATATATATATATATATATGGCTTCAAGGGAGCATCTATTTATTTGCAAGCAACACAAAGGAACAGCTTCTTCATCACAAAACCAGAGAAAACTGTCTGCGAGATATTGATTGTTGGAGAAAGAGAAAGGAAGAAAAAAAGAGAACATAACAAGTTCATCTTCGGGGTCTAAAATTCTTGAAAGTTGGATAACTTTGAAGAAACCAGGGGCCAAAGCAGACATGACTTTAAATCCATATCTAGAGGCTAGGACATTCTTTCAATTGTTCTGCCCATGTTAGAGTCCCACTCTGGATTGGGGCCCCTGTTTGTTTGTTTGTGTGTGTGTGTGTGTTTGTTTAAGTCATAGCTCCTAGATAGGGAATTAAAATTATGGCTGGGTTTACTGGCCCTTCGTTTAGAAATGTCAAGACCTTACATGACTTTAGAGAGCGTTGTTTTTAATTGGCCATAATGTTATTGTCTCTCATCTTGTGCTTAATAATGCAACCGTATGCATGTCTACCCAGAAGTAAGTAGGACATACTCCCAGGTAACGATATATAGAATTGCAGCCTAGGTTTTGTGAGTGGAGACTGAAGAACAGGATAAAGACACTGACAGAGGAGTTTGGGATAAACTAGGGCCTCTTTATTTAACAATAAGGGCTATTCAACCCCTCCTGGATCCACATGTGGAAAGTGCCGGAATCTATATGTCTTTACCTCAGGCAACAACCTGGCATTATGGGCAAGCCACTCTCGTAAGTCAGGAATCGGGTAAACCTGTCCCTTCTCTTATACAACATTTAGGAGTGTGGGGAGATCACCCCACATCATCCCCATGCAAAGCTGTAGAACTCTGAGTAGATGAGGAAGGATGATCTCCAAAGACATACCATATCCTGACATGGGAGCAGTAAAACTCACGACGAGCAGGAACTCCAGACATGCCAATCACCAACAGGTGCCAGAGTGGTCGCCATCCCTAGTCTGCTATATCACATCCCACCAACAAATTAACCTACTTATCCACCCACCTAATAACGCCTCCAATATGAAGTAGGCAAAAACCTCACCACATCAATGGGAAGGAAAAATTCTTACCTAGCCCTCCCCACAAAGGGAGCAACTGGCTAAGTCCCATCCTAGAAGAAGGGAGGAAGGATGGGAGCCGAAACAACCAGCAAGGCTGGATGGTGGGTGGGTCCAGCCTTTATAGGCTCGATCCCACCTGCACCTCACATGACTCACGTGTGCCTTTATTCCCTTCCTCCTCACCGCAAAGGTCAATTTTCCCACTCAAGCCAATGCCGGCTGAGCAGATAATGGACATCTTGAAACAAATCCCCCTTTAGTTAAACTTATCAAGGTGCTTAAAGGAAGTCAGAGTTAATTTCGGGGAGTTTATACTTATTTAAGTGAGGAGTTCCTTAGAAGCAGGCAGACACTTCTGAATTTTGCATGAATGCACTTTTTCACCGTCCATGTTTCTGACATGAACAATTCATAGGTATTAAAATCTACCCAATGGGGGTTCGGCAACAAGGTTATAGAAACGTATGTTCTGCGACTTCTTGGATGAGTGGAGGAACATCTTAGATTTAGTTTCAGTTTCCTCATGCAATGTGAAAAGTGCCATCAATGAGAAGAACTGTATAGCAGGAACAGCCCTGACCTCCTGATCTGGAATTTGTTGTCAACTGTAGGGACGTATGAGAAATTTGCTGCAGATTGTTTTCGATCAAGAGTTACCTGATTTACACCTCTCAGACCCAAACACAGATTTGAATACAATCTGCAGTTGAAGTCCGAACATTTCTGAAATCGTAACACCATCCATGGAACAAAACAAAACAAAAAATGTGTATAACACATGTACATTTTGGGAAAATATGCATGAAAAATGTGCATTAAAATGCAAACAAATACATGTTAATCAATGGGAAATGATTGCATACATTTTTTTAAAAATTACACCATTGGTGAATGTATTTGGGGAAATGTACATAAAAATACCTTGAATTTTCATTTGAAAAGGGGAAAAAAATCCCCTGAAAAGTTGCAAACTGATAGGGACACAGGTCAGAATGAGTTTTGAGGACCATAATGAGCTCATGTTTTGGTGATTCAAGGTACTTCCTTAATCCACAATAGGGATGTATGAGAAATCCTTAATCCCTGATAAGGATGAATGAGGAATTTCTTTCAAATTGGTTTTGAGCAGGATTTTACCCAGTTCATACCTTCCAGATGGAACATGGGCTGAGGACATAATCAGCAATTGGCGTCCATACATTCCTGAGCTTGCAATGTGATTTGTGGACCAAAAAAAATGCAAACACATTCATCAGCATTAGGGATGTGCACTGGATCGGACCCGATCCACGATCCGAGTCCGGTCCAGTGGGAAATCGGATAAATTATCCGATTTCCGATCCCGCAGCTGGATCGGCCGATCCAATCCGAACCGGTCCGAAAAGGCTCCGAACCGGTTCGGCGGATCGGCGGATCGGCGGGCGCCCACTGGCGCCCACCGCCGCTTCCATTGGCGGGCGCCAGCGGGCGCCCGCCGATGAAAGTGGACAGCGGGGGGGGGAGGAGGGGGGCGCTTACCTTCTCGGCCCGTCCGCTCCCGTCCGGCACTAGCAGCTACTACCAGCGGGCTCCGCGGCCTGCTCTAGGGTGGCACGCCGGGTGATGTCATCACCCGGCGCGCTACTCTAGAGCAGGCCGCGGAGCCTGCTGGTGGTTGCCGCCGGCCCCGGACGGGAGCGGACGGGCCGAGAAGGTAAGCAGGGGGTGCGTGGAGGGGAGGAGGGGGCGCGCGGAGGGGGGAGGGGGGCCCTTACCTTCCCGTCCCGGCGGCTCCCGTCCCGGCGCCGGCGCCTACTACTACCAGCAGGCTCCGTGGCCTGCTCTAGGGTGGCGCGCCGGGTGATGTCATCACCCGGCGCGCTACTCTAGAGCAGGCCGCGGAGCCTGCTGGTAGTAGTAGGCGCCGGCGCCGGACGGGAGCCGCCGGGACGGGAAGGTAAGCAGGGGGTGCGTGGAGGGGAGGAGGGGGCGCGCGGAGGGGGGAGGGGGGGCCTTACCTTCCCGTCCCGGCGGCTCCCGTCCCGGCGCCGGCGCCTACTACTACCAGCAGGCTCCACGGCCTGCTCTAGGGTGGCGCGCCGGGTGATGTCATCACCCGGCGCGCTACTCGAGAGTAGGCCGCGGAGCCCGCTGGTAGTAGCCGCCGGCGCCGGACGGGAGCGGACGGGCCGAGAAGGTAAGCAGTGGCGGGGAAGGGGGCTTACCCCCCCCCGGAGCCGTCCGCTTCTATCCGCTGGCGCCCGCGGGCGCCAGCGGATGGAAGCAGGCGGCCCCAGGGGGGGTAGGGAGCACGGGGGAGGGGGCTTACCTGCCGGGGCCGTCCACAGCGGACGGCCCCGGGGGGGGGAGGGAGTTAGGCCCCCCCTCAGCCACCCACCGCCATTTTTTCCTCATAGACTTGCATTGCAATGCAAGTCTTTGGGGAAAAAAATGGCGGCCGATCCAAAAATTTACGATTTTTGGGTCGGGATCGGACTCGATCCGGTCCGGGGGGCCTCCGATTTTGTCCGAACCGGTCCGGGACAAAATTGGAGGTCCCGATCCGGGTCCCGATCCGATCCGGGGGGTCCGTGCACACCCCTAATCAGCATGTGCACGTTTGAAAACTGTGCACACACACACTTTGATCAATGGGAGAAGGATGTGTATATTTTGAAAACATGCACAATTGATGTGTGCATTTGGAAAAAAAAAATCCATGAAAATATGCACAGATTTTCGTGGGGGGGGGGAAGGCTCGCAAACTGATATGGACTTGAGTAGGAATGAGATTCAAGATGGAATTCGGGGCAGTTGGATGAGATGGGTTTGCTGATTCACACATGTCTAGTTCAGAGTGGTGTTGAGGAAAACCCTTCCATGGTTCTAGGGTGGGATATCGACACATGGAAGCCCATACTTTCCAAAAATGTGAACAACTTCACCAACGTTTAAATTGGAGGACAAGTAAGAAAATTTATCTTATATCTTCACTTCTTAGCATGAGTACTCCTCTTCAGTGTTCATGTCAGACTGTCTAGATACCATAAGCTGTAAGGGACTCAAGAAGTTCTCTTGGTTTTCTGGTTTTCTTCCCCAACTGATGCTCAACTTTCTATGGTGACTGACCATGTTCATTGACCTGTTTTCATTGTTTTTTCTGGCCTGGGGGTTTGCTCCCTTGGGGGTTATTTATTTATTTGTACTTCTGCAATCTTCAGGGTTCCCACAAGCATGCTGATCCCTCCTCCTGTTTCTCAATAGTCTCTTTTTGCCTCATTCCTCTTGGCACACATTGCTTAAGCTCACTATTAAAAGGAGTAATGTTTGTAAGCTATCTTGTACTACGTAAACTGCCTTGAGAGCTTCTTGGTTGACAAGTGGTATATAAATATTCTAAATAAATACATACAGAAATGCAATAGTATAAAAAACATCCTTTCAGTGAGAGGACAATGCTTTCCATATGGGGAAGGGTACATTTGATCCAACCCACTGTGGTTCAAAATCTGGTTGTAAAGTGAGAAGTGACTTTGTTTGACTTTGAAATGCGCATCCATCTATGGTATGTTAGGCCTCCTTAGCCCTATGTATGGGTGAATGAATTTTTGATGGGATTATTCTTGCACCGGAAGATTAAGGCCCTCATACAGAACAGCTGAAGAGTGAAAATGCATCGCTTCCATCATTCATTGGAAAGATTTGATGATTTTACAGACCATTGGAACGGTGGAGATGTGGAGGGGGCATTTAAGCATTAAAAGTGACATGTACACCACCCCTTGCTCAGTCTGGAGCGGTTCTCTATAATTATATGGGCACAACTACAAATCCCATGTTCAACATATGGCACTCTAAGCAGCTTGGGAGTTTCAAAGTGGCATTCTGCCTCCTGTGTCTGAGCAAGATTTCCATAAAAATCCCATTGCCTGACTGCCAGGTAACTGCAAAACGCTCCCAAGGAATTTTACAAGAGTTATTTTCCTTTCTCTATGGATACTTTACCTGGGCAGGACCCTTCAAATATACTTTGGGCGTTTCTATTGGCAAAAGATTGGTGGTAACACTACTTACCATTTCCTGTACCAAGTAAATCTGAAGAGTTGGAGGTTTTTTTTTTTTGGGGGGGGGTAAATGTTTGAGACCAATATAGTACAAGGAAGACGGCTTTAAAATCATTAAGTCCAAGGGGGCCAATCCATTAAGTCATGGCTGGGGAACTGTTCTGCCAATACTCACATTTCCTCAGGAGTAATCTGTCAAGGGGTGCATGCCTGTCCTGGGTGGGCTGGACCCAAAAGATGGTGGATCACCATTTTGTTTTTTCTCTCTCTCTTTCTGCCATTCCTCCTCTCTCTCCCTCTCTCTCTCTCTCTCTCCCTCTCCCTCTCTCTCCCTCTCTCTCTCTCTCTCTCTCTCTCTCTCTCTCTCTCTCTCACACACACACACACACACACACACACTTTCTCTCTGGCCAGAAGTCTGAAAGAGCTTCATCATACATCCCACCATCCATTTTGGCTTCTCTCCTTGGTAGATATTTCAACTAATCATTTCCAGAGGAGCTTCCCCATTCTTTTCATCACTCTATACGATTTTCCCCTCCTCCTCTCCTCTCCCTCTGGGCTCACCCACCTGCCTGAAATTAGGTTGAGGAAGGTGTTTCCCCTTATTGAGGGCTGCATCCCCTCAGGGTTAATCTGTCAAGGGGGTCAAATACAGGGGATGGACAGGGCCTACACTTGTGGTGGGCAGAGCCAGTGTGACTCCCCCTTTCCTCTCTTTCCCTTTCCCTTCTCATTCACAAGACTGCTGGAGGAGGGAGAGATTGCTCTTGCCAGAGGTCTAAACTTCTGAAATTAGGCCACGTGCCATCTCTGTCCTAAGCCAGTGCTAGACTCGACAAACATGAATTTCTTCAGCCCTCACAGTCCATTGTCTGCTACGGCCTCAAAAAGGGATACAGGGTTATCATCACCCTTCTCTGAAGGACATTGTCCCTTTACTTCAGTGATGGAAAATATGTCCAGTCATGCTCTCTCTCTCTCTCTCTCTCTCTCTCTCTCTTCCAAAGCAGAATGGAGGATTTTACTCTTGGCAATATATCTAGATCGGCAGAGTTCTTCTTCCGTAAGGAGCTGCATCAGTCCAATGAGCTATGAATACTGCAATTATCTCTTTCTGACTTATGCCTACATCATATTCAGGCTCCTCCGCTGATTCCCTACCAAGATGTGAAACAATCTTTAAATATGATCCGTGCCTGATAACATTTTATCAGCATTTACAATGTGCTTATTATCTTTTGGGTTTCATGTGACTGCCTAAGCCGTTGTCTAAAGGATTAAAAGCCTGGAAAAATGTTGTGTTTTTTTTTTAAAAATAATAATCTCTAGATCTTATAGCTTTAGAGATTAGTATTAATTGAATTAGACTTTGATCTTGGGTGTTAACTTAAAAGGCGAGAAATACATATGAAAATAAGAGTGTCTCTAAAGAATAAATGTCTTCTCTAAAGGTATGCCTGTTATGACTTTATTTGAAGGATATAATGGGAAAGTGATAAAGTTTTGTAACAAATTCTAGTTCTCTTTCTCTTTCTCTCTCTCTCTGAGAAGGAAGAGAGAGTAAAGAAAGGTCGCTGAGATAGAGAAAGACTAACATCACACACCATCACAGTTCATTGGTACTTAAAGTCTAGAACTAAACTAGCTTTCCACTCTGACTTCCAATGCGACGTATAGATGGTTATCAATATAAGGTTTCCAGTTGACAAGTCCTCCTAATATAAGGGACAATGACAGTGATTTCCCCTCCCCCATTTTGCTTTCTCATTCTTTCAAAATTTCCACTTCTTTTTCAGCCAAATATGAAGAATTTTGCAATTTTTTCTTTGCTACTTCATTTCCAAATGCAGAAATGTTTGTCTGAAATGGTCGCTTCCCATCCAGCCAGCACGGACTGGGTGGCAGGCATTGGTTGCGGGTGGTTAGAAAATGTGGGAAGAAATACTCACATGTATGAGAATGCGCACAGGAAGAACAATTAGGTGGGGGGGGGCAGAGACTAAGGCTATATAGCCTTGGCTCGCTCAAGACTTGGCTTCTTTCATTTTCGGGGGTCCCCCACCCTCCCTCCCTTCTAGTATGAGATTAGCTAGTCATCTCCTTTGGAGGAGGGGCTGAGAAGGAATTTTCCCTGGCAGATAGAGCTGTGCAGGTTTTTGCCTACTCCATACTGGACATTTGATTTAGGTTGATTTGTGGTAGGGGGTGCGGGAATTTGAAAGGTAAGAATAGGGTTGGTGAGCACTTTTGGCATCGTTGATGATGAAGGGCAGCCCAGAGGGCCTGATCCTCAATGGGCTTTGTGGCTCTGAGTCAGGATATGGGTTGCCTTTGGGGACTGTTTGCCTCACTTACACAGGACTGTGCAGCCCTACATGGGAGGTGACGCAGATTGGTCTCCCCAAACACTTAAGTGTAGTTGTAAAAGAGGTGCGGGTTTTAACCCGGCCACTATGACCAACTGAGTGGCTCGCCCTTTATTATTTTTGGAAGGCTAGTTGCCTGAAGGTAGAGTTGTGCTGATTCCCACACATTCATGCACAGTTCCAGGAAGGATGCTATATCCATTGTTAAATAAAGAGGCCCTAGTTAACCCAAGCTCTGGTGTCCGTGCATTTATTTCTGATTTGTTTGTCCGCTCGCAATGTCCCTATGTGAAAATCTCCGGGCTTGATGCAGTAGAGAAAATTCTAACTTCAAAAGGTTTGTGATACTTCAGACATTTATGCATGGGTGAAGCATCTGTAGAAACAGGAAATACGATGCTTCTTTTGCAGAAGACACCTGGGCCAGATCTACAGCATGCCATCATAATGCTATATACCTCTTGCACATTTATACCTCGTGGGACACACAATGGCCTATTCTACACCAAGCAGGATATAGCGGTATGAAAGTGGCATGAAAGTGGTATAGAAAAGGCAGGAGCCACAACAAGCAGGATATAGCGCTACGAAAGCAGTATATGATATGTGTCTATGGGCCCCAACAGCTGTCAGTGCACTTCAATACCACTATAAAGCAGTAGCGTAGCTCCGGCCTCGTATATTCCACTTTCATACCATTTTCATAGTGCAATATCCTGCTTGATGTAGATGAGGCCAATGGCATTTGTTCTGGTATTTTGAATAAGGTGGAATAAAAAGCAGGATCTAACACTATGAAAGTGGTATGTGGAATGGGTAACGTGCCCCGACAGTTTTCTGTGCACTTCAATACCGCTACAAAGCAATAGTGTAGATCTTATATTGTGTTGCATTTCACAGAATTGTTAATCCTTGCTCCTCCTTATATACCATGATGCTTTGAAAGCACAGCACTTCATTGCTGAGTATAGCCGGGGAATATAGAGAGCCAAGCTGCGAATGCCATCACTTTTCTTCGCACTTAAAAGATAATCAACATACCATGGGGTCTTCTCGGATGCTTGTTTTGCTATGAGGCATGTTCTTGATGATAACTTTGTCCCTATAATTTTGGTTGTGCTTTATTATTCAGGAAGGGAAAGGGAAAACAAAACCTTACTGTCTGATGCAAGAAGAGAATGAATCCTTTATCCAAACACCCCGGGCTGTCAGATGATGACATTTTGTCAGCACAAGGTTACGTTGACAAACACACATGGAGGTGGGGGAAGCATATTTAAAATTTGCGCTTAGGTATTCGCGGCTATTCAAGATGTAGCCAGGTACCTGATGGTATCTTAGCAACTCTGACAATCTATTAAGGTGGCTATAATTATAGTCCTCAATCACAGACGTCTACCCAACGAGATTCTCTTCAAGCACAGCTTTGGATTCAGAGGACGTATAATCCTTCACTGATGTTTGATTTAATATTTGCCATTCTGTTGATGATAGAACTATTCACACATTGCTTCTAATTATTAAGAAGAACCCCCAGATTGAGTCTCTGTCATTCTAAAAGTACACACACATACACACACAGAGTCATTAGAAAGATTGTTTGTGGTTTAGTGAGCTAAAAAGTGAATATTATTTGGTTTTCTGTGATGCCATTAGGGTTAGTCCTACATAGAGTACATAAGTTTCATTAAAAAGATTGGAACTTAGGGTGACCATATGAAAAGGAGGACATGGCTCCTGTATCTTTAACAGTTGCACAGAAAACGGAATTTCAGCAGAACCTGGTGAAATTCCCTCTTCATCACAACAGTTAAAGCTGCAGGAGCCGGGTCCTTTTGACCAGATTCAGATGAAGGCAGGGCTCTTGCAGCTTTAACTGTTGTAATGAAGAGGGAATTTCACCAGGTTCTGCATGCATACAAATGACACCTGCTGAAATCCTCTTTCCTTTGCAACTGTTAAAGATACAGGAGCCCTTTCCTCTTTTTCATATGGTCACCCTAATGGAACTTAGTTAACCTTACCTAACATATAGCCCTTTCATTTCAATGGACAGAATCCAATGGGGTGTTTACATCCCGTCTAATTCTCATACACCTCATCAATTCCATTATGAAAGTGCCTCCACTGTTTGTGCAATGGCAATTTAGCACTTCCAGGACAACCCAAAACAAGTGGACACACTCATTTCTGGAAGTAGTCAGGTTGGTGGAACTCATATTATCTCTGTTGCATAAGATTCTTGCAGAAGGGAACCAAAAGGATTTAAAGGAATTGGTATGGGCATGAGTGCCCCTTTGGATTCCACCCAATGGGTTTACTCTACATAGGACTAATATGGGATGTTACCTGACTTGGTTCCTCCCCCCAAAAATCAGGTGCAGTGAGCCAAGTGCTGAACCTGTTTTTGGACTCAGGTTCAGCACTTTTAGAGCTCCGACTGACTCTGGCTGAAATCCAGAGTGGATTCACTGTCCCTTGACATCGGAGCCACCAGCCTCCACTGCTAATGAAGATGTGTAGATCAGAATCAAACCGACCTGCTGAAAATGCACATTTCCCCACACAAGCTAAAGTGTGAACATCTGCATTTTTTGGGGGGAGATTTACATGTTTGGGCTGGTGCTTACTGTCGGAAGTTCACATTTGCATGAAGTGTGCATGAATGCAAGTTTGGGAAACTGAGAAAAATAGATTCCTTCAATGAAAGGAAGATAGGAGGAAAGACAACTGACAAGCTGTGAAGTGGCGATGGAACATGTTTGACAAAATCCATACAAACCTGTCGCCATGCCTGGTGTGTGGATTTGCAGCAGGGTACTCACATGATGCCATGCCTGTCCTACTGACACCCCACCTCTTCCCCAGCCTTTCCTAAAACACTCAAATCTGGATCATTTTCCCTAAGCACATTTAACGCACCCTAAGTCTCAGTGTAGTTTTAAAGGAACTGGGGGCTTAAATGGATTGCATCAGGTCCTGACAGGGAAAAGCGATCTCTCCCAGCAGCCAGCTCCAAGCCTCAATATAAACCCCAAACCTTGCATCCCAGGCTCCAAAGCCTTTTTTAAAAAAAATCACACAATGCCTGAATCTCTGCAGAGATGGGATTGTACTCCCTTGATGCCCCCAAACAGCCATACTAAAGAGTCATTCCATTTTTGCCCAGGAGAAAGGTGATCTGGTTGAAGTACACATCTGACAGGATCTGACTGGAGGGAGAAAGAGAAGGGGAGGGTGGAGTGGAGAGGATTGGATTGGAAGAGCAAAGGAGCGAAAGAGCAGCTCTTCAGGTGAAAGGGATCATAAGCTTCATGTGCGTCTGCCTCAGAGGTAAAAACAGAAACAAAAAACACGGAGGCAAATCGGGGAAAATAGGTTGGCAACAAGAGAGAGGGCCTTCTCTGTGGTGGTCCCCCCAATTGTGGAACGATCTCCCTGATGAGGCCCTCCTGGCGCCAACATTGTTATCTTTTCGGCACCAGGTCAAGACTTTCCTCTTCTCTCAGGCATTTGGCAATATCTGAGGAGCCTGGGTTTGTTTGTTTTTTTTGTAGCTTTTTGAGGTGTTGCAGTGGTTTTAAATGTATGTGTGCATTGTGTGTATGTTGTATGGTTTTGCTGTTTTAATTTTTGTATATTGTTTTTAATTGTTTTTAATCCTATGTAAACCTCCCAGAGAGCTTCGGCTATGGGGCGGTATACAAATGTAATAAATAAATAAATAAATAAATAGGTGTGATGGAGGACCAGGTCTGCACGTGTGCAAGTGTGCATTTTAAACTCACTTAAATCATAGCATCATCATGACCATGGGAATAAAATGGTGTTTGGTTTAGCATGTGATGCTTCTCTATGGGTGGTCATTTGGTGGTGGTGGGGGGGGCAGCTGGGCCAGGACTACTGTGAAGAGTTGGTTTTACATAATCTCCTTAAGGGCCATTATAGTCCTATGCCTAGATAGACAAGTAACCAAGGACAACAATTCTCAGTTTAAGACGCAGTTGTCACTCACCCACTTCCTCCTTAGCCCCGTTTTCTTCTCCACCAATCAACTGCTAAGCATGTGGGCACCAGTAAAGGAAGCACTGCCCCCATGAATCACAAACGGTAAGGAAGGACACATTATTTTACTTAAAACGATTTATTGAAAGTGAAACCGTTGTATATAACTGAAGTGAGTTTTAAAAAACCTCAGGTATACAACGTTAAAGGGAGTGCGTCATGTGGCCCAAAGAGTTTTCATAACCCTTATAAAGCGTTAAAAACCTAGCGTGTAGATCGGCTCTCAGTTTCTCATTTATCTCGTTCTACATTCAGGTCTTCCCATTTTCATAGCAGTTTGCAAGTCTCTATGACAATCTATATGCATTTGTGTGTGCATTGCTCCTGGTACATCCATCTTTGTACATATCTAGCTAGCTCTCTCTATACATTTATGTAAGCAGTTTCGCCTAATATGATGTGTCTTTGTACTTTGTTTTGACTAGTACACACATAGTTGTGTGTAATTTCTCCTAATATATACCTTTTTTGTACGCCTTTTTAACGCTATTGTAGAACTGCACTGTAACGCTCGGAGAGAAGTGTGAATATCGAAGTCTAGCTGCTTTTTGATTCATGCTATTAGCTTGAAAAGTGCAAATTAGCTGCAAATTTCTTTCCCATCTCTAACTAATGTGTGCTTAATTTGTATCCTGTTTTGGAATGTGCACACAAGCAAAACGTGAGTTGTCAAACAGGTATTTCAGACTCTACATGAGATTAATTCAGTCTGAGAAGTTGGGTGTAGATTTGCTCATTAGGGAGCAAAATGTGAAGACTCTGTTATCCTTTTTTCCCTGCTCGAGATAAGAAAGTGAGATTAGAGGGCCTGACCTCAGGATGCCTTTGATCATAAAATGACTTATTCTTCAATTGATAGAGGTGAAAGCCTCAAAGTTGGCAAACTCCCTTCACTGATTGGCAAATATAATAGAATACACTGTAGAAAGATTGAGGTCAGCCATTGATGGATGTCTCTTCAAGGTCTAATAACGAGACACCATGCACTTAAGGCCCCAAAGAAGAAGACGAAAAGCTATGGATATCTGCTATCAACCCACTGTTATCTATTATGCTAACATTAAAGTTCATGGAAGGTCTGTGAGATAAGATCCCAACACAGAAACATTCTTTGTTCTGCCTGTACCTCTTTCCTTTTCTACCTGTAAAAATGACCCCATCCCCATAGTTAGATGCAGAAAGTTGAGAACCGAACAATTTGCAAAGTATAAATCACCCAAAAAGTTATGGTCACAAGAGTCACAGGGAAACACATTGGCCCATAATAACAAAGTTGGGCTGTCAACCCAGGACATAAAAAATGTGAGTATTTCAGTTAGGGTATGATAGGAAGTTAGGGAACAGATGTACACCAAGCAGGATCTAATGCTTGGAAAATGTCTTGAAAATGGTATACGGAATGTGTCACGGGCCCAAACTGTTGTCAGTGCACTTCAATACCATTGTAAAGCGGTAATGTAGATCTTGCTATGGAGTGAATCCCAGTGCAAATAGGAACATTGTAATCTGCCTTATACTGAGTCAGACAATTAGTCCAACTAGCACAGTATTGTTGACATCATCTGGCAGTGGTTCTCTAGAGCTTTTCCAGCGGTACATGGGGATACTGGGTAGTGAAACTGGTACCTTCTATATGCAAAGCATGTGCTCTTCCATGGAGCCACAGCCCCTTCACTAGGATGGAAAGAACAGGTGCAGATCAATGGCTTTTGGTATGCCAAAAGAAAGTACATTTCTCTTCACCCAAGGTGTTTGCCTTGGGAGGGACCATAGCTCAGTTGTAAAGCACATGCTTGGCATGCAGAAGATCCCAGGTTTAATAGAAGAATCAGAGAGCTGGTGATGGCAAAGATCTCCATCTCAGACCCTGGAAAGCTACTGCCAATAAGACTAGACAATGCTGGGCTAGATAGACAAATGCTCTGAACTGGTACATGTCAGTTTCATTCAAGTGCACTTGGTCTTCCTAGTGCCACTGGCATAGAAATGTGTGAATCAAGAAAATTTGAGCTTGCTAAAGTTCTCCAAATCACAACTTGAACCTCATTCCAACTCAAGTCCAGATCAGATTGCAAGCCTCGATTTTCTTTCCTTTGCATGAAAATGTGTCCATATTTTCACTAGGGGGTTAGGAGGGAGCTGTTTTGTGGATGGTGCTTGGCATGTTTTCACCAGTTCAGTACCCCAGACACCAGCTCATAGATCCCTAAACTGGCTTGACTCAGCACATTTTGAGTTGGGCAAGCTCATGGTTTCCTATTATTATTATTATTATTATTATTATTATTATTATTATTTCTGCAAATTCTGAATTGCACGAATTGGGATTTGTGCAAAATTGTGGCTGAGTATGTTTATGGAAATTGGGATTTGTAGCTTAGCATGTCATGACATAGTGTGTCATGTGAACCATTACTAACTATGGTGGCTACATAACCATGGTTTAAACACACTCACTAACCATTTGCTGCAAAAGAGTTAGCGACCTAACCATGGCTTATTGAGTTGTCTGAACAGGCCCACAGAGTTATTTTGGATGAATAATACCTGTTCAACAAATGTGTCATTTCTTCCCCTATTTGAAAGGGATTTCTATTGGGCTGCAGTTTCACTTAAGAGAAAGTTTATGAAAAATGTTTGCAGAGTGAGTCAGTAAATGACAGTCAGTTGTGATTATCCTTCAGGACTTGGCAATCATATTCCTTGCTCATGTTCCTGACATTGTGTATGTGTGTTTAAGGATTTCCACTGATTACTTTGTTCTTTTTCTGATTGGAAAGGCCACATCAAATGAAACACCTTGGTGAGATACTTTGTAAAAATAAACATCGTAGATGTAGATTAACAGCCACATATGGCAAACACTTCAGAAGTGTAAAAGACATCAGGAAGATTGCAGTGTATCCCACTGTCTAAGATAAGAATGCATGAGAAATTTGTTTCAGCTCATTTTTTAATCTAGATTTGCTCAGTTTACCCCTCCTGGACGGACCATGGACTCAAATGCAATCTGTGGTGGAAGTCCATATATTACTGAGGTGGCAGTGTGATTTCTGGATCCCAATAATGTCTTTGATAGCATGCATACAATATGTTTGAAAAAATGTGCATGAAAAATGTCTACCTTGAGGAGGGGGATGTGCACTACATGCTTTAAACAAGAATGTGTACATTCCAAAGATGTGCACAATCGATGCATACCTTTGGAAAATATACATGAAAATACAAATGAGTTGCCATGTGAAAAGCAAAGGAAAAAAATCCCAACGGCTATAATCTGATATGGATTTGAGATACAATGTGTTTCAAGATGAATTTTGATGAGCTTGAATTTTACTTGTACAAAGGGATGTCTGAGGAATTCTTCCATGGTTGGAGTTTGTGCAACTTTCAGCAGCTTGCCTGCACCCCCAAGACTTCAGCTCAGATCTAGATTTATTCAGTATCCACTGTAAAGACATAACTGCGGGTCAAACTAAATGATTTGCTAATCATGCATAGAAGAGCTTATTTTTTGTGAACCACCCAGAGAGCTTTGGCTATTGAGTGATATAAAAATGTAATAGGAATCATCATCATCATCATCATCATCATCATCATCATAATGGTCATAGACAAAAAAGAAAAACACACATATCTCATCGACATAGCAATACCGAATGACAAAAGTGTTGTTGAAAGAAGAAGAAAAGAGAGACAAATATACACCACTGGCCATGGAAGTCAAAGCTCTATGGCATCAGGAAAAGGTCACAATTATTCCATTGGTCACATCAGTCACTGGCATCACATCAGAAAACAATACAGAAAACCTCCAGAAACTGGGCCTACCAAAATACATCTACACCAACATCCAGAAAGCAGTCATCATTAAAATGTGCTCAATTGTCAGGAAATTCCTGAATCAATAAAAGACAGCCCATCGTGTCCATCTAGAAAAACTGCCATGAGCGAGAAAAAGATACATCATCATCATCATCAAAAATAATGTCACCTCCTCACCACAGGCCTTGCTTTAAAGGGGAAATACATTCTTTTGCCGCTGCCAGCCTGCCAAAATCCAGCATCATGGCAGCAGTACTTTGGGATGGGGTGGGAAATAAAAGAAACCGGTGGAGTATACATGCCGCTACTTGCCCACCCCGGGTCTAGGGGTTCTAGGTTCTATATTAGCCCATTTGGCATTAGATATGAGGACTGTTCAGAAGCCATCTTCTCCAACGCTTCGTCCCCAAAACAAGGCATTCACACCTTAGACATATCCATTTGACAACAGCAAATTACCCATTCTCCGGTAATGGTGAACTGCACTCTCTAATTCTAGATGGATACTTTTTGCATGGGAAATTCTTGTGTATGCTTTAAACCCACACTGAATTCAATATTCCCCAAAGTTTATGCAGGTTAAAAAAGAATTTGAATTTCCCGTGCTTCAATATTTCATGAATGAAACTAATTAGCTGACGATGCTGTTTATTCAAAATCATTCTTACACTTTCTCCCCTAATCAGCTTCATTCGTGAAATATAGAAGCATAGGAAATCCAAATTATTATTATTATTTTCAACCCATATAAAATTTGGGAAGGAGTGCATTCTGTGGCTTAAAACAACAATGACCAAAATATGCACACGTGTACAAATCCACATAAGACAAGCTAACTAATCAGCTGTGAACCTTTTGCTCTGGCTTAGTAGTGCTCATAAAAGTTACATTGCATATTTGATCAAGGCTTTGTCATTGATGATCAGCTTAACACTACTCCAAGAAGCACATCGCTGGCAGCATTGTGAACACTTAGTAAGTTCATGGGTGTTGGGCTGGGTGTTTGTGATGTATGAGTGCTGGGGAATTTTGTTTGGCCAATGATTCCACCCTTTTGAGTGACCTGACCAAATTCATGCTTCCAGGCTATTATGCGAATGGAACATAGCTATCCTTAGGATTCCACACTTTTCTAAATTTTGTGATGCAGTTCTCTGTTCAAACATTGAGTATAGAAATGTGTATATTAGGGAAAGATCCACATAAAATATGTATGTTAGGGAAAGTTGCATATAGTCCCCCCTGCTCATGATATCTTCTCCTACATGCTTTAAATGTAGGAAGCCAAAGAGCCTACAGGCTGCCAGAGATACATCTTTATAATGGAAGATAGGACACACCTGCATACTTCTCGCCTACCTCCTAAGTAAGGTTACCACACGACCACCAAACCCAACCCATTCTCCATTTTTTTCTCCTTTTTAATTTTTTTTCCAAAAGCGATTCTGTTTCCAAGTCATTCTCAGCACATCCCTCACATTTTCTCCGGTTTAGAAACAGATGTGTGCTTTCAGAAAGGATCACATTTCTTCACAGTGTTCTATAAGCATGAATGGAAGGCTTCCAAAACATTGGTTTTCTTCCCTTTCAAATCTAGAAATGTCCTTGTCCAGAAAATCCTTCCTGGTGTTTCTTTATGGACCTTGACAATAATCAGAGACCCATCTTTGCATTATCTCATCTTAGCTGTCCAGTGTAAGGACAGCTTGTCCAGTGTAAGGACAGCTTTTTCTGTGATTCTGTCCAAGTTATGGTGTCCCCTCCCACTGGAAGTCCATCTGGCAGATTCTTTATTATCCTTTAGATGCCAGGTAAAATCTGTTTTGTTCATTTGAGCTTTGGGGAGGGTTTAAAATAATTCTAATGGTTTAGTTATGTCTTATTATGCCATCTACTTGAGGTCTATTCCACACAATAGGACTTGTCCTCCATGAGTACAACACACAAGGTGACTATGACCAGAAGTAAATGTGAATGGACAGATCAATGGGGGCTGTCACATGCCCCAACCCTGACCCAATCACCACCAGAATCAGAGCAATCTGGAATGTCCAGCTCTGACATCATAAATGGATGTCCCAAGGACACCTGCTGCCTAATTAGATCCACAGATGTGGCTGAGTGGAACAGGGTGCAAGGTAGTCACAACCACTGGGACTTTAAGTGGGCCAGAGGAGAGGCAGTAGGGTGAGGAGAGAATGCAGGGAGAGGAGGAAATGTAGAAATGAAGGAAGACATAGAAGGGAGACATAGGGGAGAAAGGGGGTTGTAGACCAGAGGAGGGAAGGAAAGAAAGCACAAATGGAGAGAAGTGGTAGTGGTTGGGAGAAAGAGAAAGAAAGCTGATGAGATGGAGAAAGCAGGAGGAACTGGAATGGAAACAAGGCCCAACCTACCGCCCCCTCCTTGCTGATGTGGCAGTCAAAAGCAAGGAGAGCATGAGGGATTAAGAAGTGACATAAGAACATCAGGAGAGCCCTGCTGGATCAGTCCAATGGTCCATCTAATCCAGCTCTCTGTTCACACAGTGGCCAACCAGCTGTCGACCAGGGACCAACAAAGCAGGACATGGTGCAACACCACCCTCTCACCCATGTTCCCCAGCAACTGGTGCACCCAGGCTTACTGCCTCGAATACTGGCGGTAGCACAGAGACATCAGGGCTAGTAGCCATGGATAGCCTTCTCCTCCAGGAATTTATCCAACCCCCTTTTAAAGTCATCCAAATTGGTGGCCATCAGTACGAGCTCCATGACACCAGTGATTTAATGCAGTCTTGCCATGCCTGGTATGCAGATTTGCAGCATGGTACTCACATGACGCCGTGTCGGTCCTGCTGACACCCCACCTCTTCCCCAGCCTTTGCTAGAATGCTAAGACTCTGGATTATTTCCCCTAAACACCCTGAGCCTCCGTGTAGTTTGAAAGGAACTGGGGGCTTGAATGGATTGCATCAGGTCCTGGCAGGGAAAAGCCATCTCTCTCAGCAGCCAGCTCCAAGCATCAATATAAATCCCAAACCTTGCATCCCAGGCTCAAAAGCATTTTTTTAAAAATCATACTGCACCTGAATCTCTGCAGACACAGGATTGTACTCCCTTGATGCCCCCAAAGAGACAGACTAAAGGGTCGTTCCATTTTTGCCCGGGAGAAAGGCGGTCTGGTTGAATACTCATCTGCCAGGACCTGACTGGAAGTAGAAAGAGAAGGGGAGGGGTGGAGTGGAGCCAAAAAGCAAAGGAGCGAAGGAGCAAAAGAGCAGCTCCTCAGGTGAAAGGGATCATAAGCTTGATGTGCTTTTGCCTCGGAGGTAAAAAAAAAACGTGGAGGCAAATGGGGGTGGGGGATTAGGTGTGATGGAAGTCTACATCTTGTGCTTGGCAGTGGCAGCAGGGTGTAACTCAAGAGCGGAGTGCCATGGCACTTCCCATCCTCTTGCCATTGCTACTGCTACCAAGCAGCCACACCACCCTCTGCCAGTTCCCAGCAGAGGGCGGTGTGAGTGTTCAGGGGTTGCAGCAGGAGCAGTGTCAGGATGGGAGTGAACCCAGCAGTGGACTTGCCTCTGGCCACCGGTCATTCTGGGCAAGTCTCCCTTCTCTCTGCTTGGGGCCCCAGCAGGAAAAAGGGAGACTTGTGTGCCATGATAGGCGCTGAACTTGCCTGCCACCTCTTGTCACTGCTGTTGTTGCTGCTGCCGCCATCGCCCACTGGCTGCTCACACCACTCTCTCAAGTGGGGGTGTTGTGCACAACATCCCGCAATGGTCGTGGTGGAAGTGGTGGTAGCAGGAGGCGGCAGCCAAGTCCAGCACCTGTTATCGCTTGCTCCCTTTCCCTGCTAGGGGAAGGGAGACATGCAGACAATGATGGGAGTCTGGGAATTCCGGCTGCAGCCCATGCTCAGCTTGCGAATACAAGCCAAACTGGGAGCTCCTGGGAAATCTGCCGAGCCCAAAGAGGGCTGAATTCCCTGGTGCCGAATATCCCTAACAATGGGTTGTTCTGTTGCGCGAACCCAGTGATTGTAGACATGCCCACGGATGCCCTTACCTCAGAGGGAGGAGCCTGCTCTCTTCCACTGTTCCACAATTCTGCGAACTGGGTTTGGTACTTGGACTTGATGGATCGGGTTTATGGCTGCTGGTATTATTTAATTGCCATATTCTAGTTGCTGTGCCAGCTTCAGGTTTTGAGGAGCATTGGGCAAGACACCCTGAATGGACCCCCCCCCCATCACCATGGCCAGCAGTTGCTTTTGCTCCTCATCCTCTTCTTCATCCTTGCTCCCACTGGCGTGCTTGACAGATGGAGAGACAATGGCCGGGTAGGCAGTGACATCTACTGGTGCTCCTTCACACCACTACCATTGTCTGAGCCAGAGCAAGAGGCAAGTGGATAAGCAGGCTGTGATAAGGAAGAAAGGGAAGGTCATGGACTCCTGTCAGGGAATCCTGCTGGGGTGTGAGCCCTCAGAAGTAACCGGCCATGCCGACCTTTGACACTGGCCCAGTCTAGTTGTATTTTTTTTAATGCAAACAAATGCTTTTTATCATTGATTTAGAGTGGGACTTATGACGATATTTAAAGAGTCATTAAACCACTTGGAATGTAGTTTACGGCAAGAGGGTAGCAGATAGCGCCTTCCCTTTTTTCTCCTTTTTTTAAAAAAAATAGCATTTCCCCCCTATCAAATTGAATTAGAATGTAAGAAAAAAGTGTTAAAGTTTTTTTAAAATTTTTGTCACAGCACTGAGGGCACAGAGAGCCTGGAAGGCAACAGTCAGATCACTTTTCCCTTTGTACAGAGCCCGGGATTTCATTTTAGTTCATTTTGCATTGCATTTGTTTTGAATTATCTCCAAAGGATGAGGGATTTTAAAAAAAACCCAAAATACAAAACCCAAGAGTGAACATTTCTACCTGTTTGATTTTTATATAAAAATATATAATTTGCCTGTCTCCTCCACCACACCCATAATTTATTTATTTTTAAAGGAAAGGTTGATTAATGGCCCATGATTTATTGGAGTACTGCATGAAAAACCCATCTTGTTCATCCTTTCAAGAGAACATGCTGCATGGGATTGAAATTGTTAGTATTAGACATCCCTCTGGGTCTGTTAAGCATGAAGGTTTGATTAGAATTGTGCTGATTAGTGGTTTATTTTCCTGCGTTTTAGACCTCTTTCTTTCCTGACCTTTTATCGGAAAGGAGTCGGTGGTCTACCAGGGATGTGAAGCCTGTGTTGCCTAGGAAAGGTGAATAAATCTTCATAAATCTTTATAGGTTATTATAAACCTGAGTTATCTTACCTCTAGCCAATCTAATCCTAAATTGCAATGAATCAGATTAGTCTTGATATGGCCGCTGTTAAAGCAGCACCAGGAAAACCCAAGAGACATAAAATAGACTTTGAAAGAGCCTTGATTCAGTTTATCTCTAGATTAATGTTTCAGCTAAATGTGGGCGAGGGAGGGGTGGTGGGGGAATACAGATCAGGAATGCTTAATATGACCAGATGGGTTAATCTGAACTAGTTTTTTTCAGTGCCAGGATTCAGGACTGGAAGGTAGGAATGTTGGGGGAAATCTGGTTGTGGGATGGAGCCTCATCAGCTCGGACACCTGGACTCGATTCCAAGTTCTGCCAACTGCCTTGAATCCATCCACAGCAAATCCAGCCATTTCTCAAATTTCCCTTTTTTATTATGTGTTTAAATTGACATTTGTGCCAATTGCAGCCGAAAACCGCAAATTATGGAAATTTATGGCATGCTATAACTACAGGTCAACCTAGGGTGACCAGATAAAATCCAGGTCAGGGCTCATGTAACTTTAACAGTTGTAGAGAAAAGGGAATTTCAGCCAGTGTCATTTGTATGCAATTAGTTCCTGGTGAAATTCCCTCTTCATCACAACAGTTAAAGGTGCATGCACTGTACTAGAGTGACCATATACAAATGAAGGCAAGGCCCCTGCAACTTTAACTGTTGTCATGAAGAGGGAATTTCACCAAGTATGAATTGCATACAAATGACACTGGCTGAAATTCCCTTTTCTCTACAACAGTTAAAGTTACATGAGCCCTGTCCTCCTTTTCATAGGGTCAGCCTAGGTAAACCTCACATAGATGTGCTGTATATGATGCAATGTTCGTGTTGCACACTTTGAAGTTCCCGGAAACTTGCAGAGCTCTTGCACGTACATTACTGGAGCACATTACTAGTAGTACAGAAGCTAAGGAAGTGCACCTGGTGTTTGACACATACGGCTATCAAAGTATAAAATATTGCGAACTAGAATGGCGAACAACTGTACTAACTAGTGACATCAAAGTAACAAGCACAGATCGGAAGACCCCCAAAAAGGCAGTTGATGCACTTCGGAATGAGCAGTTTAAAACATCACTTACATATTTCCCATGCAATGAGTGGAAAAAATCAGAAATATGCTGCACTTCTAGCAGGAAAAATTCTCTTTCTCAAAGCAGAGACTGTGTGTTACAAATACACCAGCAAGGATGTCAGTGTTGAGGCAACAGAGGTGCCTGATCTTGCTTGCCATCATCAAGAGGCAGACACAAGGATTATTTGGCACATCCAACATGCATCACATGGTAGTGATCAGGCAAAGAATATACTGGTTAGCGCAAATGACACTGATGTGTTGGTTCTGTTAATTTACTATCAAAAGCATTTCCTAAACTCTCGGGTTTGGTTTGATTGTGACATGTCTTCTAACAACAGCAGAAGGACAATCAATTTAACTTGTATCACAGAGGAGCTTGGATATGATCTGGTAGAGGCCTTGTCTGGCTACCACACTTTTACAGGGTCTGATTTCTCAGCTGCATTTGCAAGACAGGGAAAAGTTAAACCATTTGAAATCATGAAAAAGAATAACGAATTCCAAGAAATTCTCAGCCAGTTAGGTGAGTCATTAACTTTAACCAAAGAAAAGATAGCTGGGTTGGAGAAATTTGTCTGTGCCATGTACGACCACCCTAGATACTCCTCTGTGAGTGAAGTAAGATACCGTATATTTATGAAGAAAACAATACCTAAGATCCAGTCTAAGGCATTCTCCAAAGTTATAGGGATTGACTGAACAATGCTGCCTCGTATCTAAACCTGCATTGATCCAAAAGATTAAAAGAAGCAATTCAGTGTCATGGCTGTGGAAATGAGCAGATTGTAGAAAACCTGACAATGGGCTTGATCCTACTGAACATGGCTGGTACATGGAAAATGGCAGATGCCACATAAAATGGTATGATGGCCCAACGCTCCCAGAAAATCTTGAAACGGCCACAGAAGAGGACAGTGAAAAAGAAGACGAGGAAAGTGATTTTGACAGTGATGATCGCAGTTATAATGAAAGTGAAGAGGACATCCAATGAAATGTATTTGTTAACCCTTCTCACAGAACATAGTTTTGATTTTGTAAATTGTAATTTTTTGCTGAACATTTTAAAAAACAATTGTTAAAAACAATTCAACCTAATCAACTGTATTTTTTAATATATCATCATACTCGTCCTGTTTGAAATTTTGTAAAGAACATTTGAACATGTTCAGCTGTAAAAATCACAGTTGAACGTGTTCAAAATGATCTGTGCATCAGATCGAGAGTTATTTAGGGTGGATATTTTTGAAGTGAAAGCCCTGTATGATAAACTGTAAAATCATACAATCCTGAGAAAGTGGAAGTATAATGAGATATCACTTATAATTCCCTAAGCGTTGGGGTAAACCCCATGTGATTATAAATTTTCTTAATCCTCATTAAAAATGTGACTTTTTTGTTCACGAATATTCTTTCGAAAGTCATATAGTTTTTGAGTAAATCATGGTCAAATGTCACACATAACCAATGTGGACACTGATTTTATACGTTCAAATGAACTTATCTCAAAAAATTAATGAAGTTAACAATACATGTGTAATTACAAAAAGTATTTGCCTTTAAATTTGAAACATTTCAGAAAAAAATCATCTCTGTAGCATAAACAGGTGAGAAGCTATGCATATTTAAATGTGGCAACTACATAATAGCATTGCAGCCATATTGATGTCGTCATCACGCAGCCCCCCCCCACTGCAATTTGTAAGACTCTCTTTTCTGAGACACTTATGTCATATATAAACAAAAAAAAATTCACAAAGCTTTTGCACTCGCTAGGGTAAATAAATCCTGCCTGGCTCTGGTACTACAAGCTGTTGGTACCCACACCCAGTCATTCCCAAATTACTCCAGGGTATGTTTACCAGTCAGGCTTGATCCTAGAATCTTTGTAGGTTAAGTTATAATGTATACAGAAAGCTAGAAGTGTGTGTGTGGTTTCTAACCTATCATTTCCCCTAATATGTTAGGTTATGCGTGCAGCATCTTTTCTTACATTCACACATGTAATCTCCCCCAATGTATAGTCTGGAGAGGTAGAGTCCAGCAAGGGAATATGAAATACTTGACTCCGCTGCCCATGCAATTCAGGATAGAGCTCAAATCTTCTTAATGTTACAACACACTGGTAAGGCTCTTGCTTTCTGTTCAAACAATACTGTCAGCTTCAAATTCTCAACTACAGGTTGTGAAATGAGGCATGCTCCCTCAGAACCTAATGTCTTTCATGTGTGAAAAGAAAATGGAAGCATAGTGATGTATCATAAATTTGATTCTCCACTTGGCTCACTCTACATTTGACTGATGACCTTGTTTCCTCCCTTTGAAGGCATGAGTAGGATCTCCAAAGTTTGAAATCTAAAATGAGTATTGGGCAGGTTGATGCTTTTGAAAGGCAGGAATCTTGTTGGATTCCTTTTTCTCCATTTGGAAGAGTTCTAAATCTTTGCTTCCATTGTTCAAAATTCTGGATGTAAATAGATTTTTCCGTGAGCTCAGACCTGGGAAATCAAAGCTCTAACAAGAACATTATTTACTAGGGAGAAGTGTAAACATTAATGTACCATGGACTTCCCTTACCCCCCCCCCCCCCCAATCTCCCCTTTTCTGGATGGATTGTAACTGTAATGAACCTGATCTGATTTCTATTCATTTGGTTCTCACCTGCTGAAATTTGAAAAGTGAATTTAAAATAACAACAGTTCTGTTGTCCTTTGGTGCCCTCTTATATTTTTAGTTAAAAAAATATATGAATCCAATAATTTTAATTTATCTTGATCTTCTATACATTGTATACAATAATTTCCCACACAATGGAAATAACACTGCAATGCAGTAGAACAGATAAATGAGGTTAACCCCCACTCCTTCAGTCATGTATTCAAGTGATGGCCATAATTATGCACCTCATCTATTCCCCACTTAATATAATTATATTGTAATTAATTATATTGTAATCCCACTTCCCCCACCCCAAGGAGCTCAAAGCAGATCTCATGCATTTCCCATAATTCCTTACAACAACCTTGCAAGGTGGCGAAAACTGGCAAATGTTGTTCACTCAAGATCACCCAACAGACATGATATGAAGGTACAACATGATATTGCATTTACTTACCAATGTCAGTATAGCTATCTGTTTTAAATGGGAAAATAATTAAACCCGATTCCTTGGATGAATCTTTCTGAAGAGTATGGTATATGGTATATATGACTAAGCTTACTTGCATTTAAAATATCAGTTCTGCTTTGCATATTGAAATGCAGAAGCTTACATATACCCAGGTTCACACCATAATGCACAGAATGTGATGAAGTGAGAGCGCAATTAGCCAATGACTTTGAAAATATGCAAACAGGGCCCCTCCTTTATGTAGACAGCAAAAGAAATGCAGAGCGTGTCTTCTTATCATTCGGAAACAAAGCCTCAATTTGCTTTGTTCTTGGATGCATTATTTCATGACAAATGTTGTGATCTATGGTTATCTTACATTACGACAACACTGAAATTCTTCACTCTTTAGGGTGTGTTTGCAGGCTAATTATTTGAAGGCTCCCAGATGAATTATGCCAAAGAAAGATAAACAGCATGAACAACTCAGGTTCATGAGTATAGTAATGAAAACTTGTTTAGATAAAAATGTTGGGTATATATATATACCCATTTTGGGAAACCAGTGGGAGGGGGGGAAACCATAACGTTGATGGTTAAAGTATTGGCAGGGGCAAAGCTCTATTTGATGATTTGTGTTGAAATGCTTGGCATGCTTATAATCATAGCAAATCGGTGCGCTGTGTTCAGGATATGGGTTAGTTTCATAGGTGTGATGAGAAAACAATGGGAGAAATTGGCATAAGTTTGGAATACAGACATCTTGTCTGAATTTTACATTCAACAACTTTGAATGTTTTGGTTAATGTACTTGATCTACATGAATATTTATTTATGAGTGTGTATAGGTAACTTTCGTTCTTTATGTTTAATTATATCTCACTGGGTTTTATCTCTTCTCCTGACCCTAATTATAGAACTAACTAAATAGAAAGGAATGTGCATGCATTTAGCAAGGAGCCAGGAATCAGCAGTTGTGGCAAGGGATTAGAGCCAAGATACAAAATCAGTAGTCAGGGCCAAAGAGGAAGTCAGAACCAAAGGAAAAAAGAAGTAGGGAGAATCAAGGACCAAGCCTAATAATAATAATAATAATATATTTATTTATTTATTTCTTACCCACCTCTGCCTCTGAATCATGGTGGGAAAAAATCAAATACAAATACATAAAACTGATTTAAAACATATAAAGCTAATACATCATTAAAATAACAATGTAACTCTTAAAATTCAGCTAGGTAGGCCTGCCGGACAAGATCAGTCTTTATGGCTTTCTAAAAGTCAGAAAGGCAGTTAAGTTGATGAATCTCTCCTGGCAGGCCATTCCACAGTCTGGGAGCAGCAAAAGAGATGGTCCCTTGGGTAACGGCTCTTCTCAGAGGACCTAAGTGTGTGGGGCGGATTGTATGGGGGAAGGCGATCCTGCAAGTAACCTGGACCCAAACCATGTAGGGCTTTAAGGTAACGACCAACACTTTATACTTTGCCCAGAAACTAATTGGCAGCCAGTGAAGTTATTTTAAAGCCCAAAAGCCAGGACTAAAAAGATTTAAGGAAATAGGAAAACACCAAACTTCGAGAAGACTTTCACTAGAGTCAATGGAAGGTTTTTATTATTATTATTCTACTTCCACTGGAATTTTTTTCCAGTGGAAAACCAGGAGGCAGGTTTAATCCACCCCTCCTGGACTGCACTGGTTCCCATCTGAATGAGGACCACAAACAGGGCCTGTCTTCACAGCACTGTTTCTCTGTTCCTTCCCCCTGAAACACTGCAGTATTGTTGCTGTGGGGTGGAATCACATAATCCAGATAGCAGGAGAGAGCACAGGGTTTTCTAGCAGTCATCCAGATACTGGAGTCTGCCCTCCGCCCTCTTCCTGGCTTCCAGTGACCAATCAGCAGTCGCCTTCCAGCCCAGACTGCCCCTGGCCTGACACCAGTGCAAGGTCACATGACAGAAGGGCCATGGTGACCTCGCTTTGAAGAAAAAAAGTCGGGAGAAGTCCCAGACTTTTCTAATGTGCACTTTCATGCCTTTGCCCTGTGGTGGCTGCAAGTCAGCAGCTGCATCATATAATTGATGCAGCGACGATTCGCAGCCACCGCAGGGCTTTGCAGATTTATAGATAGCCCCACCTTTTCACTATAGAAAATAAAATTGTCAGGCTCAGCTCAACACAGCCTAACATTCAGTTTTGCTATAGGTTCTGTATAATCTGAGCTGAATCATGGCTTATCCCACATGACAACACTATACCACTTAAGTGCTTTTTGTTTTGGATTTTCTGTTGCAAGGGAAGCTGAGAGACGATTTGTAATGTTTCCTTATGGCTTACAGGCTGTTATTCTTTATTCACCATGAAACCAGCATAGGGGGTGGTGGGAGAGGAGAGACACACTAACACAATACAAACACCACAACAATGTGATGTGTTAATCCCTGTGGATAGATATAATGGATGACACCCCCATGGATCTGGCTTCCATTCTGAATTCTGATTCTATGCATGCATCATGTAGCCTTATCTCCGAAACAAGCATTGTTGAGAGAGTACCCGAGACTCGATGCATCTATTCTTGTTGTAATCTAGAAAAGAATACACGGCTTTTCTTTTGATGCTAGTGTAAATCCACTTCCACAAATGAGGAGGATGTGTGTCCTACTAAGCCCAACAGAGAGATCAGGCACAGACTTCATTAAAATAGGTACAAAGGATGCACCATCTGCTACAACCAATCCCAGATCTCAGTGGGTTTGTTTGCTCGGTTGCTCCTGCTAGTTTGAGCCACCTGTTCTCTTTAATTATAAACACTTCCTTAAAAAATCTTGCTCTTGATGATCTTTGCATCTTACCATACATCAGGAAGTAGGGCGTTGAAGCTGTGGGAAGAAGCATCATAGCGTGGAGTTTCAAAAATATATATACATCCATATTGTGGGCTCAGAAGTCAAAATCAAAATGGGAGAAACCCAAATGAGTGTGCAATGTTAGCGCACATCAGAGTTCACACCATGTTTCTTCAATCACAAAGATAAATGGCCCAATTCACTTCTCATTAATGGAAGATTTAACTCGGTCAAGCACCATTAACTTCAGTGGGCTTAGTTGCGACTTACTCCAGAATAAATAGGAGAGAAAAGAAAGGAATTGTGTGTTGAGTTCAAGCCATAAGCAGATTCTAGGGACAGGATTTATGAATAAAGAATGCTCCCAGTTGAGGTGGGAGGACCTTCGAGGTTGATACCACCCACATGTGATAGAAGAGAACTTTGGTTCCCCCCCCCCTTTTCTCAACTATAGTACTAAGGCTTGCCTAAAGCATTGCTGGGTACCTGTAAGCCCCAGACATCACAAGGGTGTAGTGCCAACCCTTGGCGCCTCCTCGCCCCACTGTTCCTCTTCTTTGCTGTTTCTTTTAGATCCCCTGCCCTCTCCTAGTTAGGGATATATGAGACATTTGATCATGATTTACCCAGTTCACACCATCTGGATTGAAAACGGACTCAGACACAATCTGCAGTGAAAGTCCGTAGAAGTCTGAGCTTCAAATGTGATTCACACCCCTCCAAATAGTGTTCAGCAGTATGAATACATTTGATTACAAAGACCCCCTCAATCAATATGATGAGCCATATACTTCTAGATAGTCTCGCACACCCCTAGCGCTACTTTTAAAAACACTAGGGCGGTAACAGTAAGATCCAGTTAATGTCGAAAAAGCTTCTCCCAAAGAGCAAACTCTGCTTGGCTGCTTATATCTGAAATCATCCAAAGCTCTCAGCAGCTGTTCTTGCTGCATCTGCAGTTTGCACATCTGATTCACCCTCCCAGAAGACAAGATATACTATTGATTAAAGATTAGAACATGATCTTGGGTTCTACTGGGCACACTTGAAGCCCAGATGGAACTTTTCACTCAAGAGCTATGGGAATCGCAAGAACAGATGTGACCAGAAACAGAGTCTGTAAAGCCCTCCAGCATCTCACAAACCACAGAGGCTAGCAAGGAAAACTTTGTCTGGGCTTTCTGTCGCCCCCTGAGGTCGTCCTGTTGCGCACAGCTCTTTCCCAAAAGTCTCACTTTCCTCAAAATGTATCAAGATGCATACTGTTCCCTTAATTAAGATACATGCATGCAGAACCCTTTCTATCCTTCAAGGGGTGGATTTCTCTACCATTCCAAATCTTAGCTAGCTTTCTCAGAAAGCAGCCTGCATTTATTGTTACCTTTTGCCGCGACAACTCTCTCTTGAGAGACTTATGTCCACTAAGGCTTGATATCCTCCTAGTGCTTTAATTCACTAGCAGCTCAATTTAGACATAGTATGAAGAGCAGAACAGTTACTCACAGACAACATTCACAGAGATGTTGGTTTGGGTACTGGTTTTCAGCATAAGTGGTGGGGATTAGGCTGACCATATGAAAAGGAGGACAGGGCTCCTGTAACTTTAACAGTTGTAGAGAAAAGGGAATTTCTGCCAGTGTCATTTGTATGCAATTAGTTCCTGGTGAAATTCCCTCTTCATCACAACAGTTAAAGTTGCAGGAGCCCTGCCTTCTTTTGTATATGGTCACTCTAGTACAGTGCATGCACCTTTAACTGTTGTGATGAAGAGGGAATATCACCAGGAACTAATTGCATACAAATGACACCGGCTGAAATTCTCTTTTCTCTACAACTGTTAAAGTTACATGAGCCCTGACCTGGATTTTATCTGGTCACCCTAGTTATGTGGATCTCTCTCTCTCTCTCTCTCTCTCTCTCTCTCTCTGTGTGTGTGTGTGTGTGTGTATGTGTGTGTATGTGTATCCAAAACAAAAAAAATAAAAACACAGTTTGCTGTCTGCCATGATTCAGTAGAATGGTTGTAAAAAGTGAAGACATTGTCTGCTAAAAGTCGTAATATTAATAATCTCTCCTCCTCCTCCTCCTCCTCCTCCTCCTCCTCCTTGTTTAAAAAACAGAGACTTTGGGGACATTTCTTGCACTTTGTTTGTATGGGGGGGCAGGAGAGATAATATGCCTCCTGAGAGACATTCAGGCAGCTTGAGCCCCTGACCTGTAATTGGCATTCAGTTGTTCCATTATGATTCTATTTCTTCTGCAATTGGCTGCAGCTTCTGCACCATTTTCCACCCCCCAAACATTCTTCTTTCCCTCACTCTGAATTAGCTTGAGTTATGTGATACGTCATGGTTTCTAGGGAGAAGACCGATATGAAGTTGACACTATATGGTACCAAAGCGTAAATGGATCGGGGTGTAAGTGTGGATGAACTGGTATGAAACAGGGCTGTTTTGATAGTCTTTGGGAAAACACTTTCCTCCCACTCCCAGCTCTTTTTTTTCCCACACTAAAAATGTTTGCAGAAGAACTCTTGATCGGGTTGAATTTCAGGGTTCGTATGCAGCCACTGAAATCCTCTGCTGAAATGAAGGATAATGAATTGACTCTGCAGTTGTTTCCTGGGGGCATTCCAATGAAGCACACCGCTGAGTTGCCCATGTGGAGGTAACACCATGGAAAGGGACATTTCCCTTATCTTTCTCTATCATGACATCGTTCCAAACAGACATAGACCTACACAGCCCCTGAGTTTTTCTAAGTTTGTTTGTTTTGTTTTGTTTTTGCAGAAATTGCTGCACTGCACCAGGACATAAGTTTCATTTCAGAGCGAAAGGGGAGAGAAAGAGAGAGAGAGAGAAAGAGGGGGGCTTCATCTACACCAAACAGGATATTGCACTATGGAAGTGGTATGAAAGCGATATAGAAAAGGCAGGAGCCACACTACTGCTTTATAGAGGTATTGAAGTGCACTGACAGCTGTTGGGGCCTATAGACACATGCCACATACCACTTTCATACCGCTACATCCTGCTTCGTGTGGCTCCTGCCTTTTCTATATCGCTGCACTTTTATAGTGCAATTTCCCGCTTGGTGTAGGTGAGGCCAGAGAGATGTCACTACATACAATAATCACTCAGAACCTCTCCCCTCCAATGCCACCCCTGGACTGGATAGAAGTCTATGATTTTTTCAGTGGGATTTTCCACTTTGAACATGGCAACATCTACAGAAATCTTAGGAAATTGGCAAATTTGCTTAAATAATACACCCTGACATGTGTCAAGTTGATGCCACATTGTGTGTGTGTGTGTGTGTGGGGGGGGGGGTAAACACTGTCCATAAATACTTATGTAAACATTCTTATTTATTCCCCCACCTCCTTCTTCATATATGCATAAAATGAAAAATGATAGGAGCTACAATGGCACCAACGATGGGCCATCATGACTAGTTCTTGGACTGCACTACCACCAGTTGAATGCTATAATTAAGAAGGTGGAGAGGAAAGGACAACAAAAATAGAGATTTTCCACTAGGTATGTTGCTGACGACAAATTGCTCTAAATATTTCACTTCAGATTCCAATAGCACTTTTCAAGATAATCGGATCTGAAGGCTCCTATCATCTCCAGAAAGAGAATATTTAAGATGTAGCCCTTGTTAAAAGATTTGGGAGGTGGTGTAGGAGGAGGTTGGGGCTGATGCTCCCACATCTTTGAGTTTTGCATGAGAAGAAATGCCACTCTTGCTGATTGGAAAAGGATATGGATTTTGGTGCTAAATGTAAGAGGAATGGGGGGAAAGCGCACAGCCCAAGTTCTTTTGATACTGTATCTCACAACATTTTGAAATTACATTCTTTGAAGTTGTTTGAGAGCCTCATCATGTTGCTTGTACTCTGTGATCAAATCTGATATTTATGTAGTGTGCATTCCAGGACCAGCAAAGAGAATTTAATATATTGACATTTTCTCATCTGTTGAAATCTATTTTTGGAGTTCCCTTCCCCCTTTGCATTTGCATTGTGGAGTTTCTGTGCTTCTGAACACTCCCCACCATCCCCCACCCTTTCATGCTTTCAGGAGTACATCAGATCCAGATTGTCAAATCCTTCAAGTTACTCTTTGTATCATTGAATCAATATGTATTGGGAGATGACTGAAGGGTGGAGAAATCAGTTTCAGTTACTCTCAGATTCATTTTTTTCCCCAGTCTTAAATTTGGTGTATCCCAAACTTCGAGATTTTTTCATTAACATTTTCATGAAAACGTGTATGCATTTTTGATGCATATTTCATACATGTTAGTGTGCAATTTTGCCTAATATGCCTTTTAAAAAAAACAAATTGCAATTTCCCTAATATATTGCTTTTTTTAAAAAAAAAATGTTTTCATCACGTTTGTATGCATATTTTCCTAATGGGCACTACAGAATTCAAACAAGTGCACATTTTGAAGGATCTCTTGAGTTTGGGTTCTAGTGGTTTGAAAACGTGAAATTAGGTAAGTTCACTTTAAAATATGATCCATTTCTGACCCATCCCTAAAGGAAAGAGTCTCATCTACTCCTGTTTGTTTGGACAAGGGTGTAAATATATACAAAATCTTTGTAGCTTCTGCTCCAATTTGCACATGGCGGACTCACTGTGACTTTGATGAGAATTTAAGAAACCACTATTGAGAGTCAGGGGGGCATGCATATGAAGATCCTGGTGTGCTTCACATTTTCTGAAATAATAGTGTACACTGCAAATGTATGTATAATTATGTTTTTAAAGGTTACTGAACAGTTTTCTGTGAAGTCACTCATAGATCGGCCATGTCATAGAACCCATTATTAGCTGTCATTACTGCGTAAGGTAGGCTGGAGGAAGGTTTCTCAGGTAATTGCTAATGAGGGCATGTGTAATTTGTTCCACATTGTTTGATGAATGATGTACTGTAGTTTCCTGCTTAGTCTTCAGCTGTGGGAGCCAGTTGTAAAAAGAACCTTTTGAAACTCTTGTAACAATGGATTTTTGAGTTCTTTACATGAAAGCCGTACATATTCAAATCAAATTGAACTAATCTTCAAAGGAAGGTACATTCGAGAGCGCTCTGGTGCTTTGCCTCTCTCTGAGGGGCCCAAACTCCCCCCCCCCCAGTACGGTACAATATGGCTAAATCTTGTTATGATTTACAATGACAATCTTATAAACTGTCCTGGAGATTTAGCAAAAGGCATACTAAATCAGATGTATTGTTGGCATGTCCTGGCATGGGAAGCTGAGGTTTTCTGGAATGTGCTTTGCTCTAAAAAACAAGGGCCATGTTATCCAATTTCAGCTTTCTAGGGCCATGCAAGTTGTTGGGGAACATGGGTGGGAGGGTGCTGTTGCACCATGCCCTGCTTTGTTGATCCCTGGTTGACAGCTGGTTGGCCTCGGGGTGAACAGAGTGTTGGACTAGATGCATCCAATCTGGCACTTTTTATGTTCTTATCATATGGTACCTACTCAGGAGTGATGCTAGGATTGAGAGCCTCTACCAGTAACCCCATTGCCTTGGCCATTCTCCCCGCTGCCAATTTCTACCCTCCAATGCCACCCCTCCTTGCTGAATTATTTCTCCAGCTTCCCAGTTTCTTTCCCTCTCCAATTGCTGCCTTGCCTGCCTGTGGGTCACACACCAATCCCTCTGGGCTAGGATTGCAAGCTGGCCCCACCACCTGCCCAGTGGTGTGGCTAGGGCTGGACTTTGGGGCTCAGGTCGAAGGACCCATAGTCCTGGAGGTGGCCCAAATGACCAGCCAGAGAGTGGCACGCGATGGGGCATTAGCAAGCAAGTCAGTCATGTTGGTGATCTGGTTGAAGTGAGTTTGAAATGTGAAATCGAACCTGCTCAAAGTGTATATTTGTTTAAGGTTTTGGCAATCCATTTCTTACAGTTATTGTCTTTTGCTTTCACATATCTCTTATGTAGAAGAAGTGGTCAATGTGGGATGGTAAGGAGTGGGCGAGGGGAGAGAAAATGTAAGACTGCACTTCACAACTGAAGTGATACACATGTAGGCTGACCAGATAAAATCCAGGTCAGGGCTCATGTAACTTTAACAGTTGTAGAGAAAAGGGAATTTCAGCCAGTGTCATTTGTATGCAATTAGCTCCTGGTGAAATTCCCTCTTCATCACAACAGTTAAAGTTGCAGGCACTATACTAGGGTGACCATATCCAAAAGAAGGCAGGGCCCCTGCAACTTTAACTGTTGTGATGAAGAGGGAATTTCACCAGGAACTAATTGCATACCAATGACACTGGCTGAAATTCCCTTTTCTCTACAACTGTTAAAGTGACATGAGCCCTGACCTGGATTTTATCAGGTCGCCCTATACACATGAGGCAATATCCAATAGGGACCTTATGCACCCATTGATTCCTTTCCATCCCACCGATTCCCTTCTGCAAGTGGTAGGTAAGGACGTCAGAAGAATCCAGTTGGGGGGGGGGGGTGGAGCCACTTGGACTCTGTTCCATCTTCCACCATCTGGCCCAACTAAATGGAGAAGAAATCAGTCCTGCTGGCAGAATTTCTGTATTTTCTTCTTCTTCTTAAAAAGACATTCTCTCAAATTAAACCTGTAAATTTCAAAATGTGGGCAAATAATGTTAGTGATTTGCGCAAATTACACATTTTACACTCATATGAATTTTATTTAGGATATTTTAATACCCTTGTTTGAATTTGGCTCGAGACAGAAAAATACTAGGGATGTGCACTGGATCGGACCCGATCCACGATCCGAGTCCGGTCCAGTGGGAAATCGGATAAATTATCCGATTTCCGATCCCGCAGCTGGATCGGCCGATCCAATCCGAACCGGTCCGAAAAAGCTCCGAACCGGTTCGGCGGATCGGCGGATCGGCGGGCGCCCACTGGCGCCCACCGCCGCTTCCATTGGCGGGCGCCAGCGGGCGCCCGCCGATGAAAGTGGACAGCGGGGGGGGGAGGAGGGGGGCACTTACCTTCTCGGCCCGGTGGCTCCCGTCCGGCGCCGGCGCCTACTACTACTAGCAGGCTCCGCGGCCTGCTCTAGGGTGGCGCGCCGGGTGATGTCATCACCCGGCGCGCTACTCTAGAGCAGGCCGCGGAGCCTGCTGGTAGTAGTAGGCGCCGGCGCCGGACGGGAGCCACCGGGCCGGGAAGGTAAGGAGGGGGTGCGTGGAGGGGAGGAGGGGGCGCGCGGAGGGGGGAGGGGGGCCCTTACCTTTCCGGCCCGGCGGCTCCCGTCCGGCGCCGGCGCCTACTACTCCCAGCAGGCTCCGCGGCCTGCTCTAGGATGGCGCGCCGGGTGATGTCATCACCCGGCGCGCTACTCTAGAGCAGGCCGCGGAGCCTGCTGGAAGTAGTAGGCGCCGGCGCCGGACGGGAGCCGCCGGGCCGGAAAGGTAAGGAGGGGGTGCGTGGAGGGGAGGAGGGGGCGCGCGGAGGGGGGAGGGGGGCCCTTACCTGCCCGGCCCGGCGGCTCCCGTCCGGCGCCGGCGCCTACTACTCCCAGCAGGCTCCGCGGCCTGCTCTAGGATGGCGCGCCGGGTGATGTCATCACCCGGCGCGCTACTCTAGAGCAGGCCGCGGAGCCTGCTGGAAGTAGTAGGCGCCGGCGCCGGACGGGAGCCGCCGGGCCGGAAAGGTAAGGAGGGGGTGCGTGGAGGGGAGGAGGGGGCGCGCGGAGGGGGGAGGGGGGCCCTTACCTTTCCGGCCCGGCGGCTCCCGTCCGGCGCCGGCGCCTACTACTACCAGCAGGCTCCGCGGCCTGCTCCAGGGTGGCGCGCCGGGTGATGTCATCACCCGGCGCGCTACTCGAGAGTAGGCCGCGGAGCCCGCTGGTAGTAGCCGCCGGCGCCGGACGGGCCGAGAAGGTAAGTGGCGGGGAAGGGGGCTTACCCCCCCCGGAGCCGTCCGCTTCTATCCGCTGGCGCCCGCGGGCGCCAGCGGATGGAAGCGGGCGGCCCCAGGGGGGGTAGGGAGCGCGGGGGAGGGGGTTTACCTGCCGGGGCCGTCCACAGCGGACGGCCCCGGGGGGGGGAGGGAGTTAGGCCCCCCCTTACCCACCCGCCGCCATTTTTTCCTCATAGACTTGCATTGCAATGCAAGTCTATGGGGAAAAAAATGGCGGCCGATCCAAAAATTTACGATTTTTGGGTCGGGATCGGACTCGATCCGGTCCGGGGGGCCTCCGATTTTGTCCGAACCGGTCCGGGACAAAATTGGAGGTCCCGATCCGGGTCCCGATCCGATCCGGGGGGTCCGTGCACACCCCTAAAAAATACCCGCAATACCCTCCCCCCTCTCTCTGTATTCATTTATGTAGGGGAAATACCATAAGATACCACAATTGAATAATAGAGATATAATATAAACTTTCACATTAACAATTGCAAAACTAACAGTGCAATCTTAAGCATGGCTATATGAAAGTAAGCCCCACTGAGTTCAGTACAACTTACTCCCAGTGAAGTGTGCATCAGATTGGGGCCTAAATTGATATGTTCATATTCCTTCCTGTTTGGTGCCTTTACTGTGGCGTCTTTTAAATGGATGGACTTCAGCTGCATACAGGCATCAAACCATGGTTCTGTTCTACTTGCTGCAACAATTTATTATTTCATCTTTGGTCAACACGAGTTAATGATGCCTTTCCATCATATTCATTTCATCCAGAGTGCACAGAATGAATTATAATGCTCGCAGGCTTTAAGTTATTCCTTTTCTCAGTTAAAAGATTATACCACCAGGTAATTTATTATTTTTTATCCTCTTGTGCTTATTATTTTCCCCAAATTTGAATGGGGGCATCAAGATTATTAATGCCTTGAGTGGATCAGAAAGTGTAAATATCACATGCAGGAATTGGTACTGGAAATCATGATCTTAACAACGTCAGATGGAAAAGCAAACTTCTTACATCTCTGAACTTCTTAAAAAAAAGAAGTGATTCTATGATTCTACATAAAAAGAAGAAGTATGAATAAATTGGCTCTTTTTCTGCAGAAAATTGGGAAACACAAAAGGGCAGGGGATATTTTTCAATCAATCAACCAATCCCTTGTCAATAATGAAGAATAGGGGTTCAACAGACAAGCATTTTATCACACACTTGCTATTGCTCACTCATGGTTTCTGCATTTCCTTTAGATGACACCCTCTGCCTCCAGTGCATCTCCATTCCTTCTTGCCTTTTTTCCATCAAAAAATAAACCCCTTTGAATCTGACTTTTTAAAAAAAAAAATGGAATGTACCACCATTTCCTGCTGTGAGCAGGGAAAACAGTATGAAGAAAATAGCCCCTGAATGGGCTATGTGATCTTTGTTTACTTCCTCCTTCTTCTCCGGTAGGGAACTGTGATCCCCCCGTCTGATGATGCTAATAGCCTCAGTATTTTGTTGGTAATTGGGGTTGGTGAGTTGCAAAATGGATAAAAATCTTCTCTCCCATTTAGAGAGAGAAGGAGACACAGAGAGAGAGAGAGAGAGAGAGCAGATGGCCCTCACTTTGATTTGACTTTGCATAGTTGAAATGTAGCCCCTATGTCATCCCTGCGAGTCCAAATGATGCACAGAGAGTCCCAGGGGCAGTGGGGATGGGCACTGGTTTCCTCCGGGGTACGGGATCCCTGGGGAAACCCGAATCTTCCTGCGGTCCCGGGAACGGCCTGAGACCACAGGAGATGTGTCCACCCATTCTGGCTGCTGCTGCCATGCTTACTCATGAGTAAACGTGGCAGCAGAAATGGGCACAGAGCTGCACCGCGTAGCTCCGTGCCCATTAGGAGAGGGGGGAGCAAGTCCGCCATCCCAAGAATAGTGGGGGAGGGTCCCCCGATTCCACACAAGGTTTTTTTATTTAACTTACCTTCTGTGATGGAGCGCAAGAACACTCTTTCCAAGGTCTTCAAAAGAAAGAAAAAAGAAGAAGAAAAAGGTGGGGTGCGTTGGTGTGATGGCCAGGGAGGAAGCCAGGCTGTTCCACTTTACATAGGCACTGCAGCGACAATACCGGAAGTGGCTACTTCTGGGATCGGTGCCCCTCCCTCCCCCTGCACCTGTCTGGTGTAGAAAGGGCCTCTATTTCCCCAATTCTAGTCTCATGTCTGTAAATAGGAGCATGCACACTCAACATACGGCAATGGGAAACCTACAACACCAGCACTAAATCCAATCTTTGATTGTTTTAGAACGTGCCACATTATAGCCTGGCTCTTGTTTTAAAGAAGATCAGAAAATCATTAAAAAAAAAAAAATCCCCAGCATCACTTTTGAGTAGTGTAAAATTACTGCCGCTGCTAGAATAATTCTCAAATTATTCAGTGCCTTGGAGTTTTGTGCTCTGTATACACATATCTCCGTGTTTATTTGATCAATTATTTTTATCCTGTTGTTCGGCATTTCTTTATGAAAAAGAATAAAAGATGTGAAGCTGAGATGTGATGTCTAGGGTTCCCCCCACCCCACTGTATCATGTCCAAAACAAATGATGTTTGGTGTTTTTTTAAGAAAAAGATCAAAGAATGGCAAGTTATTTCTTGCTTGAAAATCTGACCAAGAATATCGGTTTGATTTTCCTAGGCTGACCATATGAAAAGGAGGACAGGGCTCATGTAACTTTAACAGTTGTAGAGAAAAGGGAATTTCAGCCAGTGTCATTTGTATGCAATTAGTTCCTGGTGAAATCCCCTCTTCATCACAACAGTTAAAGTTGCAGGGGCCCTGCCTTCGTTTGTATATGGTCACTCTAGTATAATGCCTGCAACTTTAACTGTTGTGATGAAGAGGGAATTTCACCAGGAACTAATTGCATACAAATGACCCTGGCTGAAATTCCCTTTTCTCTGCCATTGTTAAAGTTACATGAGCCCTGTCCTCCTTTTCATATAGTCACCCTAGATTTTCCTATATTGTGGGGGAATAAGTAGCAAAAAAAAAACAAAAAGGGGGAGGAGGAAATGAAACGCTTGTTGCAACTTCTATTGAACGAGATATTTTAAGGGGAAGATTTGTAAGCACAGATTACACTGTTTCCTTTAGAATAATGAATTGGGTTGCCACTGTTGTTTACCATCCTAGCTCCTATGCATTAAAAATAGCCAACACCTACATACAGACACTAGGCAGATAATTAATTCCTCTCCCCACCTCCATTACTCCATCTTTAGCAAAAGCTGGCCTAGTGAGCATTGTTGTTGTTGCTGTTGACATTTCTACACTGCCCCAATAGCCAAATCTCTAGGTACTAGGGATGTTGTGGGAGGCCGGCCGCTTGGGCTCCTGGCCTCCAGTCCGCAGGCCACTGGGCTTGGCTGACTCAGCAGCTTCATAAGTTTATCCTGCATTTCTGTCATGCTGTATTAATAGTACAGGAGTAGATTCAGATTTGAAAAAAAATAAGTAAGGAAGACAAAGAGGCAATCTTATGAAGCAAACAAGTGCTGGTGTAAACTTAGATCCCCTTGGTTTTTAATCCAAAGCTGTGTGGACATCCTATTTTAAGAGAGTATGATAGGGTGCAAGTTTAGACCAAAAAAAAAGTTCTACAACTCCCAGCATTCCTGAGCCAGCTATTGGAGTTGTAGGACTTCTTCTGTCTAATCATGCATAGGGTTCTACCCTTACTGTATTAAATAATTACTAAAACAAATATAACCCAAAATACACAGTTAGCTTCCCCCAAAAACTCAGGCATCAACTCCGTGATATAAGCCAAGGTGTGTTGGAGATTTACTGTACATGAGTAGTACACCTTTTTCAAAAGTTATGGCCTCATGTGGATGTTCTGGGCAGAAGAGGTAGGACTTCTCCCCTACCTTGCAAAGAGGGAAGTTAAGGGAATTTTATCATCTAAGCATGCCATACAGCAGGGATGTGCAACCTACAGCATGCAGACCCCATACATTCCACAAAGCTTTAACTTGACCCTTGACCATCCCTCCAAATCACCTTCATCACCTGATTTTTTGAAGGCCTCTAGTTTGGGAGAGCCCACGACCTCCCTAAGTCATTGGTTCCATTGTCGTGCTGCTCTAACAGTCAAGAAGTTTTTCCTGATGTCCAGCTGGAATCTGGCTTCCTGTAACTTGAGCCCATTATTCCGCATCCTGAACTCTGGGATGATTGAGAAGAGATCCTGGCCCTCCTCTGTGTGACAACCTTTCAAGTCTTTGAAGAGTGCTATCATCTCTCCCCTCAATCTTCTCTTCTCCTGGTTAAACATGCCCAGTTATTTCAGTCTCTCCACATAGAGCTTTGTTTCCAGACCCCTGATCATCCTCATTGCCCTCCTCTGAACACGCTCCAGCTTGTCTGCATCCTTCTTGAAGTGTGGCTCCCAGAACTGTACTCAATACTCAAGATGGGGCCTAACCATTGCTGAATAGTGGGGAACCAGTACCTCTTTATCAGGATTACTGGGGGACAAGGTGGAAATAAGCCTGCAGCAGTGAGTAAAGAACAATGTGTATAAAGATCACTGGGGTGTGTGCCTGCATGTGTGTACGTGCATGGAAATGTGTGTGCAGACCCCCTCAAGCTAGCATCACCCAAGACCCTTGGGGCAAAAAAATAATAATCTTGTGTACCTCGGCCATAGAGAATCATGGGAAAATATTGTCTGTGTTTTTCTAATGCAATCACTTTCTACGACCATCCACTTCACCCCTCCTGGTGATCGGTCCATGGCCCATCCTTCCAAACCCTTTTTAGAAAACAAATACTGTTCGACATTTAAAAGATGTATACTGACATTTGTTAAAGTTAGCTTGAACGCGTTCAAAGAAAATTGGATCAAATTGAAAATGGTAATTAAGCCGATTAAAAGAGGCAGTAAAATAAAACACTGTGCACCTTTTTGGAAAGGTTCACATCAAGATATACTAATTTACATACAAGTGACATCATCATTAAAGAGAGTGACAATTAACAAAACCAAAAAAGGGGTTGCTTTTTGCCATAACATTTGCGGCTCAGAGGGGAGGCTGATTGCCATGAGATTTATGGGGCTGTTCATGCAAGTAGATATGGTTTTGCTTAGCAGTCAGCACATGGCTTGCGATTGTATGAGATTTCCTCAAGACAGATTGAACTGCAGTGGCATTATTGCATCTGTAATTGCCTTATGCATTGCCATTTGCTTTGAATTATCATGCAGAGTTCTTTTCAGAGCATCGTTTAATGTGCATTCTGCTTTCCCTGTGAAGAATAGCTGCCCTTCGGTGGAATATAGGTGCATTCAAGGGGGGTTAGATAATGTCCTAAATAGGTAACATTAAGCAGCAGAAGGGGGCATTAAAGATGCTCAAATTGGGGGACCAGACTCCATGGAGAGGCACAGACGATTGCCTAGGAAGGCACAGCCAATAACAGTGCAATGTGTCAGTGGTCTCTGGAATGTTTGCACTGACTTAATTTAAAGAGCTGAAACAGATGATTCAGTCCAAGTGTTCCTATTAAAAGATCCTTAAATGCCCTGGGTGTTTGCATAATTGGAAAAACTCTCAGGGTCCAAAGCAGGAAGCAGATCGAGAAGTCTCTTTGCCAAGACATGTTCGAGTGGTGACTCTTCCTACAGTTCGCGATGGACAAAGATGACATTTTCAGTTTCTCCCACATTCTCTCTCTGGCTGTGTTTAGACAATACAATAGTCAATGGTGGGTTGAGTAGTCAACTTACTGTTGGTTGTTGTGCAGGAACTTGTTGTTTCCCCACACAACAAGTTCCTGCACAACTGTGGGTGATTTGCGCTGGCATTGAGTGGACTAAAAGTCAACCTGGTGTTTGACTGACACAGCCCCCGACCCTCTCCCTGCCTTCCCTCCTCCCTCGGTACCTCTCATGACATCGTCTGTCTCCCATGCGCCTCCTGCCCCTGCTAGCCTCCTTCGCGCCACAAAAAAAACCACCCAAGTAAGTCGGACTTATTTTAAAGATGGAAGTTGCCACTATCTCCTGCTGTGTGCAGGAGTAGCGGTGGGATCAAAAGGGCCCACTGAATGGTTCACCTGCAGTTTGTTTACTTCCTCTTCCAAAAGAGGAAGTAATGAGGGACAAACACATGGGCAGAGAAACGATGGTAAGGAAACAAGGTTTTTCCCATGTGATGACGCTCTTGGTTTTATTAATGTGTATGGGTCAGATCTGGCTAGGGCTGAGCCAGACGTTATTTTATCAGTACTGGAAATATCTATCTTTTTTCTCACCCCTGGCCCAAGTCAAAGAAAATCAGTGGATCGGCTAAAGATGAACCTGGGACCTCATATAAGCAAAACTTATGCTCTATCACTGACTTATAGGTCCTCCCCCTGGTGAACAGCTTCACTGATGATCAGCTGATCAGATCTTTTCATACACTTCCAATTTATATCCACTCAGAAAATCTCTTTAATAGAATTGTGTCACCCAGAAATGTCTTTTAAGGTAATATAGCTTGAATAATTTCTTGCAACGGGACTCTTAATGCTATATATTTGCCTTGTTAAACTCCTGCTACAGGCTCAAAACAGCTGTCTCAATTATACATCCCATAATTAAGGAGACTATTAGACTGATTTAATAACATCACATTTTCGAATTGGCATGGATTTGAATATAAAAAATCTATATTTCTTCTTTGTGTGTGTTGTAAAGGAACTTTTTTGTTCCAGTTAAGGTGGAGACTTTCACAAGTCCTTCCTGGCTTTTGACTGTTGTGGTGTCATGGAATATTCATAAACCTTCTTAGTTAGGAGAAACATGTCAACATTGTGAGGAAACAGAAAGTTCAGTTAGACCGGGAAAAGCTCACAGATACAAGAGATGCTTACATTGTGAACAGGAAATGGGGGCAGGGGAGCTGAGGAGACCGGGGAGCTGAAAGAGAGGAACCTATGAGGTTACAATCCTATACACATGTACCGGGCAGATCAATCAGTTTTGAGTAGGCATGCATAGGATTTGTGGAGGGTGGAGGCCGGAGGAGGAATTGTCTGAGGGATCTGAAGAATGTATGGAAGAAGGAGGAGCCCTGACTAGAAGAAGCATGAAGTTATACAAACTTAGGCAGAGCAGGAGAACCTCACATAGGTGATATGTGTGAGTGAATGATGGCAGAAGTGGCATACCTTCTATTTAAGTCAACCATATGGAAAACATTAGATAAATCCATTTAAAAGCAGTTACCAAATATGGATCACAAAGGCCTAATTCTCACTGAGGCAGTACACCTGGGGCGACTATATCCATTCACATGTGGGCTCACATGCTTGAATGTCCCTCCATATTAAAAGAAACACCCACACATAGGCCTTTTCTATACCTACAGGTGTAGGAGGAGGAAGGGGGGGGACAATCCCAGACATACCTGCTTCCATGATCGTTCCCTTCTTTCCAAACCAGGAAGTATGACGTTCTGGCTTCCTCCCAGGACATCACGCCATCACACCCTCCATTTTTTTTTTTAGACAAGATCCAGAGAGTGCACTTGCGCTCCCATGCAAAAGGTAATTGGGAAAAAAATACCACCCAAAATCAGGTCCTCTTCCCCCACAACATCCTGGGGATGATAGACTTCCTTCTTTCCTCTCCCCTGATGGACACGGAGACCGGACGGGTGCCCACACCTCCCGTGGTCTTGGGATGTTCCCAGGACCGCCAGAAAAATTGGGTTTTCTCAGGGAGTCTTTTTCCCGGGAAAACCCATGCCCATCCCCCACTTCACCCCTGGAAGTCCCTGTGCATACACACAGGGACAACACAAGGACGATTCTGGGGGGAAAGGCCAGTGTAGCAATGGCCATACAAAGGTAGCATGTTGAAGAGATAGCTTCAAGCCTTCTCCCTGACATGCCAATTTTCTATGTGCAGGTGTGTGCGTGTGTGTGTGTGTGTTGTATGGAGAAACATTCAGTCTCTGCAATGTTTAGTGGCATGCACAGGTTTAGCACTTCTATGAGATTTAGACCTATGCAATATCCAACGGCTGTAAGAAAGTGAAAAAAAAATAAGAGAAGAGATTGGCAGGATCTATGCTACTGCTTTAAACCAGTTCAAAATGGTTTATAACGGTAGTGGCAACTGTTGGGGCCCAGGACACACTCCATATACAGTTTTCAAAACGTGTTCAAAGTGTTGTATCCTGCTTGGTGTAGATCGGTCCAAATGTAAAAGAATACCTAAACTGTTTATTCTCCTCCTTCTTCATCTTCGTTTGCTTCAAGGTGTGGTGGCCAATGATATATCTTGACATAAGGGAAGCCATGTTGGTACTAGAGTTGAACTATTCACATGAAGGACCTGTGCCCAGTGTAGAAATAACACTCTCTGGCTGAATTCAGACAACACGATTGTCAGTGGTGGTGTAATAATCCAGGGGGTACTCCCCACACAACATGGTAATAAATAATCAACTGTGGTGTGGTTTAGGATCAGCGCTGAGTTGACTATGGCAACATTCAGACGACACGATAGTCAATACAACTGATGATTGTCCCACCCCCCCAGTTGCTTATTGTGTCATCTGAATTCAGCCTCTGTGTGAAATTTGAACGTCTTGCAAGACAGGCAGGAAAGAGCTAGCCTAACCACAGAAACCACAGGAAACCTGTGGTTGTCTCCATTTCCTGTTGAATCAACAAGCTCTCTGTGCATGCTCAAGTTGCTTTATACCTGTGTAACACCTGAATGAATAACAAGCTCTGTGTCCCTGCATTGGGCAGAGTCTGCACCTTGGTTAAGGTGGGCTCTCCGTTGCAACAAAATCACTTCTATCAAAATAAAAGTTTGTTGGAACATAGAAAGCATCTCCGTTGTGACTTGGGCCACGACAGAGGCTTCACTGCATCAAACTAAGGACTATTCCATCCCTCGTGAAGGCAGGTCTATTTGCCATTATGTGATGTATTGTGTGAGCTGTTTAGGGCACTGGAAAAGCCGTATATAAATGCTTTGAATAAGTTAAGTAAATATCAATCTCCTTCTGTTGTTATTACGGCACAGCAAAATGATTCTTAGCACAGAGGTGCCTACGCTCCATGAAACAGCCTGGCCACTCTTGAGTCGTTATCATACTAACTGAGTTATTCCGAGGTACACCCTATTTAAAACAGCATTAAAAACAGGAAATTGAGTGTTTCAATATGTCACCTTTATTGTGAAGATGCAGTAATTATATCCATGGAATGTGGAAAACTGGTCATGAAACCATAAACATTTATTGGAGCAAATGTTGTGATAATGAGAAATGTTATTCTAGCCATTGCAGAAAACAGTAGCTGTTGTTTTCTTCCTCCAGACACCTTCCTGTTCACTATTTATATATATAAATAAATAAATGTAGTGGTGTGAGCAACCATTTAAAAAAGCAAATAACAAAAATATCCACACGGTAATATGAATCCTGTAATATCCATACAGTAATATGATTCCATTCCCCCACCCAGTTAAATAGATGGCCACCCTCCCTTCTGTTAACCCCAAAACTTTTCATTCAACCACAAAACATTTTGTGGTTCCCCAGGTTTTGTGCAGATATTGGGCCCCCACTTCATCCTAAAAATGCACTTTTCCTGTCATTAAGAGGTTTAAGCTACAATACATGACTATTATTTAATATATTTGCCTCCATGTGACCCATTCAGTGGGCTTTCTGTCACACTGCTTTACCTGCACACAGCAGGAAATGGCGGCAAGTTGCGTTATAGCCCCAAAAATCAGGTGTTTCTGGGTCTTATTTCGTGATGGAAAAAAGAGAAGAAGGAGTGGGAGATGTGCGGGAAGATCTCTGTGTCATCAAAATGTCCCGTGAAAAACTATAATGATATAATAATAATAATAATAATAATAATTAATAATAATAATAATAATAATAATATATTTCTTACCCGCCTCTCCCTCTGGATCGAGGCAGGATACAACAACAAATACAAAATACCACAAAATACATATATAACTAATTTAAAGAATATAAAATGAATACATGATTGAAAGGCATCTTAAAATTCAACTGGGTAGGCCTGTCGGAAGAGATCAGTCTTTACAGCTTTCTTAAATTGCAGGAGACTGTTAAGTTAATGAATTTCTCCTGGCAGGCCATTCCACAGTCTGGGCGCAGCAGAAGAGATGGTCCTCTGAGTAACACTGGTCAACCTGGTTTTTGCTGACTGTAGTAAATTCTTCCCAGAGGACCTGAGTGTGCGGGGCGGATTGTATGGGAGAAGGCGATCCCGCAGGTAACTTGGACCCAAACCATGTCGGGCTTTAAAGGTAATAACCAACACTTTATACTTCGCCCGGAAACTAATTGGCAGCCAGTGGAGTGATTTTAAAGCTGTTGTAATATGGTCCCCCCCCCAGGTGTACCAGTGACCAGCCTGGCTGCCATATTTTAAACTAGTTGAAGTTTCCAAACTAGGCACAGAGGTAGCCCTATCAGTGGCCAGTTGTGAGCATGCGATAAAACACTTGCCTGAAGAAGCTCATTGTATTTGTGGAAGTGATGCCTCAGTCCAAGTAGCGCATGGGTCAACCTGGGAGGGAGAGGGAACCCATAGATATTTATTTATTTATTTATTTATTTATTTATTTATTTATTACATTTGTATACCGCCCCATAGCCGAAGCTCTCTGGGCGGTTTACATAGGATTAAAAACAATTAAAAACAATATACAAAAATTAAAACAGCAAAAACATACAACATACACACAATCTGTACATTTAAAAACCACTTCAACACTTCAAAAATCTACAAAAATGAAACAAAAACAAAAACAAACCCAGGCTCCTCAGATATTGCCAAATGCCTGAGAGAAGAGGAAAGTCTTGACCTGGCGCCGAAAAGATAACAATGTTGGCACCAGGCGGGCCTCGTCGGGGAGATCGTTCCACAATTGGGGAGCCACCACAGAGAAGGCCCTCTCTCTTGTTGCCGACCTCCGAGCTTCCCTCAGAGGAGGCACTCGGAGGAGGGCCTTAGATGTTGAATGTAGTGTTCGGGTAGGTTCATGTCGGGAAAGGCGTTCCATCAGGTATAGACAGACAGACAGACAGACAGAGATAGGCATTTGTGGGTTACAGAGAAAAGTTGTTGATGAGTGAGTGAAAGAGCAGGGGAGAAGATGGTGCACATTAGAAAGAGGAATGGGAAAGATATACAAAAAGTGTAAGGCTGCCTAGAAAAGAGGAAGAAGAGAAAAAGACTGAAGCATCATTGAGCGGTCGCGTGAGTGGAAGAAGGAGAGAGACCCAGAGAAAAGGATATTCCCTGACAGCTGATTAAATAGCTAGACAGAAGAGATGTGTGCCTTGAAATTTACCAGCCAAAACGTTAGCTGCAGGCCTCCAGTTATTTTTAATGGAGCCGAATTGCACCCACGCTTTATAGGCTGTTTGCACAGTCACTTCTGAGTTACGGAGGCAAGCAATATCGAGAGACATGTTTCCGAGTGATATACAGGCATGTGTACATTAGCCATAAATCCATGTCAGTGTCGTTCTGGAATAGCCATCTATGTGCCTGGGCCTCTTCGGTGTGAGAACAATTCTAATGCAGAACTGGCATGCAATGCAACCTGCAGGGTGCATGTAGATCTTCCAAAATGGATGCATATCTGCATATTTTGGTGCATATAAAGATGGTGTATGTGTGTGAAAAGAATTTACAGCCAGTTGGAGCTTCCCAGGGCATGCCTATACAGTAGGGTGACCAGATAAAATCCAGGTCAGGGCTCATGTAACTTTAACAGTTGTAGAGCAAAGGGAATTTCAGCCAGTGTCATTTGTATGCAATTAGTTCCTGGTGAAATTCTCTCTTCATCCCAACTGTTAAAGTTGCAGGGGCCCTGCCTTCGTTTGTATATGGTCACTCTAGTATAGTGCCTGCACCTTTAACTGTTGTGATGAAGAGGGAATTTCACCAGGAACTAATTGCATACAAATGACTCTGGCTGAAATTCCCTTTGCTCTACAACAGTTAAAGTTACATGAGCCCTGACCTGGATTTTATCTGGTCACCCTACTATACAGTGAAATAGGTGTAAGTGCAATCATCACATATAGGCCAGTAATGGTTGTAAATTGTGGGCTGGTTAACCAACAATTTGCAGTGGTGCATGCCTGGTGAGTGCTGCTTTCACTTTGCATATCCTATTGACCTAGACACTATGTGAACCCAGACACTATGGATTAATTGCATGTTACTCAACCCACAGTTAGCATAAGGACTAATTGTAGGTTTACTGTGGTTTGTTTCACTAATGAATAACCCATATTGTCCTTGTTCACACATCATGAAACAACCTCCAATCGGTGTGATCAGAGGTTGATTATATAAAACAGAAGCAGTATGCACTGGACACACTCTACAGCATGATTTGCTGCCATGACACCAAAGTGGGTCGTAATGATCAACACACAGGGTTGCACACCACCCTTGTTGCACATAAGTGATTTCCATGTGGACTTCAGGATTTGTTCTTGTATCTGTGTGTGTGTGTGTGTGTGTGTGTGTGTGTGTGTGTATCACTTGATTTATCATTGCTTGATTACTCAGCAAATGAGGCAACTAACATACATGGGAAAATTTAAGTTGAAGACAATATGAAAGTTCTATCAGCCATGTTAGATTGGTAATGGATGATTTGCACATGAAACTTATCACTCGATGTTGATGCCATGAAGTGACAAGCAAGATCCTGTCCTGGATAATGTCTGAGTTGGGTCTGGGCTTTCATCATGAAATTGGTATGATGAGGACATCCACCAAACATGTTATAAAATATAACTGAAATATTAATCTATTGGGGATCTTCTGTGGGTAAAGAGCAATGCCAAAGTTACAATGTGACAGCAGAGCAGGGGATTTCACCCAACGTCTGGATAATAGGTGTAGTCTCCTAGTGATGCTGGAGAACGTTCACAAGTGGGCAATGGCAGTTGTATGGTATATATGTTGACCCATTAATGTACTTCGACACTTGGAGACTAGCTGTGGATGTGCTGAACCAGTGCCTGGCTGCGACAATGGACTGGATGAGGGCTAATAAACTGAAACTCAATCCAGACAAGACTGAGACGCTGTTATGAGTGGTTCTGCTGACTGGATGGAGGGTGTTCAACCTGTTCTGGATGGGGTTGCACTCCCCTTGAAGGAGTGGGTTCGTAGTTTGGGGGTTCTCCTAGAACCATCTTTGTCACTTGAGGTGCAGGTGGCCTCAGTGGCACGGAGTGCCTTCTACCAACTTCGGTTGGTGGTCCAGCTACATCCCTATCTGGACAGGGATAACCTGGCTTCAGTTGTCCATGCTCTGGTAACCTCCAAGTTAGATTACTGCAATGCACTGTATGTGGGACTGCGTTTGAAGGTGGTTCGGAAGCTACAGCTTGTGCAAAATGCAGCGGCCAGATTGATAACCGGAGCCAGTAGGTTCGAACATATAAGACCTACTCTGGCCCGCTTGCATTGGCTGCCTGTATGTTTCCGAGCCTGATACAAGGTGCTGGTTTTAACCTATAAAGCCTTACATGACTTGGGACAACAATACCTGATGGAACGCCTTTCCTGACATGAACCTACCCGAACAGTACGTTCAACATCTAAGGCCCTCCTCCGAGTGCCTCCTCCGAGGGAAGCTCGGAGGTTGGCAACAAGACAGAGAGCCTTCTCTGTGGTGGCCCCCCCAATTGTGGAACGATCTCCCCGACGAGGCCCGCCTGGCGCCAACATTGTTATCTTTTCGGCGCCAGGTCAAGACTTTCCTCTTCTCTCAGGCATTTGGCAATATCTGAGGAGCCTGGGTTTGTTTTGTTTTGTTTTCGTAGCTTTTTGAAGTGTTATAGTGGTATTTAAATGTACAGATTGTGTGTATGTTGTATGTTTTTGCTGTTTTAATTTTTGTATATTGTTTTTAATTGTTTTTAATCCTATGTAAACCGCCCAGAGAGCTTCGGCTATGGGGCGGTATACAAATGTAATAAATAAATAAATATTGCCTGACGATTGTACAAAAATGGCATGGAAGTTATGTATCCTAAGTTATCTCTCCTCCGTCCACATTCTCTGTTATTCACTGGCAATTGTCCACACTGATCAAACAGTGTGGAAAATTCCACCAACTGTGTCAATATGTGCATTCTCTCCACATCTTCATGTGGATGTGCAACAATGCTTTTGCTTCACCCTATTCAACCGCCCACTCACGTTAACCACAACATACAACCAATGCATGCAGTTCTATCATTTCCCATTATTTTAGAGTCCTTTACTCACGCCAGCCAACCCAATACATACAGGGTTTGGCATTCACGAGACAACATCTGGATAAGCTTCTTTGACTTATAGAATAATTTGCAGCGACATGCCAGACTAAAACAATTCGTGTTAAATTGCATCTGTAAGACAGCAAATTGAGTTAAGCGTAGAATTAGACCTGTGTTGTCAACATTTGATAAATGCCTACTATCTGATGCTCACAGCCCTGTACAAGTTGAACAATGACACAAAATGTCTGCTGTCTCGGGATTGACTATATTGGAGTGACGGATCGAGATCACTGGGAACCTCTCCTGTGCGGAAAAAAAAAATCCATTCAATTTGAAGAAGCAAGCAGCTGAAAGACCATTCTTTTACCTCTTACTTTTTCCATGGTGGCATAATTCACTCGAGATACATGGCTACAAACTTAATCCCATCCCTAATATTCCCAAATCAAACTGTTACAAAATTATCCCCCCTTCCCCCAAACGCACACACGTTCAATTTGTCTTCACACCTTCTGACTACAGTTCTCTGAATATATTAGCACATTTCAGTGCTGATCCCCAGCATTAGCACTAACTCACTCATTTAATAAATGAAAGTACATTCTACCTCTCCAAAGTGTCATCCCTATAATTATCTAAGCAGAATCGTGTTCATTATCTGTCATGATTTGATGGCACCTCTCAAAATGAGAGCCATTAGGATATCTTGCAGGCTTCCTTTCAGACAGCTCTTTCCTGTTGGGTCATCTATCTATCGTCACATCTCAGGAAATGAAACGTTCAACAGATTTGTCATGGGCTTATCAGTAAATGGCATCATCAGTTGCAAAAATTAATTTAATAACCATTTCATTATTACACCTTCCATTGCAACAAAGTTGTTTGTTGAAACTTTTTCTAAACTGGCTGTGATAATGAGGTGCAGAATGAGTTGGTACCAGAAGGAGATCTCCTCTGTTTGGTTGTTTGGTTTTAGCTGTAATACATCATTGTCAGGCCCTGCAATGTGTTTCAAAGCCAGAATGTGTGGCAGGGACTTACACTAGGAACTTGAAGTGACTGAAGCTAGAACTACACTACTGCTTTATAGTGGTTTTGAAGTGCACTGATAACTGTTGGGGCACATTACACCATCCATATAGCACTTTCATAGCGTTTGTGTGTCTTACGAATTATAAATGTGTATGAGGAATATAGTGTCACCAGGATGGGATGGGATTGTAATGATTTGATACAAGGTGTAGATCTGGCCTGAGTGTAGGGCCATGCCTAGTAAACTACCATATGTGCAAACTTCAGAGACCTCTTTTGACACCGAAGCAAATTGGGGTTCAATTTCACCCATGTGATTGGCAGTTAGCCAAGTCTCTGATTGGCCAGGCCAGATATAAATACTAGAAGCTTGGTCTTTTGCCTTTGCCTGATCAACAGAGTGGTTATTTCTGTTTGTTGCATTTCAGACTAAAGCCTAAGCAGCTGACAACTCATCAACGCACACACCCTCAATGGTCACCTCTGCTAGGTGACGGCATTTTTGTGTCCCAGAATGATTCAGGATGATACTTCCAACCATTTTTCCAAAGTGATGATCCAATGGGAATGCTGGGAGGAAATGGCAATCCTACATCAAAACAGCAGTTCATTGTTAGAAGTCCACAAAGCAGAGGAGATAAATGATAGATAGATGATAGATAGATAGATAGATAGATAGATAGATAGATAGATGATAGATAGAGAGATAGAGATAGAGATGCAGCAATGAGACACAAATCAAAACAAGTACATGAAGTTCTACTTGACAACAAATTATGATAAATTAATCAACCCACAAGGAGAAGTAGTATTAATAGAAGAAGGAGGCGTTGGAGGAAGTGGAGGAAGAGGAGGAAGAGGGGAAGGAGAGGAGGAGGAGGAGGAGGAAAAGAAGAAGAAGAAGAAGAAGAAGAAGAAGAAGAAGAAGAAGAAGAAGAAGAAATCAAAACAGATACACCTGGAGAAAGGCATGAAGACAATCTCAGCTATCAGGCATTTTCATATGGGCTGAAATGCCCTTGAGATCCAAATTCAGAAATTGGTCCCTGCAATCCCTAGACTGTCTATAGGCCCATACAAACCCTGGTAAATGTGACTCTGGAGGCCAACGTTCCCTCTGAAAGGTAGCATTTGCAATGAGATACTTAATCATTGAAATCTTCTCTTTCATCAGCTAAGAAAATGTGTCTCAAATTTCCAGGCTGGTTTTCAGGATGGTGAGCTTCATAGGTAGCATACATGTCAATCTAGATGACCTCTGCTTGCTTATCCCTAGCGTAGGAATGTCTCTCACAATTAAAGGCGGTAGGGTGCCTTCTGAAATCACTTCACTATACACTTGAGTCACTCTGTGGTTTTCCTGTGTCTCATGTTAGGAGATCCATCCTAGCTGAGGGTGCTGAAGGGTGCACACCTGCAACACCTTGCTGGTTGGCCACTTCCTGTTTTGGGCTTTCTTGCTACATGATTTTCAGTACCTGTTCTCTGTTCCAAGGGAGCCATCCCCACCATCCTCCTTCTGCTCTGGCTGGGCTGTCTTGGGCTTCATCTACACCAAGCAGGAAATAATAGTAATAATAATAATAATAAATAATAATAAATTTATTTCTTACCCGTCTCTCTGTTTGGATCAAGGCAGGGAACAACAGTAAATATAAAATATGATAAAATACAAAAAACTGATTAAAACATGGTACACATTATTAAAATAGGAATACAACATCCTAAAAAACATCCTAAAAACATTCTAAAATTCCATTGGATATGCCTGCTGGAAGAGAATAGTATTTATAGCTTTCTTAAATTTTAAAAGACTGTTAAGTTGACGAGTCTCCTCCGGCAGGCCATTCCACAGTCTGGGAGCAGCAGAAGAGAGGGTCCTCTGGGTAATGATTGTCAGCCTAGTCTTGGCTGATTGCAGAAAAATTTTCCCAGAGGATATAGCACTATGAAAGTGGTATGAAAGCGGTATATAAAAGACAGGATCACACTACTGCTTCATAGCGGTATTGAAGTGCACTGACAACTGTTGGGGCCCATAGACACATCCATGCACCACTTTCATATCCTGCTTGGTGTGGCACCTGCCTTTTATATACCTCTTTCATACTGCTCTTATAGTGCAATATTTTGCTTGGTGTAGATGCAGCCTTGGAAGCACAAGGCAGCTCCTTCCTCTCCTCTTTCTCTGACTGTAGCCACAAGTTTGGCACTCTTCTGGGGCTACATTTATGCACAGTCACCAGTCTTGTATTACTTCTGGCCCAGCTGTGTTGACATTTTGCCAGGCTGATGGCACCATGGAGACCAACAAAGTTGGCCCCATGGCTCCCTCCCAACAGCCCTTATTGTGTATTTGAAAGCCTAAAATGACCTATGGAAATTACCCCTATCGGCATAGAGCTTGGATCTTATTATTCCGTCGGCAGAAGCATGTTTACAGACTCACTGACTCTACAGAGCTACAGATGTTTAGCTGAGATCAGAATTCGGGTTCATTGTCTGCCTCACTTTGAAATATGCACCAATTAATATAAATGATTATTAGCCTCTTCAGCAACACTTTTGCTGTAATGAAATGTCACAGATTCATTTTAATGAAATTATTTTTATATTTGGCTTGCATGAGAAATAGAGCTGACAATCAGCAGAAGAATGAGTTCTAATTTTTTTGGGGGGGAGGAGTTAAAAAAAAAGCTCATGATGATGACAGCTGCACCGAATTAGCCATCACACAAGTGACGCTGAGTTAGAACAAAATCCATTTGTCAGCTAAATCTAATGTGGTTTGTATTATCCTTCTTCAGACGTGGGATATTTATATTGTGAAGTTCCGTGGAATATTCACCAATATGAATTCAATGCAATTGAGCAGGTTTTCTATGTGGATATTTAAACAGGAAGGTGCTACTGTGCTGCAAGCCCAGGCAAATCTGTCTATTTCTGGTCTCTGGCAGTTTCACATGTTTTTACCCATAATTCTATCATTTTAGCAAATGGACTACCCATCTAGACAGATGTACAAAACTGTGCACATTTTCATGGAACATCCATGGCGAAAGAGGAACTTTTTGACATTGGCAACAGAGCATCTAACTAGGCACTCCCCAGCCAAAAGGTCCACACTCAGGCTGCCTCTACACAAGAAGTTTAAAGCTCTTTCAAATCTCATTAAAAATTTTACCTCTACATGAGCGGAGCGCAAATCAGGAGTTGAGGCGCATTATCTATCCGATTATGCGCATTATCAAATGCATGTTAAATAGCGAGTTTTATTTTGCTGCGGCCCGTTAAAGCGCATTTTGACTATGTGAACAAGCGATTCTCCGCATTTACTTCTAAAGTGCATTTCAAACAACCGGTAAGGCTCAGTTACCTCCTGCGTACAGTCATTTACCATAAAGCTCTTCTGAGAAAATGCGCATAATCGGAGAACCAGGCATCAAACCGAATTCTTGTAGAGGGGGTCTTACACAAGATTTGGGGTCAGACCCCCTTGGCATATTTATTGAGGACAACATGAATTTCCACTGCACAAACTCATTTTGGGGAGATTCGTGAAGCAAAATAGGCCATACAGCAATAAACACCGTAGTAGTAGTGAACACGCTAGCCCTCACCCCCAAAAAACTGTACTTCAGTAGGGAAATTGGCTGCATTCTCAGCACATCCAGGTTTCAGAGCTAAAAGCAAAGCTGCAGACGTGCATGTATGGTTTGGCTTGCAACAGGAGGAGGATGTTAGGGTAGGGCAGGGAGGAGGGAATTGGGTAACCAGGGGTCCCTAACTCTCATGAGAGCAGAAAGAAAAGAGGAACAATGGGGTTGGGGTGAGCACTGAGAGTGGAGGGGGAGGAACAGATTGGAGAGATCTGTCCTACTGACCATTGATGTAATTTGGCAGGTCCCCATGACTAAGACCTCCATCACACCTAATTCCCCTCCCCCCCGGTTTGCCTTCACATTTTTTTTTTTTTTACCAGCGTGTCAAGCTTTCACCTGAATAGCTGCTCTTTCGTTCCTTTGCTCTTTCGCTCCACTCCAACCCTCCCCTTATCTTTCTCCCTCCAGTCAGGTCCTGTCAGGTGAATACTTCAACCAGACTGCCTTTCTGCCGGGCAAATATGGAACAAGCCTTTAATCTGGCTCTTTGGGGGCATCGAGGGGGTACAATCCTGTTTCTGCAGAGATTCAGGTGTTGTATGATTAATTAAAAAACCCTCTGGAACCTGGGATGCAAGGTTTGGGATTATATTGGGGCTTGGAGCCAGCCGTTTAGAGAGATCACTTTTCCCCGCCAGGACCTGATGCAATCCATTCAAACTCCCAGTTCCTTTAAAACTACACAGAATCTTAACAGCACATTATATGTGTTTAGGGAAAATAATCCAGACTTTTAGTGCTCTAGGAAAGGCTGGGGAAGAGGCGGGGGGTCAGTGGGACAGGCACAGGGTCGTGTGAGTACCGTGCTGCAAATCCACACACCAGGCATGGCAAGGGTGTACTAAATCGCTGGTGTGATCGAGTTCACAGTCACTGCTTCAACAAAGGAGGGAGAAAAAAGAGTCTGTTTAACTCGCTAACCTCACCTCAGGAGGTTTCTTCTTGTTTTCTCTCCTAGATATTTGTTGTGGTGACCACTGCATCATGAACACAACCTCTCTGGGCTAGTTTGTCTTGGCTGTGATGGCTTGATGAGGACACATGGGGGGGGCTTCTGTCTGTGGTTTTCCACCTTGTAGCGGCTGGGAGTGAAGATATCCATTTTTACTATTTTCTAGCCAAGAAAATTTGGGTTCACTCTAAAAATGATGTGTGTTTCTAACTTCTGCCATGAAGCAGACACCAACCTAACTCATTCCTCTGTGACCAAGGTGCAATGTTAATTCATCATGAGTATGTGTGGGATTGATTCTTACTTATCGTCATCATTAGGGCTGTTGCTGAGCTTGTAAACATGAATCTCGGGGGCTTCAGAATAATTTTCTCAGGCATAAGGAGAATGCTTTAAAAAACCAGATTCTTCTCCAGTCTGAAATAAAATCTGAGGTGGAGAAGAATTCCCTTCTACCACCCACTCTCTTTGCCAATCTACCCACACTCCCAAATTATCTTCCTTTGAAACGCTACCTACCTGGACGGCAAGGGTTATGGGAGGGAAGCAGAGGGATGAAGACGTTTTCTATAATTGCTCCCTGTTTCTGTTTGCCCTTAACTTTCTCTGGTTCTGTGTCATGGCATATTAAAATCCAAAGCACTGGTAGCCCTTGGGAAATGTAGTTCCCCCAACGGGTACTGACATTGCAATACCTCTTGGGAGAACTACATTTCCCAAGAGGTAGGGCCAGATGTTGCCCACTCCTGGGAGGATCACAGCATATTGTATGAACAAACTTGGTTTCTACCAACAACAACAACGAACCATGTCAAGTCATTATCCTTTCTCTCTATGGCTCATATTTCAGTTTAGCATAGCTCCTGATGTTATTAGCCCTTTTCAAAAGCTCACTGAAGAGGGCTTTTCTGTAACTGTGGTGGGAGCCGGGGATGCACACTTTGGCTCCACTGGTTCCACTCCTGAACGTCTTCTGTCAACAGGAAAGGGCCATGAGCACATTCAGCTGAGCATTAGGGATGTGTATTGTATCGTTAAAATGTACGATAACGATACGATAAGGTCGTTATCGTGCTTGTGTTTAACGATGACGATACGATACAAAAACCTACAATAATCATCGGAGACGATAATTTTCGAGCAATTTTATCGTTTTATCAGACTGCCATATAAATATACCTATAACTTCTGTATATTAAAAGTTAGAGGCTTGAAACTTGGTCCCAGTACTTATGGGGTAGGCTTAAGTATGTGTATGAAATTTGAGATCGATCCCTCCAACCCGCGATTTTATATGAATTTATTAAAGATCATTTCAGTTCTGAATGACAGCTTGCCACGTGCGTTCATTCAGACCTGTCAGAACGGAAACGATCTTTAAAAAATCATATAAAATCGAGGGTTGGAGGGATCGATCTCAAATTTCATACACATACTTAGGCATACCCCATAAGCACTGTGACCAAGTTTCAAGCCTCTAACTTTTAAAATACAGAGGTTATAGGCATTTTTTCTTTAAAAATAGGGCTGCAAAAAATATTGGTTTTTTTTCACGATAATTATCGTCAAGACGATACGGTTCATCTACGATATGAATGAAGACAATATTTTTTTTGGTCCAAAATGATAATGATAAACAACGATATTTTTTGGCATGCACACCCCTACTGAGCATGGTTATGTTGTTCCATGCCTGCTTCTGGGAACCCTGGTTTATCAGTGTTCCTAATCATGTGAACCTCTGTTACTAAAGTATATGTGATGCAGCACCTTCTGCAGACCTTCCCAATCAATACATAAAGGTTAAGATAGGAGAGGATGGTGTGGACCTCTCATCATTAGCTTCCTCAATGATTACAGGAAAGCCCTATTCAGGGAGTGCCTGAAGAGAGCTATTAGGTTGAGCATATCTGAAGGAAAGCCTCCTCCCATATGTACCTGCCCAGACCCTAAGATCACCTTCAAGGGTCCTTCTCTGTGAGCTCCTACCAAAGGAAGAGAGGCAGGTGGCTACCAGTAGGAGGGCTTTCTCTGATGTGGCACCCCAGCTGTGGAATGAACTCCCTAGAGGTTTGCCTGGCACCTACATTATACTATTTTTGATGCCAGGTGAAAACCTTCTTATTCTCCTAATATTTTAACAGATTATCATTTTAGTCTTTTAACTTTGCTGTTTTAAATCTGTATTTTAAAGCTGAATTTAAAATGTGTATAAATCTCTGCATTGCTGCTCGGTTTTCCCCCTGGTTGTGCTTTTCAATTGCATTTTTATATTGTGTTTTTATACCATTGTTTGTTTTATACTTTGATTTGTGTCTGATGGTTTTAACTTTTGTGAACCACCTAGAGAGCTTTAACTATTGGGAGGTATAGAAATTAGGGCTGTGAACGGACCCCCCGATCTGATCTGGATCCCAATCTGTCTGATCCGGATCGGGTCCAATCCGATCAGACTTGGATCCAGATCAGGTCCAGGTCCATCCACAGCACTCCCTCCTGCTCTCCCCGCTCTCTCTCTCCCTCCCCCCACTCTCCCTGCTTACCTGCTGCCTCCTCTGCCATTGTCCTGCAGTCATCTTCCATCCTCGCTATGGGCTGCCGCATTTCCTGATTGTAGCGGGTTATGATGTCACCTGCCATGACCCGCAAATGCGGCACTCTAACCAATTAGAGTGTCACATTTGCCAGTCATGGTAGCTGACGTCATCATGCGCTGTGACCAGGAAATGTGGCGGCCCACAGCAAGGACAGAAGATGATGGCAGGATGACGTGGTGGAGGCAGCAGGTAAGCAGGGAGAGTGGGGGGAAGGAGGGAGGGAGAGAGCAGGGAAAGTGGGAGGGAGTGCTGTGACTGGATCCAGATCTGATCCAGATTGCGGATCCGATCCATCCTGATCTGGGCCTGATCCAATTTGGATCTGGGATCCGGAGGCCCGAATCACCCCAATCCAACTCAGATTCGGGATCTGGATCTGGATCCAGTCACAGTCCTAACAGATATGCAATAAATAAATAAATAAATATCTCTTTCCAAACTCTGCCACTAGCAGTCAAAGATGTGGGAATACACAGTGTAATGATAACAGCACAGGTGCACAGATGGTAGTAGATGTCATGGAGTATAAGTTACTTAAGGTCAATAAGGAGCTACTGTTTCTCCCCACCCTTAATTTATACTTCTATTTGTCAGTGGGCATGCAAGGGGGATACAGTGGTCCAAATCATCAAGGAACTACCAAAGCTTGCCGTGATTAAAAGGGCATCTGCAAAATTGTACCCAAATGCCCATCCATTGAACACCAAATCCAGACGACTGAGACTGTCAGCAATTATGCTGGTTAGCTGTTGCGGATGTCACGTCCCTTCTCGGAATGTCTTGGTGATCTGTCTTTTATTTTAAGTTTGAGTGCTGGAAGCCTTGTCAAAGGTTTGGGCCTTTTGTCGGACTGAGATGTTTGGGAGATTTATTAAGGGCCATGTTTAATGATGCATGCCTGGCTCCTTACAAGAGAGTCACTCAAATGTCAAAAGCAAATGCAGGAGCAGAGCTATAAAAACCAATGGGTTGTTCTCTCTCTCTTTTGCTCCCCACCCCTCATCTCACCTTTTTTATAATGGGTTGCTCACTTCACACTCGAGTAAAAATTAGTTAAGCCCTTTCCAGCTTAAATCAAAGTGTCTTTCATTTGTATCTATTTGGAGAATAAGGTACTGGTAATTAGATGCTAACAACACGGCCAGGACAAATTAGCACTGTTTTAATGAAGGCTGTTGGTGATTAAGCCATCCTGCATTTTGCTATTGTGGTTGTGCCTGTATCTCTGTGTATGTTTTTTTTAATGTGTGGATTGTGGCAGCAAGTTGGAAGAGAGATGACAAAATTCTTCCCTTCCTTATTTTGATGTATCTGTTTCTTATCATTTCATCCCAACAGTTGGGCAATATCCCCCCCATACACAATTACTTTACATAGAAGACAACAGATAAAATAATTCTAATTGCAATAAGGCAACAGTATGAACTAGCTAATAAAGGCCATCTTTAACATTCAACTGATCAGCAACATATTAAAAAAGAACTGTCTTCCCCTGACCTTCTAGCTACTTGCAAAGGCCAGGAGAAACATGTTCCTAAAGGTAATCAAGGAATTAGCCCTCTGGACACCCAAAGAAAGCTGTTTTAGAAGGAAGGTGCATCACTAAACAAGCTCCACTCCTAGCAGTCCTCAATTCCATGGCCTCATCAACACCAAGCAGGATATTGCACTATGAAAGTGGTATGGGAAACAATATATAGAAGGCAGGAGCCACACTACTGCATTATAGCGATATTGAAGTGTACTGACAACTGTTGGGACCCATAGGACACATACCATATACCGCTTTCACACTGCTTTCATAGTGCGATAACCTGCTTGTTGTAGATGAGGCCCTTGTCTCCGAAGAATGGGACCCAGAGCTGAAACTTATGTGTAGATCCAAGCATATGGGAATTTTCATACACAAGCTATACTGTATAGCTTTTGTAAGGTTAAAAGTATTTGCCCTCCTCAAATGCTCCTGCTCCTGCTCTTGAGAAAGTACCACCCAATGTCACTTTACACCCTTCCAGATGAAATGGATCACCAACTGATTCGAGTAATTTATTTCCTTTAAAGGAAACCTTATTCTCTAAGAAGTGGTAAACAAGAAATTTTACTGATTTTCTTCTCTACTCATTTCAACCTCAATGTGTCTTCATACAAAGGAGTCCTCATTGTGACAACCTTTCAATTCTATTTCAAAGCTAAACCACATAGGCTAATTGGTCTTTACTCGTTTGACAACATAATGGGGTTGCTTTTCTCCATCCATACTCTACTACACCCCAACCTTAGTACAATACACAATATAAAGCCATAACCTTTTCCCATATCTTCTTTCTACTGGCTTTAAATCTGCATTGGGGCATTTCTCTCTCTCCCCCCCCCCCACCCCAAGTTGCATGAATTCCACAGACTTGCAGACATTAAAAAAAAAACTTTCTGGAATTTTACACAAATTTGGTCATAGAAAAATATGTTTGTTTGTTTTTTTAAAGCCAAAAAATGTGCATTTCCCCCATAGGCTAAAGCATGAAACTACTTGGGTGAATTTGCACTTTTAAGGTGGGATCTGTGGATTGGGGGTTGTACATTTTTGCAAAGGTGCCTTTGCACAAATTTGGGAAATTGAAAACAAACAAACAAACCCGGATTCCATCTATGAGCAAGCAACAGCAAGAAAGGCACCTGACAATCCATGAAACTCAGATGGAATGGATTTGGCAAAATCTGTACATCTCTGGGGGGGGAGATGCATGGAGGGAGGGGATAGTCCAATGAGGACTGAGCATACTCAGTCACCATGGAATGACATCATGTATGGGGTAAAGTGGAAAACTGGGGTGGAGGAATCTAATGGATCATCCTGGATAAGGACATGGTTGTGTGGCTGGCATCCTAAACAGGAGCAGATGCCACTGCAGCATTATTACTTTTGAGGTCCCACTAGTGAGATCTGTTGAAAGGGACTCAGTGAAAGGGATCCACTCTCCAAGAACCTCAGTATCATCCACATACTGTAATGCAAAACACCATTCCAACTTCCTTTTGAGTGTGGTCAAGTTGGGATGGCTGCCCCCTTCACTAATCCCATCACTGTAATCTGAAGATTGCAAATCAATGAACAGCGTGTCTTTATGAATTATGAATCCCGCTAAGATGAAAATCACAAAAAGAGTTCCCTTTGAATACCTTCCTAGTGGCAGATGTAAATTTTATGTAAATTTTATGGATTTGGAACAGTCTTAGGGAGTATAACAAATAGGCCTGATAACAGAACTGTATCCGACAAAGATTGTTTTATCTCTTGTCTCTAGTTGATTGTTAATAGAAGTCTTTTATGTTCTGAATTCACATCACAAAGCTATTATTTCGACAGGTCTTGCATGAAATACACTCCAAATATTTTTGTTCCTTAAAGAAAGCAACTTTCATGATGGGGTGTGGGTAGAGAGGGGGGATTTATCCTTTGGCATGCTCATACATTTCTGGCTTATGGAGGGGTGGGTGGGTGGGCACAGCTTGTATCTGATTTCAGATTGTGTTGGATGTCAGTCTCTTTTGTAGGGTCATTATGGTTGTTGTTGCTGCTGCTCTTGGTGGTGCTGCTGCTGTTAGTATATTTCCCAGACAACACATACACTTAAGAACAACATAAAAGACTTTCAGGTATTTTAGGGTTTACACAAGTACACAGTGCAAAACATAGAATCGTTCTTGTTTAATATCAGTTGGAAATAGCAACATGGTGCACTGGTCAATAAGAACATGAGAAGAGGATGTTGTTGTTTTCTTTCTTGGATGAGACCTAAGAGCCACCTAGTCCAGCATCCTGATAACAGTAATCAGTGTGATGCCTCTGAAAAGTACATCACCAAGGCATGGAGCTGGTAGCAATTCTTTTCTGTTCCAAGCAATGGCCTCAGCAGTATGGAGTTTCCAGTCCGGAGTTGGGGTGGTGTAAGCCAAAAATAGAAATGTGGGAATCAGCAAAAGCCAAGTTCACTAAGGTTTTCCAAATTCTATCTCTAATCTCATTCAAACTCAAGTCTGTATCCAATTGTGAGCTTTTTGTTGTTGTTTGTTTGTTTTTCACATGAAAATCCATGCAAGACTAAATAGAATGGGATGAAGTGACAGGAGGGACGATTTCAGAGGGACATCAAGAGACATATGTTGATGGCATGAGCAGTTTGATACACAGTGAGGTGGTGGATTCTCCTTCACAGGAGCTCTTCGGGCAGACATCTGTTTAGGATGCTCTAGTTCTAGATTTCCTACAATGAGCAAGGTATTGGAATAAATGGACTATATGCCCCCCTCTGATATTATGGTTCTAAGTTGGGTGCCCATCCAACAGTGTCCATCCAGGTTCTTTTGGAAAGCTTAAATAGGATATGGAGATAATGGCCATCCCATTCATGACAAGATGTCTTGCCAAGAGCTGCATGGTTATGGGAAAACTAAAATATAGTGAATCATGCCCCAACTGGTGATGACACTTGAGTCCTTCTAAACTCTGAGGAAATGTCTATTCTCTCATGTTTTCTTCCTTGTTTCCCACAGGTGAAAAGGCTTGTGGGACAAAAGCCTCTAGAGGCTAGCACTTTGGCTGACTCAGTTGGTTAGGTTGTAAACTTTTAAAAGCCCATTATATTTATGTCAATGTCACTGAACATTCAATGTCACCCAATATATCAGTATGGTGACAGTAATTAAGGAGTGAAGAAATAATACATGGTGAGTTATAATGGGGAAACAGCAGTAAAAATAATAAAGTTTAATTTCACCGGTAAAAAGGAAATCACTCATTTTAAGTCACAAAAAGGTTAAAACATCTTTCCTCTCCTATACTCCTAAATTAACAACTGAAAGCTGTGTATTTTTCCCCCATGGAAAAGTTCCTATTGTTTAACTTATGGGGGACAGAACATAAGTGTACAAAATTATGCATTGTGTGGAGAAGGGGGATAGGAAGGCTCAGTTCACGCAACACTTTTCTCCATGCAGTGGGAAAACTCCACTCAAAGGTTGAGTTTGTAGGGGGTACGCCCCACACAAGATGTTCTAACTCCACTGTTGTGTGAGTTGAGTAAAAGTCAGTGTGACATTTGATTGATAGTTCCTCCACCCTCTCTCCTCCCCCAGTCCTCCTGATGGTATCCCATCAGCCATTGCCTCTCTTGTCAGAGAACTCTGTAGCTAGTGGGAAAAATAACTCAATGCAACAGGAAACTCCACGGAGCCCTCCACGCAACACAACCATTGTGCAGGAACTCTCCTCTGCACCATGTGGATATCCAACGTGGAGAGTTTTCTTAAAAAAAAAAAAAAAAAAAAACTCCACTGTGTGGTGGAGTTTTCCCTCCAGACAACACATTTCTTCACGGTGGTGTAAAAACTCCATGGTGGAGTTCTAAGTCCACCGTTGAGAAATGTGTTGTCTGAACTGAGCTGAAGTCATTTTCCCCCCAGTCTCATAATACTTGAACTTGGGATCATCCCATGAAGCTGAATGGTGGGAGATTCAGATAAAAAGAAGTACTTATTCACACAGCTTGCTGGGCCATGGCACATTCCCGGGTCCTCTTGTCTGGAGCCTCCATTGCAAGCAACAATGGTTGTTCTGGACAAGGGCAGGCAGGCTTGCAGCTTCATCAGATGCTCACTGGGCTGCAAAGAAGCTCATGCAGTGCCGCAAGGAAGGGCAGACCGCAGCTTGGTGGGCATCCCATAGAGCCCGATGTGGGTAAGTCTGTTCTTCCCTAGCTGTGGACAATCTAAGTACATCTGAAACAGCCAGGCCTAGTAGGAGGCATGTCTCCAAGTGGTCATTTTTCAAGGTCAATGGAAAGAATCCATTTGGGTTTGAGGGGCTAGTGGTGAATACCATGATCCAGAACGGGCATGAGTCCTATTTGTGCTGGTGGAAACTAGGTTCTAAACTATGCATATGAGAAGAATCCAACTAAAGTTATGTTTGTGCAAGCATGGTTGCACAAACAGTTGTGCATTTTGCTTGTGCAAACCATTGTGCAATTGGTGGCACAACTGCTTGCACAACCGGTTGTGCAAGTGTAATGGGCAACCTCTTCGTAATGGAAAGATTCAGTGGAGTTCCACTACAGCTATTTGAGTTTGTGAAATGTCACCTTTGGATACTGCCCTTTCATGAGGTTACATTTTTGGTGGCAATTTTTTAGTCCTTCCTTTCTTTAAACACAAACAAACCATAGCAACAGAGGATTTCTTGGTGCAGGGAGTGGTAGATTCCTACATTAAGGGACTTGAAGATGCAAAATATGCAAGCAGAGACATAACAAGAAAAGAAACCGAGCCTGTGAAAAACATGCGCATGGCCTACCTTTGTTGTACAAGTGGCCCGCCATGTAAATGTACTGACAAGATTGTTTTATTAGCATTTTACAAGACAATTTGATTACACAAAGAACCCCGGGAGACCAAAGAGAAGCACAATTTCATATTGGATGCCCCTGGAAGAGTCTAGTGCACGGCCAGGAAATTAATGTGTTGCCATTTTCTCACTTTATCTTTATTTCCATATTTATTTTTACAACTGATATTCTGTGAAAATAGATCCAACTGTTTTGATGCACTTTGGGCTGGGTTAAAAAAAGGGGAAGGAATGAATCACTTCACAAACTAAAATCAAATGTAATCTCGAGCAAATATGTTTGGTATGGTTAAGGAGATAATATTAGCCACTTTATAGAACAACCATGGCAAATGGATTCAAGTGCTGTGTGAAGATATATGTTACATCACTATGAAGTCAGGTTAAGTTTGCTGCTACTAACATTTATTTATTTATGACTCACAATTATACTTCTTCTTTTGATTGAGGCTAATGGGGACACATCTGCCTTTATACTTATCCATGTTTAAAATAATTGTTGTGGTATCAATTGCTTTTCTACTCTTTCTCATTTAGCGATCCACAAAAGTATCACAATGGAATATCAATAATTAGTTGTCCTAACTGACGCAATCTTTTCTACCTATCTTGTGTCATTCATAACCTCAGTCAAATTGATTGGGCTGTTCCATAGGATACCAATGAATAAGTGAGTACCGGATCTTCTTTTTCCTGTAGAACCTTGCATGGTGTTACCTTCAATTCTAGGCCCCATAAAGTTCCGTATAATAATATATGACCTTCTGCCAGCTTTTCAACATGTAGTAATCAACAAGGGCAAATAAATAAAGATTAAATTGTGAGAAGTGCCATTTAAACTGTGGATAACCTGAACATGCGTGATTTTCAATTTTCCGCGTTTTTCTAATTTAATATAAATAAATAAATAAACGGTTCATAATTTATTTCCTGGGTTTCTTTATGCCAGCTACCAATTTAACTCCCAAATAACTGCTTTAAAAAGAGAGTTATGAATGTATTATGATATTTATCTATCTATCTATCTATCTTGGTGGTTAGATTTCATTGGCTAGGTTGACCATATGAAAAGGGGAACAGGGCTCCTTCGTCTTTAACAGTTGTGTCATTTGTATGCATACAGTACTTGGTGAAATTCCCTCTTCATACAACAGTGAAAGCTGCAGGAGCTATGCTAGAGTGACCAGATACGAAAGAGGACACTGACATTACCAGAACATGGCAAGCATGTCCATATGTGAGGGGTGGTGCTTTCTCCTCTTAAATACCCCTGAAGTACTTAAGTACTTACTAGAAAGCAGAAGAAGAAGCAGTAGTGGTGGACATTCAGGAAGAACAGTGAGCTCACTCCTTTCCACTATCTCCTCCCCATTGTCCTGATGTGTTGATTAGCAATGTTTTGGGGCACAAAAACTTGTGAAACACAGGAGTTTGAATCATAGAATAATAGAGTTGGAAGGGGCCATTAAGGCCATCCTGTTCAACCCCCTGCTCAATGCAGGAATCCACCTTATAGCATCTCTGGCGGATGGCTGTCCAGCTGCCTCCTGAATGCCTCTAGGGTGGGAGAGTCCACGACCTCCCTAGGTCATTGGTTCCATTTTCATTCTGCTCTAACAGTCAGGAAGTTTTTTCTGATGTCCAACCGGTATCTGGCTTCCTGTAACTTGAGCCCATTATTCCGTGTCCTGCATTCTGGGTTGATCGAGAAGAGATCCTGGCCCTCCTCTGTGTGACCACCTTTCAAGTATTTGAAGAGTGCTATCATGTCTCCCCTCAATCTTCTCTTCTCCAGGCTAAATATGCCCAGTGCTTTCAGTCTCTCCTCATAGGACTTTGTTTCCAGACCCCTGATCATCCTCATTGCCCTCCTTTGAACACCCTTCAGTTGTAATTTTCCTGAAGGCTGCTGCAATTGCACATCTGGCATTACTGATGGTATCATCAAGGAACTCCGAATGAACTTCCAGGTAACCCAGGGGCACAGTTGGAATGTTCAGTTCAAGACATCATAATCAGTGTTGTACTCCTGGATTGTTAAAAATAGACGGATGGACTGATAAATTTGAAGGCACGTTTCTATAGAGCAAATACCCAAATAAGACTAAGTGCCTATTTGGTTTTGTTTTAAACTTGCTACTCAGATTTTTTTTTTGATGGGGTTCTTAATAAGTTTATCCTTCACTTTCAACCCCTCCATCCAAATACACCTTCCGCTTCCTTTTGATCAGACTTGTTTGTAATGAACCCACCTGTTCATTTCATTCCACCGAAATCAAAAAACAGGAATTGTATTATTCTCAAAATAGAGTGCATTATTAAAAGTGGGAGAAAACATAATTGCAGGCACCTCGTTGATATCACTGTTAGTTATTTGTAAGGGGAAGCTGAATGCAAGGCCTTAGCTTGACCATACTTATGAATGATGTAATGTCCCTAATGAAACCTAGAGCACTGTCAGGCTCTCTGTGGGAAATAGTCATAATGTTATGGTTGAATGGTATGTAAATGATCACTCAAAATTCTCCAATCTTAACCTATGTTGGAGAATTTTGGGTACCATTTTGCCACAAGCATTACATGGCTTGGGACCACAATACCTGATGGAATACATCTGCCCTCTCTCCAAGTGCCACCTCCGAAAGAGGTTCGGAAGGTGACAGCAAGGGAGCGGGCCTTCTCAGTGGTAGCCCCCCGATTATGGAATGAGCTCTGGCAAAGTCCCTGTCCATATAGAAAATGTTGTACAGTCTATTCTGTTTAAGAGCACTCAATGGGCAGCATCCCATTAGAGAAGCCATACTTCTGAATGTCAAGGATTACTTTCATTAAAGTCAATGTTCTTTTTTTTCTGTTGAAAACTATTTGTTTCAAACTAAAGGAAAAACAAACACACCCAAACATTTTTAAAGAAAGCCCAATATATCACAAGAAGATTTTTCATGGCACTCCCCATTTCTGCAAGAAACCAATGCATCCTACCCTTTTTATGGCACCTAAACTTTTAGAATCATTTTTATCCCCTTAGAAAAAAAAAGTGTATTTACAGAGAGAAATGGGAAGATTTGCCTTCTGACAAATGCATCTTTAATACCTTCTTTGACTTGCAAAATGAAACCAAACACCTTGGCACCAATGTATCTTGTGAAGTGTTCTGACACTTTGAAGTCCTTTGATAATTTTCTTTCGTTTGTCACACTCCAGTTGAAGGAGCAGGGCAGACAGAATATGGTATGATGATAGAATTACAGATTTGGCCCATGGGGTTATTTCTGTTTTACACACACACACACACACACACACACTCAGGACTTTTGCAAAACTCCTGAAAACCACACATATAGAGTGGGCTGATATTTTCCCCATCTTGCAGAGGCAGAAGCTTGGAGATGGTGGCTTTCGAAGACCATCTAGTCTCTTCATGGCAAAGGCCAGATTCAACTAAGGGACTTGCTTTAAAAGAGGGTTAGAAAATTCATGGAGGATAAGTCTATCAATGGCTACTAGTCCTGATGGCTATGTGCTACCTCCAGTATGAGAGGAAGTATGCCTATCAATACCAACAAGAGCAATACAGTGCAACTTCACTTATGAACTGCTTGTAGGTTTTCCATGAGCAGCTGGTTAGCCACTATGTGAACACTTGTCTGATCAAGCATGGTTCTTCATACGTTCTTATGAATCAGAATATTTATAACTTATTTTTCTTGTGCTTGGACCTCCCCCCCCCCCCCATTTTTATTTATTTATTTATTTATTTTGCTAATCTCACTGAGATTAACAGATATATATCTTAACGAGATATATACCTCACCTCAGGTATATATCTCAGTAAAATATCACAGATGTTTTACTGTGTAGGAAAAAACACCTTCCAAATTCACCTCACATTTCATTGCAGGTGCAATTCGGTGGCAGCTCAAGTTATGTTTTTCAGCAGGCTAGGGCAGACAGAGTGAGCGAGGGAAGACTGTGTTTTTTGTCAGGGTTTGTTTTCATCAGTTTGTAATGTTGGAATAATACATGGGGAGGTTTTATGTAGTACCTTTGATGTGTGTGTGAGAGAGAGTTTGTGTGTGTGTGTGTGCTTCCCTCGGCCTCCTGGGAAAAGAAGCAGCACAGTTCCATCCTACCCAAGAGAGTATTGAGATACAGCTGATTACATTACTCTGGTATTGCAGTTACAATATTAATGAGCAAATGCTTCCCTGGAGACTGTGGTCTAGATTTCAAGGAAAGGAACAGGATTAAAACAAAAATTGGTCCAAAATAAAAATTGTCAATGAATGCCTAGATATTTTAGAAATAACCCCACCCCCATACAAGTCTATTTTAGAGTCTGCCAATTGCATTTTGGAATACTGAGTTATTCCAAAAGACTGTGGGCTTCTTCACACAGGTTTTGTTGTTGTTGGTGGTGGTGTGATCATCATTCAGTCACGGCCTTTTCCATGTGATTTACACAACATTGTTGCCCTGCAGCCCCTGTCCCATGCCTTCCCCCCATTTTCCCCCGTGTTATTTCTGAACGGGGAAAATGTGGTATTTTCTGCAGTTGCTCAGTGACACTGAGACTGCCTGTCCATGTACTTCTGCCACTGCACTTAGATCCGCTGTATGTGGGAGTGAAATCAGCAATGATGAAGCGATGGGAGTGTCCCCTATCTGGCACATTGGCTGCTTCTACCTCCTCCTCTCCTCCTCCTCCTCCTCCTCCTCCTCCTCCTCCTCCTCCTCCTCCTCCTCTTCTCCTTCTTTATGGCTCCCACCTCCACCACCGCTTCACCCACCTATGCCCACCGCCTCCTCCCCACAAAAAAATCCCCGGGGATCCCAACAGAGCTTTACAATGGGATCAGTGCCGGTGCTTCGCTCTGCTCTACAGTTGCTGCTTCCAGGCGAATCAACTCTGGAGGTGGGCAGGCAAGAGCAAGCGAGCAAATGGGCAGTGTGTGAAGGACAGGAGTGACATGGAGCCAGGATGTGCTCAGCTCCATGTCTCAGGGATGCCTCAGCAGACGGGCAGCAGTGGGGAAGGGGCGGTTGAAGTTCCCCTTACAAGATGCAGGCAAACGTCAGCACATGCTATCCCTCTCTACTCAACCCCCTCTCCCAGTGTATACACAAACGAGGAAAGTGTTACTGCTGGCTTTTGCAGGGACAATACTGGTTTGCCCATGTGGGGGAGGGAAACAGATTTCTGAAGTTGCAAAAGTACTGTGGATTGTACCTGGACATTGCCGAGGTAGGGATCAAGGACGATAGAAGTGAAAATTGGAAGCAAGGAAGTGGAAGTTGAAAAGTTCATGCCAAGAGGGGGAGGGGCTACCCCAGAAGAGATGGACAGTGGGCGTACAATGCTCCTGACATCTGATAACATCCTGCCAGGCTCCACACACCAGTATAAATGGCATGTAGCTTTATGCAGAAAGAAGATAAACTGGCTGTGTAAATAACTGATTTAAATCCTACATTGAATCTGGAAACAGAGGCCCCAGTAAGTTGGTGGGATAAAAAGCCTGGTTGGTGATTTCCCCAATATTGCTTTATAGTTTCAGACATAATACAGAAATTACTCGTTCCAATTGGACTTCTTCACCAAACTAGGTATGATAATGGCAGCCACATTTCATGTTTCGTGACTGTCCTATTCATTAACAAAGAGGGGGAAAGGTTCAATTTTATTTTTGGGTGTTTTGGGGGGGGGATCTAAAGAGGCACATAGGCAAAAGAAGCTGACCCTTCCCCAGTTTCATCACTGCAGTCACCTATCTTCCAGGCCAGCTCTAATACTGAAAGTAACCCGGGTTGAATAATAGAATCATAGAGCTGGAAGGTAATTACCTAGTCAAACTCCCCAAGTTCAATGCATGCTCTGCAAAGTAGGATGCAATTGTAGTATTCCTGACAGATGGCCATCCAGCAGCCTCTTGAATACCTCCAACAAAACATTCTTGAAGCAACAAAAAAGCTCTTTTCATAAACGCTCCTCCATATCTATCCTTCCTGACCCAAAGCTTTCTCTGCTCAGTGAATGAATGGAGGAAGCATTTTTGAAAAGGGCTAGAATTGCAAGGTAAAGTAGGGAGAGGGGGAAGGGTTCATCTTCTCTCATCTGCACACACCATTTGATGTAAAAAACTAAAACTACCCCACTCTCTGCTTCAGATGAGAATGGGGGTGGGCTTGTGCACAAGAAAAAATGTCTGCTTTCCTCAAATCTGCTTTGCTGCTTAGAGCCCTTGACTCAGTGACCTGAGAAACATCAACCTCAGTTTTACCCATTTGACTTTAGATGCATTTTTTCTGTTGTATTTACAATGGGTTGGAAGTCTAAAAATGAAAAAAAAATAGGGATGGGGGAGATATCCATTCTCTGAGATTTCCACCCGCATATATGCTGGAGGACCCATCTGAGGTGGCTTTGAAACTAGAGATGCCTAATGAAGATAAAGCAGTTTTGGTGTTACAGTATTGCAGTTACAAATAAGCAATCCGTGGAAGGGTTAAGCATCCTCTCCCAACACACTACTTGTTTGATTCTAATTCCATCATCTCAATATCACTCCAAACCAGAAAAAAATGGTTTATGAGCTTGATTGTCTAACTCTGTTCTCTTTCTAAGTCACTGCTAGCACTTTTTAGAGGGGAAAAGACAATGACCTACAAATGCACTTTAATATAATAATTAAGCGACCAACCCTTGCACAAAATCAATGTTTCCCACACTGCCAAGATGCACTTTTTTCTTGGTGTCTCTTAAAAATCCCTCCAAGCTTATGTTGACATTTATCTTCATTACTGGCAAGATCATTAGGCTGACCCTATGAAAAGGAGGACAGAGCTCCTGTATCTTTAACAGTTTCATAGAAAATAGAATTTCAGCAGGTGTCATTTGTATATATGCAGAACCTGGTGAAATTTCCTCATCATCACAAAATTAAAGCTGCAGAAGCCTTACCCTCAAGTATAGCTCCTGCAGCTTTAACTGTTGAGATGAAAAAGGAATTTCACCAGGTTCTGTATGCATACAAACGATACCTGCTGAAATTCCCTGTCTGTTGCAACTGTTAAAGATACAGGAGCCCTGTCCTCCTTTTCATATGGGCAGCCTAAAGATCATCAGACAAAATAGTACAGGAAATACAGCTACAAGCACCCCCAAACCATTAGCAGTACAGCTCTCAGCCCTTCTGCATCAAAGGAAAAACCCATCTCTGACAGTCAAGATACCTAGTAAAAACATGGGCCAACTCACAAAACACGAGCCAGTTCACAGAAGGATTCCTCTAGCACATCAGTAAGGCTAAAAAACTTTGTAAGACAACACAGGACCAGAAACAATGTGGAGGACCTTTGCCGGTCCCAAGGACTCCATCTTTCCCATTTGGCTTTGGCCTTGAAAGAACAAGGGAAAGTGTGGGTGGATGGAGTTGCAAGGCAGCACAATTTGCGACATTGAACTACTTCATCACGGATCACAGGGCAGGTCTCAATGTGGACAACACGATAGTCAATGGTGGGTTGACTAACCCTAACCCTCACGCTAACCCTAGGGGGCACTCCCCACACAACATGGTAATAAATAATCAACTGTGGTGTGGATGAGGATCAGCGCTGAGTTGACTATGGCAGCATTCGGATGACACAATAGTCAAAACAACTGACGATTGTTTCCCCCACACCAATTGTGTATTGTGTCGTCCGAATTGAGCCATTGTCTATTAAGGCATCAGCTTTAGCCTTCCGTTTCTACAAGCTAGCAGTAGGAAGGATGGGTAGGGATGAAAGGGTAGAAGTAATTGGAAATCTCAGTACTCATGGGAGTGAAAAAGAAAGGCTCCTCAATACATATTAACCATAGCAAGAGGAAAGAAGAGAAGACATTGGCCACAGGCTGAATTAGCCACAATAAGCATTAGCCACAATAAGCAACTGGGGAGGGGGGGGGGGGGACAATCGTCAGTTGTATTGACTATCGTGTCGTCCGAATGCTGCCATAGTCAACTCAGTGCTGATCCTAATCCACACCACAGTTGATTATTTATTACCATGTTGTGTGGGGAGTACCCCCTAGATGAACAACTGTAAAGTTGATTATTACCCCACCATTGACTATCGTGTTGTCTGAACTCAGCCACAGACTCAATCAGTTCTTTAGTGCTGTTTTCTTGAGCCCATTCACTTCATAGTTGGCTCCTGTTCCAGAAAAGGTTGTCACCTAGAAGGAGCACTAAAATAAAGAGGAAACGGACGATTCCACAATAGGGAAACTGAGTGGAAATCCTATCCATTAACTTACCAGGGATGGATGCACTAAGGTTCAAGGCTGTGACCAAATCCATTAAAGGATAGACCCAATCCATGTACACCACAGAAAAGTGGAGTTGGAGGCTACAACTGTAGATAACTCTTCAACAATAGGTGGGGTGTTAAAGCTATATTTCCCTTGGCTGGAAGGCCTGCAGATGGAGACTTAAAACACCTTCTTTGAGGCAGTGATGGAAAGATGTATACCTTTGAAAAGAAGACTCTGGGCAATCTGTGCCCTGGGCATAGATCAAAACAACCATGCTGAAGCTAACAGAGCAATATTTATTTTTTTAAAAAATCAAGAACTCAGGAAATCCTGGTATAAGATGCACATAAGGTGTTGCTGCACTCATGTCCTGCTTGTGGGTTCCTGGTTGACAGTTGTTTGGCCACCGAATGAACAGAATGCTGGACTAGATGGACCCTTAGTCTGATCCAGCAGGGCTCTTCTGATGTTCTTATGATTTTGGATTCACTGACTGAAAAGCATTGTGTTTGTTGCGGTGACACAGGTTGTCCTATCTGTGGTGGCCCAACCACATATTCAAGTCATCCCTTGATGCTGCAGTCACCATGTGATGAGCATTCATGTGAACCAGTCCAGTAACATTTGAGACATTGGGCCTTTCTACACCTCCCGGAGTTCCAGGAGTGAGGGGGAAGCTCTTGCCATATCCTGATTGTGAGAGCCTCCTCCAGCATGCACACATGACACGCAATATCCCAGGATGAAACAGGGATGTGGCGTCCACCATTTTTGTTTTTTAAGAAGGAGCCAGGAGCACATGTGCATTACATCACAACTGTAAACATTTTTAAAAATTCCCTTGGAATTGGGGGGCCACCTGTTGCGGGAATATTTCAAGTATGATCATAACAATAGCTAGTGATAACAACATTTAAATGATTGAGAGACTAATATTGATTTCATGCTTCTAATAAAAACATGTATCTGTTCTCATGTAAGATAGAACCAGCAATGTACTAGCTAGATGTGTTGAGCCTCATCATAATGAACTTTGGTCCACTAGCAACTATATGCATTCTGTATTGTTTTAGTTTATCTTGACCTCCATCATTCATATGTGGCGCCTTTCTGTGTTTTGACTTAGAGACAAATTACATCATTCCTATGTGCTACCCTGTATTATTGTAAACTTTCCCCTGGTACAAAGGTGATTCTGTACAAAAAGCTAGATATGCTAATTCTGATGTTTCCAGTTTCCTATATAAGAGTGATACCCTATATACTTAATTCAGTCAGAGGTCTATCTCTGGCTCCCTCAGCTGATGTGTCTTCTTCAATAAACCTATTCTTTAAGAAACCAATACGTGAGTATCTTTGGTCTCCACTGTAACTGAGTCAAGTTGCTTGCATGAATATAACTCCTTTGAAGTTATTGGGAGGGAAGTCACTGATCTATGGGAGGTCCCTTCCCCACTTAAGGTTATTCATCCCTAGTCTACATTTAGGCCAGTTACTGTATCAAAGCATTATAAAGAATTAGAGTAAAGATCTTTCTCATAAGGGATCTGTGACAATAAATGACCCCTTTCTCATAAGAGGGAGTCATAGGCCTCCCTGGGGGACTCAAATTCCTGCCACACCACCCCCACCCTGCCATCCTGGGGATGGTGGATTTGCTTCCCCCCTTTCCCCTGATGGGCACAGAGCCATGCTGTAAGGCTCCGTGCCCATTTCTGGTGCCCGCTTATGAGTAGACAGGCACCAGATGGGTGTTCGTACCTCCCACTGTCTCGGGACAGCCCAGGGACTGCTGGAGGAATCAGGGTTTCCCAGGGTTTCTTTATCCCTGGGAAAACCCTTGCCATCCCCTCACCCTGCCCCCAGGGAGCAGTCAGGGATGTTCCTGGGGGGAAAGGCTGGTGTAGAAACCGCCATTTTGTACTGTCATTTCCTCTTTCTGACCATGTGAAGGCCAAAGGTGAGTAGGTAGTAATGTGATCCTGCAAGTTCAGTAGAAGCTGCTAGAGACCACAAATGCTTTTGTTTTTACAAGGATGAGTCACAAGCTTACAACAAAAGTGGAATACGCTTAGGCAGTTATGCTGCCCCATAAACTTTCAGTGTGTCATCCTATCCATTATGTCCCTGTGAACAATTATGGAAGCATTTCACGAGCACTCGGTAAATAGAAATATTGGTCCATCCAGATCACAGAGAACCACATCTGTTTTCTTGGTGGGATACAAGAGAAAATACGGCCTGTTTGGGTTGGGAGGTCCATCTGAAAGTTAGTGATGAATAGCCCCTCTGCCAATTCCAATTGTCATTGCTGTATTTCTTCTCTGAAGCAGCGAGTGACTCCTTCCATCCCTTGTAGAGCCCAGTGGTCATTGAAGGGCACTTAAAGGAAATGTTCTTGAGCAAGTGCATGAATTTCTTTCGTCACCAGACTATTGGCGTCATTCCCATAGGTGCCATTTTTCTCCATAATCTCACTACAAGCAGGATGGCACCAACACATTTAAAACCACAGTGGAGAACACCCCAAAGTCTATTAAATCTTACAATAACAAGTCCCTAGATGGATGCAATTAAAGCACAAAGATTTACTGACAGTATATGTGGATGTCTTCAAAGGCAGCCTACTGCAGGAAGCAAAAAAGAAATAAACAATGGACTGAGAAGACAAGAACGGGATGTTCGTACTGCACAGTAACCCAAAGCCTTTAATATAGATGCAATGAATGTGTCTCCCCCAAAACACGTTTAAGCAAATAAGGTAGAGTTTGTGCATTTTCTCTTGTTTTCTTTAAAATGTTTATCTTTCTGTCTGTCATGATCCAAAGGACTATATTTCTCAAAAGCAACTGGGCATATTGTCCTGGCACATTGCTACTCAGTCTCCCAGGTGTTTGAATAGGGAAATGGGGTTCTCCCAGGTGTTTGAATAGGGAAATAGGGAAATCTATCTATTTCCAGTCATCGGCAATTCCATGTGCACTCACAGGCAATAGCATTCCATGAGAGCCAGTATGGTGCAGTGGTTAGAGGGTTGGGCTAGGAGTTCGGAAATCCAGGTTTTAGTCCCAACTCGGTCATGTAAGCTCACTGGGTGACTTTGGGCCGGTCACAGAATCTCAGCCCGTACCTGTTATTCACAGCAGCAACTGATAGCACAGAAATGAGAAACTGCATCAAGTAATCCAAGAACATGAATGCAAAGTGGTGTGTGTAAGTGTGCGTGTGAACACAAAACACTCCTTTGGACCTACCTTTAGGCAGCAACAATCTCCACTGCACAGAATAAAAGAAGAGAAATGATCACAGACGAACTTACTTCTCTCTCTCTCTCTCTCTCTCTCTCTCTCTCTCTCTCTCTCTTTCTCTTTCTCTCTTTCTGCCCTCATCTTTGTTGGGAATATTGCAAATTACAGAAAGAGGGCAGTGTTGCATTTAATTTATGGGATTTGGGGCATAGCTAGCCCTAGGATCTCTATACCCTACAGATGATCAAGCTGCCCTGTCTCCTCATCTGCTGCATAGGGGGTTTGTGGAAGGATTGTTACCACCTATAGGATAGAGGCTTCTATGACTGAGAGTCCCTTTTGAAGATCTACTGAAAGTTGACCCAACTTTCTAAAGAGGACTACCAGCAATTTATGTGGCCATGGTTACCCCCCCCCCCCATACACAAAGACCCACTCATAGAACAACCTCTTGTCTCTGGGTGTCATGTTAGGTCAATAATTTCTAATCAACACTTTCAATGCAGCTTCTTGGTCCAAACATCTCGAGTAATGCCTGTCTATTTCCATGCAGCATCCCCCTAACCTAGACATTTTGTTCCCCTGCCCACTTCCAGGCAAACTAATTTTCTGCTTAAATAATAACAGACAGCATTTCTCAGGATCACAGCCAAAGGCTGTCCTACTCCCCTGTTACTTCATTTCTTTGGAAGTGGAGATCACAGAACTTGGGATTCTATGCAGGCAAAACTTCTTGCCAGTCGCTGAGATTTCAGTGCAAAACAGCTTTTGTGAATTAAATCATTTGACCTGACAGCAATTGAATTATTTGCTTTCTTCCACTATCTTTACCAAGCTTTAAGTTAGTTTTAGTAGCTTTTCCCCATAACGAGTTTTCCCTGTTGTTGTTGTGTACAAAAATATGTATAAATATTTGTGCAGATATTTGAAAACAAATTAACAAGTTGATGCAGAATGGGCTGAAATAAACTTATGGTTGGGAAAATAAGGAACTGAATGAAATTGAAATTGACAGTTCCATCCATCGCTACCTCTGCCTCAGATGCTACATCTGGCATCACCAGTCCCAAACCTCCAAATTATATAGAATCCCCAGCAATGGCAGAAAACTTGACACTGAAAACCCAGTTTAGGAAAATCTATTTAGCTTTTTCAGCAATCTTAGATTCCTCTTTTCCTTCGAAGTAGCTATACTGACCAAGATTTCATGACTAGCTCTTCCCCCTTAGAATGTTTGTGAACATTCTGTGTTCTCATACTTTGGCTGACCTTGGATAACCCTCCCATCATTGTTCAGCCTCAATTTCCCATTTGCAAAACACAGAAAATGACCTACCTCCCAAGACTTGAGGAAGGACGAAGTGGGCTTTTAAAGAAAATTGCACAATGAAGTGACTCTATGTAGTATTAATTATAATTACCTAAATCATAATGCATATACTTCTTATGATTCAGGCCCCGAACCCTTTGATTAGGATTTGAGAGTTAATATGGCTTTTTTATTATTATTTTAAAATGTTCAAATGGCTGGACTTGTCAAAACATTGGATAGATTTCCCCTCCTCCCAACACACACTCACACTTTGATGTTTATTTGTCTCCCCATGTCCTCCTCCGGCTCGTCTTATTTTTGAGGCCTTCGTCTTATAAACTTTTTGAGTTTTTGCTTTGTAATGGATGAATCATTTGAACATCAATAAACCAGCTGGCCTTTCACCTCTCTGTGTTTTCCACTTGTCCTTCTTCATGATCTAAAGGGAAATAAATTATCTACAAAAGCTAGATACTTTTTGTTGCTTTGGTAGGGATACTAGCAACGTGTATTTGAAACTGTACAACGAAACTGGACTTTCTTGGCTTGGGCCATTACAAGCTTTCCAAAAGAAAATTGACTTTGCCGTTAAACAAGAGAACACATGCCAAATGCTTGTGCTGGTTCTGCCAAGGCCCCAGCATTTTGCACATAAAGCCTGTTTTTCTGGCGCAACGGCCCATCCACCATGTCACAAAAAGGATACCTTAGAACAGGGCAGAAAGGGACCATCAAAATGATCAAGAGACTGAAGCAGCTCCCATACAAAGAATAGTATGGGGGAGAAATGACTACTGAGGTTTATACATTATGAATCATGTAGAAAACCTAGGGGAACAGGACACACTTCTAACAAGAACTCAAGTTCATCCGATGAATGTAATTGCTGAGCATAATTTCCTATAATAGCACTTGTTCACCTAAGGATGTGACCTTGTTGTCATAGAATCATAGGATAGTAGAGTTGGAAGGAGCCTATAAGGCCATCAAGTCCAACTCCCTGCTCAGTGCTGGAATCCACCTTAATGCATCCTTGAATGGTTGTCCAGTTGCCTCTTGAATGCCTCTAGTGTAGGAGATCCCACTACCCCCCTAGGTCATTGGTTCCATTATCATACTGCTCTAACAGTCAGGAAGTTTTTCCTGATGTCCAGCCGGAATCTGGCTTTCTGTAACTTGAGCCCATTATTCCACATCCTGCACTCTGGGATGATCGAGAAGAGATCCTGGCCCTCCTCTGTGCGACAACTTTCCAAGTACTTGAAGAGTGCTATAATGTCTCTCTCCATCTTCTCTTCCTAAGGCTAAACATGCCCAGTTCTTTGAAGTCTCTCCTCACAAGACTTTGTTTCCAGACCCCTGATCATCCTCGTTGCCCTCCTCTGAACCCCCTCCTGCTTGTCTGCATCCTTCTTGAAGTAAGGTACCCAGAACTGGACACAATGCTCAATAAAATAAAAAGGCATCAACACAATGACAATGAACTATGTAGCTCCAAAAGTGATGTCTGCCATTTAAGAACTGTTTACCCAGAACCCCCCTAAAAATAAAATAGAAAGATGAATAGTCAGCTTAGCTTTGCATTTCTGTGATTTCTGTGTGATCATTTTCCCTCTCTTTGCTTTAGGAAAAGTGGTGGTGAGAAAAATGAACCTCTTTGTTCACAGCAAGACTCATTTGACACATATGTGCTATGTTCTCTCTGAAGATTTCAACCACTTTTCCAACAGTTGTGTGTGGCTTAAAAAAAATAACATCTGTTTAAAGAAAGCATAGTTTGTCCAGAATAAAGGCTTTGACAATGAAAATAATGTTTTTTGTTGTAGCTTCAGAAGTTGTTGTTGCTGTTTCAACGTGTTCACTGTTCTTGAGCCAAAAGGAGGTCCTTTAAAATGAAGCGCACACAGGAGTTTGATGTCGTACATTTTCGACAACTTTGTTACATCCCATAAATGTCTAGACAAATGTAATTAAATTCAATGAAATACTTTTACTCCCACTAAACTAGATTAATCTTGCCTTTTTCAATTGGACTTGGATCAAGCTCTCTACAGGGCTAAAATATATTGTGTGTTTGTTTTGTGTTGTTGTTGTTTTTAACCCACACTATAAATGTGGATAGCTAGTAAAACACTATATTTTGAATACTTGCCTTGAATGGTAAATGTGCCTTTTTCCCCCTTTAAATATCTTAGAAGTTTTTTTGGGTTTGTTTTATTTTTTAAATGAAAATTAGGAACTTGAAACTGAGGAGCAGCAAATCCCACCCATCCCAGGAAGATCTTCATTTTGCAAATGGAACCCGATCCAGACAGAAAAGAAAAAAACAAAAATGGCAGGTTCAAATGACAGCCCATGGGTTATTTTTGTGTTGCTGCATCTTTAAACAAGCCATGCTTCCCAGCTGTCGACATCACAGCAAACTGTGCCAGCAAGAGTCATTTGGGAAATCCAGTTGGCCTGCAGCTGCCACCGTAGCTTATTAACCATGCCATGATTGTGCGGACTGGGCCAGTGTGAGACATCTTCCTGTCTCACCATCCTCATTGCTGTCAGACCCATTGTCAAGGCAACTGAGTGTAGTGCTTGCTTTTTCTCTTGTAGCATCTCCATCAACCTCCTTTGCCCCTATGAGCAGTTCTTGCGCCATTACAAATTTAATCCTGAGACATCTCTGAAAGGAAAAGGCATTTTTGTTTTGGTTTGGCTTTTTTGCTAGTCCTGAAACTGTTCATGGAAAGAATCTGATCTTTAATATTGATTTAGCCCATCAAATTGTGTTTAAGGTTTGACTCTAAACGTTCAAGTTGGGAAGTAGCTGTTTGAGAAGGGAAAAAAATACACTCTACATATTTCCAGTCTGTGAAACTTCCTTTGTCATCATCCTGCATTGTCCTGTAAGTGATATGCAAGTTGTCTTAATATCCACCCAGATAAAATATTATAATTGACTCAACATTCCATGTCCCCATCAGATCATTTGTGTGTGTGTGTTTTCTGTGTGTGCAGAATTAACTGCTGCAGTTGTAGAGTAAAACTCCCAACAGTCATCACACAAAAGACAGATTTCTATCATTGCTGGCCTGACAGAGAGTCGTCTCAGATCTGCAGGAAGCAGGAAATGATTCAGAACGAGTTATCAGTGCTGAAGCTGTTTGAATGACCTGCCAGTGAAATGAACATCTCTCAGTCAGCAGAGAGGGACAAATGTTAGACATAGTAAGGCAGCATATTTCAAGCTGTGACAGAATGCCATGGACATCATAATGAATGTGCAGTTGGCAACATAGATGAAACAGGGATACAGACAGGAGATTCATGGTGTACATTTTATTTGCTTGTATTCAACCTCACCACTTCCTCAAGTTTCTATACTACTTCATCTTGATGGCTTGGGAAGGAAACACACTTCAAACAACCACCCAATCCAGCTGATTATTTTAAAACGTCACTCATTGGTAAATAATTATTAACAGCTTTCCACACACACACACACACACCCCACATCAAATACCATAAATGTGGACAGTAAGTTAAATAACATAATAGTATAACCAAGCTGGTATTTTGTTAGAAATTGAAGGAATAAGTGTAGTGCACATATACATCAATTGATTTAGTTGTTTAAATGTTTTAATAAATTTGCATGAGCTTTCATGGGTTATAGGGTGACCCTGTGAAAAGGAGGACAGGGCTTATGTATTTTTGTATTGAAAGGGGAAATTCAGTAGGTGTCATTGGTATGTATGCAGCACCTGGTGAAATACCGTCTTCATCACAACAGTTTAAGCTGCAGGAACTATACTTGAATGACCAGATATAAAAGAGGGAAGGATTCCTGCAGCTTTAACTGTTGTGATGAAGAGGTTATTTCACCAGGTGCTGCATGCATACAAACGGCACCTACTGAAATCCCCTTTTCTATGCACATAAAGACCTTTCTTCAAAGTTCAGAAAGAAAGAAAGAAAGATCACAGAATGGTGGATTCTTAATGCATTTGTCCCTATTGTAAGCAAGACTATCCAATTTGGTATTTTGTTTGAAATCAGATGAGAATTTATGATCTTGAAATCCCTTCCAATAGCTGTTTTTTCTCCCCTACAAAGCAGTCTCTTGGGGGTGAAACCATATACCCCCTTGCCCTGGAGTTACCCCCATGGAACTCAATGGGGTGTACTTCTGTGTAGGCATTTATAGGATAATAGATTACACTCTTATTTATTGTTTATTCCAGCTAACTGTATTCTGAGTGAAACACCATTTCCACGTATTCTTATACACTGAAAAGAAATCAGACCCTCTAACCTTCTGTTTTGTATTTGATCCTCCCATTTATGTGACACTAGAACGATCTTTCAATCAATCTCTGATTGTAATTCTTCTTGGAAATCCCACTGTAATCCTCCACCCCACTTCAAAAGTCAATATTCACAGATGTTGTTTGCTTAAGACTGAAAGTCTCCCAGAAATACACTTGTATCACATGTATCCATTTATGGTTTCATGAAGTTTCAGATGCATAGAATCAATATCAGCAGCTGTTCTCCGCTCTATCCCTTATTAAATTTTATTTTATTTATTTATTTTTCTCAAGGCATTACAGAAGTGCTTCCTCCAGCATAATTTTGAAAGAAAATTGAAATCACCAAGTGTATGACAGCTATCACTGCTGCCAGAGTGCACACGCCTGTCAGCTTCTTGAGATATACATTGTCTTCATCTAATATCACTGGAGACCAATAATTAAGCAGAAAAAGAGAGTTTTAATTAGTTCATGATGAATGCTTGTCTAAATCGATGTAGTACAGGCCATATGTGCCAGAGATATCTATATTAGTGCTGGATTAGCATTTCGGCATACACAATGACAACATCAATGAAAGAACTGGATATTGTCAGGCTAATGTGAGGGAAGGCAAGGTAAGCAAAGTATAAACTCCTTAAATGGAGGGGGTATTTTATTTTATGTATTATATTTTAGACTGCACTTTATTTATTTTATATACTGCACTTTATCTGAAATAATACATAATTGTTAGGGGTGTGCATGCCAAAAAATATAGTAGTTTATCGTTATCATCATTCCGGACCAAAAACCTAACCGTCTTCATTCTTATCATTGGTGAACCGTATCGTCTTCACGATAATTATCGTGAAAAAATGATATTTTTTGCAGCCCTATTTTTTTTTAAAAAAAAAATGCCTATAACTTCTGTTTTTTTAAAGTTTAGAGGCTTGAAACTTGGTGACAGCTTGCCACGTGCTTTCATTCAGACCTGTCAGAACTTTAAAAAATTCATATAAAATCGAGGGTTGGAGGGATCGATCTCAAATTTCATACACATACTTAGGCATACCCCATAAGCACTGTGACCAAGTTTCAAGCCTCTAACTTTTGAAATATATAAGTTATAGGTATATTTATATGGCAGTCCGATAAAATGATAAAATCGCCCAAAAGTTATTGTCTCTGATGATTATCGTAGGTTTTTCTATCGTATCGTCATCGTTAAACACATGCACGATAATGACCCTATTGCATCGTTATCATACATTTTAATGATACGATGCACATCCCTAATATTTGTAGAAATGTATATTCCCGGGGAGGTTTACAGATAGAATAAAACAATGAAAATGCACAAATCATGAAAGAAGCATAAAACAGCTGATTAAAATTTCATCTTAAAAGCTTTTTTGGGTGGGGGCGTCATGATGGCCTGGTACAAAGGTACAGTAAGATAGATGCCAGGTGTGCTCTCCTGGGAGCACAATTGAGATGGCAACCTCTATCTAGTAGTCAGCTGTCTCACCTCAGATAGTGAGGGCATTGAAGATGGCACTGTATAGATATACAGTAGATGCATATGGAGATAGATAGTCCATCAAGTACATGTGCAGAATCCTCCCTGAGAAATTTCACTGGGTTTTCCTCAATTTTCTTCCAATTTGAGAGAAAACTCACAATTTGGATTAAAATTTAGGTGATCCCCCCCCCCCCCAATTATGGGTGGATGAACATATCTATTTCTGGTCTATGTCACCTTTGCACATTTTTATCCATAATTCCATTCCATTATATTTCTACATTCATCAGCATTTTTAATCCCTTGAACGTACTTATTAAAAAATATATGTTTTAAAATATAGTAAAACGTATTCTCTCAAAATACACATTCATATGTTTCAACTACCGAGAACTGTGCCACAAAATTTAGAGAGGAGCAGACTCTGGTGTATTTCAAAATTGCACAACTGGGTCAGGTCATACTGAAATTTGCAAATACATACCTACATAAGTTTCATCATATCCTGCTTGTGGTTTCCTGGTCGACAGCTGGTTGGCCACTGTGTGAACAGAGTGTTGGACTTGATGGACCCTCGGTACGATCTAGCAGAGCGCATCTTATATTCTTACCACTTTTGGAACAGGAGTTGAGTGCTTCCATGGCAATCACAAATCAGCAGAAACACTTGTTTCTGGAAAGAGATATAATAGCGGAGATCCATTGACTTCCCCCTCTTCCAGAAACAAATGTTTCTCTAATTTCAGGTCTTGCCCCAGAAGCATGAAACAGTTATTCTGCAAGGGATAATAGCTCCTTGTGGAACAGAATTGGTGGGTCTGGCCACTCACACATCAGAATTGGTGGCTAGCTCCACTAAAGGAAGGGCAGCATTGGGTTCTGCTTTCTGCTTAGTACCAGAAACACATGTCATTAAAAGTAGGCGTGTGCACGGCCCCCCCAGATCGGATCGGGACCTGGATCGGGACCTGGATCGGGACCTCCAATTTTGTCCCGGATCCGATCGGGCAAAATTGGAGGCCCCCTGGACCAGATCGGGTCTGATCCCGATCCCAAAATCGGACATCAAATTTTTGGATCAGACGCCATTCCCCCCCCCCAGACTTGCATTGGGGGAAAGAAAGCTTTCCCCCAATGCAAGTCTATGAGGAAAAAATGGTGGCGGGTGGGTGAGGGGTGGCCTAACTCCCTCTTCCCCCCCGGGGCCATCTGCTGTGGACGGCCCTGGCAGGTAAGCCCCCTCCCCCTCCTCCCCCTGCTTACGTTCCGTGGCCATCTGCTCCCGTCCGCCGCTGGCCGCTACTGCGAGCAGGCTTCACGGCCTGCCCCTAGGTATCGCGCAGGTGCGCTACCTAGGGGCAGGCCGCGAAGCCTGCTCGCAGTAGTGGCCAGCGACAGACAGGAGCGGACAGCCACCGAAGGTAAGTGGGTCACGGGCCCCCCTCCCACCTGCTTACATTCATGGGACATCTACTCCCGTCCGCCACTGGCCGCTACTGCAAGCAGGCTTCGCGGCCTGCTCCTGAGTAGCGTGCCAGGTGATGATATCACCTGGCATGCTACCTAGGGGCAGGCTGTGAAGCCTGCTCGCAGTAGTGGCTAGCGGCGTACTGGAGTGGACGTCCCCGGAAGGTAAGCCCACTGCCCCCGTTGTCCACTTCCATCGGCGGGCGCCCGCTGGCGCGCGCTGATGGAAGCGGACAGCCCTGCCAGGGAAGGCCCCCACCGCTGTCCGCTTCCATCGGCAGGTGCCCGCTGGCGCCCACCAATGGAAGTGGCGGAGGGTGCCTGCTGGCGCCCGCCGATCCTCTGATCCATACAATCTGGATCGGGACCTTTCCGGATCAGATCGGATTGGATTGAACGATCCAGTGGTAAGATCGGAAATCAGATAATTGTATCTGATTTCCCCTGGATCGGATCCGGATCGTGGATCGGACCCGATCCAGTGCACACCCCTAATTAAAAGCATCATCTGCTGAAGGGCAAAGAGTCCAGATGTTTAGCTAAGTTTTGCTTTGTTTTTGTTTTGTTAAAACAAACCTAACACTTACCCTGTGTTTGGGTGTTTATTGTTGATTTTTGTTTTGTTATTTCTGGAGGTACATGTGAATCCTGACAGTCTCAGGATTATAACACCATTGTTTCAATTGCATTACGTTCAACCCATTCCAAGTGCTGATGAATATGAAGTAGAAGAAAAGAGCTGAGCTCTGGAAGAAAAAAGGCTTTAAATGCCTCCAGTATGAAAAGCTGCTATAACTGCTACTACAGGCATCAATTGAAAAACGCAGTAGTAACACAGGAAAATGGTTTAAAATGCCAGGTTGATGAATGGTAATTAAGGAATGCATAGAGGTTAACGGATGAAATTCAGAGTCTTTATATTGCTAAATGATTAGATCTGTTGGCAGAGCAGATTTCTGTTCCACAGTGTGCTCCTCACCCCGTATATCTTAATCTGCCTGTAAGCATATGTGTAAAATAAGCCTTGTCCTTCGGCGCTACAATCTGATAAACAGCAGTGATTTTCATTTTGGTATTAGTGGGAAATTCAGGAATTGCTCAAGACCATTGCAGGCAGCACGATAAGGCACGCAGATGGCCCAACTGTGATATGAATGTAAGCCCTCATTCAAGCACGTTTTTCTAAATTGGTATCATTTTATCAGGAAGAGCAAATGGAAAATGGACTGAAGATATATATATATATATATATATATATATATATATATATATATCTCCTCCAATTAGGTCTTCATTTGGGAAAGGTTTGGGGTAGCTTTTACACATGCAATTTTTTGTAAGTAGTTTGTACATCACTCTACTGGGCTGATTTGCAAATGCATAATAACATAAGTGGAGACATGTAAGAACAGAACAATGGTCCATCTAGTCCAGCTTTCTGTTCACACAGTGTCCAATCAGCCACTTGTGGGAAGCCCACGTGTAGGACAGGAGTCCCATAGCACCCTCCTGCCCATGTTCCCCAGCAACTGCTATACATAGGCATACCCCCTCTGATACTGGAGGTAGAATATAGCTATCAGTAGTAGTAGTCATTGAGAGCCTTGTCTTCCATGGATAATGTATACCCATTGCTTGGTTTCTCTGTACCTGATGACTGGCTGTGTGAACTGATTCCAGTAGAAATGCTGTGTTTGTCTTGACGTGAAAATGTTGGCAACTCTGCTCATCCTATCTTTCCCCTCTTTAGATATGACCCAGGGGTATGGGGAGACAAATGACCCGTTCACGTCTCCAGTTCTGAAGAATAAGTGAAATGCCCCCAAAGCAGCTACGGAAGTCAAAAGTAAAGGAAACACAACATGCTTGCAAAAGGGAACAGCGAAGAAGTGTCGGAAAGACAATTAAAAAGACATTGCTGTGTGTCGGATATGGAACTGTGCCCCCTCCCAACACAGAGAAAGCCTGGGCCACCCTACACCCCAAGAGGAGAGATAGCAGCAGGGATGTGGGGTATCCTTGGCGTTGAGACTCCTCCACATGGAGAAGAGCAGCCACTCTCCCCAGTGTAGGTGAATTCCGCCATGCAGTCCCCACCTATGCTGCTATCTCTGATCTGGATGATGGATGGCCCGCACTTACCTGCACATGGGGAAGACCACTCACTCTCCTCTGGTACAGGCAAGTTTGGCTGCCACTCAGGGATGAGTGGTGTTGGGACTCACCTTTGCAGGGGACTAGTGACCACACTCTCTGGTGTGGGCAAGCCAGGCCCAGGCCACACTCCTCCCACCCGCTCTTATTGCCATGGGGGCCCCACCACTACCAACCTATGGAGCTCCCTGACCCTGTTTTTCCTCTTTCCTTGTTGCCCCCTGCCTGTTCATGTGCCATCACTAAGCAAGTGAACGGTGACAGGAGCAAGGAGAAAGAACAGCAGCCTTTGGTCACCTTGCCCTCTCTGTCTAGACAGTGGTGCAGACTGAGCCCAGAGGTAGAGGGGAAGTGAATGGACAGCACTGACCACAGTGAAGACAAGGGCCCGTTGAGAGCTTGTGTTGCTTTTGCTGCAACAGACTGGGAACTAAGTCTTGTGATGCATGGTTGAAAGAATTGGGTATCTTTAGCCTGGAGAAGACAAGATTACAAGGATCGATTGATACTGATTGATAAATTGATTGCATTTGTATCCTGCCTTTGTTCCTCCAAGGAACCCAAGGCAGTGTGCAGAACCCTCCTTCTCCTCTCTATTTTATACTCACAACAACAGCCCTGGGTTGGGATGTGAGTCTGTGACTGGCCCAAAGTCACCCAGTGAGCTTCCACTGCACTCCACTGCCTCTGGAAGAGACATGAGAGCAGCCATTGAGTATCTAAAAGGATGCCATGCAGCAATGGAGCAGACTTCTTCTCTGTTGCTCAAGGGCAGATCTAGAACCAATGGGTGGGAATTGCAGGGAAGCAGATTTTGCCTAAACATTAGGAGAAAGTTCCTAACAGGGAGAGCTGTTCAGCAGTGGAACAGATTGCCTTGGGAGGTGGTGGGTTGTCCTTTGTTGGGGGTATTTAAGCAGAGTCTGAGTGGCCATCTGTTGCAGGAATGATGCAGCTGCAACCTGCGGTTCAGAGCCTGCATTGAGCAAGGGGTGGACTAGATGTCCTCTGAGGTCACTTCCAACTTGATGATTCTATAATTATGTCACTAATAATGGGACATCTTGATTCCCCCTGCTGTGGTATCTGCATCCCCCCCCCCAATGATTTAGGAGTTGTATTTAAAATTCAATCCAATCGTGCCAAATACTTCTTTTTGGGGGGGGGGGGAAATAACAATCTGTGAGTAAAAATAAATGAACGAGTAACAAATCTCACTTGAAACAATTTCCTTTCCAATCTTAGCTAAAGTGTGGATGGGACATTAAAAAAAATGAGGTAAAACTTTTTATTTAGCATGTTCATTCTCTGCCAAGTGAATTGATGATAGAAAATCATTCAGCTTGCCAGAATTTATCATACTGCGTCTCCAAAACAGATTTTCCCCTCCCATCTAAAGAAAAGCAAATGTTGTGTTTTGTCACAGATAATATTTTGAAAGTTGGTCACAAGTATCTTTGTGGCTCAGGAAAGGCTTTTTTGCAAACTGATTGCATGCTTCAAAAATAAAATAAAATACCGAAGCCTTCCGAGACCTCCTTAAAACTAATTAATCAGCTTTGCAAAATGCAGAGCCTTCTTTCAAGTAGAGCTCACAATCCTGCCACCTTGGGGGAATAATTTTCTTGTTTTCCTTGCATTTTCCCAATCTAATTATTGTACCTCTAAATAGGAGATTTGTTAATACACAACTTGATTAATTAGATATGTTATTTCTCTATCATGTAAAAAAAAGTCACCAAAGGATTTTGATAGTAAGCTTTAAAAAAAAATCAGCAAGGACCGTTGATGGCAAGAAAGCAATTAATTCCCAATTAAAAATCCATTTGACATATTTGAGAGATTAATAGACAAATTGGATTTGTAACGAACAAAAATAATTAGATTTTTCTTTTTGAAAGGGGGAAAAGGGAAAATGGAGGGGGAGATGAATCAATATTTCCATTTGACGGTGTTTTGGGGAGTAAAACATGATATGTTTATATATATATATACATACACACACACACACACACACACACCCAGAGAGGGGGAGAGAGAGAGGGGGGAGAGAGAGAGAGAGAGAGAGAGAGAAAGGTGTGCCACCTTATAGTTCTTAACTTGCTTGCATGAAAATGTCCCTGCACCATTGAAGGCTACTGAGTTGGAAACACAAGGATAACCTAGGATTTACTCATGCCCTTCCCAGACTCCTGGCCTCCCACTCCGAAGCTCTGTAGCTAGATGGGCAAAATTGCCCATCTAGCAAAAATGAAGGGCAGCCAGACCATGGAGGCAAAGTTTGCCTCTATGCTCCAGCCACCCTGCTTTAGAATACTCAGCATCTTCCGACATAAGAGGTTGATGACTGTCAACGTAGGATTGCATCCTTAGGGGGGCTTGAGGAATTCCTCTATGAAATTTTATCCTCTGTATTCCTCAGACTAATGTGTAGACTGTAACTTAACATTCCAACAGATTTTGTACCTCTCCAAATACGTTGTTGCAGGTCTCGGAATTTAAAAAAAATACCAAAATAAGAACGAAACAATCCAAGACAATTTTTAAAAATACAGTTTAATGTAGAAATCGAATGGAATTAAGTGGTGTGTGCATATATAGAAGTGACTTGGGGGCAGAATTTTCCTCATATTTTACTTATAGCAAAATCAGATGAAAATGTAGAGATTCCTGTATATGCAAAATGCGAGAGGAATCTTGAGGAAAATTCAAGGGTTTAAATAAGGCTAGAGAAGTCTCTCTCTCTCTCTCTCTCTCTCTCTCTCTCTCTCTCACACACACACACACACACACACAGAGAGAGAGAGAGAGACAGAGAGAGATTTCTCTAACCTTATTTAAACTCTTGAATTTTCCTCAAGATTCCTCTCACATTTTGCATGTACAGGAATCTCTACATTTTCATCTGATTTTGCTGTATGCAAAATATGAGGAAAATAACCCTATTTCTGCCCTAAATCGCTTCTCCCTCCCTCCCTCCCTCCCTCCCTCCCTCCTTCCTTCCCTCTTCTTTCTTTCTCTCTCTCTCTCTCACACATACACATTCATATGTGTATATATATATATATATATATATTCACACCACTTCCACATTAAACTGCATTTTAAAAAAAAAGTAAGGAAAATATGAGGAAAATAACCCCAATAAGTTATTGAAACTGTTTTTGCTTCCTCTGGTTCCCCCCTACCTTTTTCTAAATAAGAACTTTGAAATGCACCTTCAATTTTGCTTTAGGTGGCAAATTTGGTAGCAACTCTTGTTACAAAGCTATATTTAAGACAAAGTCCTGTAGTCTACAATATTCTGGGGCACGGGGTGGGGTGGGGTGTGAGAAAATACATTAGCATATCCATTTTCTGTCTAATAATTACAGACCGCTTGCCGGCATGTTTTGCACCACCAATGGCTTTGAAGGATGTTCCCATTAATACTGAGTTTCGGGAGGCCTGAGCAAAGCGCGCTTCACACAACCGCATGCTGTACTTTAAAGTCAGAGGAAACTTTCATCAATTCAGAGGGCTTTCTGAAGAACCATATGGATGCGAATTCTTGCAATCTGTCGTATGTCTGATCAGGCAGCTCCTGTATGTCTTCAGTTGGAAACTTCACAATAAAAGAGCCATTGTGACAGTTGATGACAACGGGTTATGTTGCTTGTTTGGGCACAGTTAACGTCACCCAAACAGTATTTGAATAGCCCATCCTAAACTTAATTCAACAAATATCGACAGTAATAAGTATTTCGAGGGGGTTGTTATTGTTGCAGTAGAATCCCATGAGAGAAGTTAGAATACATAATTTGAATACATACGGATGCAGGTTTGGTTCCTGGCAGCTGAAGTGAAGATACCTTCAGGTAGTAGCATTGGGAAAGGTTATTGAGATTATGAAAAGCCACCGTACATCAGAACAGGTAATAAAGGTCTGATTCAGTAAAGACAGGCCCTATGTTTATCAGTGGGTGTCTTTAAGAACAGATTGGACAATCATGCAGTTTCATTGGTTTGGTTTGGTGAAGCAAGGGAGGAGTAGGTGGACTGTTTTTTATATATGCCATATCTATGCATGTCACATAGAATCATAGAATCATAGTTGAGTTGGAAGGAGCCTATTGGGCCATCGAGTCCAACCCCCTGCTCAATGCAGGACACCACCTATGGGCTGGGCGTTCATGTGTAAACCAGCCCTTTATCAATATTCCTTCTAGAATTCAGGGGCAATCAACTTATGGCCTGAGTGATACATGATTTCCTCAGATTAATTGTACGCAGCCAACAACCTACTTTCAAAAGCCCTCTCCAATTAAGCAACTCATATCTCTGGGAAGAGTTATTTTGTGCTTCCTATGGCAGCTTGCTGGGTAAGGGGAGAGAGAGAGAGAGAGAGAGAGAGAGAGGGAGGGAGGGAGGGAGGGAGGGTAATCCCACCCACTTTGGGCTCTGGTCCTGCCCTGAGAGATTACCCATGAGGGAATGGATCCCTCAGAAGCAGAAGTGTCCCCTCCCCACACCTGCTGTGAGGCATAATCTCCCAGTAGCATTGAAACAGGAACAGGTATGGGTGCGACTGGAATTAGAGTCGGTCGACAGTGAGTGTGATCAATATATCCTGCTAAACCAATCCCAGGACATATAACACAAGATCCTATGAAGTGTTGGCTTTCTGCAGTAGTGCATGCCTCAACATTCTGCTGGAACACATGACTCAGATCAGCCAGAAGAATATTCTTCCTAACAAACAAAACATACTAATGTGTTTGACTCCCCATCCACTAATAATACCATGATTACCTCATCGCAGAAGTAACGAAGGTCACATCCTATTAAACTGCACCGTTGAGAGAAAAGAAATGATTAACTCTGTAAATATCAAATCCTTTCAATTATAACTTATGTGGCAGCATGGAAAATAGTAGGGGTGTGCACGGACCCCCCGGATCGGATTGGGACCCAGATTGGGACCTCCAATTTTGTCACGGATCGGATCGGACAAAATCGGAGGCCCCCCCGGACCGGATCGAGTCCGATCCCGATCCAAAAATCGGAAATTTTTGGATCGGCCGCCATTTTTTTCCCCATAGACTTGCATTGCAATGCAAGTCTATGAGGAAAAAATGGTGGCGGGTGGGTGAGGGGGGGCCTAACTCCCTCCCTCCCCGAGGCCGTCCACTGTGGACGGCCCTGGCAGGTAAGCCCCCCCGCGCTCCCTACTCCCCCCTGGGGCCGTCCGCTTACATCCACTGGCGCCCGCGGGCGCCAGCGGATAGAAGCAGACGGCCCCGGGGGGGTAAGCCCCCTCCCCCCACCACTGCTTACCTTACCGGAAAGGTAAGGGCCCCCCTCCTCCCCTCCGCGCACCCCCTCCTCCCCTCCGTGCGCCCCCCCGCTTTCCACTTTCATCGGCGGGCGCCCGCCGATCCGCTGATCCGCCCAAACCGGTTCGGAACCTTTTCGGATCGGTTCGGATTGGATCGGCCGATCCAGCTGTCGGATCGGAAATCGGATAATTTATCCGATTTCCCTCTGGATCGGATTCAGATTGTGGATCGGATCCGATCCAGTGCACATCTCTAGAAAATAGGGTGACCAGATAAAATCCAGGTCAGGGCTCATGTAACTTTAACAGTTGTAGAGAAAAGGGAATTTCAGCCAGTGTCATTTGTATGCAATTAGTTCCTGGTGAAATTCCCTCTTCATCACAACAGTTAAAGTTGCAGGGGCTCTGCCTTCTTTTGTATATGGTCACTCTAGTATAGTGCCTACACCTTTAACTGTTGTGATGAAGAGGGGATTTCACTAGGAACTAATTGCATACAAATGACTCTGGCTGAAATTCCCTTTTCTCTACAACTGTTAAAGTTACATGAGCCCTGACCTGGATTTTATCTGGTCACCCTAAAATAGAATGTATGTAAATTGGATGAAATAAATAAAAAGAATTGTGGGTTTCTTCCTCGCCTCTTTTCCTCCCCTCCAAATGAATAATAGAGTGTTATAGCACTTATCAATTTTAAAACACATTCCTAACACTTCTAACACTTCTTTGCATTCAGATGAACTATACTGGTTGAAATAATTTCCTTTGGGATGGAAAGTGTTTGTTAGAATTTAAATAAGAAATGCCCGTGAACAGGAAGCAGCCAGGAAAATGGCAGAAAGAAGGGTTTTTTTAATTAATATTATTCATTTTTTTCCCAATTGCATGCATGCTGTTGAACACATATTTCAGGGTCCTCAAATCACATCACAAGCTCAGAAATGAACTGACTTTGGCCGCTGTTTGCATTTCAGTCCATGTTTGATCCAAAAGGTGCAAACCATGTAAATTGGCCTAATCCACACCAAGCTGGATATTGCATTATGAAAGTGGTTTATAAAAGGCAGGAGTCACACTACTGCTTTATAGAGGCATTGAAGTGCACTGATAACTGTTGGGACCCATAAGACACATAACATATACTGCTTTCATACCACTTTTGTACCGCTATATCCTGCTTGGTGTGGCTTTTATATATTGCTTTCATACCACTTTCATGGTGCATTATCCAGCTTGGTGTGGATTTGGCCCAAAAATGAAGTGAGACAAATTTCTCCTACTTCCTTATATATTTCAAGTTGTATGTATGTGACATACAACATTCAGTTAGTGCTGAAATGTAGAATTTTGGTCTTTTTTAAAACTTTGAAATATTTTCTTTCTTTCTTTTCCTTTTCAGCATGCACAGCTATTTCTTAACCATAGTTTGATTAAAGTTTGGTATGGCTGTCAATGCCCTGTTAGCATCCCTTCAGGGACCACAATTGATCCAGTGAATGACATTTAGTTATCGTTAATATAAAGAACAGCAGTGCCACGGTCTGTGAATGTGGTGTTTTCAGAGGTCATAAAGAAGCACAAGGAGTGTAGATCGTCAACGGGAAATATGCTGAAATGTTCCAGAATGCCTATGCTCATAGGGCTCATGGATCCTTGAAGAAAACATTTGGTTGGTATTTCAAAGCAAACTGACCTAATCTGCAAGATCAGAATGCAGTCATAACCAAGAGTTTGCACTCCTCCAAGCTTTTGCAATGTAGTTAGCAGGTCTTTAAAGTGTTACCAGATGCTCCAAGGACTTACTTTAGAGTTTCTCAGTCTCCCCCCATCCCCACTTTTTAAATGCAAGAGCCACTCCAAGTGATTATAAAGCCCAACCACATTCAAATTGGATCACAAATGCCCCAGGGAACAATGGGGAATGATGATGTGTCATTCCTCCCCTGGACCCCATGTTGGGACCATAAGTTATGTATTTAAATGTGACTTAAAATAGTCACAAACAGAACTGGAAACTAGGCAGAAAGTACTTGGAAATGAGTACATGTCAAAATGACATTTCTGTGCATTTGTGTGCACAGTTTTCTTAATGTATCGGTGTTTGTATGTACTTTTGCTAAATATACATATTCTTTGCAAACACTTTCCTCTAATTTTTTAAATACTTTTTTCACTGAGCATTGCACTGTTTTATTGTATTCAGTGGTGGGGCATAGGCTATCTGTCATTTCTGTAACCAATTTCACTGCTTCCTTACATGTTATCACTTGTGAGCTGAGAGAGACTGACTTGTCATGAACTTCATAGATGAGCAAGGGTTGAACTTGTTCTCCGGCAGCCCAACCCTGCACTATAGCCCCTATCACACCCAGGGTTTTCTACAGTGTGTTTTAGAATTGCAATATTCCAGTGTATTCAAAACATTCACTTACATCTTAAAAAAGAAATGCATGTGAGATTTCTCAGATCCCTATTTTACAATAGGGAAATAATTCCGAACATGCATATACATTATGGACACATTTGGAAGGCCTGGAAATGCAGCCATTAGATGGGAAATCATTATGGATGCAACCTCAAGACTTTGTATCATATAACGTCAACCCTGAACCTCTTTGCATTGACATGCACCATCTTTACTAACTGGTGAAGAGAACAAGCAGAGGGTGAGAACAAACATGGTCTAAATATAAAAGGGACCAACCGGTTGAACATTGGTTATCTGACACAGTGCTCAGCATGTGCCTTTATGACAGCATCACACATGATGTGAGATGAGTGTCGTCGATCTATGCACTGTTGGCATCAGCAGCTGTCTCCTTGGCAGAGTCTACAGACAGCTCCTGGCAGATCTTTAGTTGCCGCCGGGGCTGTCATCTGGTTACACGCCCGACTTTTCCTCTTTTCATAAGGTTTACTCCATTTCATGTCAATCTGGTGTTCCATCAGAATTGCTTCTGAAGCCTTTCTGTATGTTGAGAGAGGCTAAATAAAAATTGAACTGTGCAAAATTCTCATCCATCAGCATGCATGGCAGTTAGTCTGGACAGTGATAATCCAGATGGTCCAATGGTCCAATTGGTATAAAACCACTGCCTAATATTCCTATGAGTGATCATGGATAGTTGGAGGGTCCATTCAAACTCTACTTGCTGAGACTGGTAACACATCTTCTTATACAGAGAGGTCTACCATGAGTTCATCTTTCAATTCAGGATCCATGCAAACTTCTGGAGGCTCACATGGGTTAGACAATTTCATCATGGATAGATGTAGCTACAACTAGATGGAACCTCCAGTTTCAGAAGCAACAGTAACAATAGGTTGGAAGACTGGATGCATCTGAGAAACAGGATCCTGGACTAGATACATTGTTGGTCAGCTCCACCAGCTGCGATTTGGTGATGGTGATGATGGTGATGACCTTTATATCCCACACTTCTTCCAAGGAAGGTAAGATGACACAAATAATTCTCCTCCCCTGCCATTTTAGCCTCACACCATTCCTGTGAGGTAGGTTAGGCTGAGCAGCCCAGGTCACCCAATGAACTTCACCATGCCTGAGGGCATATTGAAACCAGGGTTTCCACAGTCCCAGGTCAACACTCTAACTACAGCATCAGCAAAGATGTTATTGGGGTCTGGGAACCTGGGTGACAATATATATCCATAAAGTTGCTCAAAGTAAAAGAGATGCAGTGCAGAAGGGTAAAAATGTCAACATATTGCAACTGCACCCTAAGAAATAGTGTGATAACTCTGAAACACTAGCTTATAGAGATCTCTTTGTTTTAGTCCTGTCACTTTGCCTCAAACAATGCTTTTTTATTTAAGGCAAGGTCTGATAATAGATACCATCAATGCAGCCCACCGCAGAACTACCAATAGCTATCTCAGCATAACATAAAAGTGAGATCCCTAATTAATAGCTGTGTAAGTCTCATCTTCCCTGCCCCTTTAAGGAATGTTGTATAAGGAATGTTGAAGTACCTTTTGCTCAAGACACTGGCTCAATTCGGACGACACAACAAACAACTGCTGTGGGGGAAACAATCGTCAGTTGTTTTGACTATCGTGTCATCTGAATGCTGCCATAGTCAACTCAGTGCTGATCCTAATCCACACCACAGTTGATTAGTTATTACCATGTTGTGTGGGGAGTACCCCCTAGTTGAACAACTGTAAAGTTGATTATTACCCCATCATTGACTATTGTGTCGTCTGAATTGAGCCTCTGTGTCTTAGGCAAGTCCATGCAAGCATAGAAGATATGATATGTGGTGCAGAACGTGGGGAGCATATAGATAATAGGAGGTTTTGTGAATTAGCAAAGCCTTATCCTTAGCCCACAGGGCTGCAAAGATAAACTTGATAGAGAATATGGGTTGCTGTGAGTTGGGATGGTCAAAGCACTCTGCACCCCTACCCCCATAAGCTGCTTGCCAGACCACCTCCAGTTACTTGTACATTGAGACCCTGATTTGGAATCTATTGCTGGACTTGCTGACTTTGACTCAGTGTGGATTCGAGCCCTGGAACTTTCTCTTGAAGAAAACAATGTTCCAATAGCCTCTGCCAAGGCTATCTGATGTATTCAGGTCTATAAATACCCTAAACATTGCCATGCTGGAAAGCTGGCGTGTGTAACCAAATTTGCTGCAATAAGGTTTTGTTGCTATCTGGGTCCTATGTCAGGTTGCCAGAGTATGGCCCTTTCTACACCTGAGGGGTGTAGAGGGCAGAGGGTGGGTGATCCCGGAAGTACCTGCTTCTGGGATCAGCATCTTCAATCCTCCAGGCCATGATGCACTCATCACGCCCACCATTTTGAAGTTCCAGGGCCCTGAGGAGAGCACCCAAGCACTCCTGCGCTGAGGTAAGTGGTTTTCTGCACCACCCTGCCTCCTTACCCTGGCCACCACACTCTGCCCACACTCTGCCCACACTTTGCCAGCACTTTGCCCATACTTTGCCAGCACTTTGCTCACAATTTGCCAACACTTTGTCCACACTCTGCCCACACTTTGCCAGCACTTGGCTGCATTTTGCCCACACTCCGCCCACACTTTGCCAGTACTTTGCCAGTACTTTGCCAGCACTTTGCCCACACTTTGCCAGCACTTTGCCCACACTCCATCCACATTTAACCAAGACTATTCCCACACTCTGCCCACACTCTTCCATCACTTTGCCAGCACTTTGCCCACACTTTGCCCACTCTCTGCCCACACTTTGCCAGAACTTTGCCCACAATTTGCCAACTCTTTGCCCACATGCTGCCCACATTTTGCCAATACTTTGCCAGGACTTTGCCCACACTCCGTCCACACTTTGACAGCACTTTGCTGCACTTTGCCCACACTCCACCCACACTTTGCCAGTACTTTGCCAGCACTTTGCCCACAATTTGCCAACTCTCTGCCCACATGCTACCCACATTTTGCCAGCAGTTTGCCCACACTCCGTCCACACTTAGCCAGCACTTTGCCCACACTCCACCCACACGTTGCCAGCACATTGCCCTCAATTTGCCCTTAATTTGCCCAGAAGCCGAACTGAAGCTGTCCTGGAACCGCCCTGGAACTGCCCTGGAACCGCCCTGTAGCCAAAATGAAGAAGCCCTTAATCTGAACATGGCCCTCCTGAAGCTTTCCTGAAGCCACCCTGAAGCTGCCCTGAAGCCAAAATGAAGCCGCCCTGAAGCCAAAATGAAGCCAAAATGATGCCGCCTGAAGCAAAAATGAAGCCTCCCTGATACTGAAATTAAGCCGCCCTGAAGCCGAAATGAATCCACCCAGTAACAAACATGAAGCTGGCCTTAAACTGGTTTAAGGCCAACATGAAGCTGAAATGAAGCCGTCCTGAAGCAGAACTGAAGCTGCCCTGAAGCCTCCCTGAAGTTGTCATGAAGCCACCCTGAAGCCAAAATGAAGCCAAAATGAAGCCGAAACGAAGCCGCCCTGAAGCCAAAATGAAGCTGCCCTGAAGCCGAAATGAAGCCGCCCAGAAGTCAAAATGAAGCTGCCATGAAGCAAAAATGAAGCTGCCCTGAATTCGCCAAGAAGCCGCCCTGAAGCCGCCCTGAAGCCACCCTGAAGCCGAAACAAACCCACCCTGGAACCGCCCTGAAGCCGAAACAAAGCCAAAACGAAGCTGAAACGAAGCCGAAATGAAGCTGCCCTGAAGCTGCCCTGAAGCCGAAATGAAGCATAAATAAAGCCGCCCTGAAGCCGAAACGAAGACGCCCTGAAGCCAAAACGAAGCCGCCCTGAAGCCAAAATTAAGCCAAAATGATGCCGCCTGAAGCGAAAATGTAGCCTCTGAAGCCGAAACGAAGCTGAAATGAGGCCAAAACGAAGCCAAAATGAAGCTAAAACGAAGCTGAAATGAAGCCGAAACGAAGCCGAAACGAAGCCGAAATGAAGCCGAAATGAAGCCGAAATGAAGCCGAAATGAAGCCGAAATGAAGCTGACCTGAAGTCGCCATGAAGCTGGGCTGAAGCTGTCCTGGAACCGCCATGGAACCGCCCTGGAACTGCCCTGAAGCCAAAATGAAGAAGCCCTTAATCTGAACAGAAGCTCTCCTGAAGCTTTCCTGAAGCCACCCTGAAGCCACCCTGAAGCCACCCTGAAGCCACCCTGAAGCCAAAATGATGCCGCCTGAAGCGAAAATGAAGCCTCCCTGATATTGAAATGAAGCCGCCCTGAAGCCGAAATGAAGCCGCCCAGTAGCAAACATGAAGCCGGCCTGAAGCCAGCTTAAGGCCAACATGAAGCTAAAATGAAGCCGTCCTGAAGCAGAACTGAAGCTGCCCTGAAGCCTCCCTGAAGCTGTCTTGAAGCCGCCCTAAAGCCGCCCTGAAGCCAAAATGAAGCCGAAATGAAGCTGCCCTGAATTCGCCCAGAAGCTGCCCTGAAGCTGCCCTGAAGCCAAAATGTGCATAATTCTGTCTGCTGTACATAATTCTGTCTGCTGAACATAATTCTGGTTGCCCCATCTCAAAGGGATATAGTAGAGCTGGGAAAGGCAGAGAAAGGGGCAACCACATCACCAAAGGATAAGAACTTTGGGCTTTGTAGTCCAAATCATTTGAAGGGCACCATTTTGGGGAAGACCAACTCAGGTAGATCTTTCATCTAATTCAGCAGGGCTCTTCTTGGGTGTGTGTGTGTGTGTGTGTATATATATATATATATATATATATATATTAGGGGTGTGCACTGGATCGGGTCTGATCCACGATCCAGAGCCGATCCAGGGGAAATCGGATACAATTATCCGATTTCTGATTGCCCTTCTGGATTGTCTGATCTTTCCCAAACCAGTCCGGAAGGACCCTATCCGGTTCAGGAAAAATCAGAGGATCGGCGGGCACCTGCTGGCGCCCACCGCCACTTCCATTGGTGGGTACCAGCAGGCACCCGCCAATGGAAGCAGACAGGGGGGGGGGGCTTCCCTGGCTGGGCTGTCCACTTCCATCGGCGGGCAGCAGTAGGTGCCCACCGATGGAAGTGGACAACCCGGCCAGGTGAGAATCGTGGCGCTCTCCTGTAAACTAGGCCACGAGGCCTAGTTTGCAGTAGTTTACAGCCGGCGACGGAGGAGGACACCCCACCAGGCAAGGAGCGGGGGGGCTTCCCTGGCAGGGCTGCACACTTCCATTGGTGGGTGCCAGAGGGCACCCGCCGATGGAAGCAGACAGCCCAGCCAGGTGGGGAGGGAGGGAGGAGGGGGCCCCACTTACCTGCTGGGGCATCTTCTTACTTCACCTGCCAGAGACCTACTGAGAACTAGGCTTCGCGGCCTAGTCCTCAGGAGAGTGCCAGGTGATGACCTGGTGCTCTACTGAGGACTAGGCCATGAAGCCTAGTTCTCAGTAGATCTCTGGCAGGTGAAGGAAGAGGACGCACTGGCAGGTAAGGAGGAGCATGGGGGGGCTTACCTGCTGGTGCCATCCGCGGGCACCCACGGATGGCCACGGGAGGTAACTGCATGGGGGAGGGACAGGTTGAGTGGAGGTAGGCCCCCACTCACCCACCCGCTGCCATTTTTCCCCACAGACTTGCATTGGGGGAAAGCTTTCGTTCTGATGTCCGATTTTTGGATCAGGATCAGGCCTGATCTGGTCCGGTCTGGGGGACCTCCGATTTTGTCCGATCTGATCCGGGACAAAATTGGAGGTCCCGATTTGGGTCCCGATCTTATCCGGTGGGCCCCTGCACATCCCTAATATATATATATGGCACAATTTGGCAAAGAAAAACTTACATTTCACTTCCACATACAAAATCCAAAAAGAAAGCTAGGTCTTCCTTTGGCAATGCTTGGTGCAAGGTTCCCATATTCATCCAACGTAGGCTGACTAGATAAAATCCAGGTCAGGGCTCATGTAACTTTAACAGTTGTAGAGAAAAGGGAATTTCAGCCAGTGTCATTTGTATGCAATTAGTTCCTGGTGAAATTCCCTCTTCATCACAACAGTTAAAGGTACATGCCCTATACTAGAGTCACCATATATAAAAGAAGGCAGGGCCCCTGCAACTTTAACTGTTGTGATGAAGAGGGAATTTCACCAGGAACTAATTGCATACAAACGACACTGGATGAAATTCCCTTTTCTCTACAACTGTTAAAGTTACATGAGCCCTGACCTGGATTTTATCTGGTCACCCTAATTCAACATACAGAACCTATTTTGTGAAAATCAGATTCCTCTTTCTTCCCCCCACTCTTTTTTCTTTCTTCCATTCAGGGCACACCTATATCTCCTCCGAAGACAAACAAAGCCCACAAAATACACAAGAACAAAAGTGAGTGTGGATGGCACTGAGCTAATGGCAACATCTATAGAAGATCAATGAGATATAGGCCAGTCCAAGCTGCTTCACATACTAACATCAGAAATTCCCAACAAAACATTTCTTCCCCTCCTCACCCTCCAAAAAGAAGAATCTCGGCTGGGAATCAAATAATCTGAATGCTTCATGGTAGACAGTGAAAACAAAATTTCTGACGATTCCGTTGGAAGTGCATGTATGAGGCAAAGTTGATTTTATCTTGGCGGGGTGTGGGGAGGTCTGTTGAGGTCAAGCGGTATCTGAGCAAACCTCCTGCTCCCCCCCCTGTCCAAGCCCCCAACGTCAAAGTAATGGACTAGGACAGGAGTGTCAAGCTAAATTATTCATATAGGTTGGCTTCATTTTTATTTATGGCCGGAGGGCTGGCAGCAAAGAGAAAGAGGAGAAGAGAAGAAAATTTCTTTTCTGATTCGGGAAACGAATTGATAAACTGTACCGACCCCGCTGAGCTCATGATAGAGGAAGTCCTGTGTGAAACGCAATGGCTGCATCACCACCGTTACTGCCTCTCATCCACCTGTGCTCTGAAATAATAATAATAATAATAATAATTATTATTATTATTATTATTATTATTATTTATAACCCGCCTCTCCCTTCGGATCGAGGCGGGGAACAACAACAATATAAAATACAAGAATCACAAACAATTAAAAATTAAAAAAAAGAAAAAATACATCATTAAAACATTAAAATTTCATTTCTGACCTCTTGTTGCTGGTGGCATTGTTTTTTGAATGGGGAAAGTGTGCATTTCATATAGGAAGAAGCACACATTTCTGTATACATTTCTGAATACTTTCCCATTGTCTGATGTAGGCTATTAAAAAGGGCATTCCAAAGTGTGCATTTTTTCCAACGTAAACAGGTTTTTTTTAATGTGATTGCATGCTCAGGAATGGGTGAAAGTCCCTGGAAGGGGAGGGGGAATGCATTCCTTTCTGCTTTTGTATTCTTGTTTGGGTTGTGAACAGGGCAAGTTCAGATGATTGGCAAGCTCAAATGAAATTCTCATAAATTCCTACTCCTGATCACCATTGCAACTGCCCATCCAGGAGCAAAGCGGCATCCAGAGCTCCCCCAGACTGTGGATATGTTACAGAGGGAATGCTAACCCACCCCCAAACAGGCTGAATATCAAGTTGCAGCTTGGGTAAAACAATACAAATAAACAACAGTTCTCTCCCCCTCCCCCCCCCCAAAAAATTGAGAGTACCACTGAAAAAAATATGTATAGCAAGGACAAAACAAAGTTTACAGTAGCAGAAGAAAACAAAAAGGTCTTCCACCAGTTCAGTAAAAGAAGTGTTCCAAAGATCACCATGTGTGGCTGAAGGTCAATATCCAAGTTTTATAAAAAGTGGTGGTGTTTGAGTAGCTTCTTCAGTTCTGAGATTCTTTTCTTAATTTGTCCATAAGAGCTAAGCCCCAAAGCTGTGCCAACCAGATTTCAAATAAATCTCCATCCAAGGATCTCCAGCATTTGGTTATAGTGAGTCTTGCCAGTTGCAGCTTTCTCCTTATGTGGAGAGAAATGTACGTTGCTACTCAGCTTCTCAAGCAAACCACTTGGCAGGGCGCCTTTTCTGGAGGGTGGCATAAACTGGCGATGTTTCAGTCCACGGTAGAAAAGATACTGGTGGTGTTTACCCATCCAGCATATTATGTGAGAACACTTCCAGTTATCTGGTACTGATCTTTATGCTGTTGTACTCCTCAAAAGTTGCTGAAGATTTCAAAAATAAAAGGAGCAAGGAGATAAGACATGTTTCCATTGAGCTAAAATTGTGTATCTGCTTAGAGGAGGGGGAGCTGATTTTCAGTCCTGTCTTCGTATTGGACTTCTAAACTTGACGGAAAATGAATCTTCTTTAAAAGAGCGTTGACTGGTCATACATCACTGCAAATTCTTCCTGCTTTCTGTTTTCTCAATTACTGGGCCTTGTGAAGCCAATCCCTTCCCATTGCTGTTGGGAATAAAGATAGCACTTCCTATTATGATATGCTGTTTATTCTCCACATGTTCACATAATCATTCATACTGTTCTATTGAGACATGTCTAATGCATCATCATCTATGAGGGGGTAAAATTGTATTGCCAGGAAAAATAATTATATATATATATATATATATATATATACATATATATATATTAAAAAAAACAGAAAGTAAGGAAGTCCCCTTTGATTTCATCTTAAAATGTCAAAGGGGAAAAATATTCAGAAAATAAGCTTCTGAACACTTAAGGCACATACAGTATATTGGTTTTGCACCAGTTTAAGAGTCTTCATTTTCTCCTGAAGCATCTTGCTAAGAATTCTATCACAAATCCCTACCACCTGACCACTCCATACACAGCCCATACAACTACAATTCCCAGAGTTCTGGGGGTTGAGGAGAGAGATACTTGAGGGAGCACCTCTCCCTATATCTGCCTGCCTGAGACCTGAGATCTGTTGGGGGAGCCCTTCTCTGTGCCCCACCAACACAAGATATACACTATGGTGGGACATGGGAGAGGGCTTTCTCTGTTGTGGCACCCCGGCTGTGGAATACCATTCCCCTGGAGGCCTGATTGGTTAAGACATGGCTTTTTAATTAAGCCTTTAATGGCTAAATTCGCTAGCCTGCACAGTGTCTTGTTTTAATTGGATTTTACTGTTTTAAAATTGTGTATTGGTTTTAATATATTAATGGTTTCATTTATGTTAGAATTGTATATTTATTCTATTTTATATGTATGATTTTATCTGTATGCCACCCTGAGAGCCTTGTGATATAGGGCGGGATATAAACATTTTAATTAATAAAATAATAAATATAAATAATAAACATTGCTACAGCAGCAGTTTAAGAGTTGGCTGGAGATACGGATAGGAGAAGCAGCAATTTCCAAGCTTGTCTGAATTCTCCAAAAGTCAGTTTAAAGTTCATTTCAGCTTGCTTCCATTTTTGATTTTGACAAGTTTTGTCAGCTTATTTGAATGCACATTTTGAATGGGAATTCAAATTTGAATGGGAAAGCTGCATTTCTGTGATTTAAAAAAAAAAAAAAAATGTGCAGGATCCCACTTACCCCCTCCACACACAGAGAGAGTTTCGGAATGGAATTGCACTTTTGGGAATTTGTAAAGTTTTTATTTTTATTTTTTAAAAAACTTGTTCCTACTCTCCTTTGCATTTGGGACAGCAAAAATATGTTATACAACTCTTAATATTGATGTTATGGCATCCTACTGGTAGAGTTGGCAGGGGTGGAGACAAGGGTTGGATCCGGAAAATCCATGTTCTCTCTCCTTCCTGACCATTAACCCATGCCCATGTCAGGGGGCTTGAACATGCTTAGGCAAAGTTTATGCAAAGTTTATGCAAATAGTGTCCTTTTTGTGGTCTTTTTGGGGGTGTGGAGGTGATGTGTTAACAGACACCCTAGGCTTTGCATGAAATACAAATGCCTTAATTTTGAAATGTTGCTGTATACTTCCTTTGATGGCTGGTGGATACCAGCTACTGACAACACCACATCAGCTTGCACGGTTGAGATGGGCAAATGACCGATGTTTAAGATCACTAGGATTCTCCAAATATGATCTTGTCCCTCATCTCATCCCTGATTCCTGTTTGCGTTCACAATCACTGCTCATTCTGGGCGAATGGGGGAAATTGCAGAAATTGAGCAGGGATAGAACCTGAATTGTCAGTCTGCAGGGGAAATTGGTACAAATTAGGAAACTGGTGCAAAATAGAACTGAGGAACATTGCACAAAAAAATTGAACATGAGCACATTTCTGTCAGTTTGAGAACATTTTCGGCAGAGACATACTTGCACTCACAATTATGTTCGGGTCTTTAAAACAGGGCTTACTCACATGTTTTATGCGCAAAAATAAAATCCTTTTGGGAAGAGATTAGACTAAGGATAAACTTTGTACTGAAACAGTCTTTAATATGGAATGTTGTGCATGTCCTCCTAAATTACCTACTGGCTTCTTGGAAGTTAACACATGGCCAGCCCAAATAGATTTTCAGTGCCCTTATGTCAGCTAAAAGATTTATATTATTACATTGGAAGGATAAATGTTCACCTCCCATAATGTAATGGACTTATGACTTAACAAAACTATCAACATTTGAATGGCTGTTATATAGACACCTCCCGAGTGGTTAGATATGTGGATATTTGGTCCTCTTTTCTTGAAACCAAGCATAATCCCCCCCCCCCACTTTTTTATGAATGGGGGGATGATGACATTCCTATGTACGTCATGTTTGTTTTTCTTTTCCATGATTTATTTTCTATCCTGTTTTTGTTAAATTCACAATAAAAGGGGAAAAGGAAAATAAATAAATAAATAAATATCCACATACATCCCTATTGAGTAGTACAAAAAGTAGCAGTTTGACTGTACCCATGGAAGAGGGAAGGAAGAGGCTGAGTTTAGGAGCTGGCTAGCAGGAAGGACTCTTGAGGAGCTCCAAGTAAATGTTCTTTCTTTTGGGGAAGTATTGCCGCTTTAGGCTGACACCATCTGTCAGAGTGTCTGGCTAATCAACACGCCTGGGTAAAAATAAACAGATATTATACCTACTCCAAAACACCAGTCTTTTCAGCTCATAATGAATGCTGCCCCAAGATCATGGAACTGGAGAGAGGAAAGCAATACATCTTGCTACCAAATTCTACATCATTAAAAGTTAAGGTTGCTATACTCTCTCTCTCTCTCTCTCTCTCTCTCTCTCTCTCTCCGTGTGTGTGTGTGTGTGTGTGTGTGTGTATACACAAACAGATGAGGTACAGAGTATCGCAGCCTGAGGCAGCCCATTTTACAAGCATGTCACTCAGTGTGCAACTTGATCATCATTGTGTTTTATGAACAGTGCTATTAGTTGGGAAGCTAGCAGCCATAACTCTGTGCAACGTTGCATCGCTGTTCCGCATCCCTATGCTTCTGCACGTCCATCACCATATTTTTTTACGAAATGGCAGAGTTATTTAATATTTCACTTAAACGGTTCTGCATTATGTGCTTTTAGAGCCGCTGTAAATTTTCAAAGCAGTGCTGAAGCAACTGAAAAGGGACGCGGCAGTCCTATGGGGGCAGAAGAGATGGAATCTGAAGCTGAGGATGGTGATGGTGAGATGAGTTTTATTGAGCGTGTTTCTGGTTGATTCCCCTTGTCATGTTTTCCCTCTCTTTGTTCCCAATGTTTCCTGGGGGGGGGGGCAGGCTATTCTGGAGGAGCTGGTCTGGGCAAGAAGATAGCTTTCAATTTGGTGGCTCCATTTGGTGGCTCCATTTGCCAATGGAGAATTGAGAGCAGAATGCTTGGTGGAGGTTTCTCCCTGCATAACAGGGAGGCTTCTGACATGGACCTCCTTCATTCCTGGATCTCTCTCTCTCTGTGGTCAGAGAGAGAGAGAGACAGAGACAAAGACAGAGACAGAGAGACAGAGAGAGATCCATTGTATGTTAGGGCCCCTGGGACACTGTTCTGGACACTACCAAATTGCAGCATACATGTCGTAGAGCAGTATCTGACAAGACCACTCTGTCTCTGCTGGTTCCATTGCACAACACAGCTTTCTCACTTCTAAAAATAACCTTAGAAACAAGCAGAAAATGTTTCCAGATCAGAACAGCTCAGCAGGAATTCTTATTCTTTAATCCAGATTTCAGGCAGAAAGCAACAGACACCAGATTAACACCATGGAACCATGAAAGAACAGGAGGGAGGAAAGCTACATCTCTGATACTTAATGTATGATGCCCACGTACAGTGAGCTTGATTACTGCATGGGCATGGATGGATTTTCTGATTAAAATTAAATGTTGTACATTGTAACCCGAATATTATATAGGATAGCCTTCCACAAGTGATGTCCTCTGATTCCAGACATCTTGAACTACAACTCTGAACATTCCTGACACTCAGCCATTCTGGCTGGCGATGATGGTAGTTTAATCCAAAACATTTGGAAGGCACCAGGTTGGAGAAGTCTGATCTAGGGCTTCAACAATGATGATGCATAATATCAATCAAAAGAAGTTAAGTTTCACATCAAACACTTTTGAATTCGACTACATGGTCTTTTGAATTAATTGTCACGGTCCTTATTTATTGTGCAGGGCAGAGTGGATAGTATTACTAAACATTATTCCTGGCACAATTTCCTCTTATTTCTTTGCAAGTAATAACTACCATTGAAATTCGACTGAAACGTTTGAGAAAAAGTAGTCTGTCTCTGGCAGACGGTGTGAAAACTTTTACTGCTGCTGTAGCTTTCTCCTGCCCTCTTCTAATGCAAACACTTGCCCAGTTATTGAGGTATAAATCCATTCTTTATAGACAGCTGCAAAATAGACAATGTGTGTATTGGGCATGGATTGAATAACTTTGTCTTTTGTAAAAGTTTCTTTTACAGTTCCATTACTGGTTGAGTTGTTGTTATTTTTAAGTCCTTTCACCCAATTAAAATGTTTCCCCATAAACGAAAGTTATATTCCTTAAAGAACTGCCAAGTAAACAACAAACGTTGTTTAGGCCTGTGCAGATGTTCTAAATTTAGGGTTGGTTAATGTGTAGTGTGTAGAGCAGGATTGACCGCTAGGACCTATCCATGGGTGCCATACATTCATCATACCTTCTGTAAATGCCTTACCCCATGCCTGGTTTGCTCGGACATGGGGAAGCCGTTGTAGATGAGGGACGAACACACGATGGGGAGACTTGCCATTGGCAGCCTTAGCGTGGTGCCACTGGAGGGGCCCAGGCAGTGTTCTCAGCTGCTGGCACCCCTCCCTTCCACCTCATTGATCCACAGCTCCCTCCCTGTATGCAGTGTGGGCTTTGCTGGTCCTCCTTCAGGGAGGAATTTTTGGCTCATAGTCTGATTGGCCTGGGCTATGTGCTTGTTTGCCTACTTCCCATGGTAAGTGGGGTAGGGAGTACAAGGTCTGGTGATCTTGTTTCAGTCAATTTGGTCACATTTGGAAGGTAGGTGCAGGCATCTTTTTTTTTGGAAACGGGGTTAGTGAGCTTCAGAGGGTGCATGGTAGTGACTGATAATGCCGGAGGCTTCCTGCTAGGAGATCCCCTGGGGGATGATGACAGGGAAATGCCCCCTTCCCCAAATGGGGGAAGCCTGGGGGGTGACCTTTCAGGCGCCACTCAACTGGCTTTGAATATCTCACCCAATTTATGGCATGGCAGGATACCAGCCTGGACAGGATACCTGCTTCGGTTCTTCCCCTTTTGCAGATCTTTCAATAAATGTGGCCCAAATTTAAATCCATTACTTGAGTCTTGTCTTGTTATTTCTTCCCTCCACTTACCCACAAAGATCCTGCATTCTTACAGCATACCCTCCTGTATGTGTGATTTGAGCTCCTGGGAAATGGAGGATTGTGGAATATATAGCAGCCCTATTCAGCAGTTATCCCTGAAAAGGGATGCTAGGGATGGGGAAGGAATTCGTTTGGTTTACATCTTGATGCGAACTTACTGAATTTCTCACTTTCGAACCAAGACACAAACCTTTCGTGCAACCTTAAAATCAAAACACTGGCAAAGTTTGGAACAAAGCAAAGTTGAGATGGGGGAGGCCTCAATGTTTGGTATAAACTGAATTTAAGAGTGAAAAAGTGAAAAACACGGGACATTGAAAATCATTGAATTGTCCACCTTTAGCCCTAACATCCTTTCATGTGTTGAACGGAAAGCAGCAGAATTCTACTCATGGTCACTTGAATGGAATGGAATTATGGGGAATGATTTGTCACAGCACTAGAATAAAATGAGTGGGAGGCCATGCACACCATACCTCCCCCCTCAGTCTCCAAATGAACGTGAGCATAATAGTTTGTACTATTAGGTTTGTCCCCGGGTGGATCTGCAGTGGTGGCAGGTCATTTATATGATGCAGACATCATCACGAAGCCATCCAGGGGCAAACCCCCAAAGCTCCAGTTTAAAAAAGTCAGGGACATACCACAACTTTTTTTCTCTTGGAGTGAGGTGATGACGGCATCTGCTGTCTGTTGCCTGGCTTTGGAGCTGCAACGGAGATGTGTCTGGGCAGATGGCAAACCCGGATTGGATGCCATCTGCCCAGACAAGGGGGAAGGGTGGACCTGCAAGCTGAATGGTGGCTGGCCCACCTCCACAGTTCTCCAGCATTGTGAGAAGCCCCCAAATGGTTAAAAAAAAATAGGAGGTGCGGAGGTGCAGGTTCCCCATGCATGGGTGCAGCACCTCCTCCTAAGTAAAAGAAAACAAATCAAATAAACAAACAAATGGGGATGTGTGGAGGCACTCCTCACATGCAAACGCCCGCGCTTGTTCCTTTGCATGTGGATAACAGGAGGGAGCGCAAAAGCAGGAGTTTTGGGGCTCGCAGTGCAAAAGCGCCATCGTCAAGATGCAGCCCTGGTCACACGAGGCTTCTACTCACGTTCAAGCCAGCACAAGTAGCAGCCCATTCCCCAAACACACAAATTGCTGAAAATGAAATAATAATAGTCCAGCACTATTTAATTCTTAATTCAGGGTTAATATCCAAACAGGGCTAGGGCTTGACTGTTCAGGAATGTGTGTCCACCATTTGTTTCTTCATTTTAGGCCAGAACTGTCGGAACATTCGGAAAGTGTGAATGATCATGAATAATGCAATTCCGATTCATACAACAGTACAAGAGTTGGGGATTCAGTCAGTTCATGGCTGAATTTACAAGACCACAATCGTCCTCAAGCATCCCTGTCACACGGAGGGTAATTCCCAAAGCACCACAAACGTTCCCTTCTCAATAAACATGGATAGCTCACTACTTCAGTTCATTAGCAGTTAGGATGGAAGGATTTGTCAATTCTGGTTTCACTCAGTGGCTCAATTCGGACAACACAATAGTCAGTAGTGGGGTAATAATCAACTTTACTGTTGTTCATCTAGCGGGTACTCCCCACACAACATGGTAATAAATAATCAACTGTGGTGTGGATTAGGATCAGCGCTGAGTTGATTATGGTAGCATTCGAATAACACTACAGTCAAAACAACTGACGATTTTTTCCCCCACATCAGTTGTTTATTGTCCGAATTGAGCCAGTTTCTGTTTCTCATTCCTCCCCAAACCCCCAATCATAATTGGAATCATCTCAAACTTTGAGAATTTCTCCATTCTTCAATTCATTTTGTACTGAACATTGAGATTTTCCTTTCTAAAAGTTACATGAAAATGTATAAGCTTTTTTCCCCCTAACACAGTTTTTCTCAAAAACTTGCATTTTTGTATGCAGTTTTGCCTAATGTATACATTTTTTGCAAGCAAATTTTTTCTAATATAATGCATTTTAAAGCTATTCACCCCATAATAAATACGTCTTCACACACATTATTTTTGATTGGAGGACTCCACTGCAAAATTCATAGAAGAACAGATTTTAAAGAGAAAGGGCCTGTTCACACGCTAAGCCATGGTTAGGCAGTTAGCCCCTTTGCAGAAAATGGTTAGTGAGCATATTTGAACCACGGTTATGTAGCCACCATGGTTACAAATGGTACACACAACATGCTAAGTCATGACTCACATGACACACTAAGCCATAATGTTTAGCTCAAAGTGTTTCACCACCATGGCTTAGCGTGTTGTCTGAACAGGGCAATAGTGATAAATAAGTGGAAAATATGGTAAGTATGAAAATGCGAACTGAACAAATTTCTCACCCATGCCTACTAGCATCCAAAGTCCAGGAGTAGCTACTGTGTGAATGCTGCTTGGCTCCTATCTGTTTCACTCTGGAACCACACTTCAGCTGCTCTCCATATTTCCACAACACAAAACCTGTTAATTTTATTTCATTTGCCAAAAGTTGAGAAGCGCCTGTGAAAAATAAAAGGCATTATGCATATTCACAGATCATGTTGTTTTATTGCATTGACTGCTCTGCAATGGGCTGGTTATTTTATGTAGCTCTGAGCATTATGGAAGACATTAAAGCATCTCTCCCACCTCAGCTATCAGCATCATTTACTTGCTCACACAGCCCTTGCCGGCGAAAAGCACAACTTTGTGCTTTTAACAACCCTTATTCTAAAGGTGTAATGGGCCAATCCCTCGCCAACACAAAATTATGATGGATCCAACATGGAAGTCCATGTCTAATGAACAGGAGATGATGAGATGGGAAACCTGCATCTGGACCTAACACAGGTGGCCATTCTCTTGATGGAATGGAACCTCCATCAAAAGCAATTCCCTGAATGGAGATAAGTAATGATTTAAGTAGGGAAGGGCGAATGAGCAATGTTCAAGATTGTTAGGATTCACTGAACAATGGTCCTGTTCAAAAGACACCTTAGCCCATGATGGTTAAGGCCTTTTTGTTAACAAATAAGCCTTAACCACAGCGGGTTAAGGTGTCTTCTAAACAGGGCCACTGTCTCACCACTTGCCTCATGCCTGATTCCCAGTCATGTTTGGGATTGCTGCTCACTCTGCATGAATGGGAGATTGGCACAAATTAGCAACGACCAAACAGGACACTTACACAAATATCCCAAAATTTGTCCCTTCATAGACTAAAGTGGAGCTGATTCAGCCTACTGAGGAAAAACTTGGAATTGGAAACATGATGAAGGTGAGTGTATGTTCAACAATTTGCAAAACATTTTGGTGGAGAGGTACCACTCCTCATGCATGGGGCTTCTAATGGGGCATGTTTGATGTTTTGTTTGGGGGGGGAACAAAACTTTCATACAACCCTAGATTTAATTCCTTTGATCTTAAATCATAACAATGTGATGACCAATGATAAATCCGATCAACAATTATGGAATAAATTATTGATTATAGGCCTGTAGCACTAACCACCTTGAAATAAACTCTAGCATATATTACATGGATTTCTGATATATTCTAGAGCCAGTGTGGCATAGTGGTTAGAGTGTTGGACTGGGAGTTGGGAGATCTAGGTTCAAGTCCCCATTTGGCCATGGCAGCTCACTGGGTGATTTTGGGCCAGTCACAGACTCCAAGCCCAACTCGATGGCCTTATAGGCCCCTTCCAACTCTACTGTTCTATGATTCTATGATACCTCACAGGGTTGCTGTTGTGGGGATAAAAAATGGAGATAAGGAAAATTATGTGTGCTGCCTTGGATTCCTTGGAGGAAAAAAGTGGGATAGGGATGCAATAAATAAATAAGTAAATATAAATTTAGCCGCTTGAATATTTATTCCATTTGTTTATATTCACTTATATATAGGGTGACCAGATAAAATCCAGGTCAGGGCTCATGTAACTTTAACAGTTGTAGAGAAAAGGGAATTTCAGCCAGGGTCATTTGTATGCAATTAGTTCCTGGTGAAATTCTCTCTTCATCACAACCATTAAAGTTGCAGGGGCCCTGCCTTCTTTTGTATCTGGTCACTCTAGTATAGTGCCTGCAGCTTTAACTGTTGTGATGAAGAGGGAATTTCACCAGGAACTAATTGCATACAAATGACACTGGCTGAAATTCCCTTTCCAATACAACTGTTGAAGTTACATGAGCCCTGTCCTCCTTTTCAGATGGTCAGCCTAGTCAAAGGCTGTATTTTTCTTAGCAAATTCGGCAAGGGACAACAATGGGCATGGTTACAGTAGAAATCTGTTGCAGCGCATCTTACCAATTTCCAAGACAAATGCTTATCCATTGACTGGACATATGTGTGAAACTATAGTGAGGCAGATAAATTACTGTTTGCCTTGATTCTAAATGAGTTGAAAAGATTCACCATGCAGAAGGAAACCCAGACAGAGAGATTTTCTGAGCAACTGATGCAGTTGTTGTTTTTCCTCCTTGTCAGACCTTCTTCACCATGGTTTTAAATTTCATTTAGGAGAGAGAGAAAGAGAAAGAACAGTTCCCTGAAGGGCTTTCTTCTAAATAATGGACCACATAGTTTGGCTTCTTTAACTCCATTTTAGATCGAGCAATTCCCTGAAGAGCTGTGCTCAAAATAATGGACTCCTTCAAACCACATAGTTAGACCGCCAGCTGCTGGGTAATGTAGTGTGTCACTGTTTAGGGGGTAAAACAGGCATCGTTTTCATGAATACCATTAGCTTTTACCTCTTGGGCTCTTAAGCCTGTAGGCTGCCAGGGTTCATCACCTCACTGGTGACTCTTGCACTGAGCAAAATGCTCATGCAACTCCAAATTTAACAGGCACAGGAGCCCTATGGAAGCATTCAGCCTGACTGAGCACAGCTATGGGTGAGAAATATGCTCCATTGAGGGGTTATTATTACTACAGATTTAGTCAATTCACATCTCCTGAGCATTTTGGCAAGCTGAGACAGAGTTGCATTCTGACTTCCACAGTGTTGTGAGCTTTCTGATGCAGCTCACCTCTGGGGGAAATGGACACATGCAATGCTCATAGTAGGGGGAAGTGCAAATACAATGCATATATTTGAGAAAAGGGCGCATGAAACCACATTTAAGCAACATCAAGTACTTGGGGGGAAATACGGACATTAAAAAAGCACATGCAAATATGTACATTAATGGGTGCATGTGGCGGGGGGAATGTGCACAGAAATTACAAATTTCCATGCAGGGAGAAGGAGAGAGAGATTGTGGGGAAATTGAACAGACTGAGGTTGAGTTCAACGTTAACAATCTTGGCGAGGTCGACATATCCATCCAACCTCATGTGTGTGAGAAAAAGAGTAGTAGGGATGCAAATATGCACACAAACCCTATCCAGACATACCACCACCACCCTGGCCCTCACCTCCCAGGTCTGAAGAGTGTTTCTACTCAACTTGACTTGAATGTGAGTAAATGCCACGTGTGATCAATCCCTGACATATGGAGGCCTACACTATAACTTGCTTGAGATATCAGAGCCCTCCTTCTGTCCAAAGTTCTGTTGGCAAAGGCCAGTCAGGGATGGAACGACCACTTTTCTTCCCATTCCTCCTTATATCATCATCATCATCGTCATCATCGTAATCATCATTATTATTGTTATCTCTGTTTTCTCGTGGCAATTTTTTTTAAGATGAACGTGACGGGCTTTGCCAAGTCATGCTGTCTTTTTATTTAGAAATTTCCTGAGTATTGAACATGTTTTAAGTATGACTGCTTTGAGATGTTGGTGTGGATGTATTTCAGTAGGCCCTATCATCATCATCATCATCATCTAGATGGGCCTCTGAGCCCATCTATCTGACTTACCAGTGATGGGTGGGAGTGGTGATGGAGAAGCTGTAGTCTCCTGCAAATCCAGGCTATTCCTCTCCTCTCCCCACTCACTGTCCTGTCCTCCTTTTGCCCTCTCCGGACTTTTGCAGTCACTGTTATCAGCTTGGAAGAGCTTTGCTTCCTGCAGTGGCTGCAAGTGGCTGTGGGAGAGTGAATGGTCCAATGTCAGATCTCCCCTCCCCCATCCAGAGGTCATAGGAGTGACTACAGCCTCAGGAGTGGGACTTCACCATATCCTGGGATGTTCTCCTAGGGACCATTGCTATGGATTGCTATGCCCAAAACTTTGGGTTTTAAAACCTATAAAGATATCTGTGGCTACTTTTATACCCCTAAATTAGAGAGAGATCAATGATCCCTAGGAATACTGGCATTTGATATGAAATAAGGGTCTATGGGGGTTCTGGCCTCCCTAAAAAGGCATCCTTATTCATATCTTTGAAGGTACGAAATGCAACCTATATCCATTATTAAACCATATTATTACAGGCTGGAGGGAATATAGCACCATGACAGGCATACACTTTCCTTAAAGAGTTAAACCAATGGTACACTGTAATGTTTGGTTAGCTACTGGCTGCCCGTAAGGTTGTGCATTAAAAGATGATCAAGTGATTCAAATTCAATTAAAAATGTAATTTTTTACTTGCAGCTTTGGCTGCTGGATCAATTTCTCTTTGAAGAGAGCAATCATTGTGCAAGTCAATAAAAGAAGTTTTGTAAAATTAGGAGTATTGGCAGATGGGCCAATTTTTAAATAAATGCATTCAATAAACTCCAGGTTGGATTGTCAGTCACTTCATGTGGCTTCTGTTTGGGACTGCAAAGATATTGAACGTCTCTAAAGGGAACAAAAAAAATGGTATTGAGTTCCTAACTAGGGTGACCAGACAGAAAGAGGACAGCATCCCTGCACTATTAACAGGTGGGTAGAAGAGCCACCTTATTCTTAACCAACACTTCCTTTGTTGAGGACTTGCTTCCAAGGAGATCTGACTTGGAAAAGTGACCTCAGAGAAGGAAATGGGGTGTTCTGGTGGCCAGGGAGGGGATGATACCAGAGAGGCCAGGATACAAGTTATCCTAAGCCTCTTCTTGCCCCCTTCCCTCCATCTCCTCCTACAAAGAAGGCTAGCTAACCTGGCTAAAAAAGCCCATCAACTGAAATCTGCAAGATGGGAAGATGGGGAGGTGAAAAATGCCTCTTTCACTCCTCCAGCCCTGCACTGAATGATTGGATGTGTTTGAGTTTGGGGTTTTACAATCACTGAGGGTGCCATCATACTACTACTCCTACTACTCCTACTATAATTCACCAACAACTGCCCATCAAATACAACCTTATCGAACAACCTACACCATACTATACATACTCACCTGAAGCAATCTTGGAAAATGCAGATCATAAAATATACTGAGACAGAACAATTCATGCAGACAAAACAAGAAGAAAAGAGAGAGAACTATACACCACTGGCAAAGGAAGTCAAAGAACTATGGCAACAGGAAAAGGTCACAATTATTCCATTAGTCACATCACATCAAAAATCTATACAGAAAACCTCCAGAAACTGGGCCTACCAGAATACATCCACACCAACATCCAGAAAGCATCCACACCAACATCCAGAAAGCAGTCATAATTAAAATATGCTCAATTGTCAGGAAATTCCTGAATCAATAAAAGACAGCATGACTTGGCAAAGCCTGCCATGTCTATTTAGAAAAACTCAAATAACAAGGTTTTGGCCTTAACCAAAAAAAACATCAAATAATAATAATAAAAAGTTAAGGACATTCATATAAATTGAAACTGACTACAAATGAGAATGCAGATGTCATCATCACCTTGCTGCAGGCAAAAATAAGTCAGTATAAGTGCCCAACTTTTTAAAAGTGGAGCTTCGGGGGTTTGCCCCTGGAAGGCTTCATGATGGTGGCTATGTCATGTAGATTACCTGCTGCCACTCCAAATCCACCCTGGGGCAAACCCCTCATCAAGATGTTCCCAGGGAGATGTGATTTGCTTCCCTTTCCCCCTGGGCAAATTGTATGTCATAGAGGCATATCCAGGCAAGAAACCTACGAAGTTTCAGATGGCTAGATGCAAGGGGTGGGGAGTTATAATGACTGAACACCAGTTTAAGAAGCTGAGTCATGGTGAAATTGGAAGAATTGCCTTCTCCCAGTACAAACCTTGCCCTCCCCCAAAGCACAGTGATTTGAGCACCTGGCAAAACATACACTAGGATTAGAAGGTGGACATGCCAGTCAAGCAACTGCTCTCCCTCCCTCTCCTCTTCCCTGCTCATCAGCAGTTTGGAGAAATGGCACAAAAGTTGACATTTGGAGAGGAGAGGGGATGCCTGTGTCTCTTGAGTATGGAACAGCAGTCAAGCCTTGTTCTGTCTCAGGTTCAGAGGGGATCTTGGCTTGGCTCAAGAGAAATGCCAGGAATGGACCGGAGGTTCAATTCTTACTGAGCTTCAGACTTCGTTACTGCTATAGATAAGTTGTTATGTGCCATGGAATGCCTTAGCACATATGGAAGGATATATCAGTATTTTAATAAAGGTAATTAATGTTAACTGTACAAAACCACGATCAAACAAAACAAAAACAGAGCTTAGACACTAATAAATGGGTCACCGATGCAAGATGATTCATGAGTTGTGCATGTTTTCATCCCAACTGTGGTGTTGGAAACTGTCACTGTTGATGAAGCAACATATGGCAAGGTCTCAACCCGAGAAAGTGAAAATTCTCTCTCTCTCTCTCTCTCTCTCTCTCTCTCACTGTATGAAGTTCTGATTAACACCACCAAATGTATAGCATTCATATTTGTCAACAACAGGACTTGGCTTCTGTTTCAATCTGCCCATAAAGGCAGGCATGTGCTGTTCAGACAATAAAGTGGCAAAAATATAGCATTTGCAAATGTTTGGGATGGGGGTGATTGAGGAATTTGATCTTTGGGAATTCCTGTTCAGGATCTGCAGCCCCTAGGATTGGTGTGCAGATCAAGGCCAAGCTATCTACTTGTCATGGCCACTGCCTCTGGGGTCCCACAGTGCTCTTAGAAGAGATGGATGATGAGGTTAAGAAGACTACTTTCCCTGGAGGAAGAACCTTCAGTATACCTTGCTATGCTCTTCAGGTTGGAGGACCTGTAGAGATTAGCGTATGTTGAGGGTTTTGTTGTTGTTGTTGTGACCCAGAATAGTTGTTTTTAAATGATATTGTATTTATAACCCGTTTTTATGCTTTTTATGATTTTAAATTTTGTACATTGGTGTTTTTTTTTTTTTAATATTCAATGTTTTAATTTTTGTAAACCGCCCAGACAGCTTCTGTTATGGGCGGTTTATAAATGGAATAAATAAATAAATAAATAAAGATCTCCAACCTTTATCGGGCCCGGAGGATGAGTCCCCAGAAGCCCCTCTATTTTCTAGACCAGGGGTAAGCAACCTGGTACCAACCCAGATGTTCTGGACTACAACACCCATAAATGTGTCAGCCAGCAAGACCTATGGTCAAGTGTTATAGGAGGTGTAGTCACAAACATATGGAGGGCAGCAGGTTACCTTACCCAGTCCTAGACTTTGAAGAAGCCAAACAGCAGAATCAAGGAAGAGCTCTATAAGCAATACTTTGCTCCTTCAAGGAGATGTCACCTAATGCAAAACAGGTCTCATCTGCCTTTATAAGCCATCTTCAGCTCTCTTTTGAGACTGCATCTATCTATAGTGTAGCCAACTGGGAGCTATCCAGCGTCCTGACTTCAGCTTGCCACTTTGGCTGACTGGAGATGCCCAGAACTCAGCTGGACTGTTCCCATTTCACTGCAAATTTAAGCAGAGCAAGATATCTACCAGAATTTGTTCTTTTCTTTTGTGGCACAGTTCTTGGTGGTTGGAATGCACCAAAATATGCATCAAAATATATATTTAGAGAGAAAATACACTTTTAAATATTACTTTTGGATGCCACTTCTCTTAAATCTGCTGATTAATTGACCTACTAAAGGTCCACTTGGGCAGTTGAATACTATTTCTACTGGTGTAGTGATATGTAAATGCTTTAAATACCCACACATTAGAGGGAAGGTGTTTTCCTTGAAACAGGGTTTGTCCAGCCATAGAGACAAAACAACAGCCCCAACTGAAAAGAATTTCCACATGCAGAAATAAGGTGCACATTTAATCCTTATAAGGTCTTTGTAGACAATCCAATAACACATAATTATAAGGAGTGTCATGCCCAAAATTTTGATTCTTCCATTTTCGGTATTTGGGGGGAGGGATGAAAACTCTGACAAAAAAAGGGACTATGGGGGTGAAAATTCCAAATAACTTTCTTCTTGGGGAGGAAGACAGGATTTCCTCTTTTAAAAGACAGGTGGCAACTCATGAATTTTCTTTCTAGTTTTTATACTTTAAATGCAACACACACACACACACACACAGAGCATCCCAGGACTCTGTACAGAGAGCCTTCTCCAGCCTGACAGCTCTTTCTGAACTCTTATGAGACATCTCCTACAGGCATTCGGGAAGCACTCACAGACTGCAGAAGCTTCTCTGCAAAGCAAGAACAAATGGGGCTTTCAGAGGTTTAGAAAAACTCTGTTCTTCCTTGCAGCACCACAAGCTCTTTGTGGGGAGGCTTTTTGTAGAGATGCACTTGGGAACTCCTGCTGGGCTGCAAGACTCTCTACGAAGAGGTCTATGCTCAGCAAAGAGACTGCTGCAGCCTGGGAGCTCTTCTTGAACATCCATGAGCTGGGGTGACATCCCATGGGAGTTTAAGCAATGCTGCTGGGTTGGAGAAGCCTGTCTGCAAAATGTCTAGCGCCGCTGCAAATGCAGAGGGCTTATATATAATCCTTCAGCCACCTCCTAAATGTAAAGAGGTATGTGGAAATTCTGTGCCCCTCCCCCAGGAACAAAAATATTTGAAATTCTACCCCTCCCTGAGAAAGAGGCAGAAAAAAAATTGCCTCTTTCACAAGGAGAGAAGAAATCCCCCAAAATAGGGGGCAGGATTTGGCACAGCACTAAGTATAATCAAGTTGTCTCTTTAAACGATGAGCAAAGAAAAATGACTTAAACTTTTCCTCCTGTTCGTTTATCTTCTGCAACTTTGATTTCAGACCTTAACATGCTGCCTTGAGGTAGGGATGTGTGTGGCCCATGTAAGAATCTAATCACTGGAAGGATATTCACAGATTACCTTAAATGATCTGGCACTTCTAGAGTGACTTCTCCCAACACTTTCTGACAGGTATCTTAGCAACTGTGCAAAAGAATGAATAGTGCTGATGTAGCCAATGTGCTAATTAAAATCTGGGATTAGGTGATGAGGGATGATTAGAATCTATTGTTCTTTTGCAAAACTCCTCCAATTTATGCTTTGTGAAGGCTTGTTTGCACACGTGAATAATCAGTGTTTGTAGTATCACTCCAAATTTTCTAGGAATCTAACAGATGATTTTAATACCACAATATCATTCTACAACAGTAATTCCCTAACTGTATATAGGACATAGTATATAGGACAGAGAACTGTTGAGATGGTATCAAATGTTTACCATCAACGTCTTTTACCCCAAACATTTGCTCATTTGTTTTCCCAGAGAAACTCCCAGAACTTTATTTATCACTGTTGTTCAGCTCTCCTCTCTGTCACTCATTCAGCACCATGCATTTTCAAAATTGCGTCTTCTTCAAGCTGCTTAGGTGATCCCAGTCCATCATGTTCCCTAGGTGAAGAAACCACAAGGCTACATACTGTATTAGATCAGATGCATGTGAACTCCCACTAATCCATTTCAGAGTGTGGTCAGTGCTTCCTGGCCTCACACGGAAGTGGCTTAATGATAATTAATGTCACATGAGGGGAAAAAAACCATTGTAAAACTAATTCAGAGTGAGGTCAAGAAGCATTGAATGTTTGGGGAAAATCTTCAGGAACAGACCACTTCTCATTTTGCTTCAGCCTTAGAACTGTTAGTGTAACACGGGGGGAGGGGAAACCCTGTAGGGATGGCTTTGGTTCCTGGACCAGATGCTCTACATCCCTGGCTTAAAGAAAGAACTGTGTTGCTTCCAGTTGAATGACTTACAAGAGCATGTCTTGCAAGGATAATATATAGCAAAAGCCAACACTGGCATGGCTCCCTAGCTATGGGTGTAGTTTGGAGCATCTTGGCTTCCCTCTTTCCTGGGTGCTGATGCTGGTGAGTTAAGAGTTTCAGCCAGAGTCCTACCAGTACTCTTTAGACCCCCACTGTCCCTCAGCTCCCAAGCTGAAAGAACAAGGAATCAGGGACAGCTTTGCCGTTGCTCTCTTGGAGGTTTCAGGGAATGGGCCATCTTCCCATAAGTGTGCTAATGTAATGGACACCTTGCTTCATCATTCATAATTGCACATCAAAATGAGGATTATCCTGATGGAATTAAGCACCTTTTATGAAGTCCCATTTTTGTTCCCAACAGATAGATGTTTAAGGTGGTCCTTATTTCTGATCCCTTATGTTGTTTCTCAATTCTCCTGGGTTCTACCCAAAGTGTGGCATAGATTGTCATCTAATTTCATTGGAGTGGGGTAATTGACCAACATTATCCACCACTCTGTCCGCGTGAGTGGAAGAGACAAGCCTGAACTGTGGCATGCACAATTCTGTTGCTCCCATGCATAAGAGATCATTTTATTTGATCCACATTTTTAAGTGAACCAATCTAAATTGCACTTTATGTACTACCATGCAGATTTGAACACAGTTATCCTTTGGATTGAGCAATTCTTCAAATGTTGTGATGCAGTTTTCAGCTCAGAGAATTGCATATGCAAGAATGTATCTATTGGGGGGGGAAGTTATGTACAAAGATGCATATATCAAAGGAATTTGCATACCAGATAAGAAGTATGTTAGGGTAAATTGGATATGAAAATAAATGTGAATTTTTTACTCTCTATAGCAGAGTGATATGAAAATTAGATGGAACAGAGTTACCACTGAATACATGTGAAATTGACATGTATTAGTAAAAGACCAATTTGCCCTCCCCTAGTTACATCCATGCCTCTTCTGATACAGGTGAGGGCATGTTCACACTCACACACCAGCACCCTGAAACCGTAGGGGTATACTCAAGCCACAATTCAGTTTAGAAACTACACCGTCCCAAGGAAAACACTCTTCTTTCAGGAAGGGGGGGGGGGGAAAGGCAGCAGATGCACAAAGTTCCAGGATCTGATGTTATTAGATGAAGCCAAAATGAATGGCCCAAGGTTGGCAGGCAGCATCTTCAGCCCCACATGCAAATTAGCTTAGCGCAACTGTAGTGACTGCTGAATTTGCAGCAATCATTTTCAAATGAAGCCCTCTTTTCATTAGCATTTCCATGCTCGCATGCATAATGTATGACAATGGTTTGCAGGCACCAAACACAGCTTTCATAAATTAGTGCTAATTTTGTTGTCGCTGAACACCCCGGTAAATTGTGTAACACGGGAATAGTTTTGCATTTGGAAAACATAAACCTGAGCCTTGTTTGATTCTAAGCTAGATTCCGTGTGATTTTTAGGGCTGTTCTTTCCCTTTCATTCTTTTCTTTTTTCTTAACTGATATTAAAGTGAATGGACTTAATTCTTGATTATCTCCTATCTCAGCCTGTCATTTCCATCTCTGCAGCCTAAAGGTTGGTTTACCATTTGATGCTGGCAGTGCTGAACGTGACTTACATGTGTGAAGGGATCAATATACATGAAACATAGCAAACAGAACCTTCTGTTCTCCTTGTGTTATCTCAAATGCATAGCTTTCTGATGGCACCATTCACCAATTGAGCATCAAATCATCCAGAGCTTCAGAAAGCTTCTTTTTTTTTTCAGCACAGAAGATAAATTCATGATTTTTTTTCATTGATTTGTTTGTTTTAATCCTAGTGTATAATCTTCAGACCCTGAAAGGTGTATAATAACATTGCAACTAAGAAAGAAAGGAAGGAAGGAAGGAAGGAAGGAAGGAAGGAAGGAAGGAAAGAAAGAAAGAAAGAAAGAAAGAAAGAGCAAAACAATCACATAAGAACATGCTGGATCAGACTGAGGGTCCATCTAGTCCAGCACTCTGTTCATACAGTGACCAACCAGCTGTTGACCAGGGACCCACAAAGCAGGACATGGTGCAACAGCACCCTCCCACCCATGTTCCCCAGCAACTGGTGCAGACAGACTTACTGTCTTGGATACTGGAGGTAGCACATAGCCATCAGAGCTAGTAGTCATTGATAACCTTTTCACAATGTCGGAATAGAAACAGAACCAACTGTAGTACAAAACAAGAGACAGAGCAATGACAGGGTGAAAGGGCAAAATCAGTAGCCGTAACATCAATAAAGCTTTTTTTGGTTACATTTATATCCCACCTTACTTCCACTGTGCAACTCAAGGTGGTTACAGGTGATTCCCAGGCAGTCTTCTGTTCAACCACTGACCATACCCAGACCTGCTTAGGTTCAGCAGGTGCCTTCACACCATGTCTTGGGACCATGTACATCCCAACTTTCATGTATATAACTACAATTGTTGGGGTGCTGGCACAATCATCCCCCCCACACACATCATGGGATGCTACATACACACATCAGTATGTGCAAATAGCCCTACCCCATCCTGGCGGCTGCCTGACCCCTCAACGAGCCAGCGTTTTGTGTAAAAATGTTGGCTTGAGTTTTTCTGGAAATGTCATGTTGTGTAAATAGTGGCTCACTAATAGGATGGGAGGTCCCATGGTGCTCACTGGGACATCCAAGAGCTCACATTGTACAGTGGGCAGGGACAGGCATTTCTGGTAGTCCAGTGAGTGCCCAGTGAGCACAGACAGAGTCGAGTTCACCCATCCCTATTTTTAATTCTAATTCTTATTTTAAAACAAATGCAACGTCTGGAAATTTAGATTTCACACCATTAAAATAAATCCAAGTCTGTAGCCACTAAGGAATGCAAAACGTCTCCTTGGGTTTATTTGGGGTACAAGATCTTCAGCTTTCTTTGCCTGTTTTACAAGTTCGCTCCTGCTAATTCCATTTGCAACCTTCATTGTGACGGATGCATTCACATATTTCAAAACACAAGCTTGACATCACGTTTAGCTTGAGAGGTGATAGAGTTAAATGCTGCTGTTGGGGCTTTGCCTTATTTGTAGAATTGCCGGAACGAGAGAGGCATGGGTATGTGAACCGTGGTTTGATTTAGAAAATGTTAAAATTCATGCTTTTCGTCATTTACATGGAGTGATTTACTTACATCTTCTGATGAGACTGATAGATATTTCACACAGTTGTCTGGGGAGAGATTTAATGAGAATGGCTTTTAGAGCAGTTTGGAAAGTTTGCTCAGAACCTTGAAAATCTATCTTGAATCTAAACTAATTTGGTTCACAGGAGGAAGACAGCCAGGCACTTCTTAATCAGTTGGAAATGTTAGACATTTCTAGGAGTTTCATTTGTTGGGAAAACAAAATGGCATGGTTTTCAGATTTTGCAAGGAGAGGTAATTAATCAGATTCTCAGAATTACCTACCTGATATTGTCAGAATATTGGCCATCTTGCCCAGGAGGACATTCCCCTCCCCCAATTTTACATTCATTTCTGAGCACAATTCAAAGGGTTGGTCTTAATTGGGGATGCTTAAATAATTCTGTCTCTGAATTCCTATACCAAATTCCTTGATCCACACCCCTCGGGTTGGGAATTCAATGGGTTTTCACACTTCTCAAAATGTTGTGGCACAATTTCAGTCTATCAGAATTCAGATTTAAATATCTGTTTAGAAAGAAAATATGCATTTAAATATGTATTGGGATTTTTAAAAATAAATAAATCACAGATTAATGCAGAAACAGAAAAAAACTGGAAGGACTGTAGGGAGGAGAATATATAATAATATAAAAATATTAGAAATAGATTGATCCATCCCTAGTGTCATGGTTTAAAGTCCTACTGTTGGATGGGTCTCAGAAGACCTGGTTTCTAGTCTTCATCCATCCATAATATTCCCTGGGTAACTTTGGGCAGTCACTGGCTGAGTTCAGACAACACAATTGCCAATGGTTGTTAACACCCTCAACCATCAGTTGGTAATTGTGTTGTCTGTCAGGCAAAAACCCCACCCCACAGTTGACAATTTTGCTAAAATTAACCATGGAGAAAAACAACTGGCTACAGAGTTGATTCATCATTCAACCATTGTTTCATCACGTGTTGTCTGTCAGGCTCTGTGGACAAATCCACCCCACTGAGTTGTCAACTTTCACTGGATACAAAGTCCTCCAGCAAGAGCAGCCAAAATGGTGCCAGCTGCTCTGCTGCAGCTGGCACAACACATAGAGGCTGCTGGGATAGCACTGGGAGGACTGAGGGAGGGCAGGGAGAGGAGTGGAGACTTTGTCACTCAAACAGCCGGTTGACTAATGATCCACTCAACCAAAGCCTCAACCGCTCCACCGGGGCATGGCATCATGTTGTCTGTAAAATGCCCTTTCTTTTATCAACTCTGGAGCTGACTGCCCACCCTCAGTTGACAACAGTATTGTCCGAACCCAGCCACAGATTCTCAGCCCAACCTGCCCCGCAGGGATGGAAAGTAGGAAGATCATGTATAGCACCTTGGGCTCCTTGGAGGAAAGGTAGGATATTAATATAACAATAAATAAATAAATAAATAATCCCCTGGATAGTTTATGGCCATTATACCATATTCCATACAAACCTGCCCAAGAATGAATACATCTAACAAGGCCTTCACCAATCCCACCCTCGGAAACTCTTCAGGTGGGAGTTTGATGGTCACCAAGGAAAGGATCTTTTGGTACAGTTACCCTATTTGTGAAATCCCCCTCCCCTATGAGGATATGTTTAGTCTAGTGGTGAGGTACATGTTGGGGAGAAATTATGTTATTTTAGTCCAATGAGGGGAGATGTGATGGCACTTGTTAAATATCAAAGGTGCAGCTCTACAGAGCACTTGTTATTTTCACAAGAGAGAGAGAGGGAGAGAGGGAGAGAGGGAGGGAGGGAGGGAGAGGGAGGGAGAGAGAGAGAGAGAGAGAGAGAGAGAGAGAGTGAGAGATTGAGAGGGAGGGAGGGAGGGAGGGAGGGAGAGGGAGGGCAGGACAGGACAAGACAGGACTATCTCAAATGGGTTAAGCTACAGGAGAGCAGACTTGGTTGAACTTCAGGAGAAACATCTTGGTGGTAAAAGCAGTTCAACAACATAACCATTGACCCATGCCAGCCTTTCCTCACTGGAAACCCCCTCAGATGGTTTGGACTATAATTCCCATCAGGCCCAGCCATCAGACCCAATGGGCATGGATGATGGGAGTTGTAGTCCAAAACATCTGAAAGGACCCAGGTTAGTGAAGGCTGCTCTTGAAGGATAGTGTTCTCTCTCTCTCTCTCTCTCTCTCTCTCTCTCTTTCTCTCTCATTGGAGAGTGCTATTCTTTGTGTTATCAAGCTGAGAGATGCTGTTCAAATATTGTACAATATCTAAAACTCTAGTTTAAAGGAATGTAACTGAGCAAATACTTTTCCACTCTTTAAAAGAACTTTGATGATGCAATTTAATGTCTTTGAGACTCTTGGGCTAAAAGTAGCTCAGAACAATTAAAAAAAAACCTGATGCTACCCTCTACCCTTCAAAAAAGAAGGGGGGGAAATCACCTCCAAAATACTTGCCATGGCTATTTTGGTGCATTATCTGTCAAGTCCCTGATGGCATTTGACAGATGTTGAATAGTTCATATGAGCAAATTCTTCTCTCAAGTTGCAGAGAGTCAAAAGCCAGAATAATAGCAATGAAATCATGGATGTTATTTTTACAATGATGCTTGCATGAGACTATGAGATGTTTGGTAAAGAATCATAATGGGAAAGGCTAATGAATAAACTGTTCTAGTCTTGGGGGGGGGGGAATGATGTTATGGTTATGGCCTATGGAGGGACGTTCAGATACAAGGGTTAAAACAAACAACTAAATAAACAATGACAACATCATCAACATCAACATCAACAACACATGTGGACCCAGCTCTGCCCAGAGAGTGGAGGGGATGCCGGTGAGTTAGAATACTCATGCAAGTCCTCACAAAGGATCCAGCTGAGCTGAATGAAAAAGCCATTACATACTCAACCAGTAAGGCCAGCATCTCCATGAGAAAACACTGCTAGTGACGGAAGTAGAAGTATTACACTCTTCAGATGAAGGGGTCATTCAAGCTCAAAGAATGGAAGGACTATGCAAATGTTCTCCTCCTCTCCCTACACACTCAGGTTTCCCAGAGTGGAGAGGTAGCTGGTGTGGTTCCCTCCATGCTGGCTATGAGAGGAAGAGGAAGGGTGAGAAGCATGGTTTACTGGCTCTGAGATCAGAGCTCTGCCGCCAACCTCAGAACCACTCAACTGCACAATCTTATTTCTTGCCTCCGATACCATCTAGGGGCCGTAGGATTGCTCTCTTAAATGTCTTCCACATTTTGTTAAAGTCCCCACATTTAGAGAACTAGCACATCAGCCCAAATGTATCTTGTCTGATATTCTCATTTTCCAGGTGCAGAGAATTTTGATGTAAATACTAGTCATTCAAATATGAATCCTACAGTTTAACATAATGTGGCCTCAACAATTCTTTTGATTTTGTCCCTTGGCTATGTTTCCACTGATGGGAGGGATGATCAAGGGTCTGGAAACAAAGCTCTATGAGGAGAGACTGAAAGAATTAGGCATGTTTAGCCTGGAGAAGAGAAGACTGAGGGGAGACATGATAGCACTCTTCAAATATTTGAAAGGTTGTCACACAGAGGATAGCCAGGATCTCTTCTCTATCGTCGCAGAATGCAGGATGTGGAATAATGGGCTCGAGTTACAGGAAGCCTGATTCCAACTGGACATCAAGAAAAAAACTTCCTAACTGTTAGAGCAGTACGACAATGGAACCAATTACCTAGGGAGTTCATGGACACTCCCACACTAGAGGCATTCAGGAAGCAGCTGGACAGCCAACTGTCAGGTATGTTTTAAGGTGGATTCCTGCATTGAGCAGGGGGTTGGACTCGATGGCCTCATAGGCCCCTTCCAACTCTACTATTCTATGATTCTATAGTTATGATGGTAAAGTGCTGAAGCTCCTCTGACGATTTGCAGTCATAGCACTAAATCATCCCAGCATTTCCTTTTTCTAGCAAGCTACTATGGTGGCTCAAAGAGTAAGACACTCAGGACTTTCTGCCAGGAACCTCAGTCAGAGATCTCGGCTGCCTTATGGGGATGGCTAAATGTGTGGGGAGAGTCAGCCTGTCACCAAAGAAGGAATGTAAAATAACCTGGTAGCAGCCGAGAGTGCAGATTGAAGAAGACCTGCAGATGTCACTTACTGCAGGGAAAGTGAATTGACCAGCTGCCTGCCAAAGAACATCAGAGAGGGATCCATCCCCAGGCAATCTGTCTGGTTGACTGAGATCATTTGTATGTTTCTCCATTGCCAGATTGTGTCAGTTATGGAGCATGGAGAGGGGGGAGGATGTTACTATATGGACATATTCCTTTCATTGAAGATCTTTTAAGAAAGAAAAACCTGTCAAACAAAACTTTTCCTTAAAATGCCACCCCCACCCCCACCCAAAAAAGATGTGAAATTAACTTCTGTGTTTCCATGGTATTTCCTTCCTTCCATCCAAATGACAACATTGTGTTGATGTTGGGGGGAGAGAGAGAGAGAGAGAGAGGTAATTTGACTGGAGTCATGAACCCAAAAGCTAACAAAAATACAGATTGAATATATATATATATATATATATATATATATATATATATATGATGCATAGCTAATCCAAAGCAAACTGTTGTTCCTTCTCAGATCTGTTATCTGAAAGATCCCAAGCAGATCCCCTCTAGCAGACATAATTCATACAATAATTTCTCTCTCTGTGTGTGTGTGTGTTTAATGCCAGATTTATTTCAGGGAAGCTGACTCTATAGTTATTAATTCTTCAGTTTAATTTGGTCCAGTCTTTGTGTAAATAAGCATGACCCCTGATTTGAATTTAACAGAAATGTCATGGGGAATACATCAATCAGGAGCAATTGGTGATTTCCCCCCTCCCCTCTCCGATTCGCATTGCAGCTAGATTTTGCGTTCTCTCTTTCTTCCTTCCTTTATGTATTCAGAGCATGTAGGGTGAAAACCAGCGATTTTCAATGTTTTGTAGTACAGTCATGCAGTCAAAACAAAATTATGTCCTTCTAGCTTAAAAAAAAAATCCCAGGAGGAATATTAGAAAGAAGAAGAAAAAGAGGGGGAAAAGATTCAGTCCTGTATAAAACAAATCAAGCAAACTCAGAATAGAGTATAATAAATAGCCATAATTAAGTTTCAGAGAAGCTGAAGTACAATCCAATACTCAATACTGACCCATTGAGGGGCTACAGGATTTAGCAGAAGTCTCAATAGGCCTGTGGAACTCAATGGCTGAGTTCGGACAACACATTAGGCAACGGAGGAGGGGGGAAACAATCATCAGTTGTGTTGCTTATTGTGTTGTCTGGAGGGCAGCACACAACACACACACAACTGACAGTACATTAATCAGGCACTTTAAACAATGGAGCAAAACAACGGGCTTGCACGTTGTTTAGCCCGAAGTCCCATTGTTTAAAGTGTCGTCCGAATTCAGCCCCCCCTCTCTCCGTGGACTATTCTGTTTCGGAATAGAGTTCCTAGAGCAGCCAAAAAACCCCAGCCACTCTATGCAGCTGGCAGAACTCATGGTGCATGCTGGGATATGGCTGGGGGACACACAGAGGAGAAGCTGGAACCAAAATGGCCACCGCAAGTTCCTTGCAGCCGGGGCGTTTGCCGGTTCCGAGCAGCGCCGGCTGCAGTGTGTTGTCTGTGGAGCTCCTCCTGCCAAACGCACGGTCAGTACGTTATTTACTAGGGATGTGCACTGACCCCCCGGATCGGATAGCGGATCGGAATCGGACTTGGGGGGTCGGATCGGATCGGATCGGAGGCTGGTCGGATCGGATCGGACCAGATGTCCGATCCGGATCGGACGCCATTTTGAATGCTTTTTCCCATAGCCAAGTATTGTTTTACAAAAACGCCTATAACTTTTTCATTTTTAAAGATAGAAGGATGAAACTTGGGGACATTGTAGACTGGTTAGGGATAGTTATCTGTGAGAAATTTCAGAAAGATTGGTGCATGCGTTTTGTGGCAATTATTTTTTTAATAAATACCCAGGAATGCTTATAACTTTGTCATTTTTAAAGTTACAAACATGAAACTTTGCCACATTGTAGGAGGTACCTTGGGACCTATGTGTGTGAAATTTCAGAAACATAGGTGCTTGCCTTGTGTGGCAATTAATTTTAGAAAAATGGGTAGTAGTGGGGTAAATACAGTTACACCTCCCATTTTTTTATTTTTTAAGATACAAACAGGAAACTTGGGCACATTACAGGTACCACTTGCCTTGATATGTGAGTGAAATTTCAGAAACATTGGAGCTTGCCTTGTGTGGCAATTAAGTTTTGAAACAATGAGGAAAGAAACACCTATAACTTTGTCATTTTTAAAGTTACACACATGAAACTTTGCCACATTGTAGGAGGTACCTTGGGACCTATGTGTGTGAAATTTCAAAAACGTAGGTGCTTGCCTTGTATGGCAATTAATTTTAGAAAAATGGGTAGTAGTGGGGTAAATACAGTTACGCCTCCCATTTTTTTAGTTTTGAAGATACAAACAGGAAACTTGGGCACATTACAGGGAACACTTCACTTGATATGTGTGTAAAATTTCAGAAACATTGGTGCTTGCCTGGTGTGGCAATTAATTTTTGAAACAATGAGGGATTCATTGGACAGCACTTGCCCATAGGGATTCATTGGACAGTACTTTCCCATAGGGAATCATTGCATTGCACTTTCCCATAGGGAATCATTGCATTGCACTTTCCCATAGGGAATCATTGCATTGCACTTTCCCACTGAGAAATACAGTTATGCCTCCCACATTTTTATTTTTGAAGATACAAACAGGAAACTTGGGCACATTGTAGACTGGTTAGGGATAGTTATCTGTGAGAAATTTCAGAAAGATTGGTGCATGCGTTTTGTGGCAATTAATTTTTTAATAAATACCCAGGAATGCCTATAACTTTGTCATTTTTAAAGTTACACACATGAAACTTTGCCACATTGTAGGTGGTACCTTGGGACCTATCTGTGAGAAATTTCAGAAACTTAGGTGCTTGCCTTGTGTGGCAATTAATTTTAGAAAAATGGGTAGTAGTGGGGTAAATACAGTTACGCCTCCCATTTTTTTATTTTTAAAGATACAAACAGGAAACATGGGCACATTACAGGGAACACTTCACTTGATAGGTGTGTAAAATTTCCGAAAGCTGGGTCCAGGCATGTGGTGGCAATTACAGGGCTCGTGTCTGCTTGAGTAAAAAGTGAAAGTAGGAAAGCAGACAGAGCCCTGTAATGGATACTAGCAAGGATCAAAGGGATCGAGACGAGACAGTGTTTCCTTTTCTTCGCGGGAAGCGGGAGGGGGAGGAAAGGAAGACCTGGCCTCTGTGGAACATTTTTTGAAACATTTAACCTAAAAATTCCATAGCCATCAAATGCCTGGACCTATCATTCTGAAATTTCTGACACATATCTACCCCTAACCCATCTACAAAGTGAGCAATGTTCAGACTTCTAACTTTTAAAATAAAAAAGTTATAGGCGTTTCTTTCCTCATTGTTTCAAAAATTAATTGCCACCACATGCCTGGACCCAGCTTTCGGAAATTTTACACACCTATCAAGTGAAGTGCTCCCTGTAATGTGCCCATGTTTCCTGTTTGTATCTTTAAAAATAAAAAAATGGGAGGCGTAACTGTATTTACCCCACTACTACCCATTTTTCTAAAATTAATTGCCATACAAGGCAAGCACCTACGTTTTTGAAATTTCACACACATAGGTCCCAAGGTACCACCTACAATGTGGCAAAGTTTCATGTGTGTAACTTTAAAAATGACAAAGTTATAGGCATTCCTGGGTATTTATTAAAAAATTAATTGCCACAAAACGCATGCACCAATCTTTCTGAAATTTCTCACAGATAACTATCCCTAACCAGTCTACAATGTGCCCAAGTTTCCTGTTTGTATCTTCAAAAATAAAAATGTGGGAGGCATAACTGTATTTCTCAGTGGGAAAGTGCAATGCGATGATTCCCTATGGGAAAGTGCAATGCAATGATTCCCTATGGGAAAGTGCAATGCAATGATTCCCTATGGGAAATACTGTCCAATGAATCCCTATGGGCAAGTGCTGTCCAATGAATCCCTCATTGTTTCAAAAATTAATTGCCACACCAGGCAAGCACCAATGTTTCTGAAATTTTACACACATATCAAGTGAAGTGTTCCCTGTAATGTGCCCAAGTTTCCTGTTTGTATCTTCAAAACTAAAAAAATGGGAGGTGTAACTGTATTTACCCCACTACTACCCATTTTTCTAAAATTAATTGCCACACAAGGCAAGCACCTATGTTTCTGAAATTTCACACAAATAGGTCCCAAGGTACCTCCTACAAAGTGGCAAAGTTTCATGTTTGTAACTTTAAAAATGACAAAGTTATAAGCATTCCTGGGTATTTATTAAAAAAATAATTGCCAAAAAACGCATGCACCAATCTTTCTGAAATTTCTCACAGATAACTATCCCTAACCAGTCTACAATGTCCCCAAGTTTCATCCTTCTATCTTTAAAAATGAAAAAGTTATAGGCGTTTTGTAAAACAATACTTGGCTATGGGAAAAAGCATTCAAAATGGCGTCCGATCCGGATCGGACCTCATCGGATCGGATCGGATCGGATCGGAGGTTGGTCGGATCAGATCGGATCGGATCGGATTTTCCCGATTTTGGGTTGGATCGGATTCGGATCGTGGATCGGATCCGATGCACACCCCTATTATTTACCCCTCCGTTGCTTAATATGTCGTCCAAACTGAGCCAATATATGCCACTACCGTGAGAGGTGACTGGTGGAACACTTCAAATACATCCCTGGAAAACACCTTGAAAGTACCACTGGAAACTACTACTGATAGAGCAATTCCAGCAGAGAAGGTACTCCAGTGGAATGGCTATAATGGAGTTGAGTTGAGAGTAGGATGCAGGTGTCACAGATAAGGAAGTCACTTATACTCTCTCCTAAACTTCTTTAATCCATGACCACCCCCAGGTGGAGAGCATAACTTTATGCTAGCTCCAGATTTGGTGTAAATGATTTCCACTAAATTCAATGGGAGGGGGTGACATAAAATATTGCCACCATGACAGTGATGACAACCCCACCCACGTCACCATGACAGAGCATAGGGTATGACAGAACCCATTCACAGCACCCCACCATCAGTATATAGAGAGACTGGGAGAGTATAACTCAAATGATAGGGCACATGGAATGCGGACCTCCCTGTCTGGCTCCAAGGGATGCACACTTTGACCTCACAAGAGGGACTTTGGTGATGGAAAGCAGGGAGAAAGGGTACTTTGCAGGAAGAGGGAACATGTTGCATAGAACACCATGGCATCAAACCACACATGGTGGATGTGAGCAGCTTGGGAAGACTTTCCTTTTTACAGTGTTAATGGGTATCTCATCTTGGGCCTTTAGCCACATTCCACTCCAGCAACTGGTGTGTGTGTGTGTGTGTGTGTACAGAATACACTACATAGGCAGAAAATGGAAGGGGGAACTTGTTACCATGGCCTCAAATGTCTCCATCCCCTCCCCTTTGCTATATGTGAAGACACGGGCTCCATTCGGACGACACAATGAACAACTGGTGTGGGGGAAACAATCATCAGTTGTTTTGACTATTGTGTCATCTGAATGCTGGCATAGTCAACTCAGCGCTGATCCTAATCCACACCACAGTTGATTATTTATTACCATGTTGTGTGGGGAGTGCCCCCTAGGGTTAGGGTTAGGGTTAGTCAACCCATCATTGACTATCATGTCATCCGAATTGAGCCATGTCTTTCCTGAACTGCATGTTTCTAAACCTGCCCCCTCCCAGCAATTGGGAGCAGAGTATACCACACTCAGGGGAGAAAGTTATCCCACTCATCCTATCTGGGTTAGCTCTCCATTGGCAAAAATCAGACACTCCATGACAACCATTGGCAATGTTGGCCAAACAAGAGATCATAGAATCATAGATAGAAACATAGAATAGTAGAGTTGGACGAGGCCTATAAGGCCATTGAGTCCAACTGCCTGCTCAATACAGGAATCCACCTTAAAGCACACCTGGCAGGTGGCTGTCCAGCTACATCTTGAAGGCCTCTAGTGTGGGAAAGCCCTTGACCTTCCTAGGTCATTGGTTTTCACTGTCTTAGTGCTCTAAGACACTTAGTGCTCTAACAGGACTTTTTTCCTGATGTCCAGTCAGAAGGATTGTTTGCCTTTTAGGACCACTGTTGGGACGTGCGCACCAGAATGAACACCCATTGTACACTTTTTTTTTTTACTAATTCAAGAATGGGCAATTGCAGCAGTCTGGGATAAGCCAGGAGCCAGTAACTGTGAGTCAGGATGAAAGAGCAATCATTGCCTCATATTGGTGGCCCAGAAAGGCTGGTTAGTCCATGCAGGAGCTTGGGAATTGACCATGTCATGCTCCTCCTGGCTCTGGTATGCTTGAGTGTGACTGTGGGGGGTTCCTTCCCTTCCCGCATTCCAGTGTGGAGGGTGTTCCCTGGATTTAAACAGAGATGTCCAGCGTGTGAAATATAAATCACAGGAATGTGAAGAACTGCCTCACACCGAATCCGGCCATTGGCCCATCTAGACCAGTATTCTCAGTTGACTGCCAGCAGCTCTCCAGGATGTCGGGCAAGATTCTTTCTTCGTCCCATGTGAAGATTCTGGGAACAGAATCTGGAATCTTCTGTATGAAAAGCATGTGTTCTATCACCGAGCTATTTTGGAGCTTGTATTGAAGAGCCGATTCCTCACATTAATGATTAGGTGTTGAAGCTGGGCTTGGTGGTGGTGGGCAGGGAGCAAATGCAACAGGATGTGTCTGATTGCCAGGTGCTGCTGTGGCTAAGTGGTTAGAGGGCCAGTTGGAAGTGTAGACCTGAAATGCAGGCGCTCCCTTCCTTTTGCCTCCAACATTACTCTTTCCTCCCCAAGATATGCAAAGTGAGAGTGGGGCCACATGTCCCCTACCCTGGGAGGAGCTCACAAACTCACACTCTACTTGCTATGCACCTGCCATGATTGTATCCCTTTCTTACTCCTTGAAGGCACAACAAGATGTGTTGTCCTGACATTTTCAAATCATGATACAGTTCTTAAGGATGGTTCCCCTCTGTACCCCTGGAAGTTCCAAAAGAGAGGAGTAGCCAAAAAGTATGGGTCTCTCAGTTGAGCTGATAGAGTGACCCAGCTTTTTATCTCTCCCTCTGTTTCATTCTGATGGGAGAGTTTCTGGTTGGCTGTTGGGTTCTGGAGACCAAACCAGACATTACTTTATGTAATGGTGTATATAGGCTTACAGCCTCTGATCCTGGAGGCAACACATAGGCTTCAGGACTAGTAGCCATGGATAGCCTTCTTCTTCAAGGGTTTATCCAACCCCCTTTTAAAACCATCCAAATGGGTGGTCATCACTACACCTTGCAGTAGTGAATTCCACAATTTTATCTTCTTCTTCTTCTTCTTCTTCTTCTTCTTCTTCTTCTTCTTCTTCTTCTCCCCTCCTCCTCTTCTTCAGTGTTCATGATACAAGCCCAATCTGGATCTCCAGCACCCGCCTCCATTAGGCTGACCAGATAAAATCCAGGTCAGGGCTCATGTAACTTTAACAGTTGTAGAGAAAAGGGAATTTCAGCTAAAGTCATTTGTATGCAATTAGTTCCTGGTGAAATTCCCTCTTCATCACAACAGTTAAAGGTGCAGGCACTATACTAGAGTGACCATATACAAAAGAAGGCAGGGCCCCTGCAACTTTAACTGTTGTGATGAAGAGGGAATTTCACCAGGAACTAATTGCATACAAATGACCCTGGCTGAAATTCCCTTTTCTCTACAACTGTTAAAGTTACATGAGCCCTGACCTGGATTTTATCTGGTCACCCTAGCCTCCATATCAGGCCTCTTGCATCTGGTAATAATAATAATAAAAAAGACAGAAAAAAGACATAATTGGTAGACATAGATTTAAAGCAGTGTCTGTTTTGTACCTCAGCAGAGCTGATGGTGACCCAGCTTTCCTTCTTCCCCAACATTACCAAAAAAGCAATCCATAGAATATTCCTCTTAAGCCTGTATTTTACTGCCTCTTTATGGCCAGTAAATTTGTTGACAGGAATGTTTGAGGCATAATACATTATCATATTATTCTTCCAATAGGCTGCATACAATTAAATCTTATTTTTCTTTTCTTTTCTTTCTTTTTTTGGATTCATGACAAAACGTTTCTTTCTTTCTTTCAAAAACAAACAAACAAAAACCTTGATTTGAATTATGGATGTGCAAAAGAATATGGGTGTTTCAATTTGGTTTTCCATATCAGTGGAAGGTTACAGACATTCCTAGAGAAAACAAAAGGATCAATGACTATATTTGCAGCCATAGCTTATGGCCCATTGGGAATTTCAACTAAGCCAAAGGAGAAGAAATGCATTTCTTTTTTTCAAAACAAAGAGGGTTATAGAATGTGATTGGTCTACAGCAATGGCCCTTATCCTGAGAAATGTTATGAGAATGTTCTTTTCTTTTTTAAAAAATATTGTAAAATAGGACGAGCATTTTTAATAAGAATAAATGTGCTGAAATTCGCAAATATCTCCAAAAACAGCACTATCCCTAATTACAGATCACTAAATACATTTTATTTAATTATTTGCTTGTTTATTACATTTATGTACCGCCCAATAGCTGAAGCTCTCTGGTCAGTTCACAAAAGTTAAAACCATCAACAAAATAGTATAAAACCCGCTGATATAAAAATACAATATAAATTCACAACCAGGGTACAACTAGGCAGCAATGCAAATTTGAAACACAAATTTAAAATACAGGTGTAAACAGCAGAGTTAAAAGACTGTGATAATAAACTGTTTAAATATTGTCAGAATAGGAAGGTCTTCACCTGGCGTTGAAAGGAGTATAATGTAAGCCAACCTCTCTAGGGAGTTTATCCCACATCCACAGCAGAGGAGGCCTTCATCCTAGTAACCACCTGCCTCACTTCCTTTGGCAGGGGCTCATGGAGAAGGACCCCTGAAGATAATCTTAGGGTCCAGGCAGGTACATATGGGAGGAGGCATTCTTCAGATAACCTGGCCCCAAGCCGTTTACATAAATAAGGCAGGCTTGCAATATAAAAGACATGGTGCAAATACAATCATGTCCTGGTCACAACTGGAAGTACAGTGAGAGCAGGGAGTAAAGCTCAGCTAGGCTGCCCGAGTGAGGACTCTGAGGCATCATAATAGTGTCTCATCCAAACTATTGCTCATCGCTGCCCAATTTACAGGGGTATGTGAAGTGGGATACTCTTAGGCACCTACAACTTTGTCATATCTAAAGCTGGAGGTGCCACATCTGGGTTGTGAGGAAGGAAATTGCATCAACCTCAGCACACCTGTAAAATGAGAAGGCAAAGACAAGCAGAGATCAGCTGACTGATCTGTCAACTGGAATCAGGGTGCAGCCAATCAACTAAGGAAGGCAGCGTGGAGTGTTTCCAACTGTATCCATAGGTCTTCTAGAAGGCCGCAGCAAGGAGAGAACTTAATGAAGGCTAGGTGGATTCTTGTGTCAGACTTTCTGCAAAATTAATAAAAATGGAGGCCCTTCAACCCACTTATTGAGACATGTGTTCCTTCCAGATGTGAAGGCAGGTGTTTATTGAAACACAATTGCTGCTAGAGATGTACATATTTTGTTCAATCTGTTCCATCTCTGTTTCTCAGATTGTCAGGCATATTTCATTCTGTCATCTGCTCCTTGAAGGAATGAGGTTCGTTTGTTTTCCCACTCTCAATTTCCTAAACTTGTGTTGATATTGAAAAGTGTTCACTCACACAGCTACACACTTATGGAATTGGGGGATGTTGTGTTTCTTTTTGTCTTCATATTTTTGTATGATCAAATTTGTGTACAACTCCAGACAGTAAAAAGTAGGGGTGCACCGGATCAGGTCCGATCCATCGGGGGGAAATCGGATGCAATTATCCAATTTCCGATCCCCATATCTGGATCTTCTGATCTGATCCGAACCGGTCTGGAAGGACCCGATCCAGTTCGGATAAGATCGGAATATCGGACCTCCTCCCGCCCCCCCGCTCTTTACTTGCCAGGGCCATCCGCTGCCATCCGCTGCCACCCGCGGGAGGCAGTGAACGGCCCCGGAAGGTAAGGAGCACGAGGGGGGAGGGGGCTTACCTGCTGGGGCCGTCCACTGCCATCCGGATGGCCCCAGCAGGTAAGGAGCATGAGTGGGGGGGAGGGATAGGGAGGGGGGTTAGGCCCCCACTCACCCACCCACCCACCGCCATGTTTTCCCCATAAACTTGCATTGGGGGAAAGCTTTCTTTCCCCCAATGTAAGCCTATGGCGAAAACACCAAAAATGGTGTCCGCTCCGAAAATCGGATGTCTGATTTTCGGATTAGGATCAGATACGATCTAATCTGAGGGACCTCCTATTTTGTCCGAACCGATCCAGGACAACATTGGAGGTCCCGATCTGGGTCCCGAACTGATCTGGGGGGTCCCTGCACATCCCTAGTAAAAAGGCAGTCTGCAAATCTCCGGAATTTGCACAACTCAGAAAAACCTGGTCTGCTACAGAACCCATGTGTAAGATTCATTGAAATCCAAACCCATTTGAAACTGTTGCAAATTTCTCTAGCATTCCTAATTACAGTTAACATAAATAAATCAGATATAAAACACACACACATTTCACACAAATATCTTACACTATATTGTGTTTGCATTGTAGATTTCATTGCTGTACATTTCATGGGCGGGGGTCTTGTATACCATCAGTTAGGACTGACTGTCTCCCCTCACATCTTAATTTCTTCCTCACACATGGAACATCAAAATTATATTTTCTCAGAGAAGCTGCACCTTCCTGATGCTGATGATTATTGAAATGAAGGTAATTTACTGCACAATCCTTTGTATGCTTATTCAGAAATAAGTCCCATTGAATACCAACTGCCAGGTAAGTAGATATTGGATTGCAGCCATAGAGTCTCGTCACATGGAGGAAAAGCACATTTCCTTACTGTCACTTCTCTGCCCCTGCACTAGTCCGTCATTAATTCCTCTTTCCAAAAAGGAAGTAAACAACGTGCACAGTGCCCATTCAGTGGTCTGTTTTTATCGCGCCGATTCTCCTGCACACAGCAGGAGATAGCGACAAGTTCCATCTTTAAAAATAAGTCGGACTTACCGGGGTGTGTTTGGTGGTGGTGGTGGTGGTTATGTAAAGAAGGCTAGAAGGGGCAGGAGGCGCCCTGGAGGCAGACGCTGACTTGAGAGGGACCCACGAGAATCCATGAGTGCCCAGTAACAAGCATGCAATAAAACACTTGTCTGATGGAGCTCTTAGTCACATCCCCAGGTTCTTGCTATGTGGCACTGAAAAGGAGGTTCTGAGACAGTAAACAGGCTCTAAAACTCCCATCATAACAAACCCTGCATCAAATAAAGCCTTCTGGACATTAGCTGGGTTGTCAGAAAATCCCGAGAGTGCTACCTTGTCACTAATTAAGTTGCACACACACACACACACACACACAAAACCAACCAAAAAAACAAAACACAAACAACCCATGAACAGCACTTTGTAACCTGGAGAAGTTACCAAGTCATTTTGGCAGTAACAGCGACAGCCTGACCACAGGGAATGAAGACAGGAAAGCTAATGGGAAAATCTAAGCACTTGAGGTGTGTTATTGATTTTGGCCTGCCAGAATGCATTCTGGATGCAACGAGAGATTGCTGAGACATCCAGATTAAGAAAGACAGCAAAAGGGCAAAGCCAAAAAGAAAAAGGGGGGGGGAAGAAAAGGGAAAGGGCTTGATAATTCTGATTTTCTTCCCCGATAATCTCAGTAATAGACTTGACAGTCGATGCATAGATTCGTAGTCTTTATCTCTAAACACAATGCATACGAAAGAAGCTTTTTGACTGTGGGGGGTGGGGGGGGGCTCTCAGACACAAAGTAACCTTGATCTTGCAGTTAAAGCAATGATATTGTCTTCTTTTTTTGCTGATTAGTTCCTCTGGGTATTATGGCAAACACATCTATTCTCTCCCCTTGATGTGCCTGTATAATTCGCCTTAATGTTAATTGGAACTGCAGAGAGAACAGAGCTTGTGTGGGTTTTTCTGGCCTTACGTCGCTCCCTGCTGTGGAGAAAGGCTGTGATTATTCATGCCTGGTTCTTTGGAAGTTCTTGCTTAACTCTGAAACAAGTTTGGCATCTCTGATTTTCTTGACTGGGGGTGGGGGAGAGAAACAACTCACTGTGTCTATGGAGAAGTTAGATTGAACCTCAGGAGGGGGTGGGAAGCTTCCTGGTGGGAACTACAGTTGGCCAATGAAAAGTGCCACATTCAGAGATTGTGGAATCTCACTCCCCAGAGACTGTAACATCTGATTTACCTTCACTTCGCCTATGTTTGCTGGCAGCCAACAGAAGAGGTGATGGCTGAGCGGTGAGATTTGGGTTATTTTGAGGATGAATTATAGTTGTACATTTGCTGACACAAAACGAGTACGTGCAAGATCTTTAGCAAAGGAAGCTTCTAAGACAGAATTCGGCAGGCATTGGGCTAAGGATGATTTATGGAAGGTGAACATAAGAAGAGCCTTGCTGGATTTGGCCCATATGCTCATCAGGTCCAGCATGCTGTTTCCACCATGGCCAACTAGATGACTTTTGGGAAGCCCATAAGCAGGACGTGAAGTCAATAACCCTCTCCTGCTGTAGCTCCCCTTCAACTGGGATTCACAGGCATGCTACCTTTAAATGTCCTTCAAAAAAATCCACCCTATTTCTGGACACAGAAATTAGACAGGAAATTTCACTGCATTTCTCCAAGGGGAGGATAAATTTATCCAACAGTTTCTTGTTATTGGGATTGTCACTTATGTCATACCTAAGAGACTCAATCCTGCTTAGCATCATCAAGTTTTATGTGCCTTCAGACTATGTGGCTTCAGACCATGACCTGATACCTTATTTCTTCAGGACACTAACTTGGCTGTTTTTTGTGAGCTCTACAGACAGAGAGAATAGAGGGTTCTTGTATGCGCTATTGGATTCCTTCCAGTTTTATGCATCTGTGGAATGCAAAATGTAGCATCCTGATTTGGAATGTGTTGGGATATATAGGAAGCTGCCCTTATACTGAGTCAGACCATTGGTCCAGCTAGCCCAGTATTGTCAACACTGACTGGCAGCAGCTGTGCAAGGTTTCAGGCATGACTTTTTCCAGCCCTACCTGGAAATGTCAGATATCAAATCTGGAACCTTCTGCATGCAAAACATGTACTCTATGACTGAGCTATGCCCCCTCTTTCCAATTATTGCTATTAAAGACAATTGTGCTTCCTACTACCTCTAATTGAGGGTTCAATTTTTTCCCTGGACCGACTTTGCATCCAGACTGAGCAACTCTCATTTTTCACTGTGCCCTATCTTTAGTAACCAAGCCACATCTGCCTTTGTTAACATCTTTGACTCGAGAGTGTATTTCCTCCTTGATGGCATGCTCCTAATGTTCTGTGCCTTACATGGCAAACAGCCTGAAGGGATACCTCTCAGCAGGAAAGTTAAACATGCTACTCTCGCTGGTTTGCTTGTTTAATTTTGCTTCGCTAGGAGTACCACAGCATATGTTCACATTTACAAAGAGTCGAGGCGCTCTTTAAGATGGGCCCAAACTGAAGCCTATGGGGATCTCCTTGGGTTTATTCTCAACAAGAGATCTGGAAAGTGCCAAGATAAAATTTGGCTACCGCTTCACCTTTTTACAGGGATGTTAATTCTGAAGGAAATGAGAATGGTAAATGTTGAAAGAGAAAGGCAGAAAATGTGCCTAGTTCATTGTCTTGCCCCATCAATACTGGAGCTGCAAAGCTCAGGTTCTTCATCTGCTATGAAGATATGCTATGTGCCCGACTTGGTTAGGAGCACGTTTGAGGAAATGTTTGCTGAGACAGCATGGGAGTTGTCCTGCCAGGTAACAGAGCTGGAGTCATGTGCAAAGGAGCCTCTAAAAAGTTGTTGCATGCTTCCCGGAACCTTGGTCAGGACCTCATCCCCACAGTACTTGGACTCATGATTCTTTCTTCTGAATTGGTCCCATGGAAGGGAAGTCTCAAATAGTCAACTATTCACTGCACCTTCTGGACTGGGCTTAGACTCATTGCTATCTCCAGCCTTGCCATCGCCTGGGATGATGGTGGGGAATATGGAGCTAGGGGATAGGACCAGCCATGGAGTGCATTGAATCCCCTAGCTCTGCAAAAGCCTCTGGTGGCTTCTCTTCTTGGTCCAATATCCCAGTGTTCACATCAGGATGTCTTAACTCTTCCTGGTCCTCACAGTGAGTAGTCTTCTGAGTCCTCACTCTTCCTGAGCTCCATCACTGTGAAATTATGGGATCCATTTCTGGCTACAGCAACACCACTGCTTCTGTCTCGTTTGAGGACATCCTTATGAAACAGGCTCTGGTTGTTGGGATATGACCCTGATTAATAATTTACCCTGCATCACATAGAGGAACTGAGAAAGTCAAAAGCCTTTTTTTGGTGGGTGGTTGGATCTGGCTTGTGAATTATACACTGCTATTTAATAGAATAAAAACTATAGCCTCCACTGAAGACAAATGCAATTGCTTGATGCAATCAATTGTGTGTTTCCATTAACTGCACCAGGGATATAAAGGCCTGAAAAAGACTTCTGATTGATGCAAAACACTTGCTTTTCTGCATTGCAAACTTAGTTTAGGCCTAAATATTGTCTGTTTTGCTGATATATTTTTTTTCATTCCTAGCAGTCGCCATTTTATGCCACTCTTTTTTTTTTACTCAGCTTGTTAGTTTTGATTGTTCTCTGTGATGAAACATCACAGCAATGGAAATCACCTTTAAAGCAAGTTTTGACAACAATTGATCACAGCCTTATCTTTAGCCATTTCTTATCAGACTTTCTGCCAACTTGTTGCAGGTGTTTGTTTATCTTGATGAGATAATATTCCATGGATACCATCACACAGGTCTCACAAATTGGAAGATTGTGTAATTTTCCAAAGTATTCCCCCTCAAGGCAAACAGCACCAAAACTTGATAGCAAACAGAAACAACTTTGGATGGTTTGATCTATTTTTGGGATTATAAACAAACAGTCACATCTTTCATGTTGCCTATTGAAACAGACTTACATTTTTTCTTTGCTTGTCTCCTGCAGGTTGTTTCTTCTTGCTGGTTACTGAATTGGATGGTGTCTAGAATAATTATCTGGAGATGGTCCAGTCTAGCAGGACAGATCTATACAACTTAGTACCTACTAATCTTAATGCAGCCCACTAACTAAATATTGAGGCCTGACCTGCCACATGGTTGACAACCTGTATCCCATTCTAGGTTTTGCTGTCCTAAGCAAGTAACAAAATCAAGAATTATTGAGCTTCTGGTGGGCATTGCTCATGTTTCATGGGCCATTTTCAGGTTGGTGGATATTATTAGACAGAGTTCGAGGAGGATAATAACAGCTCAATATACTTAGCACAGCATCCCAACTGTGTCATTCCAGGAGGTGAATGCTGTTGTGAGAGGGATCCGTGGAAATTCATGAGTGCCCAGTAATGAGCATGCAATAAAACGCTCATTTGATGTCGCTGAAGGTTATCAGGTTTTTGTCAGTTACTGGAAATATTCAAGAGTAGCACAATGACATTCTGGTTCCCTAAAGAGTTCCTCTTTGCAGCACAGTAGTTTCGCTCTAGTTCTCTGCTGTCGTTTGGAATACAATGGAGCTCACAGATTTTGCAAGCTGCTTCAGCTTGTCATTTCAACTGCTGTAGGAATGGGGGGGGGGGGAAATGCCCCACATCCATACAACAAGAAGGCCTATGTTCTCTCACATCTGGGCCCAATCTATACCAAGCAGCATATAGCACTATGAAAGTGGTATGAAAGCAGTATATAAAAAGCAGGAGCCACACTACTGTTTTATAGCGGTATTAAAGTGCACTGACAACTGTTGGGGCCTATAGACATATACCATATACCGCTTTCATGCTGCTTTCATGGTGCTATATCTTGCTCAGTGTAGATCTGTCCCTGGTCACTTTCAGGACAGTTCCCTATTGCCTTTGTTTCTTGTAGATTGAATTCTTTACATACACATAAGTTTGTGTTTGCTTGTTCCCCCCCCCCCTCTATTTTAAAACATTTGAGATGATCACACTTGTAGGTCTTTTTTTAATGTTCCCTTCTCCCCCTTACCTCACAATTAATTTTGTGTTGAACCACGATATCTTAACTTTTGCATCTTGTTTCAAGATCTCTCTCTCTCTCTCTCTCTCTCTCTCTCTCCAATAACACTCAACATACTCAGTTGCTGAATGATGTGAGCATTTGTGTCCCAGCATTTCATCATGTTTTTCATGACCTCCACTACAAAGGAAAGAGCAAATCGTCTGCAACAGCATCTCAACAAAACAAAACTGGAAATCTTCAGAGGCTGAAGAGTCAGCATGCAGGGCATTTTACTTGTTCTCCATTAGCTAGAGTGTGAAAATAATTGCCTAAAGAAATGTCAATTATTTCTTTATGGGATAGCAATGGTGGAATTTGGCTCGTGCCAAACTACTGTTGTAGAATGCGCTACACAAGTGTTATTAGCACAAATCTCAAGCCAGGTCTCCATGTCCTCAAGTCTATGGGTGCATTTGAAATGTTTGTCAAGGATTGGCTGAGCATAATCTGTAGACTTGGTGGAGCAAAGACACAACAGGACATGTGGGCAGAGAAATTTCTGATAGCACATCACTCTAATTCTGATAAGGTCAAGCCATGTAGGGTGGTGTGTGTGTGTGTGTGTGTTTCGTTAGTGGATTCCTTCCTAAATTCATCTATAAGGACAAAATGCATTTGAAATTTCTCTCTGCTACAGATAAAGAATCTGCCAAGAGGAGAGAACAATAAAGTGTGTTTCAATGTATTTATGGACAAGCAAATGACTTCAGGTATTACTCCACTGATGAATGATAAGAGGGGGATAATAGGAGTGGCTGTAGCTCAGTGATAGAGCATATGCTTTGTATGCAGAGGGTCCCAGATTCATCCCCTGGCATCTCCAGAAGGCCTTGGATGGGATCATAGGCTGTTGATACCATTTACTATGTTATCCTTCTGAACCATCTCTGGGATGGGATTTGGGAACATAGTATTGCAGTGACTCTGGTCCTTCCTGAGCACAATGGGGGATGGACCCAGAAAGTCATGCAGGAGACTTCTGTTCCAACCTTGGCCATTGACATTTGGGATGCCTCAATGATCTGTCTGTCCCTGCCTTCCTATGCTTTTCAACATCTAAATAAAATCATAGGGGTGGGGAAGTCATCCAGAGGTTTGGGCTGAGGTGTCATAATATGCTGCAGATGACAGGGAGTTCTGTCTCTATTTTCCACCATCTCATCCCACGGAGACACTTCAAATGCTGGACAGCACTGGAGTAGATGAGGATTTATGTGGATGATATGCAAGTACTGTGGTTTAGGAAATCCACTAACCTGGATGGAGTTTTACATCTGACTCTCGATGGAGACACATTCCCCCTGAAAGTGGGGAGTGCTGCTGAACTCATCACTCTCTGGTGTAATGAGCCAACTTGTGAGGGCAGTAGAGCCTGAAAGGTGGGTTAAACTTCTTTAAATATTAAATATGCCCATTTATGGACTCATCTCCTTGAAAGCATTTTTGAGGACTGGTGCTATTCAGGAAACAGAAGTCTAAAACATTGTTTATGCAAAGACAGCTGCATGCTTATTAGTTCATCCTTACCTTTGTAGGATTGCCCTTCTCTTAAGAATTTTATACTGATAGACGGAGATGCATAATATTTTCCTAAACCAATGCTCCCACTGAAGAAGATCCATGTATTCACTCATGCCCTGATGTAGGGATCCTTGGGCAGATGTAGCTGCTCTGATATGCCGGTAGGGCTTCAATGCCATCCCTATACTGTTCAACAGAAAGATGGTGGCACAACACCAAAAGAATGTTCACATGGGGCTGTCTTCTTCATGGCACTGAATGGGGACAGTCCACATGCACAGGATTTCTCTGGGAATAGTATACTTGCAAACCAATGGTGTGGTGCAATGTCTAAGGAGATGAAGTGTGAGCCAGGAAATCTTTTGTGCAAATCTCACCTTATCAGTTGTTGTTTTTTTAGGTGGGCATAGGCGAGCCATTTCTTCCAGCTACACACCCACATTCTACCCTCTGAAATATGGAGATAACAACTCTGAACATCTTAATAATGTTGTTCAATGATACTGAACCATGTCCTGGGAATAGTAGGAGTCTTAGTTGGGTCTAAGCATGATTTTAACAACTGGAGAACACCATAATCATTTCTCTCTCCTTGGTACATTTTTATTTTACATTTAGTCACACACATACATGCACACACACCAAAAACCCACACATCCAACCCATGATGTCAATTCTTTGCTTTTGGAATGAATTCAGAGTTTTTGACCTATTATATGATTCCAAGTTAAGTAAACAATAAAATTGAAATCGAAGAGAACATATGTGGAGCCTCCGTGTTATCCATTGTGTAGCTGTTCCCTGAAGACATGGGGAATCCTATTCATTAATTTATTTAAATATTTCTCAGACTCCCTAAAATTGAACAAGACTATAATACATTGTACTCTTTTTTATTTTTTAAAAAAATTTGGTTGGAGAGTATTTATGCCAATAACAAATGAAACGGCATTTCAGAAACAGCATTGGTTGACTAAGACTGCAGAGATTTAAGTAATCTTCATCACATTGACAAAGAGAGCAATTAAAACTAAAATCCATGACTAAATTACCATTGGCTGTAAGTAGAGTGAATCAAATTACATATTACATTGCATTATACTGTAGGTTTATGTGTATTTTAACAGCTTGGCTCCAACCCTGTTCATCATCAATAGACAATCAGGAGATAAATATGTCATCAACCTACAATGTGTACAATATAAAATTAGAAACCATAGGAGGAAAAAATCCCATTGCTTGGTCAGAAGAAGATTGGGATGATTGCAAATCTGTGAATGTTTTAATTTTCCTTTATGATTTGTTATTGTACATGTACTCCAGCAGCACACTAAGAACAGCAAGGGTACCTCACAGCCAAACTAATCCATTATCAGATATAAGCCATGCAATCACACCTTTAGCAAGAATCTATCCAGATGTTTCTTTTCTTTTTTCTCCTTCAATCCTCATTTGAGGAACATTTGTATAATTAATTGCCATTATACCCTGTCTTTTCTTCAAGGAGCTCAGTGAAGTATGCACAGTTCTCTTCAGTCCCATTTTATCATCACAACAATCCTGCGAGGTAGGTTAGGCTGAAAGAGACTGACTTCTCCAAGCTCATCTAATGAACCTCATGACTGAGTGGGTTTTTTTTTTAGTCCATTTGTAGTCTACATTCTTACAATGATGCCACACTATCTTATTGCAAATTGCATATGCATTTACCTTGTTTATTTATTTGCTTTTTATCATTCTATTAACCATCGATTTCTAGCTCTCCTAATGGGGAGCAAATGCATACTCAAATCAAAAGCATGAATCACTGATAATCCAAAATCTCATAAACCAAAGAAAGAAATATGAAATTATCATTAAATGGGTGGGTTGTGTGGCCACCATTTGAAGCTGCCAGATGCTGAGGCTCCCCATTGGTTCATCTAGCCCAGTCTTGTCCACATTGAGTGGCAGTAGCTCATTGTTTTCCCACTGTTTGTAGAACTAGCTCAGTCAGCCAGACTGAATTATGCACCTAGCACGAGGAGGAGGAGGAGGAGGAGGAGGGCTCCCATCACTATATTGAAGGCAAATTGGCATGCAGTAGGAAGAAGCAAGAAATTGCACCCACAATGTTTAATTTGTTCACTCAGGGAATTGGAGATAAAGCCACCTATTTAACAGATGCAAGCTATTACAAAGAGTGGGGTATCTGTCTGCACTGGTAAACAGAATTAACATTTTAAAGAATATTTCATCATTTTTCCCTCCTCCTAAGTGCTTTCCTTGTTTATGATTATATTTTGATTATATTGAGAGCTGACAGGAAAAAAAATTGGTTATGGAATTTGTATACCAAATCATCAAGCAATTTATGTCTCCTGCCTTTTCATTCATTTCTTTGTGGCACTGATATCTTGGCATTATGCACACAGACACATGCAGACAACACACGATAGAGAGAGGAGAGAGAGAGAGAAAGAGAGAGAGAGAGAGAGAGAGAGAGAGAGGAGCAAAGTGTAATTTCAACATTAAAAAATGAAAATAGCTAGGAAAAAATGATTGTGGGCTTGAAACAGAATCTTATCGTATTTCTATGTAGGCACTGACAGAATTCTCTTCTCTAACCCATCACTTTCAATACTTTGTTCCCTGTTCCCGAGTTGTGTCTTGGTTTCTTGATTCAGAACAGGGTGAGAAGAAGCTTTAGTAACATAATATTCTACAAAGCCATTTGACTAAAAATGAACCAGCATGTGAAATCTCAGAGGCATTTGGGCTTTTTTTCCTATTATATTTTATTGAAATGTGTGGATGTTGTGAATTCCCTGTTGATTGTTCCTATTATCATAATATTTCTGACTTATGTTTACACTGCAGAGACAAAGGAACAAAAAAATGGATATTACATGTTTAAACAAAGTCTGCAAAGCAATTCTTGAGCTACAATCCACCAGGTACATCTCATGTACCAATTTTCCATATTCTCTCAAAATGATTTCTTTTTAACTTTTAAACAGCTTCTGTTTGTTGCAATTCTATAAGTAGGGGATGATATCTTAGTGGGCTTTATCCCCCAACTATTTGCACTGTTCTCCACAATGTAATAAGTTCTACAGAATAGCTTGGCAAGCATGGACTATGCTACATGTTCATTCCCACACATCTTTATTTCATGTGTGTTTTCTTATTAGTATGCACAGATAGCATAAGCTAGAGGAGTTTGATCTTTGCCAATGTCAGAATGAAATGTCCTAAGCAGCATCCCTTGGGATAAATATCCAGATCACAACTCAACTATCTAATAGATGTTGCAGTTCTTGAAATGTTGTAGTAGAATTCTTGGCAGATGGCAAGAGGGAACCAAACAGTCCCTCCTTGGCAGAAGAACTGCCAGATCCAAAGGCTGACAGGATTGTGCTAGGAGGGAGGGAGGGAGGTGGGGGTACCTTCTCACCCAATCCCCCCTTTTTCCCCTTGCTGGTTGCTCTTCTTTTAAAATATTCTCTGAGGTTGGTTTCAATGGAAGAGAAAATAACTACACCAGCTCCAGAGATGGCACATTCCCCTGCCCCCTTTCCAGAAGAGTGTCCAGGAAAGGAGAGGACCTCAGATCCAATGGTTCTAAGAGCTCAATCACACCAGCATTTTATTGCACTTTCATCCTGCCTTGTTTACCATTTTGCCCTGCAACACTCACACAACGTCGTCCCTGTCCTGCAGTTGTTTCGCCTCTTCCCTTCTATTTTTCATATTTGTCTAGGGCGGGGAAAGTGCGGCGTTTTTTCTCCACAAGGGATAAAACTGCTCTTCCATCCTCATTCATTGCCGTCCTCACGCTATGTCGGAATGGCCCGCTTTTGTGGGGGCATGTTCGTTGAAGGACAGTCTTGCTGACAAAAGAGGAGGGCATGCTGAGTTGCTCCAACAAACAGGCTTGTGCTGAGTTACTTGAATGGACTTCCGCTGCTTCAACCCCTGTCCTTGCTATTTCTCCTGTCAAAAGGCAGAAACGGCACCTAATCGATCAAACACTAAATCGTTAAAACAGTAGACAACAAAACCACAGTGAGGAGGGGAAGGCGCCCATGTCCAGCACAATGTCCATCAACCACAAGAACCAATGATCTGGTGGGGGAAGGAAAAGGGGCGGGTGGGGTGATCACAGTGGCAATACCAGGAAGTGTGAGCCAGAGTAGGTCCAAGGGTAAACAAGGCGAAATAATGCACACACATGAAAGTGACCATCACTTAATGTGCTAATGAAATGGAGGTGGAAATCGTGGATGCATACCAGGAAAAAAAATAGGTGTGATGGAGCTCTAAATCTTACCCTGATCCATCCCTAACATTCCAGCTGAATGTCTCCTTTGGGCTCTTATGTCTGTTGCTCTTATCTCTGTCAGAGTGCCAGCAAAAGGGAAATGATGGCAGGAAAGGTTTCTGCTTTCCAATGAGATGACATCCAAGAGCAGACCTCCCTCTCTGCAGGTTGCCCTTCCTCTCCACCCATGTGTAACCACAGCTCATGGTAGAGCCCCTGATTTGCTTGCAGAAGGTCCCAGGTCCAATCTCTGGCATCTCCAGGTAGGGAAGGTAAAATGCCTGCCTGAAACCCAGGAGAATGACTGCCAGTTAGTCATGATAGTATTGGGCTGGAAGGAATGATGGTCTGACTCTTTATAAGGCTGTTTTCTATGTTCCTATCCTTGATCCCTAGGGACCACAGGGTTTCAGTCTGAATGTTTTAAAAATGCATATTTTAAAATGTAGCTGCTACAGGATGCTAAAAGGGACAGACTAATGCAGAAACAGAATGGTTGGAAGGGAAGGGAAGGGAACTATCAATAATAATAATAATAATAATAATAATATAATAATAATAATAACCCACCTCTCCCTTCGGATCGAGGCGGGGAACACAATGTAAAATACAGTTCAAAAAAATTAAAAACGAGAAAATACATCATTAAAACATCTTAAACAATGTGTGAACGTGACAAGGACTGAAAGAGGTACACTTGCCCATCCCGGATCAGACCATGCTCATGGTGACGGTGCTGTACTTCAGAAGACGTGGGTGAGGTTCCCTTGGGCTTTGATGACAATGGCAATATTTAATAGATTAATCAATCAGACATACTGATTAAAAAAACATTTTAATCAACTAGGAAGGTGTCCCTCATTAATCATTCGGGAGACGTAAAGCAAAGTTTAATGGTGTTGAATCCAAGTATTAAGAACATAAAAAGAGCCCTGCTGGATCAGACCAAGGGTCCATCTAGTCCAGCACTCTGGTCACATAGTGGCTGACAAGCTTATAAAGGACCTAAAGAGGGCAAGTGTCATCTTGAAGGGGGGGGGTCCCTTTTAAAAGGGACATTTGCTCTGCACACGCAGCAGAATTATGTAGCAAGCTTTGGGGATGGAAGCCTGGGCTGTACCATTCTAGACAGGCCATCACAGAAGAACATAAGAAGAGTCATCATGATGGATCAGACCAAATGTCCATCTAGTCCATAATTCTGTTCATTTGATGGCCAATGAAATACATGTGAGAAGCCCACATAGAATGATGGGAATAGAAGTTTGAACCTGTTCTTCGTAGAATCATAGAATAGTAGAGTTGGAAGTAGAGTCCAACCCCATGCTCAATGCATAAATCCACCTTAGGGCATCCCTGACAGATGGCTGCCTAGCTGCCCCTAGGTCATTGGTTCCATTGTTGTACTGCATTAATTTTTTCCTGATGTTCAGCCGGAATCCAGCTTCCTGTAACTTGAGCCCATTATTCCATGTCCTGCCCTCTGGGATGATCGAGAAGAGATTCTGGCCCTCCTCTGGGTGACAACTTGGGTCACTTGCCATGGGACGTGACTTATCATAGTTCTGAGTTGATTAAAATCGGCTTTCCTAAAATCCAGAGTACTCGTATGGCTACACTCAGCTTTTGCTTCCTTTAAAATCAAGAACATGTAGAAGGTGAGTTTAATAGCACCCTGCCAATCATGTTCCTCAGCACGACTACTGGTATTAATAGTCTTGTCCTCTATGTATTTGTCTATTCTCTTTTTAAAACTATCCAAACTGGTGGCCATCACTACTTGTTCTGGTAGCAAATTTCATAGTTTATATTTGTGCCGAGTGAAGAAGTACTTCCTTTTATCTGTCCTGAATCTTCCACTAATCAGCGTAATACTAAAACCCAATGTCCTCCAGGTTCTGAGCACCTGATAAATGCCTTTTGTAGAAAAGTTATCTGTTTAAAGTATAGTAATTATTTCTAAACATGTATCTAGACAGATACATGTGTCCTCTTTTGTGATGCAAATCCTCTTCTTTTGACAAAGAGCAAGTGTCTACTCTATATGGTGGAGAGGGCAATACCTATCCTTCAATCTTATACCACTGCATCCTCCAAGGGCCTTTCAGTATCACAGCTCTCCCTGTACCTCTGCTACACACACACACACACACACACACACACAATCTGTCACAAAGACAGGCATGTTTCTATCGGTGGAGATTGGCGGCTCCGATTCCGGCGGGGCTGTTCTTCCATTCTGGGTTTCAGTCAGAACCATCCCAAACTCTGAATGAGCTATCCATGAGGTTGAACATATTTTTGGCAATAGGGTTCAGCACTTTGGATAGCTTTGTCAGAGTTCTGGATGGTTCTGACTGAAACCCAGAATGAGATACCAGTCCCACCGAAATGAGACCCACCAGCTTCCAGCCTCCACTGGTGGCTCTGATCATCTCTGCTGTGGTTTTCTCCTTCCAATCAAGTTGTTCGCTTTGGGTCTCTTCTTAGAGCCTTTGACAGGGATGTCCCAGAAATGTATAGGAATGAATAAATGAAATAGAAGTTGATGTGCGGCATGAGACACCTGCACAGACTAGGGCTGAACAGTCCTGAAATGCAAACGTTTGATTTTGGGGGAGTTGAAACTGATGATCTGGAAAGGTAAGTGGGTAGATTTCATTTTGCTCTCCCCTGTGTCCTCCCAGCCTAGTAAATATTTAGCCGGTGCTCATCACCAAAGTGGAAATTAAGCCAAAGCATCATCCTGTATCTCTCCAAATGCCCAAGTGAACAGCTCTGCCGGCTGATCTCATGGCACAGTTGCAGCCAACAGTCAGATGCCTGCCACTATCCTGGTCCTCGGTGAGCTGCTTTATGCACTTCTAATTAAAAATAATCCCACCCTCCCTAAAACGCTGTCTCCGCTACCAAACATCCCAAGTGTCATTTAAATGCCTTCTCCTGCCAGCTGAGTCCAGCTTTCAAGAGAGTCAGAAGCAGACGATGGCAATGAGATCTTGTTCTCTCGCAGGCAGAAATGTCCGTACCGAAGTCTAATTAGCCACGTACATTTTTGCTTTGCAGTGCACATCTCTGTTGTTTGCAAGCCTGGATGAATTCCTATCCTTCATTGAAAAATATGTCATCAGTTCCTCTCTGGATTCTTGTTGTCTCTCCTACTTTTAATTGCTTAATGTGCTCTGGGAACAGTGCAGATATGACAAAATAGGCCTTAAAAATGTTTTACTATACCCAATGCCATCTTCAGGTTTCTGGGGAAGGCTTGGGTAAGATGCCCTCAGTGGATCTAGGGATGGGCGAACTCACCCCAGTCCAACTTGTGGGATGTTTGCCCCGCTGCTGGCATTTGTGTGCCACACAAGTTTCTTCAGCAGTTCAGCAAACGTCCAAGAAGCGCCTATCAGCTGTCCACCCTGTTCTGGAGCCTCCATTGTACATGACAAGGGAGGCTTCAGAGATTATGTAATCCCTCCTCCTGCATAAATGGTGGCTGCAAAGGCCCTGTTTATGCAGCAGGGGAAAATGTGCAATTTCCAGAGCTTCCATTATGTGCATGTTGGATTCTGTGTACTCCAACTATGAAGGTATCATCACATTATAGCCATGTCATCACAATTCAAAACTTCTGAAGCAGAGCAGACCAGTTTAAGAGAGAAGGCTTCCACCAGTATAGAGGTGGGGTTAACCAGCCTAAAGGAAACCAAAACCACACTTAAGGCTCATACAGAATCTGCTGCTTGTTGGAGTGGCATGCACACATGTTCTCTGCAGTGTTACTCTATTCCTGTTCTTCACTCTCTGGGAAACCTGACTTGTGCCATGACCTTAGTGTGAACCAGAACCATAGTGCACATCCTGTAGCCCAGACCCTACAGTACTGAACATGAAGTCCTCATAGTGACAAGGGTCACTGGCTGAAACCAAGCAGCCTGAGATGTTGAAACCAAGTCAGAAATTCTGGTTTTGTTGCACATTACTCCTAGATATATGAGCCTCTGCTACCCAGAGGACCAGGGAACAGTTGCAAGACAATGATAAAGTGTGGCAACTAGATTTGTAGTGTGTGCCTGACACCACACCTGAGGGCACCCATCAAATTTAACGATTTATTTATTATTGAAAAGAAATGAGAAGTGCAGCAAGTGAAGGGGAAACAAAATGAAATATAAATGTAGTTCTTCTGATCAGTTCAGGTACATTGGTCTGAGATGTCAACCTCATCCTTCTAGTATTCTTTCACCTCAGCTCATAAATGACAGTATAGGGTCCCTTCTCAATCATCCACCAATAGCATGGATAAGAGAACCACTACTGCACCACCAAGGTAATGCAAGAAATCTCAGGTCAAATGGAAAGAGCCCATCCTGAGTCTCTTACCCATGCCTGCATTGTCCTTCTGGCAATGAGGTGACCCAAGTGTGGTGATCCTATGTTACCCAGGACTTCTCACGTTCTTCCAGGGATGTTGGAAGAGTCAACAGTGCAGTGGATGCTGGGACTACACACCCTAACCCATGTCCCTGAGTAGCAGACAAATATCTATTGGGGAAAAGGACAAACAAACATTTTATTATCTCCAGCTAGCTAATGAATGGTCAACGAGACAAAGACATGGTTAACGTTTGGCCATTCAAATGGATACCCTGAGCAAACAGTACAGGGATTTGTGATGAAACTCTCCCTTACTATCTAGAGCAGAACTCCACCAACAGGCAACACTTGTCAGCATTCAATATTTCTATGCTGGCCAATAGGCAGTTCACCACATAAATTTATAAGAGGCACAGGATGGGCTACCAGGTGAAGATGGTAGAAGGAATTCTTCCACTTCTCGGAAGATAATTGACAACTCTCCAGAAACTCCATGGAAGAATGGTCCATCTGGGTCCCAATGTGAAAGGTTTAAAGAGAGAGCTTTACAATAAATAGTTGAGGGACAACAAGATGTGAGGTACATATGCAGCATTTGCCAAGAACCCAAGGAGGAAAAGTGTTGGGGACATGGCCATTGGCAACCTCAGGTTGTTGTAACCTAGGTGAGCCCTCAGAGGTTCCCCACCAGTTTAGCTCAGCTAGAACATGAACTTGTTCTTCAAGGTGATGCCACCGTCTTCAGCTACCTTTTGCCTTTTCTCTTTTCCGTATTTCATTTTGTGCATTGCAGTTTCTAATTCTAGATGCCCAATAGTCAAAAAGAGCTAAATCAAAAGTGCAAGATGCCAGGTCCATTTTAATGAGTTCACCAAAAGGCTGCAGGTGAGAAACTTCAGGGAATGTTAAAAAGAATTCAGACCAAAAAAAAAAGGGAAGAAGAAGAAAAAGAAGAAAAAGAAAGAAAGAAAGAAAGAAAGGAAATTTGTGTGACTCCAATAAAGAAATCTTAGCAACATGCCCTCGGAGGAGCGCATAGTGGCTTCTCATAAGATTTCTGCTATCACACTGCCAGAGTGTGAACATGCAGCCATTGACACTTTAAAAGGCCTATTCTGGCCTCACCTACTCCAAGCAAGATATAGCAGTATGAAAATGATATGAAAGCATTATATAAAAGGCAGGAGCCACACTACTGCATTATAGCAGTATTGAAGTGCACTGACAACTGTTGGCACATGCAATATACCACTTTCATTGTGCTATATCCTGCTTGGTGTGGCTCCTGCCTTTTATATATCTCTTTTATACCACTTTCATAGTGCAATATAGGGGTGTGCACACCAAAAAATATTGTTGTTTATCATTATGTTATTTCAAAGATTGTTTCAGTTCTGACAGATCAGAATACAGCTCACCATGTGCATTCATTCAGACCTGTCAGAATGGAAACTATCTTTAAAAATTCATATAAAATTGAGGGTTGGAGGGATCGATCTCAAATTTCATACACATACTTAGGCATACCCCATAAGCACTGTGTCCAAGGTTCAAGCCTCTAACTTTTAAAATACAGAAGTTATAGGTATATTTATATGGCAGTCCGATAAAACAATAAAATCTCCCAAAAATTATCATCTCCGATGATTATCGGAGGCTTTCTATCATATCGTCATCGTTAAACACATGCACGATAACGACCTTATCGTATCGTTATCATACATTTTAATGATATGATACACATCCCTAGTGCAATACCCTGCTTGATGTAGATGAGACCTCTGTTGACATCAAATGGGAGGAAAGTAATGTAATTTAGTAGAACAGCTAGTCTGCCATAGACACTATGCCTTGTTGCTTACTCTTAGGAATAGCTTTTTGGGAAAACCTGAGAGTTGGACCGGTAAAGCAAACGGGAGTGTGAAGCTCTCTTGCCTAAGCAGTACAGAATGGGAGCAGTGCTTTCCCAAGGCAGAATACCTAGCCTCCAAATAATCACATGGACACAGGACTGTGCAGAGTTGGTAATTTGCCCAGGCCAGATGGGAAGTGTGTGCCCCCCCCAATTTCAAACTGCTCATTAAGTATTTTTTAAATGTTTTTAGTGTCCACCAACATGTCCGTTCTACATAACACCTTCATATTAAACCTGTTCTACAACACCTCAGTGTTGAATCAGAAATTAACATTTATTTTAGTTGCTGTACAAATAGAATCAACAACAATAGAACAGTCCTTCCTCATTATCAAACATTATCATCATCATCACCCTCATGGTATCATCGTCATTATTATCATTAATAACTATCAGCAGCAGCAGCAGCACCTCACCCTCTGCTCCAGAGATTATATGCCATGGAGAAGATTGAGGAAAGAGATGCAGTAAGGACGACCATCGCAACTTACGCACATATATCCCCTCCCCACATGCAGCTTGGCCCTCTGGAGCTTATACTTTGACCGTGGCATTCATGATGGACGGCTTCTGCGCTGTTTCTGCAAGGCAGGCTCCTCGCTTCTCGATGGGCCACTTATGCCACAGAAGCAGTAGCATAAGCTGGGGAGGACCTCCTTGTCGTAGTGCCCCCTCAAAATCATGGGCCGCGGAACAACTGGCTCGCTGGGGCCCCCTCTGCCCTGCCCTGCATGGACATGCTTACAGGAACAACCCTAATGGGATAGCAAGGATCACTGCCTGAAAGTCTTCTCTTAACACTATACACTTGTGATGATAATGGAGAAGCGATGGTAAGGAAACACGATTTCCCCCCCATGTGACGATGCTCAAAGTTGCCACTGCATACTAGGAGCAAATGCACTTCTCCATATGTAAGGTGCTTTTACTCAGAAGTAAGAGGGGTGGTCAACCCAAGTTTCAAGTCTCTGGCTGTTGAAGTCTCAGTTTCCTCCCCCCTTTCTCCAATTGGTTAATACGGCCCCACAAGGCAGTGACCAAACCTCAGTATTGTTTGGAAGGCTGCTCAAAGACAGGGCAGAGAATTGAATGTGATGCACAGTCCTTTCTGGTCCAGCTGCCTGTTTGCTGCCTTGCCTATGAGTTTAGGTTAGACACGGGCAATCGTTTAAAGCAAGCGTTAAGGATTTATATGCCTGTTACTGGGAATGAAAAATTGCATCCTTGTTGCAATAGAGTTTGTAGCATTTCCCAGCAATGTGTCATAAACTGTATCGTTTTGCATTTAAGCACACCCTTTTTTTATTGTTGTCAGAGATACTGAGGGCTTCATAAGGGGCTCCAGTTAAAGAGCCCAGTATGTCTTTATTGAGGGGTTATGCCCAGCCTATAATGCCTTTATCTGTTTTATGACTCAGATCTTACTAGCTGAAAGTTCTGATTCCTTGTTATTCTGTCTTTATGGGGGGAGGGTTACAGTGAGGGGAGAAACATAATAGTAAGCGGGAAGGTTATGCCCCTCTGTATCACACTCAGGCTTCCTGCAGATCAAATAAAGATAAAACAGAATATTAGTTCATAAAGCTTTGAATGTTTGTGTATTTCAAGCACTTCAAATGCTTTGTACATGCATGTAGGATCAGGCAAGCAGTGAAATTATAAGCAGGTTGCAGGTCTTCCTGTATGCCAGAGCTATATTAAAGGAATATGACTTCCCCTTTAATTTAGACATTTTCTTGCCGATTCTTTCTCAATTCCCTCCCCTCCTAAAAGTGATGCTGAATAGGCTGGTGAAGGAGACGACTTTATATCACGGGTGGGAAAAGTAATAGAATAGTGGTGGCGGGCTTTGATGACCGCTGTACAATTGGAATTGGATGTGTGGTTACTTTTTCAGGGATTCTGCTAGGAAGCAAGATACACAGTGATTCTACTGGGAGAGCACAGTCCTGCAGAGAAACAGGGCAACGCTCTGGTGTCCTGTTCCCTAGCAGAATTGATGGAAATCTGGTGGTGCCTCTATGGTGGAAAACTGCATCATGGAAGCAGGAGAACGAGTTGGGGCTGCAAAGGCTCTCCTGACAGCCATGGGTTGCCCTCTACTACTTTACAGGACACACATACACACTGTTCAGCAGTGATGTTTACCTGCTTGAGTGCATGGGTTGCTTATTCAACATCACCCTCAGCAGCAACAACAAAAACTTTATATGAAACTATGGTTGCTGCCACCGCCGCCGCCACCAGAATCATGTTTGTGGAGAGACAGGGGCCTCATCCAAGCAGGCTATAGCATTTTGAAAGCAGTATGAAACTGGTATATAAGAAGCAGGAGCCACACCAAGCGGGATATTACACTACGAAAGCAGAATGAAAGCATATATGGTATATGGTATATGGTATGTGTCAGTGGGCCCCAACAGTTGTCAGTTCACTTCAATACTGCTATAAAGTAGTAGTGTGGCTCCTGCCTTTTATATACCACTTTCATACTGCTTTCCTAGTGCAATATCCTGCTTGGTGTGGATTAGGTCAGGGAGAAGGTTGCGGGTGCATGTAGGGATGGGGGAGAAATGTCTTCAGCACACATATTTATGAAAACTTACCAAATTCCCCCAACACGAATCCGTACACAAACCAGAACATACTTAAATGCCAATATCCACACCTTTCCAAATCTGTTGAACAATGGTTGCACTTCAAAATAGGCATGCAAAATCGGCATAAGCTGGAAAGCTGCACACTAAAATATGTCTATTACAGAGAACCGCACACAAGAACCGCACAATTTCTCTGAGGGGAAATTGCTTGCAAAACATGTGTATTCATTTCTATAATGGGCTCCAAATGCTCCCGATAGCCCATGCAACAGCTGTTTGGCTGGCTGCCAGGGAGTATGAATGCAATGGAGAAGATGGTGCACAGGGAGCGGCATCCCCATGTGCATTGTTCCCCATTTAAATTGCAATATTGGTGATGCGTAGGGGAGGCAAAGTGGTGCACTCTGTGGGAGGTGCAGAATGATCTCAGTATGCACACTGAGGTATGGGGAGGAAGGGTGGGTGTGCACATGTGCATATATGAGAGGTGTATTCTGTGCATGTGTGTGACCTGGCAAGGTTTGGGCCCTAGAGGACCTAGGGTTGTGCCAGTCAGTAGGTACTCAAGTAGTCTCTGGCAGAAGGAAGCTGTGACTGGTGAGGCTAGGGTTACACTAGTTCAGCAAGTATGCCTTGGTCAGCACTCTGCAAGATCTGTTAGGCTGGGATCATTCCTCATGAATGGAGCTGATGTTCCAGCAATGGGCTAGCAGAACCTGCAGTTCTAAGAAGATAGATCAACTCAGGCCTTCAAAACTCCACCTCCGACTTGCTACTGGCTGGAACCTTAAAAGGTCCCTTTTCATCACTGTAGCCTTCATCTCCTTCCTATGTGACTAAGGATGCCAAAAATAAAGCCAAAGGCCAAGGGGTAGGAAAAAGGATGTTTCTTAATGTAATAAAAGAAGTCTGACATATTTCAGGCCCGTAGTTCCTTCCTCAGGGTAATCTAAAAAGACAATATATAACATGTATTCACTCACATGACATAAATCACATAAATGTGCATCATCATATGAACTTATAAAAGAGTAGCTCATCAAGAATGAGAGGCTCAAAACATAGAAGCTGTGTACAAGCATTCACATTTCTGAATAAATGAACTTACTTGTTAGAATGCAAGGGATGCCATCGGATACATAACCCACAGTCTTCTATGCTATGAGGAACCTGACAGGCTTTGGGAGAGCCATGCTGGGAGGCTGAGGCCAAGTCCTTGGGTCTGGGGGATAAACCAGTAGTCCCCAAGGGTCCTCCTTGAAGTGGGGAGGTATGAGAATTTTGTTCCTGTTTGCAAATCATCCAAACACATCCCATTCACTCACCCAGAATTCAAATATATATGGGAACACAATTCTTGAGATTTTTCCTTTCTTTTTGCAGTTTCCTGTTTATGTTCAAAAGTGCACATTTCTGAAAATGTGCATTTGCAAAAATGCATTTTTTTTCCAATATTTTTTTCCCAGACACCCATGGTTGGGAATGCAAACTAAGAGAAAAGATGAATGATTTGCAAAACCTCAATGAACTCAAGCATTCCTTGTTCACCTCTCCCTTCCCTAAAGTGGTGCAAACAGTAGAACCATAGAATCATAGAGCCTATCTACACTACTGCTTTAAAACAGCTTATAACAGTTTTTAAAGTAGTAGTGTAGATAGGCTCATAGAATAGCAGAGTTGGAAGGGGCCTATAAGGCCATCAAGTCCAACCCTCTTCTCAATGCAGGAATCCACCTTAAAGCATCCCTGACAAATGGCTGTCCAGCTGCCTATTGAAGGCCTCCAGTGTGGGAGAGCCCACAACCTCCCTAAGTCATGGGTTCCACTGTTGTACTGCTCTAACAGTCAGGACGTTTCTTCCGATATCCAGCTGGAATCTGGCTTCTTGTAACTTGAGCCCATTATTAAGGCGACCAGATAAAATCCAGCTCAGGGCTCATGTAACTTTAACAGTTGTAGAGAAAAGGGAATTTCAGCCAGTGTCATTTGTATGCAATTAGTTCCTGGTGAAATTCCCTCTTCATCACAACAGTTAAAGGTATGTGCACTATACTAGCATGACCATATACAAAAGAAGGCAGGGCCCCTGCAACTTTAACTATTGTGATGAAGAGGGAATATCACCAGGAACTAATTGCGTACAAATGACACTGGCTGGAATTCCCTTTTCTCTACAACTGTTTAAGTTACATGAGCCCTGACCTGGATTTTATCTGGTCACCCTACCGTTATTCCGTGTCCTGCACTCTGGGTTGATCGAGAAGAGATCCTGGCCCTCCTCTGTGTGACAACCTTTCAAGTATTTGAAGTGTGTTGTCGTGTCTCCCCTCAGTCTTCTCTTCTCCAGGCTAAACATGCCCAGTTCTTTCAGTCTCTCCTATATCACTGCTTTCAGAGTACTCTTCAGGACCAAAAGGCTTGCATATATTCCCTTCTTCCCAGCCACATGGAAAGACCCTTTCTGCATACAAGCTACATGCGTGGAAACTACATGAATGGAGAACCTATGGATGCAAGGTGCTCAGAAACAGAATAGCTAGTGCAATCCCTCCCACTAATGTGAAGAGGGCACCAAAATGTTGGCCTTTAAAGGTTAGTGGCTCTAACTAATCAATATTCCCTAGTTTTCTTACTTTAATATGAAAAGTTGGGCCTTTAAATTTTTATAAGGCCATCATTCTTTATTGTGCCATCGTTGGTCAGGCTAATTACCCTGAAGTTGATATTGTACTACTTGTATTCTGTGTTTGAGTCCAAACACAGTTTGAGACCTTACTAATGGCTTTTTTGCTGATTAACAATTGATAACTAAGTAATTTATTAGCGGATTCACACTGTGTATCTTCCCCATATGCTATGAAATATGAAAATAGGGTAGAAGGGAATAAATGAATGACAATTTTACTACCTTTGATAAATGCCAATTCATGTCAGGCTCAGGACATTATCTGGGTTGATAAGAAGCACAGTAACACCATGCGCAAGTCAACAAATTCTGTAAGACGAGAATGCCCTTTATGGGCCAATTAGAACAGCAACAGGTTCTTTACAATTCCAACTGGACAGTAGGGATAGTAGGCCATCCAGTTGGAGCTCAAAGCTCAGCAATTTCTTGCTGACCCCTCCCCTGACACCAGTCCATGGACCCCGCGTGTGCCTCACTTGGCATTTTTATTAATTACTTGGATGAGGAGGTTGTTACATGCTTACAGGCTTACCAGTCATGTGAATCAATCCAGCCATTCCAAATCCTTCAAGGGTTTCTTGTAGCAAATGAGGACATTTCCTGCTGACACTTTTAACATTTTTATTAATGATTTGGAGGAGGAGGTGCAGGGAATGCTCATCAAATTTGCAGATGACACAATATTGGGTGGGATAGCTAATACCTTGGAAGACAGGAACAAACTTCAAAGTGATCTTGATAGGCTGGAGCTTTGGACTGAAGACAACAGAATGGAATTTAATAGAGATGAATGCCAAGTTCTACACCTTGAAAAAAGAAACCAAATGCACAGTTACAAGATGAGGGATACTTGGCTCAGCAATACTACAAGTGAGAAAGATCTTCGAATCATTGTAGATCGAAAGCTGAATAGGAGCCAATAGAGTGATGTGGCTGCAAAAAAATGCCAAATGCTATTTTAGGGTGCATTAATAGAAGTTTAGCTTCCAAATCTTGTGAGGTACTAGTTCTGCTCTATTCAGCACTGGTTAGGCCTCATCTTGAGTATTGTGTCTAGCTCTGGTCACCACACTTCAAGATGGATGCAGACAAGTTGAACAAAGCCCTATGAGGAGAGACTGAAAGAACTGGACATGTTTAGCCTGGAGAAGAGAAGATTGAGGGGAGACATGATAGCACTCTTCAAATACTTGAAAGGTGGTCACACAGAGGAGGGCCAGGTTCTCTTCTTGGTCATCCCAGAGTGCAGGATGTGGAACAATGGGCTCAAGTTACAGGAAGCCAGATTCCGGCTGGACATCAGGAAAAACTTCCTGAGTGTTAGAGCAGTACAACAATGGAACCAATTACCTAGGGAGGTCGTGGGCTCTCCCACACTAGAGGCCTTCAAGAGGCAGCTTGACAGTCATTTTTAAGGGATACTTTAAGGTGGATTCCTGCACTGAGCAGAGGGTTGGACTCAATGGTCTCATAGGGCCCTTCCTACTCTTCTAGTCTATGATTCTATGAACCTATGTGCTGAGCCAGGCAAGTGTGCAACTGCCTGATCCCTCGCTGAGACTCCATTGTGCATAAAAATGGCAGCTCACTCTTTTATGTGAATGCCTCTTTATGGCTACCATTTACGTGAACGAGTGTTTACGAAAAAGGATGACCTGCCATTCTACACAAAAATGGATGGTGCCGTGGTGCTCAGGAGGTGCTTGCCAGGCCATCCAGCACTTCTCATGGTGCAATGGCAGGGGCTTGGCAAGTGCCCAGCAAAACTGGATGCAGTTGAGCCCGTCCATCCTTGCTGAAGGCCACTCTCTGAGAAACCAGGATGTCACAGGCCATCTTTCCATTTGGCCTCCCGAACTCCAGTCTATGCAGCACTGCGCTTGCCTGATTTTGCTGGTTCATCAAGACATCATTTTGCATAAAAACAGGTCATATTTTTTTGGAAATGCCTATTCACACAAATGGCAGCCATAAAGAGGCGATCTACACAAAATGATAGGCCACCATTTGTGCAAATGGGCATTTACCCCCCCCCCCCCCAAACCAACAAGGGAGCCAGTTTGGTATAGTGGCTAAAGTGCTGGACTGGAAGTTGGGAGATCCGGGTTCTAGTCCCCACTTGGCCATGGAAACCCACCAGGGGACTTTGGGCCAGTCACAGACTCTCAGCCCAACCTACCTCACAGGGTTGTTGTTGTGAGGATAACATGGAGAGGAGGAGGATTATGTATGCCACCTTGGGTTCCTTAGGGGAAAAAAGGTGGGATATAAATGCCATAATAAATAATAAATGTAATTTACGAAAAAGGAAAAGCATTTTTTATACAAAATGGTGGCTTGGGAAAGGATTGGGTTGGGTGCCTGTGGACTGCCTGGTGGCTTGCCGCACATAGCCAGCAGGGTCAAGTGGCCAGTGGGGGTCCAACCAAGACTATAGTGAGTTTACTCATCCCTGTGATAAACTATATAATGGGGGGTCTTCTTTCTTTCTTGCTATCACAGACTAAACTTAGAATTTCCAATATAAGAAAGATCTTAACTGTGTGTGGGGGGGAGAGCTTCAGGAGTGTCTCTTTACGCGTGGATTAAAAGAGTGTTTTGACAGCCAAATGACATGGATGATATTTGTGCAATGTTTTACGCATCTTTTGCTGTTAATATATTCTGTTGGCAGGTTTATTTCTTTATTAAATATTTATGTGAGAAGAACCCCCCCCCCATGCACACACATCGCCCTCCCGTCTGCTAGGCATGACACTGATATAAGCTGGAAATGTTGCCAGTTAAGTTATATTGTCCTGAATTTTATTTAAATTTAAATCTTGTCTCCATATTTGCAGGAACGGGCTCCTGCATCTTTTACAGTTGAATAGAACAGGGAATTTCATCAGGTGTCATTTGTACGCATGCAGCACCTGGCGAAATTCCCTCTTCATTACAACAGTTAAAGCTGAAGGAGCCCTGCCCTCTTCAGCTAATGTGACCAGACACAAAATAGGGCATCCAGTTCTGGGCACCGCACCTCAAGATGGATGCAGAAAAGCTGGAGGGGGTTCAGAGGAGGGCAACGAGGATGATCAGGAGTCTGGAAACAAAGCCCTATGAGGAGAGATGGAAAGAACTGGACATGTTTAGCCTGGGGAAGATTGAGGGGAGACATGATAGCACCCTTCACATACTTGAAAGGCTATCACACAGAGGAGGGCCAGCATCTCTGCTCAATCATCCCAGCATGCAGGACATGGAACAATGGGCTCCAGTTACAGGTGGCCAGATTCCGGCTAGACATCAAGAAAAACTTCCTGACCATTAGAGTGATATGACAATGGAACCAATGACCTAGGGCGGTCATGGGCTCTCTTACACTAGCGGCCTTCAAGATGCAGCTGGACAGCCATCTTTCATTATGCTTCAAGGTGGTTTCCTGCATTGAGCAGGAGGTTGGACTCGATGTCCTTGTAGGCCCTTCCAACTCTACTATTCCATGATTCTGGGACAGGCACGGGGTGTTCCGTCTATCCTTAATTGTTGGGTAGGGCCACTGGGTGTCTTCCCCATTCTCCTGCTACACATTGAATGTATGCTTGCCTGGAGGAGATCATTTGAACACCCTCTAGGGAGAAAGCACATAGACTGTATTCCAGACTTCAGGTGAACACGCAACTGACACAGCCTACCTGCACATGTCTCTTCCCCCTGCTACATTCACTCTGTTGACACAGATGTTTTTGAACAGGGCTCCAGTAACACCCCATCTGGAAGGTACATGGTTAAAAAGTCACTCAGCTTAGTGCAATACCTGAAGCAAGACACTGGAGGTTGCAGAGAGGTGTAACAAGATCTTCAGCCAAAGAAGAATTGATTAAAAGTACTACCGCAGTCCATTACCTTCCTATTGAGTCTCAGCACATAGCGCTGATTAAACGAGACAGTATGAATTTAACTCCACTCACAGATAAGCAGAGGGTTATGTGGTTGTTTCATGGAATAACAAAGTTTTTGTTCGCTTTTTTAACATAGGGCTGATTAAAATAATTGCCCAATTAGATCATTTGTGTCGTTTTGCAGCTGTTTTAACAAAGGCCTGCCTGGAGTTGATTGGCAGAGATCCAAGTTCAAATGCCTGACCAGCCATACAATTTCTTAGGTAATCTTTGGATCCATCACATAGAATCATAGAACGGTAGAGCTTAGGCTGACCAGATAAAATCCAGGTCAGGGCTCCTGTAACTTTAACAGTTGTAGAGAAAAGGGAATTTCAGCCAGTGTCATTTGTATGCAATTAGTTCCTGGTGGAATTCCCTCTTCATCACAACAGTTAAAGTTGCAGGGGCCCTGCCTTCTTTTGTATATGGTCACTCTAGTATACTGCCTGCAACTTTAACTGTTTTTTATCTGGTTTTTTATCTGGATTTTATCTGGTCACCCTAGTATTGCTGGAAGGGGCCTATGAAGCCAATGAGTCCAACCCCCTGTTCATGGCAGGAATCTACCTTAAAGCATACATGTTGTCCAGCTGCCTCTTGAATGTCTCTAATGTGGTAGAGCCTGTGACCTCCCTAGGTCATTGGTTGCATTGTCATACTGCTCTAACAGGCAGAAAGTTTTTTCCTGATGTCCAGCCAGAATCTGGCTTCCTGTAACTTGGGCCCATTATTCCACATCCTGCACTCTGGGATGATCAAGAAGAGAACCTGTCCCTCCTCTGTGTGATAACCTTTCAAGTATTTGAAGAATGCTTTCAAGTCTCCCCTCAGTCCTCTCTTCTCCAGGCTAAACAAGACTAGTTCATTCAGTCTCTCCTCACAGGGCTTTGTTTCACGATCATTAAGCCAAACTTACTTGTAGGCATGGAAAACTTTGTGAGTTTTGGTTTCTCCCATATTTCCTTTTTTTCCTTCTTTTTTTTAATATCAAGGTCTTTCTGTCCCAGCTATGAAGAAATGTGGACATTTACATAAATTCTGAACTTTAACATAACTCTCACCCATCTGCACTGGCCAAATTCAATGGGTATAGCTAACGTCATCATGGATAGGACCATATTTTACCTGTCTTTCATTCAGCTGTTAAAGATGAGAAGCCTGTCAGAGAGAACTAAGAGATGGCAATCTTATTTCAGTACTACAAACATAGTTGAATACACAGAGGTTATATTCAGATATTTAAGAAATAAGTGCTGAAAACCCTGGGCCTGAACGGACTGATTTATATATTTTAGTTTCTTACATATTCAGTTTTCTTCAAGCTCAAGTTTTTTCCTGAATAAGAAAAAAAAGTATGATTTTTGGTAATTTCTTCTCAAAATGGAAAAGAAAGAGAATTCATATCAACCCCTAATTACTTGTCTATCTCTGGCTTCATCCATTTCTGTCTGAGTCCTTTCTTCAGCAATACAGTTGTAGTAGGGAATATTAATGCCAACCATCATCTCTTTGAAATTCCTCTCCTACAGGGCTTTGGTGAATGGTCCTGTTCTTAATTTCATAGCTAATTCCCAATGAGCTTGAAAACAGCCTCTGCTGATTCACTGGCATCATCATACCAATTGGTAATAAATGAATGGGTTTTGCTTATTATATTCTAAAGTATTTAACGGATGGCCACACTGTATTGTATTTAACCTTTTTGAAGATCTGCCTTCCAATTTTCTGCCTCATAAAGGTACTCAGGTATATTTATGATGATAACGCAGAAACGAGCCTCTTGAAATGAAGAAACCACTCAGATGTCATATATACTTTGACTTTTGTCTCTGTCCTCAGAAATTATTATTCCCTCCATTTCTTAAAACCTCAGGATGGGCACTATGATTACAAGAGAAAGTGGATGCCATGATTCTGTTCAAAAGCAAGCAAAATGTGAGTTCACCATCATCAGCTGTGCACCAAGATAGAGGACAAGTGTACACACAACACCTCTAACACACTTTCACGAGAAATGGCCACCAATTCAAGCCCTCTGCATGTATTCGACTGCATCTGAATAGGGCTAAACTGTGTAGGGGATGTGGAAAGGCATGCAAAACTCACCTCCCAATAGCCTCGCAAATCTGGGTGTCATTTAGATCTTTGTGTGTTCAGCTCTGAAAATAATTATAGAGGTTCCATGATCAGAAATCCTGATAAGATCGATGATATTGCCATGGGGAGGAGCTTATTTGGGGAGGGATGTGCATGCTCATCCATGTCCCCTACCCAGTGTAACCCTACTCATGTTGCAAGAGAATGCCTGAGTAGAACTTCAGATGGCTTTGAAGGAGGCAGAGAAATTCATGGAAGTTAAAGTGATCAATGGCTACCAGACATGATGACAGTATGTTACGTTGAGTCATGATGGTGGTGGCCCCCCAATTGTGGAACAATCTCCCCAACGAGGCCCTCCTGGTGCCAACATTGTTATCTTTTCGGCACCAGGTCAAGACTTTCCTCTTCTCTCAGGCATTTGGCAATATCTGAGGAGCCTGGGTTTGTTTTGTTTTGTTTTTGTAGCTTTTTGAAGTGTTGTAGCGGTTTTTAAATGTACAGATTGTGTGTATGTTGTATGTTTTTGCTGTTTTAATTTTTGTAAATTGTTTTTAATTGTTTTTAATCCTATGTAAACTGCCCAGAGAGCTTCAGCTATGGGGCGGTATACAAATGTAATAAATAAAATAAATAAATAAATATGATGGTTGTATGTTACTTCTAGGTAGGGGATGTCAGTGAAATCCTAAATGGAATCAGATGAGTTTGGATTTCTATAAATCCAACCCATGGGGGGAGGGTGATTTGCCCATGGGTGTATGTGTGCATTTGTGCAAGTTGAAATTTGCACAAATTTGGGAAATTAGAAAAAAAAATCCAATTCTGCCAGTGAGAAGACGATGGAATGAAAGGAGCCTGAAATCTGTGAAATGCATACAGAATGGATTTTACAAAATCCATACATCTCTACCCTCCCCATCCCTCAGGTAAGGCATTTGTTTTAGTTCATTTTTGACTAGGACCATCTCTCAGATGGAGAACACAATCTAACACAATCTGTGGTCAAAATCCAAATATTTCCAACCTTGCTATGTGCAAAAAACAAAAAAAAAGTGTTTGATGGGATACATTCATTTGAAAAATGTGTATGGAAAGTGTGAAATTTTGAAAACAAAATGCACACAAATACACTTTAATCAATTGGAGGGCAGGTACATTTCAAAGATGTACACTATTGATGTGTACATTAAAAAATGCATGAAAATGCACACACTTTTTCGTATGATATTGGGGGAGTGGAGGAACCAAAGCTCACAATTTGATATGGACTTAAGATGGAATGTGCTTTGAGGTGAGAACTTCTATGTGCTTAAGTGTTGCTGAAGTGCACATCTCTATTTCCAAAAGAGGTAGGATGTCTATGAATATTAGTTGCTGGATAACAACAACAGGGGAAGGTAATTGTCATCATTATCTGTTTGTGGGCGTCTGTGATTGCCCAGATGCTGGAATATCTTGTCCAGATGTTGGAATAAATGAGCTTTTTGGTCTTCTCTTTTGATCTTCTTATGAGTTTGGACATCTGAGAGTGATCCTTTCTTCTTCATCTGACTATGACATCTGCACATATGAAGGTGGGTTGCATATGGTAACATAGACACTGCAGTCTTGTGCTACTATCCTTTGTGGGCACATCTGTAAAACTGTAAATTTAGTCTTCCTCTTCTTCTCTGCCCCACCTCATCCCCATGCCTTGAGCAGATATGCAGCTATTACTATTTCCCATGTACTCCTGAAATGTGGAGACAAAGAAAATGACTAATGGAGCCCATTACTCATGCCCTCTCATTTTACTCAGGATTCTGAAATGTCTAGAGCAGCTCTTTGCTTAAGGTATTATATGATAAGCATTCCTAGTCTTTTATTTGAGGACTAATATCCAGTGAGGAAATGGAGAAGGAAGGCACCTTAATAGGCTTTCAAAAACCCATGCAGAAGGATCTAGCATGTGCGAAATGAAAGCTCAGCCAGACAAAATAATGGAAGTATGAGACCAGGAAGACATGGATTTAAATCTCTGCTCAGCCTTTAATCTTAAAAACTTGGCTGTGGGTTTATTGTGGCTTCTTATCCTACTACAGGGCTTTTGTTTGGACAAAATGGGAGAAAGTTCCATGAGGGAATATAGATTTAGCTAAAAAAGAATAAACTTTTTTTGTGGGAGGGGCATTACTATCACCCAAATAAAGTTTCAATTTTTGCATCTGGAAAATTCAAGAATGAAACATTTGGAGTTTTCCCCCCACTCCCAAAATTATCCAGTCCACACACATACATGTCAAATCTCTTCCCTCTAGGATTTTTTTTATGTCCTCTTTCTCCTGAGGCCGAATGTTCTGCTCAAAACTTATTGGACATTAGAATCATTTCAATGGATTTGTCTACAACCTTAGTTGTTTGTTTCTTCTTCTGATGTGAGAGTGTGGCTTCAGACTTCCTTCTTGTTGTCAATGTACACATTCTAGAGAACAAGAAATACAATATACGCTGCAATCCTATACCCTCTCTCTCGGGAGTCAGCCCCATGGAAGTAAATGGGGCTTACTTCGAAGAATACATATTTAGGATCTTGCCGTTGATGTCTGTTCCAGTTTCTAAAATTTAACAAGGCCAGATCTACACTAGATAGGATATAACACTTTGAAAACATTTGGAAAACTGTGTATGAAGTGTGTCACGGGCCCCAACAATTATCAAAACTGTTATAAAACATTTTAAAGCAGTAGTTTAGATCCTGCCCAAGTGTTGGTTCCAAAGCATGACTTTTAAACTGTATTAATGTTGCAGGTTTTCTTTTAAGTCAGGAGAGAAGAAAGTAAGGGCAGAGCAGACAAAGAGATCAAGTGGCTTCTTATATAACCATTTCATCTTCATGCTAAATGGAAACCAGTACAGCCTTTATACACAATAATCCTAAGGATCTGAACTCATTACCGTCTCAAATTCAAAGGAAATGGATTGAACAGCGATCTTGACAGCTCAAGATATTACAATAGACTGTAACCTTCTCTGACTAATGTATTACAGTGGCTGAATTTGGACGACACGATAGTCAATGGTGGGGTAATAATCAACTTTACAGTTGTTCATCTAGGGGGTACTCCCCACACAACATGGTAATAAATAATCAACTGTGGTGTGGATTAGGATCAGCGCTGAGTTGACTATGGCAACATTCGAACGACACAATAGTCAAAACAACTGACAATTGTTTCCCTGACCCCAGTTGTTTATTGTGTCATCCGAATTGAGCCAGTGTGTGTATTTAATGGGGGGGGGGAGGGAGGAGTTTTAGCACGCTACGTAAGACCAATCAGGAAATGTGAATCACCAAAACGTGAACCACATCACAAGCTCAGAAATGTATGCACTCTGGTCGCGAATTGCCAGTGTTCAGCCTAGAAGGTGTGAACTGAGCAATACCAAGTGGAAATAAATGTCTCATACATCCCTGAGTGCGCTGCAGGGCTGGCAGCATGAGGCCTTCCTCCCTTTGCACCTGGGCAGGGTAGAAAATGTAACAATGGAATTGAAAGCGCGATGTGAATTTGCATGACTCTGTAAGAGAATTCAGGAATGAAAAAAAAATGGAATGATGGATAATTTCAAATGTATCACTTCTATTAAGGAAACATGACCAATCTGGACCCACCGGGTCTGTGGATGAAGTTGTTTGATAGGTAATAGAAGGCAATCACACCATTCTTTCATTTACAGTTCCACATACACTTCCTTTTCGTGCCTTTTGAGGCAACGGGGTGTGTCCTGTTTCTACTTCTCTCAAAACAATGGTGAAAAACGATTGTTATCTCGGGGGCAGAATTGAAAAACGCCGCAGCTCTAAAGTCCACGATGCTTTTGTCTGAACAGCAGAAGGCAACAGGAAGAAAACATCTCTGCAGCTGACTTTGATGGTGTCACGTCATGTTTAATCAGTGAAGACTGAGCTAGTCACCTTGAGATTCTGAAAGCCTTGTTCGATACCATTTAAAAGATTGATTTTCTGTAACTATGAATCCTCTCAAGTAGTCATTAGACAGGAAGGAAGTTACCTAGGGCTTTTTTAAAAATACAAGGAGGGGGGAAATTGAAATATAGAATTCTAGCCTAGAGGAGGCAAGACAAAAAAATGAGGAGCTGTTTGTCAGACCAGAAACAAAGGTATACCTCCGAGGACTGGCAGGGGTGATGTTATTCAAGTTGTTCCTCCGTAACAGCCAGAACTCCTGCCTGACCTTCCCTCTCTCAGCTAGCTGGATAAATAAGCAGAGAAGGAAAATAGCGAGAAAGTTTCTGAAGGAAATAAAGGAGAGAGATAACGCTTAGATCTCTCTTTCTACAGAGCCGGCATAAGTCATGGATGTTTACTGCCAACAGATGTTTTGGTGTAAAGACAATTACTTAAAAACACTGCTGAGAGAACCATGTGGGCCCTGCCTTCCATAGTCAGGTATTATTATTATTATTATTATTATTAGTAGTAGTAGTAGTAGTAGTATTTGCAGAAGGGGGGAATATCTCTTGTGGTAGTAAAAATGCCCAGCCCAGAAAATGTGCAGTTAATTGAAATGTTAACTCTTGCCTTCTTGGCATTTTGTTACAACCACTGGAAAGCACAAATAACAACTGGAAAGTACAAATAATCACTGGGTTGTATTTAACTTTTTTTAAAAGGTGAAGCAGAATAACAATCACAAAGCAAATTAGGCACATGAAAATATCTAGTTTTAATATAAAACACTGTTTGGGGGTTCCATCACACACACACACACACACACACACACACACACACACACACACACTACTTTGACTACAATATATATTGTTTTGGGTCACATCCCAAGTGGCCAGATCTAATCAGATCTTCACGTTTTGGAATATTCTCATCCCAACTAGGGATCGAGATCAATGTCTGTCCGTTGAGTGTGGTGATGCACAAACTCTGCTCGCTTCACCCTGATTATGTTCACCTTTTGCTGATGTTTCTAAATGGACATGGACTTCCGTCAGTTCTGCCATGGAGTTATGTCCATTTATTTATTCATTTATAGCATTTTTATCCCACACCTCAGCCAAAAAGGCTCCCAAAGAGGCTTACAATCAATCTGTAAAGGAGACAGTCCCTGCCTTCCGGCTTACATTCTAAAAAAGACACAACACACAAGGAAAAGGGGTTGCAGAGAGAAGGGGGGAAATAAATTAAGAAGACTGTTCAGCAGGGCTGGTGGGAAGGCCCTGCTCCCCACTCTCATCTCCCAGTGGAGGGGCAGACCAACAGCTCCTTTTTCTTCCCCACAGTGTCAAGATGTCTGTTAGCCCTGTGTGTATGGGGTGTGTTTGTTCTATCTGGAGCAGGCCCTTGTGGACTCTTTTTCTGCTCCCTTCTCCCTCGCTTCTTCCTCCCCACAGGGTCAAGATGCCCATTAGCTTGGGAGAGGGGGTCCCAAGCGGAGAAGGCCCTGATCGTCTTTCTGCCTGCTTTCCCACCAAAGCAAATGATTTTAAGCTAGGAGCAGAGGAAGCCAATTTATAGTAGGTCAGAGTATTGTCTATCTAGCTTGGCATTGTCTACTTTGACTATAAGAAGCTCTCCAGTGCTTCCTGTGTATTATTATTATTATTATTATTATTATTATTATTAATGTGTTTATATCCTGCCTTTTCCCCAGGGCTGGGACTCAAGGCGGTAAAACTTTCACACCATCCCCTGCTACCTGAGCCAGCATATATGGAAGAGCGGGTCCACATAATTCATGCCCTTTCCCCAAACCTCAAGTTACGCTTATCACCACCTGCCTGCCTCGGTGGACTGAGTTCCTTACCTTGCAAGATCGGGTAGTGTGGAAGAACTTCAAAATCTGGGGAGAAATTTGGATGTGGAGAATTTCGGAAAGCTTCTTAATTGTGTAAGATTCAAATTCCTCACCTCTGCAGTCTTCCTGGATTAAAAGTAAAAGGGGAAAAATGGGGAAGCGGGGAGGTGCGGGTGCCCCATGCTCCAGGGAAGCACCTCCTTCAAAGTAAAGGAAAACAAAAACAAAACAAAACAAAAAATAAATGGGGATGCGAGGAGGCATGAGTGCCCCATGCTTGGGTGAGGCACCTCCTCCAAAGTAAAGGAAAACAAACAAAAAAGGGGATCTGAGGAGGTGCTCCTCCTTGAACGCAACTCCCACGCTCACTCCTGCGTATATAATGTGGATAATGTGAAGGAGTCCAAACGCAGAGGTTTGGGGGTTCACAGCGCAAAAGCGCCATTGTCAAGATGCAGTCTTCATAGGGTGGCCAACTGTCAGGATTTCCCCGTATTTGTCCTGGTTTTTGTTCTATCCTGGGTGTCAGGGGAGATGTTCTGTCATTTTCTATAATGTCCTGGAATGACACGCTTTCCTTGTTAAGACTGCCATTAGTGTGCGGCGGGAGGGGAAATGACATGCTTTCCAAAGGCCCCTATTGGAGCACTGGGGGGGGGGGCAGGAATGACACACTTTCCCCTCCTCTTCTCCATTCGGGGCCCTTAAGGCCCTCGAAAAGCATGTCATTCACAACCGCCATGATAATGGCAGCTGCCAATAGCAAGGCAGGGGGAAATATGTGTTTCTGGAGGCCCTGGAAAGCAAGCTTTCATGCCCCTGCCCCCTGGGGTATCCTCTTTTTTGGTTTCCCAAATATGGTCACCCTATTCAACTCAGTTTAATTATTTCCTTGTAAATACTCCATAGGCATAGAGATCTTGAGAAAGACCATCGGGGTCTTTTTGTTTGTTTTTTAGACCAGGATTATGTTGTTGTTGTTGTTGTTGTTGTTGTTATTTTTCTGCAACCCAGGCTGCATTTCAAAGGGGCTGAACACATGGCTCAGATTAGCCATCAAGACTGCAGTTGCTATGGCTGCAAAGTGACCTGTAAACCACCACTTTACCATGGCTCTTGTAAAGAGCCATCATAAAAATGGCCATTACCATTCTGCAAGGATGGGGATATAGAATGTAATTACTACAAGTAGACTTTCTGTCTTTACATCAATGTTTAATGCCATTCTGGGGTAATCTGTAAAATATTATTAATTGCTGTGAGCCACCCAAGAGTAAAGGATGGGATGGGTCTTTTTAGTGTGCAAGCATTTAAATAAATAAGTAATGCTCCCAGCCATAGATTGCGTGAAATGCTACAAAATGATTCGGCAGAGAGGTGATAGACTGCCATGAAACCAAAATATATGACAGAACCATGTCTGACGGAGGGAAAAAAGCATACCTTAATCAGGTTGACAGATTTAATTCTCCCCAGTTTTCCAGGACTGAACCCCTTGGCTCATGGCTTCCATACTTGTAAAGATGATAAGAATATAAGAGCTCTATTTGATTCATTTAGTCTGGTGTCCTGTTTTCAGCGCTAATCAACTAGGGATGCATGAGAAAATTATTTTTGTTTTCTATCAGGATTTATCCAGTTCAAACCACCCAGACCAAACATGGGCCTCATCTACACCAAGCACGATATTGCACTATGAATGAAAGTAGTACATAAAAGGCAGTATTTACAGCAGTATTGAAGTGCACTGACAACTGAAGGAGCCCATTGACACATACCATATACCGCTTTCATACCACTATATCCTGCTTGAAGTGGTTCTTGCCTTTTATATACCACTTTCATGCCACTTTCATAGTGCTATATCCTGCTTGGTGTAGATTAGGCCATGGGCATCTTGAAGGGAGGAAGGGGTTGCCCTAACTTCCAGCAGTGTAAGCAGAGCAAACAGGTTGCTCAAGTTGGATGTTAGTCCAGAAAGGTAGGCTTTTCCAACTTGGGAAATTAAAGGAGGGGGAATAAATCTGCCATCGAGTGGATGGCAGAACAGAAGACACCTGGCAATCCCATAAACACAAATGGAATGGATTAGAAAATCCATACATCTCTAATATAAAAGCCATGCTAAATCAGACCATCTAGTCCAGCATTCTGTTCACACAGTGGCCAAAAAGATGCCCTTGTAGCCCACAAGTAAGACAGGAGTGCAACAGCACCCTCCCACCCACATTGTCCAGCAACTGGTGAACACAGGCATCCTGCCTCTGATACTGGAGGTAGCTAATAGCCATTGATATTATTCTCCTTCATGAATTTGTCCAGTCCCCCTTTAAAGCCATCCAAATTGGTGGCCCTCACTATCTCCTGCAGTAAAAAAATCCATACTTTAACTATAGTGATGTGAAGAAGTATTTCCTGTCATTTGCCTTGAAGCTCTCACCAATCAGCTTCAAGGGATGAACCTTTGGGGTCTAGCATTATGACAGTGGGAGATAAATGTCTCCCTATTCACTTCCACCTAACCATTAGGATGAGTGGGTTACAGGACCCTAGAATTTGGTTCCAGGGTCCAGCCCCTGCTACACCAGCCCTAACCTTCACAATTTGTATCCACCCCCAACCAGGAGAGTTAGCTAGGGGAGGTTGATTCATTTCCATACTTCACAGCAACATCCCCCTCCCCAATGGACTGAATTTTGAAGATTTGGTCCAGAACTAAGCATCACTATTTAATTCTGCTCTGCTTTCAGAGATTCAGTTGAACGATAGGAACCCCATGTGAACTAACAGTGGGCAAAAAATAGCTAGAGGAGGAGATATTTCTGAGGAGGTTGTGAGCTGTAGATATTTTAGTATGAAATATATTATATGTGAATTGTGAGAGAGTATAGCAATCTCACCTTTTGAGTGAGCCCATCTGGTTTCCAATAAATGTTTTAGTTCATATTAAATATTCAAAGCCATTAATCACAGGTAGAGTTTCTGGTTATGTTAATACATGAATGCCTTTTTACTATGTGCATTAAGAATATGCAGCAAGCTAGATTTACCTGCGGAAGGCGTATTTGTTATTATCATTTCATTGGGTAGAAACAAAATGAACTATGCCTTTACATAATGAAGGTAAAATATAGGGAAAGGAAAACAGGATATATAGAGAAACGCACACACAAACACACAGTGTGTGCATCCCAAATCCTCCAATAAACCATTTCTTTCCATTCATGCATTTTATACTTGCATGTCACACAGGTCCCAAACTTGTGCTGTGCTGAAACCCTACCTGCTCTTAATTTCCCTGAGAAAGAGGCAGTCAATTTTCTGCTCTTTCATTGGAATGTTGGGGATTTCAGCGGGATATCTCAGGGCATTCGTGCAGAGGGCTTTTCGGAAACCTCAATCCACCCAAGAGACTGCAAGGACAGAATGGAGGACTCAGCCAGGTCTTCCTTCCTTGAGGTTTTCCAAGAATCATAGAATCATAGAACCATAGAATAGTAGAGTTGGAAGGGGCCTCTAAGGCCATCAAGTCCAACCCCCTGTTCAATGCAGAATCCACCTTAAAACATCCTTGACAGGTGGCTGCTGGAGTTGCTGGAGTGGTGGTGGTGGTGGTAGTGGTGGTGGTAGACATGATGGTTCTTCTTCTTCTTCTTCTTCTTCTTCTTCTTCTTCTTCTTCTTCTTCTTCTTCTTCTTCCTTTTAAAATTAAAAACACTCCACTCAGAAAGGAGAAAGGAGCAGTATTGGAAAGTCCCACAGGAGGAAGAAGTCCTCAGTACATCCTCTTTAGGTATTTCCACGGAGCTCAAGCAACCAGAGAGGCATCAAGGAAAGATCAAGAGGGAAAGTGGTACAAGAAAAAGCATACATACCCCTCATCCACCTCCTTACAGTAATTTCTCACACCTTCCCACAATTTACAGGTGCAATTTTTGATTATAATATAGGCTGACCATATGAAAAGGAGGACAGGGCTCAAGTAACTTTAACAGTTGTAGAGAAAAGGGAACTTCGGGCAGTGTCATTTGTATGCAATTAGGTCCTGGTGAAATTCCCTCTTCATCACAACAGTTAAAGTTGCAGGGGCCCTGCCTTCTTTTGTATATGGTCACTCTAGTATAGTGCCTGCACCTTTAACTGTTGTGATGAAGAGGGAATGTCACCAGGAACTAATTGCATACAAATGACGCTGGCTGAAATTCCCTTTTCTCTACTACTGTTAGTTACATGAGCCCTGTCCTCCTTTTCATATGGTCAGCCTATTATAATATGCATATTATTATGTTCTTTGTTATGCCATGCTGGATCAGACCATCCAGTTCAGCTTTCTGTTCACACAGTGGCCAACCAGCTGTTGTCCAGGGACCCATAAGCAGGACATGGTGCAACGGCAACCTCCCACCCATGTTCCCCAGCAACTAGTGAATACAGGCCTACTGCCTCTGATAATGGAGGTTGCACTTAGCCATAAGGATTAGTAGCCATTGATGGATTAGTGCTTTCATTTTGTTTGGTTTATCGATAGTATTTCCTTGGGGGGTGGTATAATAAAAAGGGTAGTCGTCATTCATATATAAATGTGATGCTTCCTTCCAGCTCTTTAAAAAACAAGTCTGTGAGCAGATGGGCCCAGGTTGGTATCACATTTTTATTTATTACTGCAGTGAATCTTTGGGTTGTTTCATTGTGTTTTGTCTTTAACACTGAGTCCTCAGAAACTGAATCAACTATTATAAACTTTGGCTCCCCAGAAAGGCAGCTTTAGCAACATGGTGCCTAGTTTATAGTTTTCAGCTTGCCGCATCTCCAGAATGAAATGCATGTTTGTCATGTCAAATTAGCTGAAGTGAAGGGCTGGGGATGCTGGGCTACTCAGAAACAGTGAAAAATAATCAATAGAAATATAAATCCTTACATACGAAAAAAGAAAACTATCTCAGCTACATTCTGATGATTAACTAAGCATTTAATCCCTGACTTGATTCTTAGATTTGCCCCTAGCTAGGTTTTCTATGTCTCTCTCCCTTGTTTTTCTTCTGTCCTGGAGAATGTTCTCATTTGATTGGCTCAATGCCGTTAGTAACAAATAAAACAGTAAATGCTCCTGCATCAGGGGGCAAACGAGCAAAAGATATATGTCCTAATGCAATGATAGATATTTGTGGCTAATTATCTCTGCCGATGGACATTACTCTGATTGAGCTCCTTTCAGCCAAGCTAGCTACATTTCACTGGCACATCCCTGATACCCCCAAACCTATTATAGTAGAGCCAAACCAGAAATTGTTTTTTAAATCTGCGTCTAGCAGCTACGTGTTTTGTTCATTTAAAGAAAAGAAATCTAGAGTACTTGTAAGGGGCCCAATCCAGATCTTAACCGCCTGTTCCCCACACTAGGGCCAGATCTACACCAAGCAGGATATAGTGGTATGAAAGCAGAATATAAAAGGCAGGAGCCGCATTACTGCTTTATAGCGGTATTGAAATGAACTGACAACTGTTGGGGCCCATTGACATCCCTGTGGTTTTTTTAAAAAAATATTGGGGGGGGGGCTTCTCCCCATGCTGGAGAAACATGAAGGCAGGCCAGCAGCCATTTGGTTTGTTTTCTGTCCAGACATGCCCCCGAAGCAACTCTGGAGCAAGGCAACAGACTATAGATGCCATTGTCACCTTGCTCCAAGAAAAAAAAAGTCATGGTAAGTCCCTGACTTTTTTAAACTGGATCTTTGGAGAAATGCCTCGGGACGGCTCCACAATAGCGGCTGCATCATATAAATGACCTGCCTCTGCTGCAGATCCACCCCAGGACAAAGCCCTTGTCAAGACAGGCCCGAAATAAGAAGTGGGACTTGTTCAAGGCTTCTCCCCACCCCATGAGAAGGGAAGCATTTTGCACATTTTGGAGGGAAGGGGTTACCATTGCAAAGGCAGAAATGTTTGCTTCACCTGCAGAGCTCATGAAGATACTAGACTCTCTCATGGAAAGAGATGCTTCACAATTTGGATGGTTTCCCTTAAAGTGGCTCCCTAGCAACCTAGGAGAAAATATCAATCCCTTCTCATGGCAAGAGAGAGAGAATTCGATGTTGATCTGCATATCAAAGCAGGGCAGATACTTTAGTAGGAGAGGCAAACATCTGTCAGGAGCACTGGGAAAACTGCATTTCCCACTGCTCCTGGCTCACAGGCATAGCACCATGTCATGTACCAGTGGATGAAAGGAAGATGTCTATGTATTCTTTCTGTCCACCACTGGTATCAGCATGCAAGGTGGTGGGTGAAAGGGAAAACAGGAGCTGTAAGAGGCCAGAGTATGAGATGAGGATCTGATTTCTCCTCCAGGGTGGATTAAAATCTGTTGCATATACGAACTTTCTGAGCCAACATACTATTTTCATTTATTTAGGTGGGCATTATGATGTTCATATTCTCAGGAATTGCAAAATTTGGTGGGATCACTATTGCTAACAGAGAGAGGGAAAAATTCCAGTATTCATTGTGAAAAGCCATTTTTCTTCCCCAGTGGGGGCTGCTCTTTTGGAGAAAATGCTATGCTCCACCAAAACAGCATTTGACTCTCAAAAAAGTATTAGAACTTGGAAAAGAATAATCTCAGTCCTAGAAGGTAGTAACTAAAAGAGCTGTAGTAGATACATACAGAGAACTAATGCAGTTGTGTAAATAAAATGAATTGCCCCAAAATATTTTATTTCCAGCATCCAAGTTATCTTCAAATGATAAGAGTTGCCCCCTCTTTCGCTGAAAAGACTCCATGATGCATCAGCTAATAAAACAATCCTTCCAACAACAGCATTTGATATTGAATGAAAATCCAAGAGCCTGAGAACCTCCACTGTAATATTTTAAAGCAAGTTTCTAGACCTTAAGGGCCCAAAGGTTGCACTGAGACTGTGTGTGCAAGGTGTGATGAAATTCCTAGTAAAACTTTCAGTATTTGTGAGTCTTTCTTTTAGTATCGTGCATATAGGGATGGGGGAAAAAATGTCACTTTCAGATTATTTCAGTGACTCATTTTTTTCCCCTCCAATCTTCAGTTCATCCCAAAGTTTGAGAATTTATCGTCTTAAACTCAGTTTGTACCAAATGTTGATAACAAAAAATATTTACATGCAAATTCATAATAATTTTGTGCACGTTTCTCCTAATACATGCATTTTTGCTTAAAATACACCTTCGATGCAAGCATTTTTCCTAAATAATGCATTTTGAACATTATTTACCCTAACAGACACATTGTTTGTACTAAATAAAATAATAAAGGGAAATTTCACTGCGAGATTTGGAGAAGTGTGCATTTCAAAGGATAATTGAGTTTGAGGTCACCTACTGGTTCAAAAGTACAAAATTAGGTAAGTTTGCATGAAATGTGAACAAATTTCTTCCCTACCTTTACGTGAATAGTGCTCTGCTAGCAGAAGCAGCATGAATTCTACACATAAGGAGCAATTGTATAGGACAGAGCACCCTTCTCATGTGTAGAGGGGAGGTCTGTTTTCGGAAGCCGATGCATGATGGATATGGAATGGGAACAACAAAGGGAAATGTATGAAAAAGAATGGGAGGAAGCAACCAGAAAGGAAGAAGGAATAGCAAGGATCCCAACTCCATCCTATTGGCCTACCAGAATGATTCCAGAAATGCTTTGGATATAGCAGTTCATCCCTGACCTCATAGGATTGATCTACCCAGTGCATTGTCCTTGCGAAGAATTTAGGTTGCCATGCAGTTACCTTAAAACCACAAAATGGATGCCTTTTTTCCCCACAGGTAGAATTAAGGTTATAGCACAGGTTACTTACAGGTTGCCTCCAATCTGGCCCAGAATGATACAAAAATCATATTGACTCATTATTTTCCTGCCTATGTAAGAACTTTGTGTGTTTTGCATCTGATGGGGTCTCCTGCAGCTAAAACCCAGAGAACTAAGGAGAAAGAAATCAATCCGCTGAAAGAGTGAAAGGGGCATGGATAATATGCAAGGTTATTAAAACACTTTGTCACTGCATTCCTCCCTGATCTATAAAATAAGGGCTCTTGGACTTCTAAAACTATATATATGAGCCGATGGAGATCATGCTCCTCAACATTTTATTAATATCTACAAAATATATGACTCAGGTATTCTAAACCCAACATTCCTTAAGAATAATGCACCCCTTGTGATGTATGGAAGCAGAGAATGAATGTCATGGTTACAATTCGCTTGCACACACAAAAAAAGCCTTTTGGAAACTTAACCAGGAGATCTTTTATATCTGAACTTGCAACTTCAAACATCCTCAACGCATTGGGGAAAACAACAATGACAACACACGAATGGGGATCCTAAAGAAATCCTTTCCTTTGAACTGGCTTAGTGGGTTTGATGTATGTGATGACTTGCTCCACTTCTGTCCTCAACTCACAACCTCTGCCTGGAGTTTCTTTCTGCACCATCTTCCTGGAGGAGACTAGCCCAGTATGGCAGGAAGAGTGTATACTGAACAATGCCACAGCCATTGCTGAGGCCTGCCTGGTCACAGGTCTGCCTTAATGTTGGCCAAGTGGACCATCACCCAGTGGTACGTAAGGGAAGGCATGGAAGAAGGGGAGTTATTAAATTGTATAATAGTCTAAAATGGCATTCAAATGGGATTGGGGGGGGGGGGAAATCCTTGAGGATATGTCAATTGGTGGAAATTGGCCATGATAACAAGTTGGAATTTCTATGCTGAGATGTAAATCAAGTGATCTGTCACTGAACCATACAAGTTGCTAGGGAAGGGACAACAGCAGAAGAGGGTATTCCACCCACCTCCCAGTCCTGCTGGTGGGCTTCTGGGACACAGCTAGCTTGCTATTGTGTCAAACAGGATGCAGCAGGGAACTTCTATTTATTTTTATTTATTTTTATGTATTGTATTGATATCCCACCTTTTCCCACCTTTTGCAAGGAACCCAAGGTGGCTTACATGGCTCTCTTCCTCTCTATTTATCCTCACAGCAACCTTGTGAGGTAGGTTAGGCAGAGAATCAGTTACTGGTGCAAAGTCACCCATTGGGTTTCATGACTGAGTGGGGACGATAAACTGGATCTCTCCATTCCCAGCCCAAAACTCTAACTACTATACCACACTGACTTTCAACATCTATGTTCTTCTGTTCAGCCTTCTACCTCCAAACAACCTCCAAGTTCCTTGCTTTGGACCCATGGATCCCTATGTCTCCCATGTCACATATACCTGGGTCCTTAGAGGTAAACCCAAACAAAGTGAAACATCACCAGTCAACACGTTCTTAATTCAAACAGAATTGGAAGAGTGCTTGTTAGACTCAGTGCTTGTTTTGTTACTGGAATTAAACGACATGATATGCTGCCATCTGTATTCTGAGTGAAAGCCAGCCTCTGAATAGAAGGGAAAAATCAGCCTGCAATGCTTTAGAGTAAGTTTGACAAAGGAGCCACTTAATACAAGTATTTTTAAAGGAGCAAATCTGTTGAAGACTTTCACACACTTCCCCAAGGTTATTTATGCATACTATTAGCCAGGGTGACGGTACACAGCAACAACAATCAATTGTATGGCTTGTGAATAAAATTGACGAAACAATGGGGAGTGACTTTTTTCTCTCTCTTGCACTCTTTGGTAACTTCACATCAAAGGTAACTCTTATTGTATATAGAACATATCCGAAGAGGAACCGTATTATTAAAACTTTCTCGACAGCCAACGGAAAGTAATGAATTGATTCTCAAGTTGTGCCGAACTCTTCCTAACCTCAGTGTTAAGTAAACAAATGAATAGGCAAGGAAAAGCTGGAGAGTAGGAAATCAGGAAAATGAAGATGCTGGTAAAAGACATGAGCTTGTCTACACCTAAAGCCCCTTAGAGAGGAGAAAGGGGTGATTGCGATGTTTCCCGCTTCCGTGATCGTCGCTCACAGGGCACACATGAGGGACGTTTCCCACAAGTACAGGCGAGACGTTGCAGGAGGACGCATGTCCCGTGACAGCGGTTCCGAATGTGCATTGGCAGAAGTGGGCGGGGCTAGGCAGATGGGTACGGGGCATGGATTATTATTGTTTTAATAAGTCCTCTGAGATGCGCCCCAGCGCAAACACACTGCAATGCAGGGGGGGATGGGTACTGTGTCGAAAATGTGCTCCTGTGCATCAATATGTTTGTGTTAAAAAAAACACATAAACACGGTCGGAACCAAAACATGCCATGCCAATAACCAATCAAAAATGTGCCAAAAGCTGAAACTGCTGGACATGCCCCTGGCAGCGGGTTGGCTGTTCCCCAAGCTGGGAGCTCGCACTGAACAGCAACAGCTTTGGAAAAGGGGCCACACCAGCTGTGGATCCGGGATTGCAGCGAGAGAGCTGGAAAGGCCAGGAAAAATCCAGTCGCCGATATTCCTGAATAACTGAGGGATCATCCTCGATAACAGTGGGCTCAGTTGTGCATCATGTGGGCCAGTAGGGATGACCTCAATACTATTCTGAAATAAACGGCTGGTGTTTATAAGGTCATAGTAGAACTCCACTGTACATTATGCAGCCCTTTCCTAGACACCCCCAACCGGTCCATCATAAAGAGGTATAGCTGACTAACCTTTATGATCATCCTTCTCAGTGTTCCCGAAAGCATGGAGACTTCTATTTACCTTTAAATGAACATGAGTACACCTTGCACCTCAACAAAGGAAGGTCAGTGACTGAAAGGATGAAGGCATTGGGTCAGCACCTACCTGTATGTCCACATCCCACCCCCACCACTCATGTTTAGCCCTCACCTGAGCAAGTTGAATGCCTCCATTACTTTAAGGAGATGGAACTCTCCCACTTTTGATTTTAAACTAACCATAGCTCCTTGCCAAGTCTGAATTTGGGGAACTGGTTTGTTGTTTCAACTATGCCAGGATCCAACTGTGAAAATAATAGAACCTGGAGTCATCCCATGAAGCTAATTGGTGGGAGATTCAGATAAAAGGAAGGGCTTCTTCATACCACACATAGTTCAACTATGGAATTCGCTACCACAAGATGCAGTCAGGGTGACCAATTTGGATGGCTTTAAAAAGTTAGATAAATTCATGGAGGAGAAGGCTATCAATGGCTGCTAGTCCTGATGCTGATATGCTGCCTCCAGTATCGGAGGCAGTAAGCCTACGTACACCATTTGCTGGGGAGCATGGGTGGGAGGGTGTTGATGCAGGCATGTCCTGCTTCTGGGTTCCTGGTTGATGACTGGTCAGCCACTGTGTGAACAGAATGCTGGACCAGATGGCTCCTGGTCTGATCCAGCATGGCTCTTCTTATGTTTTTATGTTCATTCTCTGCATTCTGACATTACAGAGAACTATGGTGAATTAAAACAGTCTCCCCCTTGTAGGTGCAAAAGACAATGAGAGGAGACTGTGAGAATGCAAACCCAAAGTTCTCTGTGGCTCATTCCTGTCACGGGAGCTGATCTGAGCCTCAGTAAAGGGGACCTCTTAGCTATTATGTGGCAGCTCTAGGGGAAAGAAAAGTTAACGCTAAGACAATATAGAGAAAGTGCTATAGTAGATTTACTAAGGGTGGCTATGATGGGTAAGATTTAGAAGTTAAATCACAAAAGGTTGCCTTGAAGTTTCTGTTCTGATTTGACCTGTGGGAGAAAAGAGTAGCTATAAATTTTTGTCAGATGAGTCTTTTTATTGCCTCCTTCCAACCTGAAAAAGCAATAAATCAGCAGTCTGTTTCTGAAAGCTGGTCTTGGAGAATGACTCCGTGATCACAGACATGCAATCAGCAGAAAACGTTTTCTCTGTCAAAGTCCTTTTCTTCTTCATTGGTAAGGGGATTACAACAAGCCTTTGAGACCTCTGGGGACTGTCCATTGGCGGCTGGGAATGGACTGGAAACCAGGTTTATAAATCCAGTGGGAGAAAGCAAATCTATAATTTACTGCATCAGCCGTGTTCATTACGAGGAAATGTTGGATGATCCGAAAAAGGGAGAAACATATGCAGCAGCTCAGAAGGTTTTCAGAGAACCCCAAATATATATTGTCCTCTTGAAAACCTAAGCTAACATATCTAATAACAACAGACTCATTCCCTGTGTGCGTATCCATACGACACAAGACCATCTGAGTAGAAATGGGAGGTAACTGCAGGCTTGGGGGTTTGCAGAAATACAAAATAATCTGTGGGGGGGGGGACCCTATATGAGGGAGGAGGGTGGATCCAAATTCTGCCCAGTGAAAGTTGATCATGCTTAGAAGACCCAGAAGAGAAGAGCCTGGAGAAGAGAAGATTAAGGGGAGTCGTGATAGCAGACTTCAAACACTTGAAAGGTTGTCACATAGAGGAGGGCCAGGATCTCTTCTCAATCAACCCAGAGTGCAGGACATGGAATAATGGGCTTAAGTTACAGGAAGCCAGATTCTGGCTGGACACCTGGAAAAAATGTCCTGACTGTTAGAGCAGTATGATAATGGAACCAATGACCTAGGGAAGCCAGGGGCTCTCCCACCCTAGAGGCTTTCAAGAGGCAGCTGGACAGCCATCTGTCAGGTATGCTTTAAGGTGGATTCCTGAATTGAGCAGGGGGTTGGTCTCGATGGCCTTATAGGCCCCATCCATCTCTACTATGATTCTATGAATTCTAGCTGAGTGTACTGGAGTGGGATGGAATGGATTGTCATCCCAAGCATTTCGCAGTGCCAATGGTCATCAGCAAAGTATACAGAATATGACACTTTCTATAAAATGGGGCTGTAAAATGGGTTCAAGAATTTAATTAGAGATACGAGTGAAACCTGTTGATCTGGGAGGGGGGTGTTCAGTGGTCCTAGAGAGGACTTCCTACAACTGTTACTCATTTTGTATTTTGAAAGAGAGTTTGGCTGGTGTTTCTTTGGTCACCTAGTTTTGGCCACCTTGACAGATTTTTGGCCACCTGGTCGCCCTTTGGCACCTACTAGATTCAGCAGTCTCCCATAATGCTAAAAGAGGGGTTAAGAACCTTGAACAGAATGCTAGAGCAGGAGTGAAGAAGCTTTGGTGATTTCCAGACCTTTGTACAGTTTCCCCCCTTCTAAAAGCCTTAGAATGGGGAGAACCCAAGGCTTCATAAGAGATTTAAGCCAAACCATGCTGTTTTTTATTGTTGTTTGTTTTGTTTATTTGGTATCTTGGGCCTGCCTCTTTTGCCTTTGCCCCTACCCATCACTGGAATTTAATTTAATTTAATTTACCCGCTAAGAGCTTCTACGAAATAGAATTCAGAAGTTCAACAGCCCTGCATCAGGGTCACCCACTGAAATTGATTGGCACTTGATTCCAAAACTGATAAAAGCAAGTACCTCTTGCAGAGTGGAGGCTGATAAGAGACGAGACAGAGACATAAATTGGATTTAAATAGGGCCACATTTATTTAAAGACCTGCAAAGAGTGAAAACCTATGGGGCATCCAATACGGCCTGCTTCCAGGCCCATCTGATTCGGGCGAGCCATTCATGACCCATGGATTGGTGTGGGTAATTCAACACTCCATGGGCCCACCCCTTTTGGGGAAGGGAGACCTTCTGGTGTCACCACTCCTTGGGCTGCAGGGATCTGAGTGGGTGAGAAGGATTGGCCTCAAAGGTAACCCTTTTCTCACCAGCTAGGCCACGGGGCTCAAAGCTGGGAGCCTCAGGCATTACCAGTCACAACAACAGTGCCTGTGAATGCTCAGCATTCCCAAATCCCGCTCTGGATGCTCCCACCTACCGCCTATCATCAAATGTGACCAAATCATAGCACAGAACCAATTAACCTATTTAATACTCCCAGACTGTCTTACAGTGTGGAGTAGGTGAAAAAACCCATGCACAATTCAGTACATGAGTAAAAAATCCCTACTCGGCCCCAAATGGCAACCAGCGAACTCACACTGTCTACAGGAAGGGAGAGAGGGAGGGAGGGAGCCGGGCGAGCAAAGAGGAAGACTGGGAGGGGTAAGAGCACTTAAATACTCCCATATTTCCCCTCCCAGCCTAGTGGTGCCATACTGGGTCTGCCAATGGCAAGCCCCCATGTCTCGCCCTATCCCCCACCCGCAAAAGCCTCCTCCACATCCAGGCAGGGCCAGGCATGACTGAATGGCACTTGCGGAGTGGAGGTCGATAAGAGACGAGACAGAGACATAAATTGGGTTTAAATAGGGCCACATTTATTTAAAGAACTGCAAAGGGTGAAAACCTATAGGGTAGGCTGACCAGATAAAATCCAGGTCAGAGCTCATATAACTTTAACAGTTGTAGAGAAAAGGGAATTTCAGCCAATGTCATTTGTATGCAATTAGTTCCTGGTGATATTCCCTCTTCATCACAACAGTTAAAGGTGCAGGCACTAGAGTGACCATATACAAAAGAAGGCAAAGCCCCTGCAACTTTAACTGTTGTGATGAAGAGGGAATTTCACCAGGAACTAATTGCATACAAATGACACTGGCTGAAATTCCCTTTGCTCTACAACTGTTAAAGTTACATGAGCCCTGACCTGGATTTTATCTGGTCACCCTACTATAGGGCATCCAATACATCCTGCTTCCAGGCCCATCTGATTTGGGCAAGCCATTCATGACCCATGACCCATGGCAGAGGGAGGAAGGAATCCCTGGGGCTGGGCCTAGAAAGGGAGGACAGTCTAGTCTTCCCAGCAAACCTGCGGCTTCGAGGCTGGAAGCTTCCTCTCGTCCTCTGCCTTGTCCGCTGCGGGTGTGAAGGTGGAGGTATCTCCGTTGCTGCTGCCTCATCTCTTCTCCTGCTTGTGCTCGGCTGCAGAAACACAGATCACCTGATGGCCACCAGCGTTAATACATTTCAAAAAGAGACAAGCAGAGGATAGGTTTATCAACAGCTATTAGCCACAATTGACAGATGGAACATACAGATTCAGGTGCAATGTGTTACTGAGAAGCAGTCACTGGGTTGGGGTTGGGGTGGACAGCAACAAGGAAGGAATAATGCTTACACTGTCTGTTTCTTCATTTCCTGGAAGCATTTGGCTGACTACCATCAGTAACCAGATGCTGGACTAGATGGACTCTGGTCTGACAGAGCTGGGCTCTTCTTACATAGAGATGGGGGAAATACCATTTGGTCTGCATTTTTAATGCAAATCAACATAATCTGCACTTCCACAACTAATACATGGATCAGAACACAATTATGCTTTGGCTTGCCCACTTTGCAGAAAATAGCCTGATGCCATTTTTGGCTCAAACGTTGCATATAAAAAGGTGTTGATTGGGATGGGGGAATTGCATACAAACATGCATATATTAGTGGGAGCTGCATACACACATGAATATATTAAGTAAAATTGAACATGAAAATGTGTCTGTTAGGAGAAATTGCAAACAAAATGTGTGTGTTGGGGAAAATGGTGTACGAAAATAAATGATTTTGGTTCATTTCCAAACTTTTTGAAATAATAATAATTGCAGACTGATCTAGAAATTGAACAGAGCAGACTTAACGACTGAATACATGAGTGCCAGTGTGGCCTAGTGGCTAAAGTGTTGGACTGGAAGTCAGGAGATCCGGGTTCTAGTCCCCACTTGGCCATGGAAGCTCACTGGGTGACTTTGGGCCAGTCCCAGACTCTCAGCCCAGCCTACCTCACAGGGTTGTTATTGTGAGGATAAAAATGGAGAGGAGGAGGATTATATACTACGGTGCCTTGGAGGAAAAAAGTGGAATATAAATTAAATAATAAATAAATAGACATGAACCAGAAATAGATCAATTCACCCATCCCTATTATTATGTACATTGTTTGAATGGCTTTGCCTCCCTATACAACCTGTGTCATCCCTGTGCTTTCAGAAGATCTGCCAAACCTGTTTTGTGTATGTCACACTTGGGCTCAGAGGGGTTTGTACTTCCTGAATAATCAGAACTTGTTTGAAGAAATGCTTTGGGTGCAGTTACTCTGTGCTGAAAATCCAATGTCCCAGAAACATTTATGAAACAATACATTAGACAGTATGACTACCTATTTCCTCCCAGAATGTTCAAGTCCGCTTTTGAGGTTTGCATATGGATGGGTTCTAATTCAAAGTAGTTTCCCTCTTCAAAGCATGTCCACATTGATATCCAAAGATGTAACATCATTTTTTTCCTCAATGAGCTGCAAATGTACATTATTACCAGATTTAATTTAAATGGTGGTTTGAAATGACCTTTGATCACTTATGCACATGATGATCAAGGTCACTGCAAACCACCACTAATACAGTCTTCAATCATCATTATCTGAAGGAGAAAATTACTACATTTCTGATACTTATGCTGTGTAGTATTAATGACCTGAAAATATACTTTTATCAAAGGAGCATATTATAGAGGGCTTATGGCATCATATGTTGATCACCGTCTGTAATAGGGAAGGTATTATGTTTGATTTTCGAGGCTAGTTTATTCAACCAGTACTATCAAATGAGAAAGCTATTCCTGGCCTATTTCAGTATTCCAAGGCCAGAACCACACCAAGCAGGATATAGCACTATGAATGTGGCATGAAAGCAGTATGAAAGTGGTATATAAAAGGCAGGAGCCACACCAAGCAGGATATAGCGGTATATAGTATGTGTCAATGGGCCCCAACAGTTGTCAGTGCACTTCAATACCGCTATAAAGCAGTAGTGTGACTCCTGCCTTTTATATTAGGGGTGTGTACACCAAAAAATATTGTTTTTTTATCATTTTCATTTTGGACCAAAAAAATTATCGTCTTCATTCATATCGTAGGTGATCTGTATCGTCTTCATGATAATTATCGTTAAAACATTATATTTTTGGCAGAAAGAAAAAAATGCCTATAACTGCTGTATTTTAAAAGTTAAGAGGCTTGAAACTTGGTCACAGTGCTTCTGGGGTATGCCTAAGTATGTGTATGAAATTTGAGAGCGATCCCTCCAGCCCTCGATTTTATATGATTTTTTTAAAGATCATTTCCATGCTGACAGGTCTGGCAAGCTGTCATTCTGATCTGTCAGAACAGAAATGATATTTAATAAATTCATATAAAATCAAGTGTTGGAGGGATCGATCTCAGATTTGGCACATATGTGTAGCAACATGTGCTACACATATGTGCCAAATTTGAGATCGTTCCTTCCAACTCATACTTAGGCATACCCCAGAAGCACTGTGACCAAGTTTCAAGTCTCTAACTTTTAAAATACAGAAGTTATAGGTATATTTATATGGCAGTCTGATAAAACGATAAAATCGCCTGAAAATTATCATCTCCGATTATTATCGTAGGATTTTCTATCGTATCGTCATCGTTAAAAACATGCACGATAACGACCTTATTGTATTGGTATCATAAATTTTAATGATACGATACACATCCCTATTTTATATACCACTTTCATGCTGCTTTCATAGTACTATATCCTGCTTAGCGTAGATCTGGCCCAGGTTGTAGGTGGGTGGGTTGCATATCTGAAACAATTAACACTGAGCTCTAATCCCCCTTCTGGTTTCCCCAAAATATTAATCCCCTGTAAAAATGGAGAGCAGTTTTCTACCTAATCTAGAGGGAGAGGAAAAAGAATTCTTTGAAATTTTGTGGGGAGGGCACTTAGATTACATGACCTTATGAGGTGCTGTTTGTTTGTTTGCTGTGCAGTGCTGTGCTGTATTGTTCCCAAGGCATTCTAAGAAGTCTCACCAGTGCAAAACTGCAGAAGTGTCCTTTGTCTTTGAGAGCAGTTGAATGCACAGGTTTTAAAACTGAGACTACATCAGTTAGTTAACAGTCTTGTGAGAACAGAAGAAAAGCACTTCCATCTGGTTGCTGTTGCTGTTCTTGTTGTAGTTGTTGTTATTATTATTATTATTGTTATTATTATTATATCTTTCTTGCTCTTGGCGTTTTTTTCTAGATGGACATGACGGGCTTTGCAAAGTCATGCTGTCTTTACAGATTCAGGATTTTCCTGACAATTGAGCATGTTTTAATTATGACTGCTTCCTGGATGCTGGTGTGGATGTATTTTGGTAGGCCCAGTTTCTCAAGGTTTCCTGTGACTGATGTGACTGACAGAATAATTGTGACCTTTTCCAGTTGCCATAGTTCTTTGATTTCCATGACCAGTGGTATATATTTTTCTCTCTTTTCCTCTTCCTTTGTCGTTTGGTATTGCTATGTCAATAAGGTATGTATGTATTATTATTATTTACATTTCTATACCATTCCATAGCCAAAGGTCTCTGGGAGGTTTGCAAAGTTTAAACAATGCTAAAAATACATTATCCAAAGTGTAAAACCATTTAACATAAACCCATCTAAACAGCACACACAGAGACAACATATATCTAAAAACAATTTGAAACCATTGGCTGGTAGTTCCCAGCAGTGTCTTCCTTTTGAATACTTGATTATCTTCTGAGCATATGGAAGGGAGATCAGTTCCAGCACCAAAGGTCAACTCAACTGCATAAGCACTCTGGCTAATGTTGAGTGGGTCAGGCATTTGGCAATATCTGAGGAGCCTGGGGTTGTTTTGTGTTTTTTTGTAGCTTTTTAGAGTGTTGTAGTGGTTTTAAATGTACAGATTGTGTGTATGTTGTATGTTTTTGCTGGTTTTTTTTGCTGTTTTAATCTTTGTATATTGTTTTTAATTGTTTTTAATCCTATGTAAACCACCCAGAGAGCTTCGGCTATGGGGCGGTATACAAATGTAATGAATAAATAAATAAATAAATAAAATGGGTGCTATGGAACCAGCTGTTCTAACTACTATGGAAGAGGTTCACTTCTGGTCCTCTACTCCCTCCTGCAAGGATAATAGTCATATAGTCCGAAATGCAACAGCATAGAATTTGGACAGGAGCATGGATTAAAGCATGTTTGTACCCAGTTTTTTAAGAAGACTCTTTTTCTTGCCCATTTTGTTAAACCGACACATTTTTTTCCATTCTTCCATTTGGTTCAAGACGGTATGAACTGAGTACATTCTGATCAGAAACAAAGTTAAAAGAATTTCTCAATCATCTGTCATGAATACCACAATGTATTTATTCCATAGAGGATCTCATATACACCATGCAGGATATTGCACTATGAAAGTGCTATGAAAGCGGTGTATAAAAGGCAGGAGCCACACTGCTGCTTTATAGCGGGATTGAAGTGCGCTGACAATTGTTGGGGCCATTTGACAAATAATAATAATAATAATAAATTTATTTATTTATTACCCGCCTCTCCCTCTGGATTGAGGCGGGGAACAACATCAAATATAAAATACATAAAACTGATTAAAAGCACATAAAACTAATACATTATTAAAATACCCCCCCCCCCTCCAAAAAAACCCTCTTAAAATTCAACTGGGTAGGCCTGCCAGAAGAGATCGGTCTTCGTGGCTTTCTTAAAGTCAAAGAGATTATACCGCTTTCGTACTGCTATACCCTGCTTGGTGTGGCTCCTGACTTTTATATACCACTTTCATAGTACAATATCCTGCTTGGTGTAGGTGAGGCTGAGGACTCAGGGGCCAAGTCCCTGTTCAAATTGATTCCCCAGGAGTGCAAGGATTCACAGGTAGCAGAAGTTGAAATCCTGCATTGACATTTACTATGAAGTGTTACCTCCTTTTTACCCCCCTTCCCCCCCCCCCCATTTTCTTTCTGCAGCCGTTTGCTCCCTTGGAAGTTTAGAATTCTAAACAATTAACTGGGACTAATTCACCATGGCTGTGCTCCAGCCAGGATACTTCTGATGTGTAAGCTACACAACTGAGATGGAAGAGCTAGCAAGGAAATGCAATTTCTTTTCAAATGGAGCTTTCAGGATGGCATGAAGAAAGGTTTGCATAGAACTAGAGATTGCAGGGAGAGAAACGGTGCCTATGAGCCATTCTTTAAGACGTTTGCATGAAAATCGGTAAAATGCATAGATGAAGGATGGCATTGAAAATCAAAACGATCAAACTCTTTGTATCCAATCATTTTAATTGTAAGGAAAGTGTCAAATAGAAAATAAAGTTATATATGGAGTTGTGAAATAATTTCCGTAACATTTTTCTTCCTTTTTTATCAATATCTGAACAGCATTAAATAACTGATAGAATGCTTCTATGACTTGGCACACTTACCGCCAGAGCATTTAGCATCGTTGTATAAACTTCCATCTGAGTCTGGAATCACTGTGGCATCATGAGCCAAATCAGCACCAAATATTCACTGATGTGCTATGTCTTCTATCATGTGCTACCTTAGGGGAACACCTGCTGGCTCTGCCTGAAGCCTGGTTCAGAATTGTCATCCTCATCCTCATCATCCTCATCCCCATCATCCTCATCATCAATTAAATGCATATTCCTTTTTGGACCTGCAAGTGCCCTACAACTGACTTTGGAGCAGTTGCTGATGGGTACAAGAGACAGAGCCGTTTTGGTGGTGTCACTAAAATTGAGGGGGCATCTTCCTTTCCTTTCCATGTTTACACAGGGCCACTTGAACACACTTGTTGAATCCCCTTTTAAAGCCTTAGTCTTCATTAGCTCATGGTTTGAATTGTTTTAATTAGTCCTCTCTCATGCTGCTATTATCACCCCCTAATTTTATATTTTATTGGGTTTATTTTAGATCATGATTTTAAATTTATGGTTAAGACATTCTCTTATATCTTAGCAATTTTGGATACAATTTGCTTCCCCCCCTTCCTTTGGTTTTAAATAGTAATGCATAGTGGAGCTATTGAACAAATATATATGTAGTTGATACTGTTGTATCTTCAGATGATTTCTATGGATAATGGTGACATAACCCAGAAGCAGCAGATAGAAAGAAAAGCAAGAGGAAAAAAATACTGGTCTTCTATCGTGAAAACAAGGACAGGGCACTTCGTTATCACATAATCTATAAATTGATATCAAGTTAGGCAGCAAATTATCAGTAATTTAATGAAGAGTTGTGTGTGTGTGTGAGTGTGTGTGTGTGTGTGTGTGTGTGTGTTTGTGCATGGAATACAATTTACTTAGCACACCATTCAATTTTCCACCCAAATAACTTGGAGAGCAATACATCTGAAAAATGGGATAACACTGATGAATCCTCAGAAACTCTTGTCTAAATGAATGACATTGCCATATATTTTGCAAATACAAGCAGTATAGCTAAACTAATAATAGCATATGGCAATCTGTTGGCACTAAATATATGCTAAATAGTAACAAACCAGGAAGTGTCTTGCCAATTAGACTGCATATATATATATTTTTCACAGTAAACACCAACTCCAGACGCCCAAGTGTCAGGAGGACACCAGTTAGGCTATAACGGGGGAGACGGAAACAGACGGTCCTATCAATCTTCATGACTCTTGATACACACGGTTGCATTTCTTCCTTTCCAAAGAACATGTGAGGTGACTAAATAATCAGTGCCATTACCCTGGAGGGGTATAAATTCCTAAAGCCAACCGCTCAGAACACCGTTTGCCAGTCTCCAAAAGCAGAAGCAAAAAGCAGGAAGCTGCAGCAAGCATCACAGAGAGGAGATGTAAACTAAATGAATTGCAGGCAGACGGATTGCAGCAGAGGAAATATTGCCGTGTCCAATGCCCCAAATGCAGATATATCTTTAAATGGGCTCATTTTTCTCTCTAGAACTCCCCATAGAGTTGACTGTGTGAGATCGAAAAAGATAACTTCAAAAAAGAAAGAAAAGAAAAGAAGGGAGAATGGGCATTTACAACAGATGAAACTGTTATCGGGGCCTTATTAATTTGCTCCTCAGGACTGGATCACATGTGCGTTGCTCTACATAGGGGTATTTAAGGCATTGAATATTTGCAAATTCTGATTCAAAAATGATCTGATCCTTGCTTCTCAGACTAATGTGTCAATTTTATACTTCTCCAGATGTTGTGATGCAGTTCTTGGACGTTTTGACAGATCAAACTATACTTTAAAATACTGCTTTTAGAAAACAACGTGTACTCAAAAGAGGAAACACACATTTGCATATGTTTTTGATGGCGTATATCCATTTAAACACCTCTTAGAAGGAAATAAATCTCAGTGACAGAGATCAATTCACACATCATTTTGCCATCATACAATATCTAATATGAATAGATCTTCCACATTATCCAGGAACACTCCAGATAGGCTGACCAGATAAAATCCAGGTCAGGGCTCATGTAACTTTAACAGTTGTAGAGAAAAGGGAATTTCAGCCAGTGTCATTTGTATGCAATTAGTTCCTGGTGAAATTCCCTCTTCATCCCAACAGTTAAAGTTGCAGGGGCCCTGCCTTCTTTTGTATATGGGCACTCTAGTATAATACCTGCAACTTTAACTGTTGGGATGAAGAGGGAATTTCACCAGGAACTAATTGCATACAAATGAGACTGGCTGAAATTCCCTTTTCTCTACAACTGTTAAAGTTACATGAGCCCTGACCTGGATTTTATCTGCTCAGCCTAACTCCAAATGCAATCCTTTTCAACCGACTCAGTTCTCACAATTAGCAGTGAATCATCAAGAATGTATACTCAAGTTCTGGTGCCCTGAGGAAATGGGAGAAGAAGCAGACACAACCATGATGAGATTCCACCATCTACCTCCCAATGGCTTTCTGGCCAGGTCTACACAAACAAGGATATGGCACTTTGGAAAAGGTTCAAAAACTGTATATGGAGTATTTTCTGGGCCCCAACAGTTGTCACTACTCTTATAAACCATTTTAAAGCAGTGTTGATCCTGCCCTTGTCCCTGCCTCACTGTTCACCAGAAGAGCTTCTGATGAGACATATTGCCCCGTTTAGATGGGAGAACAAACCGATTAAGGTTGAACTCAAAAGTAGTTTCACCATGTGGAACTGGCACTTGCCACAGAGACTTTGCTAAACTGCCATAAATGACTCCAAAATCAGTCTCCTTAATTTCTTTCCCCCCCTTCCCTTCCCTTCCCTCCCCCTTCCCTTTTCCTTGTGTGTCATGTCTTTTTTTTTTAGAATTTAAGCCTGAGGGCAGGGACTGTCTTCTTTACTAATCAATTGTAAGCCGCTCTGGGAGCCTTTTTTGGCTGAGGGATGGGATAAAAATACAATAATAAATAAATAAATAAAATTGGTTTACAACCAGACCAGTAGAAATAACAAGGCAATGTTGGGTAAAATTAGGGCTACAGCATTATTACATTTACAACAATATATCTACAAATACTGGTAGCTATGCGGCCTGATGTTAGAGCCACACATTCCATGCCTAAACCTCACCCCATAGCTATATGGGTTGGGTAATTGATACCATTCATTCCACACCAGCATTGTCTGGCCTCTAGGAAGAGAGCACTCTCTGCTTTGGAACAACATGTATTGGTCATCCAATCCAACATTTATTAAATTATGTGTTATGTAGAGCTTGTGGACCGTTCCCCCCTCAAACGCCCAAATTTTCAGATGCATACATGAAACTCCTGCATGGCGAGCAGCTTCTTCCATTTCTTCAGTTGGATGGGCAGCACACATTTCATGGACCATTTCTACTCCATCCTTTTCCCCCAGGGTTGTCCCTGGCTGCTCCCTGTGCATCCAAATGATGCACAGAGACTCCCAGGGGCAGGGGGGATGGGCACGGATTTTCCCAGGGATGAAGAAACCCTGGGAAAACCCAATTCTTCTAGCGGTCCCAGGGCGATCCTGAGGACCGCAGGTGGTGTGGGCTCCCGTCCCAACTTCTTCACTCTTCCCTGCGAGTAGAGGAGGTCAACAGAGAGAAGGAGCTGGTCAGGGGGGCATCCAGGTGCATCAGAGGTAGAGGAAGCAGGATTGGGCCTGTTTTTTTTAAAAAAAAAACAATGGTGGGCACGACATCCCCTGTTTACTTCCGGGATGTCACACTTCCTATGTAGAAACTGGGTGATGATCCCGGAAGCCAGTAAGTCTGGGATCACCCGCAGGCCCTCCCTCTAGACCCTTAGGTGTAGAAAGCATCATGGTGTCCAAAGTGCTGGGCTTGTCACTGAAGTAAAAAGGCAACACTGCACCAATGTCAACTTGTTGTGATTTTTGAGAACTGGGGATGGCTCTGTCCTTGCCTCCAGCATCAGACGTGGAAAGCCTATATGCAGCATTGGGCGAGAGGCTGCCATTGCCCCCATGTCCTGCTTGTGGGTCCCTGGTCGACAGCTGGTTGGCCACTGTGGGAACAGAGTGCTGGATTAGATGGACCCTTAGTATGATCCAGCAGGGCTCTTCGGATGGATAAAGAGGTGCTTGGACTCTCTCTCTCAAAATACTAAAATTCAAGTTTGTCCAATGAAATTGGCAGGCACTTGTTCATCATTGGCACAGACCTCACTCCTGAAGCAATGACATTTATCAGTACCTTAAGGGAAGCAAACATCTCCTCAAAAGGCAAGTCTTTTTCGCTGTATTCATATTTTCAGTGCTCTGCCCCCACTCATTTATTTTGCCCCCCAAAATGGTTAGCCAACACCAAAAATGGCACTTGGCTCAAAGGAAGATCCCCTGTCCAGGCTAATGGGCCTTTATTTTTTTATCATTTACTTGTTATTTACTCCTTGGCTGCCTCTAAGGGCAAAAGCCCCCCCCCCCATGCAGCTTACATGATAAAATCCCATCCAATGATTAAAAACAGCTGGAACAAATAATAATAATAAAAAAACCCAATAAAACATCCAGCCCAGACAGTGGTAAAACCTAAACATAATTCAGCTAAAAACTAAGAACAGCCCAATAAAACATACTCAGGGAAAGGCCAAAGAGAGAAGATTTATGGGCCTGTAGAAAATAATATCATAACCCCCCCTCCAAATTTTGAAATGGGATAGCATTACAGAATAGCATTACTGATTATTATTATTATTATTATTATTAATGACAATATATTTCTTACTCGCTTCTCCCTTTAGATCAAGGTGGGGAATAACAATAAATTGAATACATAAAACCAATTAAAAGAGCATATAAAACCAATACAATATAAAAATAACAACCAAGACGTCTTAAAATTCTTAGGTTTAACATTCAACTGGGTAGGCCTGCCAGAAGAGACCAAGGTCAGATCTACACCAAGCAGGATATTGCACTGTAAACAGCGTGAAAGTGGTATATAAAAGGCAGGAGCCACACTACTGCTGTCTAGCGGTATTGAAGTGCACTGACAACTGTTGGGGCCCATTGACATATACTGTATACCACTTTCATATTGCTTAGGCTGACCATATGAAAAGGAGGACAGGGCTCAAGTAACTTTAACAGTTGTAGAGACAATGGAATTTCAGCCAGTGTCATTTGTATGCAATTAGTCCCTGGTGAAATCCCCTCTTCATCACAACAGTTAAAGGTGCAGGCACTATACTAGAGTGACCAGATACAAAAGAAGGCAGGGCTCTGCAACTTTAACTATTGTGATGAAGAGGGAATTCAACCAGCAACTATTTGCATACAAATTAGGGATGTGCACTGGATCGGACCCGATCCACGATCCGAGTCCGGTCCAGTGGGAAATCGGATAAATTATCCGATTTCCGATCCCGCAGCTGGATCGGCCGATCCAATCCGAACCGGTCCGAAAAAGCTCCGAACCGGTTCGGCGGATCGGCGGATCGGCGGGCGCCCACTGGCGCCCACCGCCGCTTCCATTGGCGGGCGCCAGCAGGCGCCCGCCGATGAAAGTGGACAGCGGGGGGAGGGAGGAGGGGGGCACTTACCTTCTCGGCCCGGTGGCTCCCGTCCGGCGCCGGCGCCTACTACTACTAGCAGGCTCCGCGGCCTGCTCTAGGGTGGCGCGCCGGGTGATGTCATCACCTGGCGCGCTACTCTAGAGCAGGCCGCGGAGCCTGCTGGAAGTAGTAGGCGCCGGCGCCGGACGGGAGCCGCCGGGCCGGAAAGGTAAGGAGGGGGTGCGTGGAGGGGAGGAGGGGGTGCGCGGAGGGGGGAGGGGGGAGGGGGGCCCTTACCTGCCCGGCCCGGCGGCTCCCGTCCGGCGCCGGCGCCTACTACTCCCAGCAGGCTCCGCGGCCTGCTCTAGGATGGCGCGCCGGGTGATGTCATCACCCGGCGCGCTACTCGAGAGTAGGCCGCGGAGCCCGCTGGTAGTAGCCGCCGGCGCCAGACGGGCCGAGAAGGTAAGCAGTGGCGGGGAAGGGGGCTTACCCCCCCCGGAGCCGTCCGCTTCTATCCGCTGGCGCCCGCGGGCGCCAGCGGATGGAAGCGGGCGGCCCCAGGGGGGGTAGGGAGCGCGGGGGAGGGGGTTTACCTGCCGGGGCCGTCCACAGCAGACGGCCCCGGGGGGGGGAGGGAGTTAGGCCCCCCCTTACCCACCCGCCGCCATTTTTTCCTCATAGACTTGCATTGCAATGCAAGTCTATGGGGAAAAAAATGGCGGCCGATCCAAAAATGTACGATTTTTGGGTCGGGATCGGACTCGATCCGGTCCGGGGGGCCTCCGATTTTGTCCGAACCGGTCCGGGACAAAATTGGAGGTCCCGATCCGGGTCCCGATCCGATCCGGGGGGTCCGTGCACACCCCTAATACAAATGACACTGGCTGAAATTCCCTTTTCTCTACAACTGTTAAAGTTACATGAGCCCTGTCCTCCTTTTCATATGGTCAGCCTAATATTGCTTTCTGAGTGCTACATCCAGCTTGGTGTAGACCTGGCCCTACTCTCCTCCCTTCTAGCAGTCTGGGGTCAGATCCATTTCCCTCCTTTCAGTAAAATCTCATGCATCTTTGAAGTCCTGGTGTTGTCTGTGGTCATGCCAGTGCATCATTGTTTACTATTATTGAAAGGAGACTTCGTAGGCCTGTCTAAACTTGAAATAAGTCGAAGGAGCCAGCTCTAAATCATTTCCAGCTTCCTGTTTTCCTTAATTGGTGTTTTCTCTCCTTTAGAACCATCATCTCACATTAATCATTTGACATGTTAAGACCTTCACCCCAAACCTACACCGTTTATTTATCCACCAGCTCTCTTATCTTACCACGTAAGTGCAATTCAAAAGAACATTAAAGTAGGGTGATCATATTGGGGAAACCAAAAAAGAGGACACCCAGTGGAGTGGATGGAAAAGCACACTTTCCCCTTCTCTGCTCCAGTCGGGATCTTAAAGGCCCCAATTGGAGGGGAAAGCATGTCATTCCCACCCACCCACTGCTCTAATGGGACATTTTCTGTAATGTCTGGGAATGACATACTTTCCCCTTGGAGTAGTGTGTGTGTGAGGGAGAGAGGGAGGGAGGGAGGGAGGGACAGCATGCCTCCAGAAAGTGTGTCATTCCCCCCTGCTGTGCTAATGGCAGCCGTAAAGAGGAAAGGGTGACATTCCAGGACGTTATAGAAAATTACAGAAAATCCCCCCTGACACTCAGGATCGAACAAAAACCAGGACAAATCTGGGGAAATCCTGACAGTTGGCCACCCTAATTAAAGGCATTGTAATTTATGTGGTTTAGTTTGCTGGAGAGGAGTTGAAATGCATTCCCTAATGTTAGGGTGACCAGATAAAATCCAGGTCAGGGCTCATGTAACTTTAACAGTTGTAGAGAATAGGGAATTTCAGCCAGTGTCATTTGTATGCAATTAGTTCCTGGTGGAATTCCCTCTTCATCACAACAGTTAAAGGTGCAGGGGCCCTGCCTTCTTTTGTATATGGTCACTCTAGTATAGTGCCTGCACCTTTAACGGTTGTGATGAAGAGGGAATTTCACCAGGAACTAATTGCATACAAATGACCCTGGCTGAAATTCCCTTTTCTCTACAACTGTTAAAGTTACATGAGCCCTGACCTGGATTTTATCTGGTCAGCCTACCTAATGTTCTCACCAAGAATGTTATGTGCATGTTATCCATAGCATTTTTGGGTGGGTGGGAGTGGGTGGGTGGCTGGGAGGAGGTTAAGGTCAGCTTGGGAAGTACTAAATCACCATTGCTCAAGCAGTGGGGAGGGGGGAGTGTGTCCCGGTTTGTGTGTTCCTAATCTATTTCCCATGTATGCAGCAAAGATGCACTCAGTGCTTCAGCAGTTTGGTCCTGCACCAAAATAGTCTGGCATCATTTCCACCTGATTCATGTACCTGGGCCTTCCCCATGAACCTGTCTAAATATTAAGATCCTTGTCAGAGGCATTTCTCTGGCTACCTCTGTCTTCATAGATGAGGAGATTCTTCAGTGAGGAAAGAGCCCTCTCTGTGTTAGCACCCCATCTTTAAAATAACTTTTCCAAGAAGAGTCAGATGAGGAATATATATATATATATATATATAGTCCACAGCTGTTTACTTTCTTGTTCCTTGGATGTCCCATGCTGTTTTGCTGCTTTTAAATAATCTTAATAAATACATCAATATCTAGGGGCACTTATGCCCCCAGCGATTCTTTTCTGCCCACCAATTGTATTGGGCAAGCACCCTCTCCCCTCTCCCCACTGCTTGAGCAATGGTGATTTAGTACTTCCAGGGCAACCCATCATGGACAAACATGTTTGTTTCTGGAAGGACACAGGTCAATGGAGCTGGCATAACAGAGCTCACCAATCCACCTTCTTCCAGAATTGGGGCTCCCTCTAGGAACTGCTAAACCTTCTTCCTGGAAGTCATGAGTTCCAAAGCAATCAGTGGGACCCACCACTTGTGGAAGGGAATCAGTGATTCAGCGGCGAAGAAATGTCATCCTTAACTCCACCTGGTGAGAAAGTTCATTCATAGTTTTGGATAGGCTGACCACATGAAAAGGAGGACAGAGCTCACGTAACTTTAACAATTGTAGAGAAAAGGGAATTTCAGCCAGTGTCATTTGTAAGCAATTTGTTCCTGGTGAAATTCCCTCTTCATCACAACAGTTAAAATTGCAGGGGCCCTACCTTCTTTTGTATATGGTTACTCTAGTATGGTGCCTGCAACTTTAACTGTTGTGATGAAGAGGGAATTTCACCAGGAACTAATTGCATACAAATGACACTGGCTGAAATTCCCTTTTCTCTACAACTGTTAAAGTTACATGAGCCCTGTCCTCCTTTTCATATGGTCAGCCTAGTTTTGGACTATCAGGCAAAAAACAGCTGAGGGGGGCAATTTTAACCAGGAAAAGAACCCCCCTACCATTGCCATGGCCCCAGACTTCATCATAACCTCTCTGCAGCTGCTATGAATACTTTAGAAAAGCACAGGGGATTCTGTTTGTGGATTTCCCATGTCACATCTGCTTGGCTCATAGATATCTAACATATATAATTGAAAAGCATTCAGTGCTCAAAAATTGAGAGAGAGAGAGAGAGAGAGAGAGAGAGAGAGAGAGAATAAGACTCTGTTTCTATTGCAATACTGATGTTCATTCTCCAGATTTGTGTCTGTAAATGGCATGTAGCTATGAATAAAGGATTTGTTTTTGACAAAATGTGGCAAGGATGTGTTTAACGGGAATGCATCTATATTCATTTACGGTTTGCCCCCAAACTGCTACATTTCTCCTGAATTACATTAATCAAAGCAGATTATTGAAGCTAGATGATTAACTTCCCAACAGATCTGAATTAGCATATAATACATAACACATTCTATGTGAACCAGCTAATATTTAGCAAGGCACTCACCTATGCATGCCCAAGAATTACAAAGCTAATGAAAGATGGCAGTACACAGATGCAGAATTAATTTAGTAAGATGTTAGAAATCTCGTGGATAGTTACTGGCTTTGAACTAGAGAAGAGAAGGGTGTTTGAAATGGAAGGGCTAAGAAAGGATCGACCTCTTTTCAAGGTTGTGTCCTCCTCCCCTTCAAGATGAACTCATCTCAGTTGGGGATGCCAGACCCCTCCTCTGATTCCCCCTCCTCCCCACCAGTTGATCCATCCTGCAAGAAAGAAATATTTCCTACCCCTCTGCGGAAGGGAGAGGGATACCAGGTCAGAGACCACGTTTGCAGAGGCTTCCACTGACAGCAAATAACAAAGCCCATGCACCATGTCTTCCTCGATCTATTGGGACACATGTCTCCTCTTTTATCAAGGTCAGCCCTTGGTTTGAAGGGTTTCAAAAGGACCATCCTCAGTTTGACGGTGTCCTCTCTTTGAATAGTTGTCCTGATCAATTCCAGTTTAGAGATAAAGAACCATAAGAACTATTGCGTATCAACAGTTGGCACCTGGGTGGCTTACTAAACACACAGGCACACAGGTCATCTGGGGCTTGTCTATACATTCTGTATATCCAGATGTGGCTGTGCAGCTGCACCCCATTGTTTATACAATGCAGCCGCCAACTCGTAACTACATTGTCCCATTATCCACCAAACTGTGTTTTTTAGATGTGTCGTTTTACCGTGACTTTGCTTCAATGTCACCATGGCTGTTTGTTTTTCTGTCGGTGGTGCTGATTTCCATTTGGATTAAGAGAGTGGGCATAGTTAGGGGTGGATTACAGGTGCAGGAATGCCGGGCAAGGGGCAGGCTTGATATGCCTCGTAACGGGGGCCATGGCAATATTAAAATCTGGGGAACAAAAGTAAAGGCAGTTATGATGTATAACACATAAATTCAGTGAACTGTAGCAACACAGATGGGCTACTACAGACTTTGAAAGTTGTGCAAAATTGCCAGAAAACAAACTCAGAAAGTTTTTTTTTTTTTTGCAGTTTTCGGTCTCTGGATACTTGCTGCCCATTCCTGCTGTCTGACAATTCCGCAGCTGGATTGAATACAAGCCTGTGTTCGGCCCAGAAGTTGCAAACAAGGTAAATCCTGACCAAAACCAAAGTGAAATACATCCCCACTTGCTAGTTCATGAATGCCAAATCCCATTGGGAAGAAGTGGATCAAGGCAAGCAGCTGTAACAACCCACTGTCCTGCAAAAGCGATCCTGTGTCTAAAGACGCAGAGATCCAGCCCAGCTCCTAAATGGCTCACAATAGAATGAACCCACCTACATTTTCTTGATTTGGACATCAACAAGCCAGCTTTTTGCTGGCTGTCTTAAGCCCAGCAATTGTGGATATCAGCCCAGCCATGGCTATGCATGAAATGCTCATTCATGGAGACCTTTAGTCTTGGATTTACGAGTGACTTAACTATTCTGTTACAAAACCTAGGTTGTTTAACACCATCTCCCTTTTCTTTACCGCTGTGTATTATTTTAACAAGGTTAGTAAAAAAAAAGGTGAAGGTGGGGAGGAGACTTCGTTTACAAGGATGATGATGAAATAAACCTCCAAATAGTATTTTGCCATAAAGGAAGGTGGGTATCCAGTTGTTGAAGTTTTGTATAAAGGAAAGAGCAGATTTATTTGTGCAATAAATTTCCTAGGATGCAAGAGGCTATGGATAAAATAGCTAAAAGATTATTCTGTAGACACTGAAGTATAAATATGGTAAAACTCTGGGCCCCAGTTGTAACTCTTCTTTTTAATGGGTTTCTCACTTTGAGATGGAACTGTTGTTTTATCTCCAGCCATAAAAATGTGATAAAATATCCATCACTCCAGAAGGGACTCGTGTTATGGCCTTGTTGCAATGGATGATTCCACTGGGCATCAGGAGAGCCATATGAAACAGACAGCATTTACTGGCAACAAACAATGCATTTCTGGGGCTAGGGTGTAGCTGCAAGAGTGAACTGTAGTCGATATTACAAAACAGGAAGGGCTTGAGTAGACCACAAGCTGAATATGAGACAACAGTGTGATGTGGCTGCAAAAAAAGCAAATGCTATTTTGAGCTGCATTAAGAGAAGTATAGCTTCCAAATTGTACTGTTCCCCCTCTATTCGGCATTGGTTAGGCCCCATCTTGAGTATTGTGTCCAGTTCTGGGTACCACACTTCAAGAAGGATGCAGACAAGCCAGAGGGGGTTCAGAGGAGGGCAACAAGGATGATCAGGGGTCTGGAAACAAAGCCCTATGAGGAGAGACTGAAAGAGCTGGGCATGTTTAGCCTTGAGAAGAGAAGACTGAAGGGAGACATGATAGCACTCTTCAAATACTTGAAAGGTTGCACACAGAGGAGGGCCAGGATCTCTTCTTGATAATCCCAGAGTGCAGGATGTGGAATAATGGGCTCAAGTTACAGGAAGACAGATTCTGGCTGGACATCAGGAAAAACTTCCTGACTGTTAAAGCAGTATGACAATGGAACTGTTGAGGAAAATTCCAGAGACAAAGTGGATTGAAAGAAAGTTATTAATTTAGTCTGAAGGACACAGCCAGCTGCAGGCAATATGGTTGAGGGAGTATATGCAATACTGAAGGTCAGCCTGATTATTGCTTAAGCACCAGCATAAGATAAAACAGATTATGCAGGGTGGGGCTGGTATGTAGAATGTATAAAAGTGAGTCTAATTTGAAAGACTTTGTGGGAGACGTTTGATGAGAGGAGGTTGGACTAGATGATTTTGGACAGGAGGAGAATTGTGTAAATATCTGATGGAAAACCGTTGTACTGTAAATTTATTTTATTTATTTATTTATTGCATTTTTATACCGCCCTATAGCTGAAGCTCTCTGGGCGGTTCACAAAAATTAAAACCATAAAATCATTTTAAAAATATAAAACAAGCCACAATCCAAAAACAACAAATAACATACAATCTAAAAACACAACCAAAATAAAACCAGAATAAAACCAGCAGCAGGAATTAATACAGATTAAAATACAAATTTAAAACAGCAAGGATTAAAATTGAGTTAATTTAACTGTTAAAATACTGGGAGAATAAAAAGGTCTTCACCTGGCGACGAAAAGACGTCATCCACCCCGCCGTCCCATCAGTTCCTTGATTCCCTTCAGGAAAGCAAATTCATTGGTTTCCTCCAGCGCAGCTCGGATGTTGGAAATGGTCTCGGTGTGAGACGACTCGTATGCTTTCAGATACTCCAGCCTCCCTTCCATTTCAGCCAGGTTGTCTTCCTTCATTTGTTTCACCATTTCCAGCAAGCTTTGCTCCCTCTCGTTCAGGATTTCGCGGAGCTCCTCAAATGCAATAAAGATGCAGCCGCACAGATTTTGGCTCAGGCCCTCCAGTTCTTCTATCGCCTCCAGCTGGCGAGATTGGCTAGTGGTGGCCCATTTTAAGCCATCCTCCAGGGGCTCCTGAGACGCCTTCAGATTTCCCTGATAAGCTTTCACAGCATTCTTGAAAGGCAAAAAGCTATGACCCTGATGTTGAGGAAGGTCCCGGCAGATCACGCAGATGGGGGCCTCATCCTGACTGCAGAAGAGTTTGAGCGGCTTGGATTGGACCACTAGTAAACAACTACACGAGCAGTTGGTGTGTGAGTATTCCTTGCTTAAGAGACTCTTATTGAACCAAGTGCTAACACAAACGCTAGCTGCGTTTGGCCCGTTTGCTTCCAATCCTCAACAGGAACCAATGACCTAGGGAGATCATGGGCTCTCCCGCATTAGAGACCTTTAAGAGGCAGTTGGACAGCCATCTTTCAATCATGTTTTAAGGTGGATTCCTGCATTGAGCAGGGGGTTGGACCCAATGACCTTATAGGCCCCTTCCAACTCTACCATTCTATGCTACTATGATTCTATAAGTTGAGAAATATCACTACATAGGAAACAGGAAGGAAACGAGTTGGGAAATATCACAACAGCTTGGTGTGGATATTTGGCCCATCTTTTTTTAAAAAAAATACATACCACAGTTCTCTATTTCAGATTAAGCTGTTGTGTACTATCATGTTGGACTTACACAATCATGTTAGAAGGATAAATGCTCACCTCCCACAGTGCAATGGACTGAGGACTTATCATTATCAACATTCAAACGAGTGTTATATAGATGTCACTTGTGAGTGGATAAGAACATGGATATTTGGTCTGCTTTTCTTGAAACCTATGTATAACTCCTTTTTTTTCTTTTTTCTATGAATGGTGTATCAGATGGAAAATAATGATGTCATTCCTATGTATGTAATGTTTCTTTGTTTTTCTTTTTCATGATTTCTTTTTTATTCTGTTTTGTTAGCATTCACAAAAAAAGAGGGGGCAATTAAAAAGTTGTTGTACCAACCTCTCAGTCCCAAATTAAGCAAAGCTCCATGTATTTACAAGTCCCCCTGGTAGTAAAGTGAAACACTGTTTTAAAATCCATCTCACATGGAGAACGGATTCAAGGAGAAGGAGGGTCTTTTCCATCGTGGCCCTAAAGCTTTGGAATAGGAAAGCTTGAGGGTTTAAATTGTTGGGCATTCCAATTTGAACCAACCTGATGACATGCAGATCTGGATAGTCCCAACAAGCTCCTGGATGTTCCAACAAATTTCTCATCTCAACCAGTGCACCTAGAAATGCATTTTTATAATGTAGAGCTTGAGATAAAATAGGTTTAGAGATGTGGATTTTGAGCAAAAATATTTGTAAAAATGTGTACATCAATGTGAATTTCAATGTTGCTGTCAATTTAAAAACACACATAGACACAAAATAGCAACCACGGGTTAATGTGGAAACGGAGAGTGCAGTTAGGACTCTGCATTTTGTGGACTTGTCTTCCATAGTGGCAGGCAGCGGCAGTGCGGGAACTTGCTGTTGTTGTTTTGTAAACCACCCATTTTGTAAACCACTAATAATCTGAAGGCTTTGGTGAGGAAACTGCACTGGCTGCCTATTCACTACTGGGCTAGGTTTAAGGATTTGGCACTAGCACTAGGATTTGGCACTAGCATACAAAGCCCTAGACGACTTGGGACCAGGATACCTGAGAGAGCACCTTCTCCCTTACCATCCTGCCTGGACTCTGAGGGCATCAGATGGCATGCTCTTGGTGGTTCTGAGTGGACCTACGCCATGACTGGAGTCCACTTGGAAAAGAGGCCTCAGTGTGATTAACCCATTTCTATGCAACTCCCTGCCTTTGGAGGTCAGACGTTCACCACCATTTTGCTGGAAACATCTTTATTTCAAGAAGCCTTCATTGATTGACATCTCTCTCTCTCTCTCTCTCTCTCTCCACATACATACATACACACACACACATGTGTGTGTAGTATTTTATTCTATTTTATCTTTATCTTTTATTGTTCTTTAATCTGTCTGTATACAGAGTTGTATATAAATGTTGTAGATGATAGATAGATAGATAGATAGAGGAATTGGCAGATCTGTTAGTTTCACTTCTTCTTCTTCTTCTTCTTCTTCTTCTTCTTCTTCTTCTTCATCATCATCTTTGTCTTCGTTCTTTCCAACCCAAATACAAATTAATGTGTGAAAGTTGGCAAATTCTTATGCCACACATAGTAGGAGTTGACTAATTGCTTCATTTAGCTGCTGTTCTTCAGTGTGGTGCAAATTATCAACTGGTTCAATTGCTGTGTGTGTGTGTGTGTGTGTGTGTTTTAAAAAACAAAAATTAATAATCTTTGCACACTGCTTTGGAAGTCTGTTATTTGTGGCACACGATTATTTGGAATAAATAAAATATATCCAGCTCCAAATGGCATGACCGGTATGTTCTTGATATCCTGCAAAGTATACTTTCTGTATGGAAAGGCTCAATGTGTCTTTCTGCCATAGGGGATGGAAATAGATCTTGTGTTATCATTATTAGTTACTCCACTCTTCTCATTCCTTAGCCTCTAAAATTATTAATAAACAGTCTTTTGTACAAATACACCATCTGTCTCTGGTGTTATTTCTGCTACAGGAAATTTACCATACAACTTCTGTCCAAAACTGCATATGTAAGATCCCAAGCAAGAGATTGTGTAAACCAAACTTGTGAAGGGTTTTCAAAATGAGGATTATGATTTGGTAGAGAAAATTACTACAATTGAAGAAGGTATTGATGCAGAACAAACATTACCAAGTTATACCTTTCAGCACAGATATCAGTCTGAGTGAAAATGCATTTCCCCACACTCAATTGGGCGGGGGAGGACAGTTGTGTGGGTGGGTGTAGAGAGTCGAGGTGGAGGCTCGTGATTGGTGGCCTCGTATGGGCTATGGGGCGGGTCCATAGGATTTTATTCCCACGTAATGGACCCGGCCAGCATTCTGGCTCTCTGCACGGCTCCCTCCCTCCCCTCCCTGTAGGCAGTGTGGGTTCGCTGGTCGTCTTTAGAAGGCCAAGTAGGAATTTTTTGCTCTTAAACCTAATTTGGCTAAGAGCTTTTTTGCCTACTTCACACTGTGAGACAGATGGGGTGTATTAACGAGGTTGATTGGCATGATTGGTCACATAATTCGCAGTGGTAAGTGCTGGCATCTTTAGCTGTTTTGTAATGGTGAACATTCTCAGGCACCGTTGAGGTGATAGATAGTGCCTGAGGCCCACATCTGGGAGTCTTGCAGCACCAGATCATTGGGATAAGGTTTACCTATGAGGCCAACCCTCCTCACCTACTCAGAGCCGTGTGGCACGAGTGGGATGACAACGGAAGGCCTCCCTACCCCAAAAGGGGCAAGACCGCAGGGTGGTGAAGGATTGGGCACCACCACCAGGATGAAGAATGGTTTCGCCCGATCCCACGATTTGGCCTGAGGAGGCCAATAGTAGATGCTAGGGATGTGCAGGGACCCCCTGGATCAGATCGGGACCTGTATCGGGATCTCCAATTTTGTCCCGGATTGGATCGGACAAAATCGGAGGACCCCAGGACTGGATCAGGCCCGATCCCAATCCAAAACACGGACATCCGATTTTTGGATCGGCTGCCATTTTTGTTTTCCCCATAGACTTGCATTGGGGGAAAGAAAGCTTTCCCCCAATGCAAGTCTATGGGGAAAAAATGGTGGCGGGTGGGTGAGTGGGGGCTTAACTTCCCCCTCCCTGTCCCTCTCACCTGCAGTTACCTCCCGGGGCTGTTCGGTGCCATCCGCTGCTGCCCAGGCAGCAGCGGATGGCAGCAGATGGGCCCAGCAGGTAAGCACCCCCCCCCCACTCCTCCTTACCTGCCGGGGCATCCTCTTCCTTCATCTCCTGGAAATCTACTGAGAACGAGGCTTCACAGCCTCGTTCTCAGTAGAGCATGATCACCTGGCGCTCTACTGAGAACTAGGCTTCGCGGCCTAGTTCTCAGTAGATCTCAGGCAGGTGAAGGAAGAAGATGACCCAGCAGGTAAGTGGGGCCCCCTCCCTCCTCCCCCTCACGGTCCTCCTTACCTGCCGGGTCTGTCCGCTGCCATCCGCTGCTGCCCGGGCGGCAGCGGATGGTAGCAGATGGCCCCAGGAGGTAAGCCCCCCCTCACGCTCCTCCTTACCTGCCAGGGTGTCCTCTTCCTTCACCTGCTAGAAATCTACTGAGAACTAGGCTTCACAGCCTAGTTCTCAGTAGAGCGTGATCACCTGGTGCTCTAATGAGAACTAGGCTTCGCAGCCTAGTTCTCATTAGATCTCCGGCAGGTGAAGGAAGAAGATGACCCAGCAGGTAAGTGGGCCCCCTCCCTCCCCTCCGCCCCCTGTACTTACCTGTCGGGGCCATACACTGCCGGCCGCTGGTGCCCACTGGCATCAGCAGACGGCAGCAGATGGCCAGGGCAGGTTAGAACCGTGAGGGGGGAGGGGGTCTGATTCTCCGAACCAATCCGATCTGGATCGTGTCCTTTTCGGATCGGATTGGATTGGATTGGCCAATCCAGGGGCAGGGGATCAGATCAGATAATTTCATCTGATTTCCCCTGGATCGGGTCCGGATCGTGGATTGGTCCTGATCCGTTGCACACCCCTAGTAGATGCCCGCCTAGGTTTTCATCTTCCTTTGCAGATCATTTATAAATGTGGCCCATTTTAATCCCATTTATTGTCTCGACTCGTTATTTGCACTCTACACTCGCAATGTGCCAACATGAAACAGTGAGTGACAATTCTGCTGTACTATAAGAGAACAGTGGTGAAAAGGAATAAAGATGGTGCATCAAGTGAGGAGAGTTTTTGGCTTAACTTTAGTGACTATTATATGTCTTTTCCGCTTTCATTTTTAGTCAGGTACATCATTGGGTGATGGGGGGAGAGGAAGAATGAAGAATCAAGTAGAAAAAGATCAAAAGTCATTTATTTATAAAGTTCCTAAGTACTGTCTGGAGGGAAAACAGAAACTTTCAGCACACCACAGACATGGTCCCAAGGGATGTGCATCAGAAAGCTCCCATTGCATTGAAAGTTGACATCTGAGATTGAGCTTTCAATTGAAAATGGAACTGAAGGCGATGCTCCTCTCCGGGAGAGCAATCCTGAATATTTTCAGCAATTTTTGAACCATAAAATGTGTTCCAAAGGAGCTCTTACTTTCATGGCTTTTTTTCATGTGGTGTTTTCTCTCTTCTTTCACCATAAAATGTCTCTCCGAAAAGGCATGGATACGCAAGTAAGGCATGATTTGCATGTTACCTTGATGGCCCCGTTTAATAGGGGAACAATATACATCTTCAGAGATTTCTACACTGTAGGTTCAAACCCTGGATGGTGGGTCAGTGTGGAAAGCCTTTGGAGATCAAGGGTACTGAATCCCAAATCCTGGAGTTGCTGCTTTTTGGTAAACAGAAGGAATAAGGTCTAAACTACGTATTATGTTTAAGGTGTAGCTTGTAACTATGTCTTATTTTTTAAAACTTTTATTAAACAGGTCTACCTCATTGTGTGTGATCCTTATCAGGAATACACCACATGGGGAAGGGAAGTTTTCCTCTTCCCTCCCAAGCATGACCATAACTAAAACCATCACCATCATCCCTGGTATGACTAGAAAACCTGTGGGGTGGGGTGGGGTGGAGGGACATTTGTGCCAATGAGAATGTTTCCACTAAGCATTCTAGCCATGCAAGGGTGAGGGAGAAGTTTAGTTCCAATCATACCGGGTATAAACATTCCAAGCAAGCCTAGCCACCCCCAGGGCACCTGTAATGAAAAAAGGGGGAAGAAAAGCAAGGTGTAGCTCGCTACATGCTACGGATTAAGTGTAAAATGTAGTTTGCCACTGATCTTCAGCTCACCAATAGTCAATCTAATTAAGGAGTGGTAAAGCAAGCCAACTAAGATAGCTTTTCCCAGTCATGGCCAATGTGAAAAGGAACTTGAACAGCTCTCTGAGAAGAGCTCTGAATCTATTTGTGGTTGCAGGTAGGGTGGAATGGAGGTCTGCTCTCACTCCTGCCATATCCTTCCTGCCTCTTCCTGAAATAATACCATCTTTTTTCATAAGCATGTGGATACCAGGAGTGAAGAGAGACAATCCCAGTTCCCCAAGTCTGGTTGATTGTTTCTGTCTTTTAGAAGCATGTTGGGTTCATCTCTTGCTATTTAACTGGCATAGTGTCCAGCTCAAGAGGAAGATGAAGGCTACAAGGTATTGCAGATTGGTATGTGTCAAAACAGGACGCCCAGGAGCCAGGTACCAGCACCTTACCTCCAGTGTCATAAGAGCTCTGAGTAGACCAAATTGTGTGCTTCGAAGCACCACCTAGGCTGGCAAAAGGACCCTGATATCTTCCTCAATATTCCATCAGTTCACCCAAGAATCAGTCCCTGCCCACCAGACCCTATAAAGCTTTACTATAAGAATGTACTCCTCCATCTCCTGAGAACTTAACAATTTCACCCTCCTCTTTGGCTGCCTCTCCCCCTTCACTGGGGAAGTGCTGAAAAGGAGGATGGAAATGACAGGTTATTTAGAAGTATGGAATATTACTCTGCTGGGCTAAAGGAAGTCATGTGTGGAGTGCATGACAAGGATATTTACGAGAGGGGAATATGCCTCTGTGGGTCTAAATAGCAGATAGGCAGCCTTGCGGTCATCTGCACTTGCGCAAGATCATCAATATTTCTTTTTAAAAAATCACGACCCATTCTGCACAAATTTCAACTCTCTCTCTCTCTCTTTCTCTGCAAATTGTAGGAACTGGAAAAAATGCAAAAGATTTTTGGAATCGGGAAAATCCTGTTATAGTCGTCTGCCACTTACTATAATGGAAACACTGTGGAATCCCATTGGGCTCCAACAGAATGGAATTCCCAGCATCACACATCCCTAATTTAGCCACAACAAGGAGACTAATCAGAAAAAGATTTTGGGGTTCAACGTCCAAAATCTTACTTGGACATTAAACCCAAGACTGGGCGAATAATGGTTTGTACCTGTGCTAGATGAAAGAGAGGAGGTTTGGGGAAAGAAACCCCCTCTTTGTTCTTAGATCTTGTTGGAATCTGGCAGTTTGCACAGGACAATGTATCCTATTACAGGGGGGCTACATGACCTGACTGATCCCATCCTAACCTCTAAATTTTGTCACCACCAACATCTTTTTTTAAAAAAACAAAGACACTGTAAGTCTATTTTCTCCAGGAAAGGAAACTGGCCACAAAAGTTATTTCTTGAACTTTTCACAGTCAGTGAAGAAGAAGTGAAGTTGTACATATTTGTATTGATTGCCCTGTATGTGAGTAGATGGACATCAAAGTATCAGAATTCTATAGAAGTGTATCAAGGGTCACTCACACACTGCAAGTCCACTTTGAAAAGAATAAAAAAGAAGAAATGACTTCTCTTCCCCCCCCCTTCTTATTCTCCTTCTCTCAGCACACTTGAAAACAGTCTTGCAAAGGGGGGGGGAAAACCTTTTCAAAGGGCAGTTTGGCTTGATTCCATTTCTTAATAATAGACTTGATTATAAGGTTCAAACCTAGAAGATCAATGAAGTTCCTTGACGCCAACCTCAGTTTGGGAAATATAGTCTTGGGCACTGTGGATTGATCTGATCTACATATTTTACAGTGTAACCTCAAGTGTCACTTTTCAGTCCTCATTATTAAAGTCCATCAAAGTGGAGGGGGTAAGTGACTTACCAAATGACACTCAGGTGATTAGGAGAATCGTACAAGAGGTTGGTTTTGTTTATTTATTTTCCTCTGCTATCATAAAATATCTTCACATTTCCAGGGTTTTGCTTGAATTTATTTTCTTCATTCAAATACCAAATACAACCCTTTGCACACACACCCCTAATTTATTGAGTCCAATAAATGCCAATTTACTAGCTCACTCAAAGGACTTTGCATTTATTATCTTAGCAATTCTTGCAAAAGCTCTGGAAAGAAAGTCAGTATTATCATTCCTCCAACGACTGGGTTCGCACAACAGATTCACCCACACTCAGTTTGTTGTTGGATTGTTCGTTGAACTGTGGGTTAGCATGTTGTCTGAACCCAGAACCTTGTCTACAGGGTGGCTTGTTAACAGTGCAGCTTATTTTTTCTCGAACAAGTCACCTTGAGAACCCATGGTTTGTTGTTCGGTTGAACAGGGCGGTAAACAAGCCACACTGCATGATTGACAAGCCGCTTTGTGGAAAATGTCCTGGGTTCAGAGAATAGCTTCTGGACCCAGTCGGGTGCCCACAACACCCCTAGCAAATGGAGCAAATTCTGGTCAAAAAGAAACTAAATTGAATTCCTCTTCCATCCCTAGCTCTGACTCACTCATTACATGCCAGCAAGTGACCTTGCTCTTCCCAGTTAACCATGGCATTCCAGACTTCATATGTTCCAATTTAAAATGTTATAGTTATATACAATTTAGCAGCTGTTTTTTTAAAATAGAACTCGTACTTACATCTTAATAACTACAGGCCAGTAGCAAATGTTCCATTCCTGGGCAAGGTCCTGGAGCAGGTGTTTGCGAGCCAGTTCCAGGCACTCTTGGATGAGACCAATTATCTGGATCCATTTCAGTCGGGTTTCAGGCCTGGTTTTGGTATGGAAACAGCCGTGGTCGCCCTGTATGATGACCTATATCAGGAGAAAGACAAGGGGAGTGTGACTCTGTTGATTCTCCTTGATCTCTCAGCGGCTTTCGATACCATCGACCATGGTATCCTTCTGGGACGACTGGCTGAGTTGGGAGTGGGAGGCACTGCATTGCAGTGTTTCTGCTCCTATTTGGCGGGTCGGCTCCAGAAGGTGGTGCTTGGGGAACATTACTCGGCCCCGTGGATTCTCCAGTATGGGGTTCCGCAGGGGTTGGTCTTGTCCCCCATGCTGTTCAACATCTACATGAAACCGTTGAGTGCAGTCATCTGGAGTTTTGGAGTGTGTTGTCATCAGTACGCTGATGACACGCAGCTCTATTTCTCCTTTTCTTCTTCATCAGGTGAGGCTGTGGATGTGGTGAACCAGTGCCTGGCTGCGACACTGAACTGAATGAGGGCTAATAAACTGAAACTCAATCCAGACAAGACTGAGACACTGTTAGTGGGTGGTTCCGCTAACCGGATGGAGGGTGTTCAACCTGTTCTGGATGGGGTTGCACTCCCTTTGAAGGAACGGGTTCATAGCTTGGGGGTTCTCCTAGAACCACCTTTGTCACTTGAGGCTCAGGTGGCCTCAGTGGCATGGAGTGCCTTCTACCAACTTCAGTTGGTATCCCAGCTACGTCCCTATCTGGACAGGGATAACCTGGCTTCAGTTGTCCATGCTCTGGTAACCTCCAAGTTAGATTACTGCAATGCACTCTATGTGGGGCTGCCTTTGAAGATGGTTCGGAAGCTGCAGCTTGTGCAAAATGCAGTGGCCAGATTGATAACTGAGACCAGAAGGTTTGAGCATATAAAACCTATTCTGGCCCGCTTGCATTGGCTGCCTGTATGTTTCCGAGCCCGATTCAAGGTGCTGATTTTAACCTATAAAGTCTTACATGGCTTGGGACCACAATACCTGATGGAACGCCTTTCCCGACATGAGTCTACCTGAACACTACGTTCGACATCTAAGGCCCTCCTCCGAGTGCCTACTTCAAGGGAAGCTCGGAGGTTGGCAACAAGGGAGAGGGCCTTCTCTGTAGTGGCCCCCAATTGTGGAACGATCTCCCTGATGAGACCTGCATGGCACCAACATTGTTATCTTTTCAGCACCAGGTCAAGACTTTCCTCTTCTCTCAGGCATTTGGCAATATCTGAGGAGCCTGGTTTTTTTTTTTTTTTTTTTTTAGCTTTTTGGGTTGTTGCAGTGTTTTTAAATGTACATGTGCATTGTGTGTATGTTGTATGTTTTTGCTATTTTAATTTTTGTATATTGTTTTTAATTGTTTTAATCCTATGTAAACCGCCCAGAGAGCTTCGGCTATGGGGCGGTATACAAATGCAATAAGGAAAGAATGAAAGAAAACCCCACTTTTCCTTAGTTCTATTACTTAGACATAATTTCTGAGCATCTTTCCAGTCAGCAAGCAACCAACACTTATCTTTAACAATTCTCCAGAGAGTGATGTTTAGAAAGAGAGCAACACAAAGGAAAAATGTATGTCTGCATGGCCTTAGAGTCACAGAGGCCGAAAAATGAATGGATTGCTTAGCTCGGATCCTGATTTATCTGCAATGAAATTGGTGGAAGAAATTCCCTCCACCTTCTCCCCAAGCAGCCCCTCAACACCCCCAAAAAATGTTCCATAAAGGGAGGGCAGCCCTACTAGATGGGATAGGCTGTATTGCAGAAGGCTTAGCGATAAGGAGAAACCCCCAAAGTCAGAGGGAGGGAATCTGCCCCCTTTATATTTGAAATCTATAGATTTCCCTTTGGATCCAGAGCTTTTGAGGCAAGGGCACTGTGATTTAGAAGGAAATGAAGACAAATGGGCAGCTTGCCTCAGAATCAAAGTTTAAACATTGCTCAAAATTGCCATTTGCCCAGGGCTCTGATTAAAATTGGATATTGATGAGAGAATCAAGACTATTGCAGGCAGATCGAGAAAGCTGCAGTATATGAGGATACATTTGTGTTGTATAAATGCAATCCAATCACTTTGGGAGGTGTTTATTATACAGGCATACATAGGAACATGTTGAAAACCAGGGCAGAGTATTTGTCCAACAACGTCTCTCCAAGGTATTTCCCATTATCCCCAGGCCAACCCCAGTTACTGTAGATGCCAGGGATTGAGACTGGGACAGTCTGCATCCAAAGTATATAGTCTGACCCTGAACAGTGTCCCTTCCAAAATGCATACCTGACAAACCATCCGTGAACATGGTGCCGTACACAGCCAACGTAGAAAAGTCCCTGCTCCCAAGCACATTACAATCTAAAAGAGGTAGCGAGGAAGCAACTTTTGGAAAGGCAGGCAACAGTAGGGAAGGAAGTATGTGGGGAAATGTTGTTGTACAGGTTGCCATTGGGAAGTCCCAGAACCTGCAAAATGTCCAGATGTCCATGTGGAAAAAAGAACATAAGAAGAACCCTGATGCTGGATCAGACCGAGGGTCCATCTAATCCGGCACTCTGTTCAAACAGTGGCCACCCAGATGCCCATAGGAAATCCACAAGCAGGACAAGAGTGCAGCACAACCCTTCTGCCCATGTTCCCCAACAAGTGTTGTCCATTGGGACACTGCCTCTGATACTTGAGGTGGCATAGAGGTGTCAGGACTAGTAGCCATTGATAGCCTTCTCCTCCATGAATTTGTCCAAACCGCACACCCCTTTAAAGCCATCGAAGTTGGTGGACAACACTACACGTTGTGGGAATGAATTCCATAGTGTAACGATGTGCTGTGTGAAGACATTCTTCCTTTTATCCATCCTGAATCTCCCACCAATCACCTTCATGGGATGACCCCCAGCTTCTAGTGTTATGAGAGAGGAAGAAAATGTCTCTGTATTCATGTTGTCCACACCATGCATAGTTGTGTCCATCTCTATCATGTCCCTCCTTACTTGCCTTTTTTCCAAGCTAATCATTCCCCATCCTTCCAGCACCAAAACCTACTGCTCCTACCTGACCTTAGTTGCTAGATGGCACACACTTATTGATTTATTTGATGTGTGCCCCATCTTTGATGCATGCCCCAAGGTGATTTGAGATGTGTCTGTGTGAAGCTGTTCCCCTGTCATCACCGGCAGTTGAAATGGGGAAGGACAAATCCATCAATTTCAGTTTCACTCAGCTTCTAATTATCCATCCTTAATTTCATTTTATTCTGTAGCCACATCAGTTTGGTGGATATACATTTTTTTGTAAAGGTCACGCTACACACATTTATGTGCGCATTTTAAATAATATACACATTGTGTACCCATTTTTTCTCCTAAAAGGAATTAATTTTTTTTCTAATATATGCATTATTTCATTAATGTTCATTTATTGGGTGCATTTCCCATTAAAATGTCCATTTGCATGCAGTATTTTGATTGCAGGACTTCATTACAAAATTCAGAACATGGGTCAAGGCATTTCAGGAAGCAGGAGACCTTTGGGAGGCTGAATATTGCGATGCTGGATGAGAAAAGGTCACAGGTGTTGGGATATCAGCAGAGGAGGGGAAGGCCAGAGAGAACAAGATGTGTTTGCGGTGATAGAGACAAGTGAAGGGAATTAAGGAGGATAAAATTTATCTGTTGAAGGATATCTGATGGCCAGGCCAGGGAAAACCAACAGGCTAGGCTGGACTGAATTATTATTATTATTATTATTATTATTATTATTATTTTATTACATTTATATACCACCCCATAGCCGAAGCTCTCCAGGCGGTTTACAAAAATTAAAAGATTTAACACTAAAGACAATATACAAAATTTAAAACCATAAACATAAAACAGCTGACATTGAAAACATTTTAAACTGTTAAGCCTGGCCACAAAGTCAGTTAAAACCTCAACTTAAGCTGTTAAAATGCTTGGGAGAAAAGAAAAGTTTTGACCTGGCACTGGAAAGATAACAGTGTTGGCACCAGGCAGGCCTCATCGGGGAGATCATTCCATAATTGGGGGGGAGCACCACAGAGAAGGCCCTCTCCCTTGTTGTCGTCCTCTGAGCTTCCCTCGGAGTAGACACCCGGAAGAGGACCTTTGATATTGAGTGGATTGTATTGACTCAAGTCGGCCAGTACAATGGTAGGTATAGCTGGACACCTGCTGAGGACCCATTGGAAATTACTTATCCACATCAGCATTGTAACTTGCTTTTTATCTGCCTCTCTCTTACTCTGGTTCAGACCCTAGTGGTGAAAGTGGAACATTAGGTGCCCCTGCCTACTTGTTCACTGGCTCGCTACCTGTCAAGAAAGTACATGGTAGCAGTGATGAGAAAGAGGAATAGGAGCAACAGCAGCTGGTGACAATGGTAACGGAGAGGGCAATGAAGGAGGGGGACATTGGAGGCATTCAGCCATAGGACAAGGGACAAGGTTAAACTGGGGTTAAACTGAATGCTGCTGAGCCTTTTTGCTGAAATGTTGCTCTAACGACAATGAAACCAATTGCCTCGGGAGGCCTTCAAGAGGCAGCTGGATAGCCATCTGTTAGGGATGCTTTATGGGGGATTCCTGCATTGAGCAGGGGGTTGGACTCAATGGCCTTATTGGCCCCTTCCAACTCAACTATTACATGATTCTATGATTACAGCCCAGCATTCTATTCATACATGGGCTAACCAGCACTCTTCAACTACTTGAAAGGTTGTCACACAAAGGAGTGACAGGATCTCTTCTTGATCATCCCAGAGTGCAGGATGCGGAATAATGGGCTCAAGTTACAGGAAGCCAGATTCCGGCTGAACATCAGGAAAAACTTCCTGACTATTCAGCAGTATGACAATGGAACCAATGACCCAGAGACGTGGTGGGCTTTCCTATACTAGAGGCATACAAGGTGCAGCTAGACAGACATCTGTCAGGTATACTTTAAGGTGGATTCCCGCATTGAGCAGGGGGCTGGACTCGATGGCCTTAGAGGCCCCTTCCAACTCTACTATTCTTTGATTCTATGATCCATTGGTGAGGCAAATTAAGTCTCCAGAACAGAACTGTATAGTTATTGGGATTTTTACCTAGCCAGACCCCAAAGTAATACAAAACAATGTAGAGTTGCTAAAAGAGTCTGGCAGATTTCTGCAACACTTTATATTAGAGTTAATCAGCTGATAAAAATCAATGCAGCTGATCATCTGATTAGCTGAACCAAATTGTAATTAGTTTGTAATTAAGATCATTTGTAAGCATGCCTCATGTGTGTAATTCCTAAATTAGTTTTATATAACAGGGAGCAGATTGGGACAGCTTGACTGTGCTCTGTTCTGCTAATTTTGAGTTTCACTGCTTTTTAAAAATCAATTTCAGTGCTTTCTTCTCATTTCCAAATGATATAATGGGGTGCGGAGGAAGTTAGCTAAGTTGATGAGACAACGGATAAGCTGTCTCCACTCCTCCCCATTCCCCGCCCGTTCATAGCACAGCATGGATGGCAAATTAGGACAGAAAGTCATCAATATAAATGAAAGCGCTCACAAACAGGCTTTGCTTCTACCTCATGGTTCTGTCTGATTGATGTAAATTTCTTCCTTTGTTTATTGACATATTTGCTTTCCAATGCAAAGAATACAGCATGCAAATACAGTAAACAAAATGGCAGAACTAAACCATACAGGGATGTAAAAGAACAGCAAAGTGAGCTGGATCTAAAGAAGCTTCCTCTGAGAGACGAAGCCTTTTCCCAGTCATAGGGTGACCAGATGAAATCCAGGTCAGGGCTCCTGTGACTTTAACAGTTGTAGAGCAAAGGGAATTTCAGCCAATGTCATTTGTATGCAATTAGTTCCTGGTGAAATTCCCTCTTCATCACAACTGTTAAAGTTGCAGGGGCCCTACCTTCTTTTGTATATGGTCACTCTAGTATAGTGCCTGAAACTTTAACTGTTGTGATGACGAGGGAATATCACCAGGAACTAATTGCATACAAATGACATTAGCTGAAATTCCCTTTGCTCTACAACAGTTAAAGTTACAGGAGCCCTGACCTGGATTTTATCTGGTCAGCCTACCAGTGGACGAATCTTCTTTGAATCCAAACCATTATAATTTAACTTCAAGGGGCCGACTAAGCATAGTAGCATGCAGCTGCATTTGTTATTTTTTCTTACTTAAAAATAAGCATGGGCCCAATCCATAACAAAGCAGGATTAAACACATTGGCTCAATTCGGACAACACGATAGTCAATGGTGGGGTAAGAATCAACTTTACAGTTGCTCAACTAGGGGGTACTCCCCACACAACATGGTAATAAATAATCAACTGTGGTGTGGATTAGGATGAGCGCTGAGTTGACTATGGCAGCATTCGGATGACACAATAGTCAAAACAACTGACAATTGTTTCCCCCACACCAGTTGTTTGTTGTGTTGTCTGAATTGAGCCATTGGCTTGGTTCTGACGACACAATAATCAATGGTGTGGGGAGAGGCAACCATCCATTGTGTTGATTATTCTGTCATTGTGGGGGGGGACACAATGGACACACAATTCAAAGTATGTTACTTTGGCGATTTAAACAATGGGGGAAAGCAATGGGCTGCTCTGTCTGGAGAACCGTTGATTAAATGTTGTGGGGTGGGCTCGGTTGTGTAATCTCCCTCGTCAAGTGCACTATTCCAGAAGGTCATAGAGTTCTCTGGCAGGAGTGGCCGAAAGCACCCCAGTCACTCCTGTACAGCTGGCAGAACTTTCAATGCATGATGGGATGGGGCTGGAAGGAGGAAGGGAGAAGCACCAGCTGCCCAGAAGGACGCCGGGACTTTCAGCTACGTGAAAAGGGAGGAGCAACATGCCATGTGGGGAGTACTGGAAACATAACAAATGGTCAGTTGCCTCTTCCCCCGTCCGTTGCCTAATATGTTGTCCAAACACGGCCTTTACCTCTCACTGTGATGGAAGCAATGGAGGGCCCCACACTACTACTACTACTATTACTACTTCTATGTAAGAAAATGAAGGAGAAAGACTGTAAGGGGAGACAAAGAGGCAAATACATACTGTTAAAAAAATGAAACAAAGGTGGCTCCTGTGTTGCAGTTTGGGATTAAAGGGAGGCCACAGACCTGAAAGGCTACTAGCCTAGACAATGGTCTCAAAGTACATTTAAAATGCATATTTCAATATGTTTTAACTGTCAAGAATTGGACTGCAACATTTGTAAATCTGGTGGAAAGCAAAGTTCTGAGATAAGAATCAGGCCAATTTATACAGAAATGCAGAAAGATTACATTCACCAGGCATCCCTCGGTGGCATTTTGTCTGTTTGTTTAGCTTTTATTTTTCCATCTCCTTTAGGCTGTGCCAATGCTTCTTTGGAAGCCAGCCAAATTTAAGGCTTAAGTCATGGAATGATCCAACTAAGTAACAGAATCATCTGGCGTGATAGTAAACTGTCACATAAACCATAAGTTGATGTTTCTGTTGTTACAGCCACTCTTGTGAACATTCCAACGTAGCCTCCAAATGCATAATGAAACTGCAGTTGGCTACTTCCCAGACCAAACAGATGAATTGGTTCCAATCAAACATCTGCAGAGCATATCTGAAAGACCATATTCTCCCTTACGAGCCTGCCCGTCCCCTGAGGTCTTCAGGGGAGGCCCTCCTCTCGGTCCCACCACCATCATAGGCATGCCTGGTGAGAACTCTGGAGAGGGCCTTCTTGGTGGCTGCCCCAGGGCAGCCTAGTTGTGATGGGCAAAGCGATGGGCGCCAGCGATGATGGTGGCTGGAGATGCGATGGGCACCGGTGATGCAGCAGAGTGGGGAGAGCTGGGAGAGGGAGATGAGTCCAATGGACTCACCGCCACCCTTGTTGCCGGCTTTCCTGGGCACCTGCAAGCCCATGTAGCATCAGCACTGATGCGAGGCGGGCAACCCCCAAGGCACCCTGAGTCAAATCGGGGCTGTTTTGGGGGCTCTGAAATGGCTTCCAAGGCAAATCAGGGGGGGAGGGCGTACACAGCCCTAGTTTGGACTTCTGTGGATGTGTTGTTTATATCTTGGATTTTTGTTAATGATTTGTAATTAAAATGTTTTAAAATGTTTTAAATATTTCAGTATTGTATTGTTTCATTATATTTTTATTTATTTATGTATATCTCTATCTGTTTTTCACTGTACATGTTTTAATTTGTAAACCACCTTGAGTGCCAGTATTGGGGAAAAGGTGGGATATAAATCATCATCTTCATCATCATCATCATCATCCAACAGATAGTCAAAAGCCCGACATGTGTTTAGCCTGCAAACACAAGGGTTAGAAGTGTTGTGGGAATGAGCATGCACATGCCCTCTCCCCACGTCCCTAGGTGCATGGGTGCCTCCAAAGCCATTTGGCTGTTTAGCACTATGGTTCGGAGAAGGTTTGTAAATGGTTTCAACTCAAAGTGTTTCCAAGCATATCCAGGATTGGGAATCCTTTCTTACTGGGTGTGTGTGTCCTGATTACAGGTAGGGATGGATGAGACATTTGCAGCTGCTGGTTCTGCAGATGGCATTTATTCATTTAAATGAATTTCTATACCACCTTTCATTAAAACAATAACAGAAGGAAGTTGCTGAGATAAAATTATGATAAATATAATAAAACCAATCATTAATAGAAGAACAGAGTGACAAAACAATAACATTTCATTCAAACAATGGATAGCTGGCAATGCCAGGGGTCAGGGAAACTTCTGGGCAAATAAATGTGTCTTAAATTGTTCCCGGAAACAACCCACATCAGGAGCCTGCTTGTTCTGTCAGGGAAAAATTCCTTAAGATGAATAAAAGGACTGAACAGTTGCAAAGTGTCCAGAGGACTGACTAATGCACCTGATGTCAATTAGCTAGGGGAATAGTTTTTCTATCTGCTGCTGAAAAGGTCAGGGAGATAGTAGGTTTTTTCTAGGAGTTTTTCTAATTGTTTAGTGCTTAGTCATTGTCCTGTCAAACTGTATATAAACTGTAAATATCTAATGGAGTCAGGAGAGAGGCTGGTTGGATGATGATATGAGGATGGATATGCTATGTAAAAATCTTCCTGGAACCTGTATTGTATTTGATGGACCATACTGCTGTATATTAATGGAGGCACAGTCGTGCCTCCATTGTTAAGGGCCGTCAGTAAAAAACACATTCCACCATGTTAAAGTGATAATTGGGGGGGGGGTTCATTCTAACAGCCATCAAATTGAAAATGTTTCATCAACCTTTCTGAAATGTACAGGTGCCAGAAAGAAATGTTTGTTTTACATTACCTGAAAATTTCAAGAAGATTGGTGAAAGATTGAGGGAAGGAGAGCAGTTTAAGTTAGAAAAGGAATACAAACCTCTCTCCCTGCTTTTGTAAAATTTACTTCCGGGTTGTTACTTTTTGTGCTCACAATTTGCATAATTTCTAGAGCCTTATTAAGTAATCCAGTGATGAGGTCTTCTTCCTCCTCGACTGTAGTTGATAGAAAGCTTTTCATTTTTTAAAAAAAATTCCCTTCAGTTGACTTTTAAGGACTATTTTAACCTCTCATTCAAGTCAATGAGGCGGCCATCTTCCCTCATAACGCGACACACTCTCCCCCCTCCCTCCTGCCTTAGAATGTGGGGTGGGTGGGTGAAATGGCCACTGCCTCTATAGCACAGACCTTTTGAGTGAAGAAGAGTTTCTCTTTTCTCTTCTGGAACATGCATTCCTTTGGCTCTGAGAGTAATTTGGGCTATCTTCATAAGGCCAGTTTGCTCTTTTGCTCCCTGGTGAAGCAGGGTGTGGTTCCTCTGGATCCATGACAACCTGATCTTCAGATCTCTCCTGGGAATAGGTGGCTATACCTTTCTTTCTATCCCCCCCTCCCCATACACACACAGTGCTCCTTCCCTCGTTTCTAAGAGTTTGGTCCATACTGCTATAAGTTGAAAGCTTCAAACACTTCATTTAATTAGTTTGGGCCGGTGTTAAGTTTTAAGTACAATATTGAAACCTTTCAAAGTGCTTCTTGGCCTACAACGCTGGTTTCGGCCTAGTCACCCTGTTTTTCTAATAAGGTTTAGAAACAGTTGAGCTGTCGTTTATTTTGCATAGTGTACACACATGGATTTTCTTTCTAATCCTTGCAGTCTGCACTGGCTCCCTCCTTGATGTGTTTTTGGATGCAGACAAACCCTTTTTTGTTCCAGCAGGCCTTTGGCAAATAATCTGGACCTCTGTCTATACCTTTGACTTTTAAATTGGTATGTATTTAAAATGTTTAAAATGCTTTAATATTGAAAAGTATTTAATTATATTTTTAACTTTTGTATATTTAGGCTGACCATATGAAAAGGAGGACGCGGCTCATGTAACTTTAACAGTTGTAGAGAAAAGGGAATTTCAGCCAGTGTCATTTGTACACAATTAGTCCCTGATGAAATTTCCTCTTCATCACAACAGTTAAAGTTGCAGGCACTATACTAGAGTGACCATATACAAAAGAAGGCAGGGCCCCTGCAACTTTAACTGGTGTGATGAAGAGGGAATTTCACCAGGAACTAATTGCATACAAATGACACTGGCTGAAATCCCCTTTTCTCTACAACTGTTAAAGTTATATGAGCCCTGTCCTCCTTTTCATATGGTCAGCCTAGTATATTCCTATTTATAGGTTTTAGCTGTATACGTTTTAGTTTTGTAAGGCTGCCCTGAGGCCCAGCATTGGGCAAAAGGCAGGATACTACTACTACTACTACTACATACTGACTTGCAATGATGGGAGTTGTAGTCCAACACCTTTGGAGGGCACCAGGTTGGGGAAGGGCTGCTCTAAACAAAAAAAAGAGAAGTAGGTCACCCCTGCATATCATATTCTCCACCCTGTCCTCATGGTTTATCTGCTTTGGGAGAATGAGAATTTCACTTGCACTTTCTGCCTCCTTAGGGAGGATGTGGTGTTAAGGCTTGTGAGCCTTAACTCCCAATTTCCCTGCTTTTTGGTGCTTGGTTGGAATCTGTAGCGCCTTAACATTGTTTTTGTAAACCGTAGGTTTTTTGTTTAATGAATATATATATATATTGGAACCACAGTAAAAGGCTTGTATTATACACAAACCGCTGGTGTGTGAATATTTTTACTGAAAGGATCACTGGAACATGCTTACTCTGCTGTAAGTGAACCGGGAGCGCTTCTTTCCCGGACATGTTCCCATTGGGGAGATCATTCCACATGTTAGGCACCAGAAATGAGAAGACCCTCTTCCCCACTTGATCAAATGGACCTTGGTAGTAAGATATGGATGTGATGTGTCCTTCAGAATGTCGAGACCAGGGTAGCCTATATGGAGAACATGGTCTCTCAAATAACCTGATCTTGAGCTGTCAATCAGCCAGCAGTAACACCTTGAACATGGATTGGTAGTCAATTGGCAGCATGCAAGTTTTTTGGCACAGGAATCAGATGTGCTCCATGAAGCAATGTAGCCACCATGTTCAGCACTAGCTGCAGCTTCCAAACCAATCTCAAAGGTAGCCCCACATACAGAACATTACAGTGGTCCAGGCACGAGTACCCAGTGTGTGTGCAGGGGGATCCTACTTCAAATCAAAATCTCCAGTTGTGGGAATTGTTTTCCAGTGCTTTGTTTTTTTTAAGCACACACTTTGGATTGCCTAGTGGCAGCTGGAATAAAGTCAGCTAAAAATGGAAGCTAAATGTTGCTGGATTTCTGGCCAGCTGACTCAAGCAATGCAGCTAAACCCCTACTCACCTATGCAAGGTAACATGGTTCAGTTTTTCAAGAGTACTTAGAAATGCTATTCAAATTAATGGGAGCTGAGCCCTTTAAAAGATGTGGGACACTTTGAAATCTCTCAGCTTTGGATTTAATTCCACCTGACATAAACATGGTTACCTGTGCTTTTTTGAAATGAAAGCAAATCTGTTGTTCTGCCTGTTCACATGCTTCAATTTAAAATAATCTCTGGGGTGTTAATTCTGTAGTGTCTTGTATTCAGTCCTTATAGGCTTGTAGAAAATTTCACTTGGCAGAAGACTATCTTGTCATGATTTCCACATGAGCTTTTGCATTACACATTCATCAGTTCAATGAAAATGCTTGATGCTGCAACGTAAAGAAATTTACCATTGGTGGACAACTGTTTCTTGCAATGCATTGGCCATATACACATCTAAAGCTGGGAATGGAGTTGATATGTGATCTGGGCCAGGATAAGGCAGTTGAAATTCAGTCATTAGAACATAAGACGTGCCATGCTGGATCAGACTGAGGGTCCATCTAGTCCAGCACTCTGTTCACACAGTGGCAAACCAGCTGTCAACCAGGGACCAACAAAGCAGGACATGAGGGCAACCGCACCCTCCCACTCATGCTCCCCAGCAACTGGTGCACAAAGGCTTACTGCCTCAGATAATGGGGGTAGCACATAACCCTCATGACTAATAGCCATTGATAGCCTTCTCCTCTGGGAATTTATCCAACCCCCTTTTAAAGTCAGCCAAATTGGTGGCCATCACTACATATTGTGGTAGCGAATTCCATAATTTAACTATGCTCTGTGTGAAGAAGTACTTCCTTTTATATGTCCTGAATCTCCTACCAATCAGCTTCATGGGATGACCCTGGGTTCTAATATTTTGAGAGAGGGAGAAAAATGTATCCCTAGCCACATTCTCCACACCATGTATGATTTTGTACACTTCTATCATGTCTCCTTTTAGCCTCCTTTTTTCCAAGCTAAACAGTCCCTGCTATTGTAACCTTCCCTCATAAGGGAGATGCTCCAGCCCCTTAATCATTTTTATTGCCCTTTTCTGATCATCATCATCATCAAACGCACAACTTTCTCTCAAGCCACTTTTCTCATTCAAACGAAGTGGGGGAGGGGGGAAACCTGAGAGGGACATAAGCGGAACCAAGGTTTGAAATAAGAGAATTTCTACAAATTCAAGCATCTCATATTCTCCCATCTCTTGACTTCCCAAAGCCTACAAATAACAGAGCCACTTTAGCAGCAGAACTTGTAAAGCTATGTCATAATAATTCATTCCAAGTAAATGTTCAGTCTGAAATCCCCTGCAAATGCAATTAAACACAAACACAAAAACATATTATGCAGCTTTGGAAAACAGCCACAGTGAATGAGAAGGAGAAATCCACTCATATAAATATCAGTAGAATGTGATAGAAAATATGCTCACATGACACACTTGCTTAATTGAAAATCCAAATGATGGGACAAGGCTAGTTTTCAATGAAATACTCAGCAATGCTGAGTGGAAAATCAATAGCTGTTATATTATAGATTTCTTCCTCCGAGAATCAGGCAAACATTCATTTCCCCCATCATAAGGTTTTTCTATCCTTAACTCTAATAGTGAATCAGATCTTCTGTTTTTAAGCTATTGTACACAATAGGGATAAGTTGAATGATGTGAGACTGGGATTCATGCAGGGGATCTGATTTTTTTGTGGAGAGCTTACCCTTTGCCTACCAGGATTTCCCTGTTACCTTGAATTTATTTATTTATTTATTTACATTTGTGTACCGCCCCACAGCCGAAGCTCTCTGGGCAGTTTACATTAAAAACAATATACAAAAATTTAAACAGCAAAAACATACAATATACACATAATATATACATACATTTAAAACCACTGTAATAACTTTAAAAAGCTATAAGCCTAAAAATAAAACAAACCCAGGCTCATCAGATATTGCTAAATCCCTGAGAGAAGAGGAAAGTCTTGACCTGGCGCCAAAAAGATAACAATGTTGGCACCAGGCGGACCTCGTCAGGGAGATCGTTCCAAAATTGGGGGGCCACCACAGAGAAGGTCCTCTCCCTTGCTGCCGACCTCCGAGGGGTGAGGGGATTCCACACACATAAACAGATGTGATTTGGAAGCAGCTCTCTCCCTACATGCCTCTTATGAAAGGAACTGCATCTTGCAAGAATGTCTGCCATTGGGGATCATTCCTCATAGGGGAATTACTCCAGAGCCTTAATCATTTTAATTGCCCTTTTCACTTTTCCCAGCTCTACAATGCCTTTCTTTTTTAGGTGCAGTGACCATAACTGTACACAGTGTTCTAAGTGTAGTTGCACCATAGAATTATTATTATTATTATTATTATTATTATTATTATTTTATCTCTTATTTTATCTCTTTCTCGCTCGTGGCGATTTTTCTAGATGGACATGACGGACTTCGCCAAGTCATACTACACACACTTGATCTTAGCCAAAAGGCCAAGTCATACTGTCTTTTATGGATTCAGGAATTTCCTGATGATTGAGCATGTTTTCATTATGACTGCTTTCTGGATGTTGGTGTGGATGTATTCTGGTAGGCCCAGTTTCTGGAGGTTTTCTGTATGTGTGTGTGTGTATATATATATATTGTGATAACGGAATAATTGTGACCTTTTCCTGTTGCCATAGTTCTTTGACTTCCATGGCCAGTGGTGTATATTTGTCTCTCTTTTCTTCTTCCTTTTCAACAACAGTTTTGTCATTTGGTATTGCTATGTCAATGAGGTATGTGTGTTTTTCTTTTTTGTCTATGACCATTATGTCCGGCCGGTTGCAGGGTATTGTCTTGTCGGTATGAATTATTCTGTCCCAGTATATTTTATGATCTGCATTTTCCAAGATCGTTTTGGGTGAGTATGTTTAGTATGGTGTAGGTTGTTTGATAAGGTTGAATCTGATGTCCAGTTGTTGGTGAATTATTTTTGCAGCTGTATTGTTTCTGTCTGTATAGTCCATTCCTTTCAGAATTTGACATCCTTCTGTTATATGGTCTATTATTTCTTGGGCTTGATGGCATTTCCTGCATAGGTCTGTTGTTACACTCTTATGCTTTTATGATGTATTGTTGGTAGTTCTTGGTGGCTATAACTTGATCCTGTATAGCCAATTGGAATCCTTCTGTTTCCTGTATAGCTATTATGAATTATTATTATTTCCCACCTTTTCCCCAATACTGGGACTCAAGGCGGCTATAAGGGCAGTATGATATAGGCAGTTTTATTCTCAATTCCATTCTTAAATTTAGGGATGGGCAAACTCACTCATGTCCAATTTGTTGCACACATACCTCATCACCGCCACCATCTGCTCCCATTTGTCGATCTGTGTGAGCTTCTTCTGAGGCTCAGCACGGCCTGATTGTGCTCAGCACCTGTCTGCCCTCTCTCCAGAAATTACATATTTCCCCCATTGCATAAATGGTGGCCGTGAAGGCCCTATTTACATAAGAGTAAAGGTGCAAATGGAGCATTTGTGACTTTACTCTTGCATAAATGAGGCCTTTAAAGCTGCCATGTATGCAACAGGGGGAAATACGTAATTTCCGGAGCCTCCATTGTGGAATACAATGGAAGCTCCATATGAGGGTAGGCAGCTGCAGAGTGCTCATTCCGGCCTCGCAGGCATTTGGAGTATGGGACTGTGAATATGCCACAGAAGCCCATCTGGGTCTGGGGTGGTGGACACAGGGTGAGTCCATCAGACTCCTGGACTCCGTCAGGCATCTGTAACGTCCCTATTCTTCATTAATTAATTAATTAATTAATAATAATATATTTATTTATTTATTTCTTACCTGCCTCTCCCTTCCGGATCGAGGTGGGGAACAACATCATACAGACAATATAAAATACATAAAACTGATTAAAAGCATATAAAATTAATACATCATTAAAATTAACCAAGTCTTAAAATTTGGCAGGGTAGGTCTGCCGGAAGAGATCAGTCTTTATAACTCTCTTAAATTCTAGAAGACTGGTAAGTTGGCAGATCTCTCCCAGCAGGTCATTCCACAGTCTGGGGGTGGCAGAAGAGAAGGTCCTCTGGGTAATTATGCCTAACATGAAGTTTACTTTTTTTACAGCAGCCAGATACCAGGTCAACATTTCCATTAAACTGTCCACCACAACCCCAAGATTTCTTTCTTGGTCAGTCACCACCAGCTCTGATCCCGTAGAGTTATACATGAAATTGGAATGTTTTGCCCCAGCGAGCGAGCATCACTTCACACTTTCTTACTTTGAGCCATTTAGATGCTTATTCTCCCAGCTTGAAGAGATCTGTTTGGAATTTCCATGATCATTTTGTTTTGTTTTCACCACCCTTAATAATTTGGTGTCATCGGCAAACTTGGCCACTTCACTGCTCACTCTTAATTCTAGATCGTTTATGAACAAGTTAAAAATGAGTTACTTTGTGGTAATGGACTTGACAGATACACCCATCCTTATAGATAAAGAAATGTGTGTGGGTGAGGGGGAGATCGTGACACAAAGCCATATCTTGTTGCTGGAAGGATTCCAGAACTTGATCTCTCAGTCTGTGTTTACCAGTCATGTTTAATGCGTGAGCACCAGACTGAAACAATGAACATTGTAGATTTAAGAACAATGTCATAGTTCCTATATTCAATTACTTTGTTTGTTTGTTTTTACAGTGTAATAGCCTTGTATTTGTCTTGTATTACAGTGTAATACAAGACAAAACAGCAATATTCTTCTAGGATACATGTAACAAAATCTTCCGTTTAGCCTATGCAATGTTTTAGGTCATTGATTCTAAAATGGAGGAGCTGGGTCTCTCTGTAGAGAGACACATAGCAGTGGAGGCTGGTGGCTGCAATGTCAGTGGGCAGTGAATCCCCCCCAAGTTTCAGTCAGAACCACTCAGAACTCTAAAGGAGCAATCCAAGGTGCTTCACAAGAGATCATTCCTTTAGAATTCTGACTAGTTGTGACTGAAACCCGGAGCGGATTCACTGTCCCATTGACATTGGCACAATAAGCCTGCACTGACATATGGATAGTTGGTTGAGGGAAGCCATCGGTCAACTGAGTCATTTTGAGTAAGAACATAAGAAGAGCCCTGATGGATCAGACCAAGGCTCCATCTAGTCCAGCATTCTGTTCATCCACTGTTGACCATGAGCAAGACACAAGTGCAATAGCATCCTTCCATTCCAAGACAGTAAAAATATGGCCCTGCACATTTTGGGAACTGCCCCAACATTTGAGAACAAGCACATTGATAATACCATATGGAAGCTGTGTTTTCTCACATACAAATATATGTGTGATATCACCTGATACACATGGCTCTTCTACCTCTCAAGTACCTCAGTCCATTTTGGTAAGATTTGATGACTGAATCTCACGGACATCAATATGATCATGTGGCCACCATCTAGGGGTGTTTGAGAATTTTGTTTCAATTCAAAAATCACTCAGAAACGCCCATTCACAATCCCGAAGGTGAACATGAACGGCAGGACATTTTGTCTGAAAACGTTAGCAAATTCCTGAAATTGCCTTCATGTCCACAAAATCTGAACTTGAAAAATGTGCACAGTGACTGTCTTGAAATGCCCAATTTTCTCAAAATGCACACATTTTAAATCACCTGTACTTTACTTCGTGGGGAAATTTGTGCAGTTTCAGACAGTTGCATAAATTTGGGAATTGCTTGCTCAATTTTTATATTTGACAGTTGATCATTTTGCTCAATTTCCCCATTTGTGCAAAATAAACAATGATAGTAAATACAAGTGCAAACCAGGAAGGAATGAGCAGTGAGCTGATGTTCAGAGAATTTTGGTGAATGTCAACGTAGCTCATTGACCAATCTAGTACCACCCACACCTGCATCAGGAAACCAGATTGGAGATTAAAAGAAACTTTAGGGAAAACGGAGCTATACCAATCTTGTAATATATATGTATTGCCCCCAAAGCTGGAATCCTAAGCATGTTGACTCCAAAACATATCCCACTGTAATCAGTGGACTTTACTTCCAAATAAACTTGATTAGGAACAGGCTGTTAGTCTACAATCCCAACATTCCACAGCAGTAAATGAGATTTAGGTCTCCATAGCATAGTGTTGGCAAGAGAGTTAATCTGAACATATTTTGAAGCTGGTTCTGTTTCAGTCTGGCTTGCAAAGTTTCACGTTGATAAAGTATATATTGAAAGTAAAGCGACTGCCACACACATCCAGGCATGCAGCCACAATGTCTTTGTAATTATAACCAGGCAATCCCTAGTTATAAGGCAGTTGGATAGTGTGTATTTAAAATAATAATAATAATAATAATAATAATAATAATAATAACAATAGGAAAGCAGAAATTGGCATACTGAGTCTAAAGCACTAAATTCTGATTATGTCCAAGAAAATGTAATGTGAGGGCCCTGTCAGCTTCTTCCTATCACATGAATTTCACTGTTTCTGGTGCCAACTGGATCAAATGGAAATTTGGAAAGGTGTAGCCTGCAAGTAGCCAAATCCCATTCTCTCTTAATTATGTGGCCCGCATGTTAGGATGCTGTGCTAAATCATTCTTGCCCAGATGTACTATAATTATACTGCTGAATTAGCCTTCTGCTGAGTAACATCATGTACCACAGGTAATAATCACTCCCTCGAGCTCATCCATTCCAACCACGTACTTCCCAATGTTCATGAGAAAGGGCTGTTTTCTTTAGGATTGTTAATTCCTTTTAGGAAATTCCTGATGCTTTTCTGGGAGGGAGGTGGGATACACACACATAGGCTGACCATATGAAAAGGAGGACAGGGTTCATGTATCTTTAACAGTTGTATAGAAAAGGGAATTTCAGCTGGTGTCATTTGTATGCAATTAGTTCCTGGTGAAATTCCCTCTTCATCACAACAGTTAAAGTTGCAGGGGCCCTGCCTTCTTTTGTATATGGACACTCTAGTATAGTGCCTGCAACTTTAACTGTTGTGATGAAGAAGGAATTTCACCAGGAACTAATTGCATACAAATGATATTGGCTGAAATTCCCTTTTCTCTACAACTGTTAAAGTTACATGAGCCCTGTCCTCCTTTTCATATGGTCAGCCTACACACACATACATACACACACAAAACCAGTTGCTGTCAGAGCTCAGCAATAACAGGTAGTCATCAAATGGGAAGCCATGAGCTGAGACTTGCAAGCCAAGTGTCCCAGCTCACAAACATTGTTACGGCTGAGGCAAAACTGAAGCCTAAACAGGAAGCCTTTGCCAGGCTTCCTGTTGAGAAGAGCCAATTGTTAGCTTGGATGGGTGGGTGGAGTCACATAGGGCAGCTGCATAAAGAGCCACAGGTTCTCAGCAGCTCCTGAGATTTCCCCAGTTCCAGTATTCTGAGAAACCTTCTCAATATTCAGTTACCTTATTAGGTAACCAAGGAATCCATCAACTGATAGGGATCTGCAGAAGCTGCAACAGCAAGATTTGTTCCTGAGAGAACACCTTCTCCCTCATCAAACTGCCTGGTCACTGAGGTCATCAGCTGGGATGCTCCAGGTGGTTCCACATGGACCTATGGCCTGATTAGAGTCCACCTGGGGAAGTGCCTTCAGTGTGGTGGCTCACTTTCTGTGGAACTCCCTGCCTCTGGAGGTCTGATAGGCATCGATATTTTGTTGTTTTGGGCACTTGCTGAAGGCATATTTATTTTGCAATGCCTTCCTTGATTGGCCAGCCATGGTTTTATCAGTATTCTGTTTTAACGAGTTGAATATGGTGTTTTATTCTTTTTATCTTTTCTGGTTTACTTCTCCACAATCTGTTCAGTTGTGGAGTGGTATATAAATGTTGTAAATAAATGAATAATAAATAATCCTGAATTATTGGTTTACTCATTTTTACGGTGAAAAGCCAAGCACTGCTGTGACGGGGTCAAAATTCTGGACTCCCATCCTTGATACTGGATGCCCTGTCCTGACCTCGAGCAGAAACTCATGAGGCACAATGGAGCACCAAGCCTGGCAGTGACAGCAATTTGGAAAGTACCAAATGAGCAACATGCTCCCAAGACAAGCTGGAGGCTGAGTGAGGTTTATGACTACCTCAATCCAAGCTCCCCCATCTTAGACTCTACCTGCACCTCCCATCAGGCTAAGGGTGGGGCTTTCCTCCTTAAAAGGCCCAACCCCCAACCCTAAAGGCAATTGCTACTATGCCCCTTCATGTTTTCTCACCTGACATGCTTCCTTCACCACTTGGCAGGTGTATGGCTCCTTAGAGAAATCAGGCTCAGGGCAAGTTGATCTGTGTGTATCCGGATTTGGGGCCTGCAGGCCCAAGAGCTGACAGCCTCAGGGTCAGTGACATGAACCCAACCTGCTTGCACTCTGCAGTAGGAAGGTGTGGATATGTCAAGTCCGTTTCCACATCATTCACCCTTTTCCCACTTCTGTGTCTATTCTGTGACAATGTTGTGAACATTTTTCAAATGGAGGCATTAACGGACAAATTAATGGACGCACATCCCCATTGACTAAAACATGTATGTGCACATTTTAGAAATATATGCAGTGGTGTGGGAGTGGGTGGGTGTTTTCAAATCTCTGCACATTGCCAAATGCATTTTCTGTGGAATGCATCACAAGCACAGAAATGTATGGATTTCTTATTGCAAATTGTGTCTATTTCTCTAAGCACACTGGAATGAGTGCAAATATTTTCTCCTTCCATTGAAATAATTGAGCCAGCCCACACATTCCATAGCGATACTGTATGCTAATAAAAACACCTGTGGGATCTTTGAGTTTAGCATCTATCTGTATGTGTGCATCCTTAATTTTAAGATATTGTGCATCAAAAACATAAAGGTATAGAGTGCTCCAGCGAAAGAGACATAAATTAAAACAGTCTGACATCCATCTTCTAAGCCTTTCAAATTTCTCAGGGTTCCTGACACAGCACCTGTCAGAATATAAATAGCAACACTTGTAATGATCAAAAATTGCTATTTTCTTTAACATGGCATTAACAATATATCATAATGGCAGAATCCTATTCCCACACACTTTCATAATCAAGTGTGTTCAGTTCAGTTCTGGCTCTTTTTCTCTGCTCCAATGATGGAAACCGACTAGACTTTTGTTGCTGGACAATTTATATTTAATATGAATAAGCAGTAAGGGAATTTTGACATAATGTTATGATTCTACTCTACCTAATGCTCCAGTGGAGTTTGATTTGTTTTATTTGGGGCTTTTGCACTGAATAATGCCTGGAAAAGATTATGATAATCTTCCACAAGGTAGAATGATTGACCTGTTGTCCTCAAGCTAGTCACAAGGTGACATCCTCCACTTGAGCTCATGGTTGTTGTTTTTTTAAATCTTCTACTGGGCTGGCTCAGTTGAAAGAATTCTGAGCATAACTGAGAAATCACTGCTCCCATGACTTCAGTGATGCCGAACTATCATCTAAGTTAGGTGACTATTATTATGCTGCCCTGATTCTAACAAGGAGCCACTGAAAGATAGGCTGGTGATGGAAACACCCCGGAGAGCTCTGAATGTACTTGCTCTAACAAGGGCTAGAAGTGAACTGAGGCCCTTTGAATCTTGGGCTCTGATACACTTCTCCTATGCTCCATCCCATGTTGAAAACTGTAGACTCTTAATGGGACAACCCTCCGGCCTGAAGATGGGAGTGTCTCCTTTCCTCTGTATCCTCACATCTACTGTGCTCTCTGCCCTGTGGAGAAGAAGCTCATGAGTTTCCTGGTTCCAGTTTTGTGGGCTCTACTAGGGTGGTCTCTAATCAATGTCCTAGGTCAGCTCTTCCACTTGGAGCACAGCATCTGGCCTGAGCCTTGGCCAGCTCATATTCCTCCTGCAACCTTGAGTACGGAGCCATCTTTCCATACTTTGAAACACAGGATGCTTCCTAAGTACTCTGTGTTAAAATCTGTTCCCAAATATTGGAGTTCCTAATTACCTAGACTTGTTGCAGTGGTGGAATCAATACAGTGAATATCCTCTGTTGCTCCATAGGTACTTCTTTCTTCACTGCTGCATTTAATTAAGACTACAAGTGAGCTTACATCTCCAAATAAGCTTTCTAAAGGAATGTGTGTATTGCTTATTCCAACGTTGACTACTATTGTATATTTTCTCACTCCACCCTTTTTATACACCGCTTTGCGAGAGAATACCTCTAAAAGTGGCTAAAACACTTTAAATAAATTAGAAATCAATATTGTTAGACATCACACAAACGTAATCTTGATGTGATGATGCGCACTATCACTCTTCTTTTTCTTTTGCATTTTTTTATTATTGTGCATATTCAAAACAGTGCTGGTTAACTGAAAGCTACAACATCCTATGCACACTCCAATTCCAGAATTAGCTTTATAAATTCTCCCAGTTCAACTAGAATTCGGAGCGCAAGGAAGAGCAAACTGGTGGGGCCATAACGGAATGGAATGGGGATGATCCACACCTCCCTACATGAAACCCATCACATGTGAAATTTAGTTTCTCGCATTGGACAAAGCCAAAGGTGCCACAAATCTGTCCACTATAGGAATAACACTTGGGTTATAGTCATGGCATTGATCATCTAGTACCATCTTGAATGTGAAAGCAATTACCTAACTCCAATATCCAATCATTACTTTTAAGATGCGATAGATTCAGTTTTATCCCTAGTTAACAAGAAAACTTTCCCGTAAGCCTGCAAATTCTACATCAGCTCTTTCAGCTAGCAGTGACCATCATAAATCCACAGAGATAATCTCTACCGTCAACCAATCAAATGGGAACTAATGTCAGATATGATGGAACTGAATTTTCAATGAACCTGTTGGCTGTGAGCAATACTCACTGGGGTACATTAGCTGACATTGATATTATTTGAAGGTCAAAGCTGATGGCTAGTCTAAATTATTTGATAATGCCTTCAGTTGGTATAGGTGTCATAAATTTATCTTGTTATCAAGGCATCTAGCAAGAGCATCTCCATAAGTTTACAAGGTCCGCATCAGCTCTTTTACCTAGTGTCGGCTAATGTAAAGCCATGACACATGTTCCCAACATAGGGTGTTTCCTCATACAGAGTCACACCATTGGTCCATCTCTAGTCCAGTACTGTTGACATTTACTGGGAATGGTTTTTCAGGGTTTCAAGCAGGATTCTTTCCTAATCCTATCTAGAGATGCCAGAGATGGAATCTGGGACCTTCCACATGCAAACCAGGTGTTCTATTCTTGACCATTCTGAAACATTCTGGCACAAATGTCTAGGCTTTGTTGAACAGAGTGTTGCCACTAGTTTGTTGCTGTACCAATGATGCAACCAAACAGCTAGGACGTGGCTTTGGGAAATAACATCTCTAGAGTGCACCAGCCCACTGGAAAATGATCTGAGCCTAAAGGAAGGAAGCAGAACACTCAGGCTTTGGGTAAGGGGACAGGTAGAGGAAGCCAGAAAGGTTAAAAGTCAGGCAGTACACACATAAAAGATGAAAATCCATGGCAAGATGGAACAAAAGGAAGCAGAGGAATATTTCTGAATTATGGAGGCCAAGATAGTTGCTGCTTCAAAGGCATAGTGAGAGCTCCCTGAGTCATAAGGTGGGGGCAGGTGAACTTCCCATGAGTAGCTCCAAGACCAGGCTGGACGAGGAGGAAGAGGTGGTACTCAAAGGTATGAAAAAGGTTCCTAAAAGGTGGTGGAGGAGGTTGAGAACATCATGGTGATCATACTGCAAATTGAAACTATAAGGACTACTTACTAAGGGTAGATGAACCTGTTAATTCTCACATTTTTAAAGTCAAGTTTGTTCCATCCTATTTCTGCATAAGTTTGTAATTTATTTATTTATTTCTTTATTTTTAAAAATCCATACAGAAATTGGGCAATTTCCCTAATGTTGACATGTTTGTGCACATTTCCCCAAGTACTTTACATTGCAAAAATGCAGCTTTCTGAGCACTTTTCTTAAATTTACACATTTTGTGTGCACTTTCCCCAATATTCTCCAAGATGATTTGCATTGCAAAGCTCACAGAAAAGTATGGATCTTGGAGCACAATTCTGTCCCTCCTTGCTGAAAGGCTCAGAAGGTGTAAGTTGAGCAGATCCATTCATTAAAAACTCAACAGAGTGAATTTCTCACCCATCCCTACTAATTACCTGTAATATCTGCCCACCAGCTCCTGAGACTTCCTATGCTGAGCCAACCAAGAGCACAGGACTGAACCTGAGCAGCCTGGGTAGCTTAAGTTAGAAGGAACTACATTCTACAACAGTCAGACTAGCAACACTCTCCAAAACCTCATGTTCAAGCCCTATATATTTCAGCCAGCAAACATATTTTAACCGGAGAAACTGGGAATCTCACCCTTTCAGAGTCTCTTCAGTTGTGGAACCCAGATTATGGAACTCCTTCCTCAATGGGTGGAGGTGGGCAAGGGTTCCCTTTCTTTAATGGGAATGTCTTAAAAACAAATGTGTTTCCCCAGGCCATTACAATCTGGATCAAGTTTTTGTTTCACTGTTGAAAAATCTGTTGATTTTAGTTTGTTGTTTTTAATTGTATTTGGGATGCTATTGTTTGTTGTTTTTGTAAGCCACCTAGACGGGGAGAGAGAGAGAGAGAGAGAGAGATACAAACAAGCGGCCTGACACATGTGAAGTGTATGAGTTCCTATTAAGTTCTGGATCATACATCCCAAACCAAATAACAAAATAACAAAATTATATATATATATATATATATATATATATATAATATAAATAATATATATATATATAATTGGACTTTAGCTTAATATAAAACAAATTGTACTTCAGTTCTGAAAGTATGTTCTTTGGGACTAAGGGACGACTCTTGATGGCTGATCTACAAAGAACATTGTCTAAACTCTGACCCACTGACATAATCAAATTCTATGGCTATAACTCATTATATCAACCCCCTTGAACCAGCAGAGTGTAAGCAACTTGGCTGAGACACCAGGCCAATGATATCACCAAATGATTCTCCTTCAGGGTATTGCAAAAAGAGATAGGGCTCACCAGGGACCTGTTAAAGGTACAACCCACTCTATGTAAGGAGCACCATCCCTGAGAGTATAAAATTGATCTATGATTCACTCATGCTGAGATCTTCTTCTTCTTCTTTTTAGAGCACTCTTCAGTAATATTTCTGCAAAGGCCAACTTCAAACACTGAAGACTCTCACACACACGCACCTCACCAAGGAGTTTTAATAGAAAATGCATGATGTCAGGAAGCAATGACAAAAAAAAAAAAAGTCCTTCTGGTAAGGTCTCAGTAATGACATCATTCTAAATTGGAAATACATGATTCTATCACAGCCTGGTTTTTAACATCATCAGCTTATGACATATTTCATGAATGGTCAGAAATATTGGGGAGAGGGTTTATAAAATAATATGTGTGGATTGGAGAAAAATGGATAGAGAGAACTTTCTCCCCTCTGTTTGCTAGAGTTAATGCTAGAACTTGCTGGTCAATTTCACCCAATGAAATTGATGGGCACTGGATTCAGGATTAGGGATAGTACTTGCAATTCAAATGTGGTGAAGAGTTGGGCAATGTTGAGGGAGGTTGCATAACAGAAAAAAAAAAATCAGAAAATTTCCCAGAGAAATGTCTTCTGAGAAAGTCCAGCTGAGCTCTAACTGAAATGCCTTTAATGAACTCTTTTGCGGAGCCTGATATAGGCCAGATCCTGGTCTCCTTTACAAATTAGGGTATTGTTATGATGATAGCCTTTATGGTGTTCACTGCACAAAGCCAACTAGGAACTTTTTCTTCCTTGGAGCCTCTCCCCCTGTCTTTCCCTTCAATCATATCTAAATCGAGACGTTCAAGTTTGAATTCATAGTTGGCGTGATTTATTATTTACCATTGCGACACTGAAGAAATATGCCAGAAAGACGCCCGTGGCAAATTGCAATCGATTTGAACAATATCACAAATAAAAAGGTTTACTGAGTTGCTGTTCCAAGTGAGGTGATGCATATTAACGGCTCCAAGATGTTTGCTGCTTTATGGCTGTCAACAATTCATTAATCACCTTCTTGCAAAATGGCCAAAAAAAGGGGGGAGGGGGAGGAAGGATTTGGGGACTCCAAGAAAGTGCTGATTGCAGGTTCCAACATGTTTCCATCTTAATGCTTGTTGTCGCTTGTGTTAAATGTACAGATGGAGCCTAAATTTCTCATTATGTTGCCTCTGAAATAAATGACAGTACATGAAAGTGCTTATGCGGCACCACAAATAAAATCGGGAATATGAGGTTTGCGTAGTTCCAGTTCAGTTCACTGTCTGGAAAGCCACACTGTCAACAAATATAGCGTAGATAACAGCTATTTGGGGAATAGCTGAGAAGTGTGATTAGATAGATTAGATAGATTATAGATGATAGATAGATAGATAGATAGATAGATGATAGATAGATACACACGCGCACACACACACACACAAATACTTTCCCCATCCTAAAGTATGCAAAGTTGCAACAGCGTATAGTATATTATTGTGCCAATGTTGCTATAGAGCATCAACAGGCAAGTGTTTTATCACACACTCATTACTGGCCACTTACAGATGTTTGCAGGCCCTTTTGATGATGCCATCTACCTCCCATGCATCTCCTGCACCTTCTGCGCTATTTTCCATGACAAAATAAGACCCCGGGAAATCTAATTTTTTTATTGAACTTTCCACCATTTCCTACTGTGTGCAGGAAAAGCAGCACTATAAAAACACCCACCGAATGGGCCATGTGGTTGTTTCTGCTTCGTCTTTCTTCCCTGTGTGAAGAAGGAGGAAACTGTTTGTCCCTATCGTGGGAAAAAAAAGCGACGGTAGGAAAATGTGATTCCCCCCATCTGATGACGCTCATAGTGTGCACTTCTGCAAAGGAAGCAATGCAGCCCTGTTATCCTGTAACCATTCCCCTCAAATGGAAGCCCCCCATTAATAATGTTGGATTGCTCCATAAAGAGAATAGGAATGGTGGATGTGTTGAAAGATATCTTGCTAAATTCTACTGCACTAGATCATTTCCCCTTCGATGTTCACATGCAGGACAATATTTGGTGGGCCCGATGCAATGCTTTTTGTTAGGGATGTGCATGCAAGCAAAACACGAGTTTGTTGAACTTCTCCAACTTCCTCTTTTGTCCATATCAAATTGCAATTGTTTTTTTTTTCTTCCTCTTCTTTTCACATGAAAATGTGTGCGTGTTTCCATGTGTATTTTTATTTTCTAAATGAATGCATCAGTTGTGTGCGCCATTGGAACATGCACATGATTAAAGTGTGTTCATGTGCATTTCTCAAAAATACAAATTCTGTCAGATGCATTTTTTGAGTCCACAAATCACATTGCAAGTGCAGAAATGTACAGATGTCAACTACAGATTGCATTTGAGTATAAAAAGTTTCAGGTGGGTGAATCCCAATTTAAACAAAAATGAACTGAAATGATTTGTTTTTCATTTAAACTTGGTTCATATGGGTAAAAAAAAAAAAAAGTTTGGAAAACAGTGTTCTGTAAGACGGAAGATCGCAGCACGCCCAAGGCATAAGGCCTAATTGCTGCTGGATATGAAACTTTACAAGAACATATGCTATGGGACCAGCTCAATGCCGTTTTTAAAAAAGCGTGAAAAATAGAGAGCCAAGAAAATAAAGCTATCCTGACACCAAACTCTTTGAGGGCTCCAACAGATTGTTAACAAAGCTACTCAGGAGGTCATATAACTCCACAATAGTGGTAAGAAATTATTTCTTGCGGAACTGCATCCCAGGGTTTCCCCATTTATTTGCACGTGCTTCATGCGTACAACTTGTGCCAGCGAAGTTAATTGATTCAGCAGCTTGACCACAGATACCGTAAATCAAAGCAATGGGAAGACATATGTACTTGTATGAGATGGTCATAATTTTTCGTGCTCGGCGGATGTCATCTCCTTCAGTGCCAGATGAAGAACTAGCTTCAGTTTAGACACTGTACTGGCTTTCAAGTGCTTTCTGTGCTGATGTAAAAGGAAGGGGAGCCACTTTGCGGAAGTTTAAATGAGGAATTCTGCATTGTTCCTACTCACTTATTTATTTTGGCCAGTTTGAAATGATGTTACTTAAGTACAGAGTTTTGAAGGATGTTGGAGGAAGAGGAGAATAAGTGTCTATCAGACTCCTCATTCTTTTCTCCCTGACAAAACTGGCTACTTGCCACTTCCTCAATGTTTGTGTTTTGCCAGGAGCATTTTTTAAGTCTCTTCATAGGTTGGTTACTCTCACAAGTCACATTTAGTATAGCAATTGTCTTGTGGTTTTATTTCAGAAATATGGATTCTATCCACAGAAGAGGCTGTGGATATCTGAATAGGACCCTAGCGGTCTGTCATGTCTGGCTCCACACTGGGACAAGTGGCAACTGGAGAGAAACCTGTTAGCCATGGTGAAACGGCCAGAGGCAGAAGTCTCAGCCGAGAGTCAGGCTGAGGGTCAACATCCAGAGGAAGCAGATGGGCCAGACTCAGAAACAGAGCTACACTAGTTAACAACAGGCTGCACAGAGGCTAGTCCTCATGGGTCTTATATGCCCTGGCATTTGCTGATTGGCTTGTGACATCAGCTATCAGTTAGAAAGCTGAGGAGGGGTCAGCTGATCCCTTTCAGTCTGGAACTGCATCCCTTGATATATCAGGAACAATGCTATGTAAGGATATAGCATTGTTTCATATGCAGGGAGGGACAGAGATAAGGACACCATTTTTTTTCTAACACTGCCTCTGGAACGGCACTGCATCATGAGTGTCTGTGGTGGACAAAATAAGTATTGAAAAGTCCTCCCAAAAAGAACAAAAGAAAACTACTTGCCTCCCGCTCTGCCAGCAGCAGCACTTGCCCAGGTAGGCCCTTTACTCCCAAAAAATGTTCTCCTGCTACCCAGAGAAAACACACAAAAAGGTACTCTCTGTATATTTGCAGCCTGCGCTGCAGTCTGCTGAAGCAGGGCAGGGGGACATTTGCAATTCAGTTTTAATACATAATAGATTTTTTTCCCCTTTACTTTTTTTTTTTTTAAAACCCTTCACTTATTCAACGCAGAAGTTCCTGCTGCCCTACTTCCAACATTATGTTTTGACCTTAGGAACCATGAACTGAAGACAATCAATGCTGTCATGTCCCCTGGTTTCAAGGCTCTGCACTACCCCGAGGAAGACTCAGAAGGATCAGTTGTACCCCAATTTCAGGGGGAGCCTCAGCACCCTCTTCTATACCTTCCATCCAGAGGATGTTGTTCTCCAATCCTCTGACTCTCAGAATGACTCCTCTGCTGCTTTTCCTCACCCTCAGGGATGTAGAAGCTTGAGATTGCTAAATCTGACACTGGGCATTTAAGAACTGCCATTAGCGTCCAGCAGGGGTGGAGCCAATGAAAGACCAGGCTCTGCTGGCCTTCTTAAGGCCTCCGTTGTCTGTAGTCCTTTGCTGGGGCAACAGCTTCTTTTGGGAGCATATTTCAGCCAACATCTGCAGAGTAAGTGATGTTCTTTGTAAATCTGGCCTTTTGAGGGGCCTGCTGCCCACCCATCTTAGCTTGCATGCAGATTTCCCCCAAAAGTTTTGGAACTTTTTTGGGAGGTGGGATCATAAATAGAAAGTTGTGCAAGTTGCAACTGTAGTTTGTGTGATTTGAGCAAATTACTGCTGCAATTTCTGCCATTTTATATTTGGGGGTTGGAAAAATGGGGAAATCCAAGAGTTGGCCCGACTTGACGCAAATCAAGTCAGATTAGATCAGGGGAAAGCGAGGCAAAGTCTGAGGGTGGGAAGCGCAGCTGATGAAAGCGTGGTGAGATCCACCCCCACCCACAGGTGAATTCCTCCAACATCCTTATGCAGTGTGGCATCCAAGGCTTTGTCTTGCGTAGCATGATCCAGAACTGATAGTGCGTATCAGTTCTGGGACTTGCCAGGACACAAATCTATTCTCTTTGGGATATAAACTAGTGCTGGGCTGAATCCTGCCTTTTATTTTCAGGAACATTCTCTCTCCCTGTGAAAGAGGCATTGTTTTTTTCTGCCTCTTTTGCAGGGAAAGAGGAAAATTTGAAGAATGTTCTCCGTGGGGTGGGGGGGGGCAGGTTTCCACATAACTTTTTTAAGTGTAGCCGATTGTTGAGGAGCTTTCTTCCTGTTTTTTAGTATTTCAAAACAACAACACAACACCCCCTTCCTCCAGCATTTGGATGAGCCCATCAGTTCTTAATGAATGCCTATTGGAGATCGTGTGACCTTTCCCTCTCCAATGTATCAGCACAGCACTTATATAAATACAGACCCATACTGTCCTAACATAGGTACCTCCCATGATGAGGTTTTGGAAGAGGGTGGGCTATAAACCTAATTGGCTAGAGACTCTCCACTGCTGGAAAGGCAGAACTCAAACTTATCATTGTTTTAATCCTATGTAAACCACCCAGAGAGCTTCAGCTATGGGGCAGTATACAAATGTAATAAATAAACAGATAAATATATGAATGAATTGCAGATTTACTGCTGTGTGTGTAGTATAATAATCTATGGCCTCATCTACAAGAATTCGGCTTTACGCCTGGTTAGCCGATTATGCGCATATTCACTGAAGCGCTTTATCGTAAATGCTTGTATGCAGGAGGTAATTGAGCACTCAACGGGTGACCTTACCGGTTGTTTCAAATGCACTTTACAAGTAGTTAATGCGGAGAAGCACTTGTTCACATAGTCAAAATGCGCTTTAACAGCCGGAGCAAAATAAAACTCGCTATTTAACGCGCATTCGATAATGCGCATAATCGGAGAGAAATCGCGCCTCTATGTCCGATTTGCGCTCCATTCTTGTAGAGGTAAATTTTTTAATGCGCCTTGAAAGAGCTTTAAATGCCTCTTGTAGAGGCAGCCTATTACTCAAAGTAGAGCTCTCCCTTGAAAACATTGTTTTTGTCTAATGTTCAAGGCCACACAATTTGAACAATTTAAAATTACTGATATTGATTTACCCTAAACCCAGGGCATCTGAGTTGTGGTGCGTGTTTTGCAAACTGTAATGAACACTGCCAAATACGTGGTGCCTCGTGGGAAACACCATGAGATGATCAAGTTTAATTTCCCTAAGGAAAGTTTACAGCTATCCAGGCAAACGTATATATTTTTGATGCACTAAGATTTAATCTGCAATTTCATAGCTACCCATCAATTCCTAATGCGCAGTGTAGGTTTGACGGCACATCTTTCCCCTCTCTGCAGTGTGAGACGTATTTGTATTAGACAGATATTTAACGCGGGTCCCATTCTGCATTCCAGTTCAGATAGCAACATTTGAAAACCTGTGCCATAATAGAGAATGGCCAGATCTACACCAAGCAGGATATAGTGTTATGAAAGTGGTATATAAAAGGTAGGAGCCACACTAATGCTTTTATAAGGGTATTGAAGTGCACTGACAACTGTTGGGGCCCATTGACACGTACCTGCTTGGTGTGGCTCCTGCCTTTTATATACCACTTTCATACCACTATATCCTGCTTGGTGTAGATCCGGCCAATGCCATACCAATGAGAGCATGCCTTCAGTCAGGGGTGAGGAACTTTTTTCAGCCCACAGGCCAAATTCAAATTTGGAGAAGCACTTTGTGTATGGGAGGGGGCGGTCATTCCAGTGGTGGACTGGGCCCAAAGGTAAAGAAAGTATGGCCAAAGGTAAAAGGGAAAGGATTAAAAATACAAATCATATCTATATATGGCAATATATTATGCCTATATTGCTTCATAAGGCAACGTGGAGCATCTTTGCTGGTCCCGGGCACTCCCTCCTCCCCATCTAGATTTGGGACTGAAGGTCCCAGGGAAAGTGTGTGTACATGGAGGGTAAGTTGTAAGCAAGCACAATTTGTAACATTGCACAACAGTGATCACAGGACATATCAAATAAGGCATCAGCCTTAGTTTCCAATTTCCTGGCTTTGTGGAATTTGGATAAACGTGAGATAGCTTTATCGTCTGGTCTGTTAAACTGGCAAGTTTTTTGATGATGATGATGATGTGTGTGTGTATATATATATATATATATATATATTCAGCATATTTTAACTTAAAGCTCTTATTGCCTGCAACAAGGTATTGCAACCTTTCAGAATGGGGGCAGAACTTCACAAAAGGTGAGAACAGCATGAGGTGGTGGTGGTACAGCATGGGGAAAGGGAGATGACCATCTTGGGAATCAAGAAAACTAGGTTGAAATCCTAGGAGGGCAGGATGTGGCAACGGATCCTGAAGTTTCTCACCCGTTTGGGGAAGAGGTACACAGAAGTCTACTGAGAATTGGTCATCACTCATCTCCTGCTAATTGCAGTTGAGGTGCCTGCTTTCTCCCCCAGGGCAGGTTCAAGACATTTTGCTACCTGGAGCAAAGCTAAAAATGTCCCCCTTTTCCCAGAGTACCCATGGCCAGTCAAATTCTTTTGGGACCTGAGCCAAGAAAAACTACAAATGCCTTTCCCCACTTCAAGAAATTGAAATGGAATGCAATAATAATAAATTAAATGACAAATTGCTATCTTTCAGAATACCCCAAAACAGCCATTTGAGGTGATCATCTCACTCTGCCTAATGGTAAGGCCAGTCCTGCATGTTCCTAACTGTTACAGGACTGCTTACGAACTGTTACGTCTGGAAGAGAAAAATTGATATAAGAGTGAATGTAACAAGGACAGACTAAAGCATATTTACCTACTTGGCCAATTAGCCTGTGGCAAACAGGGAAAGCAACCACTGCAAACAATGATTTGAATGCAGTGATACAAATATTCTATTATTATAATTACTATTATTAAACATTTATATACCGCCTCACAGCCAAAACTCTCTGTGCAGTTTACAAAGATTAAAAATATTGAACATTTAAAAATCTATATACAAAATTTAAAACCATAAAAAGCATAAAAACAAACTACATATCAACTCTCCAGGGGTCAGATAAAAAACTCAACATATGTTAGGGTGACCAGATGGTTCAGGGTTTCCCAGTCCTAACCGGGAAACCTGGGGCGAACTGGCCCAACCGGGGGGCGGTGGGGGCAAACTGGGGTGGCGGGGGGGTCATGTGGCGGTGGCAGCAAGCGAGGAGCGGCGGTAGACCCGGCGGCGGTGGCGGCGGAGGAGCCCGGGAAGCAGCCGCCCCAGCAGGTAAGTGCCCTTCCTCACGCCTCACGCTCCTTACCCACAGGGGCGTCCGCTTCCCTCCGGTGCTCGAATCTACTGAGAAACAGGCTTCGTGGCCTGTCCCTCAGTAGCGCGCCGGGTGATGACGTCATCACCTGGCACGATACTGAGAGACAGGCTGCGAAGCCTGTTTCTCAGTAGATTCGAGCACCAGAGGGAAGCGGACACCCCTGCAGGTAAGGAGCGCGAGGCGCAGGGCACGGGGCGCGGGGCACTTACCTGCTGGGGCGGCCGGGTCCGCCGCTGCTGGGTCCTCCACCACTGCTGCCGGGCTCGTGAGGCCAAAGGCCGCACGGAAGGGACGGGAGAGGGCCGGATCCGGAAGTGCCGTAATCAGCCCTCCCCCGCCTCTTCCGCGCGGCCTCTGGCCTCGTCGGGGCTAGTCGCGATGGCGACGACCCCCGAGAAGCCCGGACGCCTGCGTGGTAGAGGCGGGGGAGGCTAGCCCCGACGAGGCCAGAGGCCGCGCGGAAGAGGCGGGCCGATTACGTCACTTCCGGATCCGGCCCTCCCCTGACTCTTCTGCGCGGCCGCTGGCCTTACGAGCCCAGCGGCGGGGCACCCGGCGGCGGCGGAGGAAGACCCGGTGGCGGCGGCGGCGGGGGACCTGGGGGGGTGGCGGACCCGGCGGGGGCGGCAGCGGAAGAGAACCCGGTAGGTCTGGGCTGATGTTTTTTGGGGGTGGGTGGCTTGGTGGGGGGGTTGTTTTGGGTGGGTGGGGTGGCTTGGTGGGGGGGGGTTGTTTTGGGTGGCGGGGGGGGGGACCGGGATTTTTGGTTCCAAAATCTGGTCACCCTAACATATGTTGTTAAATGCCTGGGAGAAAAGTCTTGACCTAGCGCCAGAAAGATAACAATGTTGGCACCAGGCGAGCCTCGTCGGGGAGATCATTCCACAGTTGGGGGGGGCACCTCTGAAAAGGCCCTCTCCCTTGTTGCCATCCTCCGAGCTTCTGAGTCTTTTAATGTGCATTATCCCAGTAATAATAGGAAACAATTCATGAATGCATCTGAGCCAAAGTTTATTTTCTTAACAGAACATTTGGATTGGACTTTGGCTCCAGTGAGGTGGAAGATTCGCCCAAATCACATACTTCCTACAGTTTTTACAACTAGCAGCAGCCATTTCCTAAACTCGGGCTACACTTCCCTTTGAAAACTAGTTAGCAACTATGTCTCTTTTACTCAAGGTTAATCTTGATTGGAACCTTAGCATGGGTGGTAGGGGGTATTTAACCATCTCCCCCTCTGCTGTAGTAGGAATCAGGATCTGTCCCCTGGTGCTAGTAATTTTGATTGCCAAAATAATAATAATTAAAAACAAGATCCATTTGTTTTAGTACAGAAGTAGGAAAGCCATGGGCCAATTTCAGGAGACTGTAGAATGCAGAGCAGAGCAAATCCACGCAGAACTGAATAAACAGAATGGCATAGATGTCTCCTCTGTAGTTGTGTCAGTCAAAGAACTCAGCAAGTCTCTAATGCTTTGTTGCTTGTTTGGTTTTTATCTGTCTGGAATGCACAGCTGCAACGGGGAGCCAATACCAATGGTAGAATTTATGTAGATCTAGCAATTAAGTCCTGCCTGTAATAACACATGACCTTTAATCCAGAATATATTGAGCCGCTTAATCTCTCAGATTGTAATTGAGTGACAAAGATGTGAGGGATTTTAAAAGAAAGGCAGATCACAAGAAGATAATGATTTTTTTTGGTAAATCATGATTTTCCAATTACTCCTCTCAGCTGGGACAAAAAGCCATCTAATTGGCTGTATGTTCTGATCCAAAATTTAATCCTTTCACAAATGTTGCTTATTTTGATGAAAGCTTTTCAACACCCCCTACCCCACCCGTTTATTCCCCACTTGGCAAAATGTTCTGAGTTGAGTTGTCCTCAACTCGGGTTTCTTTTTATGATGGTGATTATTTCATCTTTGCTCTACATTCCTGTAACAGCAGAAATTTATGTTTTGATAAAAGATAGTTAAAGCTTCAGGGAAGGCTGTTGTAAGAGTCTATGGTATTTTAAGTTATATTATTACCATTATATTATTACGATTTCATCTCTTTCTCGCTGGTGGCAGTTTTTCTAGATGGACATGATGGGTGTTGCCAAGTCATGCTGTCTTTTACAGATTCATGAATTTCCTGACAATTGAGCATGTTTTAAGTATGACTGCTTTCTGGATGTTGGTGTGGATGTATTTTGGTAGGCCCAGTTTCTGAAGGTTTTCTGTATAATTTTTTTGATGTGATGCCGGTGACTGAGGTGACTAACGGAATAATTGTGACCTTTTCTGGTTGCCATAGTTCTTTGACTTCCATGGCCAGTGGTGTATATTTGTCTCTCTTTTCTTCTTTTTTGTCATTCGGTATTGCTATGTCGATGAGGTATGTGTGTTTTTCTTATTTGTTTATGACTGTTATGTCTGGTCGGTTGCAGGGTATTGTCTTGTCTGTATGAATTGTTCTGTCCCCGTATAATAATAATAATAATAATAATAATAATAATGATAATACACTTTAAAGTGCAAAAGTTATAGGGAATAAGAATGGGCCAACCTGCAAAGCTTGGTCTGTCCATCTTCTCTCCCCCCCATACTATCAAGGTTATTCCATCTCAATTCCATGTGGCCTTCCCTCCACCCTCTGCCTTTACCAAAAATTGTATGTGTTTTGGGTGCACATGTACACATTTTGCATGCAGGCACCCATTGACTAAGGCATTTTGTCCACCTCTTAGAAATGTGTAGTTCCCTTTGCATGTCTACCACATGTTAACCCCCTGCAAGCTGATGACCACATTTCTTCGTTCTTTAGTTTTGCTTGATGGAATACATGTCAAGCTCACAAACGTGGGGATTTCCAGCTGCAAATTGCATTTGGGTCCGTATTCAGTTCTGGGAGGTATGGATTGGGTGACTTGACAAACAATAACAACCACCACCCCATAGGAACATTGGAAGCTACCTTCTCCTGAGTCAGACCATTGGTCCATCTAGCCCACTATTGTTGGCACTAACTGGCATAATCCTAACTGGAGCCAAAATCTTTTGGCCGCATCAGTGCAAGAGGTCAACTGCTTTAGGAGCCAGATAATAGCTACAAAAAGTATCTGATTGTGTGGACAAATCAATTTTGGACAAATCAACTGAAGAAGTGAAACTGAGATCTTCTTGAACTAACGCTTCAACTGTAGTATAAAAATAGAACCTTGTATTTGGTATTAGAATACATTTTTTTTTTCCAGAAAAATGCTAGAAATAAATTTATTCTTGCACACCAAAAAAAAAAAAGGGGGGGGGGAACTATTAATATTATAAGGGTCTCCGTATCTATGTGTTACATTGCTAATATGTGTCAACTGCTTTGGACAGCAGTGAACTGAACACATCTGCCTCTATTCAAACTTTCCATTTATATTCCTCCTAAGTGACTGGCTTGAAGAGATGAGTGATGGGGTAGAAATGGCAAATGCATTAAGCATTGATGCTGGGGAAGAAAACTAAATTTGGCCTGTAGTCTCATTGGTGTGAGCAATTCATTGCTCGTCTCCATCAGTCTCAAGCAGAGTCTCTGGAAGATTTCCTGTTGCTTGGGTAATCTCCCTTGATGAAATCTTATCGTGGATTGTCAAAGAACATCAGGGCTGTTGAAGTTTTGACAGCATTGAGCCTTGGAGCCAAATGCCACCAAACAGCTTCAAGTCTCTAGAATACTTCATCCCTCTAAGATGTTAAAGGTAGTCTAAATTAAACATTTTTTTAAAAAAAGTGAAACGTCCCCAACATGGCAGCAGCTTTGATACTCCTTCTAACTTCTGAGGTATCGAAACTGCCTGAGCAGCTGAGAAGAAACCACTTGTTATTGGAGATGACTTCCTGTACGGAACTGCTGGATCTGTGTGCAGCAGCCCTGACTGGTGAACCACTAAACTGCAGGTGGCAGGTACTTTGTTAGCTGTTTTCAGACCCAGGACTGACTCTGCTCACCTAGGCCGGCCATTGGTTCCTTCAGGGCAGGAAGAATGATAAAGCACTTCCTGTTAAATGCACATTTACCGTGACTTTGATCCACTTTTTCAGCGCTGGACGGGCATGACATCATCCCCATCATGCAGTTCTCTTGCCCTGAGCCAGTCCAGCCCTGAAAAAGTGGATCAAAGTCACGGTAAATGTGCATCAAACCTCCCGTGTGATGACGCTCATCTTGTTAGCTACGATGAGAGTTGACAAAGGGATTCCCTTTCATGCTCTCTCTCCTCTATTGGAAGGATGCACCAGAAGTGGTAGCATCCACATGTTATCTCTTGCCAGGTCAGGTGGTGGGCGGGCTTTGGGGAGGGGGAAGGGCTGCAGAAGGGGTTCAACACTTTATGGGACAGGCTGGGCAATAACAGAGGCTGGATTCTGCCTAATGACCAGAGGCTCCCCTGCTCTGCTTTAGTATAGGGATGTCACAGGATATTCGGTTGGAACTCTGCAGGTTGGCAGGATGCCAGTCCATGGCCCCCATGTTTACCCAATTGGTTTGTGCTGAGTCGGGAAAGCATAGGGATCCCTGCTTACCCGATTTCCACCATTTTGCAGGAAACTGTGGCTAAGCCTTTTATGCAAATTTCCATTTTGTACCAATGGCAGCCATAAATAGGGCCATTGGTGCAAAATGGCAGATGTACATGACCCTTTTTATGGCTACCAATTTGCCCAAAATGGGGTTTAAATAAAAATCTTAGCCACCATTTTCAACAATATGGAGTTCGTGGGGAGAAAGGGGTGCTGCTCACCAGACACCCACATAGACTGTCCAGCAGCTCACCCCACATTTACATAGGGGTTGGGTAAGTGGCGGGCGTCTGGTACACAGTGAGTAGGTGGGTTTGCCCATCCCTACTTAGTGATATTTGCTTATTGCTGTGATTTAAATGTAATTGTTTTGAAATTGTCTTGTATGATGCTCTACACACTAGTTTAAAGTAGAATGGGTTTGTTGAATGATGATGATAATAATAATAATAATAATAATAATACTATTACTCATATGTTCCAAATTTAATATGGAATGTTCTGCTTTTTCCCCATGACATATAGTTGGCATTCACGTTCTTTGTTTTTTCCAGACTCCCAGTGTGAATTAGAACAGAACCAATTCCATGGATGTGCCGAACCAGTTACCAAATCTTCATCATTTCCACCAGAGCCAAACAGTGCATCATCATTCCTCGCTGCCCCGGAATCGAACCGAACATTCAATAGATTGACTCCTTTTGTGTAACTCCCCAAAAGAGCCATCTGGCTATGCCCTTGTATGAGCAGCTTGCAGGGAAAGCACAGTTCACAAACACAAGGGAAGGCCAGGCATTCTCAATGTTGCTTAAATGAAAACCAATTTCCATACATGTATCTATTCCATTCAAGGATTTGGGTTCCTAAGCACTTGAGGTATGTCAGAGCTCCTAAAGTGGTGCGCAGCATAGCTAAATTAGGAAATTAATCCCCCAAGTAGCTGGTTAACACCCACAGCCAGGCAGGGCATCTTGATTGTCCTATTCTTGTCAACAGGTCCACTTTACCCCCCTCCCCATCGATGCCTAAAGGTCCGCCGCAATTGTCCTCCCATTGCATGTACAATAAGTCAAACATCCCAAGGTATTCAACTAGTTAATTAAATATCAAGTAATTGCCAATGCTACTAAGTGACATTTAATTAGTATGTTAATTGATATCAAATTTGTTCGCGCTATCTTGTTTTATGTTAATAAAATCCCTAAACATTTATCCCAAGTAGATTAGGAAACAATATGTTCCAAACGCATTAACACCGAGTTGCCTTAAGCAACGGATGCTGCCTCCAGCACTGGCTTATAGCTCCTAATAATCCTTTTCCTTAACTCTTCCCAAATTTTGCCCTTGCTGGTGGTGGTGGGGGGGGGGGAACCAAAGACAATTTTCTCCCTGTGGAAAGCAATTTTCCAGTGAGCACCAGTATCTTTCAGCATGTGACAGCTTGTTGCTATGCCCATTGAGTGTAGTGTTTTGGGTTCTGTTTTTTAAAATAGCTAGAACTAATTTTCTTTGGTTTCTGAATTGTTTCTCCTGTGTTGTTCTTAGAGATAAACAAATCTGTGGGTTTAGCTTTCTCCCACATTCAGACTGCTACAAGCATCTTATTTCCATCCCGAATCTGAAGACATCTGCACATTTTGCTGAATTCTTATCAAAAATGAACTGTGAATGAAATTCTCACCCATCTGTGCTGGCCGATTTCAATAGGTACAGCTCTTCCCAGCAAGGAGGGGGGCACCCATTAAAGATGAGGAGCCTGTCAGAAAAAGAAAGGGATGAAAACGAGGTTCCCACTTTGTCCAAACAGATGACAGAGTGTAGCCAGAGCTGACTTAAGGCCATTTAAAAGTTCAATATATTTAATATGGAGAGAGAGAGAGAGAGAGAGAGAGAGAGGAGATCTTAAGCAAGGAAACACTGAATGGTCTTCAAGTTGTTGGACGTATGAAGATGTATGAATAATTTATAAAAGTAAATGCAAAAAATAACATCAGCATTTCAAACTTGTAAATGATTACAGAGAAAAGACAATTGTTACCATGAGCCACAAAGCTACATGACTGTTACATACAAAGATTAGACCATGCAAAGTAAACTACTGTTTAGCTTTTGCTGAGGCTTATTTAAAACACACACACACACACACACACCAGAACTGTATTGGAGCATCAAAGGAAATAGCTATAGCTTACAAAGGTTATAGGAGACCAAAGAAAGTGGGTGGTTGTGGTAGATTCTGTTGAGGTTCCAACATTCTCAGCTGCTTGAGGATGTTGGATGTTGACAGAAACTAGTCATGGCCTGCCATAAAATCTCAAGGTAATTGTTTATTATTATTATTATTATTATTATTATTATTATTATTAACATTTCTTAGACACCTTTCAGGGCAGAGGCCCTCCCAAGGTGGCTTACAGCCATGCATAAAACAGTATCAACATAAAAAGCAATGAAAACATAATAAAATATCAGTTAAAAACAATAAAAATGAACATTAAAACTAACAATAAAAACAAGAGCAATAGCAGCAAAACAGTATTCATTTATGAGAAGACCATAGTAAAATAAAAGGTTTTTAAGGCCTTCTTCAAAGCCTGTAAGAATGGTGCATGGCATATCGTCGGTGGGAGTTTGTTCCACAGTTGTGGGGCCACTGCTGAGAAGGCCCTCTCCTGTGTGAAGACCCACCTAATTTCTCTCACTGGTGGGCAGGTGAGATGGGCCTTTCTTTTTGATCTTATAGTGAGGGCAGGCTGATATGGGTGAAGGCAGTCCTTGCAGTTGTCAGTTCCTCACCTTGGCAGCCTTTTCCAAACTGGTGCCCTCCAGGTCTTTTGGGATTCAACTCCCATCAGCTCCAGCTAGCATGGCCAAAGGTCAGGAATCCTGAATTGTAGCCCAAAATAACTGGAGGGCACCAAGTTGGGGAAGGCTGTCTTAAGCCAACTTACAAGCTTCTCTCTGTTGCTTCCTACCTCTCGTCGTCTCCTCAAAATTGCTATTTGCACCCACAGTCTGCCAAGCACTTCCTGAATAGCACACACACAGGGAACATCCACCGCTATTAAAGAACAGCCAAATGCTTTAGTCAAATCCCTGACTTACATTGGGAGTCACTTTGGGCAAAATTGTAGACAAAGACTCATTCAATCTAATCTGATCAGAAAATTCACAATACTATGAACTCCAGTTTTCTTGGGGATCTTGAAAAAAAATGGGTTGTCTCCAGAATGGGTCATATCAGGACTTAGTTGTGCCTAATTCCCATTGAAATCAATGGGACAGACACCATGACGAACTTGTCTCATGGTTGGGACAAGTGACCAATGTGCAAGTCTTTCCCTAACCTAAAGTACAAACTCACAACATCTCCAAGAGTGAAAATACGTGTGTGTGTGTGTGCATGCATATGTGGGTTAGAATGAATAATGGGGATAATTCTTGGGGAAGTTCTCCTGCAGATGCCCCAATAAAATGATTGGGAACTGTGCAAGACTGTTACTGTGCATTCTCTGGTGTGCTGAACCTGAGTAAGGTGCCACATTTGTAACACTCGCGGCAGAATGCAAATAACTAAAGGTCACTGAGGCATGTGGAAAGTCTCATTGCCGTCCATGGATTCAGAGGTGTCCCATTTGTTTCAGCTCCAGAAATTCAATTTCTGAAGGCAGAGGAGTTGTTAAATAACTTTGCATAGAGAATAGATTAAAGAAAATTGCAATCTATTTATTCTTGGAACCATCAAAGAGTGAGGAAATTAATTGAATCAATTATTTAGTAAGTATGAATTACTCAGCTCTTGAGATCTGTCATCCACACACGGCTAGGAGGGGGGAAAAAACCTTCAGAGCACTGAGATCTTTTCTTTAGATGCTTAGGGAGGTCTAGGATTTTATCCAATATGATTAATGGGATAAACTAGACCATATCTCCACATGTCCTGGAGAACTCCCAGAGAACAGTGGATCTTCTCCAAAGCTCCATATGTGATCAAGTGCTCCATTGAGGGTCCATTGAATGTATCTCCATTAAAACAATTGAGAACCCTCTTTCGACGTGCTTTCTCAAAGCAGCCTGGATGCCTTTAGGTAAGAACATAAGAAGAGACAGGCTGCGTTAGACCAAGGGGTCATCTAGTCCAGCATTCTGTTCCCAGGTGGCCAACCAGCTGTTGACCAGGAACACACCAGCAGGACGAGGATGCAACAGCACCCTTCCACCCATGTTCCCCAGCAGCTGGTGTATATAGGCTTACTGCCTCTGATACCACATGTAGCACATATCCATCAGGATAATAGCCATTGATAGCCTTCTCTTCCAACCATTGATAGCCACTTCGTCCAGGTATTAAAATCAGATGATTACATCTGGTCATAGGATTCAGTTGACTTTTCTACAAGAGGGACACCATGGCTTTGCTGTAGAATGCATGTTTGGCATGCAAAGGGTCCTGAATTTAATTTCCTAGCAACTCCAGCTACAAAGATTTCATAGATCCTTGGGAAGCTCCTCACCTGCCCAATACTGGGCTAGAGGATGTCAGTGTCCCTGACTGTAAGGCAGTTTCATTTCCATACAATCCCATGAAGAATGCGGCGGGAATTACCCATTTTTATTAGCATCTACATTTGCAAAGATCCTGAAAGAAAACCCAGACCTGCCATGGCTTAGTGCTTGGCCAATCATAGTAAAAGGGTAGTTTTTCACAAGTTTCCATTACTAGTCTTAATAGCGTACGCCTCATAGTTACACTTCTGTTGCTGTGATTTATGTGGAAAATTGCTGCGTCAGTTGCAGCTATTGATCAACGGGATGGAATCGCCACCGCAAGGCAGCAGCCGCACCACACACCGCATCTAAGCTTCTGGCACTTGCCCTATGATTGAACAAATGTTCAAGGAAAAGGAAGGCATGCAGCATTTTAACAAACAAGCATGCTTTTGAGGCAGTATTGTGGCAGGACTCCCCACTTCCCTAGGTCTGTGCTACCGCTGGTCAGTGTTCCTGCAAGAAAAGGATTAGTAAACCCTGATGGTGATTCTGTCCAATCTTTTCTTTTTCAAATGTCAAAGAGGGGGAAATGAGCACAAAGATACACTGAGCTAGCCTTTCAAGAAACATCAGCCCCCTCCCCCAAAGCAACATGTCTTTAGCATCCCAGAGCCACCGGTGGGTGGGGGAACCAACTCTCACACATCTGCCTCTTTCATCAACTACCTTCTGGGGCTTGTTGGACCAACGATTGATATTGAGACCTTACCTATTGAGCTACTGGGAACACCGTGTGCTTCCGTCTCAAAACTCTCTTCAAGTTGGAAGAGGGGTACAAAACAACTTCTACTATGTTCTGGCTTGGCCAAGCTTAGCATAAATACTACAGACTTGACCTGGTCAAAAGAATAGTCCTTTTTTGTCTTCTTTAAGATCTCGGGAACCTGAACTGGAAAACACCCTCTAGATGTAAGTATGGCTATTCATAGCTTAGTTTGGACCACATCAGACACTTTTGAGTTGCAGATGTCTTTTTTCTCTAACTAAACAGAAATATTGACAGGACACTGGTGGGTTGTCAGATCTCCAAGCCATATAAGTTTGCAAGCATATATATATATATATATATATATATATATATATAGTGAGCCAGTGTGGTACAGTGGCTAAAGTGTTGGACCGGGAGTTGGAAGATCCGTGTTCTAGTCCCCACTCGGCCATGGAAGCCCACTGGGTGACTTTGGGCCAGAGAAGGAGGATTATGTATGCTGCTCTGGATTCCTTGAAGGAAAAAAAGTGGGATATATAAATGAATTTTAAAAATGCATTGTACATCCCTGTGCAAAAGGCTGCCATTCTGAGCCAACTTGCTTCCTTTTTTAAATTGAACCATATAAATTTGTCCAGTATATATTCACCACCAAAACCCTATGCCTTTTCTACTCATCAACTATGCCCACTGAAGAAACCTCAGCTATTAGCGAAACAGAAAAGAAGGGGGAATAAGGGAGTATACCCTAGTGCTGGTCAATATATGCACAGAAGGGATCCAAATTAGCCCAGGATCTTCCCCCATGTCGAGGCTCTTTACATGTAGGGGTGTCCGGAATTGGCGAGCTTTTGCTCTGTGAACCAGGCCACATGAGTAGGGTGACCAGATAAAATCCAGGTCAAGGCTCATGTAACTTTAACAGTTGTAGAGAAAAGGGAATTTCAGCCAGTGTCATTTGTATGCAATTAGTTCCTGGTGAAATTCCCTCTTCATCACAACAGTTAAAGTTGCAGAGGCCCTGCCTTCTTTTGTATATGGTCACTCTAGTATAGTGCCTGCACCTTTAACTGTGGTGATGAAGAGGGAATATCACCAGGAACCAATTGCATACAAATGACACTGGCTGAAATTCCCTTTTCTCTACAACTGTTAAAGTTACATGAGCCCTGTCCTGGATTTTATCTGGTCAGCCTACACATGAGCCTCCACCTGTCTTCCAGCCCTTCCCCCCCCCCCACACACACACACCTTAATGATAGCCACTATAAATGCAGCAGGGTGAAATGCAGAATTTCCAGGGCTTCTGGAAATCGTACATTCCCTCCCTGCTCATCAAATGAGGCCCTTTACCCTTGCATTAATAGGACCTTTAGGGCCCCCATACTAGTCACTAATGCATCTTGTCTGCTCCAATAATGCTCACAGGGAGTCCCAGTGGAGGGATCATACTAGCATGTACTCCATTTAATCTTTTTTCTTCAACAGAGGTTAATTCAAAAGCTAAATGCAAACTCCCCATTTTCCTGAAGTTTGGATGTGACGTTTGGTGTATTTATCACCTTATCGCGATTTAGCCATTTTGTCTTCAGTTCTATGATGGTTATATTCTATTATACTATTGAGTAGAAGAGCAGCCGAGAATTTAGACTGTAAGTCTCCTTTTCAAACGGATTTTAAGACATATGGGAGCAATTCCCGCGTGTGTCACAAGCATTACCGGTAAGGTCAGATCAAGAGGTCAAGTCTAAGATAAATCACTCCTTGGGGTAGTTGGTTGCATTTGCATGCCTGTGTGTTTAATGGCTTCAAAAAGGTCAGAGTCTATGTGGGGCAAATGTAACGAACAGCTCCCCTTACGTGTTATATTCAATTTGTGGGTTAACACACTAGAATGGCAAGGTTTGGAATTTCATTACGCTGAAATGCCACGCCGCCTTGGCGGGGATTCGTCTCCTAATTACAAAGGGTGATTGACTACAGACGGGATCATTGATTGGTTAACTGTGGCCCTTTTGAAAGGATGAGAGTTGTTTGACAGGATAGTCTTGGAAGCTGCAAAGGTAGAGAGGAGTGAACGTGCCATGCGCAAGCTTGTTGAAGCTCTACAATTTCCTCCTTGAAGCTTGGTCTGTCTCATTCACATTTCCAAATGTGAGCAGGGCTGGTTTTCTCCCCCATTGGAAAAAAAATATGAATTTTAAAAACGCACACTCAAAATGAACACTTTTCCACATTCTTTGTAAAATGTGCATTTAAAAAAAAAAATCACGTTTTTTTGAATGGGCATGCAGACATACTCCCGGGTTCTGAACAGGGCTTTTTTTGAATGGTTTGCAAACAACAAAATAAATTATTGTACAACCCTGTGCAAAAGGATGCCATTCTGGGCCAACTTCCTCCTTTTTCAAATTGGGCTTTGTAAAGATGTGTACCCAACCCTGAAAAGGAGTTTAACGTGCTTTTAAATGAATGTTCTGGACTTCAAAGCATTGGGCTACTTTAAAACAATGCTATGAATTTCTATTTTAAGCAGAAAATTGCCTGTTTTTTTTAAAAAAGGAGAGAAACGAAAATGATTGTGTTGTGTAGACACCAAAGAGGCAGGGGAGATTCATCACAGGGGGTGTTGGGAGAAGCATCCTCATTAGGACAGGAAAAATCGTTCTTCCTAGGTGGGCTTCACCTGCTTTCAAGTAGGAAAAGGTTCACACCTAGATGTTTGTCATCTGATGACTGCAGAAGAAAGCAAGGATGTGCATATGTGAGTGATCCAACACAGATCAAGTATACAGCAACTGAGCATTGAGACCTCAAGGGATGTTTATGCATCCATGAATCACTTCAGTTCAATTCTGATAAGGATTTGCCAAATTTTTGTGAACTGATCAGAGACCTTCGGCTATTGGGTGGTATATATATATATATATATATATATACTAAATAAATTAATAATTGTGCACATTTCTGCACATTTGAAACAAAAAGAATTCTAGAGTTAATCTGTATCTATCTATCTATCTAATCTATCTATCTATCATCAGAGAATGTGGGAGAAATCAAAACTAACACATTTCTCTATCCAGGTCCAGAGATTTGAGGACTTACTTGGGCTTGAACCCCTGTATATTCCATCATGTTAATCCTGAATTAGGGTTGTACCCTCTTTTCTTTTTTTCACACAGACTCCTCATCTTTAACAGCTATACCACAGTCAGTTGCAACGTGATGGCTCACTCCATGCTGGAAACAGTTACCTATTAAATCTCAGTTTCATTTGGGGGGGAGAAGATTTGCTATATATATATATATATATATATATATGCAAATTTCTTTGTGTTCCATATGGAAAGAAATTGAGATCAAGTATTAAAAATTAAATGTGGGAAAAAGTGAAAATGCCAGATTAATGTACCGCTCCAAAAAACAGCTCCCCAAAAAAACCCAAATCCCATTTACCAGCACTTCTAATGGGGCAGAATGCTGATGTTGCAAAGCACAGAATCAATACCAACCACTAGAGATAATTCCTTTCTTGTAAGTTATACTGTTGTTTCGAGTTTTAAATTATGTTTGATCATGTGGTATTTCGTGGTTTTAATTGTGAACTGCCCAGAGAGCTTTGGCTATTGGGTAGTATAGGAATGCAACAATACATAAATAATGACTAAATAAATACCCTTGTGAGAGCAAATCTCCTTGATCATCCCAGAACGCAGGACACAAAACAATGGGCTCAAGTTCCAGGAAGCCAGATTCAGACTGGACATCAGAAAAAACTTCTTGACAGTACAACAATGGACCAATTACCTAGGGAGATGGTGGGCTCTCCTACACTAGAGGCCTTCAAGAGGCAGCTGGACAACCATCTGTCAGGGATGCTTTAAGGTGGATTCCTGCATTGAGCAGGGAGTTGGACTCGATGGCCTTATGGAGCCCTTCCAACTCTGCTATCCTATGATTCTGTCTATTGCCAGGTCTCAGCATGTTACTCATTCTATACATGTCGGGATAAAGCATAAACACTTAATTAAAGCATTACTTAGCAATGCTCTGTGTGTTCAGAGCAGACGACGACAGACAATCAAGCCTAATACACCTACCTAATTACATGCTGCTCTTTTCGATGTAGGACAAATGACGACAAGATGGTTGCGCCAAAGCAGGGAACGTTTAGGCGATGAAATATTAATGAATTCCCTATTGCACTTTCCTCTCAATGACATCTAAATGGGAATCAGATTTCAGACCTTGAGTGCTAGAAGCACATTTCAACTGTGTGTGGGATTTTTTTTTTTAATGCCCAGTGAACTTTAAAAATGTCAGCCAGCAGGGCTTTCAAATACATAATTTACTATTTTGTTGGCTGCTTATAAATGGATAATAATAAACTTCGGTCTGAATGCAGGCTCATAAATGCTGGATCAAGAATGTGAGAAAAAAAACCCAGTACAAATTGATCAATGCTAGAGCATTATGGTACTAATTTTGTCTAAGTAAGTGCGGCATGAACAGGACTTGCAGCCGTAGCATCAGACAGGCGTACGGAAGGTTTGTGTTGAATCAGCACCGCTAATGAAGAAATATTTTAAAAATGCTCTTCCTGGATTAGGCTCAAAGTTCATTTAGTTTGGCGTACTTTTCCTAACTGTGGCCATCAATATGTCACTGGAACCTCGCAGGACATGACATAAAGACAATAATAATCTCAGTTTCCTTTGCAATGCAGTGCCTGAGCTGAACAGGGCGATTGGGCTAGACGATCTTTGTGGTCTCTCTTCCAACTTTAAGAACATACGATTTACCATAAATAAAAAAATGTGTGGCATATTGTGGTAGCAAATTCTATAAGTAGACTATGCATTAGTCCTCAATCATGTGATCTGAGCTTGTACACTGTGATACCCATGCATAGACATCCAGCCCTACCAGAGTTGAGATAGTCACATTACTTTGGCAGGGAAAGAAGGTACACACTCCCAGGCACATGCATGGGAATAGTTCTAGGAAAAGCTACTGTCTGAGCTCACTTAAAGAAGGACTTTTATCCTTTTTTCAGATCTTAAGGAATGTGACTAGACATGATAGAATGGTTCTTAATGTGTGAACACATGGAGAACTTTCCAAGTGACCATCTTACCATGTATACATTGAGGACAAGGACTTTTCCCTGCCCTGCTTGCTGGGGCGGGGAGAGGAGGTTGCGGGCGAGAATGGGGTGAGGCGATGTGGGGGCCTGCAATTGGCTGGCCCTGGGTGGTACCACCGGAGAGAGGAGGAGTCTAGGGCTATTTAAGGCCGGGACCCCTCCACATCTCCACTGCTGGCTGCGCGGCTCCCTCCCGCCCTCCCCTGTTGTCAGTGTGGGTTCGCTGGTCGTCTTTTTGGAGGCTGAGTAGGAATTTTTTGCTCACAATCTAACTTGGTTGTGAGTTTTTTTGCCTACTTCACACTGCAAAAGCAGGATGGGTGACAATTAGGTTAATCTGGCTATCTGGTCACTTTAATGGCAGTAGGAGCGGGCATTTTATGCTTTATTAATGGTGAGCATTCACAGGCACTGTTCGGGTGATTGGTAACGCCTGAGGCCAACCACTGAGAGCCCTGCAGCATCAGTTGGGGGGGATAAGGCTTACCTTTGAGGCCAACCCTTCTCGTCTACTCGGAGCCCTGCCGAACGAGGGGAGACGACACCGGAAGGCCTCCCACCTCAGATCGAGGAAGCTCGGGGGGCAGCGAAAGTGCAGGCGCCACTTCCCGGGCTGTGAATGTCTTGCCCAATCCCTACAATGGCCTGGCTGGCCATGGCAAAATGCTCGCTTAGGATCACCTCCGCCTTTTTTGCTTATCTGTTGAATAAATAAAGTGGCCCATGTTTAATCCCAACTCTTGTGTCACCTCTTCATTTCTCATCCTTCGCTCCGCAATCACCTTTTGGGATTTTTTTGTGTAACAAAAATTCTTGTGGAAATTCACTGTCTTTGCCAGTCATTTTTTGAGGGGTGGGGGAAGGTGGGGTGGGGGGAGGGTTATTTGTCTTTGAGACAAGGTCAAAACATGCTTTTCGGTGCTGCATTCTGCAGTGGAGTTACAAGCTATAATTTAGGGTAAATCAGTGGCATTCACCCTGTACCTTGCAGGCTATTCTTCTGCAATCTATGGGCTGTATAATGAATAGCCATGCCCTAAATCATCAAAATACTGCAATTAAGCCCAAATGTAATGCACCTTATTTGAGATGTTCATTTTTTTAAAAAAAAAAGTTTTAAAAATGTAATTAGTAACTCAAAGATTTTTTTTTTAAAAAAAAATGTTCAAAATATGCTTTAAACCAGAAGTCTTGTGAGCTTTTGTATAAATTGAATTGGGCAAATTGCTTCTCTCTCTCTCTCTTTGTTTAAATAAATTGTGCTTTATGGAACTCCTGTGGCTGGCTGCCGTGTACAAAGTTTAAAGCTAGATCGGCTCCTATTTAGTATCCCTTAGAACATGCTGTCAAGCAAGGTTTCTGCTAGAAATGTTAATTGACCCTGAACCATAGCTGCATATCCAGCTGCACTTATTCATCAGTAATAATATTTCAATGTGCTCTAGCTTTTCTTGAGCTATAATTCACCAGGTTTTAAATTATAGATCACCCCATTCTTCAGAGAGAGGGGAAAGTGTGCATTAGAGAGAAGCATAGAATACGAAAGCGCTGGCTTACAATGCGTTTTGAATGGACATGGAACACTCTCAAGATACCAGTTGTAGCCATGATCTAACGGGTCCATTTGAGCATGCAGAAGGCAGGATCTTTTTTTCAAATACAGAGAGGCAGAATGTTCATTTGAGTGCCCTCCAATGGAAGGCATTCTGGCGAGTCTCTGTGTACACACCGGTGCATGTAGGCACCAGTTCGGACGTCTCAACGTCCCATTGAGGGTTATTTTATCTCCAAGGAGCTGCCATATATGTTGGGCTCCATTTATGAATATTCAAAAACAAAAACAAAACACCAACATGTTGCCATTACGTGCGACCACAGTCAATATGGGTTATGTGAGGGTTAAGCAATAAAATGCATTTTTATTATTATTTATGCATTTTATATCCTGCCTGTCATCACCATCTGTGACCACAGGGTGGGACAAAGCAATTAAAAAGCAAACAGATGGAATTAAAAAGCAAACAGACGGAGGGCATTCTCAGCTACTGCTAAGAATGCCCTTCGATGAGATAAGAGATTTTTTTTTTTATGTGAGCCAGCAACTGCCACCTCAGAAAGCCCTCCCCAGCAGACCTCAAAGATTGAGCAGGATGTTATGGGGAAAGGCATATAGATTCAGATATCTGGGTCGTGAACTGTTTAGGGTTTTGTCTATTGGGTATTATGACCTTGAATTGGGCCTGGTGACTGATAACCATTCAGTGCACATTTTTAATAGGGATGTGCACTGGATCGGACCCGATCCACGATCCGAGTCCGGTCCAGTGGGAAATCGGATAAATTATCTGATTTCCGATCCAACAGCTGGATCGGCTGATCCAGTCCGAACCGATCCGAAAAGGCTCCGAACCAGTTTGGCGGATCGGCGGATCGGCGGGCACCCACTGGCGCCCACCGCCGCTTCCATTGGTGGGCGCCAGTGGGCGCCCGCCGATGAAAGTGGACAGCGGGGGGGGCGGAGGGGAGGAGGGGGGCGCTTACCTTTGAGGGCCGTCCGCTCCCATCCGGCGCCGGTGGCTACTACCAGTGGGCTCCGCGGCCTGCTCTAGAGTAGCGCGCTACTCTAGAGCATGCCGCGGAGCCCGCTGGTAGTAGTCGCCGGCGCCGGATGGGAGCGGACGGCCCTCAAAGGTAAGCAGGAGGCGCGCAGAGGGGAGGAGGGGGCGCACGGAGGGGAGGGGGACCCTTACCTTTTAGGGATGCCCGTCCGGCGCCGGCGGCTACTACCAGCGGGCTCCGCGGCCTGCTCCAGGGTGGCGCGCCGGGTGATCACCCGGCGCGCTACTCTAGAGCAGGCCGCAAAGCCCGCTGGCGGTAGCTGCTGGCCCCGGACGGGAGCGGGCGTCCCTAAAAGGTAAGCAGTGGTGGGGAAGGGGGCTTACCCCCCCCGGAGCCGTCCGCTTCTATCCGCGGGCACCCGCGGGCACCAGCGGATGGAAGCGGACGGCCCCAGGGGGGGTAGGGAGCGCGGGGGAGGGGGCTTACCTGCTGGGGCCATCCACAGCGGACGGCCCCGGGGGGGAGGGAGTTAGGCCCCCCTCACCCACCTGCCGCCATTTTTTCCTCATAGACTTGCATTGCAATGCAAGTCTATGGGGAAAAAATGGTGGCCGATCCAAAAATTCACGATTTTTGGATCGGGATCGGACTCGATCCGGTCCGGGGGGCCTCCGATTTTGTCCGAACCGATCCATGACAAAATTGGAGGTCCCGATCCGGGTCCCGATCCGATCCGGGGGGTCCATGCACACCCCTAATTTTTAAGGACCGGTGTTATATTCTCCCTTACAGACATGCCCATTAACACTGAATTCTGCACTAGTTCTAGTCTCTAGGCCATCTTCAAGGACAGTCCACATTTTACATCCTCTCATTGATGGAATTGGATTTTCCCCCAATTCCCTGAAGTTGTGCAAATGTGAATTTGCATGACTTTGCATTTGTGCAAATTTGCACTTGCAAAAATGCACATATCCTACCCAAATGTGCAAATCCCACTCCACTCCACCCCAAATGTACATTGCCATGGCTTAGCTTGTGGGGGAAATTGACATTTTTGGACAGGTTTTTTTTTTCTTATTCATTTATTTTACATATTTTTTTTCCATGACTAAATTTGCATAACATTTTGGAAAGTTGCAGATTTTTCCAACAGCCCAAGGTGTGGGTCAAGGGATCATTCCTGATTCTTGAAGATTAATGCAACAGCTTAAAAAAAGTATGGAATTATGTGAAAGTGACATATACCAGAAATAAGAGAGATTCACCCATTCCTATGTATAACAGAGCACCATCTGTGGACGAACTAATGGTAGCATATGGGAACCCCTCCCCCCAAAAAACAAAATTAAATGCAATAAACATTATCACATACAAACCCAAATAGATATTATTGGGCCCAAAATCAAAACGGGAGGGGGGAAAAAATCAATCCCTAATTTAGTGAGCGTGAATTTTCTCAGCAAGAACTCTGCATTTCTATGGGCATCATTTTATTTTATTACATTTCATTTTGATGCAGAGTACAAACAACGCTGATCATCATAATAGCATAAGTCTTTGGGGTTTCATAATAATTTAGTTCCCATTTCACGGCAGCTTTGCCAGTGTGTTGGCTTTCCTAACGAAAGGAAGATAAATGAACACAACTTTGCAGGCGCTGTTCTTTGCTCTCTCAGCAACGTTCTTTTTTTTTTTTTTAGTCCAAAGCTTCCTTGCTTGAACATACCCTGGTGACAAATCACGACCAATATGTTTACGTTTGGTGTGGAAGGAGCACAAGAATGGAAGAGGATTTATTTGGAAGAGTGCACATGTAATTGGCTGGTATTTTTAGTGCTCCGTGAGTTGATACGAGCTCCAGCAATGTACAATTTATCTCCTTTGTCCTTGAGTATTTCAAGAGGTTTTTGAAGACAGAAAAATACAGCAAGATTTACATCCGGATGGAAACCTGAGAATATTTGTAAATGGAGGGGGCATAGGATTGCCAATTGACCAGGAAATAAAATGGACAGTCCTGTACTATCTTTCATTTGAACCAATAGCTAACAGTTATGTACCAATGCTTCCATTTCTTGCAGCCATAGCTCAGTATCAGAACACATACTTTTTATGTCAAAGGTCTTGGGTTCAATCCCTGACATCTCAAGATGGTGCTGAGAATTCTTCTATCTGAAATCTTGGATAACTGCTGCCTATGTATGGGTAGACAATATTGAGCTAGATGGACCAATAGTCTGTTTTAACAGCTTACAATATTTTTTTAGTTATACTCCACATTACTTTTGCACTTGGTTTTAATTCCAGAGTACAGATAGATGAAAAGTTAGTTGGGTTCGCAAATTCAAAACAAATTCAAAACAAATTCACACTTCCTGGTAGGGGTGTGCACGGACCCCCCGGATCGGATCGGGACCCGGATCGGGACCTCCAATTTTGTCCCGGACCAGTTCGGACAAAATCGGAGGCCCCCCGGACCGGATCGAGTCCGATCCCGATCCAAAAATCGGAAATTTTTGGATCGGCCGCCATTTTTTTCCCCATAGACTTGCATTTCAATGCAAGTCTATGAGGAAAAAATGGCGGCGGGTGGGTAAGGGGGGGCCTAACTCCCTCCCCCCCCGGGGCCGTCTGCTGTGGACGGCCCCGGCAGGTAAACCCCCTCCCCCGCGCTCCCTACCCCCCCTGGGGCTGCCTGCTTCCATCCGCTGGCGCCCGCGGGCGCCAGCGGATAGAAGCGGACGGCTCCGGGGGGGGGGGTAAGCCCCCTTCCCCGCCACTTACCTTCTCGGCACGTCCGGCGCCGGCGGCTACTACCAGCGGGCTCCGCGGCCTACTCTCGAGTAGCGCGCCGGGTGATGACATCACCCGGCGCGCCACCCTGGAGCAGGCCGCGGAGCCTGCTGGTAGTAGTAGGCGCCGGCGCCGGACGGGAGCCGCCGGGCCGGGCAGGTAAGGGCCCCCCTCCCCCCTCCCCCCTCCGCGCGCCCCCTCCTCCCCTCCACGCACCCCCTCCTTACCTTTCCGGCCCGGCGGCTCCCGTCCGGCGCCGGCGCCTACTACTTCCAGCAGGCTCCGCGGCCTGCTCTAGAGTAGTGCGCCGGGTGATGTCATCACCCGGCGCGCCATCCTAGAGCAGGCCGCGGAGCCTGCTGGGAATAGTAGGCGCCGGCGCCGGACGGGAGCCGCCGGGCCGGAAAGGTAAGGGCCCCCCTCCCCCCTCCGCGCGCCCCCTCCTCCCCTCCACGCACCCCCTCCTTACCTTTCCGGCCCGGCGGCTCCCGTCCGGCGCCGGCGCCTACTACTTCCAGCAGGCTCCGCGGCCTGCTCTAGAGTAGCGCGCCGGGTGATGACATCACCCGGCGCGCCATCCTAGAGCAGGCCGCGGAGCCTGCTGGGAATAGTAGGCGCCGGCGCCGGACGGGAGCCGCCGGGCCGGAAAGGTAAGGGCCCCCCTCCCCCCTCCGCGCGCCCCCTCCTCCCCTCCACGCACCCCCTCCTTACCTTTCCGGCCCGGCGGCTCCCGTCCGGCGCCGGCGCCTACTACTACCAGCAGGCTCCGCGGCCTGCTCTAGAGTAGCGCGCCGGGTGATGACATCACCCGGCGCGCCACCCTAGAGCAGGCCGCGGAGCCTGCTGGGAATAGTAGGCGCCGGCGCCGGACGGGAGCCGCCGGGCCGGAAAGGTAAGGGCCCCCCTCCCCCCTCCCCCCTCCGCGCGCCCCCTCCTCCCCTCCACGCACCCCCTCCTTACCTTCCCGGCCCGGTGGCTCCCGTCCGGCGCCGGCGCCTACTACTACCAGCAGGCTCCGCGGCCTGCTCTAGAGTAGCGCGCCGGGTGATGACATCACCCGGCGCGCCACCCTAGAGCAGGCCGCGGAGCCTGCTAGTAGTAGTAGGCGCCGGCGCCGGACGGGAGCCACCGGGCCGAGAAGGTAAGTGCCCCCCTCCTCCCCCCCCCGCTGTCCACTTTCATCGGCGGGCGCCCGCTGGCGCCCGCCAATGGAAGCGGCGGTGGGCGCCAGTGGGCGCCCGCCGATCCGCCGATCCGCCGAACCGGTTCGGAGCTTTTTCGGACCGGTTCGGATTGGATCGGCCGATCCAGCTGCGGGATCGGAAATCGGATAATTTATCCGATTTCCCACTGGACCGGACTCGGATCGTGGATCGGGTCCGATCCAGTGCACATCCCTACTTCCTGGACCTATGCACATACCAGAATGGGAAAATGTGAATTAAAAAATCATGTTAAGGGAAACTTTCAGTTTCTGTTTCAACTGACCACAGGTCAGCATTACATCTGAACTCTAAACTATGCTTAATGTGAACAACAGTTTGTTGAAACATGCCAACTCCATAATTCATGTTTTGAAGTTGGCTTGTTTCAAACAAAATGTAGTTCAGATTAGAACAGTTTGTTGGGTTTACATGAGACAAAAAGATTTGATTACTCAAACATGAAAATGAAATCTTTGAAGCTGCTCCTTGTGACTGTACTACAGAAGGTCAACTTGGCTCATTTCTGTCACCGTAAACTATTGTTTATAATTGTGGAGCAGAGGGCAACAAATTATGAGACGAGATTAAATATGGACCAGTTTTATTAAAGATCTGCAAAGGAGAAAGGCCTATGTGGGCATATCTCATGGCTGCTGTACTGGCCATGTATTTCATTGGGCAAGCCATTCACAGCCCATGGGATGGCGCCTACCTACTTGCCACCTCACTGGCTTGCCCCTCCTGTGGTAGGGAGGCCTTCCAGTTTCACCCTCCTCATGCCGCATGGCTCCGAGTGGGTGAGGAGTGTTGGCCTCAAATGTAACCCTTATCCTGCCAACTAGTGCCATAGGGCTCCCAGTTGCAAGCCTCAGGTATTACCGATCACCACAGTGGGGCATGTGAATTCCCACCAATACCCCACTCGCTTGAGATGCCCACACCTACCTGCCAATGTGACCAGATTAAAGGAATTGAGTTAACCTATTTAATACTCCTAAGCTGTTTTACGGTATGGAGTAGGCAAAAAACCCTCATAAACAATTTAGATTATGAGCAAAAAAATCCTACTTGGTTTCCGAAAGAACAACCAGCAAGCCCACACTGCCTCCAGGGAGGGAGGGAGCTGCACATCAAAGAGGAGGCTGTGAGGGGTGAGACTAGCTATATAGTCTCCCAGTCCCCTCCCAGCCCTGATGGTACCACCGTGGGTCCGCCAATGGCAGGCTTTCACATCCCATCATGCCACCCCACCGCAACAAGCCTTGTGTCCAAATGCAGCCAATTTGATAAGTTTGTCTATCAAACTGTTGTAGATGTTGGAGAAATCTGCAGCAGAATCAAATGAGTTTGCATCCTTATGGATCTGACCATGGATTGCATATCAGACTGGCTTTCCCTGAGGTGCATGGATTTGTGGACTGCTTTTTAAAAATAATAATTAAAAAAAACTTTCTGGAATTTTAGGAAAATTTAGACATAGAAAAATATGTATAATAATAATATTAATAATAATATAACCTACCTGCCAGAAATGAACATTTTCCCCTTAAAAACATGAAAATGTGAATTTGCATGGGGGGATTTGCACATTTTTGTAAGTGTGAATCGGTACAAATGTGAATTGGCACAAATTCAGGAAATTGGGGAAAAAAACCAATTACATCTATTAGTGGATGATGGAATGAAAGGCACCTGACAATCCCTGAAATGCAGACAGAACAGATTTCACGAAATCCATACATTTCTAATTGTAATATCGTATGGACTCTTCATGACTTGAGTTCTTCATTCATTCATCCTCTTCATCAAAATAATTACAGGATTAGAATTAAACCTCAACAGCCACACTTCAATCACACTCATTAGTACACACAATCAAAAACCTGATTAGAAAGGTTTTTAAGCATATCTTGAATGAAACACAGTGGATTGAGTTTGTTCACATTTTCATTGATGTCAGAATTGTAGTTCTGAACAGCCCTTAATTGGCACTCTTCAATTTTCCAAACTATGTGTTTGTGCAAAGGAGAAGAAAAGTACAACATCAGTCTCAAGTATCCATTATATATATAAAAAAGGGGGGGAAAGGTCATAAAGGTGTTTCTAAAGAAATATAATGAAGTGTTTGTCATCACTGTTCTGAGAAGTGAAAATGTTGTATATGTTAATAGGCTGTAATGACCATTAGGCATGTCAGCTGTTCTCTAATTCGCTATTTAACTAAAATAAGATGATGTTACTAGATACTCATCATACTTGGTCTCATGAAGTCCTTTTATTTCGTACATATTTTACTCCACGGCTGTTGCAGTAAATGATGGGCGTATCTGTAATTGTTTGAATTAAAAGAAGAGAGCTGCCACTAAATTTTCCCCAAAGAGATGAAAATTAAAGTTCTTGACCAGAAGAATTACCAAAGCATTTTAAATAGGCTGACCATATGGAAAGGAGGACAGGGCTCCTGTATCTTTAACAGTTGCATTGAAAGGGGAATTTCAGCAGGTGTCATCTGTAGGCATGCAGCACCAGGTGAAATTCCCTCTTCATCATGACAGTTAAAGCTGCAGGAGCTATATTAGAGTGACCAGATACAAAAGGGGGCAGGACTCCTGCAGCTTTAACTGTTGCGATGAAGAGGGAATTTCACCAGGTGATGCATATATAACAGTGATACCTGTTGAAATCCCTTTTTAATACAACTGTTAAAGATACAGAAGCTTTGTCCTCCTTTTCATATGTTCACCCTATTTTTAAAGGAACATCTCCAAACACACACACACAAACACGTTTGAACAGATTTGCTATGTCAAAGTTGATGTTGTTTAATGGGTTTAGCCAATAGAAAATCCACATATTTGTGACCTTTCCAATACACCTCACCTCAGGAAAAATGTATATATTAGGGGAAAATGTGCACAAAATGCATATATATATTTGAAAAAAAATGTTTGTACAAAACATTAAAAGTGTGTATACATTAGGAAAAATGCCCCCCAAAAACATGAATTTCTGTACAGATCTTTTAAAATAAAAATAAAACACACTGCAAGCTTGCGCAGAAACAGGACAGAATGACTGACAAGAAAAGAAAAGAAAAGAAGGAAGGAAGGAAGGAAGGAAGGAGAAGCCCTGACCTCCTGAGCTGAGTATCATCAGAGGTCCATAAAAAGCTGGGGAATCCACCAGCTGTAGACAGAGCCATGATCTCGGTGGCAGCGGGAGGAGGGGGTTTGAGTAGGGAATTCCTCCTTCACCACCACCCATGACTCCCAGCCACTGTGGAAATCTCCATGGTAGCTCCTCTCCGAGGATAGTTTTGTGACCTCAAATGGGGATGGGGAGAAGAGGAATGGGGATGCAGAGCTACGTAGGTGGACTAGATGTCTCATAACCTTCTCTAGCTCAGAGATCAAAGGCTTCCATCTAATGAGCATCAGTCCTCTAGGATTGTACTCTAATGGTCCAGATCTGATGGAGAAATACTCCATACAGTAAGCAGAGTGGATTAAACTAGCTACCAAATTTTGTTTAAACAAAATTATGGACAGTCCGGTCATTTACTGTATCAATCATGAAATAAAAAGAAGTATGATACAGAAAGGCTTAATGAGGCAAAGTATGATGAGTAGCCAGTAATGTCATCGTATTCTAGTTAAATACAATGTCGGATAAAAGCCAACATCCCTAATGGTCATTATAGCCTATTATCGTATACAGCAATTTTACTTTTGAGAGCAGCGATGACAAACATTATTTGTTATATTTCTTCAACAAAAGCCTTATAATTTTCTCCCTTCCTTTTTTAGAGAAGTGACACTTAGCATTGATCTTGCTCTTTCAAGGGGTGTGTGGGAGGGAAGTCAGTTCCTGCTTGGAGAAATAAGTGGGATTTTTTTTAAAATAGGCAGTGCTTATTTATTTATTTATTTATTTATATACTTATTTATTTATTTTCTTTTTTTTTTTAGAAATATAAGGTTTCATTATAACTCCCTTAAAAGGAAAAAAAGAACTTTAGAGGAACTGTATTCAGACTATACTAAGTGGTTGAATTCACCAGGTGAGCTTGGATAGGAGTACACTGAAGGAGTCATGTCCATCTGCTCTAATGTAGACCTGCCAATCCACATGTACGCCATGATCACTTGCAAGGGAGAGCTTTAGGTCTGATTTTGGTGAGGCTGCAAATCCATTCTAGGATGCACTGAGAACCAGCCTATACTATAAATTAACAGGGGATAAGGTTCACCACGTTGGGCACCTCCACTAGAGTTTCTGCTGTTTCTGATAGAAACCAGAGATGGGTTCATAATTGGAGCCGCCCCCCTCCATGGCTTCATGCATTCAGCTGTTACATGCATGGGCATCCATGCAATTTGGAATTGGGAACAATGCCGAACCGGGCTCCAAATTGCATGGAATCCTACACATGGTACATGTGGACACTGATGGGCTGGACTACATTGTGATGGAGCAGCAGTTTAGCCCCATTCCAGTCCATGTGTGAGTCCCACCACTTAGTATAATGCCTGGATATGGCTAGTATGAGAGCCTAGAATATCTTTCTCCAACCTTTATTAGTCTAGATGATTGGCCTTCAACTCCTTTTAGTCTCAGTTAGCATGGCAATTGGCCAGGAATGCTGGGAAATGTAGTCCAAATACCTGATGGACACAGGTTGAGGAAGTCTGGGTTAGAGTCTATCTTCCAAGGCTTCAATCCTTTCTACAAATACATGGGGTTATGCCTCAATCTACTCATTGTGGCTTACATCTGAGTAGGCATGCATTGGATTGTGTTTATAGGCTTCTTTCCTCTTACATCCATCTTTTTTTACTTTACAAGTGTGTGTGTGTGTGTGTGTGTGTGTGTGAACAACCCTTTTATTGTTTCAACAACATTTGTTCAATGTACAAGCAGCTTTGTAGTTCTCGTCTTATCTCTCTACCTCAGAGCAATCCAGTAAAATAGGTTGCATGTTAAAGGTGAACAAGAATTCACACCATTTCCAAACATGGTTGTTTTAAAAAAGACCTGCACTTTCTTTTTTAAAAAAAATTTCAATGTCAAGGGTTTTTCATTATTAGTACATTTTGAGACACCCTGTTTAAGTTTAATTTCTCTGATTCAGGCTGCATTCCTATACACACCTGGAGTAAGTGTATGACTACAGTACATATGCAGTCTAAATCTAACAGCATTCATAATTCTGAATGTTGAGAAACACACACACACACACACACACACAAATCAGGTTTAGAGAATATCAGTTCACATTTTTATAGGCAAAAAAAAAAAAAGAATTCAGAAATGTGCCTGATCATTACTTCCTGAAATGTGTTGGAGTCTACTCAGAGTACCAATTAAAAACTGTTTCCTTGATTCTCCCAAAGAGAAACTCAAGTGTGAAACTGCTGAGCAACAATTAATTATTTGATTACTTAATGTATTATATTTCTATACCACTCATTTGCTGTAAAGCTCTCTGGGTGGTTAAGTAATAGCTTAAAACCATAAGATACAATAACACAGAAAAAGTAAATATATAACAAAGATCTAACAATGCACTAACATGCCCCCCCCCCACACACACATATATATATATATATATATATATATATATATAAACTGAAGATCTGAAAAGTCTAGGAAAATAAATAAAAAGGTCTTCACCTGGCACTAAAAAGACCACGATGTAGGCGCTGTGTGAGCCTCTCTATTGGGAAGTTTAATTCTAGCTGTTTAGGACTCAATCAAGACAAGAGTTTCTCTCCTGCTGCAGGTGTTAGATTAGTAGCTAAGAGTCCATATTTCACCAGTTAGTGCTGATATGTTATTGTGCTATTTTGTATATTTTGTGGAAACTTACAAGCTACTGTGTCAGACTCACTGGGAAAGGAAAATCATTACAATTCAATCATACATACAATTCTTATCATATATGAGTTTTATAGCAGTGTATAAAATACACAGGGTTATCATTATTCCCCCCACCTACCCCAGATTGAACAATTGCTTCATAGAAATTAGCTTTTGATATTTGTTGTTATCACAACCTTTTAAAAACATTTATATGTGATAACCATGAGATAGGCAAACCACTGAGATAGCATATGGAATGAATGCTACATACACGGAAGCTAATTCTGTGGCAAAAAAGAGATTAGGAGGATGCAGATATTGAGAAAGGCAATTAAAATGAATTTCAGCTGAGGAGGCTTATCCTAATACAAACTACAGTCAAGTCAAATAAGTATGTTCCAACCCTGACAAGCTCTTGCCTGAGATAAGGAAGATTGCAAAAGATTTTTTCTTTTAAAAAAGTTGTTCATTGTGATTTTGCCCTAGACAGACAGACTACCTGTTTGGGCAGGCACCTTGACTCCCCTACCCAATTTCTAAAGAACTAAACTTGTGTTATCCTTGGATTTTGTTCCCATGCTTTAGTCAATGGGGAGGGGGTTTCTCCCATTTGAGATGTGCAGATTCTCTATTTGAATGAAATGATTAAAAAACAAAGAGGAAAAAAAACGGAGAGTGATCCAAACAGAGCTCTGAAGTGAAGTATGGAGAATTTTGATGTGCTTTAACATTTTTGATTCTCCCATCCCTAGCACATCTCACTATTCCAGTATCTTCTATGATGCCTTCTGAGACTCACATGCACATCCTCTAAAAAGAAAAGAAGGACATGTCTTGCCTGAGTACATTGCTTTCTCTAATTTCTGTTTATGCAGATTCGATCAGATTAATTCCTTGACTAAGCTTTCCTTAAAGGAGAGACAACCTGGGTTAAAAACCAATGACTGGATTGATATTGACTTTAGGCTGCAACAGAAGGGCCAGGAAACAGATATTCATCTACTCTTATGCATGTAGGACAGCTCTGGGACCCCCATGTAAGCAAGAAGCAAGTGGTGCTAGAAAAGGGAGTCAAGATCAACCATCCAGGGTTCCTTGCAGGCGGAGCGAGCGGAAATAATGAGACGACACATAGTATATGGATTCAAATCTGGGCCACATTTTATTGAAATCTACAAAGGAAGCACTGGGCGGGCCCTAACTTCGTCATAACTCTAACTGGCGATAATGGGCGAAACATTCTAGGCCTGGCGAATGGCGTTACTTTGCTCGCCACCCCCAGGCCTACCCCTTTCAGGGAGGGGAGGCCTTCCCGTGTCGCTCCCCCCTGGGCCATAACCTGGGTGGAGAGAGGTGAGTTGTCCTCACAGATGAGCCCTATCCCCCCGCCAAGGCCACAAAGCCCTTAGCGGAAGGCCCTCAGGCATCACCTGTCACCAGCTAACAGTGCCACTGAATGATCACCATCCCTTATGGCTAAATGTGCCCGCCCCTAACGCCCTTAAAATGCGACCAATTAACTAAATGAAACCTAAGACACTCTCTGGACTTACAGTGTGAAGTAGGCGAAAAAACATGCAACCAAAGCCAATCAGGGTACATGAAAAATTCCTACTTGGCCCCCAATAGGGCGACCGGATAACCCACACTGCATACGGGAAGGAGGGAGGGAGCTGAAACGAAAGAGGCCGGGGGGCTGGCAAGAGCCGCCTAATAACGGCGCTGCTTCTCCGTCCCCCGCCTGTGGCGCCAGATGGCCTCCTCCAATGGGGAGCAGGCACGTCTCCGTGTCCGCTCCCTGCCCGCAACAGCCCCCCCCTGCGGCCACGTGACCGGGACATGGGAAGGACACATCTGCAAGATCCGTGTTTTGCCTGTGCTTGTATTTTGGAGCAAAACAACATAGGCCAGCACCTGAAAGGGAAATAGATGATAGGCAAAGCTGCCAAGGTGAATCCAGCAGCAGCAGGGCTGGCATCCAAGGTAAGCATGGTTGGACACCTGCTGAGGGCCCACACCCCAGCAGGGCCCTACTGATAAGAACATCCAGATTCACTCTGCTTCTTCACTATTGTAATCTCCTTGTTCTCCTAGCTCTCACTCTGGCCCTGACAACATTGGCGTAAGGAGGAGGAGCAGTAGATATAGAAGTTGTAGAAGTAGAAGCAAGGAAGTTGTAGAAAAGATGAGGAAGAGGAGTAATACGAGATGGTGACCATGATGGCGAGGAGGGGGGCATGGAGGAGTCTTGCTCAAGGGCCCTCAAAATCTTGGAGTTGGCGCTATCCAGCAGCACCTCTTGCAACTCACAATCCGCAACCGTATAGCTCTACCTACCCACCCCATTTCCTTGGATAGGGTTATCACCTCTTAGGCTTTGGCCTAAGGATTTCATCAGCCCAGGATTTCATCAGCTAACTTCCATTATGAAACTTGAATCTTGGGTCTTGGAGTTTTGCAAAAGTGTTATTTTGAACAGTGTTAATTTAGGATGGCTGTGGGACAGGATTTCTCACCCAATTTAATCCCTTGAAAAATTGGAAATCTGCTAATTTCTTTGGGGGGGGGGCTTTTATGCAATATTTTATCTTTCAGAATGAGTATTTCACTTTTTTGTTAGGTTTTTTTTAAAAAAAATGAGAGGAAATATTGCACAATAAATAGTTAAATATGGCAAAGCAGAGAGTTATTCCCCAAATGTTTCAGTGAATTTCCAATTTCAAATTGGGGGAGGAATACCGTCTCCCCAATTCCTTCCTAGATTATTCAGTTGTCCTGGGCCTTCACTTCTGCAGCTCCACTCCTTTATAGGTGGGTCATATCAAGACCCTTTTCCATGAATCTCCTGTTTTAGGATCCTCGAGACCTGGTAGTTCTACTTTTGGGGGTTTGAAGGGTTCAAATTGTTTTTGAGTTATGTCCTTAGAGTGGCATATGATTGTATCCCAAATGGCTAACATGGCATCTTTTGTTACTAGGAAGTGATGTGTGGGATTCCATGATGGATGGAAGTAGGAGGTGAAGGAATTTAGGGACATTATTCCCACAGGATCATGAATAACCTAGCATTATATGGACCAGTAAACGAAAAACTTCTTGCTGAAATAAATTCAGACAAAGTAGGATTTCAATCAAAAGTGAAATTACAGTACCAGCTTTGGTCTCAGGACAAAGATTGGTAATATCAAATATGTCTCTGGTCCCAGGAGAAAGACCGATAGACAGTGAAATTCTTTCTTCTTCTATAGATTTGGCTTGCTTGATTGAAGATTTCCAGCTCTCCTTGGTCATTGATCCAACTGATTATGGTTGAAGATGTTGAGTAAACAAAACTGCACACCACACCACACTGACAAGAGACTCAGCTAGCTTGTAATCAAGACTATAATGAGGGATTTATTTGTTCCTTTCTCCCTGGGCTGGCCCATCATTACATGTTCATTAAGGAATAATTGTCATTGATCGACAGCCCTACATCTGGATGTTGGTAAGAGAAACGGGGCTATTAGACCTTCACCATCTCAAACAAGTGCATGCCACAAACAATAAGGTAGATTAATGAGAAGAATTAAGCTAAAGGAGAGTTACATTATGGACCATTTTCCTGTCTTATTTTATTTATGATTATAGTCAACTTTGTAGCATTGCAGGGACCTTCAGAAGGGAAAAAAATATAACCAAGTGAAACATGTCCAATACCTCAGGCTATGTTGCTTCAATGTTCTAACCCTCAGCTGCTGATGGTCATAATTTTTAATGTGGCAGACATAATTGGGCTAGGAGATCTGAGATTACAATGATGCATTTAGTGTTATGACCTTTTCGTTTCTTACGTGTCCTCAAATGCTACTTCATCATAACGTATTTGTGTTTGGGATTGTTTTTTCTTTCTTTCTTTTCTTGGCAACACACATATTAAACTCAAAACTGTCCCATCCCACTAGTTAGGATCTGAAGCCTGGCAAATTGCATAAACCTGTTTCTGCAAATAAACTTTTGAAAAGTCACCATGCATAGATAATTGTGTCACCGAGAGGTGCTCATTTATTGTTTGATGGGCCATCTGTTTTTTATAAAACTCTATGTAATAAAGAGCAATGATAATAGGTAGATGTAATCCATGGGACTCAGTGCAAAAGCACATTATTGCTTGAAACCATTGGTTGCCTTTTCCCAGGCAATGCTGGAAGTCAGAGATCAGTGATGAGATAGCTAAGCCTTATTAACTTCAGTTCCCAAGATTCTACAGGGGAAGTCATGAAAGTTAAACTGGTATAAGAGACATATCTTTGTTAAGTAGATAGGGTCTATCTAGACTAGATGGGCATTACCACTTGACAATCGTTTTTTAAAAAAATATCAATCTCTTAGGTTGTGGGGGGGGGGGGGGGACTTATAGGAAATCCAGTTCAGAGAAGGAATATGCTCACCACAAAAGAAGAAGAGGAAAACCAACATATTTTTGGAAAGTCCAAAGCATTAACTTGGATCTTTGTCCTGTTACTAGACAAATGGATCCCAGTGAGAGTGTTCTCTAATAGCGTTGCTTTACATTTAAGAAAATTATCTGAACAATTTTAATCCAACCTGGAGAAGAATATGAGACTCATAATTTTCTTGGATATGAATATTGTGGCCCTCAAGACTCATATCCAGGACCCAGCCCAGTGAAATTAATTTGCATGTTTAATAGAAGCACAAGGAAAAGGAACACATTTAATAACTTTGAAATTAGACAAGATCTGTAAAGTTATAAATAGTGACTGTTGATTCTGTGCAAATAATAGAACACAACTCCCCCACCACCACACACACATCTGGTGGATTTTGTCCCATTTAGCTCAATGTTTCCAGGGAAGCCCATCTGAAACAGCTGTGTTTACTAAAAGTATGAAGTATAGTCAAGTCCAATGAACTTAGCAAGTCAAGGCAAGGCAGGAACCTGAGCAGATTCATGCTGGTTTAAGCTAACTAAGGGAGAACTGTTGTCTCAGCAACATGCAGAGGTCTCCTGAGGCTTAATGAATGCTGGCTGATCTGGGCTTGCAGTTAATCACACACCCCTCTAGGAAGATGTCTATCTCTTAAAAGGTCATTGCCTGATTCTGCAATTGCTGGCTGCTCTGGCATCAGATATTGATAACTTAATTGTGGGTGGGGATGCCCTCTGTGTCCATAGAGCCAAATGATCTGTCCTGGAAGGTCTTTGGGAGACAGAAAATGGCTCACTGGATGATGTTTACTCCACCTTCAAGTCCTCTTCTGAGCCAGAGGAGGGAATCAAGGTTAGAGAACATGACAGACCTGTTGCAAAGCTCAAGCATATTGGGAAATGATTATCCAAGCAATATCATGCTTTACTAATGGGAATGTACTATAGATCTCCTTATTTGACATACCAGATATAGTCCCTAGGGGAAATAAAAAAGGATGTAGTATTAAATGCACCAGTGTTTGCTAGACAGGTTTATACTCGTTACTGGGAATGTAAGAAAATACCTTCAATGCAAGAATGCCTGGGAATGTCATGGGAGTATACTTTTATTAGTGAAATCGACAGCATTCCACAAATGCTTGCATGTGTTTCAATGTGTTAATGACATATGAAGCCCAGTAGATGTGTGTGTGTGTGTATCATTGATTTATGATCAATCTGATTGAGTAAACCCTACAGTACATAGAGGGGAATACTTTGCTTTGAATAAATGTATTTCATCTTAGAGAAAATCATGTATATATGGAGTGTATGTTTTAATTTGTATACTCATTTATTTTTATTAAAATGAAATAAATGAAACATTTTTGTGGGAATAGGATGATGCAGATGGCCAAGTTACCCCAGGGAAAGAGAGTTTAACCCATGACACTTTAGTTGCCTGCCTGGACTCATAGTGTTATATCCACTCAAATGAGCAAGAGCTGTGATAAGGAAGCAAATTGGAGATGTGCATTATGTAGGCTGACCATCTGAAAAGGAGGACAGGGCTCATGTAACTTTAACAGTTGTAGAGAAAAGGGAATTTCAGCCAGTGACATTTGTATGCAATTCGTTCCTGGTGAAATCCCCTCTTCGTCACAACAGTTCAAGTTGCAGGCACTATACTAGAGTGACCATATACAAAAGAAGGCAGGGCCCCTGCAACTTTAGCAGTTGTGATGAAGAGGGAATTTCACCAGGAACTAATTGCATACAAATGACACCAGCTGAAATTCCCTTTTCTCTACAACAGTTAAAGTTACATGAGCCCTGTCCTCCTTTTCAGATGGTCAGCCTAGCATTATGATTATATTATAATTATAAATATTATAAATATAAGATTATATGCAGGGTTGTTTTTATGTTGTTGTTTTGACTAGCACACTAATTGGTATTTCTTTCATTGTTTATCTATATCTATATATCCCACAATATTACATCATTATTCACCTCTTCAGGTTTCTAACCCGAAAGACACTCCAAAGCAACGCAACACAAAAAAGGAAAAAGCAAGTCCCCCCCCCTCTATTTCCTAATGTTGTTGGACCCAAAGTTATTAAAATATCTATCAGAGTCTTGTTTCCCTGCTGTCCTTATTTGTGCATGAGAACCATCAAGAAAATCCTGCAGCCATATTTGCCTTTTCTCCTTGGGTTACTACACTGCATAAGTAATTTTGAACGCACATGTAACCATAGAGAGATGTTGGTGATATTGAATAATGCAGCTGTGGATAAGGAGAGGTGAGAATCCTTTAATAAGGATTTGCCCAAATTCACAATGTTCTCCATATTCGGGCCAAAAAGAATTAGAAATTAAACAACCAAAATGAAATGTGGGAGAAATCACAACTGAAAGATTAGTCCATTCAGGTCCAGGTTTTGAGGATTTTGTCTTCACAACACTTACTGCACTTGTTATGTGCAGGGTATTGAAGTTTGTGTGTGTGTGTGTGTTTGGATTCAGTCTTCTTAGAAACCTGATCTTCTGAAACTCCTTACTTCAGTGCTGGAGACCAAATTCCATTCTTGCATGGGATTCTTAGTTTGTTTGTTTATTTATTTACACCATTTACCCACCCAACAACAACAAGTAATCTGGACGGACGCAACTGATACAGAACACAAGGTAAACTGAGTGTGCATTGGCAAAAATTATGCTTACAGAAGTTTCCAGGATTCCATCTCCAAGCTTATTCTGACTCGAGTCTGTATCAGATTGCTTTGGTTTCTGTTTCATTCTTTCATATGAAAATATGTGCATGTTTATGCCTATTTTTCCATAGGTGTGCATCAATTGTGCAGATCTTTGAAATATATTTATTGTTATTTATGTATTTACGACATTCATATTCCACTTTTTTTTTCTTCCAAGGAACCCAAGGCAGTATATATAATCCTCCTCTTCTCCATTTCTATCCTCACAACAACAAGCCTGTGAGGAAGGTTGGGCTGAGAATCTGGGACTGGCCCAAAGTCGCCCAGTGAGCTTCCATGGCCAAGTGGGGACTAGAACCTGGATCTCCTGATTCCCAGTCCAACACTCTAACCACTACGCCACACTGGCTTTATGCATTGTGAATCACATTGTAAATTTGAAAATGTACTGACTTTGACAGCAGATTGTGTCTGAGTCCATGTTTGGTTTTGAAGGTGTGAATTGGCTAAATCTTGATCAAAAGTAAACTGAAACCGATTTTGCAGACAGCCCTACAATAAACTACTATTTTGATTTTCCTGTTTATGTTGACACATCCATAACACAACTTTAAGTTAACTTTAGGGGCATTTAATTGTTTACTGTATTTTTTACCTGGAAGCTAGGCAAGAGTTTAAATCCTCCCTTTGTTTCCATTTCCATTGAAGAGATTAAAATAATTAAGTGCTTATTAGCCTGGAGCTGGCCTTTTTCTAAAGAGCCTTCTTATATAATTGGCAAGCTGCCACTTTGCCATTCCTGACTGCCACTCAGTTTAGATGCTCTAAAGGAGAATAAAAGGCCATTGCTTTAATCATACAGGGAACAAGTCTTGTTGACCCAACCATCAATGCTGGGAAGGCTAAACACTCTCTTATGACTAATCCTTCATCATAAGCAACAGCTAATAAATTAACTTATGATAGAAATACCAAGGAATACACAGCCAAATGTAGGGCAGTGTCCTCCTTCCCCTTCAGTTTGACCTTGCCAATTATTAACATACTACATTACATGAAACATCTTTATTGATTGTTTTCTTTTAAAGCTGCAGAAATGTTCCATGTAAATCCATTCTCCTGCTCAGCTGAGACAGCTTGAGCAGGAAAAAAATGGTAGTTGTGGTGAGGAGCAGGGGAAGAAAGGCCTCACGTGTTGGCACATGTGGGTCACGTGAGGTGAGGGAGGGGCTGAGCTTATAAAGGCTGGCCCCGCCTAGTGTCAGCTTCTCTGGTTCTTCTGGCCCCCATCCTCCCTCTCTTCTTCTAATATGGGACTTGGCCAGTCACTCCCTTTGTAGGGAGGGCTGAGCAGGATTTTTTTTCTTTCCCATAAATGGTGGGGAGGTTTTTTGCCTTTTCCATAATGGTGGTTTTATTAGGAGGGTGGATAAATAGGTTGACTAGTTAGCAGGATGTGCAGGAATTTACTATAGCAGAATAAGGACGGTGACCACTCTGGCACCTTTTGGTGATTGGCATATCCAGAGATCCTGCTCTACGTTAGTTTTATGGCTTCTGTGTCAGGATATGGTATGCCTTTGGAGATCTTTCTGCCTCATCTACTTAAAGTTTTACGGCTTAGAGTGGGGGTGAGGTGGGGCAGTCTCCCCCACACTTTCAAAGTGTTGCATAAAACAGGGGCCAGGTTTACCCGACTCCTGGCTAAGGAGAGTGGCTCGCCTATAAAGCCAAGCAAGTTGCCTGAGATCAGGACATATAGATTCCCGCATGTTCACATGCGGATCCAGGAAGGGGGTGAATCACCCTTGTTTTTTAAATAAAAAGGCCCTAGTTTATTCCAAGCTCTGGCGTCCGTGTTACATGTTTCCTTCTCCACTTGCAAAGTACAATCCACTCTAATGCCATGTTTGCTTCCTTAAAACTGATAAAAGTGTCTAATAAATAGGGGTGTGCACGGACCCCCCGGATCGGATCGGGACCCGGATCGGGACCTCCAATTTTGTCCCGGACCGGTTCGGACAAAATCGGAGGCCCCCCGGACCAGATCGAGTCCGATCCCGACCCAAAAATCGTAAATTTTTGGATCGGCCGCCATTTTTTTCCCCATAGACTTGCATTGCAATGCAAGTCTATGAGGAAAAAATGGCGGCGGGTGGCTGAGGGGGGCCTAACTCCCTCCCCCCCCCCGGGGCCGTCCGCTGTGGACGGCCCCGGCAGGTAAGCCCCCTCCCCCGCGCTCCCTACCCCCCCTGGGGCCGCCCGCTTCCATCCGCTGGCGCCCGCGGGCGCCAGCGGATAGAAGCGGACGGCTCCGGGGGGGGGTAAGCCCCCTTCCCCGCCACTGCTTACCTTCTCGGCCCGTCCGCTCCCGTCCGGCGCCGGCGGCTACTACCAGCGGGCTCCGCGGCCTACTCTCGAGTAGCGCGCCGGGTGATGACATCACCCGGCGCGCCACCCTGGAGTAGGCCGCGGAGCCTGCTGGTAGTAGTAGGCGCCGGCGCCGGGACGGGAGCCGCCGGGACGGGAAGGTAAGGGCCCCCCTCCCCCCTCCGCGCGCCCCCTCCTCCCCTCCACGCACCCCCTGCTTACCTTCCCGGCCCGGCGGCTCCCGTCCGGTGCCGGCGCCTACTACTACCAGCAGGCTCCGCGGCCTGCTCTAGAGTAGCGCGCCGGGTGATGACATCACCCGGCGCGCCACCCTAGAGCAGGCCGCGGAGCCTGCTGGTAGTAGTAGGCGCCGGCGCCGGGACGGGAGCTGCCAGGACGGGAAGGTAGGGGCCCCCCTCCCCCCTCCGCGCGCCCCCTCCTCCCCTCCACGCACCCCCTGCTTACCTTCCCGGCCTGGCGGCTCCCGTCCGGCGCCGGCGCCTACTACTACCAGCAGGCTCCGCGGCCTGCTCTAGAGTAGCGCGCCGGGTGATGACATCACCCGTCGCGCCACCCTAGAGCAGGCCGCGGAGCCTGCTGGTAGTAGTAGGCGCCGGCGCCGGGACGGGAACCGCCGGGACGGGAAGGTAAGGGCCCCCCTCCCCCCTCCGCGCGCCCCCTCCTCCCCTCCACGCACCCCCTGCTTACCTTCTCGGCCCGTCCGCTCCCGTCCGGGGCCGGCGGCTACCACCAGCAGGCTCCGCGGCCTGCTGTAGAGTAGCGCGCCGGGTGATGACATCACCCGGCGCGCCACCCTAGAGCAGGCCGCGGAGCCCGCTGGTAGTAGCTGCTAGTGCCGGACGGGAGCGGACGGGCCGAGAAGGTAAGCGCCCCCCTCCTCCCCCCCCCCGCTGTCCACTTTCATCGGCGGGCGCCCGCTGGCGCCCGCCAATGGAAGCGGCGGTGGGCGCCAGTGGGCGCCCGCCGATCCGCCGATCCGCCGAACCGGTTCGGAGCCTTTTCGGACCGGTTCGGATTGGATCGGCCGATCCAGCTGCGGGATCGGAAATCGGATAATTTATCCGATTTCCCACTGGACCGGACTCGGATCGTGGATCGGGTCCGATCCAGTGCACATCCCTACTAATAAATGGGTCTAACATTAACTATTGCTACTTCGATTACTTGTTGGTCTTATACTGCCCCAAATTTTTGGTCAGTCTCGCTTAGAGTGACCATATTAGAAAGGCTGTCAGAGGAGAGTCCTCCATTTGAAGGTTTCTGCTATTGGAAGCTGTTGTCTATCCAAGTCTGGTTTGAAGATAAAGAACCATAAAAAGGGAGAGCAGTGTTCTTGAGGTTGCCTGTCAATAGTGATCACCTTTTTTGTGTCCCCTTTTTTGCTGATGCATTTCCTCTATTTTGTTGATATGTATGCATATACATGATTATACTGTGAGGAAAGTGTGGTCTCCTTTTTAGACTTGTGTACATGTGGGACTGGTAAATGCTCATTCTGCCTTTAGTTTTTTCTCTACTAATTGCCTTTCTAACAGGAGGCGTCATGACCTAATAATCCCATCAGAATTATGTCCATGGGCTGGATCTTCACCAGCATTGACGCAGCGACATCTCATTTGGTGAAATAGAAGCATGTGTGTGTGAGTATGTCCCCCTTTCCCCCACGTGATCCATGATTGGTTGGGTTCACTTCTGCAACTAATCCAGAAAATGGGAGGAGCAGCCCGCGGAAAGAAAATAACACACAGTAAGAAGCCGTGAGGGAAAATAGGGGTGCCTAACAAGATTGGGAAGAGGGGGATATTCACACAAACTAAGCATTTTTAAGGAAGAAATGTCTGCCCCATTGAAATAGCTGGATTCTATAAAACTAAGGGATATACAATACACCTTTTAGGATGAAGGATAACACAGTTGTATAATTCCCCCCCTGAACGTTAGGGTGTGAAGCCTGACAGTTTGCAGCCAAAATAGGTAGATGCCTCAGTATCCTGCTGTGAAAAAGCCATATTTCATTTTTCATGTGCTGTTGTTTGACTACACCCTTCGCTTGATAAATTATTTTAATTCAGAGCATACACTGTTTGAGTACTGGGTCATCGAATGGGTGCATGTCACCTCCTGATGAAATGCCAAACCTCTGAAGTCTGCAGATATTTCATGACAGTTTAAAGATGTGGGGGGTAGGGGTGGGAATTATACAAGTTTATTTCTTATCTCTTGCACTCAGTTTCTCAAGCATCCTATATAGTTATTAATGCTAACCAGCTCTCATCACAACAATTTTATTTCAAGTTGAAAATACAAGTTCAATGCAATAGTAATGATTGACGTTGGGCAATAAATGCTAGGGGTGTGCACGGACCCCCCGGATCGGATCGGGACCCGGATCGGGACCTCCAATTTTGTCCCGGACCGGTTCGGACAAAATCGGAGGCCCCCCGGACCGGATCGAGTCCGATCCCGACCCAAAAATCGTAAATTTTTGGATCGGCCGCCATTTTTTTCCCCATAGACTTGCATTGCAATGCAAGTCTATGAGGAAAAAATGGCGGCGGGTGGCTGAGGGGGGGCTTAACTCCCTCCCCCCCCCGGGGCCGTCCGCTGTGGACGGCCCCGGCAGGTAAGCCCCCTCCCCCGCGCTCCCTACCCCCCCTGGGGCCGCCCGCTTCCATCCGCTGGCGCCCGCGGGCGCCAGCGGATAGAAGCGGACGGCTCCGGGGGGGGTAAGCCCCCTTCCCCGCCACTGCTTACCTTCTCGGCCCGTCCGCTCCCGTCCGGCGCCGGCGGCTACTACCAGCGGGCTCCGCGGCCTACTCTCGAGTAGCGCGCCGGGTGATGACATCACCCGGCGCGCCACCCTGGAGTAGGCCGCGGAGCCTGCTGGTAGTAGTAGGCGCCGGCGCCGGGACGGGAGCCGCCGGGACGGGAAGGTAAGGGCCCCCCTCCCCCCTCCGCGCGCCCCCTCCTCCCCTCCACGCACCCCCTGCTTACCTTCCTGTCCCGGCGGCTCCCGGCCGGCGCTGGCGCCTACTACTACCAGCAGGCTCCGCGGCCTGCTCTAGAGTAGCGCGCCAGGTGATGACATCACCCGGCGCGCCACCCTAGAGCAGGCCGCGGAGCCTGCTGGTAGTAGTAGGCGCCGGGACGGGAGCCGCCGGGACGGGAAGGTAAGGGCCCCCCTCCCCCCTCCGCGCGCCCCCTCCTCCCCTCCACGCACCCCCTGCTTACCTTCTCGGCCCGTCCGCTCCCGTCCGGGGCCGGCGGCTACCACCAGCAGGCTCCGCGGCCTGCTCTAGAGTAGCGCGCCGGGTGATGACATCACCCGGCGCGCCACCCTAGAGCAGGCCGCGGAGCCCGCTGGTAGTAGCTGCAAGTGCCGGACGGGAGCGGACGGGCCGAGAAGGTAAGCGCCCCCCTCCTCCCCCCCCCCGCTGTCCACTTTCATCGGCGGGCGCCCGCTGGCGCCCGCCAATGGAAGCGGCGGTGGGCGCCAGTGGGCGCCCGCCGATCCGCCGATCCGCCGAACCGGTTCGGAGCCTTTTCGGACCGGTTCGGATTGGATCGGCCGATCCAGCTGCGGGATCGGAAATCGGATAATTTATCCGATTTCCCACTGGACCGGACTCGGATCGTGGATCGGGTCCGATCCAGTGCACATCCCTAATAAATGCACCATCAAGATAGAAACTTCAGACATTGCCACACTTTGGAACTCAAAGATCATGCCAACTAGCGTCCATATCAGATTGTGCATTTTCTTTTCTTTTTGCATGCAAATCTGTGTGCATTTTCATTAGGGTGACCAGATAAAATCCAGGTCAGGGCTCCTGTAACTTTAACAGTTGTAGAGAAAAGGGAATTTCAGGCGCTGTCATTTGTATGCAAGTAGTTCCTAGTGAAATCCCCTCTTCATCACAACAGTTAAAATTGCAGGGGCCCTGCCTTCTTTTGCATTTGGTCACTCTAGTATAGTGCCTGCACCTTTAACTGTTGTGATGAAGAGGGAATTTCACCAAGAACTAATTGTATACAAATGACACTGGCTGAAATTCCCTTTTCTCTACAACTGTTAAAGTTACATGAGCCCTGACCTGGATTTTATCTGGTCAGCCTAATTTTCATGCGCATTTCACCCCAAGTATATGCAGCAATACTGCACATCTCTGAACTATGCACATTCTTCTCTGATTAAAGCATATTTATGCGCATCTTTTTTTCAAAAGTTTGCATTTGTATGCTCATTTTTTTTAAAAAAATGTATGAATGCTTATGGAGACATTTGAGGTGGATGTGTCTGTAAATCACATTGCAAGTTTGGAAACTTACCACAGAGTGTGTACATGTTTGTGAACTAGGTACATCCTGATAGAAAATGAACTGAAACAAATTTCTCATACATCCCTAACTAGGCCTAAAACTAGGGGTGTGCATCGGATCGGATCCGATCCACGATCCGAATCCGATCCGCCCCAAAAATCGGAAAATCCGATCCGATCCGATCCGATACACCATCCGATCCGATCCGATCCGATCCGGCGAGGTCCGATCCGGATCGGATCGGATCGGCGGATCGGACGCCATTTTAAATGCGTTTTTCCCATAGCAAAGTATTGTTGTTTTACAAAAACGCCTATAACTTTTTCATTTTTAACGACAGAAGGATGAAACTTGGGCACATTGTACACTGGTTAGGGATAGGTATCTGTGAGAAATTTCAGAAAGATTGGTGCATGCAGTTTGTGGCAATTAATTTTTTAATAAATAACATGGAATGCCTATAACTCGGTCATTTTTAAAGTTACACACATGAAACTTTGCCACATTGTAGGTGGAACCTTGGGACCCATGTGTGTGAAATCCCAGAACCGTGGGTGCTTGCCTGGTGTGGCAATGAATTTTTGAAAAATGGGTAGTAGTGGGGTAAATGCAGTTATGCCTCCCATGTTTTTATTTTTAAAGATACAAACAGGACACTTCGGCACATTACAGGGAACACTTCCCTTGATATGTGTGTAAAATTTCAGACAGCTAGCTCCAGGCATGTGTTGGCAATGAATTGTTGAAAATTGGGTAGCAGTGGGGTAAAATACAGTTTTGCCTCCCATTTTTTTATTTTCAAAGATACAAACGGGAAACTTTGGCACATTGCAGGGAACACTTCACTTCAAATGTGTGTGAAATTTCCGGAAGCTAGGTGCAACATTTTAGTGGGAAACGAACGTTTATTCATGGCATTTCACATGGGATTTATGGGTTGGTTTTAAGAGCTACAAACCTCTAACTCGCTCACATGGCACAGGACCTATGCCCGCTCAAACGCTGGAAATTTAACAAACTTTGGTGCAATGCTTTAGTGGGAAAACAAAGGTTTATGCATGGCATTTCACATGGGATTTATGGGTTGGTTTTAAGAGCTACAAACCTCTAACTCGCTCACATGGCACAGGACCTATGCCCGCTCAAACGCTGGAAATTTAACAAACTTTGGTGCAATGCTTTAGTGGGAAAACAAAGGTTTATGCATGGCATTTCACATGGGATTTATGGGTTGGTTTTAAGAGCTACAAACCTCTAACTCGCTCACATGGCACAGGACCTATGCCCGCTCAAACGCTGGAAATTTAACAAACTTTGGTGCAATGCTTTAGTGGGAAAACAAAGGTTTATTCATGGCATTTCACATGGGATTTATGGGTTGGTTTTAAGAGCTACAAAGCTCTAACTCGCTCACATGGCACAGGACCTATGCCCGCTCAAACGCTGAAAATTTCACAAACTTTGGTGCAATGCTTTAGTGGGAAAACAAAGGTTTATTCATGGCATTTCACATGGGATTTATGGGTTGGTTTTAAGAGCTACAAAGCTCTAACTCGCTCACATGGCACAGGACCTATGCCCGCTCAAACGCTGAAAATTTCACAAACTTTGGTGCAATGCTTTAGTGGGAAAACAAAGGTTAAACTTTATTATTTTAAACCTTCAGGAAAGGGAGGGGGAGGCTGTGTTTGTGTGTGTGTGTTTGACAGCTTGATCCACCAATTGTGCTTTAGAATACATGACTGAATCACCCAATCCTGTGAAGACTTTCTTCAGCCTCCAATCGCAATGCTGGAGGAGGGCACCAGTATATATTCTCTCAGCCCTGCCCTTCTGGCTCTTTGTGGGTTGAACGTGGAGGAGATTAGGGAGTGTTTTGGAGCTGTGTTGGAGAGACTGTATTGATTTGATTGTATTTGGAGGTGGTTTTGAGGAGTTTCTGATCTTTTACTTCAGCTTTTCTTGTTCTCTCTCTTGGCTTTCCTTTCTCTCTTGCCTTTCCTTTCTTAGATAGCACGTTTGTTTGTCTGTGAGTTCAGTTTGTCTTTGCAGTGAGTGTGTTTGTTTGTTCTACTTTCGCTTTCTGAAAAAAACCCAAAAAAATAATAAAAAAATATTTCTATCCTCTCTCTCTCTCTCTCTCTTTCTCTGTGTGTGTGTGTGTGTGTGCGCGCTTGTGAGTGAGTGTGTGTTGCTGGGCTGTGTAGCCTGCTGCTACAAACACAAAAAAAGTCAGCAAAGCACACACTTACACAAAAATAAATAATAATAAAAATAAAATGAAGCGTGGCACTCAAAGGGGGGGTGCTCCCAAGGCAGCATTTGGGAGAGGCCGCTCTGGGCATGGCGCTGCTGCTGCTGCTGCTGGGACCAGCAGCAGGCAGCCTACTTCCACACCCCCAGTTAAACTGAGGCGTTCTCCACTGGGGCAGCAGAAGCAGGCAGAGGCAACTCAAAGTAGTGCCTGCAGGGCACTCTTTCAGCAACATGAGGCAGGTGCTGGGAGCAGCAGTGGGCATGAAGAAGGAGCACTATATTATCCAGCTCCTTCTTTGGTGGGTGAGCCTGTGAACCCGCTGACTGATCTTTTCCCAGATCTTGTGGAAGTCAGCGAGGTTCAGAGTGAGAAGGAGGACTCTGATGTGGGGCAAGAGGAAGAGCAGGCAGCACCAGAGACTTACTCTCCACAATCCGTCCTCTCTTCCACTCATTCCCTTGCTCCTGAGGTGACACCACAGAGCGAAGGCGCCGGCAGGTCGTCTGTGTCACCCCAGAAGCGACAGGCAAGCAAGGTGTGGGACCACTTTGAGGTGGCAGTGGATTCCCGCTTTGCTGTCTGTCGCCACTGCAAGATGTCAGTGAGCAGGGGAAAAATGCCAGGCCACTTCACCACCACGAACCTCACCCGCCACATGCAGAGGCACCACCAGTCTGTTTTGCTTGGGACCGAGGCGGGCACCTCGCAGCAGACTGGTGCTAGCGGCAAGGGCAAGCAGAAGGCTCCTGCAACTTCTGCCAGCTCTCGACCTCCCATCCCCAAGAGGCTTCGCCAGGCCACCATGGAAGAGATGGGGTGGGGGAAGTATGGAGCCACAAGGTGGCGTTTTCCAGCGCCCAACCAGATCACCAATTGCATCGGTGAGATGGTGGCGTTGGATGACCAGCCATTCAGCCTCGTCGAGAACGCAGGCTTCAAGAGGCTGATGGCTCTTGTGGTTCCATACTACAAGCCGCCGTGTCGCACCACCCTGAGCAGGCGTGTGGTGCCCTCCCTGTACCAGGCATGCAGGGAGTTAGTTCTGGGTCGTCTGTGCCAGGCAGAGGCACAGAAGGTGCACTTCACTTCGGACATCTGGTCCAGCGAAGGAGGAGTGCACGCTTACCTGTCCCTGACGGCTCACTGGTGGGGAGCCTCAGGGCAGGAAGCACCCAGGACTTCTGGGACTGGGAAGGAGGGCTGCCGCTGGGCCCTCCTTCATACCGCAGTCATGGACCAGTCCCACACGGCGGAGGAGATTACGGAGGCCATGAACCGCATGGTGGCAGGGTGGCTGGGCGGGCACCAGCACACCCGCGGTTACATGGTCACGGACGGGGGAGCCAATATGCTGAAGGCGGTGCGCGATGGCGGATTTGAGGGCATCCGCTGCATCGCGCACGTCTTCAACCTGGTCGTCAGGGATGGCCTTGGAGGCAGCAAGGCCCCTCTCCCTCCCCAAATCCGTAATCTCCTAGAGAGCTGCAGGAAGGTGGCTGGGCATTTCCACCACAGCGTGAAGGGCAGTCGGTTGCTGCGGGAGAAGCAGCAGGAGCTGGGACTTCCGCAGCACCGGCTAGTGCAGGACGTGGCAACACGTTGGAACTCCACCTACCACATGCTCGAGCGTATGGTGGAGCAACAGCGTGTTGTCCACGAGATGTTCAGGGTCGGGGACATTGGCATCCAGGCCCCACTGTCCAGGCAGCAGTGGGAGGCCATGTCCCAGCTTCTGGTGGTCCTCAAGCCGTTCCTTGAGGCCACCGAGACCCTGAGCAGCAGCACTGCCCTTCTCAGCCAGGTGCTCCCCGTGGCCAGGCATCTCCAGAATCAGATGGGCGAGTTTCTGGAGGCCGGGGATGCCGTCACCGGCAGGCGCTTCCTGCCAGAGGTGCGGGAAGTGGTGACGAGGCTGAGGGAAAGCCTATCCCGCCGGGTCCAGCCTCTCTACAACGAGAGGCAGTACATGTTGGCCACCATGTGCGACCCGCGCATCAAGGATGGGTTATGTGGGCAGACTTCCCGGGCAGGTTGGGTGGAAATGCTGGTGACGGACGTTCGGGCGGCCCGGGATGCCAGGATTGGGCAGGCAGAGGAGGAGCCCACCGAAGCCCAGGCGCTAAGTCCGCTGAGCACCACCAGCAGCGGCGGCACCAGCACCACCACACCCAGCAGGGGGACAGGCCAGGGGTTTTGGGACAAGGCTTTGCAGGCTGCGGTTGGGCATAGAGGCACTCAACCCAGCCGCCGCCAGGATGACGCTGCAGCAGCAGTGCAGCGTTACCTGGCGGAGCAGATGGAGGACGGCTCCATCGAACCCCTGGCCTACTGGTCATCTCGGCGCCAGATGTGGCCTGATCTGGCGCGGGTGGCCATGGACAGAATCAGCTGCCCACCGTCCAGCGTTCCAAGCGAGCGGGTGTTTTCCATGGCGGGCGACGTGGTCACACCCCACCGCTCTCGCTTGGACGCTGAGATTGTGGAGCAGCTGGTCTTCCTCAAGGTCAATCTGCCCCTGCTGGGATACCCCACCCTCATGCCCGCGGGGGAGTAATTGGCAGGCACCCCCCATCCATCCCACACCTTTGGGCAGGCACCGGCAGGCCCTTGATTTTTTAATTCTTATTTTCGGTTAATTAATTTTCTTTACTTTAATTTACTGGCTGTGTTGTTTACAGCTCAGTAACTCAACTCTGAACGATGGATCCCGAAGGGATCTAGTTTCTTCTCCTAGCCTCTTACATTGAGGGGATGCACAAGCATCTCACACATTCTATGTTGTTTGACTTGAACCAATGTGCTTGCACGTGTGCCTCTGAAATTGGACTCCGATGGCTCCCTCCAGGCCTTCTGTAAGGTCCCACACTTCCATGGGCGTTTCTTCTTGTAAGACCACGTCAGAGGCTCATGAGAACTTTGGATAAGAAGAAGGCTTAATTTTATCGCCAAGGAACGCATGCACCTCTCTGACTATGAACGAAGGACGCGATAGGATTCCTCTTCCAGGCTCCTACATTGAGTGGATGACAAGCAGCATCCCACACTGTTTCTGACTGTGTCTTTTGGACTTATGTGGCAGCCTTGCAGGGCTGTCACTGTGTGTTGTGTTTATTTTGGCTATATGATTTAAAAAACTGCCTGCCCGCCTGCCCGCCTGCTAGGTTGCCGCCATTGTGAAGTAGCCGGAATGCGTGGGCTGGTCTCACGGTTCTATTGCTTACTTGTGCAATGCGCAAGCGCCTGGCATCATGCCCGCCTCTGCCTCTGCCTCTGCCTGCCTGCCTGCCCGCCTGCTAGGTTGCCGCCATTGTGAAGTAGCCGGAATGCGTGGGCTGGTCTCACGGTTCTATTGCTTACTTGTGCAATGCGCAAGCGCCTGGCATCATGCCCGCCTCTGCCTCTGCCTCTGCCTCTGCCTGCCTGCCTGCCCGCCTGCTAGGTTGCCGCCATTGTGAAGTAGCCGGAATGCGTGGGCTGGTCTCACGGTTCTATTGCTTACTTGTGCAATGTGCAAGCGCCTGGCATCATGCCCGCCTCTGCCTCTGCCTCTGCCTGCCTGCCTGCCTGCCCGCCTGCCCGCCTGCTAGGTTGCCGCCATTGTGAAGTAGCCGGAATGCGTGGGCTGGTCTCACGGTTCTATTGCTTACTTGTGCAATGTGCAAGCGCCTGGCATCATGCCCGCCTCTGCCTCTGCCTCTGCCTGCCTGCCTGCCTGCCCGCCTGCCCGCCTGCTAGGTTGCCGCCATTGTGAAGTAGCCGGAATGCGTGGGCTGGTCTCACGGTTCTATTGCTTACTTGTGCAATGTGCAAGCGCCTGGCATCATGCCCGCCTCTGCCTCTGCCTCTGCCTGCCTGCCTGCCTGCCTGCCCGCCTGCTAGGTTGCCGCCATTGTGAAGTAGCCGGAATGCGTGGGCTGGTCTCACGGTTCTATTGCTTACTTGTGCAATGTGCAAGCGCCTGGCATCATGCCCGCCTCTGCCTCTGCCTCTGCCTGCCTGCCTGCCTGCCTGCCTGCCTGCTAGGTTGCCGCCATTGTGAAGTAGCCGGAATGCGTGGGCTGGTCTCACGGTTCTATTGCTTACTTGTGCAATGTGCAAGCGCCTGGCATCATGCCCGCCTCTGCCTGCCCGCCCGCCTGCCTGCCTGGAGGTGCCCATGCAGCTGTGACTTTGCCTCTGCCAGTGGGACTTTGCCTCTGCCACTGGGACTTTGCCTCTGCCACTGGGACTTTGCCTGGAGGGAGCTGTGCCAAACTGTGACTTTGCCTGGAGGGAGCTGTGCCAAACTGGGACTTTGCCTGGAGGGAGCTGTGCCAAACTGTGACTTTGCCTGGAGGACCCTGTGCCAATGTGACTTTGCCTGGAGGGAGCTGTGCCAAACTGTGACTTTGCCTGGAGGAGCCTGTGCCACTGGGACTTTGCCTGGAGGGAGCTGTGCCAAACTGGGACTTTGCCTGGAGGGAGCTGTGCCAAACTGGGACTTTGCCTGGAGGGAGCTGTGCCAAACTGTGACTTTGCCTGGAGGACCCTGTGCCAATGTGACTTTGCCTGGAGGGAGCTGTGCCAAACTGTGACTTTGCCTGGAGGACCCTGTGCCAATGTGACTTTGCCTGGAGGGAGCTGTGCCAAACTGTGACTTTGCCTGGAGGGAGCTGTGCCCAACTGGGACTTTGCCTGGAGGGAGCTGTGCCAAACTGTGACTTTGCCTGGAGGACCCTGTGCCAATGTGACTTTGCCTGGAGGGAGCTGTGCCAAACTGTGACTTTGCCTGGAGGGAGCTGTGCCCAACTGGGACTTTGCCTGGAGGGAGCTGTGCCAAACTGTGACTTTGCCTGGAGGACCCTGTGCCAATGTGACTTTGCCTGGAGGAGCCTGTGCCACTGGGACTTTGCCTGGAGGGAGCTGTGCCAAACTGTGACTTTGCCTGGAGGACCCTGTGCCAATGTGACTTTGCCTGGAGGGAGCTGTGCCAAACTGTGACTTTGCCTGGAGGACCCTGTGCCAATGTGACTTTGCCTGGAGGGAGCTGTGCCAAACTGTGACTTTGCCTGGAGGGAGCTGTGCCCAACTGGGACTTTGCCTGGAGGGAGCTGTGCCAAACTGTGACTTTGCCTGGAGGACCCTGTGCCAATGTGACTTTGCCTGGAGGAGCCTGTGCCACTGGGACTTTGCCTGGAGGGAGCTGTGCCAAACTGTGACTTTGCCTGGAGGACCCTGTGCCAATGTGACTTTGCCTGGAGGGAGCTGTGCCAAACTGTGACTTTGCCTGGAGGACCCTGTGCCAATGTGACTTTGCCTGGAGGAGCCTATGTGCCACTGGAGTCCTCCGATCCACATCGGCCGCACGAATAAGGTAAGTGTGTGCAGTCAACGCAGGGACACCTGAGAGTGTCCAGAAGTGGGGCAGTGTGAGATCTTACTTCCGAGTAAGCAAGCAGGCAGCCCCGTGTGCCTACTGGGGCGTGGGCACTCAGGACCGGGCAGATGCCAGTCCTGGGTGAGAGGGAGCCAATGGTGGAAAAGTATGATTTATCTCATGTTAATTCTTTTCCCCCCCCCCTCCTTCTTTTGCAGCCTATGGAACTCTTCGCCACTGCGCAAAGCGCACCCGTGAATCCAGACTGCCCATCTGCCCCAGCCACGGCCGCATGGAGGTGGCCCCTCAATTCACGTCGCCCCTACGACTCAGGTAAGAGTGCAGGCAGAGTGGCCATATAGAAAAGAAGGCAGGGCCCCTGCACCTTTAACTGTTGTGATGAAGAGGGAATCTCAGCAGGAACTAATTCCATACAAATGACACTGGCAGAAATTCCCTTTTCTCTACAACTGCTGAAGTTAGGAACCCTGACCTGGATTTGATCTGGTCAGCCTAACGTAGGGTGCTATTAGGAGTGAATGAATAACCCAAGGACAAAAGAAATGGTGATTCTCTAATGATCCGGTAAGCTGTGTCCTGCCAGACACAAAAGGATAGCCAATCCCTCTAACAATGGGCTCAGAAGAGTGATTTAGAAAGGGAGGGGTGCAGGAGAAAGAGGATTGCATCACAAACCAGAGAAGTGTGCCGGTGGGAGACTAGTTACTAGGACTTGCATGTATTAATTAATACAAATCTTTATTTATTTTCCTTTCTTCTTTTGCAGTATAAAAGTATTTATGTAATATTCATTATCCCCCTCCTCTTCTTTTGCAGCCTATGGCACTCTCACTGCCACAGTGCCCGGGAAAGGAGAGACTTTGCCCATTACATGCCAGCCTGCCCGCCCGCTGCTGATGCCGCCTGCCGCCTTCCAGATCGTTCCTGCGAGGCGGGCCAGCCGCCTTTCTTGCACAAGCCATGGGACTAGGGGTCCTCCAGGAGAATCTCACCGAGTCCTCAACGCCCTCAGGACTATGGTAAGTGTTCTGTGAATGGGGGGGGGCACCTTCCACCTAACTGAAGGTTGGCTGTCTGCCTGCTAACTTCCGAGTGAGCAGGCAGCCCCGTGTGCCTACTGGGGCGTGGGCACTCAGGACCGGGCAGATGCCAGTCCTGGGTGAGAGGGAGCCAATGGTGGAAAAGTATGATTTATCTCATGTTAATTCTTTCCCCCCCCCCTCCTTCTTTTGCAGCCTATGGAACTCTTCGCCACTGCGCAAAGCGCACCCGTGAATCCAGACTGCCCATCTGCCCCAGCCACGGCCGCATGGAGGTGGCCCATCGATTCACGTCGCCCGCACGACTCTGGTAAGAGCCTGTCAGAGAGCTTACCCACGAGTAAGCAAGCAGGCAGCCCCGTGTGCCTGCTGGGGCGTGGGCACTCAGGACGGGCACATGCCAGTCTTGGGTGGGAGGGAGCCAGTGGTGGAAAAGTATCATTTTCCTCATATTCTTCCCCCCCCCCTTCTTCTTTTGCAGCCTATGGAACTCTTTGCCACAGTGTCCAGGAGAGACGGTAATGCAGACTGCCCACCTGCCCGTCACTGCCCGCCTGGAAGTGGCATCTTATCAACAACGCCCTCAGGAGGACTACGGTAAGTGTTCTGTGAATGGGGGGGGCACCTTCCACCTAACTGAAGGTTGGCTGTCTGCCTGCTAACTTCCGAGTGAGCAGGCAGCCCCGTGTGCCTGCTTTGGCGTGGGCACTCAGGAAGGGCAATCCTGGGTGGAAGGGAGCTGGTTGTGTTGAAGTGGTCAACTAATATTCATTCTTTTTCCCCCCCCTTCTTCTTTTGCAGCCTATGGCACTCTCACTGCCACAGTGCCCGGGAAAGGAGAGACTTTGCCCATTAAATGCCAGCCTGCCCGCCCGCTGCTGATGCCGCCTGCCGCCTTCCAGATCCTTCCTGCAAAGAGAGCAAGCCGCCCTCCTCGCACAAGCCATGGGACTTGGCATTCGCCCTCAAGGAGAATGTCACCCAGTCCCCAAAGCCGCTGTTGGACTTTGCCCATTAAATGCCAGCCTGCCCGCCCGCTGCTGATGCCGCCTGCCGCCTCCCAGATCCTTCCTGCAAAGAGAGCAAGCCGCCCTCCTCGCACAAGCCATGGGACTTGGCATTCGCCCTCAAGGAGAATGTCACCCAGTCCCCAAAGCCGCTGTTGGACTTTGCCCATTAAATGCCAGCCTGCCCGCCCGCTGCTGATGCCGCCTGCCGCCTTCCAGATCCTTCCTGCAAAGAGAGCAAGCCGCCCTCCTCGCACAAGCCATGGGACTTGGCATTCGCCCTCAAGGAGAATGTCACCCAGTCCCCAAAGCCGCTGTTGGACTTTGCCCATTAAATGCCAGCCTGCCCGCCCGCTGCTGATGCCGCCTGCCGCCTCCCAGATCCTTCCTGCAAAGAGAGCAAGCCGCCCTCCTCGCACAAGCCATGGGACTTGGCATTCGCCCTCAAGGAGAATGTCACCCAGTCCCCAAAGCCGCTGTTGGACTTTGCCCATTAAATGCCAGCCTGCCCGCCCGCTGCTGATGCCGCCTGCCGCCTTCCAGATCCTTCCTGCAAAGAGAGCAAGCCGCCCTCCTCGCACAAGCCATGGGACTTGGCATTCGCCCTCAAGGAGAATGTCACCCAGTCCCCAAAGCCGCTGTTGGACTTTGCCCATTAAATGCCAGCCTGCCCGCCCGCTGCTGATGCCGCCTGCCGCCTTCCAGATCCTTCCTGCAAAGAGAGCAAGCCGCCCTCCTCGCACAAGCCATGGGACTTGGCATTCGCCCTCAAGGAGAATGTCACCCAGTCCCCAATGCCGCTGTTGGACTTTGCCCATTAAATGCCAGCCTGCCTGCCCGCCTTCCAGATTCTGCTGTGGAAGGAGAAATAAATAATACTAGGTGCTGCAAGAGACCATGTGGATTGGCTCTACATCAAAGCAGCCTTCTGGTTTAGAATTACATAGTACACAAGAAAAGAACAATCACTTATCCTGCAAGATCCCTTCCCAGGCTAGGATCTGAATAATAGCTATTAGCTAGGATCTGAATAGCTATTACCTGGGATTAGCTACTAGTGCATTTGGTAGCATTCCTGCAACCAACACCTGTCTTGTCATGTAAATGTATGGGTCCCTAAAGCAATTTACAATCACTTTACATTTTACAAATGAATAAGTGAAACTTTCTTCCCTCATTACCAATCCACACCAGGCAGGCAATGTCCCCTTCCTGAAGGTTTAAAATAATAAAGTTTAACCTTTGTTTTCCCACTAAAGCATTGCACCAAAGTTTGTTAAATTTCCAGCGTTTGAGCGGGCATAGGTCCTGTGCCATGTGAGCGAGTTAGAGGTTTGTAGCTCTTAAAACCAACCCATAAATCCCATGTGAAATGCCATGCATAAACCTTTGTTTTCCCACTAAAGCATTGCACCAAAGTTTGTTAAATTTCCAGCGTTTGAGCGGGCATAGGTCCTGTGCCATGTGAGCGAGTTAGAGGTTTGTAGCTCTTAAAACCAACCCATAAATCCCATGTGAAATGCCATGCATAAACCTTTGTTTTCCCACTAAAGCATTGCACCAAAGTTTGTTAAATTTCCAGCGTTTGAGCGGGCATAGGTCCTGTGCCATGTGAGCGAGTTAGAGGTTTGTAGCTCTTAAAACCAACCCATAAATCCCATGTGAAATGCCATGCATAAACCTTTGTTTTCCCACTAAAGCATTGCACCAAAGTTTGTTAAATTTCCAGCGTTTGAGCGGGCATAGGTCCTGTGCCATGTGAGCGAGTTAGAGGTTTGTAGCTCTTAAAACCAACCCATAAATCCCATGTGAAATGCCATGAATAAACGTTCGTTTCCCACTAAAATGTTGCACCTAGCTTCCGGAAATTTCACACACATTTGAAGTGAAGTGTTCCCTGCAATGTGCCAAAGTTTCCCGTTTGTATCTTTGAAAATAAAAAAATGGGAGGCAAAACTGTATTTTACCCCACTGCTACCCAATTTTCAACAATTCATTGCCAACACATGCCTGGAGCTAGCTGTCTGAAATTTTACACACATATCAAGGGAAGTGTTCCCTGTAATGTGCCGAAGTGTCCTGTTTGTATCTTTAAAAATAAAAACATGGGAGGCATAACTGCATTTACCCCACTACTACCCATTTTTCAAAAATTCATTGCCACACCAGGCAAGCACCCACGGTTCTGGGATTTCACACACGTGGGTCCCAAGGTTCCACCTACAATGTGGCAAAGTTTCATGTGTGTAACTTTAAAAATGACCGAGTTATAGGCATTCCATGTTATTTATTAAAAAATTAATTGCCACAAACTGCATGCACCAATCTTTCTGAAATTTCTCACAGATACCTATCCCTAACCAGTGTACAATGTGCCCAAGTTTCATCCTTCTGTCGTTAAAAATGAAAAAGTTATAGGCGTTTTTGTAAAACAATAATTTGCTATAGGAAAAAGCATTCAAAATGGCGTCCGATCCGGATCGGAAAATCCGATCCGCGGATCGGAATCGGATCCGATCCGATCCGACACACGATCCGATCCGATCCGATCCGATCCGACCCCCCAGGTCCGATTCCGATCCGCTATCCGATCCGATCCGGGGGGTCAGTGCACATCCCTACCTAAAACCTTCCTGAGTCTACAGCTCATCGTAGCAGTCCCAAGGTCCTAGTGGCCTTCCATGTTATCAGTCACCTCTTTTTTTCAAATCACCAATCATTTTTTAATGGGGGAGGGGGAATGTAAAAAAATAAATAAATAACTTGATCTTAACACATTACAAGGGGGTCAACCTAAAACACAATTAACTGGGAGATGCAGTTAACCCTGAATCCCCTGAAAGCGTACCTGTTTCCTGGTACATATTTGTCACGTTCATACTTTATTTTTTGTGCTTAAAAATGTAATGTACAAAGAAGATTGTGGGTAGCACTTTCCTATACAAGTCTACTCAAAAATAAACACCATTAAATGAAACAGAACTTAATGATATAAATGAGTATAAACTTTCACCCTCGGAAAACATAAACATGCAGAAGGGGTGTGTGTGTGTGTGTGTGTGTGTGGTATTGCTTTATAATCCTGAAGATGGATGTTTCAGAGAAAGTTTAATACATGAAATTTATCTTGACAAGTGTTGTCATGGCTGACAAATGTGTCAGTGATCATTGATATATGCCCTTCCCCCATGACCTGTGCATGTGGCCTTGGGAAGGCAGCTGTGGGTAGCGGGGAGGAAGACACATGCCCTGTCCCATTGGTGGGTGGCATGGTGGCACCACTTGTGTGGTGGGGCAGTAAAGCCTTTATTAGGCGTCCGCACCCACTCCAACATACGTTCTTGCTTTGTGGCTCCCTCCCTCGCTCTATGCAGTGTGGGTTTATTTGGCCAAGCTGGAATTTATGGCCTAAAGTCTGATTGGCCTGGGCTATTGGTATTTTTGCCTACATCACACTGCAAGTCGGGAGAGGGTGTCTTAGGGAACTTTTCATGTGGCGGTAGGTAATTTGGTCACAATTAGTCAGGCTGGTTGGGGCGGGCACCCTTAGAGGAAAGGGATGGTGAGCATTCTGTGGCACCGTTCTGGTGACAGGTGATGCCCGAGGCTTTCCACTAAGGGTTGGGTGGCCCCAGTGGGGGATAGGGCACACCTGTGAGGCCAACTCAACTCACTCTACCAGGTGTTATGCAGCCCGGTGGGGGAGGAGTGATGCGGGAAGGCCTACCCTCTGCAACAGGGGCATGGTGGTGGGTGGCAATCGTCAGACGCCACTCATCAGCCATAGAATGTTTTTTTTTTCCCCCAGCATAACACTTTGCATGGTTGCGGGCATAAAACAGGACCCGCCCAGTCTCCCTTTCCAGATTTTCAACAAATTGTGGCCCATAATTTGAACCATACGTACTTGTGCCATCTCTTTATTTCCCCCTTTTCCCCCACAAGTGGACTTTCGTGGGCTTACATGAGACACAGGCTGCAAAGCTCCAGGTCAATTTCACTTCAGCCACATGACCTCACTTGTTGGTCTTTTTGTGCCTCAAACACTCATCTTTCATCCTTAGTTTGAGCTACACGGTTGAAAATTGGGGAGACATTATTGAGACATTATTTAAACTTTACATATCCAGTGGAAACATCAAAGGAACAGAAGTACATTTTTCATACGGTGGGCAAATCTTTAGTGTCCTGCTTTTATATGTTAAAGGGACAAAGGTGGGACCAACTTCCTTCTATATGATGTAGCAATGATATATAATTGTTCGGGCAATTTTGTAAAACAGTTTTCATTGAGTATGGAATAAAACTGTAATTAGATACTTTCAAATGCTAGTACCATACTTTTCTTCCCACTTCATGAGAGATAGATGGCCATTTACGTAAAAAGCTGAGCCACCATTTTTATGCAAAATGACGGTTCATGGAATTGGGAGACACCATGCGCCGAAGGGTAGGGGAAGTGACATGGGTTCAGTGAGTGGTGTGTGTGGGGAGGGGGGGTCACATATCCTTAAGTAAAATATAAACACTGTTGCACAATGGTGTGTAATATACCATCATAGAAGAAGACAGAACCTCAGCAGGGAGAGGTTCATTCCCCTGACCCTTTCCCTAAGAAGCATAAATAAGGTAGAATCAGACCTAGGTTAAAAAATAATAGTAATTGAGGTGTTCCCTCCATGTTTACCAATTCTTCCCATGTCAAGACTGGTGCTCAGGATCCTGTTGAAACAGAAGTGTTTGCTGGCTTCCACTCAGAGAAGACACAGTCTGAAAAGCATCACCTTTTATTTGAATATAAAACAGTGGAGGCCCAGAGCTTCTTGACTACTATCATGGATACCTACTGATAGCTGCTCAATGGGCACCCAGGAAAGCCAGGCATGAGGCCAACCGGGAGTCCATCAGACCCGCCCCTCTCCACTCTCCCCCCAGCCCAGAGCCACTGCCCTCACCTGCCCCCAGTCTTTACCTTGCCCATCCAGCAGCTGTCCGTCCTTGATCATAGACTTATAGAATCATAGAATAGTCAAGTTGGAAGGGGCCTGTAAGTCCATCAATACCAACCCCCTGCTCAATGCAAGAATCCACCTTAAAGTATACTTGACAGATGGCTGCCAGCTGCCTCTTGAAGGCCTCTAGTGTAGGAGAGCCGACGATCTCACTAGGTAATTGGTTCCATTGTCGTACTGCTCCAACAGTCAGGAAGTTTTTTCCTGATGTCCAGACGGAATCTGGCTTCGTGTCACTTGAGCCCATTATTCCATGTCCTGCACTCTGGGTTGATCGAGAAGAGATCCTGGCCCTCCTCTGGTGACAGTCACCATTTTTAATGAAATGGGAACCTGTCATTTCCTAGATCTAAGGTCACTTAGTACAGCAGCTCTAAAGGGCCATTTCTGATCAAGTCCCTACCCAGATTCGGACTGAAGCAGGCCTAATTGGCCCACTTTGGATCAGATTCAGAGTTCAGGCCTGAAGTGGTGCACACACACATCCATGGCTGTTGAAACAAAGTAAGCTGGAGGGGGAACCAAGAGTGGATTTTTGTGTGGAAAACCTGTGAAGTCTTGTCAGGTACCAGGAGGAAATGTCTGAAGTGGGCATGTGCTCAGAGACACCCTGTTGTATGTCCAACATTCTGGGCTGACTCTGCACCTGAGTCTGATTAGATTCTCATTGGTTCTAGTAAAAGAAACACATAAAATATTTCCAAGACTCCTGACATCTCCCCGCCCCTGCAGTAGGGATTAATTTATATGAAACAGTTTGATCATGCTGAAGTGTTACACCAGGGGAATTCTCCTCCTCCTTGTGATGCAACCCTATGAGTCTCACATGGGTTATAAAAATAATAATAAAAAAAATGAAATGAAATAAAGGATGCCAGAGGAGAGGCGGGAGAGAAATTAGTCCTGAATGCCAAACAGAATTTTCCAGCTGAAATCCTGATCCATGCAGCAATTCTGGATAAATCTGACAACGATGCCTCTGAAAAGGGCAAGGGCTGAATCAGCAATGAGATAAAATGTCCATCACATGGCGCTCAGGTGGCCATTTAAGATTAAGAGAGGTGATGCAGCCGCATGACAGCAGGAAGTAGTCGCGTGTGGCGCATGGTGCCTGTACAGCGATGATTGAGGCAACGGGGAGCCCAGAGCAATTCTTCCACACATGCATTAAGATGCATTGGCTCAATCGAAACCGGCATGTATCCACACTGTGGAAACAAAAGCCATCTGTTCTGGGCATGATTTTGCTAATCCTCCTAACTACACACCATCAGCACTCCTGGCCTCCACAATTAAGACACAGGGACATTCTTCCCTGTCATTTCAGCTAACTGCTGGGTTTCAAGTTCACTTCAGTTAATGACATAACTGAAATGAAATGATTTTTTTTTTAAAAAAGTGTGCAATTTGTCTATAATGCATCTGACCATTCAGCAGCTTATTTGTTTCTAATAATCGTATAATGGGCTATACTAATATACTTCCAGCTAAGGTCACCATGTTTGTGGTCTGTTAGATTTCCAGTTTGGCATAATTTTATATGGTTTGTTGTATAATTAAATTTTGACAATTACTTTTTATACCCTGTAGTATTGATTAGTTATTGTATTTACGTTTATTTAATGGTAGCTCCATCCTAATCTTGCACTTTATGATCTCCCTTGACCCCATTTTGTTTTGAGTGTTGACTTTGGTTTGAGAAAAGACCTTTATTAATCATTGCAATAGGATCAAGGTAGGCCTTACACTCCACGAGGTGAGTTCTTCTGAATCTCCTCCAACCACCTGTAATCCCCAGCAGCTCTTCTAAAAAGTGACAGATTAAGCACTTTATGAATCCATTTAAGAGCATCCTTTTTACAATTATGGGACACTTCCTTCACGTTTTCAGAAAGGAGGAAGCAAAGAATTTTGGTCTAATCAAAATGGGATGATGGTGAAATGGAGACAATTTTGAAATGAGTTGCATAAAACGGTGGTTCCGATGACACAGGGCAATTTAATTCTCCTGCCTATAAAACAAATGGGGGGAAAAAGAAGGAAAGAAAAATTATTTCCTACTGCTGGTTTGCCCATCTCTTATAGTAATTTTATTAGCTTGTAATACATTGCTGCCACGGTAGCACCAGATGGGGCTGAAGATATGATAGCTTTTTAACAATATTCTGTCATCTCTGACTGCTCCTCTAAGTATTCTTCCCTTCATTCAAAAGTTAAATGGACTCTCAAAGCATGAACAAGAATAAATATGTAACATTTGTTACAAGGACATTAACAAGAAAGAACATGATACGAATCAAATATATTCCAACATACTGCAGGAGCGTTAGGTGTTTCCTCAAACCCTCTTAGTCATGAGCCTAATATTGAAAATACCCGCCCCCTCTTAATTCAGGGATATTAGACATCTTCTTTTGCAAATGCCACCCCCACCCACTATGTTTCTGTCACTCAGAAGGCATGAACTGTTACGGAGTGAGAAAATCTATCATCACAGTTGCTGTTTAAGTATGCATGAAACTATGCCTGAAACACACCAGCAGATCCAAATGGCTTTGCATGGTGACCCGTCAGATTCTTAACAAGGTTTCTCAGACTCAGAAAGAATACAAACAAACAAATAAACATATCTGGATGGACAAATCTGTCCATTTCACTGTCTCCTGTATTTGTTTAAAAATAAATGAATCTCAAGTTCCTTCTCTCCCGAATATGAAGAATGTCATGAATTTGGGTACCGTATTTCCTCGATTCTAAACACACTTCCCCCCCCCCATATTTACCTCTGTAAAAATTGAGTATGTCTTAGAATCAATGGCGTCTAAGAATCGCCGGATTTCTCCAGCGCTGGAATGGGTTTGAAGATATACCCCCCCCCACACACAGAGCCTTCACAAAGAGGTTCTGCATGCCCTCCCACCAGCAACTTGGCCTTCCCCACTCACCTCCATCGCCGCCACTCTGCGCTGCTGGCACTGACCTACTTGGCCTCCATCGCCACCCCGGACCTTGCTGCCAGCACCGCTGGCAGCAGCCTCCATGGCCTGGAAATGCAGTATTACTACAAAGTAGGCCGCGATCCCGTGAGATCTCGATTTCAAGATCTTTCAGGATCGCGGCCTACTTCGTAGTAATGCCATATTTCCAGACCTTCTCCTCTCCCACTGCTGCCGCTGCCACTGCCGAATCCCAGGAAGGTATGAGAGAGCAAGAGCTGGAAGGGCGGGGGCAGGCAGAGGCGGTAGCGGGGCCCAGGCGAGTTAGGAGCGGTGGCGGCAGCGGGGAGGAGGAAGAAGCTACAAGCGGGAAGGGGAGGGAAGGGAAGGGTGCGGAGAGCCAGGCAGAGGCAGCAGCAGGGAGGACCCGCATGCGCCCCCCCAGCGACTCAGCCTCCCCACTCACCTCCATCGCCGCCCCGGTCCTCGCCACCAGCATGTGGAATAATGGCCTACTATGTAGTAACGCCGCATTTCCAGGGCGGGGAGGCCGCTGCCAGCAGCGCTGCCAGCGAGGACTGGGGCAGCGATGGAGGTGAGTGGGGAAGCTGAGTCGCTGGAGCGGCACATGCAGGTCCTCTCTGCCACTGCCTCCGCCCGGCTCTCCACGCCCTTCCCTCCCCTTCCCGCTTGTCGCTTCTTCCAACTCTCCGCCGCTGCCACCGCCACTCTTCCCTTGCCTGGGCCCCGCTACTGCCTCTGCCTGCTCCCAACCACCCCGCTCTTGCTCTCTCACCCTTTCCTGGGATTCAGCAGCAGTGGCAGTGGCAGCAGCTGTAGAGGAGAAGGAGAAGAAGACCCAGAGGAGGAGGAGCAGCAGCAGTGAAGGATCCTTGCCCAGCCTACCAGCATGATTCATCCTACCATATTTCTTCGATTCTAAGATGCACTTTTTTTTCAAATATAAACGTGTCTGAAAACAGGGTTCATCTTAGAATTGACACAAAGCTTTTTACCTATTGGTGGCCCTGAAATTAAGGTGCGCCTTAGATTCGATGGCGTCTTAGATTCGATGAAATACGGTAAATACTTTCAAAAATCAACTGAAACAAAATCTGTACCTATCTGCACCAGCCATGTTCAAGAGGCACAGCCATTCCCAACGTGGTGAGGAGTGCATTGTACCTGCCTGCCATGTAGCTCTTAAAGCTGTTAGTTAAAAAAAGAGAGAGGTGGTAACACGAATTATGCGTGAACATGGTTGAATGCACAGGGTGTTGTCTGTATGCCCTATCTACCCCACTGTGGCTGCGCAGTTGTGCCCCATTGTTTAAATGATGCAGCCGCCAACTCACAGCCACATTAGACTTTTCCCTGCGAAACTGCGCATTTTCAAAGTTTCATTTTACCATGACTTTTTCAATGGCTCCATCTGACAGTGGTAGCTTTGGTCCCAGTTATGAAAGTGGGTGTAGCCAGGGGCGGATCCCAGTGCCGGGTAAGTGAGGGAATGCACGGCAGGGGGACAGGGGTAGATTTGACAAAACTTGGATAGCCCACTCTCCTTCCTGCCATGTGACTCTCTTGTTTCTGCCTTTTGGTGGTATCAGCTAGCGAAGTGGCATCATATAGATGCCTCTGGGGATTCATACCCAAACTTTTAAGAGCAAAGCACTCAAATCCCTGGGCCTCAATGTTTGGAACTGTCAGTTTTGGTTCCTCCCACATTTTGTTTTAAAAATGAATGACTAAATAAATACATTCCAGTTAATTTCACCCTGAAGATGGAAAACGGTATTATTATTATTATTATTATTATCCACCCAATAGCTGAAGCTGTCTTTGAAAACATTGCTAATCTCTCGTCAAAATCAAATTGGAACACAATTTTCACCCAAACCCTATCTGGAGAACTGCTGGAGATGACTACGTATCTCCCAGGTTGTGGAGTTCAACGTTAGACTAGCAGTTGTCTATGAAAATGACTACGTTATTCTGCAGATAAAGGTTTACAGGGTTTTCAGTGCTTGGCTACTACTGAACAAAAAGTTCAGTGTATGTGGAGTGGGGAGACAAATATGTTCAGCTGAAAATGTGTACAAAGGGGGAATGAAATCACTCCTCATTTGTAGTAAACCATTACTTGGGGTGACCCATATGGAAAAGGAGGACGGGGCTCCTGTATCTTTAACAGTTGCACAGAAAAAAGGAATTTCAGCAGGTGCCATATGTAGCACCTGGTGAAATTCCCTCTTCATCACAACAGTTAAAGCTGCAGAAGCCCTGTTCACTTTTGTATCTAGTCAATAGGGCAGGGCTCCTGCAGCTTTAACTGTTGTGAGGAAGAGGTGGTTTCACCAGGTTCTGCATGCCTACAAATGACACCTGCTGAAATTCCCATTTCTATGCAACTGTGAAAGATACAGGAGCCCTGTCCTCCATTCCGTTACTGCCAGGTTGGCCACAGTTGTGAAAGTGCTTAAAGGCCTCCCAGCCAGGTGTCTACTGGGTGACACCTGCTATTTTGTTTTCCACCCCCTCTCAGATTCCCACAACATCTCTGGTTCTAGATGGGAAAGCATTCCCTTTGGAGGATCAGGGGCACAGCTTTGGATGCTCCTTCGGCCCAGTGCTGCACCTGGAAGGTGTTGCATCATCATCATCATCATCATCATCATCATCATCATCATCATTAACAGCCCTGTAAAATAGGTTGGGTTGAGAAATATACTGCCCCAAGGTTACCTAGATGAATTGAAGGCTGAACAGGATTTGAACCCAGTCCCCCCACCCAATTCTGGTGTGGTCCTTACACCATACTAGGCCTGCATGCTGTAACTAACTCCTTAAAAGCTTTGCTCGCTTCCATTTATTGTGAGTAGACTTTTCCAGGATTGGAGAAAGTTTTGGATTTCAGACTAAAACCTGTTCATGAGCTAAGGGTGCACGAGGAGAGGTTTGACTAGAGTTGTGAGTTTTTGCTTTAAATCTGAATTGTATTCTGGTACTTGAGGAATCTGTATGAGAGAATTAAGCATTTTGATCAAAATCGGTATTGAAAAGTATTGACAGCGATAAAGTATCTTTTTTCTATAAATAAATAAATAAATAAATGATAATGAATTTCGATTCCACTGCAGAGTTTGCTTTGATGAAGGAATTTAGCATTGAATTCCTCAGGATACGCAATGTAAATATAGATCAGGTTGGAGGTTGGAAGTCACTTGTAATGAAACATCTATGAGGATTACTTATATTGAAAAGACAGGTAAGAAATAGCACCTAAAATGCTTTGTGCTTGTGGGAGATAGGATTATGAAAACTGGCTGGCTGAGGAATGGCATGGAATGTTCATCAACATCCCAAATTCTCAGGGAACAAAAGTGTACAAATATCTGTGGTCTGAGAGTAGAGGATCCCTGCATTGAGCAGGGGGTTGGACTCGATGACCTTATATGCCCCTTCCAACTCTATCATTCTATGGTTCTATGATTCTAAGTGCCAGTTTGAAAGTATTGCATGGCCTGTGGAAGATAGGTGTGTCTGTTTTGGGGAAATCTGGCCCTTTTTGGACCTGGCAGATCTCCATGATGCATCTCATTTGCAGGCCAAGGTGTACAATAGTTCCTGAAACCTGGGAACTTCAACATTCATTTTTTTTAACCATGGGCCAATTTGCACAAAACTGTGTCTGTGAATGGTCAAATTAGTGCAAATTATTATTATATTATTATTATTATTATTATTATTATTTATTACACTTATATACCGCCCCATAGCCAAAGCTCTCTGGGCGGTTTACAAAAATTAAAAAGATTGAGCATCAAAAAGACAATACACAAAATTTAAATCCATAAAACAGCTGTCATTAAAACACTTTAAAACATTTTAACTGTTAAGCCTGGCCACAATGTCAATCAAAACCTCAACTTGAGCTATTAAAATGCCTGGGAGAAAATAAAAGTTTTGACCTGGCACCGAAAATATAACAGTGTTGGCGCCAGGCGGGCCTCATCGGGAAGATCATTCCATAATTGAGGGGCCACCACAGAGAGCGTAGTGTACGGGTAGGTTCATGTCGGGAAAGACGTTCCATCCGGTATTGTGGTCCCAAACCGTGTAAGGCTTTATAGGTTAAAACCAGCAGCTTATATATATATATATATATATATTAAAATATATATTTTTTAAAAAACACCAGCACCTTGAATCGGGCTCGGAAACATACAGGCAGCCAATGCAAGCGGGCCAGAATCGGTCTTATATGTTCGAACCTTCTGGTCCTTGTTACCAATCTGGCCGCTACATTCTGCACAAGCTGCAGCTTCCGAACTGTCTTCAAAGGCAGCCCCATGTAGAGTGCATTGCAGTAATCTAACGTGGAGGTTACCAGAGCATAGACAACTGAAGCCAGGTTATCCCAGTCCAGATAGGGACGTAGCTGGGCCACCAGCCGAAGTTGGTAGAAGGCACTCCTTGCCACTGGGGCTACCTGAGCCTCAAGTGACAGAGATGATTCTAGGAGAACCCCCAAGCTACGAACCTGCTCCAGGGGGAGTGCAACCCCATCCAGCACAGGTTGAACACCCTCCATCCAGTCAGAGGAACCCCCCACTAACTGCATCTCAGTCTTCTCTGGATTAAGTTACACTACTTATGGCTGCAATTTTGCATAAATAACACCAATTACGGTCGTGATGTTTTGCAAATCGAAATTTGCATGACCATCCCCTATTTGCAGGCGGGAATGAGCCAGATAAACACTGCACACGTCAAGCACATGTGCAGCTTTAGGCAAAGGCGGGGCCAAGCCTATAAAGGTTGGCCTGCAGAGGATCCCGGCCTCTTCCGTTGCCGGCTTGTCATGTCATAGAAGTGTCAGCGGAACGAAAGGAACGAGTGTGTGGTCGCAAGGCTTCTGGCTCAGCGACTGCACACTTCTTTAGAGCATCTGGGGGCTTGGAGGCTTTCCTGCCCCAACGGTTTGAGCTTTGCGTGATGCCTACTTCATACTGGACTAATTTCATTAGCATTGGAGGATAAATAAGTCAATTGGTGGGTGTCAGGGTGGTGCTGGAATCTCATGAGATTTGAATAGGGATGGTGAGCACTCCGGCATCTTTATGATGAACAGCAATTCAGAGGCCCTGCTCCTCGGGGTCTGCGCAGCTCTTGTATCAGGATATGGGTTGCCTTTGGGGATCTTCCTGTCTCATCTACTCGGAACTGATGCAGGCCGGTCCCCCTCAATACACTGAAGTGTAGCTTGAATAAGGGGGCAGGTTTAACTGACCCCTGTGTTCAACAGAGCGGCTCACCCTTATTGGCAGGCTAGTTGTCTGGAGAAAGAGCTATTAAGTTTCCCACACTCTCACGCTCTGATCCAGGGAGGGGTGAATCACCCTCCTTAAATAAAGAGCCCCTAGTTTTTCCCAAGCTCTGGTGTCTGCGTTTTATCTCTAGGCTCCATTCTCCGCTCGCAATTCACTCATCTCTACTTTTTAGTTGCCATTCTGTTTCACTCCACTGACAGTGTTTGCGCCTTGCGATTTTCTGCGTCTCCTCCTTTTCTCTGCCCCCCTCTCCCTCCCACCGTGCACAATGCCCCATCGCCTCACTTTTAAAGCACCTAAACCTGAACTGTTCCTATCGGTGCGGAAAAGACGGCGTTCTTTTTTCTCGTGCTAAAAGGCGGCCGTTAACGCCGTGCCTTTTTCTTCCGTCGCTCTCTCCAGTATTGCTGCTGTCACTTAACTGCGATGATTCATCACCTTCAGTAGGAAATTTTGCAGGGCTTTCTTTCAAGTCTTCTCTTTCATCTGCTGAAGAACTTTGTGAAACTGATTTTGAAGCTCCTTGGCTGACTTGGTGCGGGGTTGGCTACCAAACTGGTCTGTTATCACCGCAGGTGATACCTGCCTTGCTATTTTAATTACTTGTGCCACCTTTTTTCCCTACACTTTCCTTTCATCTTCTGCGCTGCTGCATTTCGAGATAGCCCTCTTCTGAATAAAGGCTTTGTCAGAGTGTCAATTGCATCCCCTTTACACAGTTGCAGGAGAAGTACAAAGTAGTTTGAAATGTTTCTAGTGAACAAGCTTCCACTAAACAAGATGACACATTTGGCCATTTCCTAAAGATTCAGGATGGGGAAACCATATATTTTCTTTATAATACAGCAGATACAAAGTCACTTACTTCTCATCTCCAATGTCACATCCCAATGTGAAATCTTGGACACAGAACATCTCCAGAACATGTGAAGTGGTATGGATTAATATCAGGTTTGAACTGGGATTATTCCCGTCTCCCATATAGTTGCATCGGTTGGGTAAGAGAGCCATTAAGTTGTGCAGAGTACCCTTCACTACGCTCACCATATGAAAAGGAGGACAGGGCTCCTGTAACTTTAACAGTTGTAGAGAAAAGGGAATTTCAGCCAGTGTCATTTGTATGCAATTAGTTCCTGGTGATATTCCCTCTTCATCACAACAATTAAAGGTGCAGGCACTATACTAGAGTGACCATATACAAAGGAAGGCAGGGCCCCTGCAACTTTAACTGTTGTGATGAAGAGGGAATTTCACCAGGAACTAATTGCATACAAATAACACTGGCTGAAATTAGTTACATGAGCCCTGTCCTCCTTTTCATATGGTCAGCCTACCCTTCACTAGCTGCATGAAAAAATATTCTTAGTTCATTTTTATCAGTATTTCATTCATTCACACACACACACATGAGAACATGAAAAGAGCCACGCTGGATCAGACCAGGGTCTATCTAGTCCAGAATTCAGTTCACACAGTGGCCAACAAGCTGTGTGTAGGAAACCCACAAGTAGGATATGAGTAAAATAGTACCTTCCCAGTGCTATTCCCCAGCAACTGGTCAACTAGAGATGAGCAAACTCACCTTAGTCCAGGTTGCACACCATTTCCAAACCCTTACCAGCTGCCTGACTCTGCTCTGTGGGTGCCTAATCGCTCACTGAGCCCATTTATTTACATTAATGGTGGCCATGAAGCAGCCATCTACACAAAATACAGGCGGAAATAGACCATTTCTGATGTAATTTTGCATGGATGGCCCCTTTACAGCTCCCATTTGTGTCAATGAGCATATACGAAAAGGGACAAGTCACTGTTTTTATGCAAAATGGCAGTTTGGAAGACCAGCGGGGACCACCAGATGCCAAGTTGGGTCAACACAGTGGTCTGTGGACTAGAGTCCAGGAGACCTTCCTGGACTCCCGCAACATCCTATGGTCCACCTCTCATGAACTGAGCGTAGACTTGAATACAACCTGTGGTCAAACTCCATATATTTCTGAGCTTGCAATGTGATTCATAGACCTTCAAAAAATTGTATAACAACATATATACATTTGAATAAAGGGTGCACACACACTTTAATTGATGGGAGAAGAATGCATAGATTTCTAAGTTGCACACAATTAATCCATACATTTAGGAAAAAATATATGTATGATAACATGCACAATGTTTCATACAGTCAAATATGGACACAACCTGCCTAGTCACTGAGGTCATCTGAAGGCATGCTCCTGGTGGTTCCACATGGACCTACGTTCCAACTGGAGTCCACCAGGGGAACAGCCTTCAGTGTCCTGTCCCTATCCTATGGAACTCCCTGCCTCTGGAGGTCAGGCAGGCACCAACTTTGTATTCCTTCCAGCATCTCCTGAAAATGTCATTGTTCCAAGAAGCCTTCCCTTAATGACTAGCCGTGGTTTTATTGCACTTCATTTCTTTTTTAAAAAATGGACTTTTCATGTGTTTTTATTCTGAGTTTATTATTTTATTCAGTTTGTCCACCGCTCTGAAATTCTGGAATGGGGAGCGATATAGGATGTTTGTAAATAAATAAATAAATAAATAAGCTTCAAGGTGGAATTTGGAGAAATTCAGTATCCTTAAGTTTGTACACACATCCCTACCCTTCGCTGAGTCATGCACAGTGACTGTTGGAGGAGGGAGGAGCCTGCAGCAGGTGGTTTCTCAGCAGAACTGGTGGTGGCCCAGCTTCCCTTCACTCTGGCAGTTCTATCCCACTTTTTAGGTTTGTCTCTTACCTGTCCACGCCATGCCCATGCAAGCGGGAATTGGCATTCCTTAATATTAATGTATCAGTTTCCTCCAACTGAATCAGCACGTTAAGGCATTGCTTACGGCTCCCCGAGGGCCAATCTGACATCGAGTTTCATTTCCTGCATGGACAACTAGTGACAGCTTGATTGCTAAATGGGTATTTTGCTTGGAAATCAAATCTTTCAAACCCATTTATGCAATCAATGGAAACTGTGAAAAGTCAGTTTGGGGTCAGCGAGCATTTACTATTGTGTGTTTACCCTAATAAATTTGCCAGCTTGACACCTCTCTACAAAAGCTTTGCTTGAATGGAACAGCCAGGTTATGGAAACCGGTGGATTGTTTTAAAGGCACATTTTCCCTTTTTACTGACAATATGTCATCCCTGTTTAGAATAAAACAAGGAATCTCCCCAATGTGAAACTTTAAAGTTGTCATTCCCTACCATTCCCCAAAGACAAACAAACAAACAAACAAAACCCCGCTCCAGCTTATAAAAGGAACCATAACCTCTTCATAGCTATCTACTTGTTGTGATCTTAATTATAATTTCTATCAAAACAGGTACCCAAAATAGTTATGTAAACTGTTGCCTGCCTCAATCCACAATCCATTGAAGCATGTGGTTGTTTCCCCTTGACTTGCTATAAGGCCTGTTGGTTGCTAGTCATGCAAATAGATCTGAGATGAGGGTAAGAGATTGGTGCAATGCCTAGGAAGGCACATTCAAAGGGATGTGCGAATCAGCAAAATGTCAGGTCATGGAAGTTTTCCAAGTTTCATCTAGAAGATCATCCCAACTCCAGTCCATCTTAGACTGCCTCTTCTTCCTCTTCCTCCTCCTCTTCTTCTTCTTCTTCTTCTTCTTCTTCTGCTTCTGCTTCTGCTTCTGCTTCTGCTTCTGCTTCTGCTTCTTCTGCTTCTGCTTCTTCTTCTTCTTCCATGCAATGTTTAATTATTATTATTATTATTATTATTATTATTATTATTATTATCTTGTTTCAGGTCTCTCAAGAGACCTCAGCACAGCTAATATTTGAATGAACTGTTCCAGCAAATCATGTTACCATCTGGTAAGGTTTGCATCCAGATCCATCATTCTGTCCTAGCTAGCCAGCATCTTACTTCTGGTTAATGTGTTCTAGACTAGTCATTCTGTGTGCTTACGCCCCTGTAAAGCTGGCATGGTAGAGGCTGTGGGGCCATGTACTGCTGTACTGTTCCTGTTATTGTGATTTTCGGCACATTTTTATTACGCCTATCTTACAATGAATACCTGGGAGATCTGATGTGTTTTATATAGATTATCTCCAGGCCGACCATAATTCTCAAATAACCTCCAAGGTGGCTAGATTCTGTGCTGCTGCAATTGTGTGTCGGCGTGGGATGATATCATCAAACCGTGATAATGTTTTAATGTTTTATTTTTTCATCCTATATTATTATGAGAGGGGCATGTACAATTCAATCATTTTTTAAAAAATATAATTGTTTATTGTTTATCTGTATATTAATTAATTACTACATCTTTTTCATTATTGTATCGATAGCCCCATCTTACTTTGTTGACCTTGTGAATATTATTGTGTTTATAGTGCTGTTCTACTTTGCTGGTCTTGTGACCGTAATACACTCTATTATATTCTAGACTAGATAGATCTGTGTGTCAAAGCACTTGAGCTATCCATAGGTGTACCATCTGGGGATTCAAGTTGTGTGCCACCTTCAACTCTGGGCAAACAACTGAGGAGAAAATAGAATGACCACACATCAATCAAAGAAGCCTCTTAATTGCAATAAACCAGAGCAGGTCAGGTGGTTTTCCTGGATAGGTTTGCTCACTGGCTTGGTCAACTAAATTAGTGTATTTATTTTGTTGCATCTATATATACTACCCAATGGCTGAAGCTCTCTGAGAGGGTCATAGAAGAGAGCTAAAGCCATAAAATGTTAGAACATAAATTAAATATAGCATATATATATATATATATATATATAATGTATATATATACATTAAAAAAGCTATAAATTAAAAAACCCCAAATCAAAGTAAAATTAACATCAATCCTATCTGAAAAGCATGAACTTTTTTTTTTTAATTGAAGAACTACAAAGCCTAGAAGAATACAAATTTCTACCAAAAATATGCAAACAAACAACAACATTGTTGCCAGGCAAACCTCTCTACAAAGAATATTCCATAACTGTGGTGCCACCAGTGAAAATGCCCTCTCTTTAATAGCCACCACACTAATATTTTACAGAATCACCTAGAGAAGGATCTCTGCACATGATACTAGGGTCCCAGCATGTATATATAGGAGGAGAAGATCCACCATGTCACAACTACTTCTGTAATGTAATAGCTACGACTACTAAAACAGACCAGACCCTTTTAAGGGGGAAAAACCCTGAGTAATAGGAAAGCTAGGGTAACCAGTCTAAAAGGAGACAAAATATACTTAAGTCTCATTCACAATATGCTGTTTGTTGGAGAAACATACAGGTAAAAGCTTATGAGGCTTCCAGCCCCAGGATCACTTGGGGCCCTCTTTGATGGTCCTCTGATCCTGCCTCTTGGAAAACTTGACTTCTGCTTGGTTGGGATCCATCGTAACCTGATTTGTTCAAAGACCTCAATGTAAACCAGTTCCAGAGTGGACACCCTATAAACCAGCTCACAATGCCCAGTGACACTTGGTCCTCACTGTGACATGTCTTGATGGTTGAAACAGAACAGGACCATGTCTGAGCCAAAAACATTTAGTTTCACACACTTCCACTGTGGAGCTTTTATCATGGTGTCAGTTTCTGCAGATCATAAATACATGAGCGTCCTCTGCTAAACCAAAAAAACCCAGCAGAGAATCAACTTGAAGATTCAACAAATTAATCCCACAGATTCAATCCATCTCAGCAATTGTTTACATCATCAGGTGTTTTTCCCCCCACCTCCCATTGCCAATAAATTATCTCAGTTGTACCCATGGTGTTTCCTCTGTGCTCACTTCAAGTGTTTGGCTGTATATTTCCTTCTGCTTCATTGTTTGAATGTCTGACATTGATAAAAGCAACCTATGGCTGGTGGTAAACAAGGATTTGAGGAGTAAAGGGGATTTGGAAAAGCCCACTAGAATTGTTGCAAGTTTGTCAATTCTTGTACAGAGTCCACAATTCAGCAATGGGGAGTCCCATCAAATGAAGACAAATTCTCCTCCCTTTATGCTGTCATTTTCTCTCTCTCCACTGAGCGGATTTAAAAGGGATGCACACACCAGGAGAGAGAGCCAGAGCCACAGCAGGGCTTTCCTGACAGATAAGAATTAAGGTAACTGATGCAAATAAATCAACCTTAGCAGCACTCATCAAGGGAGCAAACTTTTACTATGGCCAGATCTACACCAAGCAGGATATAGCAGTATGAAAGTGGTATAAAAGTGGTATATAAAAGGCAGGAGCCACACCAAGCAGGATATAGTGGTATATGGCATGTGTCAATGGGCCTCAACAGCTGGTACTGCACTTCAATACCGCTATGAAGCAGTAGTGTGATCCTGCCTTTTATATATCACTTTCATACAGCTTTCATACCACTATATCCTGCATGTAGTAGATCTGGCCTCCATTGTTGTTGTTTTTATTGAATCTCTTGGTAGCATTATACTTCAAAGGGGAACTACCTCCCCCAATAGCACAAGGTGTCAGTCTGTGTTTAGAAATAATCTTTATCAGGTGTTGTAAATTACTAAATCTTGACATAATGAGAGGTTTAGTCATCCTTGGAAGAAGAGAAAACAGACTATCTCCAGCAAAGTGATTGCATGACATAAGCGTATTTTCTGTTGCCTCCTCCTCCACAACACTACAAGCGCATAAGAAGGGTCCTGCTAGATCAGATGAAAGGCTGGCTGAATTCAGACAACATGATAGTCAATGGTGGGGTAATAATTAGGGATGTGCACTGGATTGGATCCGATCCACGATCCGAGTCCGGTCCAGTGGGAAATCGGATAAATTATCCGATTTCCGATCTGACAGTGGGCGCCCGCCGATGAAAGTGGACAGCGGGGGGGGGGCGCAGAGGGGAGGAGGGGGCGCTTACCTTTGAGGGACGTCTGCTCCCGTCCGGCGCCGGCAGCTACTACCAGCGGGCTCCGCGGCCTGCTCCAGGGTGGTGCGCCGGGTGATCACCCGGCGTGCTACTCTAGAGCAGGCCGCAAAGCCCGCTGGCAGTAGCCGCCGGCACCGGACGGGAGCGGGCGTCCCTAAAAGGTAAGCAGTGGCAGGGGGGAGGGGGCTTACCCCCCCCAGAGCCGTCCGCTTCTATCCACGGGCGCCCGTGGGCGCCAGCGGATGGAAGCGGACAGCCCCAGGGGGGGTAGGGAGCACGGGGGAGGGGGCTTACCTGCCGGGGCCATCCACAGCAGACGGCCCCGGGGGGGAGGGAGGGAGTTAAGCCCCCCTCACCCACCCACCGCCATTTTTTTCCCCATAGACTTGCATTGCAATGCAAGTCTATGGGGGGAAAAATGGCGGCCGATCCCAAAATTTCCGATTTTTGGATCGGGATCGGACTCGATCCGGTCCGGGGGGCCTCCGATTTTGTCCAATCCAATCCGTGACAAAATTGGAGGTCCCGATCCGGGTCCCGATCCAATCCGGGGGGTCCGTGCACACCCCTAGTAATAATCAACTTTACAGTTGTTCATCTAGGGGGTACTCCCCACACAGCATGGTAATAAATAATCAACTGTGGCGTGGATTAGGATCAGCGCTGAGTTGACTATGGCAGCATTCGGACGACATGATAGTCAATACAACTGACGATTGTTTCCCCTCCCCCAGTTGCTTAATGTGTCATCCGAATTCAGCCACTATGTATCCTGCTTCTCACAAGGGCCAAACCAGTATCCCTGGGAAGCCCACAATCATTATTTTAGGGCCATCATCTTTTCCTGTTCTTGCTTCCCAGCAAGTATCTTAGAGCGATACTGCCTCTGAACTTGGAGATACTGTATATCCTTGATTGATTTCATTTCTATACTACCTTCCTGGGGCCAACCAAGGCAGGTTAGTTGGTTCCACCTTTAAAGGCAGCCTAGAAATGAAGACAGAGAGAGAGAGAGAGAGAGAGAGAGAGAGAGATTACAAAATAATCATAAGGCATAAATAAATTTGGAAAACAGAAATATAGCCACCATAGCTAATAGCCATTAAGTACCTTATCTTCCAAGGAAGAGCACAGATGGTTCACTGCCCTCCTTTGAGATGCCAGTAGGAATGTCTCATGCCTGTACAGTTTGCTAAAACACCTTTTAATGGAAACTACAGAAAGGCATTTTTACGCAAGATAGTCATCTTCAAGAAGAACACTTAATGGCCACAATGTTATTTATGCTCTTACTTTAAGTTAATTTCAATGCATATGTATTCCTGCAAATTGCCTGGGGATGGCAGCTTGAAAGAATGCAAGAGGGATTGCCTTAGAGCAAAGGCAGAATCAAAGTAATATCCTGAAAGTAGGGCGATGCCTTATATCAACTCAAGCCATTTGTCCATTTCCTTCAGTATTGCAGTATTGTCTCTCCAGATATCACTTTCAGCAGTATTTAGGACAGGGATATTTCCCAGCCTTGCCTGGCTGGAGAAGCCAGGAATGGAAACCGGGATCTTTGGGTGCAAAGCACATGCTCTACCACTTAGCTATGGTAGATCAAATAAAATGTATCAGAAGAAAAGAGCTACAACAGCAAACACTTCACAGAAAAGCAGGCCTCTTCATCCCAGAGAGCTGTTCTCACACAGCTCACATTCTGTAGGTCGAACAAGCAAGAAGTTGTCCCTTAATAATAGAGCAACACTTTTTACAGAGCAATATCCAAATGCTAAGGCCTGGGACTGATGCAAATAAAGGAATAATACTTCTTCTATAGAGCTACACACCACAGCAATTGCTGAAGGGGATACATGGATATGGGGGTGGGTTCAGCTGGCCACTTGCATGCATGTACACTTTCAATCCACATTGGAGGGGGGGGGTCACAGGCAGGGGGAAATTCCGGATGTAATTCATGCTCTTCAATTTGCCAGAATAATTTGTGTTAGAGCTTTGCGCAAATAGCCTCTTTAAATTCTCCACTCTGTTTGTGGGCAGAGAAATGAATGGTATAATAATTGGATTTCTCCTGGGGAGGATAAATTCTCCAAGTGTTTCTCACAGGAAGAACTCACCATTGGAAGGAGTTGTAGAACAACCGCCTCCCCCTCCCCTTCTTCCCCCTCCTCCTCCTAAATTAGGGTGACCATGTGAAACAGAGGACAGGGCTCCTGTATCTTAAAACAGTTGCATTGAAGAGGGAATTTCAGCAGGTGTCATCTGTTTGCAAGCAGCCCCTGGTGAAATCTCTTCATCATAACAGTTAAAGCTGCAGGAGCCCTGCCTAGCGTGACCAGGTACAAAAGAAGGCTGCATTCCTGGAGCTTTAATTGTGATGAAGAGGGAATTTCACCAGGTGCTGCACACAAAACAATGATAACTGCTGAAATTCCCTTTTCAATACAACTGTTGAAGACACAGAAGCCCTGTCCTCCTTTTCATACGGTCAGCTTATCCTAAATGGTTGCTATACTGCCACTGCAAAGAGCAACATCATCACCTGTGTTGGCAGCCCAGTCCCATTTAGCATCCATTCAGAGTGAGGGGGGTAGAGTCAACCTCCAGGGAAGAGGTAGAGCTAGTACTGTGCTAAAATCATGTGTCCTCGAATTTACTGAAACTTTTATTCCCTCATTTAAAGAGGCTTCTGTTTTTCTGCCTCATTCTTGTAGCATTTTTTAGCTCGTTTTGAATAGATTTCTGTAGTGGTTTTGAGAAGTGTGTTTCTGCTTCCATTCTAATTTGGGGTTGTGAACAGGAATGACTTTCTCTAGTGTGACCAGATAAAACCCAGGTCAGGGCTCATGTAACTTTTAACAGGTGTAGAGAAAAGGGAATTTCAGCCAGTGTCATTTGTATGCAATTAGTTCCTGGAGAAATTCCCTCTTCATCACAACTGTTAAAGTTGCAGGGGCCCTGCCTTCTTTTGTATATGGTCACTCTAGTATAGTGCCTGCACCTTTAACTGTTGTGATGAAGAGGGGATTTCGCCAGGAACTACTTGCATACAAATGACACTGGCTGAAATTCCCTTTTCTCTACAACTGTTAAAGAAAGTTACATGAGCCCTGACCTGGATCTGCTCACCCTCCTTTCTCACATAGCCCTACTAATGTGCCAAAAAGGAACTTACAGCACGGGTTAGTTCCCAGTCTGTGCTAAATTACTGACTTTATTTTGTTAGTGTGATTTGCTGCAATTGCTATTCTTCAGGATCGATCTCCTTTCCCTCCCAGTACCTCTAGCAGTTAAATGTATGAGTGGCTGAATGGATATATCTCTTGAACATCTGTGTCAGTTAGGGATGCGCCTAATTGTTTGAAATCCCTTCTGTCTGTATGTCATGGGTTGTAAGGCACTTTGCATTCCATTCTTTGTTCATTGATGGAATTGGTGTTATTGAGTTTCCAAGTTTGCACAAATTCACATTTGTGCAAATTTGCACTTGCAAAAATGTGCAAATTCCTACAAAATGTGCATGTTCGTGCTTGAGTCTATGGGGGAAATGCACATTTTTGGCTGCTGTATTATTATTTCATTATGATTACATATTTTGCTATTACTAAATGTGTGCAAAATTCTGGAATATTAGAAAAAAAAGTCCTCAAGTCCACAGCATTCCACCTGACTGGAGAAAAAGCTGGTGTGTTGTGGAATCCACAGGACAGGTTCATAAAATAAACTGGATTCAATTGATTCTGTTTGCAGTAAGCGCAAAGACACCATGCATTGCACAAACCAGCATTTCACACACGTGCAGCAGGTAAGGCATACTTAGAACAATTTACCATTTGCTGTAGTGCAATGGTATAGTGGGTCTAATTCACTTTTGGCAAACTGTCCTCTTGGATTTTAAATCAGTAGAAGCCAAACTACTTTGCAGGATCTACACTAGGGATGTGCAGGGACCCCCCCGGATTGGATTGGGAGCCGGATCGGGACTTCCAATTTTGTCCCAGATCGGATCTTTGGGGAAAAAATGGTGGCGGGTAGGTGAGTGGGGGCCTAACTCCCCCCTCCCTGTCCCTCCCCCCCACGGTTACCTTCCGGGGCCATCCTCTGCCATCCGCTGTGGCAGCGGATGGCAGCAGACGGCCCTGGCAGGTAAGGCACCCCTTCATGCTCCTCCTTACCTGCCAGGGCATTCTCTTCCTTCACCTGCCGGAGATCTACTGAGAATGAGGCTTCACGGCCTAGTCCTCAGTAGAGCACCAGGAGATGTTATCACCTGGTGCTCTACTGAGGACTAGGCCGCAAAGCCTAGTTCTCAGTAGATCTCAGGCAGGTGAAGGAAGAAGACGCCCCAGCAGGTAAGTGGACCTCCCTCCCTCCTCCCCTCCCTCCTCCCCCCTGCGATCCTCACCTGGCCGGGCTGTCCGCTTCCATCGGCAGGCACCCGCTGGCACCTGCCGATGGAAGCGGACAGCCCCCCCAGGTAAGCCCCCCCTTGCGGTTCTCCTTACTTGCCTGGGTGTCTTCTTCCTTCACCTGCCGGATAGCTACTGAGAACTAGGCTTCGCGGCCTCATCACCTGGCGCTCTACTTAGGACTAGGCCACGAAGCCTAGTTCTCAGTAGATCTCTGGCAGGTGAAGGAAGATGCCCTGGCAGGTAAGTGGGCCTCCCTCCCCACTCATCCCCTCCCTCCTCCCCCCCTCGATCCTCACCTGGACAGGCTGTTTGCTTCCATTGGCAGGCGCCTACTGGTGCCCACCGATGGAAGCGAACAGCCCTTCCCAGGTAAGCTGCCCCCCACTCCTTATCTGGCGGGGCGTCCTCTGTCCGTTGCCGGTAAACTACTATGAACTAGGCCTCATCACCTGGCGCTCTCCTGTAAACTCGGCCACAAGGCCTAGGTCGCAGTAGTTTACAGCCCGCAACAGAAGGAGGAGGACACCCCCCAAGGTAAGCCCCCCCACTGCGATCCTCATCTGGCTGGGCTGTCTGCTTCCATTGGCGGGCGCCCGCTGGCACCCACCAATGGAAATGGACAGCCCTCCCAGGTAAGCCCCCCCCCTGCTGTCCGCTTTCATCGGTGGGCGCCCACTGGCGCCCACCAATGGAAGCGGTGGCGGGCGCCAGTGGGCGCCTGCCGATCCTCCAATTTTTTCCGAACCGGATCGGGTCCTTCCGGACTGGTTTGGAAAAGATCGGACAATCCAGAGGGGTGATCAGAAATCAGATCATCGCATCCGATTTCCCCTGGATCGGCTCCAGATCGTGGATTGGAGCCGATCCTGTGCACACCCCTAACCAGTTTCAAAGTGTTCTATTCTGCTTGTAGTAGTTCTGGCCCTAGTCAGCATGGCCAATGGTCAGGGGATCTTGAAGTTGCAATCTAAAACATCTGGAAAGCAACAGGTGACTTTCCCCTGCTTAGAAATGAATAAGACATACAGCAGAGAGATTTTTGAACCATCAACAACTTGGATTAGGAGACCTGGGCAGTGATTCTTGATGTGAGAATCCAAGCGATACAAGCATTTCAACTGTGAAATGTCAAAGGCTATAGCGGCCACATAAATTAGCTCTGAAATTGTCTGTTTCCCGGGAGTTAGTGAGGAGGAATCTCTCCACTAGGTATTGTGATGTATCAGTTGGCATCTTACAACTGGAATTGTCACCATACAACCCTATGGAAAGAGATGCATTTTTTTCTCATTTGAAACATGTTGCTAATATGTTTATTGTGCTATGTTGTTAAAGTTTCATAAAGCCACAGATTTTTATTTTTTACTCCTTTCAGCCAATATGCTTAGCCTCATCCGTGCGTGCCCTCAGCAAACCTGTCTGCTAATTAAGCTATTTAATGACCCGACAGACTATCTGGAAGTCCTAAATATTAGCAGTGCCCTTGAGTTAACTTAATTAAAAAAAAAAAGAAAAAGAATCAAGAAAATGACTTTCTCTCAAAATCTCATCTCTTGTTTTGAAGTTGGTCTTTAAATGCTACTTTTAGGCAATGAAAGTGGGGAGGGAAGAACCCTGGGAAAAGAAACCTGGTGTTTCTGGTCACCTTCCTATTCCAAAACACATAACCTAATGCCACTCATCTTCAACGTATTTTCTTTTAAAAAACACTTCAAGCAAATAAACATAGCTTAACTATAGCTAGAGTGGATACTGGGTAAGTGTTGATGCTGAAACACAAACACAAACAGACATATCCACACACACCCCAAATTAAAGCAACTATATTCATTGTGCTATAATTCTGTGAACAGTTCCGTTTGGACTAGAGATAGGTGAACCTCCGGTGATTCTCTCAGCTTCTCATCCTCCACCCCCCAATTTTAAGAACATAAGTTGAGTCATGCTGGGTCAGCCCAAGCTCCCTCAAGTCAGCTTTCTGGTCACACAACTGCCTGGGGGAGGGGGAAACCCAAGTAAGACATCAGTACAATGGCATCCTCCTGTTTGTGTTCTCAAGCAAATGGAGGTAAGGTTGAGATAGGCTGACCGTATGAAAAGGAGGACAGGGCTCATGTAACTTTAACAGTTGTAGAGAAAAGGGAATTTCAGCCAGTGTTATTTGTATGCAATTAGTTCCTGGTGAAATTCCCTCTTCATCACAACAGTTAAAGTTGCAGGGGCCCTGCCTTCTTTTGTATATGGTCACTCTAGTATAGGGCATACACCTTTAACTGTTGTGATGAAGAGGGAATTTCACCAGGAACTAATTGCATACAAATAACACTGGCTGAAATTCCCTTTTCTCTACAACTGTTAAAGTTACATGAGCCCTGACCTCCTTTTCATATGGTCAGCCTAGTTGAGAGTAAGACTCTGGCCCAAGGTCACCCAGTGAGCTTCATAGCTTGAGTGGGGACTAGAACTTGGATCGCCTTACTCCCAGTCCAACACTCCAACCATTACACCAAACCTGATCTCTTTATGTTTTCAACTGACTCAGAGGGAAAATATAGATGTGTTATTGAATGAGTAGACTTGGCACAAGTGTAGGCTGACCATATGAAAAGGAGGACAGGGCTCATGTAACTTTAACAGTTGTAGAGAAAAGGAAATTTCAGCCAGTGTCATTTGTATGCAATAAGTTCCTGGTGAAATTCCCTCTTCATCACAACAGTTAAAGTTGCAGGCATTATACTAGAGTGAACATATACAAAAGAAGGCAGCGCCCCTGCACTTTTAACATTTGTGATGAAGAGGGGATTTCACCAGGAACTAATTGCATACAAATGACACTGGCTGAAATTCCCTTTTCTCTACAACTGTTAAAGTTACATGAGCCCTGTCCTCCTTTTCATATGGTCAGCCTACACAAGTGGAACATGACTTCTCAATGCAAATGGCATCTTCCAAGGAGTTGTTTTCAACATGGAGGAAAGGGTTCAGTTTCCACCTTCCCATCTGCTATGAGAAAACAAGGCCATAAGCCTTTATATACCTGCTCTGTATGTACGCATCTGTATGTAGTTTGGTTCTTGCAAGTTAACTACATGATGGGATTGGAATGATACATGTGCCTGAATGGCAGAGTTTGGATGACACTTTAGACAGTGGAGGGGGGAAGAGACAACAGTCCATTGTGTTGATGATTGTGTTGGGGGGGGGCACAACAGACAGGACATTATGTAACAACTGGGGGAAACAATGAGCTGCTCCATTGTTTAATGGAAACCTGTTGCTTATCATGAGGCTGGGACTTTTAGCTGCACAACTGGGGGAGGGGCAACATGTTGTGTGTCGCGCACCACAAAAATAACGAACTCGCCAGTTGCCTCTTTCCCCCTTCATTGCCTAAAGTGTTGTCCGAACTCAGCCAGTGTGTTGTATTGCTAAAACTGCTATGTCGGCAAGGCACCCACCTCCTTGATCCGGGCTGTATGAGCCTCTGCTGAGTGCTCACAAGGCTCGCAAGCACTCAGCATCCACCCACCCTTGCGCTCTGCATTAATGGTGGACACCATTAATGCAGCGAGGAAAATGTGCACTTCTCACAGGCTCCAGAAAGCACACTTTCACCCCACCTGCTGCATTAATGGTGGCCACAATTAACACAGTGGGGGGAAAGGACACAATCCAGGAAGCCAGGATGGACCCATACTCAAGCACTTGTTGGGAGCTCAAGCACTCGGGCATGGGTCTGCACTTACACCCGAACGCATCTGACGTGGCAGTGGTCAGTCCAATGAACTGAAAAACCAAAAGGAGGAGAGCATGCAACTCAGGGCAAGAAAGGAGAGAAGCAGGTTCTCAGAATGCTACTTTATTTCCAAGCCCAATGCGTTTCAGCCTATGTTGTTTTTGAAGGTCTTCTTCAGGGGACTGTAACATCCTAACTAACTCCTAAACAGATATATTAATGTTATGTGTTATCCCCATAAGCGTAATTTAATGTATTCTTGATGTTACAGCCCCTGAAGAAGGCCTTCAAAAACAACATAGCCTGAAACGCGTTGGGCTTGGGTCCAATGACCTTCCAGACCCAGTTGGATGCTTGCGCCATCCCTCCTTACACACAATAACAACTGTTGTGGTATTTGGGATCCTACGGAACAATACCCCTAGGAAAGCCATATGGAAAGTGTATTCTGCCCCAACAGCGATCAGTGCATTTCATTACCAATAAAAATGACTAGTGTAGACCGAGCCCGAGTCAGACTGCAAAGAACTCCATATTCCAATTGCAAAGTTACAAATAAAGTTTCAGAGTTTAATGCACTGGGCTTCTTGTACCCACTGACTTTATTCTGTTATTTTATTTATTTATTTTAATGCTATCACAGAGGTAGAATCCAAACAAACATTAAGAAGATGAGGGTTAAATGGTTTAGCGAGCGACTAGCCCAATTAAATGCAATTTGCATAGCAAATCGTGTTCTGTAATTTGCAAGGATAGACCCCTGATGTTCGTACATTCCCTCCAGATGCGTCAAGAAACTCAAATCCATTTGCCACAGCACCATCTATCCAAAAAGGAGAGAGAAAGAAAGGGGGAATCACAGAACTTCTGCAGCTTGTTTTGAAGTTTTAAATAGCTAATGCTTTCCCAGCAAATTTATAGCAGTAGCGGAGCTATGTAATTTGGATAGTGTCATTAGGAACTTTATTAGTAGCAAGTCATTATTGCTACTTGGGACTATAATAAGGGCTATTAAGAATGAATGACCACCCAGGATAGGAAGCAATCTAATAAGTGTAAAATTTCTGATTACGTTATTCCCCACTGACAAAAATTGGTATTTTCTCAATGGCTCACAACAGGTTTAATGGATACAGAGGAAAGACAGTTAGTGGGCAATAAAGTGTGAAGCAAAACATTAGCTGCAAATAAATAGTAGAATTCCACCTTCAGGTGTTATAGTCTTGGGTTTTTAAACAGCTGAGGATCCTTGGTCTATATTGTCATAACAGCAAAAGGTGTGATCAAACCCTAGGTTCGGAGTTTCTTTGGTGCTTTTTGTCTCCAAACAAGTGCTAATGTAGCTGAAGTAGTCTTTTTTAATGTTGATATTTTGCTGCAAAGATCATTTATTTAAAAGGCAACAGAGCTTGGAGAACATCCAGAAGGCATCCCATCTGCTTCTCCAGTAGAGGAAAAGATGCAGAGGCAGAACAGGATGCGGGAAGCACAGAAAACCATAGAGGAGGTAAATACCGAGCAATCATGATCATACAATCAGAGATATAGTCTGTAATGTTCTGCTCTCCCCACTTCCTTGAGTGGTGAGAAGTTCCAAGGAGAAATGCTACCCAGTTTTGCTCCCTTTTGGGCCTCATCTACACCAAGCAGGATATTACACTATGGCCCTTTCTACATCAGAGGGGTGTAGAGGGGTGGAGGGGCAGTGAACCCGAAAGTAGCCACGTCCGGATTCGTCGCCCCAATGCACATGAAAAATGTGATGACCTGGGCTGCTCCTGGGCTGTTGCGGCATCCATTTTTTTCCCTACACTGGGAAGAGTGCAGAAGCGCTCTTCTGCAGAAAGTAAGTAAAAAAAAAAAAAAAACCTCCAGGGGGTGGCAAAACTGGTGCCACCCCCTCCCCTAATGGCCATGGGGCTGCACGGTGTGGCTGTGTCCATTTTGTAGCCACGCTTACTCATAAGTAAGCACGGCTGCACCCGGGATGGGTGGGCACACCTTCCATGGTCCTGGGAAGTTCCTAGGACCATGGAAGATTCAGGATTTTTCTGGTTCCTCTTAACCCAGAAAAATCCTGTGCCCATCCCCCAGATCTCCCTGCGCATAATTTGGACTCACAGGGAGCAGCTGGGGGCCATCCCAGGCAAAAAGCCTGGTGTGGAAAGGGCCTATGAAAGTGGTATATAACAGGCAGGAGCCACACTACTGCTTTATAGCAGTGTTGAAGTGCACTGACTACTGTTGGGCTCACTGACACACACCATATACTGCTTTCATACCGCTGTATCCTGCTTGGTGTGGCTCCTGCCTTTTCTATACCACTTTCATACCACTTTCATTGTGTTATATCCTGTTTGGTGTAGATTGGGCCTTGGAGTCCTACCCAGGCTCTCTTTGGGGCATTATTCTTGCAGAGGCCTGTTTATTTCTAGCATATGGGAAAGAGATGTTTCCTGAGTCACTCCCGCACTGTGAAATGCATCCTCTCAGGAAGAATGATTCCCCCCCCCCCCCGCTCTCTCGGTTTTAGAAAGGGTGCGAAGACACATCTTTTTAATTTAGCTTTTAAAACTATGTGCTTCACGTTTTAGTGTTCCACTGTTTTTAATGTTCTTTTTTATTATCTTAAGGATTTATTATTTTAAATGGTTGTGCTTGATGGCTCTTTTTTTTTTTTTTTAAGAAAATAAGGTCATATATAAATGTTAATAATAAACAACTCAAATAGAAGCAAAAGGAAAGGCACTCCTTCAGATCCACTACCCAAACTAGGTAAAGACTGCAAAACTGAACGGGTACTTTCATTTATTTTCTTGGAGGAAGGAGTTGCGAAGTTTTGCACGGTGGCAAAACTTTTATCTTCCCAGTAAAAGCAGCAGCTTACACACACACACACACACACACACACACACACCCCTTCTTGCTTCCCCCCACAGTTTCTCCATCACTTCAAGCAGTGTGGAGCTCCTTCAATTGGCAACCAAGCAGGCCACCAAGTTTCCACTAAACGCTTTTACTGCAGCAAGACCGTCCCATGATTCTGCAACAGCAGCATTCCCTAGCCCCACTTCCTTCAAATTCACCGGGGGAACTCTTTGGCCCTCTCTGTCTTTGTTTCTTGCAGTGTATTTATGGTAGGCTGACCATATGAAAAGGAGAACAGGGCTCATGTAACTTTAACAGTTGTAGAGAAAAGGGAATTTCAACCAGTGTCATTTGTATGCAATTAGTTCCTGGTGAAATTCCCTCTTCATCACAACAGTTAAAGGTGCAGGCACTATACTAGAGTGACCATATACAAAAGAAGGCAGGGCCCCTGCAACTTTAACTGTTGTGATGAAGAGGGAATTTCACCAGGAACTAATTGCATGCAAATAACACTGGCTGAAATTCCCTTTTCTTTACAACTGTTAAAGTGACAGGAGCCCTGTCCTCCTTTTCAGATGGTCAGCCTAATTTATGGTGTATTTGTCTCACTCACATTAGGACTGAGTAGACCTGGCTCAAATCCCCTCTCAGCTGTACAATTCACTGGGTGTCTTTGGGACAGCCTCTCTCTTTCTAAGCTAATTCACAGGATTGTTGTGTGCGTATGGGGAGGGGGGGGTTGAAATTGACATGAAGGTCATCTTCCTGGCCTCATTTTGAAGCCTTGAGGGGGAGGGAGGGAGGGAGGACAGCGGCACCCGAGAACCAACTACTGCCACATGGACAATAAAGCAGGTAGCATTAGAAGCAAAAAGAGATAAGAAGAAAAAGACAAGTAGTGGAACTCATCAAACCTTCCTCATCACCAGAGCCTGAACATTCAAGCAATATAGTTAAGAAAGTAATTTTCAGCTTAGTCCTCTATTCACTTAATGTTTTCTTTTTCAGTTCCTTACCCTGCATTTTGACACCTCTCTCTCTCTCTCTCTCTCTCTCTCTCTCTCTCTCTCTCTCTCTCTCTCTCCCTCCCTCCCTCTCTCCCTCCCTCCCTCTCTCTCTCTTCCACACACACACATTTCCTCTTTAGAACAGGCTCCCAATTTAGCACATCTGATTTCCAGATAGGTTTGATCTCTGGAAACAGATAAGCTCCATTGGGAAGGTGGGGTGGGTGGGAATTGATCAGAAGAGTCAGGGTGGTGCTGTGGTTAGGACTGGGAGCAGGGAGATCTGGGTTCAAACCCATCTCAACCATAGTCATCACCCATTGATCAAGTCAGAGTAATTGTCCATCTAGCCTAGTATTGCATATTCTGAGACTAGCAGGAGCTCTCCATTGTCTCAGGTGGGCAGATTATTCATCATGATACCTGATCCTTTTATCTGGACATTCCAGAAACTGAATTTGATGCCTTCTACATGCAAAGCAGGTGTTCTACCACTGAGCTGTGATGACAGTTTCCGGTTTCCTTTGTCACTCGTACAGCATCATCAGACAAATGTTTTATCGCACGCTTGTTACTGCCTACTTGCAGATGTTCATGTGTCCTTTAGACAATGTTGTCTGCTTCTCATGCATCTCCCGCTCCTTCTTGCCTTTTTTCCATCACAAAATAGACCCTTTTCATCTGAATTTTTTTTTTTTTTTAGAAAAAATGAAATGTGCCACCAGTTCCTGCTGTGTGCAGGAAAAGTGGTTTGATAAAAATGGCCCCTCCATGGGCATTGTGGTCTTTTTTACTTCCTCTTTCTTCTCCGGTTAGAAAGAGGAAGTATCATGGGACAGGAGTGGGGGCAGAAAAGTGACGGTAAGTAAACATGATCCCTCCTTCTGTTTGATGATGCTTATAGTATCTCAATTAGAGCTTAGCTGAGATCTGTGGAGGCTGCTGGCTCTAATTTCAGTGTGCTACCCACCCCTTGGCCAATATCCTGGAATTATTCTCGGTCTGGGGCATTGTGGAGGATGCAAGGTACTGGACAATGCAATATGCTGGCCAGGTTGCCAGTGAAACACCAAAATGAAAGGTGTGGGTAAGCCTTAGGAAAACGTTGTGCCACCGCTCTAATGGTGAGGACTAGGGATGTGCATGTACCCCCTAGATCGGATCAGGACCCAGTTTGGACCTCCAATTTTGTTCCAGATCAGATTGGAACAAAATCAGAGGTCCCCTGGATCGGATCAGACCCAATCCCGATCCGAAAATCGGATGTCCGATTTTTGGATCGGCTGCCATTTTTCCCCATAGACTTGCATTGGGGGAAAGAAAGCTTTCCCCCAATGCAAGTCTATGGGGAAAAATGGCATTGGGGGAGAGTGGGGGCCTAACTCCCCCTCCCTGTCCATCCCCCCTTCATGCTCCTTACTTGCCAGGGGGCCCTCCCTCCTCCCCTCTGCTCCTCCTTACCTGCCCGGCCCATCCGCTGCCTTTACCTGCTCAAATCTACTGAGAACTAGGCTTCATGGCCTAGTCCTCATCACCTGGCGCTCTACTGAGGACTAGGCTGCAAAGCCTAGTTCTCAGTAGATTCGAGCAGGTGAAGGCAGTGGACACCCCGGCAGGTAAGTGGGGGCCCCTCCCTGCTCCCCTTCCCCCTCACGCTCCTTACTTGCCAGGGCCGTCTGCTGCTATTTGCTGGTGTCCGCTGGCACCCACGATGACAGCAGACAGCCCCAGCTGGTAAGCCCCCCCTCGCACTCCCCTCACCTGCCGCGGCCATCCGCTGCTGTCCGCTGGCACCCGCGGATGGCAGTGGATGGCCCCGGAAGGTAAGCCCCCTCCTCCCCCTCGTGCTCCTTACTTGCTGGGGTCATCCGCTGCAGATGGCCCTGGCACGCAAGCCCCCTCCCCGCATTCACGCTCCTTACCTGCCGAGGCAGGTGAGGATCACGAGTGGGGGGAGGGAGTCCGATCCTCCAATCCAACATGATGCAGATCGGGTCCTTTTCAGATCAGATCAGATTGGATCGGCCAATCCAGGTGCAGGGGATCGGTTCGGATAATTTTATCCGATTTCCCCTGGATCAGGTCTGGATTGTGGATTGGACCCGATCTGTTGCACACTCCTAGTGAGCACCACATCAAGTGGTGGCTCCAGGCTTTTGAGGTCCTTTGGGCAATGCACCCTCAATGGACTTCCTCTCTCAGTGATTCTTCATTTCCACCGACATTGTCATCAGCTGCTATTGCTCCTCCTCCTATGTTTGCTTGGCAAGCAGAGAGACTATGGTATCTCCTGCTCCCTGTTCTCACCATTACCATTGTCTGGACCACAGCAAGAGACAGGGGAAGAAGAAGGTTGCAATGGTGAAGCAGAGGAACATCTCCAGGGGGCTCTCATCAGTGCCCCCCTGCTGGCCTGTTGGCCCTTGGCAGGTGTCCATCCATGCCTCGCCTTAGCACTGGCCCTGCTTGCTTACCACCAAGAAACTTTGAAGACCTCAACTTCTGGCTGGAGAAATTTGGTGGGACGATTTCCCCCATTTCTTTCTGGCCACAAATACAGTGGAGAATTTTGAGTGCACCCAGTTCTGCTGCCAGACTAGCCAACTTTCCATGGTTGCTGTGAGAAGAGAGCTTCAGCTATTGGGCAGAATAGAAATGCAATGGATGGATAAATAAAGAAATCTGTAGGGAGCAGAAAGATTGAACTCCCAGGAGGATTGGCAGTATAACAATGTAATAAATTAGAAACAAAGGCCAGATCTACACCAAGCAGGATATAGTGGTATGAAAGCGGTATATAAAAGGCAGGAACCACACCAAGCAGGATATAGCACTATGAAAGTGGTATATGGTATGTGTGTATGGGACCCAAGGATTGTTGGTGAACTTCAATACTGCTATAAAGCAATAGTGTGGCTTCTGCTTTTTATATATTGCTTTCATGCCACTTTCATAGAGCAATATCCTGCTTGGTATAGATGAAGCCCATGTCGAAGGATGTTCTGACTGAAGTCCATATCACATTGTGACTCTTTTTTCCCCCTTTAGCATGAAAATCCATGTGTCTTTTTGTGTATATTTTTCCCCAAATGTACACACTAATTCTATGCGTCTTTGAAACATATGCATCCTTCTCCCAACGGACCCCAACTGTTGTCAGTGCACTTCAATACCGTTTGAAAGCAGTAGTGTAGATCTAGCCTTTTATATACTGCTTTCATAGTGTTTCCATATTGCTATATCCTGTGTGGTGTAGATCTGGCCAAAATCACTCTGTTGCTTGGGAGCTTGTTCTCTCCCTTTTTTCAAGCGGGGTCCTTGAAAATCTGGCTTGAACTTTAGGTTTCACCAAAATGGTGCACCCCTGAATCCCACAGCAGTCAGACTAAGGCTATTGACTAAGAAATTGTGTTTTTTAAATATCTTCTTCTCCTTTTCTGCACTGACTTCTCCAGCTGAAGTTGCTACAGGTGGAATAAGGTAAATTGGCAATCTTCTTCAGGCCAGAATAACCTCCTGGAAAGTGATCTCGCTTTGCTTCATTACAACACCTGCTTGCAATAAGATGGGATCTTATCTATTTCTGTAATAAAATGCCATGGTAGAACTGTGTCCTTAATTATCCTACTAAATAATGGGATGCATTTAAAGCTTTTCCACTCCATCTCCCAACACTCATTAGTGTCCTTTATGAGTTATTTGTCTGAACGTTACTGCATTTTTGTAAAAAAAAATAAAAATTAGGTTCAAATGCAAATTCATTTGGGTACACATATAAAATGAATACATAATTAATGGTTCTGTTTCAGACATTTTAATAGCCCAAAATATGTTAAGTGCTTCTCAGGGCAATCATACAACAAGCAATCTATATATCTGTGTTTGGATATGGTTTATATAGCTGGGAGTTTATATAGGGAGGGGTGGCAGCAGATGCGAATGACGGATCAATTGCAATGTAAACCCATGGCATTATGTAAGAATGCAAAATGTATTTCAGCTGCAATGATACATGCTCTTCCTAATGGGTAAATCTCATTGAATTCGGTGGGACTTCTTTTGCAGTAAACTTGCATTCTTCAAAGGTCAGGTCAGAGCATGTTGAAAGTTGCAACAGCAGGTTTATATGTATGTACATAGCCGAGGGTCCTACGGAAATAGTCTGCATACTTGGAATTCTGCATGAATAGGGCTTATGCATTCCTTTCGATATTGAAGAATGCTCCACACTTTCTTGATCACATGACTATCCCAGCAGTTATTGCACAGAGTGCCTGACATGAGATATCCAGGCTAGGGTGACCATCTGAAAAAGAGGACAGGGCTCCTGTATCTTTAATAGTCAAATAGAAAAGGGAATTTCAGCAGGGATCATTTGTATGCATGCAGCACCTGGTGAAATTCCCTCTTCATCATGAAAGTTAAACTTGCCTCTTGACCAGATACAAAAGAGGGCAGGGCTCCTGCAGCTTTAACTGTTGCGATGAAGAGGGAATTTCAACAGGTGCTGCATGCATACAAATTACCCCAGCTGAAATTCCCTTTTCTATTCACCTGTTAACGATACAGGAGCCCTGTCCTTCTTTTTCATATGGTCGCTCTAGATATCCCATTTTATTCAACGAGAGTGTCAAACTATGTAAATGGAGACAGGGTGGAAAAAATGCACATCTCCACAATTCAAGTTGGAGCCCAAATGCCCCTCTGGAGTTTCGGAGGAGCTTATCATTCATTGGCTGCCACTGGCTCACTTTCCAGTTCCTCCTCCTTTTGAAGCAAAGTCTGCTTCAAATGAGTTTGGATTTCTATTAATCCAGCCTGCAGACTCTGCAGCAGAATGACTTTTCCTATGTTACATGGATTCTGCAGACTTGCAGACCAGGTTTTTGTTTGTTTTTTATTTTCTGGAATTTTATGCACATTTAGCTGTAGGAAATACATTTTTTAAAAAGCAAACAAACCAACACTGGCCAAAAATGTGTGTTACCCTCATGGGCTAAAGCATAAAAATGTGCATGGGTTTTTTGCACATTTGGGGAGATTTGTGCAAATGCAAATTTGTGCAAATTTGGGAAATTGGAAAAAACAATGATTCCATCAGTGACAGGGGACAAAAAGGTACCTGGCAATACTGAAATGCAGATGAAATGGATCTTACAAAATCTGTACAACCCTAATTTGCATCATCATGCCAGGAGAAACAGCCATGAAGGCAGCTTGCTGGAGACAGTGAATCCACTCTGGGTTTTAGTTCCTTTAGAGTTCTGACTCCTGACTGGGTCTGCCTGAAACCCAAAGTAGATTAATTGCCTCATTGAAATAGGAGCCATGGGCCGCATCTGAGTTATACACCTGTCCCCTTTCAGGAGAATAGAACAGACAGTCCCCTCCCTAGGGGATGCACTATGACAGGCCCTTTTTCCAGGAGTACCAGAGGTACGGCTTCACTCAGATGGGGCAAGCATGCGATGAGAAGAGAGCCAGTGTTTTGTAACATTTAGAGTGTTGGACTAGGATTTCGGAAACCTTGGTTCTTGACCTCTCTCAGACATGAAGCTCACTGCATGACCTTGGGCCAGGTACTGACTCTCAGCATAACCTCATAGGGTTGTTGGTAGGATAAAAGGGAGGAGGGTCATCTATGCTGTCTTCGGGTCCTTGGAGGAAAGCTGGGAGATATCATAATAAATATGTCCAACTGTGACAGCTGCCTAAGGCTGAATTCGGACAACACAATAGTCAATGGTGGGGTAATAATCAACTTTACAGTTATTCATCTAGGGGGTACTCCCCACACAACATGGTAATACATAATCAACCATGGTGTGGATTAGGATCAGCGCTCAGTTGACTATGGCAGCATTCAGATGACATGATAGTCAATACAACTGACGATTGTTTCCCCCCACCCAGTTGCTTAATGTGTTGTCCGAATTCAGCCTAAGTTTTCTCAGAGCCTTCACTGTATGAAAACTACAAACCCAGGTCAATTCATTAGTATGTATATAGGTGCAGCAGACTGTTTGCAATGCAGCAAGAATGAGTATTGGAGTAGCCTTGGAAACACCATAGTAGGCATGAACGTAAGACAAGAGAACACTCCATTTCATTTATCTAAAACTGTTTTAGAAAGGAATCTACAGCTGAAGCAGGCAGGTAGGCAAATAGATGATAGATAGATGATAGATAGATGATAGATAGATAGATAGAGAGAGAGAGAGAGAGAGAGAGAGAGAGAGAGAGATATCACCATGTATATAGTGAGAAGAACAGAAAATAGGCAAAGTCCATGTGTTCATCCACCAACGGAGAGAGTTTGCAAAGAAAAGTTATTTTCACAATCTTAATAGAACAAAAAGGGGAAAAGGGCTAGCAAGAGACTATAATTAAAACCTCAAAGAGCTATATACTAAAGCTTAATGTCATACGTGCGGAATTCTAAAGTACATTATGCCCAAGCTAAAGCAATAAAGTGAGTTCTGCAATTCTAATGGCTTTATTTATTTTGTTTATATTTAATACAAAGTGGGAAGAAACCCTGGTATCTGTACATCAGAAAAATACGCACACGATGCGACACATTAGCAAAATCTCTGTTAAAAAAAAAAAAGAGGCATAAACAATGCTTTTAATTTCAGGAGTGCTAGATTGTGGATAAACAAAAGCACAAAAATGAAGCAATAAAAATAAAGGGGAATCCGCTCCATCAAACAAATGTGCTAAAGTATGGCGGTGGAAAATCATCCTGATGAAGAACCGGTTTCAAATGTTTGCTAACGGAATCAATGGCTTCATATTTACGTATTTAAAGAACGCCCCTCCCCTCTAAAGGAGATTTCACATTGCATGCTTCATAGAGCTGATTCTCACAGCAGAGTTGTGTGGTGAAGTCACACATATGCACACACACACACACACACACACACAGAGAGAGAAGGGGGGCAGGATCTACACTACTGCTTTAAAATGTTTTATAATGGTATTGACCACTGTTGGGCCCATGACACACTTCATATAAAGTTTTCAATCCATTTTCAAAATGTTATATCCCAATTGGTGTAGATCTGGCCAGAGAGAGAGAGGGAGGGAGGAAGGGAGGGAGGGAGGAAGGGAACATTAATCACATTTATATCCCACCTTTCTTCCATTGTGGAACTCAAGGTGATCTCCTCTACTGAACAGACCTAGCCCTGCTTAGCTTCAGCAAGGTGACTGTCTCCTGCACCTTCTGACCATGTCTTGGGAACAAAAGAAGATCCCTGCTGGATCAGATCAATGGTCCATCAGATCCATCATTCAGTTTCCCACAGTGTCCAACCAAAGGCCTGTTGGATCCCCATAAGCACGAATGAGGACAATAGTCCATTTCCACTGTTGTTCTTCAACAACTGGTGTTTGAAAGTTCACTGCCTCTGACTCTCGATGTAGCCTATAGCTACTATGACTAGTTTTCTGTATGGTTTTGTGCTGATTCTTGAAGGCTGGGATGCAAGTTAGGATGAGCCCTTGCTTTAGGCAAAAGGAAGGAGAAGGGACATATCCAGTGCTTTTGCCAATCTGGGAACTGATTTCTTGAATGGCAGGGAATCAGTGCAATTCACCATCTTCCAGCTCTGCTTTCTCATGTGGGCACCTCCCTCTGCTTCATTGATGGGTCGGCCTTAGACCAGAGAAGCAGACGAGTGAAGCATAATGGGGAAGGCCTAGAAGACATCCTCTCATGCCCTCCCATATACACCTGCGAAATGTTATGAATTTTATGGTATTAACATTCAAAGCCCTAAACGGCTTAGGGCCAGGTTATCTGAAGGAACGCCTCTTCCCGTATGTACCTGCCCGGACCCTAAGATCATCCTTGGGAGTCCTTCTCCGTGAGACCCTGCCAAAGGAAGTGAGGCAGGTGGCTACTAGGAGGAGGGCCTTCTAACCTGTGGCACCCCGGCTGTGGAATGATCTCCCCAGAGAAGTTTGCCTGGCATCTATATTGTCCTCCTTTAGACCCCTTTTTATTTTCATAGTTCTTCAGTTTGATTTTTAACCTTGCTATTTAAACTTGTATTTTAAATCCCTATCACTTTCCGTATGGCTGCTCAGTTTTTATCCTGGTTGTGCTTTTATACTGTATTTTAAATTATGTTTTTTTACACTGTCATTGTTTTATATTTTGAATGGTTTCTATGGATGTAATTTTTGTAATCCTTCCAGAGAGCTTCTGCTATTGGGCAGTATAGAAATTCAGTAAATAAATAAATAAATCTTTACATGCCAACTCAGAAATGAGCTCCATTTAGTTCAATGAGACTTCCTCCTAAGAAAGTGAACATAGAATTGTAGCTTTAGGGTGAACTCCTATGAGTGGCACCCTGGGTGATCATAAGGATTGCAACCTGAACTCAGAACCTATGCAGACAGGGAGGAGGCACCCACATTTTAATTAGATGGGTAATTTCACCCATCTAGTGGAATCTTTGAGGAGAGGGAGGGAAGGAAGCTGGGTTGGCCATAGGAAAGATAGAAGAACTACCACCCGGTCTCCTCCCCTCCTTTTCCCTCCCCCAGGAATGCCCCTTCTCTGTACTCCATTTAATGTTTCTCTCCATCCCACCTACAAGGCGGAAAGGAGGAAGTAGGGAACATGGTTTCCTGGCTCCGAGATCAGATCCCTGTCTCTGAGCTTGGAGCCAGGGAATCAAAATACCCTATGTCCCCCAGCTGTTGTCTAAGGGATATAGTATTGTCCCCTCCACTGCTATAATGGAAAAGATGTCACAATTGAAAATACATGTCTTTGGCTGGAATCGTTGACTCACCTACCTGGGAGTAAACAAATTTATTTAAAAGAGAGAGAGAGATTTGCAACTGAGAAGGTCTGCAGAGGATTTGCACTGTGTTAATTGCAGCTATTGTACAAAAATGTGACAAAACCTTCTTTTGTATGGAGACAATGTGCAGGTGATCTTAACTTGTGAACTTGTTTATGCATTCAGAAGCTGGCTTATGATTGTGACACAGGTCAGGTAGAGCTGTGGCAGGTAAGTCAGGCAAATTGTGGAAGGCATGAAAAAGAAAGGGGGGAAGCCATCTGCTTTTAAGATGAATGTGGCTTTGTTGCTATGTTGATTATGAGGAGCTGACATGAGTCACAATGTATCGTGACCTCCCCTCCCCCCTCCCCCTCCCAGTTACAGCTAGAATGTTAATGCAGTATCATTATATTCACATTCTCTCAAGGTTTGCCAAAGATAGAATATATATATATATATATATATATATATATATATATACTTTCAAAGTTCAGTCACTCAGCTAACACTTGGAAGTAATCACAATGTGTCAGTACAAAAGGCAAGTGTTCAAACATACTAGCATGCAGTCTGGTTTACTGATAATCAAAATCCAATAACTCCACAGTAAGCTAGAGATGAGTGGAGTGTCTTGCTGGTGGTGGTGGTGGTGGTGTGTGTGTGTGTGTGTGGATTGGGAAGGGAACATTATACCAGATCCAGGATATCCAGACGGACTCTGTTCATGCTGCAAACCCATCCCCATGCAGGAGAACATTGAGGAGGTTAAATAAATCATAGTAAATGCTTGAGGATACATATGTACAAAATTTGTATACCCCTCCATATCTGAAAAAGATTCTTGAGTGGTGAACCTAAGAAGTAATCCAAGTAGAATAATGCTAATCAGCACACAACTACTAAAACATTAAACAATATCCAAAGAATGGGGCTAAGTAAACATTTTATATAACATATTAATTGTATATCAAGCGTAAGATATTTCACAGGAACTAAACAAGTAGTTAAAAGCAAGGAACTACACAATAGATATAACAACCTAGCAAAAATGGTTTACAAAACCAGAAAGCTAACTCAATAGTTGCAGTAACTAAACAAAGGACACTCATAGAATCATAGAAAAATAGAACAGTAGAGTTGGAAGGGGCCTATAAGGCCAGTGAGTCCAACCCCCTGCTCAATGCAAGAATCCACCTTAAAGCATCCCTGACAGATGGTTGTCCAGCTGCCTCTTGAAGGCCTCTAATGTGGGAGAGCCCACAACCTCCCTAGATAATTGGTTCCATTGTCGTATTGCTCTAACAGTCAGGAAGTTTTTCCTTATGTCCAGCAGAAATCTGGTTTCCTGTAACTTGAGCTCAGTATTCTGTGTCCTGCACTCTGGGTTGATGGAGAAGAGATCCTGGCCCTACTCTGTGTGACAACCTTTCAAGTATTTGAAGAGTGCTATCATGTCTCCCATCAGTGTTCTCTTCTCCAGGCTAAACATGCCCAGTTCTTTCAATCTCTCCTCATAGGGCTTTGTTTCCAGACCCCTGATAATCCTTGTTGCCCTCCTCTGAACATGTTCCAGATTGTCTGCATCCTCCTTGAAGTGTGGTACCCAGAACTGGACACAAGACTCAAGATGAGGCCTAACCAGTGCCAAATAGAGGGGAACCAGTACCTTGCACAATTTGGAAGCTATACTTCTATTAATGCAGCCCAAAATAGCATTTCCTTTTTTTGCAGCCACATCACACTGTTGGCTCATATTCAGCTTGTGATCTACAACAAATCCAAGATCCTTCTCGCTTGTAGTATTGCTGAGCCAAGTATCCCCCATCTTGTAACTGTGCTTTTGGTTTCTTTTTCCTAGGTGTAGAACTTGGTATTTATCCCTATTAAACTTAATTCTGTTGTTTTCAGCCCAGTGCTCCAGTCTATCTAGATGGAACAACTATTAGGTGGATCCACAGCTGGCTACAGAATCAGACTCAAAGAGTGCTTATCAATGGTACCTTTTCACACTGGGGGGAGGTAGCAAGCAGGGTACTGCAGGGCTCAGTCCTGGGCCCAGTGCTCTTCAACATTTTTATTAATGATTTGGATGAGGAGGTGCAGGGAATGCTTATCAAATTTGCAGACGGCACAAATGGAGTGGGATTGCTAATACCCTGGAAGACAGAAACAAACTCCAAAGTGATCTTAAAATCATAGAATCATAGAATAGTAGAGTTGGAAGGGTCATCAAGTCCAACCCCCCTACTCAATGCAGGAATCTACCTTAAAGCATCCTTGACAGATGGTTACTATTTGGACTATGTCAACTGCTGCCTTCTGTATTGTAATATTGAACCTAAGAAGTAAAACAGTAAAAGTCCCATGTTGAGACAAGAGGAGAGTTTTGAATGTCCTATGTTGAGTCAAGAAGTGAAAGAGTCGGTTGTGAAAGAAACAATAAGGATGGGGGCTGAGGGAGTTCGTTAGTCAGAGAACAGAGCACACAGAAGCCTTCGAGGGCGGGGGAACGACTTCTACTGCAAAGATGTCTTGTTACATAAAACATACCATTGCTGAATCAGTAGCTTTCACTTCACCTTTCTAATGTTGCTGAGCTGGCTGGTGTTTTATTGGCCATTGCATTTGGATTAAGCATTTTTTTTGTTATTCCTTCTCCTCTCTGGTTGTTAACCCTGTCAACCCAGCATAGACATTAATTTCCATCATGTGTATCAGGTACCATTTGTTCACACACACACACACCCCGGAAGATGGCAGAGCCTCTTTTTCTGCCATTAATTGGTCTGCATAGGTGTTACGATGCTGTCTGTGAAAATATATGAATGAATGGTAGTTTTTGTATTATTTCAAAAACATTGAGTTAGCCGATTTGCATGGTGATTCATTTTGTTTTACATCAGGCACTTCTTGCTCAGAAGAGCAACCTCCACGTTGGTGAACACATGAAGCTGCCTAATATTCAGGCTGGCATCAGAGGTTTGCATTGTTGAATATCTACCAAGGCTCATACCCTAGTATGACCTTTGGAGTCTATTTATTTATTTATTTATTTATTATTGCATTTATATGTTGCCTTTTTTCCTCTAAGGAACCCAAGGTGGCATACATAATCCTCCTCCTCTCCATTTTTTCTTCACAACAACAACCCTGTGAGGTAGGTTGGGCTGAGTCTGTGACTGGCCCAAAGTCACCCAGTGGGTTTCCATAGTATCAATGTAATCAATCAATCAATCGAGTAGTAGAGTTCAAAGACTAGGCAAACTGTGTCGAGTCAATACATTACACTCAAACTGAGTACAGGGTTATCAGTGCTCAGATAGTTTAAGGCAAGATAACACAAGTATCAATGTGCTTGAGGTCACATGCCGATTTGTTCTGTCCTGCTGTAGTCTATTCTCCCGTTTCCACATCCTTAATCCCCATCATATTGACAAAGCGGGTTCTGCAAGAGCATCTCAAAGGCACAGTGACTTGAGCCAACAGAGGAGCTGGTCCAGTCAAGAAATCAATCCACAACACAAGAAGCTGGGAAGAAAAAGGTGCTGCAACACCAACAGATGAGCAATAGCTGAGAAGTTGCATGAGTAGAGCCCAGACTGGGGCACGGATTGGGTCTCCCTTCTTCCTGACCAGAGCATCCAAATAGGGTGGCTCAGGGCCAAAACCAACATTCGTTTAAATCCATACCTAGCACCTATGCCTTATTTTCAGTTTTACTCTACAGTAGGCACAGGTGACAAGATATGGATCAAGCCCATAGTGTGTGTGGGGGACTGGGTTAAAGCCCCCTACTGCCCATGCTATGGTTCCAAGCTGAATATTTTTATTTATTTTCATTATTACTTACATTTATATACCACCCCATAGCCGAAGCTCTTTAGGCAGTTTATAAAGATTAAACCATTGAACATTTCAGAAAATGGATATACAAAATTTTAAACCTGTAAAACCATAAAACAGATAACATACCAAGACAACATCCGTTTAAGTGGAGATTGATCTGGGGTCAGTTAGAAAGCTCAACCTAAGCTGTTAAATGCCTGGGAGAAGAGAAAAGTCTTGACCTGGAGCTGAAAAGATAATAATGTTGGCACCAGGCGAGCCTCATCGGGGGCGATCATTCCATAATTGGTGGGGGTCACCACTGAGAAGGCCCTCTCCCTTGTTACCATCCTCCAAGCTTCCCTCAGAGTAGGCATCCGGGAGGAGGACTTAGATGTTGAGCATTGTGTACGGGTAGATTCGTGTCAAGAGAGGCGTTCCGTCAGGTATTGTGGTCCCAAGCCGTGTATGGATCAAGCCCTTTGAACCTACTCTAGAGTAATTATGGATATATCTGCTAGATATAGATTTAAAGTAATATTTGTTTTGGCCCTCATTCATCCACAGTCCCTGCGCTGGAAAAGGAAGAGTGTGGAGGAGTAAGACAGAAGGAGATGGCCGAAAAACCACTTAGAGACACAGGGGAAGTTAGACACCAATAACATCCATCGTCTGCATGGGTACCAAATTCTAAGGAACACTTTTAAAAAGTTAATATGCTCTAGAAGCAAGGGAAAAGACTGTAGCATGCATTATAGATGGAAAAATGACAAAATCCAAGAGCTCATTTTTACACCTGTCTCATGTAGCAAAATGCCTGATTTGCAGACACCCTCATTACTTCAGTATGGCAAAATAGTGCAGATCAAGCACTTCAAAGATTCGCAGGAATAACACACTTGGAGGAGAAGAAGAAAAAAGTTACTTTTATCTCTTTTGCCAAAACTTTGCAAAAAAAAATAGAACGATAAAATAGAACTAAACCTTGCTCATTTGCTACATCGTTGCTCATCAAAATTATTGATGCCTGATGCCGTGAGCAGAGAATCCCCGCAACCTGAAATTGAAAGAGGCAGATGAAGAGAAGAGGACCATTGGTGAAGAGGTTCATGGATCCACTTCACACAAACATTTAGGAGGCTGAATATTCACCAATGTTCATTGGATGATCTTTCACCGCAATATTTGTGTGATGGAATTGTTTGTAGGAACGTCTGTGAATTTCATTCTTGTTTGCAAAGCATGCGGACATTTCCCATCCACAATCCCAATTCTTGGGGAATATCCTCCATTTCCCCCAATTTGCGTTTGTGTTCAAAAGTGTGCACTTTCACAAGTTCACACACCTGAACATGTCCACATGAACATCACACTTCTGAATCTGCATTTTCATGTTTTAGTCTGGGGCTGGGGGAGAGGACAGCAGCAGGATTTATGTATGAATTTATGTATGTATTTATTTCCAACATTTGTAGTCTCCACATCTAAAACAAATTCTGAACATAAGAGATAAAATAATGAAAATATTTTTTGAAAAAGAATTAAAACACCACAGTAAATAGTATACAGAATGGGGGGAAGGGAAGGGAAGCAGGTATTAGACCAAACAGGTCTCTCTTGGGAGATTGTCCATTAATCATAACACCATGACTGAATAGAAGGATGTTGTCTCTTGGTCATTCCAAAACAACAACAACAACCCAGCAAGTGACTGAGGGTGCAATCCTATGCATCTTCCGACAGGAAAAAAAGTCTAACAATTTCCAGCTAGCATGGCTGTCTGAGGAATTAAGATTTTCCCCAACCCATCCAAAGAGGCATAAGATTTCATCCAGAGTCACAAAAGTGCCTGTTTTAGTGTGTGCTTGCCCAGAAATCAAGCCTTCTTCTTCAGGTTCTGTCTGCAAATTAAGTAAATATAGACATTTTAAAACTTCAAAAAAACTCTCTTCCATAAAAGCCTTATGACCTATAGCACCACACCATGGATTCAATACAAATAAAGATATCCGCCTCTATGCATTCCAACGAAAAAACAATAGTATTTTATTATCAAACATGTAAAACCATCATCTAACATTTGAAATGATAACAGGACAGTTCAAGAAAGCAGCAAGAATAAATAGGTGTGCAGCTTATAGGAATTATATAGATGTATGTTTAATGATAATAGGACCAAAAAAAGGTAAGAATATGTGACCTTGAAAGTGTCTATATACAAATGGAAAATATCTGCACTTTGAAAAAAATGCTGCATTTTGACCTGGAATTCCAATAACGAATACACAACCCTGATAAAATCTACACAGAGATAAAAACGTACAGCTTAGTGGTGACACAACAGAGTGTGACAGACAATTGTTAATGGTTTTTCATGATCCTACAGATGAGAATGAACACTCATCCTCTTGTATTCCAAACTTTCTCATGACATGGCAATATGCAGGACCAAAATGGCATGGTTAGCCTTGAGAAGAGAAGACTGAGAAGAGACATGATAGCACTCTTCAAATTCTTGAAAGGCTGTCACACTGAGGAGGGCCAGGATCTCTTCTCGATCATCCCAGAGTGCAGGACATGGAATATTGGGCTGAAGTTACAGGAAGCCAGATTCCAGCTGGTCGTCAGGAAAAACTTCCTGACTGTTAGAGAACTATGACAATGGAACCAATGACCTAGGGAGGTTGTGGGCTCTCCCACATTAGAGGCCTTCAAGAGGCAGCTGGACAACAATCTGTCAGGGATGCTTTAAGGTAGATCCCTGCATTGAGCAGAGGGTTGGACTTAATGGCCTTAGAGGCACCTTCCAACTCTACTATTCTATGATTCCGTGTTAAATTTAAATTATGAGAAGCTAGGGCTGAATTAACACCTCTGACCCAGCTGCTTCAGCAATGGTGCATTTCAAGCTGAAGGTTGATCTAATAGCCAGAGGCACTACCCTTCCCTGTTTCTCTGCCAAATCCTGATCCATGTAGGTTCTGCTCCTCCCAAGTAGACTGATGGTAGCGACCATGGATCAGGATTCCAAGTCTTCATCCTCAGGGGAACCCAACATCTTGTCCTCAGAAGAAGATGGTTCAGATCTGACAGTTTGGGAAGAGGATTTGGTCATGGAAAAGAAACACAAGGGTTCCACATCCAAAGGACCCAGTTCCCCAGAAGCATATTTAAAGTTTAGTCTTGAAGTGTTCCTTGTTGGAACAATATACACACAACCCTGTCTGGCTTCCAGCACCATTCAGAGGTGTCCAGGGTGCTAATCTATAACAATTTGGCTCTGACTCAGCCCCCTGCTAAAGATGTGACCTCTAGTAGAACCGTCCAAACCAAGCCACAGCAATGCCCAGTGACATGCCAGCCTCACCATAACTGAGGCAGTTCAGGACATTGGCAGGACTGATGACCTGAAACAGTATGCTAGCTGGGCACTTTGACAGAAGTCCTAAAGCTCCTGCCTGGCATGATCTTGAGGTAATGAGCCATGTCAGGTCTGGCTCCAAAGAGTCCCCAGCATTATTGGGTGTGCAGGAAACTGGGGATTCCTTATATTGGCAAGGCTGAACCCTGATGCTTCACTTCTTAATAAAATTCAGTGAGGCAACTAAATTATCTTTGAAGCTTGAGAAATTGTACCAATTGGAAGTGAGAATTGTAATGATGCTGACCCTCATCATTCATCCAGTTCCAGGCTCAATGCCAAGTCTCAAAACAAGCCTTTGATCCCATCAATAAAAAAAGATCCAAACTTTCCAGGATGTGTAGGAAATTTCACTCCTTCACCCCATCTATGTCCTGAGAGATCAGCCGTGCTTAATGCTGCTAAACAGGTGTGTGGAAAAGATGCTCTGGTTTCCAATTTCAGCTTAATGAGAATGTATACCAGTGACACCTGCAGCCTCTTCATCAGATACTGGGAAAGGTGATTGGGCTGGGTTTCCGCATCCAGAAACTCTGATAGCAGAAATTATATGGAAACCAAGATGGGTTTTGGAGCATGTTGAACAAACTAAGCCAAACTATGTAGTGAAACAGTGTTATAATAACCTCAACTAATTTGAGACACCAAATGGGTTTGGCTGACAAACATCTTTTATGTTGGCTAGTGCTAGCTCTCCCTGGATTTCTTTTAATCCAAAATGTGGTAAACTTCATTGTAGGAAGTTCTGCTTGAGAAATAAACTTTCCAGTGCTGAAGAAGTCTCATGTTAAGCAAGTGTAAAGATTCTTTTGTTCAAGAGAATGTATGCATGTTTGTTTTCATTTTAGATTTTACAGTTTGCAAAGTTATTTCATAATTTTGGAGAGACTAATGGAAGTTCTCTTCTTTCATCTTCTTTCCTCCTCCTCCTCCTCCGCCTCCTCCTCTTTCCAGGTGTTCATTCAGAGCAATTCACAGAAACTGGCTCTGATTATGGATGGTTGAATCTTCCCAGTGCAATTCTACTGAGCATTTCACTTGTCTTACATGAAGTTCATCTTGTCTCTTTTCTGTATACTTTTTAACAAAAAGTCCACATGCAAATTTGTATATATTTCTATTCACATTGATCTAAAATTTCACATTTTTGTGTGCACTTTCCCCTGTTGTATGTGTTTTGGGCAAATCTTTTTTTTTAAGTGACTTGCATTACAAAATACAGATACATTACTATATTACTCCCTTCCAATCCACATGTAAATTCAGGAACTGTAATTTTCATAAAATCAAATTAAAACCAATTAATGTTTAAGCCCTATCTATCTAGTTCATATCTAGCAAAATCTCTGCCTGTCTGTCTGTCTGCCTGTCTGTCTCTGTCTTTATAACTCTCTGTGTAGATGGTAGGTAGATAGAAAGAGAGAGAGAGAAAGAGAGAAGAAGAGAGAAAAAGAGAGAGTTATGATGCTTTTTTTAAAAAAAAAACTTACAGTATTTTAGCTTGCTGTTTCCTTTATGCTCAATATATTCAGGGCTTACATAACCACATTCAAATCCACAACAACATCAATTATAGTAAATCGGAGGGCCAAACTTGATGTTAAGGGGGGTGGGATCATTAATGAACAAGATCAGAGTTTGCAAAAAGTGGAGGAATTTAACCTTTTCCTCTCCTGTGGTCCAGAGGAAAATCCCTTTTCTGAAATTGGTATTTGAATCCTGATGCAAATACCAGTTTCAGAAGAAAGGCTTTGCTCAACACTTCAGTAGAGGAGAAAAGGGTTACATCCCCCCTCTGATCCCTTTAATTATCAGTCAGATCCCCCTTCCCAACTGATGCATTTTGCATTTTTAAATAATAATAATAATAATAATTTGTATTTAATAGTATGTTAAATACAAAGAGGGATTCAATTTTATGATTAGTTTGACCCTAACATTACAATACAGTTCAAACCAGGATAACAACATCAGCAGTAAAAAGAAAAATCAAAAGGCAGGTACACTATGGAAATGAATGATAAGCCTTATCATTTCCAGTAGATCAACATGCAAGACAACAGCGGGTAACTTGTAGAATCTTCACTTGATGCAAAATTGCTTTAAAAAAAATAGCAAGCTGTGATCAGTCCAGATACACTTTCTTGGGCAAGGGATTCCAGTGTCTTGGGGCCAGTACAGAAAAGGTCCCATCCCTCACGACCAACAACTAGACTTCTGATGCCAAGAGGAACAGGAAAGGACCTTTGTTGGCCCTCAATGACACTTTCGTATTGTTGGATTCTTACTGAATGGGAAATGGCTGGAAACACTGGCCATTATACACCTTCACTGGAGAAAATGTTGAAAGGGACAGCAAAGGAACATAGGAAACTCTCTTATACAGCATTAGACCATCAGTCCATGTAGTGCAGTATTGTTGAAATTAACATTACCATTGGTGACATTGAGCAGCAACAGCTGTCCATAGTTAGGATAGGGGCGTTGTGGTCCTACCTGGAGATGCTGGGGACTGACCATGGGACCTTGTACATGCAAAACATGTAGAACAGCTCTTCTTCGGGACATTTTCCCTAGGGATTTGACATCAGGAGGGGATTTTGCATGTTTTATGATCAATGTATAATCTCCAAATAAGGGACATTTGGTAGGGATTCTTTTTTTACTCAACAGAGTTCTCCAACCTGTATGACTCAATTTGCATTTTGGGCCCGAGCTGCAGGCTTTTTCCCAGACTTCAGAAACTGTTTTGAGCATTTTCCCCACATGTTCCACAATTTGTGCAAATTTCTCCACAAAAAATTCTGAGCAATTGACAGAAATCAGGATCAAATTTGCTCAAATTGCTCAGATATTTGCTCAAATTGCTCAGGAGTTTGTGTAAATCGTGGAACCTGCAAAACAATTGTACAAAATGCCCATAAAATCCACAAACCGGCCCAACTTTCTGAAGACTGAGTTGGGCTCCCCAGTGGAAAATGGCACAAAGTCCTGGGAAGGGGGAACCTAGAAATATGTGGTGAACTCCAACACCCAAACTAATTTCTCCAACATCCCTAACGTTGGGAAATGTACACAGCTTCACAGTACAAACTGTATTTCATACATCATCTGGTCCTCAAACTTCATTGGATGTTCACAAATATTGACCAGACAATATACACAGTTCACTATTCATGCTGCAAATATGTGCACATTTTGTGCACAATTTCCTGGTGAATGTGCATAAGAACTGGTGTTTCTCCATGTTTTCCATTCAACTTACATTAGACCCAACACATTATATTTATATGTGTCATGGAGTGTATATCTTAGGGGTGTGCATCGGATCGGATCCGATCCACGATCCGAATCCGATCCGACCCAAAATCGGGAAAATCCGATCCGATCCGATCCGATCCGGCCAACCTCCGATCCGATCCCATCCGATGAGGTCCGATCCGGATCGGACGCCATTTTGAATGCTTTTTCCCATAGCCAAGTATTGTTTTACAAAAACGCCTATAACTTTTTCATTTTTAAAGATAGAAGGATGAAACTTGGTCACATTGTAGACTGGTTAGGGGTAGTTATCTGTGAGAAATTTCAGAAAGATTGGTGCATGCATTTTGTGGCAATTAATTTTTTAATAAATACCCAGGAATGCCTATAACTTTGTCATTTTTAAAGTTACACACATGAAACTTTGCCACATTGTAGGGGGTACTTTGGGACCTATGTGTGTGAAATTTCAGAAACGTAGGTGCTTGTCTTGTGTGGCAATTAATTTTTAGAAAAATGGGTAGTAGTGGGGTAAATACAGTTACGCCTCCCATTTTTTTATTTTTGAAGATACAAACAGGAAACTTGGGCACATTACAGGTACCACTTGCCTTGATATGTGTGTGAAATTTCAGAAACATTGGAGCTTTCCTTGTGTGGCAATTAATTTTTGAAACAATGAGGAAAGAAACACCTATAACTTTCTCATTTTTAAAGTTACACACATGAAACTTTGCCACAATGTAGGTGGTACCTTGGGACCTATGTGTGTGAAATTTCAGAAACATAGGTGCTTGCCTTGTGTGGCAATTAATTTTAGAAAAATGGGTAGTAGTGGGGTAAATACAGTTACGCCTCCCATTTTTTTATTTTTGAAGATACAAACAGGAAACATGGGCACATTACAGGTACCACTTGGCTTGATATGTGTGTAAAATTTCAGACAGCTGGGTCCAGGCATGTGGTGGCAAGGTATTTTTGAAACAATGAGGAAAGAAACGCCTATAACTTTTTTATTTTAAAAGTTAGAAGTCTGAACATTGCTCACTTTGTAGATGGGTTAGGGGTAGATATGTGTCAGAAATTTCAGAATTATAGGTCCAGGCATTTGATGGCTATGGAATTTTTAAATTACATGTTTCAAAAAAATTTCTACAGAGGCCAGGTCTTCCCCTCCCGCTTCCCGCGAAGAAAAGGAAACACTCTCTCGTCTCGATCCCTTTGATCCTTGCTAGTAGTAGGGATGTGCACTGGATCGGACCCGATCCACGATCCGACTCCGGTCCAGTGGGAAATCGGATAAATTATCCGATTTCCGATCCCGCAGCTGGACCGGCCAATCCAATCCGAACCGGTCCGAAAAAGCTCCGAACCGGTTCGGCGGATCGGCGGATCGGCGGGCGCCCACTGCCGCCCACCGCCGCTTCCATTGGCGGGCGCCAGCGGGCGCCCGCCGATGAAAGTGGACAGCGGGGGGGGAGGAGGGGGGCACTTACCTTCTCGGCCCGGTGGCTCCCGTCCGGCGCCGGCGCCTACTACTACTAGCAGGCTCCGCGGCCTGCTCTAGGGTGGCGTGCCGGGTGATGTCATCACCCGGCGCGCTACTCTAGAGCAGGCCGCGGAGCCTGCTGGTAGTAGTAGGCGCCGGCGCTGGACGGGAGCCACCGGGCCGGGAAGGTAAGGAGGGGGTGCGTGGAGGGGAGGAGGGGGCGCGCGGAGGGGGGAGGGGGGAGGGGGGCCCTTACCTGCCCGGCCCGGCGGCTCCCGTCCGGCGCCGGCGCCTACTACTCCCAGCAGGCTCCGCGGCCTGCTCTAGGGTGGCGCGCCGGGTGATGTCATCACCCGGCGCGCTACTCTAGAGCAGGCCGCGGAGCCTGCTGGAAGTAGTAGGCGCCGGCGCCGGACGGGAGCCGCCGGGCCGGGAAGGTAAGGAGGGGGTGCGTGGAGGGGAGGAGGGGGCGCGCGGAGGGGGGAGGGGGGAGGGGGGCCCTTACCTGCCCGGCCCGACGGCTCCCGTCCGGCGCCGGCGCCTACTACTCCCAGCAGGCTCCGCGGCCTGCTCTAGGGTGGCGCGCCGGGTGATGTCATCACCCGGCGCGCTACTCTAGAGCAGGCCGCGGAGCCTGCTGGAAGTAGTAGGCGCCGGCGCCGGACGGGAGCCGCCGGGCCGGGAAGGTAAGGAGGGGGTGCGTGGAGGGGAGGAGGGGGCGTGCGGAGGGGGGAGGGGGGAGGGGGGCCCTTACCTGCCCGGCCCGGCGGCTCCCGTCCGGCGCCGGCGCCTACTACTCCCAGCAGGCTCCGCGGCCTGCTCTAGGGTGGCGCGCCAGGTGATGTCATCACCCGGCGCGCTACTCTAGAGCAGGCCGCGGAGCCTGCTGGAAGTAGTAGGCGCCGGCGCCGGACGGGAGCCGCCGGGCCGGGAAGGTAAGGAGGGGGTGCGTGGAGGGGAGGAGGGGGCGCGCGGAGGGGGGAGGGGGGAGGGGGGCCCTTACCTGCCCGGCCCGACGGCTCCCGTCCGGCGCCGGCGCCTACTACTCCCAGCAGGCTCCGCGGCCTGCTCTAGGGTGGCGCGCCGGGTGATGTCATCACCCGGCGCGCTACTCTAGAGCAGGCCGCGGAGCCTGCTGGAAGTAGTAGGCGCCGGCGCCGGACGGGAGCCGCCGGGCCGGGAAGGTAAGGAGGGGGTGCGTGGAGGGGAGGAGGGGGCGTGCGGAGGGGGGAGGGGGGAGGGGGGCCCTTACCTGCCCGGCCCGGCGGCTCCCGTCCGGCGCCGGCGCCTACTACTCCCAGCAGGCTCCGCGGCCTGCTCTAGGGTGGCGCGCCAGGTGATGTCATCACCCGGCGCGCTACTCTAGAGCAGGCCGCGGAGCCTGCTGGAAGTAGTAGGCGCCGGCGCCGGACGGGAGCCGCCGGGCCGGGAAGGTAAGGAGGGGGTGCGTGGAGGGGGAGGAGGGGGCGCGCGGAGGGGGGGAGGGGGGAGGGGGGCCCTTACCTGCCCGGCCCGGCGGCTCCCGTCCGGCGCCGGCGCCTACTACTACCAGCAGGCTCCGCGGCCTGCTCCAGGGTGGCGCGCCGGGTGATGTCATCACCCGGCGCGCTACTCGAGAGTAGGCCGCGGAGCCCGCTGGTAGTAGCCGCCGGCGCCGGACGGGCCGAGAAGGTAAGCAGTGGCGGGGAAGGGGGCTTACCCCCCCCCCCGGAGCCGTCCGCTTCTATCCGCTGGCGCCCGCGGGCGCCAGCGGATGGAAGCGGGCGGCCCCAGGGGGGGTAGGGAGCGCGGGGGAGGGGGTTTACCTGCCGGGGCCGTCCACAGCGGACGGCCCCGGGGGGGGAGGGAGTTAGGCCCCCCCTTACCCACCCGCCGCCATTTTTTCCTCATAGACTTGCATTGCAATGCAAGTCTATGGGGAAAAAAATGGCGGCCGATCCAAAAATGTACGATTTTTGGGTCGGGATCAGACTTGATCCGGTCCGGGGGGCCTCCGATTTTGTCCGAACCGGTCCGGGACAAAATTGGAGGTCCCGATCCGGGTCCCGATCCGATCCGGGGGGTCCGTGCACACCCCTAGCTAGTAGTATCCATTACAGGGCTCGTGTTTCCTTTCCTACTTTCACTTTTCAAGCAGAACGGCTGAGCCTAGCTGAGTTTTGCAGCCATGCATGCAAGGAAGGATCACTTTGTACTCAAGCAGACACGAGCCCTGTAATGGATACTACCAAGGATCAAAGGGATCGAGACCAGAGTGATCCTTCCTTGCACGCATGGCTGCAAAACTCAGCTAGGCTCAGCCGTTCTGCTTGAAAAGTGAAAGTAGGAAAGGAAACACGAGCCCTGTAATGGATACTACTAGCAAGGATCAAAGGGATCGAGACGAGAGAGTGTTTCCTTTTCTTCGCGGGAAGCGGGAGGGGAAGACCTGGCCTCTGTAGAAATTTTTTTGAAACATGTAATTTAAAAATTCCATAGCCATCAAATGCCTGGACCTATAATTCTGAAATTTCTGACACATATCTACCCCTAACCCATCTACAAAGTGAGCAATGTTCAGACTTCTAACTTTTAAAATAAAAAAGTTATAGGCGTTTCTTTCCTCATTGTTTCAAAAATACTGGATACTGGAGCTGGCACATAACCATCAGAGCTAGTAGTAGTCACTGATAGCGTTGTCCTTCAGGAACGTATCCTATGTGGTGGCAATTAATTTTTGAAACAATGAGGAAAGAAACGCCTATAACTTTTTTATTTTAAAAGTTAGAAGTCTGAACATTGCTCACTTTGTAGATGGGTTAGGGGTAGATATGTGTCAGAAATTTCAGAATGATAGGTCCAGGCATTTGATGGCTATGGAATTTTTAGATTACATGTTTCAAAAAATGTTCCACAGAGGCCAGGTCTTCCTTTCCTCCCCCTCCCGCTTCCCGCGAAGAAAAGGAAACACTGTCTCATCTCGATCCCTTTGATCCTTGCTAGTATCCATTACAGGGCTCGTGTCTGCTTTCCTACTTTCACTAATTGCCACCACATGCCTGGACCCAGCTGTCTGAAATTTTACACACATATCAAGCCAAGTGGTACCTGTAATATGCCCATGTTTCCTGTTTGTATCTTCAAAAATAAAAAAGTGGGTGGCGTAACTGTATTTACCCCACCACTACCCATTTTTCTAAAATTAATTGCCACACAAGGCAAGCACCTACGTTTCCGAAATTTCACACACGTAGGTCCCAAGGTACCGCCTACAATGTGGCAAAGTTTCATGTGTGTAACTTTAAAAATGACAAAGTTATAGGCATTCCTGGGTATTTATTAAAAAATTAATTGCCACACAAGGCAAGCACCTATGTTTCTGAAATTTCACACACATATCAAGGCAAGTGGTACCTGTAATGTGCCCAAGTTTCCTGTTTGTATCTTCAAAAATAAAAAAATGGGAGGCGTAACTGTATTTACCCCACTACTACCCATTTTTCTAAAAATTAATTGCCACACAAGACAAGCACCTACGTTTCTGAAATTTCACACACATAGGTCCCAAGGTACCCCCTACAATGTGGCAAAGTTTCATGTGTGTAACTTTAAAAATGACAAAGTTATAGGCATTCCTGGGTATTTATTAAAAAATTAATTGCCACAAAATGCATGCACCAATCTTTCTGAAATTTCTCACAGATAACTACCCCTAACCAGTCTACAATGTGCCCAAGTTTCATCCTTCTATCTTTAAAAATGAAAAAGTTATAGGCGTTTTTGTAAAACAATACTTGGCTATGGGAAAAAGCATTCAAAATGGCGTCCGATCCGGATCGGACATCTGGTCCGATCCGATCCGACCAGCCTCCGATCCGATCCGACCCCCCAGGTCCGATTCCGATCCGCTATCCGATCTGATCCGGGGGGTCAGTGCACATCCCTAGTATATCTTAATAAGCAAGTTATAGGTTTCATCATCATTTCATTACATTTTCCATTGATAAGTTCCCATTGTAGCCCTTCATAATAAACAGATTGTCTATTTCTCTTTAAACTCGCAAGAAGAAAATGATTATAACACTTGAGAGAGAGGCTGGATTTCATACTGTGTTTTCTTGATAATGTCTTCATAATGAAATCTTCTGGGAGGTCTACCTACCAAAATATCTGCTGCTTATGCTAAAGGAGGGAAGGGGGGAGAGTTTCTATAACACATGCAAGATTTTATTGTAGTTTGAAAAAAAATGATTTTTATATTATTTTTGCTTCTCTTCCCAAAGATCCTGACCTTGTGGTATATATATAATTCATCCACACAAAGGTAAATATTAAATTTTAATTGAGCAAGGCGAGGTAATGAAATATTCGGTCAATCCAAATTTTAGAGAGCGAAAAAGAACTACAAGATTGCTTTACACAGATATGTACATAATATTTCTGAGAGTTTCAGGACACTGCAGGAATTATTTATATAATTTGGTGGGGGAGAATGCTACATAATGTTCACATTAAGGTGAAGCAGGCAGCGCTATGACTTCTGTTTCCTTAGTTTTGTTCCATGATATTGATCTGATTTCCCACCAACATTCTGGGTGAAATGTTGGGGTCATTTCCCCACCTACACATATACCTTGCTGCTGGCTAAATAGGGGTAATAAAACTAGGGTGACCCTATTATAGTCCAATGAGAACCGAGCATATTCAGTGTTGACGGAATACTGATTTTCTGTTTGGGAGGAAGGTTAGAAAATCCAGGAAGATTGTTTGGCAGTGAAATACAGCCCTCTACAAGGCAACATGGTGATGTAACATATCTTGCAATCCCATAGAGCAGACTCTGAAGTTGGAACATGCTGATTATATATCCAATGTGAGGTGGAAGGACATGGAGACAATTTCGCCCACCTAGCCACAGTGCTTCCAAAAGGGAAAGATGGAGGCTGTGGGCAAGCTTAGGAAGCTCTGTAATTCAGCTTCCCCAGGCTCCTCCCCTCCTTGCTCCCATGACCACCCCCTTTTCATAATCTCCGTGCTCTGTTTCTGAGTGCAGAGACATAGCCAGAACTGCACTGGCTACGAGGCAGAGGGGGTGAATAGAGTCTTCCTGACTTCAGATCTGAGAAATAGAACAATCCTATGTCTCCCCAGATACTGCCTAGGGGGCATAGGTTTGTTTTCTTAAATAATATCCAAGTAATTTTGCATTTATGTCATTACAAATGCACCTCTCTTTATTCTGAAATCCATGGTTTTTTATTATTATTAATTTACTTATTTATTTTTTTAAAAAATGTTGCTCTCCTGGACAAAAAAATTAAAAAACAAAACAAAACAAAAAACCCTTCTAAATACCTCGCGGATGTTGCTAGGAAACTGCAGTAGACATAAATTTCACCTTCTAAATCAACGTGGCTAATAGAGAGTTCACAAAATTACTGAACGTATTTCTATGAAGAAGAAACAAGTATTGGTTTTTGGGGAAAATACATATATGTGAGTGGGAGGGACTGTGCTTCAATAATTGTGATGTGCAAAAATCTAGTAAAAGTTTCAAAATCGTAATTTACTTTTTCTTCTATAGCAATCTGCTTGTTTGGTTTTCAACGTTAACAAGTAATTCAGAGCAATCTTGAGTGCAAAAGGAGTTGCAGGGAGGGAAATGTGATTTAAAAATAAAAGTACACAAATACACAATCTACAAAACATAAGTACATAAGAAGATCTCTACCTTCTTCCGGCGTAGCCTTTCTAATTCCTTCTCAGTCGCCTTGTCCCTGTCCTTTGTCTCAGTCTCCCGAAAGAGCAACGAGAAGACATCGACAAATTCACCTTTCAATATTTTCTCCCGCGTAGCCGGAAGCAAATGGTACCCCAACGGGGCAGCAGTACTGCCCGTCGGGATGGCCGCTGCAACTACCCCAGCATATGGGTCCCGCGCAACACCTACCGCTGCTATTGTCTTTGATGATGCCCCAGCCGGACCCTGCCATACTGCTAAACAAACAGACTCATTTGCCTGTAACTCCTGTATCTGTGTCGCCCCCGTGTCACTTACCGAAGGACCCAGAACCCCGTTACCTACCATCACCTGTGCGGTTTCTGTCGAGGTGCCCCTCAGCGGTGCAGCGGTGGAAGAAGCATTGGATGTTCCAGCCGCCGGAATTGCCGGATTCCCCGTCTGCTGCAGGGTCAGGGTCGTGTGCATGTTTGGAGAGGACTGTACCAGCCCCGTGCCCCCTCCCTGAGGTGTGCCTACACCCGGTAAGGCAGCTGGCCATCCCCATCCCGGCCCCCATGGGTACCAGTTCCATGGTGGGGGCGCACCCCAAGGTGGAAGAGCACCTGTGTATTGTGCATTAGGTGTCTCACCTGCACTAGGCGCATGAAAAGCACTTCCAGCCACTGGAGCATCTGCCGGGCCCGGCATGGGCGTCGTTGTTCCTGTAGCCAAGACCTGGACCGACCCCTGGGGCAGCCGCCCTGCAGCCGATGTCTGTGCCTCCTGGGAAATCGGCTGCAGAGACTGCTGCACCGGTGCTCCTCCCTCGGATGCCACATTGCCGGATTTCTCAATCACCTGCAAGCAAGCTGAAACAGAAGCCCACAATTGGTCCTGCTTCTGTTTCCTCGTGAGACGGAGCCCAGTCCCACTGGCAGTGGCCATTGTTGCCAAAACAGGTGCCTGGGGGGCTATCCCCCTGTCTTGCTCAACCGCCTGAAGCCTAGCCAATATTGCCGCTATCTCAGGGCTCCCCGCCTCATCGGATGACGAATCCAAACGAGCCCTAGGTCGCTTAGGCGTGGGCCTTGGCGCCTTTCCTTTTCCCTTCCGGCCTCCTGTCCCCTTGGTAGGAGCCACTCCTCCACTAACTGCTTCACGAGAAGAAGATGTATCCCCTATTTCCAATTACAACCAATCTATCAACACCGCTCCCCCCGCTCTATCTCCAGACCACCAATAGTAGCTGGAAGCAAAGGCGTTGCAAATTCAAATAATAGGTGGAGCAATTATGACCGTTCCCTGCACTATCAAGAAGCCACCAACAGGGGAGCCCAGAATGCCTCAATAAGGCCAGAAACGAATTGTGTCTCAACCCCTTAACAAGGCTCCAATGCCAACTGCCGCTCCAGAGTTAAGAGGCGGAGCTAACTTAAGCCCCCCTTGCCCCACCTGAAAGCCAGCCACAAGAAACGCCTAACCTCTGAAAGGGACAGTGACCCAGCTAAATCACCCCCTACTAAGTCACCTGGTTAAGAGGCAAATGCCCAGTATCCCCTACCAGGATCAATTGTGAACAAAAAAGGGGGGAAGTGAGGGGAGGGGGGCTCCCTATGCACAGCTCTATCCCTTCCCCCACTCGAACGAGCACTCCTGAGCTGAACTGCAGCCAACCCCTCTTTCGAGTCCAGAGAGGGTTAGGGTTTAGGGCCAGAGAGCGCCTAAAACGGCAACCCCGCTCTCCCGCCGCCTACACTCCTCCGTGCGGGCCTCCGCACCACCTTCCTATCCCAGGAAGGGCCCGCCAGCCCCCCCACGTGAACCCCTCAATGCCTGCCGGAGCCACCGGCCCGCCCAAGCCCCCAGCGCCGCCTGAGCCTGGGAGCCCGGGCCTCCACCGCCACCTATCAGCGGCTCAATGGACCAGCCGGCCCTTCCTTCAAACCGCCGCCCACCAAACTGTTCTCCTCGGGAGCCGGCTTGCCGCCTCCGCTCCACACACGAGGTAGGCCGGGCCGCCGCCGCCGCCCCTCTCTGCACCGGGAAGGACCAACCGGCCCTTCCCCAAACCTGCGGCCTCCTGGCCAGAAGACTCCCAGCCGTCCCCGACTGCCGCGGGTAGGCTCGTCCGCCGCTCTTCGCGCCCTCAGACGCCGACGCCTCCGAGCTGCGTTGCAACCGAGGCTGCTGCTGCGCCGGCCAACCTCGTCTTTCCAAGCCGCGCAGCCGAAGAGGAAGGAGGGGAGGAGATCCAGCCTAATAAAGGCTCCCGTTCCTCCTCCCCCTCTTCTGGCGCCAAACCCGGGAGGCCGCCAATGGCGCGCCTCCACGTCCCATCTCCCTGCACCCGCCGCAACCGCCCTACCACACCCGAGCTGCGCCGAGCGTGGGGTAAGGCCATTGTTTGCTTACAACTTACCCTCCATGCACCCACACTTTTCCTTGGTCTTTCAGGCTCAAATCCAGATGGGGAAGATGGAGTGCCTGGAATCAGAAAAGATCTGTATGGCACCTTAAACCTTTACTGATTAACTGCAAACTAGGGGTGTGCACGGCCCCCCCGGATCGGATCGGGACCCGGATCGGGACCTCCAATTTTGTCCCGGACCGGTTCGGACAAAATCGGAGGCCCCCCGGACCGGATTGAGTCCGATCCCGACCCAAAAATCGTAAATTTTTGGATCAGCCGCCATTTTTTTCCCCATAGACTTGCATTGCAATGCAAGTCTATGAGGAAAAAATGGGGGCGGGTGGGTGAGGGGGGGCCTAACTCCCTCCCCCCCCGGGGCCGTCCGCTGTGGATGGCCCCGGCAGGTAAGCCCCCTCCCCCGCGCTCCCTACCCCCCCTGGGGCCGTCCGCTTCCATCCGCTGGCGCCCGCGGGCGCCAGCGGATAAAAGCGGACGGCTCCGGGGGGGGTAAGCCCCCTTCCCCGCCACTGCTTACCTTCTCGGCCCGTCCGCTCCCGTCCGGCGCCGGCGGCTACTACCAGCAGGCTCCGCGGCCTACTCTCGAGTAACGCGCCGGGTGATGACATCACCCGGAGCGCCACCCTGGAGTAGGCCGCGGAGCCTGCTGGTAGTAGTAGTCGCCGGTGCCGGACGGGAGCGGCCGGGCCGGGAAGGTAAGGGCCCCCCTCCCCCCTCCGCGCGCCCCCTCCTCCCCTCCACGCACCCCCTGTTTACCTTCTCGGCCCGTCCGCTCCCGTCTGGCGCCGGCGACTACTACTACCAGCAGGCTCCGCGGCCTGCTCTAGAGTAGCGCGCCGGGTGATGACATCACCCGGTGCGCCACCCTAGAGCAGGCTGCGGAGCTTGCTGGTAGTAGTAGTCGCCGGCGCCGGACGGAAGCGGCCGGGCCGGGAAGGTAAGGGCCCCCCTCCCCCCTCCGCGCGCCCCCTCCTCCCCTCCACGCACCCCCTGCTTACCTTCTCGGCCCGTCCGCTCCCGTCCGGGGCCGGCGGCTACCACCAGCAGGCTCCGTGTCCTGTTCTAGAGTAGCGCGCAGGCCGTGGAGCCCGCTGGTAGTAGCTGCTAGTGCCGGACGGTAGCGGACGGGCCGAGAAGGTAAGCGCCCCCCTCCTCCCCCCCCCGCTGTCCACTTTCATCGGCGGGCGCCCGCTGGCGCCTGCCAATGGAAGTGGCGGTGGGCGCCAGTGGGCGCCCGCCGATCCGCCGATCCGCCGAACCGGTTCGGAGCCTTTTCGGACCGGTTCGGATTGGATCGGCCGATCCAGCTGCGGGATCGGAAATCGGATAATTTATCCGATTTCCCACTGGACCGGACTCGGATCGTGGATCGGGTCCGATCCAGTGCACATCCCTACTGCAAACTGAACATGTCACGTTGGCATGGGGGAGTGTAGGAATGTATTGTAGACCATAATAGTTCGTGATCTTAAAAGTCCACATATTAGAATGAATTTTTTTTGGTCCAAGTGCATAGAGCAATGCATATTTGCTTGCTTGGCAGGCAGAGAGCCAGTGAGCAGCAGCAGAGTGTTCTTCCTACTCGCCACTACCTTTGTCTCGGCTAGTGCAAGAAGCAGTTGAACAAGCAGGTTGTGTTGGTGAAGTGAAGGGGCAACTTTAAGAGCTCTTGCCAGCGCACCCCTGCTGGGGTGTCCCCTCTCAGCAGACGCTCAGCCATACCTGTCCTTGACGCGAGCCATGAAAGAAGAGCGAACCCCTCCTCTCTCAGGTACATAGCAGCATACAACTCCCCCCCCAAAGGTCTGCCTTTCATGCAGCAAATCTGCTTTTCATCCACTTGCAGTATTGCTAGGGTTTGATTATGAGCATTTCGCAAAGCTGATCCCCATGGACAGCCCTGAATTCCAGCACTCTGCATTAGTATTAGCCAGGCAACTTAACTTTCCAAATCACAGTAACCGTGTTCAGTGTCAAGAAGGATGAACATATCATCTCTAACACAGAGCCTACTTTTGCGTGGGGATTAGCCATGAACCTGGGAATTCCGTCCCCCGCCCCCATCTCCTTCGCCAAGATTATGGAAGAACTTCAGCTGAACAATTTGCATTTATAAATAAGGGCTGGCAATGACAGTTGAAAGACAGTTTGCCTACTAAGACAAGACAGCAATGTCTATAAATAGCAGGAGATATCCTTTCAGTGAGATCCTTTCCCCAGTGTTATTAGAGTGTGGAATTGGAAACAAAGGGATGTCGGTTGAGAAAGAGATTGACTTATACAAAGAGAGTGAGAAAGAGAGTGATATATAATGAGTAAGATGTAGCTCCTCCTCCTCCCCTCCCCCTTCTATTATTCTCAGTTTCTCATGGCCCAGCCATTTGAGAACCAAACTAGAAAAGGACAGTGCTGGGCATGTTTGATCTCTTAGCAATAGCTTTTCTCATGTGAATCAGCCAAATTAACAGTGATTCGGGTTACAGACTTTCTCAGCCCTCAGCAACCTAGAGCTCAGATCTCTTATGAGCTGCGCACAATACTAGATAGACTACCCAAAAAAACCTTTGGTGGAGGCACGGTAGCTATGGATGTTGTAACAAAACCGGCACTGGCCAACAGTACAAATCCTGAATGGCTTTTCTAGCCCTGCCCTAAGGGAGGGTCTTCCCCTAAGGACCTCCTTTTGATGTGCCGACCTTGTAGAACACTTTACTTCCTGAAGTTGCTCCTACCTCTTGACCAAACATCTGATTCTGGCATCTGTAATTGTCAACTCCTCCCTCCACATGAGATGTTCGATTCCCACAGATGGAGAAGTTTCTGTTTGACTTTAACCAACTGATTAACTGGCATCTGGAAAGATTCCTCTCTTCTACTTGGGGATGTCATGGAATTCAGTTGAGGCTTGAGCTCTGTGATGTCTTACTGGCTACCCTGCCTCCCCAGACATCAATCTATGGATCCCTGCACTTGCCCAGCTTGGTTGGCAGTAAAGCAATATATACATATTTTATTGAATGAATGAATGAATGAATGAATGTAATATCCATACAAAGTAGGGAAGTGTATCGTATCATTAAAATGAGTTAAATGGGGCTTTTGGGGGACCCCCTATAACTTTTTAACTTGTAAAGATAGAGACATGAAACTTTATGGACATTGCAGATTGGATCTTGCTAGTCCTGGCTCCCAAAGTTTCATGTCATTAACATTTCAAATTTAAAAAGTTATGCACGCATTTCCCCCAATGCAAGCCTATGGGAGGGAAAAGCAGACAACAAGATGACAGCATGGAGGCCCGGTCAACCAGCTGTGTCACTAAAGTTGCACGGACTTTAATGAATTCATATAAAATTGAGGGTTGGAGGGATTAATCTCAAATTTCATATACATGTTTAGCACATGTTGCTACACATATGTGCCAAATTTCAGATCAATCCCTCCACCACCTGTATTTTATATGAATTTTTGAAAGATCGTGCAACTTTTTGACAGGTCTGAATGAACGTACGTGGCGAGTTGTCATTCTGACCTGTCAGAACTTAAAGGTTCTTTAATAAATTCATATAAAATCGAGGGTTGGAGGGAACAATCTCAAATTTCATACACATACTTAGGCATACCCCATAAGCATTGTGACCAAGTTTCAAGCCTGTAACTTTGAAAATACAGATGTTATAGGCATTTTTTCTTTTTAAAAAATCAGCTTTGTAGGGCACAATGGGGCTGCAAATTATATATCGGATTTCCGATAATTATCGTGAAGACAATATGATTAACCTACGATATAATCCAATCCGAATTTTTTAAAAAAAGTGATTTCTGATCACGGCACGATATGATAATTTTGGGCATGCACACCCCTAGTACAAAGGCATCATGCACTAGTTCTACTATATGTCAAACTGCCTGAGAACAACTTTAGTTTTCTAGCCTTCATCATTGTCAAACGTGTACTCAGACTTTGTTACATAAAGTTCCCCACCTCTGGTTGGATAGATGGTTTTCTGCTAAAATTAAATGCAGCATTTTGGAGCAGTTACTAATCAACCACCATACATGATTGAAGACAGTTTTGCAATGGCAGGGACAATTTCAGTTTTAAAAGACAGGTGATCACTTTGTCACCTTGTTGCCATTTAGTCCTGCTTTGGTGCTGCCAAACTCATGGGAAGATGATTTAATGATGAAGTCATTCATTTACTTAATTGTTCAAGTAAGTGAAATAAGGAATTGGGTGGGTGGATGCAATGGCACAATTTCACAGGAAACATGAATATGCTCATGGGCTAATGTAATATTTTTTCCTATGTTTATGTTTTCTTCAGCTATTTGGATCTGCAAACTTTCTCTCCAGTCCCGCCCACATTTAATTTCAAATTATATCCAAGTCCCAGAGAAAATTGAAAGAAAGTCCTGAAAAATGACTGCAGACTTTAGTTTCTGGCATCTAAAATATATAATTTTAAAAATAGGATTCATAGGTCATCCTACCCAAAGAGGTCAATGTAGAGAGACAGAGACAGAGACAGAGAAACAGAAACAGAAAGAGAAACAGAGAGAGAGAGAGAGAGAGAGAGAGTTGAATAGTTCCTTATGCACCAAAGAGGATTCATATCATATCGTATGAGGGCATGAAGAAAGGGTTGGAAGGGTGAAGGCTTAGAATAAGCAGACATCTTTTGCCGAAGATGGAGATGGCCCAGAAGACAGATCTTTGTTGGTCACTGGTACACCTAAGGGTGACCATATTACACCAGCTTTAAAATCACTCCACTGGCTACCAATTACTTTCTGGGCAAAGTACAAAGTGTTGGTCATTACCTTTAAAGCCTTACATGGTTTGGATCCAGGTTACCTGCTGGATCACTTTCTCCCATACAATCTGCCCCGCACACTCAGGTCCTCTGGGAAGAACTTACTACAGTCAGCTAAAACTAGGCTGACAACCATTACCCAGATGACCTTTTCTTCTGCTGCTCCCAGACTGTGGAATGCCCTGCCATGAGAGATCCGCCAACTTAAGACTCTTCCAGAATTTAAGAAAGCTACGAAGACTAATCTCTTCCAGCAGGCTTACCCAGTCAAATTTTAAGAGTTTTATTGGTGTTTCAATAATATATTAGTTTTAATATATTTTAATCAATTTTATGTATTTTATATCATTTGCTTTTAATGTTGTTCCCCGCCTCGATTCAGAGGGAGAGGTGGGTAAGAAATAATAATAATAATAATAATAATAATAATAATAATGCATGCTAAGTTGAATTATTATTTAGTATTTAGTAATCATTAAATCTTTTGTATCCCACCCTATTATCAATGGGATCTCAGGGTGGCATACAGATAAAATTAGAACAATATAAACATAAATAATTTACACAGCTAGAAACATATTAAATTGTTAACAAATTAAAACCAGTAGGAAGATGTTAAAAGCAATAAAACAATTAAAAACAATTAAAATTATGTGTAACCATGGAGAATTTAGCCCCTGCGGGCTTTGATAAAAGCCATTTTTTAACTTGGCACTGAAATGAAGCCATTGTTGGTGCCAGTCGGGTCTCCAAGGAGAGGATATTCGACAAGCATGGTGCCACCACAGAGAAAGCCCTCTCCCACGTCCTGCCATAATGTCTGTATGAGATCATGGGAGATGAGTCAGAGTGAAGACCCAGGATAAATGTCCATGCCGTTATGGGGTTTTGGGCTGAACATGGCATTTCTCTTGGGATGTGGGGAGTTCCACCCTCAAATGTTGTAAGTGAAATGCTCTTCATTCCATCCTACACAGGTGTTTTGAATGCTGAATTTTCAAGTGATCTCTATCTTTGTGGATGTTAGAGATCCCCAAAAAACTGCAAGTGTTATCCTTTCAAAATTGCCATGGGATACTTCAGAATCTCATTTTTTTGCTATCTCTGTAGGCATCTGAAAATAGCTGTCTTGCTTGATAAAAAGATTTCTGAGTTTTGCACAGACCAGTTTCTGTATAACACTATCTGTGAGGCGATTAAGGTTTATTGTATCCACTTCCCCTAACTGTAAATGAGATTCTTTCTCTTGAAGGCGAGGGGTATCTTTTTTTTTCTTTTTCTTTTTTTGTTATATTTGTTATTCAGGAAAAGTTAACAAACTGTGTATCAGGAGCCTTGGGTGTGTTTAAACTGGCATTAGCTAACAAGGATGTAAGATGTTACAGTTTATTAAACTAAACAAATTAGATGGCTAACATCAATAATTGAGCAATGTTCTCTTCCAGGAGGAATGATTTTGCTTTGTCGAGATGTGGCCATAAAATGCAAAATAATGAGTTTGCGAAGGGGGGAAGGGTGATCCTTTTATCTTCTGCACCGGCTTGGGAAACAGTAGATCTGATATAATGTTCCAATATTTAAAGGGATATTAGATAGCTGAGCACAAAATGTTGCCATCCCACGCCTCTTTAAAACGACCATGAAAAATTACTGTGGCTAATTAAATGGCCACTGTTTCCCCCCACCCCTTCTATCATTTTAATGAGCTGTTCTTCAGCACAAAATGCTGTATTCATAATAGATGATATTCAGTTATGATCAATACTCATGCAAGTTTTAGCATCCGATTTAAAACAGACTGTTGCAATGTTCACAAATAAATAATACATGGAAACAGACATGGAAACAAACAGAGAGGAAGGAAATTGTGTTCTTTTTTAGATGGAACACCTCTACTACTAAATGTCTTCACTCTTTCCAGAGGTCAGGATCTAACCTCAAGTTCAGAGATGCTGGTCGATTTTTTTAATTATTATTTCCTCCTTTGCATCCACACCTTTGCATTCACTCAAGAATATTTGACATAGAGGTACTGCCAGATAATTTTTGGGTGGGTGAATGGGCACACTTCAACCAGACCGCCTTTCTGCCGGGCAAAAATGTAATGATCCTTTCGTCTGGCTCTTTGGGGGCATCGAGGGAGCACAATCTTGTCTCTGCAGAGATTCAGGTGTTGTATGATTTTGAAAAAAAAACCACTTCTGAGTCTGGGATGCATGATTTGGGTTTATATTGAAGCTTGGAGCTGACTGCTGGGAGAGATCGCTTTTCCCTGCCAGGACCTGATGCAATCCATTCAAGCCCTCGGTTCCTTTAAAACTACATGGAGGCTTAGGGCACATTATATGTGCTTAGGGAAAATGATCCAGATTTTAGTGTTCTAGGAAAAAACAGAAAAGGCTGGGGAAGAGGCAGGGTGTGAGCAGGACAGGCACGGCGTCATGTGTGTTGCAAATCCACACACCAGGCAAAGACAGAGTACACTAAATTGCTGGTGTGATGGAGCTCTGTTTAGCTTGGGTTTGCTTGGCACATCTCCTCCTCTTCCTCCTCTTCTTCCTCTTCCTCTTCTTCCTCCTCCTCCTCCTCCTCCTCCCCCCCCCCAGCCCACTGCTAAAAGGAAGCATTGCAGAAGCAGGCCAATTGAAGCTACAGTCCCCCGGCAAAGCATTTTGAATGAAAGTGTGTTCTTGTTCAAGTGGGTAAATCCTGATTTAAAAAAAATGAACTGAAATGAATTTCTCATGCACACCTACTCATATCTATATCCAGAACAGGACCCCCAATTCCACAGCCTACTTTGCCCAGGGAACTGGCATTGGGGACAACGAATGGCCCTGGATCCTGAAGTTAGCAATCCCTGAAATTCAAAGTTCTTACTAGTCACTGCCACTCACAATAGGCAATACTAGTCTAGATCTACAAATACTCGGACCTGTTACAAAGCAGCTTCCTAAACACTATGTAGATTGGCCACTTCTGTCAGAATCTGTTACACAAATGTAAATTAAAGAATAGTAGGTTTAGAAGGGACCCAACGGTCATCTAGCCCATCTTCCGTGATGAATCCTACAATATTCCTGATAGGTGACCATCCAGCCTCCATGTAAAGACTTCTAATGAAGTAATGACCACCACCTTCTTGGGTAGTTTGTTCTACTGGGAAGGAACTTGTACCATCAGGACATTCTCCTTAAAGTTTTAGTCAAAATTCTTTTTTTTGTCATTTGAACTCATTCAAGGGTGATATGACCTCTTGAGCATCAAGAACAAATTTTACTCTATCATCTATGTGACAAACCTTCAGATATTTGAAGATGACTATCGTATCGCCTCTTAATCATTTCTTCTCCAGATAATGGCGTAATGTTCCTCACATTTGACAGATGTTTCCCAAAGTTGCTTTTTTTATTTTACTGTTTGGAACTTACAGTTGAACTGCAAGCCATTTTATGTGGTAGTGGTGGAAAGGGACATGAACCATGAGAGAATAAATGTATATTCTTCAAAGGACTCCGCTGATTCAGAAAGGCAACTTTCCTGTATAATAGTATTTTGTGCTCAGCTGCAAAATGTAGATTTCTGCCTCCTTCTCCAGCTGTATTCAGTACTGCCCAAACCAGTTCTGTCCAGCCCCTCCCCCAAGAAAGAGTGGAGTTTTCCCATTGTCTAGTAGGCACCAGCCATCAAATGCCTTTAAAGGAACATCTTTAGCTATTAGCTAAGCATAAGCCCACCAATGGTTATCTTTTAGTTTGACACAGCACAACAGCATTTAAGGAGTTGAAGGAAGCAGAATTAGGTAGAAATAGCTCTTATAATGCTCAAGAGCTGCCTGGCTGACTAGAGAGCTATTGTTTTACAGAGTCTCTTTTGAGGCTAAGGACACTCTTGATAAATTGGATATTGGCTTTTTGGCAGCATTTCCAGCCTCAGCACGCGCACAAGATAGGCACAGAGAGGGAAATGCACAGAGCCCTTCAGTCTTGCTCACAGGGCAGCTCTTTTGCTATTAAATCTCAGAGTGTGTAACTCACAAAATCAATGGCCACGATCAGCCTTCTTTTGTAAGCAAAGCTACCACCTGCCACCTTCAGGCTGGTGGGTAAATTCCCTCTTTTCTCACCTGAGGAGATCCTAACTTGAGTGTTCAATAACAGTGTCAAAATCTTGCAGGGCGATGCTGAAAGATCTTAATGGAGCAAGCCGGTCCTGCAATCGGGGCTGTAGCTATTGTGGCATGAACAGTCATTGCGCCGCGGCTGCCAGAGAGAGAACGCACATGAGGGAAGCAGGCCTCAAATCTCAGATATATACGTCTTCTACAATGTAATTCTACTTATGTACTTATTGCATTATTATAAACCTTCCTGCCAAAGTACTTGAAGTGGTTTCCAGTTTAACATGACAGTTTACAATCTAAAGGACATGATGCAAACAGATGGGGGGGGGAAAAAATATGCCAACGTTATCCAAAATGCTGCATTTTTTAAAATACACGTAAACCAAAAACGCTTGCAAATAATGACACTTGACTTTCCTCATTCAATGTTCAGTGTATACAATTGTTGTCCCTAAACTACATGAGTGGGCATCACATTTTGTGCACCCCACATGCGGTCCTTTCCACTGCTATGCAGACCCTCTTCCCTTCCCCCCCCCCCCGCCCTGCCATACTGCTGAAATGTGTGGCAAGGGTTGGCCGTCATGGGGAAATCCGACCATTTTTGGACTCCCAGCTTGGCTTGCATGTGCGAGACGGCAGTAACATTCCCCCCCCCTGAAATCCATGAACTTTCAGGGCCCCCCCCCTTAAAATCAGCATTTACAAAAAATGAGGCTGCAATTTGCATAATTTACACACATTTCAGCTATTGTTTGTGGAAACTGCGGTCGTAAATATGCTGCACAACTTAAGCATTTTACGGCCGCAATGTGTGGTTGGGTAAGTTACATGAATCATGCAGATCGCGGTCCCAATTTGTGTAAATGCCAATTTTGAGAGGGGAAAAACAACGCTAAATCCATGAGCTGGTCCAATTTGATACAGATTGAGTGAAGCCATATGATTATGATTATGATTATGATTGTGATTGTGATTGTGATTGTGATTGTGATTATGATTACGATTACAATTACAATTAAAATTATTTTAATTTATATACTTCCCCATAGCCGAAGCTCTCTGGGAGGTTTATAAAAATTAAAAGATTGAACATTAAAAAAATCAATATACAAAATTTAAAACCATAAAACATAAAAACAGCTAATATTTAAAACATGTTAAACTTTAAGGCTGACCAAAAATTCAGTTAAAAACATCAACTTAAGCTGTTAAATGCCTGGGAGAAAATAAAATTTTTGACCTGGTGCTGAAAAGATAACAGTGTTGGTGCCAGGAGGGCCTCATCAGGGAGATCATTCCATAATTGGGGGGGCCACCACAGAAAAGGCTCTCTTCCTTGTTGCTGTCCTCTGAGTTTCCCTCAGAGTAAGCACCCGGAGGAGGACCTTAGATGTTGAGTGTAGTGTTCGGGTAGGTTCATGTCGGGAGAGGCATTCTATCAGGTATAGTGGTCCCAAGCCATGTAAGGCTTTATAGGTTAAAACCAGCACCTTGAATCTCTGTAACGTACAGGCAGCCAATGTAAGCGGGCCAGAATCGGTCTTATATGTTGTAACCTTCTGGTCCCTGTTTCCAATGTGGCTGCTGCATTTCGCACAAGCTGCAGCTTCTGAACCATCGTCAAAGGCAGCCCCACATAGAGTGCATTGCAGTAATCTAACTTGGAGGTTCCAGAGCATAGAAAACTGAAGCCAGGTTATCCAAATAGGGCCATAGCTGAGCCACCAACCGAAGTTGGTGGAAGGCACTCCATGCCACTGAGGCCACCTGAGCCTCAAGTGACAGAAATGGTTTTAGGAGAACCCCCAAGCTATGAACCTGCTCCTTCAGGGGGAGTGCAACCCCATCCAGAACAGGTTGAATGTCCTCCATCCAGTCATGGGTAGGCAAGCTGGAGTCCGGTGGGGAGGTAGCTGTTGAAAGCTCAGCAAATGTGACCCCCCCACAACAGATTCCTCTTGCATCCCTATTTGTGGCAACAGGGACAAAAACATCAGTGATGCGCCACCAAATTAACCACTACATGCCACTACAAAGCAGTGAACAGGCCATATTGAGCTTGAGAACAAACTACGTTTGACATTTTTTACTGCTAAGTAGTGGTTTGGTGTTGAAATTTGGCAGTATGATAGCAGCAGGAGTGTGATCCATGGGGTGGTCTAGGAAGTTGTTTGCCCCTTCTATACTGTTACAAGATATATAAATATGTCCATTTTCCTTTATTTATAAAATATTTTTATGTAAATATTTTATATTTACATAAAAATATGTTGTACTGCTCTAATAGTCAGGCTCTCCCACACTAGAGGCATTCAAGCCATCTGTCAGGTGTGCTTTAAGGTGGATTCTTTCATTGAGCAGGGGGTTGGACTGGATGGCCTTATAGGACCCTTCCAACTCTACTATTCTAAGATTCTAAGCAGGCACCCTTCAGAATTATCTGAATTTGCTTTCAAAGATTTAGAATCATAGAATAGTACAGTTGGAAGGGGCCTATAAGGCCATTGAGTTCGACCCCCTGCTCAATGCAGGAATCCACCTTAAAGCGTACCTGACAGACGGTTGTCCAGCTGCCTCCTGAATGCCTTTAGTGTGGGAGAGCCCATGATGCTCATCTAAAGTGCTAGGCCAACAATTTATCCTATATCTTTTCTTTTCAAAAAGAAATGCAAAGGAGATGAAAATTTCAGAGAAATTCTCCTGGGTGGGTTCTTGTTACTTATGAGGTGGCCCTAAAGTGTGTGAGAGTGTCCTGTCTTTCAGTGTGCAATCATATCTCTGGCAGCCTGTAGTCTCATCAGTTTCCTGCACTCAGCTATGCTTTGATACATAGCCAGGGAACAATTCCCTGGAGAGAAGCAAAACAGCCTCCAAAATGTCTCTTAAAGGGACAAGGAAAAGGAGAATCTACACCTTCTAGGGACATTTTCACCTCATACTGGGTGAATAGAGATCATCTGCTGGACTTTCTGCCATGTATGCATTGCCTACACGGTCCTTTTACTGGTAGAGAGGCAACTGAATGGTAGAGCATATTAATGCATGTAGAAGGCTCCAGGTTCCATTTTAACATCCCCAGCAAAAAAGGAGCTTCAGATATCAGGGCAGGGGATGTGCGTTATCAAAGCAGACAATAAATGGGCTTGATGGACCGATATTCCCTGTCTGTTGCCATCTAAAGAAGATTTGTGTAAAGAAGAACCGTCCCAGTCTCATAGAAGAAAACGGCAGTGTACATGTAATAATGACCATATGCTGGAGGCCAGTTTCATGCACGATCCATGTATCCATGAGAGGCTTTTTCTGTGAATACATTTTCCCCCCTGTTTATAGATTTCTAATAATTGCATGTTATCACCCTGGCATTAACACTGAACACGTTGAGTTCCATCTTTGTTAACTATTTGTCTTGTATAATGTTTTCCTACAGGATTCTATTTATTTTGAGAGAAGGAAAAAAGAAAACAGTCAATCAAAACTTTATTCCACTCCAGACTGGTACAGTAGGGTGCCTTCAGGAGGTGCAAAAATATTGATGTAGCGCACACTAGGCGGGGAGGAGTACATTCACAATTAGCAGTATCCCCAAAGCCAATTTCCTGCACTGCTGGATACCCTTTCTCCAATTCTACGTGGGATCTAAATTTAAGAACATAGAAAGACTTATCAAAAGTTTTCTATGGGTCTCCCTCCTGCCTACCACCAAAAAAAGGCCTTGCTTTCCTTCTCAGGGGGTAATTAGACTTTTTTGATATTTTAATTTCTTTTAATTTGCCCCAAACTCTGTAGTGGAAAAAGGTCAAAATAATACTATTAAAAACAACAACAACAACAACAACAACAAAAATCAACAACAACACTAGATAGCATATTAAATAGGGGTGTGCACACCCAAAATGTCATTGTTTATCATTATCATCAATTCGGACCCAAAAAAATTATCGTCTTCATTCATATCATAGGTGAACCGTATTGTCTTCACGATAATTATCGTGAAAAAAACTATATTTTTGGCAGCCCTATTTTTTTTTAAAAAATGCCTATAACTTCTGTATTTTAAAAGTTAGAGGCTTGAAACTTGGTCACAGTGCTTATGGGATATGCCTAAGTATGTGTATGAAATTTGAGATCGATCCCTCCAACCCTCAATTTTATATGATTTTTTTAAAGATCACTTCCGTTCTGACAGGTCTGAATGAACGCACGTGGCGAGCTGTCATTCTGATCTGTCAGAACTGAAACGATCTTTAATAAATTCATATAAAATCGAGAGTTAGAAGGATCAATCTCAAATTTCATACACATACTTAGGTATACCCCATAAGCACTGTGACCAAGTTTCAAGCCTCTAATTTTTAAAATACAGAAGTTATAGGTATATTTATATGGCAGTCCGATAAAATGATAAAATCACCCGAAAATTATCGTCTCTGATGATTATTGTAGGTCTTTGTATTGTATCATCATCGTTAAACACATGCACGATAATGACCTTATCGTATCATTATCGTACATTTTAATGATACAATACACATCCCTAATATTAAACTCAAGTTTGATGGAGTTCTTCAAATTCCACCTTGAAGTTTGTTCTGTCTCCTATCAGACTGGAATTCATTACCATTAGATGTAGTGATGGCCACCAATTTGGAGGGCTTGAAAAGGGGTTGGATAAATTCCTGGAGGTGTAGGCTATCCATGACTACTAGTCCTAATGGCTATATGCTACCTCCAGTATTAGATGCAGTATGCCTATTCACACCAGTTGCTGGGGAACATGGCTGGGAGAGTGCTGCTGTGGGTCTCTGGACTAGATGAGCCCTCGGTCTGATCCACCAGGGCTTTTTGCAGGGACATTTGTGTATATTTTGATGCATATTTTTTCCCTAAATGCACACATCAATTGTGTACATCTTTGGGATGTATGCATTCTTGATTAAAGTGTATTTCTGTGCATTTTTCAAAAGCACACAGTTTTCCAATGCATGCCTGCTGTCATCATTTTTAACTCAAATGCAGACAGATGCCCACCTGTGGGCTCTGCATTGTCCGGTAACCCCATCCCGCTTCAAAAGGATTAGTGATTTGAATGTTGTACTAGAGATGGAGAGACAATGGCCAGATCTACACTAAGAAGGATATGACAATTTAAAAATGGTCAGAAAACTATATATGGAGTTTGTCCTTAGTAGTAGGGCAATCAAACTACTGTCCTGGGCCCCAACAGTTGTCAATACTGTTATAAAATGTTTTAAAGCAGTAGTGTACATCCTGCCCCGGATTCAACTCTCCACACAGCCATAAAACGTACTAGGGGACCTTGACCTGGTCAAGGCCTTTCAATCTAACCTACCTTACAAGATTGTTCTCAGGAAAAAATGGGAGATAATCATGTTTACCACATTGAACTCCTTGGATGACAGGGATGGTTGAGAGATAGGAGGGTTAGTAGTGCAAGGAGCATTTGATATGCCACATTTTGAGTTGACCACAAACCTGGTGGCATTTTGGGATCAGTTCAAAATGGGGCTTGGGATGTAGGAGAAATTTGCAGTACCTGATTTCACACTTTCGTATCATGATGTGAACTGAAACTCAGTTCTCCTTTAAAATGTGTACATCTCTGAATTTTGCAATGGAGTTCATCAGTCAAATAATGCACACAGAATTGTGTATCTCAGTGAGATTTTTTTTTAAAAAGCTTTGTATTAGAAAGATTGCTCACAGAAAAAAGTATATCTTAGGCAAGCATGCATATGTCATTGTATGCAGTAGGAGAAGCATACAGAAAAAAATGTTTATGAATTTCCATGGAAACTTAAAAAAAAAAAAGAAAGAAAAATAAATGTCCAAGTTTGGGAAAGGTTGAAACCCTCAATGTCTGAGACAAGCTGAACATAAGATTGGAAAAATTAGAAATGGAGAGATACTGAAATTGACAGTTCCACCACTCTCTAAATGGGACATGCTTTTTCAAGCAGGGAACGTCCACATTTTGACATACATGCACACACGCCGCTCAAATTTTGTCAGAATCAGGATTGGAGTCACCATTACGCATCCATCATGCAGAAGGTTGTAGCCACATTTTGGGCTATAAAGCACTGGTGGAGCCACTGTTGCTACTGAAGGATGAAAGTTGATTCATGTTACCCTCTGAATATTGGTAGAAAATAAACACACTGGAAGTTGACCAGGTACCGATTGGGAATGAGCATTACTTCATTCCTGGGAAAGTCACCCACTGGCCATGCCCGGTGGACAAGCAATGGCTCAATCACACTTTCTATACACAGACCTATTAGTTTTCCTGTTCTCTGTGGCACTGGAAAAGAAGCCAACATGTGCCAACATGTGGCAGGCTACCATAACTCAGGTGGCAGCATTTGGCTTCATGGGTGACAAGTTGTGTAGGCTCTAAACAGATGGATTGCACAACCAGGGGCAGCCCAAGACGTTTTGCTGCCTGAAATGAAGAACAAGATGTTTTCCCCATCCCATTCCATGTACAAAATCCAACTGGACTGGCAGTTGAATATTCCTTCAACATTGTTGATGGGGCAGCCTCCTCTACTGCACCTGAAGGCAGCAGGCTAACTTAGGAAGCATAGGGCAGGCTGCATGGGGCACAGGTCTTTCTTCCAATATTCATTCATTCATTGCATTTCTATACCACCCAATAGCCAAAGCTTTCTGGGTGGTTCACAAAAATATCTTGCTGCTGCCTCCAAACATCTACTGCCTGAGGCAAATGATAGGGCCAGCCCTGTGTACAATGGATTTGATTGTGATCAATAGAAGTAACTTTTCAGAACGCTGGAACAAAGGGGCCACGTTCGGACGACACTTTAGGCACTGGAAGAGGGAATAGGCAACACACAGTACCTTATCTCAGAGGTACTCCCCACACAACATGTTGCCTCTCCCCCATTGCATGGCTGAAAGTCCCAGCATCCTTCTGGCCAGCTGGTGCTCCTCCCTCCCTCCTCCCTCAGTCTTCCTGGCCCTATCCCATCATGCATTGCGAGTTCTTTCGGCCGTATAGGAGTGGCTGGGGTGCTTTCAGCCGCTCCTGCCAGAGAACTCTATGACCTTCTGGACTAGTGGGCTCGATGGAGGAGGTTACACAACAGAGCCTGCCACACACCTAGTTAATCAACGGGTCTCAGGATAAGCAACGGAGCAGCCCGTTGTTTTTCCCAGTTGTTTAATTCCAGAAAATAACATGCTGTGAATTATGTGCCCATTGTGTGTTGCCCCCCAGACGACACAATGATCAACACAATGGGTGATTGCCTCTTTACACCCCGCCCCATTGATTATTGTGTCATCCAAACCCAGCCAGGGAATTGTCTGATACTGAGTCAGACTCTCAGCCCATCTAGCCCTGTATTGTTGTCACTGAATGGTAGGAGTGGCTCTCCAGAGTTTCAGGCAGGATACTTTCCTGGCTCTAACTGGAGATGCTGGTGATTGAACCCTAACCCTTCTGCATTCAAAGCATGCACTCAGCAAAATGAAACACATGCAGCATGGCTAATCCTTCCAAGGCTTGTGAAATTACTGTCTAGGACGCAAGATGCAAATGGGATAATTTCTGACATTTGCTTCTGTCATTAGAAAATATTGATTTTATGACATTTTTGGGGGGGTCTTTTATTATGTGACAACAGGAACTCTGGCTTCCGAATGCTGATAACTGACACCCAGGGACCACTTAAATTGTGCATGACAATCATGCCAATGAATCTCCGTTATGGATGGAAAAATCTGTTGGATTATTTTCCTAGTATTTGGACATTCCGAATGTGGTTAAAAATAATTTTAAAAAAAACGTAAGGGGAGGGAGTGTGCTATTCCTGCCCCTCCTCATGGGTTTCTGTCACCCTTTACTCAAATGTAATGGGCAACCCTTGTACAATGGAAAGATACAGTGGAGATCCAGTTGCACCATTTGAGTTTGCAGAATGACACCATGGCATTCTGCCCCCAAATTCCCAAGATTCCCTGGGAAGAGGGAACGCCTGTTGCTCTCCTGGGAATGGGGCATGCCATTTTAAGTTCAAGTATGGATGTTTCCAAAGAGGGAATGATTTATGCATCCTTTTCCATTGCTTGCACATTTTGTCTAATGTTAAGCTCATCTGGGAAAAAGGTAAATACTTCCCAATCTTCAGAAAGTATTCATTTTATAACCAGCCTGTCAAGGTTTTAAATACTACCTTTCTTTTCTTTTCTTCTTCTTTTTTTTTAACAGCCAGACCTCTCAAAAGCCAACTTTAAGGACAAACTCCTCATGAGAAGAAATCACATCCTCCTGATGCGCTGGCAGGATTATGATTAATTTATATAATATATGCAATTTATGTCAACAGACCCTTGTATCAGAAATACGCGAGATACATTTGCAAAGCTGCAAGTTAGAGCTTACCCATGCATTTATAATGAATGTTTCTGCACTCTAATGAGCAAGTGCTTTTTAATAATAATAATAATAATAATAATAGGAACTTTGTGGCTTCTTTTAAATGTTAAAACTATACATGAGCTGAATGCAGTTTCTCTGCCTTTGAGTTACAGTGTGTAGCTCTATTTATTTAAATAGATAGATAGATAGATAGATAGATGATAGATAGATAGATAGATGATAGACAGATAGACAGATAGATAGATAGATAGATAGATAGATGACAGACAGACAGAAAGACAGATGATAGACAGATAGATAGATGATATAGATAGATAGATAGATAGATGATAGATAGATAGATAGATAGATAGATAGATAGATAGATAGATTATCAGTTACTGCCAAGGCCAAAAATGCATTGAATAACAGTGTCTTGATCTGTTGTCTGAAATTATGTGGGGAGAAACCTATTTGTCTTCAATATATTGAGGGTTCCCCTGACAACCGGGGGTCCCAGAGGGGGATTTCTGGCAGTGTTTGGCCTCTGAAGCACCCAGTCTACAGCAGGTGGCTATGATATCGAGTTGCTCTGGGTATTTGGGAAAAATTAAACAGGAAATAGGTTTAAAAACTAGGTTAAAACTGAGCTGGGGATGGGGTGGGGGGGCAGGCAGCCCATGAACTCAAGGATAATTGCGGGGGTTGCCTTTAAAGTCTAACATTGACCCTGTTCAGACAAGCATTTTGAGCTAAACATTAAGGCTTAGCATGTCATGTGAACCATTCCTAAGCATGGTGGCTACATAGCCACGGTTTAAACTTCACTAACCATTCGCTGCAAAGGAGTTAGTGGCATAACCGTGGCTTAATGTGTTATGTGAACAGGCCCATTAAAATGTTGACCATCCTGTCTCTTTCTCTTTTCCTCTAGTTAAAATGTGTTCTTTTCTTTATGCATGAAACTGTGCCAATTTTTGTTTCTCTATTGTTGTTGTTTTAACTTCTCCTTGCTTATAAGTTGGGAAACAAGCCAAGGGCTATATACAACTGTTCTAAGGCGACATCTGGCTTGCAGGTTCCCAATTATTCGCCCCTCCTGAAGCAAATTTGGCAGACACAAATCAAAGGTGGTTTAAAATTTCCTTTCTTTTTCAAGAAGAAGAAGAAGAAGAAGAAGATAGATAGATCTACATATCTGTTCACCTATCACCAAGAATGAGATTTATAGGCAAAACTTCCCTTTCCTCATTAAAATTCAAACTCAAATGAGATTTGTTGGCATGACCAACAGGCATGCTACTTTGGGTTGTGATCTTGTCAGATCTCATAAGCCAAGCAAGATTGGGTCAGGTCGATGCTCAGATAGAAGACCTCCAGGGGAAACCCAGGTGTTGCGGAAAGTGGCAGAGTTGATTCATTAGATGTCATTTTTTCCCTTGGAATCAGTATGTGAGTCAATGCACCAGCTTGGCATATGGGGATGCTTTTCGGCAAAGTGCCACCCCCTAGATGAAATGTATAGCCAAGGTCCCGACCAGCTGTCATTAAAAGTCCAGTGGTACTTTTCATGAGAGCAAGGATGTTAACCTGGTGTCATGGCTGACTTCCAATCTCATTACATTCAGAAGGTCTATGTTTCTTCCTCTCACATTGGAAAAGGAAAAAAAGTAATTGTCCCCCTTACAGCTCAAACTATTTCACATTTAACAACAGCTGTGTTCAGCATCCGTAGGGCTCGCATAGCCTTTTACTATATTAATCCAATGCCACCTATTAAAATCATACCCCCCTTGGGTATCTGATCATATTGCACAGTCATTTCTGCAGCACAAGCAGCCTTCCACTGCTCAGTGCCCTCTGGATGTTTTTGGACTTCCATTCCCAAGAGCCCAGCCATCAAGGCCAATGGTCAAGAATCTTGCACGCTGTAGTCCAAAATATTTAGAGGGCGCTAGAGCCAGATGTACAACTTGTGTCAAATGATTTCAAATGTAGAATAAAAAGCAGAATATAAGACTATGAAAGGGGTCTATGGAATGTGGATTATGCCCCAACAGTTATCAGGGCACTTCAATACTGCTATTAAGCAGTAGTGTAGATCTAGCCTAGGTTGGAGAAAGGGTCTTTATGGGCTTGCCCCGTCAACAGCCACTGTTGTTGGATGCAAAATGAACATGAAACCCTTTTCAAGGGACAAGTAAATGTATGGAGGGATTGGTTAGGTTGTCATACTCGCTTAGGTTTCATGCACACAGGACACAGACACATATCTACACCTTATACACATATAGTGTATAGGTTCTTTGCTCCAGAACATCATAGAATAATAAAGTTGGAAGGGGCCTTTAAGGACATCGAGTCCAGCCCCCTGCTCAATGCAGGAATCCACCTTAAAGCATTGTCGTACTGCTCTAATAGTCAGGGAGCTTTTCCTGAAAACCCTCAGGAATCTGGCTTCCTGTAACTTGAACCCAGTATTCCATGTCCTGCACTCTGGGAAGATAGAGAAGAGATCCTTGTGACAACCTTTCAAATACTTGAAGAGTGCTATCATGTCTCCCCTCAGGCTTCTCTTCTCAAGGCTAAACATGCCCATTTCTTTCAGTCTCTCCTCATAGGGCTTTGTTTCCAAAACCCTGATCATCCTCGTTGCCCTCCTCTGAACCCCTTCCAGCCTGTCTCTCAACAATTGTGCTTTGCTAGTTTAAAAGTGTTGTGTCGAGATATCTATTATGCATAGCATTTGGGGAATCATATTGAACCAAAAGTGATATTACCAAACTATAACAGAAATGTAATTATTTTATTTAAACGGCCATGTAGAATCAGTGATAGAACTTGCCCATAACCCAGGTCTGCTTTTTTAAAAAAGAGAAAATATATTTTGGTTCTGTGGATGGAGCTTTATTATTGAAAAGTGAAGCCCAGGGAGCTGATGCATGGTAATGAGGTCAAAGGTTTCAAAAGTAGTTACACTGCATGAAGAAGAAAACCGCTTTGGAATCTCATAAACTGGAATATCATTTCTTCAGGTAATCAGAAGCATTCAAAATTTATCAGTCCCGAGCGTGGGCTTTGAAATGAGCATTTGACTCAGTTTGTCAAAATACTCCTTATATGGAAATACTACAGTCAGGGGGAAAAGCTATCCTTGTATACTGGGACAACAAAGCAACAGAATATAATAGTATTGAAAGTATTTGCACATGCACACACACACACACACACGGGGGGTGGGGGAGAGAGAGAGAGAGCTTCCCTGTTTCTTTCAAAAAAGCAGATTTTCTAGTTTTATCTGATTTGTGTAGCATAACAATATTGATACCTTTTTCTCCCTTGTAACAATAATCCTATAAATATTTCATACATTCATTTTCTTCTTTTCTTCCTTTTTTTAAAAAAAAATTCTCTCAACATAAATGCCTTCATTTTTTTTTCGGGATCACAATTTGATCCGAGTGCAAATAACTTTTCAGCAGCAGGGGTTCAGACCAAAAAGGAAAAAAAAAAGATATACAGTGATGGAGCTGATAAGGACACAAAGATACTTTAAACCAGCTAATATGGTTATTTGGCTGAGGACAGAAGCGTTTACGGTTTGCCGTTGTCTATTCAAGTGCATACACGTAAAGGAAATAAACATCATTTTCTGTTGGATGAAATCAACATTAAATGGTGGGTTTAAACTCCCCTCCCCTTATTGCCTTGGCACAAGGACTCAAAATGGGAGTGTTAAGTGGAAAGAAGATTGCATTCAAGTCTTAACATATATGCATATAGCTCAATTTATAGAAGCACTTTCAGACACTGGCTCAATTTGGACGACACGATAGTCAATGGTGGGTTGACTAACCCTAACCCTAACCCTAGGGGATACTCCCCACACAACATGATAATAAATAATCAACTGTGGTGTGGATGAGGATCAGCGCTGAGTTCACTATGGCAGCACGACTGTTTCCCCCACACCAGTTGTTTATTGTGTCGGCCGAATTGAGCCATTGACTACAGGACATGCATAGAGAGCACTGGAAGCCAGAGATGAGGTTTGCTAAGCAACTTCTCTGGCTGCCACAGTGAGGTGATAAAGGAGTGATGATGGAGATGAGTTGTTACTGCAGCTAGCATTGTTCAAACACTAACTGTAAGGTCCCCCACTGATGATGTCATCAGTCTCTGACCATTCTGGGGCAACTGTGTGCTTGCTTGATGCTGGCTGCATCCCCTGCCTCCACCATTGCATTCCCAGTGATGAAATGTAAGGGTGGGGAGAATCAGAAACTAAGGATGGGTGAATCAGTTAAGCTTGCTGACGTTCTCCAAATTCCATCCTGGAGCTCATTCCAACTCAAGTCTGTTTCGGAGTGTGAGGTTTTTTTCCCTTCCTTTTTGCACAAAAATCCACGCGTAGTTCTGTGTTTATTTCCCCCCCACCCAAATGTATGCATCAACTAGTGGCATCTTTGAAGCACACTAATTCTTCTCCCGTTGATTAAAAAACATTTGTGTGCATTTTTCAAATGTGCATCCAAACACATTACTTTTCATTATTTTCTTTTGGTCCGTGAATCACACTGCAACTTTGTGAACATATGGACTTCAACCGCAGATTGTATCTGAGGCCAGATCTACACCAAGCAGGATATGACACTTTGAAGACAGTTTGAAAACTGCATATGGTGTCTGTCCTTGGCCCCAAACAGTTGTCACTACTGTCAAAGCCCATTTTCAAGCAGTAGTGTAGAACCTGCCTTTGTCTATGCTCAGTGCAGAAGGTGTGAACTGGGTAAAATCTAATCAAAACCAATCTGAAACAATCTCTCATACATCCTCCCTATTGGAGATGTGCATGCCTGGAAATATCGTATTTTATCGTTATCGGAATTTCAGACTAAAAAAAAAGATCGTCTCCGATAATATCGGAGGTAAATTGTATTGTATTTCCAATAATTATCGGAAATAAGATATTTAATTTGCAGCCCCATTGTGCCCTATAGAGCTGAATTTTTTAAAGAAAAGATGCCTATAACTTCCGTATTTTCAAAGTCACAGACTTGAAACTTGGTCACAATACTTATGGGGTATGCCTAAGTACGTGTATGAAATTTGAGAACGATCTCTCCAACCCTCAATTTTATATGAATTTATTAAAGAACGTTTAAGTTCTGACAGGTCAAAAGTTGCACGATCTTTCAAAAATTCATATAAAATACAGGGATTGATCTGAAATTTGGCACATATGTTTAGCAACATGTGCTAGACATGCGTATGAAATTTGAGATCGATCCCTCCAACCCTCGATGTCATATGATTTTTTTTAAGATCCTGCAACTTTTTGACAGGTCTGAATGAATGTGCATGGCGAGCTGTCATTCTGACCTGTCAGAACTTAAATGATCTTTAATAAATTCATATAAAATCGAGGGTTGGAGGGATCGATCTCAAATTTCATACACATACTTAGGAATACCCCATAAGCACTGTGACCAAGGTTCAAGCCTCTAACTTTTAAAATACAGAAGTTATAGGTTTATTTATATGGCGGTCCGATAATCCAATATAATCGGGCTGAAAATTATCGGATTGGATATTTATCGGAGGCTTTTCTATCGTATCGTTATTGTTAATCGGATGTCAGTTAACGACCTTATTGTATCGTTATCAGACATTTTAATGATACAATACACATCCCTACTCCCTATTGCTAGTGGTATTGCCTACTGAAATACCTCACCAGCCAGTACTCATAGATGGAGGAGCAGAAACAACATGCATGGGATATTTCAGATATATCACATTGAAAGAATATATCGGGTGGGCACAACCCACTTTGCCCCTACACATGTTTAGGACACCTCTGGATGGATGGATAGATAGATAGATAGCACCCAGTGGAGGCTTCTGGCTTTTATGTCAGTGGGGTGTGAATCCACTTTAGGTTTTGGTCAGAACCAGCCAGGACCCTAAAAGAGCTATCCAAAGTGCTGCCCCATAACCCTGAAATAGGTTCACCCCCTTGCGAAGCTCCTTTAGAGTTCTGGCTCCTTCTCACTAAAACCCGGAGTAGAACTACAGATTAAGGCCAATTTCTCTTGTCATGTATGTGAGCCAGGCAAGACATGCAGCTCAAGAGTGTTACACTCCTTACAGTTGTCCCTGCCACGGAAAAGTCCACCACACCAGAAAAATGGTCCTCCGAAATGTATCACCAGCCCCCACTGCTCTTGGTGTATATTCTAAAACAAATATCTGAAAGTGGATGGACATGGATACTTGAGATCCATGGTGGCATGGTCCAGATCCTACTCTGAATACCAAAATGTATTTTATTGGGGAAAAGAAGTGGCTACAAGAAGGCAAGAGCATTCTATGTCCTTGACATGTTGCAGTTTCGGTGAAGGAGTGCATAACACCTGTAAGGTAAGGGACATGGGGAAGGAAAACAACAAGACACTATCAGGTCTGGAAGTTCCTTTTCCTGAGATGCTTCTAAAAGCCAGGACACATGAAAAGAATAGAGGAAAAGAAATGGGTGGGGCCAGAGAAAGTGGGTGTGGACATCTGAGGAACCCAAGATGGCCGGATTGTGATGAAAGGCCTAAATTCCCCTGCCCTGTTGTAAAGGGTCCAGCTAAGTCTTTCCTTAATATAATCAATTTCATTCCCAAAACGCCTTAGTCTGCTGTTCTTTCCTTGGAAGGGTACTTCCAGATGAAGCTTTTATCACATAGGAATATAGGAAGCTGCCTTATACCGAGTCAGGTCATTGGTCCACCTATCCCAGTACAGGTAGCAAGAATTGGCAGAAGCTCTCCAGGATTTCAGGCAATATTCTTTCCTAGCCCTACCTGGAGATGCCAGGAATTGAACCTGGCACCTTCTGCATGCAAACCAGAGGCTCTACCACTGAGCTATGGCTCCATCCATCAAATTATGTGACCTGGATTATGAGTGACTGGCATATTGAGGGTCACACATTTGGGGATAGTTTCGACAAGATGTATTGAGGCCTTAACTCTTCATTTGAGTGCCAGTACAGCAGGAGAAGTCTTCTTGAGTGATTGACCTTAATAAGACAGGACACAATACACTTCCATGATTACAGACTGATCTTCTGGTATCCAATTGAGAGCCACCATTGGCTTTGGGTGAAGATGGGATGTCACATTCTAGCTCAGCCTTTTCCAACCTGGCGCCATCCAAATGTTTTGGACTTCAACTCTAGCCATTCCCAGCCACCATTGCAATGGTCAGGAATTATGGGAGTTGTACTCCAGAACAGCTGGAGGGCACCAGCCTGGTGGAAGGCCGCTCTATGTTATGAATTGCAATTGATAGCTGTGTAGCTTGAAAGAACGAATACTTAAACTTTGAAACAAACAACGCCTTTAATTCAGGCAAAAGCAAACTGTTCAATTCAGGAAGCTCTTTAAAGGAAGCAAAGTAAATGAAACGTTGAAAGTAACAATAACTAACGAACTCCGTCTCTAAGGTCGGCTTGCTCCTTTCTTTGTAAACGCTCAGACCAGCGTGGTCTCACTCTCGCCTCTGTTCTCCTCAAACGTCTGCGTTCCTTGGCATCTTTTAAAGGAGTTTCTCCCTCTTCCTCAGAGGATATGGGCGTGGTTCCACCTGCTGGATCGTCATTGAGATCTGCACTCATTTCCGAGCGCTGATTCGCATCAGCTGACAGAGAGGGGCTGCTAAGCGCCTCCTCCTCCGTACCAAGATCTGGATCAAACTTACGATCCCTGTCTGCTCGTGCCACGCCATCTGACAGCTGCTTTTCCTGCTCAGAAACATGAGGGGTAAACACAACATCATCCCCCCCCCCTCAACACGCTCCCCCCCGAAAGTATGACAGGGCGTCCCTGGAGCTGGTTTGTGAGGATATTTGCAATGAAAGTCATGCGCTAGCTGTGGAGCGTGTACACTATCTACAGGTTCCCAAGAGCGCTCCTCAGGTCCATACCCCTTCCAATGTATTAAATATTGCAGCTTCCCTCTATGCAGACGGGAATCCAGGATCTGAGCCACCTCGAATTCTTCCTCCCCGTCAATCATTACAGGGGGAGGGGGGTCTGCAGAGGAGCGATGGGGATCCCCAGACCTCACAGGGGAAAGCAACGACCGGTGAAACACCGGGTGAATTTTAAGCGCAGGAGGAAGGGCCAGCCTAAACGCTACAGGATTAATCTGGGCTGTAATCAAAAAAGGACCGGTCCTATGAGCTGCCAGCTACCTGCTCAACGCCTTCATGGGAAAGTGCCGCGTCGACAACCAAGCCCAATCTCCGACCGCTAAAGGAGGACCCAGCGCCCTGCGGCTGTCTGCTGTCATCTTGTACGTCTGTTTAGCATGCTCAATCTGTTTCTGAAGTACACGATGTAGAGCATGCAATTCATCCACAAACTCTTGAACAGCAGGCACCCTAGCCACACCTACAGAGGATGGAAAAGCCCTAGGATGAAACCCATAATTCACAAAAAATGGAGCCTGTCGGGTGGAAGCATGAGTGGCGTTGTTATAAGCAAACTCTGCGAGAGGTAAGAGCTGCACCCAATCGTCCTGCTGATAATTAACGTAGCACCGCAGATATTGTTCCAGCGTTGCGTTCGTGCGCTCCGTCTGGCCATCGGTTTGAGGATGATACGCTGAAGACAGACGTAGTTCCACTCGTAGTAAGGAGAGCAGTTCTTTCCAAAAATGAGCTGTGAACTGAGCACCCCGATCTGAGACCAACCTGTCCGGCCACCCATGTAAACGAAAAACATGCCTCAAAAACAGAATAGCAGTTTCTTTGGCTGAAGGCAACCCTGCACAAGGGATAAAATGCGCCATCTTTGAAAATAGATCCACGACCACTAAAATGGTAGTGTGGCCGCGGGAGCACGGCAAATCAGTCACAAAATCCAATGAAAGGAACGACCAGGGCCCTGAAGGCGTGGGCAAAGGCTGTAACAACCCCACAGGCTTGCCAGGCACTGACTTGGCACGCTGACAGATGTCACAGGACCCCACATACGAGATCACCGACCTCAGGAGTCAAGGCCACCAAAAATCTCGAGCTATAGCAGCAACAGTCTTATACACACCAAAGTGTCCTGCCGTCGGCGAGTCATGACACTGACGCAGCACTTTTGTTCTTAATGCTACAGAAGGAACATATAGTCGTTGCTTATAGCACAACAACCCTTCCCATAGTGAAAAGGGGGAGCCCGAGGACGACCCTTCTAACAATCTCAAGTCCTCCACAGTATGATGTACAAAAGCATCCTGCGCCTGCGCGCGTCTTAGTTCAGCCTCCCATGACAGGAAGTCCCCCGCTGCCCCTAAAGTGTGCAAAGGGAGTATAGGAGGGGGCATCAGGGTCTCCCCCACAGGCATGAGGAATTCTGGTTTGCGAGACAGCGCATCCGCCTGTTGATTATCCGAGGCCCTGACATGCCTAATCATTAACTCAAAACGGGAAAAAAAGTTCGACCATCGGATCTGCCTCTGGTTCAGCGCTCGAGCTGTCAACAAATGTTCTAAATTCCGATGATCTGTTGTAACTTCCACTGGGTAACGTGCCCCTTCTAACAGGTGCCTCCAATTTTCTAATGCAGCCTTTATAGCTAGGAGCTGCTTCTCCCAAATGGTATAGTTCTGTTCAGAACAAGACAACTTTCGGGAGTAATACGCACAGGGTCTTAACTCCCCTCCCGCTTCACCAGGCTGCAATAGGACCGCCCCCAGCGCCACATTCGACGCATCCGTCTGCACCACAAATGGCTTCTGTGTATCAGGATGACAAAGGAGGGGTTCCGAACTAAATAACTCTTTCAGTCTATCAAAAGCCACCTGTGCCATCGGGGACCACCTAATGCTGGAGCGCTGGCCCTTGAGCAGGTCCGACAGAGGGGCTGTAAGCCTAGAAAAACCTGGCAGAAACCTTCTATAAAAATTAGCAAACCCTAGAAACCTTTGCAAGTCCTTCCGAGAGACCGGCACCTGCCAGGACATAACAGCCTGCACTTTAGCCGGATCCATTTGCAGCCCTTCAGTGGAAATGCGATAACCTAAAAAATCCAATGTTGTTAAGTCAAATGCGCATTTCTCCAATTTAGCAAACAGCTTATGCTCCCGTAGGCGCCCAAGTACGGCTTCCACGTGAGCCTGATGCTCCTGCGCATTTCTGGAAAAAATCAAAAAATCATCCAAATAAATAATCAAAAATGTATCGAGATAATCTCGAAAAATATCATTCATGAACCTACAGAACGTAGCTGGGGCATTCACCAGGCCATAACTCATCACCAAATACTCAAATGAACCATATCGCGTCAAGAAAGCGCTTTTCCATTCGTCTCCCTTACGAATGCGAACCAAATTATAAGCCCCTCTTAGATCTAGTTTGGTAAACACCTTTGCCTTACTCAAGCGCTCTAACATCTCTGGGATCAGGGGCAAGGGATATTTATCTCTCACTGTGATCCTATTGATAAAACGATAATCATGAACCAGATGTTTCTCCCCCGAGCGCTTTGTTATAAAAAAGGACGCCGCTCCTGCTGGGGAGGACGACGGACGAATAAAGCCACGCCTCAATTTTTTATCCAAAAACCCCCTTAGAGCTTCCAATTCTGGGCCTGACATTGGATACAACCTGCCTACCGGAATTGGTGCCCCTGGGACCAAATTTATTGCAAAATCATAATTGCGATGTGGAGGCAACTGATCCGCCTCCGTCTCATCAAACACATCCCTAAAGGCTTCATATTTTGACGGAAGAGCAGCCAGAGACGAGGAACTGAGCTGCGCAGCTGCCGAAACCTCAGGAGCCACTCGCGACTCCGCCTGAGCAAGCGGTATACTGCCAGTCTCAAAGCAATGATGAAGACAATAGGGTGAGGGGAATGAAACTCTATGTAACGCCCACGAGATATACGGATTATGCTGCGTGAGCCAAGACATGCCAAGGACCAGTGCAAAACGCGACATCCTTGTCATGTTAAATTGGATCAGTTCCGTATGCCTTTGCACTGACATAGAAAGGGGAACTGTAATTTTGGTCACCGCCCCCTCCTCCAAAAGACGACCGTCAATTGTCTCAACATATAAGGGGCGTGCCAGGGACTCCACAGCCACCCTATGGCGTTGTGCAAAGCGTAGATCCATGAAACTGTTGGAAGCTCCTGAATCCACTAAAACAAAAAACTCGCCAACTGTCCCAGGGGAAGTTTGTAAACGTACTTTCAAAATTAAATGAGGCGAGGTGGAGACCTGCGACAGCCTCCCCCTTGTTATCACCGGCCCTTTCAGTTTAGACACTCCCAACCGCCTGGGGGAGTTGCCTAGTCACGCTCAAGGAACAAAAGATTGAGAAGGAGTCGTTGTCCAGCCAGAGGCGCGGCATGATTTGATAAAATGTCCCATCTGTCCACATTTGAAGCACAGACCTAGACGCCATCTACGGTCTCTTTCTGATGGAGAAATACGAGATCGCGCCGCTCCCAGTTGCATAGGCTCCTCCCCAGTCAGCTCTATAGCTGGGCAAGTAGAGGAAGATCCCTCGTGAAACTTCTCTACTGACTGCAGGGTGCGGTTCACGCGCCTCTTTCCGCCCCTCCAAACGGCTATCAATGCGCAGGCAGGCAGCCACCAGATTTGCCAACGTATCTGAAGATGGGGCGCGTGCGAGCTCATCCAGAATATCCGCATTCAGACCGTCCAAAAACTGTGCTCTATAAGCTGCATCGTTCCACTGCAAATCTTGAATAATAAGTTGAAAGTTTGTAGCATAAACCGCCACTGAATCCACACCTTGGCGCAGTCGCCGAATGGCTCGGGTTGCCGTCTCCTCCCTAAGAGAGTCCCCCAAAAATGCTTCTATTGAGGCCACAAACCCCTGATAGTCCAATAATAAGGGGCTATTGGATATCAAAAGCGCCGACGCCCATTTTGCAGCGGGCCCCACCAGTAAACTAATGAAAAAACCAACACGTAACTCGTCAGTAGGAAAGTCCTCCGCTCTCAGTCGTATATACAGTTCCACCTGAGCTCGAAAAGCAGTGAACATTCTTTTGTCCCCATCAAACTTTTCGGGTAGACTCACAGGGCACTTTCTCCTAGGAACGGGGGCGGGGAGTCCCGGTGCTGGCGCTGGTGCTGTCTGCAACGTCCTCACGGCTGCCGTTAGCTGAGTCACTTGCATTTGCAGCGCCTGGTTCTCGAGGGAGAGGTCGGCAATTGCTTTCTCCATACTGCTACTTTACTGGAGCTATCACACTCACACATACACACTGGTAGCGTTCATTAGAAGGTTGTTACTTTCAAGCTGTTATGAATTGCAATTGATAGCTGTGTAGCTTGAAAGAACGAATACTTAAACTTTGAAACAAACAACGCCTTTAATTCAGGCAAAAGCAAACTGTTCAATTCAGGAAGCTCTTTAAAGGAAGCAAAGTAAACGAAACGTTGAAAGTAACAATAACTAACGAACTCCGTCTCTAAGGTCGGCTTGCTCCTTTCTTTGTAAACGCTCAGACCAGCGTGGTCTCACTCTCGCCTCTGTTCTCCTCAAACATCTGCGTTCCTTGGCATCTTTTAAAGGAGTTTCTCCCTCTTCCTCAGAGGATATGGGCGTGGTTCCACCTGCTGGATCGTCATTGAGATCAGCACTCATTTCCGAGCGCTGATTCGCATCAGCTGACAGAGAGGGGCTGCTAAGCGCCTCCTCCTCCGTACCAAGATCTGGATCAAACTTACGATCCCTGTCTGCTCATGCCACGCCATCTGACAGCTGCTTTTCCTGCTCAGAAACACGAGGGGTAAACACAACACTCTAACCCTAAACCACAGAGACCTGGCCTTTACAATGGCAAGCAGTTAAAGTTTAATACTGCACCTGGCAAAAAACACCCAGCTGGGATTGAACTAGGGGTGTCCCGCATGGGGAAACCTGGCCCTTTTGGGGGCTCACCAAATTTCCTCCGAGCCCCTGGCCAGAACTCAGGAGATGACAGCAGCAGAGACAGTGGGCAGTGGCAACAGGAATCCCTAATGCCAGCAACGCCGCCACCAACATGCACAAAACCCTTGTGCGCTCCTCCTATAACGGAATCATTTGATTCCATTGCAGACTCATTGGATTCTGTTGCAGATTTAGCCAACTTCCCTACTTCAGGTGGCACCACAGTATAAAGGTGGGAATATAGAATGTAGGGATCGCTCTTTGAATGGTACAGCAAGACTTTTTCCAGTATTGGCCTTAGCAGGCTGGGAGGCATTTGGGCTCATCTTCAGGCAGCAAAATGTATCAGGCAGGTACTGGATGAATGTCAGATGGAAACAAAGAGGTTATTTCTGGCCCTACTCACCATGCCCAACCTTGTGTCTTCTCTTTCAACCAAACTTCCATCTGTACACATCCATTTTGTATTCTCAACCGAAGTGCCCAGCCTCGATCACTTACAGCTCTATCTGTCTGACTTCAGTCACCGGAGAATTCTTAGAAGCCATTTTAAAACTTCAAGAGCAAATCCCTTAGAAATGCACAGCTTGATCAACAGCTAATGTATGGTGCCAAGTTTTTTTTTCTTTTTTCTTTCTTTTCTTTTTTCTGGAAGGGGGTATTCTTTCTTTTTTTAAAAAAAAAAAAAGACGGAGTTCACTACTGTACTTTAAACACATTGCAATCCTTTGAACAAACTATTGCCATGTCGGAGACCTTTAAAACGATATAACTCCGTTTTATTTGTCTCTTTTTTTAAAAAAAATGAAATTTCAAATCAGTTATCGGTGTTGGCGATCAGAAATTAAACAGCCGAATTAAAAAGCCATTACAGGCTTTTTAAAAAACACACACAAAGGGAAGCAAAGGGCCGCTTTAACTTAAAAGGAGATTTTTTTTATTATTGAATACAGAAAGGACCAAGAGAAGAGAGCAGAAAAAAGGAGGGGAGGAATGAGGTATGAGGCTCGTTATTTTAAATGGGTTTACTAACAGATCCATCCTTACAAAGACACAGCATCTGTCAAAGCTGATGAGAGAGGGCTGATTTCCTTTTGAGCCCGCTTATCTTCTGATGGACTTCAGATGATTCAAATAACCTTATATTCATATTTTACCAGTGTGTGTGTTTCCTTTCACCTTATAATATCTATCTCAGAAGCAGAACGGGAGGGAAGAGACAGATCTATAACACACCCCTAATGTATCGCACATTTGGAGGTCTACATACAACATACAGGAATGGGTCATATCATACTTCTCCCTGATACAGCCCATAAGTGTGGAGGGGTCAGAGCGCTTGCCTTCTTTCATTGCCCACTGGGTTGATGCCACATTTCCTTCATACATGGGTCAGTGTAATACTTAAATAAAGCCAATGTGTCTGTGGCATCTATTGAAACCTCTCCTTCACTGCCACCATCTGATTCTTTATCCTCTAGAAGAATGAGGGAACATTAAACCTTCTTTTTATTACTATTTTGTGTGCGTGTGTATGTGTGTGTGTGTATTGTCCAACTGAAGTAACGCATATGACTGAGCAGATGTGGTTGATATAACACGATGGGAATGAAGTTTATTCATAAGTAAAAGGTTTTAAAAGACACTTTAAGTTTGTTCTAAATTTTACACATGGATCTACGTCCCTCAACCTTCCAGGGAAAACTAACCACCTCTAAATCCTATAAACCCACTTTCCTAATCCTATCCTGATATGAGCCTCTAATAATCTCCACTCACTCCTACCCTTCTCACTCCTGATTAAGTCTCCAACTAAGAGCTCCATCACACCAGCGATTTACTGCACTATTACCATGCCTGGTGTGTGGATTTGCAGCACGGTACTCGCATGACGCCATGCCTGTCCTGCTGACCACCCGCCTCTTCCCCAGCCTTTTCTAGAATGCTAAAAGTCTGGAGTATTTTCCCTAAGCGCATTTAATGTGCCCTAAGCCTCCATGTAGTTTTAAAGGAACTGGGGGCATGAATGGATTGCATCAGGTCCTGGCAGAGAAAAGCGATCTCTCCCAGTAGCTGGCTCCAAGCCTCAGTATGAAACCCAAACCTGCATTCCAAGCTCCAAAGTGTTTTTTTAATCATACAAGGCCTGAATCTCTGCAGAGACAGGATTGTACTCCCTTGATGCCCCCAAAGAGCCAGACTAAAGGGTTGTTCCATTTTTGCCCTGCAGGAAGGCAGTCTGGCTCATCTGACAGGATCTGATTGGAGGAAGAAAGAGAAGGGGAGGGTGGTGTGGAGCCGAAGAGCGAATGAGCCAAGGAGCAAAGGAGTGAAAGAGCAGCTATTCAGGTGAAAGGGATCATAAACTTGTCGTGCTTTTGCCTCAGAGGTAAAAAAACACGGAGGCAAACCTGGGGGGGGGGGGATTAGGTGTGATGGAGGTCTAACTTCCAAACTTCCAATCTGTCACTTCATTCCCTCTTACTCTCTCTCTTTCTCAACCAACCAATCAGGCGACCCCATTCACACTGCTCACCATTCTAACTCCCCCCTCCCACTTACTTATCATTTCCTGAAAAGGAAAAGAATTGGCCACAGCAAATCCAAACCTTAACCCACACACTTCAATCTACACACATAAAAAATAATATATAAAATATTATTTTGTCACAGTATCATTCAGAAGCCAATGTTGGCTAGCTAACTTCCCAGAAAAAAAAACTGATCACTTTTGCCTGTGATGTTGCATAAATGTCAGCCTTACAGCTGCCATTAATACGTTACTTTTATGGCAATCCCTGAGCCACCATTTCTAAGCAAATGGCAGCTTGCTATGGGGACAGGTGGCTGCCGGACCCATTCATCAGGTGTGTGGCCGCTTGGCAAGCAGGTCTGGGGGGTAGGCATGAGTGGTTCAGAACTTGGGGGATGGCAGGGACAGGTGTTGGAAAGTCCACTGGACACCCGGACCCAGTCAGGCATTCACAACATCCCTAGTCAAACACTGCATGGTTTATGACTTATAGACATTACAGCCAGCATAATGAAAAACATAATATAATGCTAGAACACAAAATATGGAACAGGTTAATGTATCACCTGCATAGTCAACTGCAATAGCATTCAAAGTGTCTGCATGAATATATTTGGCTAGCTCAGCAAACATAGTAGTTTTATATGTAATGTAAGGATCACAATCTGACAGTAACCAGTATATCTTCCCACAGATACTTTTACCCTGCAAAGATGCCAAGATCTGCTTGAAGAACCTCTCAGTAGGTTTTTGATATAAAGGGCAGCAGAATCAATAATGCAATAATTCAATAAATAATGTTACCTCTCCCATACCTCAGAAACAGAGATGTAGGTTACTGAAAAACTGTCTGTATCTTCTGTTTGAAAATACTGTAGGCAGGATTTAAACATATAATTCTGTAAAAGTAATTCTCAATGAAGCAAAAGTTAGAGGTTTTAGATATTGGGCTCTTCCAAGATTCACTTTAAACAAATATTACCAGAGAGACAGAGACAGAGAATTAAAATTTGATAAACTCTAATCAGCAGTGTGGAATTTCCAGCTGAATATGAGCCATGAAGGTTCCTAATCCATCCAAGGAGAAATATTCAAAGGCCCCATCTCTTTCCCAACTATGTCCTCCTACCATGAAGTCAACCCTAGCTCTGTTTCCCTGATTTCTCTCTGCACAGAGAAAGCAATTCAGCAAGTGATGCTTTCTACTGTTCCAACCATAGGCCAAGTCCCTTACCTTTGCTCACTGCTCACTGCTCCAGTCAGGGCAGTGAGTGGGGCATGGAGGAGCCACTCCTTGAATGACTAGTCATCCAATTGGGGCAGTGAGTGCTGCATAGAGAACGTGCCCCACTTGGCCACCGATTGGAGGAACCACTCTTCCAAACAGAAATTGGCTAGCTGTGGCTGCTCCCTGTGAGTCTGGTGGTAGGGGTGGGGGCAGGCATGGGATTTTTCCTGGTTCTCAGGAACCAGAAAAATCCCAATTCTTCCGCTGTCCTGGGAAGTTCCAGAGACCGCAGAAGAATGTGGCAGCCCACCCTGGTGCAGCCATGCTTACTCACGAGTAAGTGCAGCTGCACTGATGTCAACAGAGCTGATGATTGTGGGGAAGCGAAATTACCATCCCCAGGATGGTGGGGAGGGGCGCAATTACGCACGGCGTGTTTTTTTTAAAAAAAAAATTACTTTCGTGGAGAAGTACTCATGCGCTCTCCGTGGAGCATTTTTTTTAAAAAAAATGGCTGCCGTCACATTTCTGATGTGGGTTGAGCACACCAAACCTGGAAGTGGCTACTTCCGGGTTCACTCGCGCTGTGCCCTCTACACCCCTGTGGTGTAGAAAGGGCCATAAAGTCTTATCTCGGGATGAGCTGGGAGGTTTTCACTCCTAACCAGGCCAAGTAGTTTCCCAGCTTAGATGTTTTGGGAACTTGCGAGGGGAAGCCCCTCCTGTTTCTTTTGAGGGGGGTGGAATAGCCTGTCAGCTCCTGGAATCTATCAGGAGAACCTAAAATCCAAAGACCAAACAGCATGCTTTAGCTTTGCTTCAGGAGGAACTGTGCGTGCTTTGGCTCAAAGGGACAGCTTCCATATATCCCCCCCCCCCTCCCAATAGACCCCAGCTATGGAAGCTTGATTAGCTGGAAGGAGGTGCTAACTTTCTTTGCATGTATATACTCTGCATCCATTTTCCACCAACAAACTGCCATCTTGTTTGCATAAGTGGCTTGCTTCATCTTGATAGACAAGAGAACCTGATTGATGACCTGGTCCTGGTAGAACTGGAACCCAAACTCAACACAAGCCCCTTCCCTGAAAATGATAGCATCCTGGGAGGTTGGTATACAGTAGAAGAGGGATGCAGAACGTCTTTCTGCCCAAAAGCCACAATTCATTTTGGAGAAGCTCTTGAGGTCCACCTACAGAATTACTTCTGTAAGTTCATGAGCTCCGTCAGCTATTCAAATGAAGCGCTCTATTGTATATGGGGCTAGTTATGTTGAGATTCAACTCAGAGAGTGATGGGGGACATTTGCTGTGTGAACAGGGCCAGAGGCAACCAACAACCAAAAATACCAGCATAGTTCAGGTTAAAGTTTTTATTGCCAACAACTAAACTTTAGAAGAGGCATTTCAACTGTTTCGAATGGAGGGAAAACCTGGACAAAAACCAGGAGAGCAGCAAATCATTGGTGGTTCGGGAAAATGGGTGAAGGCTAGAGGAAGGGACTGCCACCTTCTGGGGACCTCCAGAGGACTGGATTTGTACTCAGAGCCTGTCGTTCTGCACTCCTGCTATAGGGCAAAACTTTCCTTGCAGTAACCTGACCCTGAGTTGTATAGGGCTTTCATATACCGACAACTTTATACCTAGGATGGTAGGAATCTCACATCAAAGCCTTCATTCCTTTGACTTACAGCAGAAGACAGAGCTATGATGAGCTTTCTCTTTTAAATGAAAGACTCAATCCACGTATCAATAATTTCAAGCGAGGGACAGAATTACTTTCCCACACAAAATCTAATTGAGAAAAAATAAAATAAAGAGAGCTACCGTGTGTCGTCAGAAAGAGACAGTAAAGATAAAGAAGCAGATCCAAAGTTGAGATTATTTGTATTCTTGTAAAATTTCATATGACAGCCCCCTTCCCCCCTCCACTTAAGCTACATATGACTAAATGTTTGGCGTAAGAGATGAAAATAAGTCAATTAAGTCTATCCACCTTCAGTACTCCCCTGTATCTTGTGTATTTCCAGAACACCCTGTGATATAGGCTTGTCAGAATGCAGAGATAATGGATGGGAAATTGTCTCAGGCCCCAGCGGTTCTGGTATATGATTATGTTACAGGCTAGCAATCATAGAAATTGCCTCAGAAAGCCATATACAACTCACCCATTCAGTAGGCAGTTCATGGAGGCCTGGGGAATTGGTATGCTCAGGCAAGGTAGATGTTACACAGGAGCTATTTATAAGAAATTCTTGCAGATGAATCTCATTTCTATAACTCCTCCACATGGATTATTGCTTTCGAGGACAAAGAGAAAGAGTTATATTTAACTGTTCTGTAAGCCATTAGCTTTCCCTGATGTGGTACATTTCATTTTAGGAGCAGAAACTATCAATACACCATTCCATCCCAGCCAAAGATATTGTGACTCCAATGGTTTATCAGCAGCGGTCCATAATTAATAGTGTCCCATCACTTCTTAACCTGATCAATTGGTTTATATTTTAGAATATAACCCCTAAAAGGCTTGGGTCCTGGATACTTGAAGTCCCACTTTATTCCACCCATTCTTCCTGCCATGCTCTGGTCAACTAATAGTACCTGCTCCAAATTCCTTGGTCATTGGGGATAACATGGGTTGCTAATAGGAGCAGGGCTTTTCAGCAATGGCACCAACTCTTTGGAACACCCTTCCAAATAGGATCTGTCAAACCTAGACATTCTATTCCTTCAAGAACCTAGATCAAATACGACTGTTCATGAAGGCCTTTGGCTGAATGTTTTTAGTTCGAAATGAGTTCCATTTAGGGATGTCTGAGAAAGTAATTTTAGGTTTTGATTAGAATTTACCCAGTTCACATCCTTTCAGACCAAACATGGACTTGGACACAACCTGCGGTCAAAGTCTGCACATGTTCAAGCTTGCAATGCGATCCAAAAATGTGCTCTACAACGTACATACATTTCAAAAATGCCTACAAATTTGCTTTAATCGATGGGAGAACAATGCATGTATTTCAAAGATGCACAGAACTGATGTGTGCAATTGGAAGAATGCCCATGAAAATACACACAGATTTTCATGCAAAAAGGGGAAAGAAAGCTCACCAGCTGATATGAACTCAAGTTGGAACAACCTTTGAGACTGAATTCAGAGAACATTGGCAGACTCAGGTTTTGTTGATCCACACATCCTAGTTTCACGCTTTTATCTTATGTTGGTCTTTTATACTGGTTGTTATGTTATTTTAATATGTTTATTTTATATAGGTATTTATTTTATTCTATTTTATTAAAAAATGGTGCATTGTTAGTCTTGCTTTTCAGAGGTTTATTTTGAGAGCTGCTTTGAGTCCATTTGGTGAACTCAAACTGGAATAAAAGCTTCATAAAACAAAGAAGCAAAGAAAGAAGTCGACATTGGAAAGATATTTGGGCTAAAGCTCTTTCCTTTTTCCTCTTGGGAGACCTGTAGCAAAGTTGAGAAAAAGTTCCTCAAACCATCTGAACTCTGGATGAGTTACACTGAACAGAATTTGATCTAGTCTAACTAATATATAGGGATGTATGGTAGGGTTACCATATGAAAAGGAGGGCAGGGTTCCTGTATTTTTAATAGTTGCATAGAAAAGGGAATTTCAGAAGGTATCATTTGTATGCATGCAGCACCGGTGAAATTCCCTCTTCATCACAATAGTTAAAGCTGAAGTAGCCCTGCCCTCTTTTGTATCTGGTCATGCTAGGCAAGGCTCCTGCAGCTTTAACTGCTGTGATGAAGAGGGAATTTCACTGGTGCTGCATGCATACAAATGACACCTTCTGAAATTCCCTTTTCTATGCAACTGTTAAAGATGCAGGAGCTCCGTCCTCCTTTCCATATGGTCACCCTAATGTATGAGAATGTCAGTTCAGTTCATTAAGTATCAGAACCATGCCCCATTTGTACATGAATGGGGGAGCATTTCTTGGTCAAAGCTCACATATGCTCAAGAATGTCTGAACAATGTGTTGACTAGAAAAAATGTGCATTCAAAAGAATAATAGTAAAAATAATAATAATATATAGGGGGGAATCATTTTCACACTTCGGTCAATGGAGGAAAGTATGCAAGTTGCCCCACAGCCCAGACCCATGGAGGCTGCCCACTACTGCTCTGAGCACATCATCATAAGGGTCTACAGCCAGGCAGGCATCTCAGACTCTTAAAATAACTTTTCTACTATCCTACAAAGGCATTTAACAGAAATTCCAAGAATGGAAAAAAATCTCGGATGTAAAATAATGGTCGTGAACACCATATAATTATAACTTCTCGCAGTGACCAGCTGACCCCCATCAGCAGTTTGAGTTTGATTGCGTTACAGTCCATTAAGCGCCCCAGGCATAGTAAATGGATCTTCGACTCAGGCTGAAAATGGTGGATGAAGCAAAGATAAAACAAAGATGGCGTGAGATTTTTCTTCTTCTTCTGGATTTTATAGTGCCTTCTTTTTTCACAGTCAGTTTCGATGAGATAAAACCTCCCTGATCCCTACCACCACCGCCAGCACACAAAGATTGACACTTAGAATAATAAGGTTAAGAAAACAAGAACTGGATTTCATTGTAATAATGCTTTTGAGACTCAGATGCAAAGCCATAACCACAGGGGGCTTGCTCCCCTGGGGATATTTAAGATAGGGATGGATGGTCTCACCTGCCCCCGGCTTCGTTGGGTGCTTGCTAAGCTGCACACACCACTTGCTCCTGGTTGAAGTGCCATGTGAGTTTCTGGGCAGCCTGAACTCCATTTTCCACAACAATGGCTGCTTGGGCTTTTCCAGGAAGGTGACGTTACATAAATGGCGGCCGTGAAGGAACCGGTTACACAACATAACAGGTATGTGGGTGAGTCTGTCCATGGCTACACCACCCCAAAAAATATGCATTTTAATTATGCTAATAATGAAGCACAAGAGACTCATACACATTCCTCGCAAACATCATAAGTCAGATAAGCATAGGAACCCTGGACCCAACCCACACACATTTCTTTAAAATTTTCTTCTCCTTTGAATTTCTTTTTGAAAGCAAAAAAATGAAATAAGGATGGTCCAGAGAGAGAGAGAGAGAGAGAGAGAGAGAGAGAGAAAGGTGGGCTATTTTCATGCAGTACTAGTTGTTACATGATGGAACAAACATGTTGTTGCTGTTGTTTTTAATGCACATGTTATAGAAAGCGAAACAGGTAGATGTGTCCTTCCATAGACTAGATGGGTCAACCACAAAAGCATATACTCAAACTCTGTTTGACATCTCGTGCTTTGAACTCTACCTGTGACAATATCTACCACATCTTATCTGGGGGCGGGGGGGTCAGCCCATTAAAGCACCAGATAATTCATAATTAAAATACAAGCCTCCTTTTATTTCATGACCTACACAATGCCTGTCGTGTGCATGCCCGTTCCCTTTGGCATTCACATGCGCTGGCAAACTGACACGAGACACTCACATCAGTGAGATTCCTTTTATTGAAGAACTACCACAGTAAAAAGCTTAATGGTTACACACTCCAAAACACTTAAAGCTGATTGATGGTCACAAAGCTTTATGGCCCAATCCTGATACGAACTTTCAGGCAATCACAGGGGATGGGGGGACTCTTGAAAAGTTTAACCAACCATCCTGAGAGAGCTTCTCCAAATGCCCCATACACTGGTAATTCAGGGGACATGGCCAATGCCTACCAGATCACGGAAGGGTAAAATCTCAGGCACGGGAGTCCCGTGCTTCTGCTTAACGTCGGCAACTCCCTGCCACCTGAACCTGGCAGGGAACAATAACGCACAGTCAAACCCAGCTGCTGAACACTGAGCTGACCAGGAAAACACACAATCCACAGCAAATACAAGTCTATGAAAAGCCTCACAGTACTTTTCATGGCACAGTCCATAGAAATCCAAAGTCCAGCTAGATGAGAATCCATGTGCAGAGTGCTTTTCAAAGCCCCACACGGAGACAGATCCAAGCAAGAGGGATGTCAGGCATTGCGTCAAAAGAGGAACCTATCAAAGGTCTTCAGCTTTTCCCACTCCCCGCTTATAAACAGAGGCAAGACCTGTTCAAAGCCACTTGACAGACAGGACCTGTGGCCTGTAAACCATGCCCATGTGCCAACGGGGTGGCAGTGCTCAACCAACTAGGATGACGCTACAATCTGAGTGACTCCTTCGACAAGTGGGGCCCCCCCACCTTTCAGGTTCCCAGGGAAACCTCTAGAGCTTCAAGGCCGCAACAGGGAGTGAGAGAGCTACTCCCGTGAGAAAACAGAGATTAGTTTGCAGAGACATTGACATTCTAAACAAGTTCTCGTTAAATCTACTTACAACCCTGCAAAGCCTCCCCGGTCTCGCATGAGAGTTATAACTGACAGTGGCTGTGTTTGGACAACACATCAAGCAACTGGGGGGGGGGGGAACAATTGTCAGTTGTGTTGCTTATTGTGTTGTGTGGAGGGTAACATGCCGCTCACAAACTACTGACGGTATGCTATTCCGCCCAAATAAGCAACTGAGAGAAACAACTGGCTTGCAAGTTGTTTAGTTCGAAGCCAGTTGTTTAAAGTGTTGTGTGGAGGGGTGAGTGTGTTAATGGCGTGCGGTGAGTGGGTTAAAACACAAGCCCATAGAGGCAGGCAGCAAGAGCGACCAAAGTGATGGCTGCCACTCTGCTACAACTGGTGCAACTTGCAGAGGCTGCTGGGATAGAACTGGGAGGACTGAGGGAGGAGGGAGGGAGGGGAGAGGGGTGGGGGCTGTGTCAGTCAAATGCCGGGTTGACTATTAGTCCACTCAGTGCCAGCCCCAACCACCCACAGTTGTGTAGGAATATGTTGTGTGGGAAGTACCCACAAAATAACCAACTGTGAGTTGGCTACTCAACCCACCATTGACTAATGTGTTGTCTGAATGCAGCCAATGCCTCTGTTTACCAAGCTCTTTGTTGCCTACTGCTAATCCATAAGTCATATTCTTGCACACTCCATAAAACAGTGCATTGTTGTTGTTGTTAATTATTTCTATTGTTTTTAATGAGGCATATATTCATTGAAATGTAGTCTTGGAGTTGCTACAGGACATTCCTTATTAGTGGAAGGTTTGCAAAGGAATAAAAAGGCTATATATGATAAATGTGATTCTAGCTTTCCTATAATATCAGGGGTGGCAATATAGAGTGCAAAGGATCCACCATTTGTATACATCTTTCCCAAGGCAGATATTTACTTCAAGTAGCCTTAATCACCAGCTTTGTCTTTCTTAACTCTCTATCAGGAAAATTGTAACTTCATACACAATGGAACTGCAAAAATGATATCAAGACTCAGACAATATGCCACACTGAATGGGAAAAAGGGATTTTACATTATTTCATTCGAATATTCCATAAGGATATTGCCAAATGTTTTTGGACTCCAGGATTATTGACAATGTTTTAATAGAGGAATCAATGTCAGTGTAACAAAGGCCAAGAAAGGTGTTTTGGCATGGCTTTGCTGAGATTATTTATATCCCCCCTTTCTTTTCTTTCTTTTGCAGCAGTCATAAAACAGATGCTAATCAGGGAAATTCAATTAGAATGTTTCCCAAATCCTCAGCAAAGGGCAGTCAGTAACTAAATGAGCTTTGATGGTCATGTACTACAAGCAATGTTATTGTTAGAAACTGGTGCAGTCCTGGAAGGAAAAAGTGAGGAAGTTTGTGAGTGTGTGTGTGTGTGTGTGTGAGAGAGAGAGAGAGACAGACAGACAGACAGACAGACAGAGACAGAGACAGAGACAGAGACAGAGACAGAGACAGAGAGACAGAGAATACAATGGAAATTCAGTTTATGAAACAGCAATTCCCCAGTGGATGAAATTTTGGGGACCTGGATTTAACTCCCACTTCCACCATTAGGTGCGAATGAACATAATGTAAATCTCAACTTCACAGCATGTCAACTGTAAAATTGATGTATTAGTTGATAATCATAATCACCATGATCATCTGAAAGGTTGTCGAATACAAGATGGAGTGGAGTGCACTCAGTTGCTCCAGAGATCCAGACAAGGACGAATGGGTGGAAATAGGAAGGAAGCAGACTTTAGCTAAACAGTAGTAGAACTCCCAGATGGCAACAGTGCCTCAACAGTGAGAGAGCCTGCTTTAGGAAGTGGTGGGATCTTATTGGCTGGAGTTATTTAAGCAGAGGCTCGATGGGACGGTGTCAGGGGTGCTGTAGCTGCAAGAGATGTCCATTGTAGATCCTGCACTGAGCAAGGGATTTGGCTAGATGACCTCCAAAGACCCATTCAGGTTCTATGATTCAATCATCCTAATCAGAGGTAAACAGGGGAGGAATGTGTAACTACTTCAGTTACACATACATAGGCTCCATTAAAGTGAAGTATATGGAGACAAAGGGCTCATATATACCTGCAGGCCTTCCGAGACCAGGGAGGGGAATGATCTTGGGCTTTACAGCTTCCAGGATCGTCCCCCAGGGTGTGCACACCTGCACAACATCCTGGAAGTCAAGAGGGACATTCCAGTGTGGTGGTTTTTGTTTTTGAAGAAGGAGCCAGTCATGCCGTGATCCTCTGCAAAAAGTAAGGAAAAAATTAAACCCAAAAACTCAGTGCTGAAAAGCACTGGCAGCCATCCCAGCGATGGTGAAATTGCTCCCCCTAATGGGCACAGAGTCACCTCGCGCAGCTCCGTGACCATTTGGAGAGCCCTGCTACTTGCAGGGAGAAGACCTGCTGGTTGCTGCCAGCCACACCACCTGCAGTCCTCGTGGTTGTACCGGGACCATGGGAAAAATCAGGATAAGTGGAGTTCCAGGACTGATCTACACCATCCCTAGTTGACCCCAAGTTCAGCTGTGCATCATTTGGACACCGGTAGGAAAGAGACAAAGTCTGGTGCTAGTTGACGTGTGTATTTTATTTCACTTTAATAATAATAATAATAATAATAATAATAATAATAATAATTTATTTCTTACCCGCCTCTCCGTCTGGATCGAGGCGGGGAACAACAACATGATAAAATACATAAAACTGATTAAAACATGACACATATTATTAAAACTGCATAAAAAATCCTAAAACATCCTAAAAACATCCTTAAAACATTCTAAAATTCCACTGGATATGCCTGCCGGAAGAGAACAGTCTTTATGGCTTTCTTAAATTCTAAAAGACTGTTAAGTTGACGAGTCTCCTCCGGCAGGTCATTCCACAGTCTGGGAGCGGCAGAAGAGAAGGTCCTCTGGGTAACGGTTGTCAGCCTAGTCTTGGCCGACTGCAGTAAGTTCTTCCCAGAGGACCAGAGGACCTGAACGTGCGGGGAGGATTGTATGGGAGAAGGCGATCCCGCAGGTAACCTGGATCCAAACCATGTAGGGCTTTAAAGGTAATAACCAACACTTTATACTTTGCCCGGAAACTAATTGGCAGCCAGTGGAGCGATAGTCAGAACACTCGCAGCGAGAACGCAGCCTTCAAAGAAAATTACTGAAGGAGTTTTATTCTGAAAAAGTTTTTAAGCAACGTGTGTGGAGACACAGCTCCTGAGGAAGGATATATTCCAAAACGTTGAGCTTTTGAATTGGAATAAAATACACACGTCAACTAGCACCAGACTTTGTCTCTTTCCTACCGGTCTGCATTGGTGCTACACCCTGCGTAACACGACATCATTTGGACACACAAGGATGACCTTGAGCTGACCCAGGGATCAATGGCTGGTGTAGACATGCCCAAAGGGGTGGTGACGTTTCACAAAAAAATGTGGTTTTTTGAGCAGGGATTTGACGGAAATGAGAGTAGTAGTATTACAGGTGTTCTGAGAGACAGTTCCAGGCATAATGGGCAGGGAATGGGAAATTAAAAAAAAAAAAAACTTGTACAGTTGTTGTGAGTGTAGACACAGTATGGATTGCTAATTGCTGTGCAAATTAGACATAATGGGAAAAATGATTAATAGGCGCTCTAGATCTTTTAAAATGTTGGTCATTAAGGCAACACAATATTAATATTCATTTAATGCACCTTATTTGGTTATTAGATGAAGTGACCAAAAATGTAGAGAAGAATGTACAGCCGTCACTTCTACCATTACTTCTATTTTTTTTTAATCATTTAAAAATGGGATAGTGTGAGAAGAGCAAAGCAGATGACTTTCGAAGTCTTTTAAGGTCCCACCATGACCACCACAATGGGCAGAATTTAATCTCAACTGATTTGGCTGGCAACAGCCTTGATGTCATTAGAAAGAAGACCTGTCTCTATGGTGCTTGCAGAGTCAGTGGGATAAAAGGGTGTGTGGGCAGAAAGCACATAATATTACCATAAAATGCAAGTCCTTCTCCATCTACGCTGTCTGCCAGTGCATTTCTGGACCCAATTCAGGACTTAACCTTTAAAGCCCTAAACGGGTCGTGGTCAGGTTACCTGAAGGAACATCATATTTACATACAGAGACATTGAGACCATAGTCTGAGGCCCTCCTTAAGGTGGTGGGTGGCTACAGAAGAGGAAGCCTTATCAGTGGTGGCACCCATTCTGGGAACACTTCCCCCAGAGAGCCTTGCTTGGTGCCTATGCTATGGTCTTTCCATCATCAGGGCAAGAACTCCCCCTCCCCAGGCATTTAAAGAATGTTTTAGTGCCTTTTGTACTCTATTCTGCTGTTAGTTTTACTTTCAATTTAGTTATTTATTACATTTTTTATACCGCCCAATAGCCGAAGCTCTCTGGCTGGCTCTCACCATGCTGAACCAGCCAGAGAATTATGATTAGGGGTGTGCGTCAGATCCGATCTGATCCACGATCTGAATCCGATCCACCCTAAAATCAGATAAAAATGATCCGATCTGATCCGAGCAACCATCCGATCTGATCCGATCCAACAATTCTGATTCCAATTCCGATCTGATTTTTTTTTACTGTGCACATCCCTAATTATGATGTCATCTTTGTTTTATCCTTAGCTGCTGGTTTTATCTTACTTTATTCTGCACTGTTTGATTGTTTTGGTGTTTGTACTGTACATTTTTTTGATATGTTATGCACCACCTAGAGAATGCTGGTTATTATTGGGCAAGTTTAAAAATACATTAAACGAGTGAAATAAATAGGAAGAATGAGTAGGAGGCACACGGGGGAGCTGGTGAAGCAGCTGACACCTTGCTTTCAAGCAAAACTGTTGTTCTGGAAGCCTCCTGGGAGTGCGATTTTGCTTAAAGTCCATAGCTGCACACTCACCCTGCACCTTGTTTTAATGCAAAATAGTGGAGGTGTTGGCTGCCATTGCAGCAAAACTTTTGCAGCAAAATTGGCCCAGCAATGAGCATTTTGATGGCAGCTGTCCCCTGGATCTGCTGAAGCTGCCCACTCCTGATGTGGAGAAAGTAGGCAAGTTAGATATAGAAATGATATAGATGAAACTGATGGCTCTGTTGTCCGTATAGGGCAGTGAATCTGCCCTGGAGTTCAGCCAGAACCACTCAGAACTCTAAAGGAGCTATTCAAGGTACTGAACCAATTTGGGGGTTAGTGTTAAGCACCTTGGATAGCTACTTCAGAGTCCTGATGTTTCTGACTGAAACCCAGAGGATTTGCCACCTCATGACTTTGGAGCTACCAGCCTCCCCTGAGGAAGACAACCCTAACCTGTTGCCCACCACATGTTTTTGACAACAACTCCCAACATTTCTGACAATTGTCCATGCTTTCCTGGTCTGGTTTCAATCGGAATCCAAAAGAACTGGAGATCACTAGGCTGGGGAAAGCTGGAGTCTCTGGAAGGTAGGTTCAAGAGCATAAAGTGAAGATGAGAAGTAAGGAGATGCCAAACAAGAGAAGCTCCTCAGCTTTTTTTTTTTAATGTCAATGCTGTGGTCATCCATATCCTTTGGACTCCAGACACTGCTAACATAGGGGCTGGTGATGTATAGCCTCAGCATGTCATTGGTGTATTCCGAGAGCCTATTATGCTGCTATATATCATCAGAGATCCATCTCGCCCAAGACAGATTATGATTATATATCATTAGGAGCCATGGCAGGAGGGAACAGGAGTCCCAAAAAGGGATTCTGAAAGTTTTATAAGAAGAAAATCTATTGTTTCTTAGGTGAGATGAAGAAGGTTTTAATACAATGAATGAGATTCTAGTAATTAATCTACGCCAGGCATGTCATCCCATTGAGTTTAAAACCAATGGTTTTATAGCATGTAATTGATGAGGACATGGAAGGTCAGAAAGGTGGATAATACATTTAACAAGTAATTGTTATTGCAGAGTTTGGGTATAACACCTTATTGCTTACTTACTTCTGGATCTGCCACTATGGGCAGGTTCCAAACAGACTATACGGACAGACACAATACAGCTGCAAAAATAATTCACCAGCAACTGGCCATCAAATTCAACCTCATCAAACAAGCTAAACCATACTATTCACACTCACCCAAAACAATCTTGGAAAATGCACATCATAAAATATACTGGGATAGAACAATATACTGGGATAGAACTGACCAGACATAACAGTCAGACTAAAAAGAAAAAAACACACATACCTCAATGACATAGCAATACCGAATGACAAAAATGTTGTTGAAAAGGAAGAGGAAAAGAGAGAAAAATATATGCCAATGGCCATAGAAGTCAGAAATTATGGCAACAGGAAAAGGTCACAATTATTCCATTAGTCACATCAGTCACAGACATCACATCAAAAAACTATACAGAAAACTTTCAGAAACTGGGCCTACCAAAATACATCCACACCAACATCCAGAAAGCATTCTCAATTGTCAGGACATTCCTGAAGCTGTAAAATACAGCATGACTTGGCAAAGCCTGTCATGTCCATCTAGAAAAACTGCCACGAGCGAGAAAGATATTTAATAATAATAATAATAATAATAATAATAATAATAATAATATGGTGTCATTTCCAGATGGTTTGGGGAGGAAAATGTTAGCTACTGTCAGGTTGCAGTCAGAAAGAGGCCTGCTTGCAGTGGTATTGGAGGTGAAAACAGTGAACTGAGGAGAGTGATTTCATCCCCCCTTTTGCCTTTTTAAATTTTGTATATTGGTTTTAAAGTTCAACATTTTTAATCGTTGTGATCTGCCCAGAGAGCTTCAGCTGTAGGGTGGTATATAAATGATGATGATGATACTACTACTACTACTACTAATAATAATAATAATAATCCCCTACCCCCAATTTCAAGTGGAAAATTCTCAGCTGAGAACTTCTGGCTCATCACTGGCCCTAGCTTCTTCCTGCCCACCCACCCCTGGTTCTTCACTGAGGCTCAATACCAAGGACACAGACACAGACTATTATTTTCTTCCTTTATTGTTTCTGTTAATTTGGATTTCATTATACAGCAATTCTCTGTGTGAACAACAGAGGCTGGAAATGGTCTCTAATGATACGTTGCCTTTTCATTGTATCTATCATCAAGGCTTTTTACACGGATTAATTGATTGGACTTCATTATTGGGCTTAATCTTTGCTAGGTAGTTAACACCCCCCTCGGAGGGATGAGAAGTTGTTTAGGTATGATTTATTCATAGCAGCATGGACTGGCATCGACCAACTTCCAAAACTGAAGCTAAATAACAAATCATTCTAAACATTTAATATATCGGCATGCACTGCTTTGGAGCACTAAAATCCCCCTGCCTTTTTGTCTTCACAACAACCTTGTGAGGCCGATCAGGCTGAGCAAGGTGACTGGCCGAGGGACACCCAGCGAGCTTCATGGCTGAGCAGAAATTTGAACCCCAGATCTCCCCAGTCCTAACCTGGCACCAAGAGACTGGTCTGCGGCCACACAATATTTTATGGTGTGAAACCTAAGCATTTGAATGCATTCCATTATCAAAAAGCCTGCCGGTTCAAAAGACCAGAAGAAGAGGCTTTCTCCCCTTGGTCCAAACTCTACAAAGCCATGAAATTGGAAGCTAAGGCTGATGCCTTATCGGGGAAGGAGTTTCACTCTGAAAAGGTTTTTTTTAACAACGTGTGTGGGTATACAGCTCCTGAGGAAGGATATACTCCGAAACGTTGAGCATTTAACTTTAAATAATAAAAAAACACACGTCAAACAGCACCAGACTTTTTGTCTTTTTCCTACTGCCCAAGGGATCCCACAAAGCCGGTCAGAAGTCCCCCTCCCCATTCATCTTGATTACTGCTGCCTCGACCTGGGAAGGCTTCAGTACTGGGAAGGAGGCCGCGATCTCTCAGCCTCCTTCCAGTACTGAAGCCTTCCCAGGCCGAGGCAGCAGCGGTCAGGGTGAGGGGGGAGGGGGGACTTGCGGGACTCTAACCCTTCCACTCCCCACTCCCCTCCATTGCCGTCACCCATCCTCGCTGCCGCTGCTCTGCACTGCTGGCAATACTCCCCTTGGCCTGGCAAGGCGTCATTACTGGGAACCCAGTAACGATGCTTTGCCAGACCGAGGCGGAAGCGATCAAGGTAAGAGGGGAGGGGGAGAGGGGAGGGGGGACTTGCGGTGCCCTAACCTTCCCCCCTCCCCTCCATTGCCATCACCCATCCTTGCTGCCACTGCCGCTGCCGCCGCTACTGCTCCACGCCGCTGGCAACGCTCACCTCGTTACTGGGAATGATGCCTTGCCAGGCCAAGGTGAGCGCTGGTGGCGGTGTGGAGTGGTAGCGACAGCGGCAGCGGCGAGGATGGCAATGGAGGTGAGTGGGAAGGAGGGAAGGGGTGCTGAAATTAAGGTGTGTCTTACAATCGAGGCAAAGCTTTTTCCTTGTTGATGCCCCTGAAATTTAGGTGCGTATTACAATCAATGGCGCCTTACATTCAGTGAAATACGGTACTTAGAAAATCCCATTAAGGAGATAGAGAGAGAGAGAGAGAGCAAGTGAGGGAAGAAGAGACAGTCAGAGAGAAGGAAGGAGATAGAGGATGAAGAGAGATACCTTGTTCCTACCACTACTACTGCCCTACCAGCAGGTACATTTTGGAGGAGAGGAATAAAGGGAAAACAGGTGACGTCAGCAGCAGTAGACGGTGATGAGGAACCCCATTATGATGCAGTACAAGCCCAGGGACAAATTTGAAAGGGTATGTCCTCACCTTGTCTTGGGGTGAGGAATCCTGAATCATGGTGGTGGGGATATGCTCTCCCCAAATTCAAACACCCCCATCATTACATTCCATCTTCCAAGTTCTGGACTTTCTGCTGGCAAGATCCTTTCCACTTCCTCTCCTTTCAAAGAGGCCTCCTTCAAACTTTGTTCTCCTTCACTTTCTCTATTTCCCGAAAATAATGGATTGATACCTAAATCTTTCAAAGCCAACCATGAGAAACTTTCCCCTTTATCCTTTATATGGGGGCAGGAGGGGGGGGGGGAAATCCCACTCGACTCAATATCAGTCTTTTAAAAATTAATTTTGTTTCGCTGTGACTCCACGAAGACACACTGCTCAGGATTTGCTGTCACTAGATGACAGCCACTCTTGATGTAATGCGTAAGTGGAGACAGCGCTGATAAACTGTAGAACTTCTTTGCATCCTTACAAATGGATGGTGAAGGCAACAAAGCCTAGCAAAATGGAGAAAGAATGATTGAAATCAGGCCAGGGCGTTATCTCTTCACCTGATCACTTTCCAGACGTCCAGGAGATATATGCCGTTTTTCACATTGGGTATCTCTTTGAATTTATATCCCTTCTTTAATTTGTATGGGCCTGTTTGATTCCCTTTCATTCCTTCCATATATTCCTGTAGCTCACTATAGATTATGATTCCTTCCCCACCCCTCTCTGCCTTTCCCCATTTTTCTGGTGATATCTGCACAAAGCATCGCAACAGCATGGACTTTATAGCTGTGTTAAAACAGTAGTCTTTAACGTTTTCACCTAGGGCCAACATTTAATCCTAACTTCTTACATAATTCCTACTTTTAATGACTTTACATGTGCCTCTTTCTCTTTCTCTCTCTCTCCCTCTCCCCCCATCTCTCTCTCTCTCTCTCTGTCTGTCCCATCCTCTTTGTCTGCTTTATTCTCTCTTTCCACTTCTCTCTTTAAAAAAAAAAAGTCATAAGAACTTAAGAAGTGCCATGCTGGATCAGACTGAGGGTCCATCTAGTCCAGCACTCTGTTCACACAGTGGCCAACCAGAGACCAACAAAGTAGGATATGGTGCAACAGCACCCTCCCACCCATGTTCCCCAGCAACTGGTGCACACCAGCTTACTGCCTCTGATACTGGAGGTAGCACATAGCCATCAGGACTAGCAGCTTTTGATAGCCTTCACCTCCAGGAATGTATCCAACCCCCTTTTAAAGCCATCCAAATTGGTGGCCATCACCAATTTAACTATGTGCTGGGTGAAGAAGTCCTTCCTTTGATTTGTCCTGAATCTCCCACCAATCAGCTTCATGGGATGACCCCGGGTTCTAGTATCGGTGTTTCACATTTACATTGAGGTTGTGCTCTTCCTAAGTCCAACCTCAGGTTGGCCCATGATGATGTTTTGGGTCCTGATCCAATGTGAAGACAAATGTGTTCTAAGATGGATAAATAAGTAGGTGCCCGTTTGACACTTGAAGGTCAAGAAGCTGGACTTTGTACCTGGGAAACCTGAGTTTTTTAAATCTAATTTCTTGTGACTGTCAGCAAATCACTATAAAACAGCCCTCCTGGGTTAGATTGAAGGCTCTGCAGTCCAGCAGTCTGTTCCCACAGTGCCTGAATACCTATCAGTTCAGTTCCTTTATTATATTTCTATATTGCCCGATAGCTGAAGCTGTCTAGGCCCATTCACAAAAATTACCAGAAGCCTCATATGGAGGACGCAAGCACTGTAGCTCCCTTTCTCACATGGTCCTTAGCAACTGCTCTTCACAGGCACATATAGCCATCCTGGCTAGCAGTAACACATAGCCATCCTGGCTAATAGAGTGCCTTCTCCTTCATGAATTTGCCTATTATATCAACCAGCTTCCTTTTCTTCCCTCTCATGGATGTGATTCTACTTCCTCTTGTGTGGAAACAAGTGCACACAAAAAATAGCCATGTCTATGCCTATGTTCCCTGTCTCTTAAGTGAGATAGGTGGGCACACAAAATAGGTCCTTTTTGGTGAGGCAATTGAGCACACGAGATCAGGCCCAAGGACAACCATCTGTCAGGGATGCTTTAAGGTAGATTCCTGCATTGAACAGGGGGTTGGACTCGATGGCCTTGTAGGCCCCTTCCAACTCTACTCTTCTATTCTATGATTCTATGAAGGACGATCTGTCTCAACCACACAACTCCTTTTGGGCAGGATCTACACTACTGCTTTGTGAAAAACCGAAAGGAGTAGAGCATCCACTTAGGTCAAAAAAGGAGAGCGAAGCGGTTCTCGGAATGCTGAGATACTTTATTAATTCGCGTGCGAATTAATAAAGTATCTCAGCATTCCGAGAACCTCTTTGCTCTCCTTTTTTTACTACTTCTTTGTTGCAGTTTATAATGGTGTTGACAACTGTTGGGGCCCAGGACACATTCCATATACTGTTTTCAAAGTGTTAGACCCTGCTTGGTGTAGATCTGGCTTTGGATGGGCTGTGAAAATCTCACTGTGGTGTTCAAAAGGGTCTTTGGGAGAAGGCTTAAATGGTATTGTAGTGCTGTTACTGATATAACATACGCTGTTCTAACCTGTTTTTTAGGCAAAATCCTATGCATGTTTATACAGAATGCTGGGAATTGTAGGATATTATTATTTTTTGACTAAACATGCCTAGGACTGTCTCATTAGATGTGGCTTCTTTTAGATTCTTTTCTGGTCTTATCCTTAGAAATGTTTTCACCGTTTTGCTCTCCCCCACCATTTTTATATGACTCCTGTTAGCCATTGTGGGGGTCTATCTGGACCATAAGGCAGAGTAAGAAACAAAGGCAATAACAAAACAATAGCACTGAGAATCAGTCCTTGACTGCCGAATCTTTCCCCCAAACTTGCCTCTTGGAAATCCCCAATTCCACACTGATCTGAAAGGCCGGCTGGGGAAAAAGAGGAGGAAATGGATGGATTTGCAAGGGGACGGAGTGCATGGAAAAATCAGCTGACAGGGAAGAGCTGAACTCCTTCCCTTTCTATATCTCCTCTGCATCACAAGGTGAAGACATTTGGGAATGCAGTTCTGGCTCGTAACAGGCAGTTCTACCTTTTCTAAAACTCGTTCCTATTACCTTCTGAATGACTGTGTTTAACATGAATGTTTCCCTACAATTGAGGTTTCAGTTCCAGCAACATCGTATGTTTGATGTGGATTAATTTTGAAAGAGATTTCATAAAACTCTATCATAATGGTAGCAGCAAAACAAACAAATTACAACTGCCATTTCCACTGGAAGCAACATTTCTTAATTCAATCAAGCAGAGAAAGAGAGAGACATGTGTCTCGTCAGCTGAGTTCCATCCCTGAAAATAATAAGAGAAGCAAGACAGCATGCTCCAGATGTGCAAGCATAATTTAACATTCAGTGGGCCATTCTAAATACAAGGTGTTTACTAATTACGCATTAACGATTATGGAAATGACCTCGCAATGGTGTGATGACCTTGGGATTGTGTGAAGGCAGGTTGCATATGACCTGCTCTAAATCTAAACATGGATTTGTTATGGGGAATGTCAAGACTAGTCATCGGTATGTAATAGAACTCTGTGCCAAGCAGGATTTGCGCCACATGTATGCAATCTAGTTGGTGTAGAATTATACCAGAAGAATCTGTTTTCAAGCCCTGACTGTAGCCAGTCTTGAGGGCTGTGCTTCGCCTCATCATACATGAGTAAAGGCCTCCAAAGGTGCATGGCTATTCACTTAGATTGGGGATGAAATGATTTTATTAAATCTCTTAGGTCTAGGTTTTGACAATTTCAGGCGTTTTTTATTCTGTCATCCGCACATTGATGGAACCTTGGGGGGGGGGGGTTGTCAGAGAAAATCATTGGATTTGCACTTAAGTACTGTGTCCAATTCTGGGCACCACACTTCAAGAAGGATGCAGACAAGCTGGATGGGATTCAGAGGAGGGCAACGAGGATGATCAGAGGTCTGGAAACGAAGCCCTATGAGGAAAGACTGAAAGAACAGGGCATGTTTATCCTGGAGAAGAATGAGGGGAGACGTGAATAGCAATCTTCAAATACTTGAAAAGTTGTCACACAGAGGAGGACCAGGATCTCTTCTCAGTCATCCCAGAATGCAGGAAACGGAATAATGAACTCAAGTTACAGGAAGACAGATTCCGGCTGGACATCAGGAAAAACTTCCTGACTGTTAGAGCAGTACAACAATGGAATCAATGACTTTGGGAGGTTGTGGGCTCTCTCACACTAGAGGCATCTCCAAATAGGGCTAGCAAAAATATCCTGCCTGGAACCCTGGAAAGCCAGTCCTAGCCAGTGTCAAAAGTACTAGGCTACATGGATGACTGGTTTGCTCAATGTAAGGCAACCTCCGCTATACCTATGTACCTATCCACAAAGCATGCACAGTCACACATATCCTCACACTTTACCTGTTTTAATGATGGACCTTTGCGAACCGTACATAAAGATTATCCCTCCGGTGATCAGCATTCCATATAGCTTCTCCCTCATTATTGGATTAGAAAAGTCCTAAGGAGATGCATGGAGAGGTCAGGTTCGTTTTATGCATGCTTAACCACTGAGAAATATATATTTTTATAGCTTAATTTAAAAATCAATCCTTGAACAGGAGAATAAATGGCAGGCTAGTGCATCAGGGTGGCTCTTCTAGTATATTGTCTTTGCATCATTCCTCATCTTTGCCGCGTCAGGACTACTCCATTGGGGTTCTTCTTCCTTCAACCAACTGCTCTCCCTACAGATGCAAATGAAGGTCTTTGAGTCTTGAGAAGCCATTACTCATGTTTATGCTTCATAGAAGCTGGGGAAAGCACTCTTCAGCATCATGTGTCCAAAAGCATCTTTAATTTCCAGTTATCTCCATTTATGACCCCTGATCCAATTTACAGCAAACTGTAATTCAGGATTGCATTATTTAAACCCTTTAATATCACAAGGCTATACTGGTCTTGTCTGGTTTGTGGTTTGCCAGTATCAGAGGGCCATGGCACTTATAATTAGGATGGCATCTCTGGGCAGCTGAGATTAACCCAATTCCACATCCCTTTGTTCAACTGATCAAAGAGAGAGATGAGAATGTTAGGAGGCCATTGCTTCCAGTCTTATTTTGAATGGGCTAACATTTTGCAACTGTTCACATCTTCCACTCCACAACACACATACATACCCCCCACCCCAAAAAAACACCCAAAATCACCTTCATTCATTTTACAGGATATTAATAAATTTAAGAGTTGAGGGGTTACGCTGTCTGAGATAAATAAAATCCATTGTTGAATTATTATTATTATTAATAATAATAATATATTTATTTCTTACCCGCCTCTCCCTCTGGATCGAGGCGGGGAACAACATCAAATATAAAATACATAAAACTGATTAAAAGCACATAAAAGTAATGCATTATTAAAATATCAATAAAACTCTTAAAATTCAACTGGGTAGGCCTGCCGGAAGAGATCAGTCTTCATGGCTTTCTTAAAGTCAAAGAGACTATTAAGTTGACGAATCTCCTCCGGCAGGCCATTCCACAGTCTGGGAGCAGCAGAAGAAAAGATCCTCTGGGTAATGGTTATCAGCCTAGTTTTGGCTGATTGTAGCAAATTCTTCCCAGAGGACCTGAGTGTGCGGGGTGGATTGTATGGGAGAAGGCGATCCTGCAGGTAACCTGGACCCAAACTATATAGGGCTTTAAAGGTGATGACCAACACTTTGTACTTCGCCTGGAAAGTAATTGGAAGCCAGTGAAGTGACTTTAAAACTAAAATTAACCATAAAGAGAGTGATTGAGATACCATCGTCGATTTGAGTTTGTATATTCTTTTCTGTTCTTTTTTTCCTGCTCAGTGTTGTATATGCCTCCCCCACTCCCGCCTGATCACTATCGCTTTGAGGTAACCAAAATTAGGTTCATTCGATGTGGTTTGGATTCACTGCAGAAATTGGCTTCCACATTTAAGCTCTGCATCATTTCAGTTTTCACTGCTGAGAAAGACCAAAGAGATGCAGTAAAAGGGGGAGGGCAAAAATAAAACACCAGTGCAGAATATTCGGCTAAAATGCGCCCAATTGGCTGTGATTGACTGATCTTGTTATATATTTTTTAAACTCTTTCTTCTTCCAAAGAGCTGAGGGTGGAATGTTTCATTTCTCCCCTCTCTTCATCCTCACAACAAGCGCATTTATTTATTTCTTGCATTTTTATACCACCCAATAGCTAAAGCTCTCTGGATGGTTTACAAAAATTAAAACCATGACAAGTATTTAAAACATAAAACAACAACAGTATAAAAACATAGAATAAAGGTACAATATAAGAACACACGCAGGATAAAATCAAGCAGCAATACAGATTTAAAATACAAATTTAAAACAGCAAAGTTAAAAATTAGACTACTAAACTGTTAAAATACTATGAAAATAAAAAGGTCTCCACCTGGCGTCTAAAAGAGTATAATGTAGGTGCCAGGCAAACCTCTCTAGGGAGCTCATTCCACAGCTGGGGTGGTATTAGCTTGTCCCAAGGTCACCAAATGGATTCTATGCCTAAGGAAGTTGGAAGAACTCAAGTCCCCCTGTCAAAGCATAACAATATCCACTTCACCAATCGTGGGCACACTTCAGGCTGCTGGGATCTACTGTGCTCTTGTGTTTTTTATCAGCATCCCCGAGATCCACCAACTGGAGCCAGTGTAAAACACTGGCTAGTGAAGGGTGGGGGACATATGGTGTAGTGGTTAGAGAGTTGGACTGGGACTCTGGAGATTCAGTTTCTAGTCCCCACTCGCCCATGAAGCTCACTGGGTGACTTTGGGCCAATCACTGATTCTCAGTCGAGTGTACTTCACAGGGTTGCTGTGAGCAGAAAATGGAGAGGAGGAGGAGGAGGAACATATAAGCTGCCTTGGGTTCCTTGCAAGAGGAAGAAAGGCAGGAGATGATGATGATGATGATGATGATGATGATGATGATGATGATGTGCCTTTGAGCCATACTCAGCCTAGGAATTTGTTTAAGCACCAAAATAGAGCTCATGGTCCACTCACACAGAAATCCACTCCAACCTCCCCCTCTTCCATCTCTGCACTCTGCAGCCTAATTTAGAACTGAACTGGAAGAGGGGAGATCTTTTATCTTGATGTTGCTGTTAAACCACTTGGAATCAGAAATCCTTGGTGATATATTGCAGGTCACCAAGAGGATTGCCAGTTAAAAAATATCATAGATCTTATGCATAACATCCACTAGGCAGCGCCATCCCCAACCCCCAACCCCCCCCCCCAAATGTTGTCACCTTCATTCGCATTACAGGCTGTGTGTGTGTGTGTGTTGTTTAATAGCTGATCTGTTTATAATGGGTGGTATTTTAAATAGGGATGTGCAAATCAGCAAAACTTGAGCTCACTGAGACCCTCTGAATCCCACATCAAAGCTCTCTCAAACTCATATCCTTATCAAATTGCAAGCTTTTTTCCCCATGCAAAAATTCATGTACACATGTTTTCCCCCAAATATACACACTTTCTCCCATTAATTAAAGTGTGTTTGTGCACATCTTTTTTAAAAGTACAATTTTTGTGTGCATCCTTTCCCCATATGAATCTCATCACAAGATCAGAAATGTTTGGACCAGTTAACAGTTTGCATTCAAGTCCATGTTCATGTCTGGGTGGGGTGAATTGGGTAAATTCTGGTAAAAAAAGAACTGAAATTACACCCCTGCTATTTTCATAGGTGGTATTACAGTCTCAAGGTTTGGTCAGGGCATGAAACTCCAAGGAGGAGGAGGAGGAGGAGGAGGAGGAGGAGGAGGAGGAGGAGGAGGAGGAGAGAAACAAAATGATAAGAAATTAATATGCCCTTAACAATCATGTTATTGTGATTAGATCTGAAGAACTCCACAAGGCAGCACAATCTCAAAAGGACCAGACAACTGATAGCACCCTATCACTTTGCCATCCCTGCAACTCTTAATACTGTTATCTTCATTTGCGGTAATCATCAAAAGGAAGGTTAACTTTTCTCATCCTTTGTGTGAGTCTAATCAGTGACTGCATCGTCAGAGCTGAGCTAGTGTTATCTCGTGTTCCCAGTACAACCATGCAATCCTTTGCCTTGAGTGCCATTTAACACGGCAGACCACCCTCGTCCTGAACCAATGTGCACAGGGCAGCAGGCTGTTCTCCACTTTGGGTGCTGTAGCTTTGGAAATGAAAGTTAGGGAAATGCCTCTTGAAAACGCACACACACACACACACACACAAACACAGTCGCCCATTCCTGGTACCCTTCCACCAGCAGCAAGACATCAGATTCCATGAGTCAAAGGCAGATCAACGGACAATGGAAGAAGCCCCAGTTTTACGCTGGTGAGATAGTGCTACTTTATTGAGGACAGTCCACTATATGAAAGTGTCCTCTATGTTTGAAGGCTTTCAAGTCCAGAAGCCTATTCAAAACAAAGAACCCTTATCACTACCTACTATTGTTCCTCATCCTCTTTGTCATCTTTGCTAACACTAACTTGCTTGCTTGACAGGCAGAGAGCCAGGGAGCAAGGAGACCATGGCATCTGCTGCTCCTCATTCTTACCATCACTGTTGTCTGGGTCAGAAGCCCTTTCTACAACTAAGGGTGTAGAGGGAGGGAGGGGGACGATCACAGACTTACCTGCTTCCATGATCCTCCTCCAGGGTCTAAACAGGAAGCACAATGTCCTGGAAACAAGCAGGGACATCATGCCCGTCACACCCACCATTTTTTTTAAGCAGCAGAAGCCGGGAGCACAATTGCACTCCTCCAAAAAAGTAGGTTTAAAAAAAAAGCCCTGACCCTGCTCCCCCCACCTCCAATGCCCCTGGACATCCCCTGGACTGGCTCCTTCCTTTTTGCTGACTCTCACTACTTACGGGGAAGAGGGAAGAAGCTGGGATGGGCGCCCACACTACCCATGGTCCTCAGGATCCTCTTGGGACCATGGGTAAAATTGGGATAACCGATGCAGGGAAATGGAGGGGTCATGCCTTCCTGCTTCCAGGATCCCCTGTGTGTCATTTGAATGCACAGGGATGACCCCTTGTAAAATCCCCCACGTAAACATGGCCAGAGTGAGAGGCAAGTGAACAAGCAAAAGTCACGACGGTGAAGAAGAGGAGGAGTGTCAGTGCCCTTCTGCTGGGCTTTGGTCTCTGGGCAGGTGCCCTGCCATGCCTACCCCGGATCTGGTCCTGACATCATCTGCCACCCTGTCATGCTTCCCTGTTCCTTCTGAGCTTCGCTGCAGTCCTCGCAGTAGCTGCCGGGGGATGGATTCCCCCAGCAACGATACACCGTTGTGAGCTATCTGTGTTGTTAATGCAGCATATTCTGCAGTGGCTTGGTCTCAGATGGCCAATTAAGGGCCCTTAGCTTTATAAAAAGAACTGCTCCTGGTGGAGATGAAAAACCACTAGCTCTGGTTCGTTGAAACGGATCAACACAGCAGCCTGCGTTTTCAGAGCCTCCCCGAGGCTATGAAGGCTGTCATGTTGAGGGCCTGTGCTTCAAAATTTACCCCCACACACACACCCCACGCACACACATACCACTGAGCAGCTGTCAGAAATACATCGAAAAGGAGTACAAAGATGAATGGACCCCAAATTCAATAGTACAGGGTTTCCTTCCCGCGCTGCGTCAACATCATTTTATTTTACGGCTATTTTGTTTTCCCAGGCATCTGGACGATTTGTTTATGCTAGGTGTTTTTGAGTAGATAGCTTCAATACATGCCACATGAAATACCCCAACGGGTTCTTCCTTGTAGTATGGCAGCAGCGTGGCACATATGATCCCTGGCTTTAATAGTCCCATGAGTGATTCAAAGGAACGCGAACCAAGAAGGAGTTGCTGCAGAAACACTGATGGCTGAACAGCTGGTGCTCATCTAAGGGTGCTGCCGGTCTTATCATGCTTCACCCCCCCCTTCATGCTCACCATCTGGACTAAATGGGAAATGAAGTAATTTCGGTACAGCTTGAAAAATGCAATGGACAGAGCCAAGGCCGTTGCCAATGTTCAGCATGCCCGGTACCTGCCACGTCCCAGAACTCTGCAGGGCCCAGCATTGAACTGAGATGGCGGGTTGATCCCCCAGTTGTGCATGGGAGAGTGTCTGGTGGCATTGGAGCAGGAGCTTTTACAGGCCCTGGCCCCACTGTCACAGGAACGGAGCAATGAAGCAATGAACGGAGCAATGAACGGAGCATATGGACACCCTTTTTCTATAACATTTTAATTTGAAAAGATAGAGACATGAAACTTTTTGGACATTGCAGATTGGATCTTGCTAGTCCTGGCTCCCCAAGTTTCATGTCATTAACATTTCAAATAAAAATATATATGCACACATTTCCCCCAATGCAAGCCTATGGGGGGGAAAAACATACAACAAGAAGACAGCATGGAGGCCCGGTCAACCAGCTGTGTTAATAAAGTTGCACGAACATTAAGAAATTCATATAAACTCGAGGGTTGGAGGGATTGATCTCAAATTTCATACACATGTCTAGCACATGTTGCTACACATATGTGCCAGATTTCAGATCAATCCCTCCACCCCAGTATTTTATATGAATTTTTAAAAGATCCTGCAATTTTTTGACAGGTCTGAATGAACGCACGTGGCAAGCTGTCATTCTGACCTGTCAGAACTTAAACAATCTTTAATAAATTCATATAAAATTGAGGGTTGGAGGGATCGATCTCAAATTTCATACACGTACTTAGGCATACCACATAAGCATTGTGACCAAGTTTCAAGCCTGTAACTTTGAAAATACAGAAGTTATAGGCATTTTTCTAAAAGGAAATTCAGCTCTATAGGGCACAATGGGACTGCAAATTAAATATCAGATTTCCGATAATTATCATGAAGACGATACGATTAACCTACGATATTATCAGAGACGATAATTTTTTTGGTCCGAAATTCCGATAATGATAAAATACGATATTTTTGGGTGTGCACATCCCTAGTGAGAAGGTAGACTTATTGAGGGAGGGGGGCTATTGGAAGTGCTTTGCCCAAGGGCCATCAAAAATCTGGATCCACCATTGGCTGTGTTTGCCTGCTAGAGAGAGAGAAAAAAAATCAAAACCCGACAGCTGTGCAATGGCTCCAATAGGGCCAACTAAAGTGCCATGAAGTAGTGAACAAGCTTTGGTGTTCATCCAGGCACTCAACATCCTTTCTCTCAACTCCCCCCCCCCACCTGGGATGTTGGAGGAATCCATCCAGGGGCTGACATTCACTGAGCTTTCAGCACCTTGCCCCCCTCACTCCAGACTCCACCTTGTTTACCTGTGAGCTGACCCTAATTTGGGCAGGATCTACACTACTGCTTTAAAATGTTTTATAACAGTAGTGACAACTGTTGGGGCTCAGGACACACTCCATATACGGTTTTCAAACCGTTTTCAAAGTGTCATATCCTGCTTGGTGTAGATCTGGCCCAAGTGCAATGCCAAGCATGGATGGGGATACACCTGTAGGTGATTTAAAGGAAACTTCTTTGACAAGACCAATGGTATTCCTTGGGGGAAAGCAACATTGCCCGCCTCCGTTCCAAAGTGGCTCTCCAGTGGTCCCAAACGGAGTACCGTCTGTGGTAGGTGATTTGTAAACTGCACCCTTTAGGTCACACCAAAACATGGTCTTTTACAGGCAAAGAGGTAGCCAGAGGTATCCCTCAAATCAAACAATGCCTTAGAACTGTTAGATCCTTTCCTCCATTGCTTTTGCCTCATCTAGAGTTGTCAACTAGGAAAGGAAAGGAAAGGAAAGGAAAGGAAAGGAAAGGAAGCCTGCAGGCTGGCTATATCCTATGCCATTAATAGCTGTTTGATTCACAGCTGAAGTTTTCTACAGCATGGAAAGGCACATTATTAGTTGCTAGCGTGTGCAGATCAAATGACTGTTATAGGCAAAGGAGCAGGGAGCAATATAAAAACTGGCAATCCTACTTTCTTCTCCTCTCTCAAGGGCAAATTCTGTATTTTTGCTTGCTTGCTTGTTTTTGTTTTCTCATTCATCCTCTCCCAAGTGCGTCTCTGTTATTCCGTGAGTGAAAACAGCCACTTCTCCTGAGCCTTTTATATTTGCAAAAGGCAAATGTGATAGTATCATAAGTGCTCTTCCTAGCTCTAAGCTTGCTGCGTGTCTGTCTTTCCACCGTCACTATCAATGTGACTGCCTCTCCCAATCCAATGGTGACGCTATTATGAACCTGCAGTACATGTTAACTTTTCTGGACATGTAGGGCATCATCACACGCGGGGTTTGATGCACATCCGCCGCGACTTTGATCCACTTTTTCAGCGCTGGACTCGCATGACGTCATTCCCGTCCGTCATTCCCGTCCAGCTGTTCTCGCACCGTGAACGAGTCCAGCGCTGAAAAAGTGGATCAAAGTCGCTGCAGATGTGCATCAAACCCCACGTGTGATGCTGCTGTCTGAAGAGGTAGCATGGTAGACAAAACATCATTGTGGCCAGATGTACACCTTGGCCTGATCCACACCAAGCAGGATATAGCACTATGAAAGCGCTATGAAAGTGGTATATAAGAGGCAGGAGTCACACTACTGCTTTATAGCGGTATTGAAGTGCACTGACAACTGTTGGGGCCCATTGACACATACCATATACCACTTCAATAGTGCTATATCCTGCTTGGTGTAGATCTGGCCCTTGCATCAAATCATTATGAATGTGGAATAAAAAGCAGGACATAACAATATAAAAGCAGGATATGAAATGTGGATTGTGCCCCAACAATTATCAGTGCACTTCAATACCACTATAAAGCACTAGTGTAGATCTAGCCTGTGCTTGCCAACTTTTAAAAAACCATGCCCTCCACCAGTGCCTTTAACAACAGCTCAATCTGCAGACATGAATAGGTGATACTAGTATTATTGAACACTTCGCCTGCTGGTTTCTGCTCATCCAATTGCTGATTTCTGGGAAGCTGGCAAACCTATACATAGTTCCCCAGCCAATGTATACAATGTAACATCACAACAGCAGTGGCCAGGTGGCCATTTTTACAGAAGGCAGTCCCATGTGTAAAGGGCTGCCAGAGGACCAGCCTTTATTTGAAGGCATCCTCAGTTTGAAGGATTGTCCCATCCAATTCCAGTTTAAAGATAATGAATCATAAATGCAGTTGTACATCAACAGTTAGCACCAGGAACAGCAGATTGAACCTGCAGGCACCCGTATCACCTGATTGTGGTCTTCTGCATTGTGATGAGATTTAATGCATTTCTTTCTGAATTATAATAACGATTTCTAAATTGGCATCTATACGTAACAATTAGCATAAGCAAAATCTATGCGAAACACGGCCCACTTGGGTCCTCTTTGTTTGATGATGCATTTCCTCTTTTTTTGGTGATTCATAAGCAGCCACCCTACACTTCCAGTCCATGGATGCTTAGTGAGAATATGTATGTTCTCAGTTGTAAAGGTGCCACAAGATTCTTTGCGGTTGTTTTACAAACACAAGAAGGATTGTGCTGGATCAGCATCCTGTTTCACGCGGTGCCCAAGAGAAGGTCCAGGGGAAGCCCACAAGCAGGCACGAGGTCTATCCCACAATTGTTCCCGAACAACTGTTATCCAATGGCATGCTGCCTCCGATCCTGGAGTTTCCATTTAGACATCACGTCTCTTCTCCATGCCTGTTTTCTTAAGCCAGAAAGATCATGATCTTGATCTTGCCTGCTTCTCCTGGCCTTACAGAGCTTAAAGAGCAAGCCACCTTGGTGCTTTGGTATTCATTCCATCTATGGAGAGCCAGGAAGAGATGATTCCATTCATCTCCTCACCCAAAGGCATCTGCTATCTATCCCCAAACGAGTCTCTCTCTCTTTTATCCCTTGCTCTGCCAAATCATGAGTCTCCCTCCCATAATGCAGGGCCATAGCTTTTGTTTTATGACATGCGAGCTCTGCCATGCAAACTCTCTGTATAATATCGGTTCTTCGGCAACATACTGCTGACAGTTATTCTGAATTATCTGTTGCTGAAATAGACTCCATGGTTGCCTCTCAGTTCATGGACAGAACAATTTGTTCCACAATGCAGAATCATTCAGGTTTCGCAGCAGATACACCACTGGAACTCGTGGGTGGGTGGGTGTATTTCCGCGAAGAGAGTGCAAAGGGCAATTATCTACCTCAGAGACCCTTCCAAATGCTGGATGTACCAAAAGCTTCACTCAGCTGCTGCTTCCCAGTGGAACCGCACAGTATATTTAAATCAGCAGGTGGCATTGTTACTTGAAATCAAACAAGCACGATGACTGTACGGAGCATCACAAACACAGCTTCATTGATTAATTGATTCAAATAAATTCAGAAAGATGCATCCCCTGATTATATTGTACATCTGTCGCCACAACGCTAGTGGGAAGGGTGGGCAGACGGCTGTGATCAGAGACCAAAACACAACAGATTTTGCTCGAATTTTTAAAAAAATGCCATCTCCCAAATTTAGCTGAAGTGGCTCAGAAAGGAGAGAGGATTAGCAACGACAACGGAAATCGCTTATATACCATGCAGGCATAAAGACATCTGCATAATGCTCGCTTTTACTTTGTGTGTTGGCCAACTTTCCAACTCTCCCCCCTGTACCTTTAACTGAGCCTTAATACGTCAATATTTGCATGTGATTATGCTCATCTCCATGCTGGGAAAGAGGTTTGCCTGTAGGTTGCTCCACGCTGAACTGCAGCTAACGGGACAAGAAGTTATTGGGATTGTTTCCTGGTCAGTTATCCACAGCGATGTGTCAAAATATTCCCCCCCACACTTTTTAACCCTTCTCATGCAATTTGATGGACAAGAGATTGCTTTTGAAAAGAAATTCAAAGGGAAAAAATGGGGGGGGGGGAGAAATGTGTATGGGTTGGGTTTGGGGTTCTTGCGCTTACCTTCCTTATGAGGTTAGCAAGGTGTGTGGGAGAGCATCCTGTCTTTCACTTTTATGATGCAATCTTCTCTTCAGCAGGCTGTAGCCTCCTTGGCCACCCAAACTTCTGTTAAATCCCAGGGGAAGGAAGCACGATGAAATTCCTCTCACAGGACTTGGCTTACACTCTAAAAGATTTAGACCTCCATCACACCTAATTTCCCCCCCCCCCCGGTTTGCCTCCGTGATTTTTATTATTATTTTTTACTTCTGATGCAGAAGCGTGTCAAGCTTATGATTCCTTTTACCTGAACAGCTGCTCTTTTGCACCTTTGCTGGTTTGCTTTTCCACTCCACTCTGCTCCTCCCCTTTCTCCCTCCAGTCAGGTCCTGTCAGATGAGCACTTCAACCAGACCGTCTTTCTGCCGGGCAACAATGGAACATCCCTTTAATCTGGCTCTTTGGGGGCATCGAGGGAGTACAATCCTGTCTCTGCAGAGATTTGGGCATTGTATGATTTTTAAACAATGCTTTCGAGCCTGAGATGTAAGATTTTGGTATCATATTGAGGCTTGGAGCCGGCTGCTGGGAGAGATCACTTTTCTCTGCTGGGACCTGATGGAATCCATTCAAGCCCCCAGTTCCTTTAAAACTACCCAAAGGCTTAGGGTGCATTCAGTGTACTTAAGGAAAATAATCTAGAATTCTAACATTCTAGGAAAGGCTGGGGAAGAGGCGAGGCGACAACAGGACAGGCATGGTATCATGTGAGTACCGTGCTGCAAATTCGCACACCAGGCATGGCGAGAGTGCACTAAATCACTGGTGTGTGATGGAGCTCATAGACACACAAGGGAAGGGAAAGGAAAAGATAGTGGAGGAAGATGGTTCTGGTACTGGTCAACCGAGGGTTACATTTGTGGTGTACTTGTTTTCCTTCCTAAAATGCTTTCTTTTTCATTTTTCATCTACATCCAAATACAAGCAGCTTCTGAATTCTTAATGGGCATTCAAACCCAGTGGTGGAGGAAGGTGGCACAGAGATAGCTAGAAGTAGGGTGACCAATTATGCATCATCAAAAAAGGAGGAAATGCATTACCCCAAAGGAGACAAAAGATGACATGAATAGTAAAACCTGTGTTACTAATGTAGACATATAAATGCAAATTCAGATACAATTATTACAATTTAAAGAGCAATGCAATTTCATAGTGGGGAAGATTTAGGGTTGGATGGACTTACCTCCATCTAGGGCCATCGGTTGCTCACTGAGCTGACTCCCATGCCCACTTGCTGTGCTCCATGAGCCCCTGACAAGCACTCCGGGCCTACCCGCTCTTTCCCCAAGCTGCCATGTTGTGTTAGAATGGTGGCTCAGGTCTTTTCCAGGATGATAGTAATGTTGCATAGATCACCCTTTACAGCCATAATCTATGTAGCACTGTTCCAGAAAAGACCCAACCTGCCATTCTTATGCAAAATGGTGGCTTAGGGAAGGAGCGGGCAGCAACCAGATGTAGCACATACGGACAGGTCTGCTGAGTGCCACATGGTCCAGGAACGGGGGTTCGGGAGGCTGAATTGGGGAGTCTGTCAGATTCCTCCCCTTTATTGAGTGCCTGCAACATCCCTAGAAAGATTGTGACCTGGGGTACATCTACAATACTGCTATTTATCGAAATTGATGTGCACTGATACATCTTGAAGCATATTACATACCCTTCATACTGCTTTCCTAGCATTATTCCCCACTTTCTTTTCCATGTTATCCAAACCATTGCAACAGGTGACATTGTGTGTGCTATGAGGTATAATTATGCAAGAGACATACAACGTCACCATGATGGGATCGTATCGACATGACACGAGGTGTAGTTCTGGCCCTGGTGTATGCCGTTCTGGTGAGTCTGCTAACTGCTGAGTTCCCTGGATCCTCCCTTCTTATGGTTCTTTATATTTAAACCAGACTTGGACAGGGCAGCCCTTCAGACAGAGATCACCTTCAACTAGAGATGGCCCCCTGGCAACCCTTCAAATAGAGGACTATCCTCTATAAAGGGGGACACATGGCCACCCTCGCTAGAAACCCCTGATCTTCCAGCTGGCAACTGGGGCCACAGTGTCCTTCCTTTAACCTCTGCTATCCCAGAGACAGAACGACACATCAGCGTAAAAGCAAGACCGTCTCCCTGTTTGTACTTTGGATGTTCACCTTTGGAAATCAAAGCAATGAAATCTTGGCCCATCGTCCAGCCCTTCTTCCCCGTGTTAAAGCTTAATCTTGGGCCAAAGAGAGATTGTTTCTGTTCAGCCACTGAAGCAACAACTGTAAAAAGAAAAGAAAGAAAATGCAATCAGATTGCGAATAAGGACGCTGCCGTGTTTGTGGGACGGCACTGAAATAGACTTTCTAGATCGAGAAAGTGCACTGGGGTCTAATGGAGAATTGGATAAAGGAATTTGTCAGCAGCGATCAAAGAATCCTATTGCTACAAGGGAGCCAGCAATTTTCCATCCCCTCATGCCAAAGCTTTGATCTGCAGTATTGGAAAATGTGAAAGGCAAGCCAATGACACATCACAAAATTTTCTTATCTTGAACCACAAGACAGTAGTGCAAAGATCTCTCCCATTCATTTTTTTTTTTAAGATATGGGCATATCAATCTTTCTCTTATAGTTTTTGTAAAATAACATGCTATTGGCCATGATCACTCTTGCCTCCCAATGAAGATGGAAAACTCAGAGACAGAGTCAATGGAAAACTACCTGGTAACACCTGGTTGATGGGGTTTATCCTGCCCTCTAACCGATAACACGTTTCCTTGAGAAATGTAATTACTGGTATTTTGACCTTTGAACAACTGTGGCTTCTATTGTGTTTTTGCTCATTCTTCCACTGGTCACCAGGATTGTCTTGGTAGGCAGTGGTAAAGTATTAATGCCCCTTACTTTCTGGTTTGCCTAACACCCAGCTTGAGTTCTGCAGAAGCTAAAAGCTTGTTCACAAGTTTTATGACTCTTTTGTTGGTCCTAATAAAGTAGATTTTGTATTAAATGCATTTGCACTCTTGACTGGGAATGAAGAGATGAGGCACGGATCATTGGGTGAACTAGGGCCACAAGTTTATTAAAGCTTTAACTCAGTTACAAACAAGATCTGCAGCAACCTAACCCAGAGCAGGGATTTTCTCAACCGTAGTAGTGACCTAGTGACTACACCTGTATAGAGTGAGGGGGTGAGATTGACTTGACCCTCAATCGATGGTTGTCTGTTCCTACCATGTGACCACATCCTCTTTGCCTATGTCTGTTCAGATGTTGAGAAAGGCCTTCCGATGTTGCTCCTTCCCTGCCTTGGTCACATTCCTCCATCTAGCTCAGTATTTTCTACAGAGATGGGCAAGAGCTCTCTGGGGACTTTTACTGGGATGTGGCCTGAGCCCAAAGTCAGGCCACAATCCAGCAGAAAAAGTTTGCTAAGCTTAACCCTAATGAAATAAATGGGTTTAAGAATGCCTAACCCCTAGGGGTGTGCACGGACCCCCTGGATCGGATCGGGACCCGGATCGGGACCTCCAATTTTGTCCCAGATCGGATCAGACAAAATTGGAGGCCCCCCAGACTGGATCGGGTCCGATCCCGATCCAAAACTCAGACATCCGATTTTTGGATTGGCTGCCATTTCCCCCCCCCCCCCATAGATTTGCATTGGGGGAAAGTCCATGAGGAAAAAATGGCAGTGGGTGGGTGAGGGGGGCCTAACTCCCTCCTCCTCTGGGGCCATCTGCTGTGGACAGCCCCGGCAGGTAAGCCCCCTCCCTTTGCTTACCTTCCGTGGCCATCTGCTCGGGTCAGCCGCTGGCCGCTACTGTGAGAAGGCTTCGCGGCTTGCCCCTAGGTAGTGCGCCAGGTATGTCATCACCTGGCCCGCTACCTAGGGGCAGGCCACGAAGCCCGGTCACAGTAGCAGCCAGCGGCGGATTGGAGCGGACGTCCCCTGAAGGTAAGCGGTGCGTGTGAGGGGCCCCCTCCCCTCTGCTTCCCTTTTGTGGCCGTCCGCTCCCATCCGCGAAGCCTGCTCACAGTAGCGGCCAGCGGTGGATGGGAGTGGATGGCCACCAAAGGTAAGCGCACCGCAGGCCCCCCTTCCCCCCTCCCCCCTGCCCCCTGCTTACCTTTCATGGCCGTCCGCTCCTGTCCGCCGCTGGCCGCTACTGCAAGCAGGCTTCGCGGCCTGCTCCTGAGTAGCGCACCAGGTGATGTCATCACCTGACATGCTAACTAGGAGCAGGCTGCGAAGCCTGCTCGCAGTAGCGGCCAGCAGCAGATGGGAGCGTACGGCCACGGAAGTTAAGAGCGCTGCGCGCTCCCCGCACCCCCCTCCACCCTGCCCCCTGCTTACCTTTCCTGGCCGTCTGCTCCCATCCGCCACCCCCCACCCCCATTGTCCGCTTCCATCAGTGGGCACCCACTGGTGCCCGCCGATGGAAGCGGACAGCCCTGCTAGCGAAGCCCCCCCTGCTGTCTGCTTCCATCGGTGGGCGCCCGCTGGCACCCGCCAATGGAAGCGGCGGTGGCCACCAGCGGGCGCCCGCCGATCCGCCAATCCGTCTGATCTGGATCGGAACCTTTCCGGATCGGATTGGATTGGCCGATCCAGCAGTGAGATCGGAAATCGGATAATTGTATCCGATTTCCCCTGGATCGGATTCGGATCGTGGATCGGACCCGATCCAATGCACATGGGGTCAGAGGGTGTCCCAGGCCCATCCCTGAATGTTTAGCTTTCATTTGAAGCACACACACCTGAAGGTCATTCCACCCTTGTGGACATAAAAGGAAAAACATGCTCCTAGGACAAACCAATGCTATGAAGGCCACAATTTGGAATGTACAGATTTTGTTTAATCTCTTCCATCTGTGTTTCATAGATCATCAGGCTTTTTTTCATTTTGTCGTCTACTCATTGACGGAATCGGGATTTTTATTTTCAATTTTTTTATGGATGTACGAGAATTTTGTTCCACTTGTGCTAAAACACATCAGCACAACTGTGGATTTGCACATACCCCCCCCCCCCAGTAAATAGTCATGAAATCCATGGACTCTGTGTGACTTGGAAAAAGCCAACCAACTGAAGAAGCTGCAGACTGGTTTCATAGACATCCAAACTTACTGTGGATTCCTCCTCCATCACTAGTTGCAATCCGCTGCACACTTACCAAGGGATATATCTCATTGAGTACTTCTGCATAGACGTACATGGGATTGCACTGTAAACAACTCAAAACATATTAGGCTACCTCTATTTATGTTCTAGCTATTCTGCAAAAATCTACTGTCCTGCTGGGCCCCATCACCAAAATGTTTCTCTCGTGGATAGTGACTCAGTCAAAAATAATATTAATACCACCACCAGCAGCAGCAGCAGCAACGACAACTACAATGGCAACAGGAAAAGGTCACAATTATTCCACTATTCACATCAGTCACCGGCATCACATCAAAAAGCTATACAGAAAACTTTCAGAAACTGGGTCTACCAAAATGCATCCACACCAACATCCAGAAAGCAGTCCTACTCAAAACATGCTCAATTGTCAGGACATTCCTGAATCCGGAAAAGACAGCATGACTTGGCACAGCTCATCATGTCAGTCTAGAAAAACTGCCACGAGCGAGAAAGAGATGTAATAATAATAATAATAATAATAATATGCTTTTTGGACCACGTTAGAATGTTGCCTTTTCATCCATATTCTACTTGAGAAAGAGGAGCAGAACATTCTGTAAAATAGCCGAAAACATATGAAAACAAAACTTGTAACCTCTTTGAAAGAAGGACCTTGTGTCTCATTATCATCATCATCATCATCGTCGTCGACGCTGCTGCTGCTGCTGCTGTTTTAAGGCCATCAAGGGCTGCTAGTCTTGGTGCTTGCATGTTACCTCTAGTAAGGTAAGCATTATGGCTCTCAATACCAGTTGCTGGGGGACAAGAGTGGAAGGGTGTTTTTGCACTTATGTTCCGCTCCTTGGCTTCCCTTGGGCATCTCATTGACCACTGTGGAAAGAGAATACTAGACTGGATAGGTCTGTGGTCTGATCCATCAGACCTTTTTGTGCATAGCATACTACACTAGAACACACCTGTTCATGCCCCTTATATGTCTGCACATTGTGTGCTGCTCATGCTCATATTCCATGATGTTTGGAAGTCTACACAGAATGCCAGAAAATAGTCAGTACTGGAAATTTGACAGCTCTAATGCAGAAGAACGTTCTATTCAAGCGACTCACAAGAACTCGCTTTTTGAATCAAATAATATAATACAAGTCTTGCATGACTTAAATTTTGAACTGCACAAATGTTATTTTGGAAATGCACTTTTTTCACCCTGGAACTTCACATTTTGTATCGACTTTCATGTTTTAATAAGCGCTGCTTTGCTGGTGAAATGTCAGTCTTCTATTCCTGGCCAAGATACCAAAAGCTGTTGTGACATGACATTAATAGAACAGCATTAACAAGACTGTGTTCCAGCAGCGATGCTAAGATCTGATCATGCATGCTACCATGCCAATTCAGTTTGATGTAGGGCTAAAAGCTGTGCGCTAGTCCAATGTTTTCTATTATGGAGACAGGACTTTTGTTACTACAATGACTTTTGCAATTTTAGCCATTTTAATATGCATTGTTACAACAGCCATATGACACACAAATGTGGAAGTGTATTCTCCTAGCTGTACAGAAACATATTTATTTTGACATCTAGATTTTCAAGCGTGCCTAGCAAGGCTTGTTCATCTTGCCTACTGAGCCTGACAGTATATTTCTGTTCTTGTCAACCATGGATACCTTGCTTTCCTCTATCAAAACTTGGGAGGCTACCTAAGAGTTAAGCTTGACTTATTAAAGTTTTGGTTGATGCTACATTTTTCGGTACCGCTGATACTTTTAAGAGCACAAAGCCCTTAAAGTCAGTATGTTACTAATGACATTATTGAATCATAGAATCATAGAATAGCAGAGTTGGAAGGAGCCTATAAGGCCATCGAGCCAACCCCCTGCTCAATGCAGGAATCCATCTTAAAGCATCCCTGACAAATGGTTGTCCAGTTGCAACTTGAATTCCTCTAGTGTAGGAGAGCCCACGACCTCCCTAGGTAATTTGTTCCATCGTCATACTGCTCTAACAGTCAGGAAGTTTTTCCTGATGTCCAGCTGGAATCTGGCTTCCTGTAACTTGAGCCCATTGTTCCACATCCTGCACTCTGGGATGATCGAGAAGAGATTCTGGCCCTCCTCTGTGTGACAACCTTTCAAGTATTTGAAGAGTGCTATCGTGTCTCCCCTCAATCTTCTGTTCTCCAGGCTAAGCATGCCCAGTTCTTTCAGTTTCTCCTTATAGGCCTTTGTTTCCAGACCCTTGATCATCCTCATTACCCTCCTCATTACCCCCTCCAGCTTGTCTGCATCCTTCTTGAAGTGTGGTGCATTAACGTTAAAGAACATGAGATGGATGATTTTTTGTTCCAAAATAAATGAGATGGATGATTGACATCCCTTTCTCAGTCTGTAATTGTCATCCACCAGGGGTGATATTGGTACAGTTTGGTGTTCCAGCATAACAGATCACAAAAGATAACTCGCAGCAAGTTTTTGGTAAGCGGGAAAAAGAAAGGTAGGCATATAATCAATTCCACTATTTTGGGTAGACCTTGTTGTTTGCAAGATTTGGCCACATTCCAGTGTTTCGTGGCACCTGAGTCAAAAGGGGATTGGGGTCCAAAAACGACAACACAAAAGTGCAGCATTTTGCATCTTAAAGCTCTTATTGCTAGTACCTAATCCTTAGGAGTGGCATTTTAACCTTTTACAACGGCGGGAAAACACTGCTCAAAAGCCTGAAAACCGCCAAATGATCACTGACCAGGAGAAAAGGGGTGGGGCCAAGTAGTGGGAGGCGTGGCCATATTGGGAAACCTTACAGGACCATATTGCACCCACCCACCCCGCCAGACTAACACATTTCCCCACTTCTCTATTGAAACGCATGAGTACCTGTTAACGGCCCCATTAAAAAAAAAACAGCCAGGAAAGAAAACTAGCAGCACTTGCAATCTGTAATGTTATCAATTTCAGGTGTTCGGGTTTTATTCAAGATGCCCCCCCCCCTTTCCTGCAGAGAAACTTCTCAATTTTAAGTTTGATGTTTCTTATCAGCCACACACTGGAAGTCAGATAAACAAAAATAAGTAAAAGAACAAAGAGAGGGAAGGGAGGGACGGGGAATCTAGAAGTTTTGTCTGTGTGATTAAAGACACAAAGTCTGCGGTATTCTAATACATTTTATCATTTCTTCCTCTATTTCTCTCAATTGAAAGTTAGCTAAAATTATCTTAGGTAGCATGTATACATCCTCTCTCTCTCTCTCTCTCTCTCTCTCTCTCTGTGTGTGTGTATGTATATATTCTGGTTGCAAAGTCTGGAGGACTGCTATTGTTAAGCTGTTGATGCCAAACCTGTTTCCTCCTTAACCAGGCATCTGGGTATCCCTAACCAAAAAAAATTAAAAAAAAGTGTATTACCATTTTATTGCATTATTTTTGTAGCTCATTTTATGCCTTTGGTATATCACCTTGATATCCTGGATTAAAATTACTTTCAATAAATAAATACATAAATCACACAGGGCCTTCATTTTAAGTGCTACACTGAGCATATTGGTGGGGCTGAGAGAAATATTTCTCAAGACAGGAATGTCATCTTCCATAGGGATGGGAGAATCAGTGAAGCTCAATCTTGCTGGCCGACGTTCTCTGAGTTCCAGCTTGAAACTTGGCCTTCCTTATTTCTGTTCCAAATTGCAAGATTTTCTTGTTGCTACAGAATTGGGGAAAGCACACATTTGGGTGTGTGTTTTATTTAAAGTGTGCACCCATGTGGGTGCTCCCACCATTGAGCAAAGCGTAAAAATGTACATGTTTCCATCACAATGCACTTGTTTCTAAAAGTGTGCATTGTTCTATGTTAGACATTTTTAAACCACCTTAACACTACAGTCTTTCTCGGTTCAAGAAAGCCATGAAGACTGATATCTTCCGGCAGGCTTTCCCAGTCAAATATTAAGATGTCTGACTATTATTTTAATTATGTATTAGTTGTATATGTTTTTAATCAGTTTTATGTATTTTATAGTATTTTAGTATTCAGTGTTGTTTCCCGCCTCAATCCAGAGGGAGTGGTGGGTAAGAAATAAAATTATTATCATTCTTATGTATCTCTTTCTTGCTCGTGGTAGTTTTTCAAGATGGACATGATGGGCTTTGCCAAATCATGCTGTCTTTTACAGATTCAGAAATTTACTGACGATTGAGCATGTTTTAATTATAACTGCTTTCTGGATGTTGGTGTGGATGTATTCTGGCAGGCCCAGTTTCTGGAGGTTTTCTGTATAGTTTTTTTTATGAGATGCCAGTGACTGATATGACTAATGGAATAACTGTGACCTTTTCCTGTTGCCATAGTTCTTTGACTTCCATAGCCAGTGGTGTATATTTTTCTCTCTTTTCTTCTTCCTTTTCAACAAAATTTGTGTCATTTGGTATTGCTATGTCGATGAGGTATGTGTGTTTTTCTTTTTTGTCTATGACTGTTATGTCTGGTTGGTTGCCGGGTATTGTCTTGTCAGTATGAATTGTTCTGTCCCAGTATATTTTATTATCTGCATTTTCCAAGATTGTTTCGGGTGAGTTTGTATAGTCTGGTGTATGTTGTTTGATATGGTTGAATTTGATGGCCAGTTGTTGGTGAATTATTTTTGCACCCGTATTGTGTCTGTCTATATAGTCCATTTCTGCCAGAATGTTTATGATTATCATTATTATTACTGTATTATTACGAGTTCAGAAATTTGCAGGGCTTGCCTGAAAAATGTGCTCACACTTGGGGATGTGAATGGAACAAATTCTGGTTAAAAACAAATGAAAACAAAATATGCTTACTCATCCCTTTCCTCGCCTCAAATTTGTGGGATTACTATACGCATATGTGGGAGCCAGAGGTTTTCCTTTCACCAACTGAAAAAAGAAAATCATTAAGTTTGCACCAATTGGGCAACCCATTCTTTTAGGGGAAGGGAAAAACAAACAAACAAGGAGAGATAAGTATCTGCAAACAAATATTGTAGTCATTTTCATAAGACCACTGGAGTGTTGATGATAAAACTGCTACTTTTATAATTATATGTATTTTGCTTCATTTTTTTATGGGGACTTAGGGGAGGGACTGGTTATTAAATTGCATTGCCTTGAGCAAATCTATATTAATGGAGAACTATGGAAGCTGAAACAAACCTAGCTTTATAGACATATTTGTTTAGGGGAAGGATAACCCATTGGGACCTCTGTATTTGCATCTTCTTGGCTTGTCTCCCAATTAACGTATAACTGGCTTAGGAGCAGACTCTTGGATTCAGAACTGCTGCACTGTGCGTGTCCTGGACATCTGTATTTCTAAGCAGGTTATTAAACAACAGCTCGTAATTGTTCTGTAATATTTTCATTAGTGTTATGGTGCAATTTTGCTAATGAAGAGGTTTATCTTCATATGGTTTCATAGTGTTTCACATACTGGCTTTTCTTTTTTAGTGGGTTGCAATTAGGGATGTCGGAGAAATTCACAATGGATTCAAATTAGTTCAGATTTCCACGAATCCAGCCTGCAGGTTCTGCAGCAGAATAGCTTTTTTCCAAGTTGTGCTGGTTCTGTGGACTTGTGGGACAGATTTGTACTGGGGGGGGTCATGCACATTTGCACTTGCACTAATATGGTAAAGCACAAATGAAATTCCTAAAAAAAAATAATCCAATTCCATCAATAAACAAAGTACAGAGTGAAGAATTTTAGACGATTTATGAAACACACATGTGTTTCATAGATTGTCCAGAATTGTTCACTCCATAGATTGCCCCCCTCTATTCGGCACTGGTCAGGACTCATCTTGAGTATTGCATCCAGTTCTGAGCACCACACTTCAAGACGGATGCAGACGAGCTGAAGGGGGTTCAGAGCAGGGCAACAAGGATGATCAAGGGTCTGGAAACAAAGCCCTGTGAGGAGAGACTCAAAGAACTGGGCATGTTTAGCCTTGAGAAGATAAGACTGAGGGGAGGCATGATAGAGCTCTTCAAGTACCTGAAAGGTCGTCACACAGAGGAGGGCCAGGATCTCTTCTCCATCATCCCAGACTGCAGGACAGAGAATAATGGGCACAAGTTACAGGAAGCCAGATTCCAGCTGGACATCAGGAAAAAACTTCCTGACTGTTAGAGTAGTACAACAATGGAACCATTTACCTAGGGAGGTCATGAGCTCTCCCACACAAGAGGCATTCAATAGGCAGCTGGACAACCATGTGTCAGGGATGCTTTAAGGTGGATTCCTGCATTGAGCAGGGGGTTGGACTCGATGGCCTTATATACGCCTTCCAATTCTACTGTTCTATGATTGATTTAACAAAATCTGTACATCCCTAGTTGCAATCAAGGATGCTTCTGAAATCCACATCTTTGTTAATTTCTCACTGAACTGTAGTAAGGATGCTTCAAGTTGGAAGGTGCCTATTGCTGTCAATTCGAAGGCATCATACAGCTAGCTGTCCTTTCCACTGTAACAAACATTATTTGACAAGAACAGAAGTGGGAAAACACATGTAGATGATTAGTAGAAGGTGGTGAAATCTGGACTCCCCCACTTCTGTGGATGGGTCAGAGTGATTGCATGACAAAAGCCTCAACTGGAAGGACCCTTGGTCTTATTTTTGAAATATAAATGATGAATTATAAAGAGGCATGGGCACATTTGTCTAATCCAGTTTCTTCTATATTCAAATGTTTACAAACCAAAATATGAAGACATTTGCAAATCCTGGCAAATTGTTATATAAAAAAAAGAAACAAAATCCCCACCCATCTGCATCAGCCTGATTAAATAGCTGTTCCCAATATGAAGAGTATGTTGCACCTGGCTGCCATATAGCTGTTAAAAATGTCTTAGGGGAAAAAAGAGTGAATAGCCCAAATTCAGCCCTAACGTGGTTGATTGCATCGACATTGGAACCTAGATATTAAGGAGCTGAGGACTCAAAGCTCTGGGCCTGGATGGCCAGATGCCAGTTTCCTGTTGCCCCACATTATTTCTTTAATATTCTCAAGTCCTTTTCATCCTATTTTTAAAAAAAAAATATGCAGATTTTGGTAAATTCTTATTAAAAACAAACAGAAACAAATGTCTCCATCCATCCAAATTCTTCACTATTTCATTTTTATATTTTAAAACTTCACATTTGCAGACATTCACACTTGTGAAAATACACAAATCCTCCCCCTTAATAAAAAGTGCATTTCTATTTTTTTAGCATATGGAGAAAATGTATATTTTCAGGTGATATTTTTATGAGCATTATTAGTAGTAGTATACATATTTTTCTACAACTAAATTTGCATAGAATTCCAGAACGTAAAAACAAAACAAAATGGGTGTGTGACTCAGGAAAAGTTCATCCATTGTAGAATCCATGGGTTGGATTCATAAAATCCAATCTCATTTGATTCCACTGTGGGTTTTTTCCAACATATCCTTAGGGGGGAATCCCTAGGAGGGTTACACGTTTGGGTTGCATATAAATGTTTGCATTTTGTGTTAAAAAATGCATACTTTCCTGTACGAAAACAAAAGCACACTTGCAAGGTGAGATGAACTTCAAGGTGGAAAATGGAGAATGTTGATGAGCTCAAACACCAATTGTAGAAATCCAAACCAAAGGTTCCCCAAATTCGGATGACTGAGGATATATTCCCAGGCCTTGGACCAACCCATCACTAAGCAGCAGATTTCCCCAGAAGGACAACAGAATAATAATAAAAAAGAATCATTGATTGAAAGTAAAAACACAGGCAAAGAATGCCACCTAAAGCTCCAGTTTTGAAGAACCAGAGGATATTATTAGATTTGGGCATCACATTTCTAGTTGTGGATGCCGGAAATATGGTGGATCTTATTTATTTATTTATTTGCCTCTGTGTGTGTGTGTGTAATCAATCAGTATAAAGCCTACTAGTAATAAACGCTGGGGAACTGATTCAATACTGAATCAGTTGAAAGAGGAGAGCTACTTAATCTCCATTATTACTGCCTATAAAATCTATATGCTTCTTGGAGGACTCCAGTCTAAGTATTTGCAACATACAACCTTGGGTAATTTATGGAGTGGATGTTGTCTTGCTAGCATTCTATGGATATTTACAGTACTCTCATCCTTTCCTCTTTAATAATAATAATAATAATAATCCTTAATTATTATTCTTTTCTACTATATGATAGGCAGGGTAGTTTTGGAGAGAGAGAAAACTAAAATAGCAGATGAATGTCAGTAAACACAGCTTTCATAATGTGTAAAAACAAGTAACAAAAATGCCCAAATTGCATAGCCTGATCAGAAATTCTGCAAATATGAAATTTGTAGAATTTCTGCAAATATGAAACAAACGAAAAGCAGAAGGGTTCCATAATAACTACAGTGCCACCACAGAAAAGCCCTTATTCCAGGCACCATAAAATTATTTTTTTGAAAATATTCCTTTGTAGCTTCTGTATTCCACTGTTGACCTCCTGATGTTTTCCATAAATGTTTCCCATAAATTAGAATACACACACACTAATACAGAGGGAGAAATAACATTCAACAATGGAGCAGATAAATATATTTAAAATCACTGAACTGCTGGCAGGTACGCAAACAAACAAACTAAAAAAGGATAAAGCTAATCTAACTTTCCTAGGGAGGAAGTTTCACAATCGAGTCCTTCCACAGAGAAGGCCCTGTCATATGTTCCTACCAACTTAATTTCTCTTGGTGGTGGGACATGTAAAAAGGCTTACAAAACAGAGCTTAAACTATGTGCAGGCTGTTGAAGGAAGATAGTCCTTCAGATATTCTGGGCCCAAGCCACTTAGGACTTTAATAGATAAGCACCAGCACCTTCAATTGGCCTGGAAACAGATTAGAAGCCACTCCAGATGGCACAGAAGAAACGAAATATAGACAGCAAGCTGCACACCCAAAAACAATCTGGCTGCCAGCCGTTGCATGAGCTGCAGTTTCTGAACACTCATCAAGGGCAGCCCCAGGTATAGTGCATTGCAGTAGTCTACACGGGAGGTGATTAAGGCATGGGTCCTGAAAGGCAGTATAAAAATCAATTAAACAATAATGTAAAAAGAGACAAATCCCCAGTTACACCCGTGCTTTCCTAATCCTGACCCGCACTTGCTACACTTCCATTTTTTTCCCTCGTGAAGTCGCGTATGGTTTTGTCCCCATGATTTCAAGTAACAAGTCAAATTTTTGGCTTCAGCCTTTTAATACTGTATTTTAAAATGCTCTTGGGATGCATCATCCCTTTCAAAATATCTCAATAATCAAGAAACCAGGCCTCTCCTTCAGTTTCTTCTGCTCAAGGAAGAGCTTTCTTTCTTTCTTTCTTTCTTTCTTTCTTTCTTTCTTTCTTTCTTTCTTCCTTCCTTCCTTCCTTCCTTCCTTCCTTCTTTCCTTTCTTCCTTCCTTCCTTTTTAATGGACATTTCAGGCTAATCTTCTGCAGCAGTAAATATTCTAAAATTACCGCAAGCAATTTCCTATGGCTTTGGCAGGCTGCGCGAGAGGACTCCCTGGGGCCTCCTTGAGCAGAGAATGAACTGCCTCCTAATCCTTCCAAAACTTCAGAACTGAAACAATTGGCAAGAGTTTGTAAGGGGATTTTGCACACTGGTTCCTATTTGGCATATGAAAAGAAAGCTGTATGCCCTTGTATCGGCGGCTACTCTTCAAATATGCTGGTAAAAAGAAAATAGTATAATTATCAGGCAGTAGATAATTCTGAGACACTCGGGCATCCTAGCTGCATTAAACGAACTGGTTCCAGAAGGCAATTTGTGTTTAGTAAAATGTGGACACACCCAAGTCAATAACGGGGGAGGAATAACAGGGGTAAAATCCCTGTTAGCCCTATTTCAGGATGCCTCTATCCAGTGCAATTAAATCATGTTAGGGAGAGTGGGGGCAAGCTTGCTAGCTCTGCCCCTTCTGTGGGGTGGCTATTTCTCCTTTAGAGAGGAAAGTCCTCTATTTGAACTGTATCAGAAGGCACACTTTTATTTGAAGGGCTGTCTGGTCCAATGTCTGATTCTAGAATAGGGTGACCATATGGAAAGGAGGACAGGGATCCTGTGTCTTTAACAGTTTCATGGAAAAGGGAATTTCAGCAGGTGTCATTTGTATGCATGCAGCACCTGGCAAAATTCCCTCTTCATCACAAAAGTTAAAGCTGCAGGAGCTAAACTAGAGTGACCAGATACAAAAGAGGGCAGGGCTCCTGCAGCTTTAACTGTTGTGTTGAGTTACTACTACTTTATTGTTAAAAGTCCACAGACCGTACAACTGCGATTTAAACAGAACATAAGGGGGGGAAAAACTTATAAGTTAAAATGCAGGCTAAGTAAGTTTTGAATATTCAGCAAACTCTATAGAATAAGTAATACTTTCCTTTTCACTGGGTGCTACATGCATACAAATGACACCTGATGAAATTCCCTTTCCAATACAACTGTTAAAGATACAGGAGCTCCATCCTCCTTTTCATATGGTCAGCCTAGACTATAAGGAAACATTGAAGTTGTCCATAAACAGTGAGCAATTTTTTAAATAACTTCTAAAATGAAACTTAAACCATGGCCACTGCTTTGGGATATACTCCCGCCTGCTCAAATTGTTCTGGGAGCTGAGTTATCACCCAAACACCCACTGCAATTCACCATTTAAAAATTGGAGGGTTGAGAGAAGGCATGTTGATTTGGCCAAACAAACCAACTTGGTCAGAGAAGGTTGAAACCAACAGGAATGGGTTAACTCCTCTCCTTCTTGAGAGGAGTTAACCCATTCTTGTCGTCCATCCCCACTAATGTAACTTTCCATTCCACCTCACTGTGCCACTTCCCTCAGCAGTTGCTGAAGCCACTCCTCCACCTTCTGCGGGAGTACTGCAATTTTAGGAGACACAGAGTCCCAAAACACAGGAAAGTCACAGGAAAGGGATAACCTGTCCCAAAAGGACTTTGAAAAAAAAATGTGGATTTTATTGGAAGAAAACATACATATTTTGATATTGCCCCCAATACAAATTGGGGGCAATATCATGGATCACATCCATGCGTGAGGCACAGTACCACCAGACTAAATTCCCTGTATAGACTGGGCCCTCCACTCCTGCCCTAAACACAGTCCCCACATTTAAGCTCACTACGCTGTTTTCAGAAGTTTCAGTTCAACTCCAATAAAATGTAATATAATTGCTAAAAGGAGGTGGTGTGGTGGGAGACCCACCAATTTACTCAGGGAATTGAACATTTAAAAATGCTTTCTCTTCATGACATGTATGTAACATTTCTGCCAAAATATACATTCCTCTCACTTATTCAGGAGTGGGCAGGGTGTTACTAATTTGAGAAGCAAGTCAATTGTCAGGTATTCAGAAACGTATTCAGTGACATTCTGGGCAGAAGTACATTTTTAATGTAACTCTTCAACCATCAGAGTGGTGTGGCAATAAATAACACCTCCAAACTTTATGTTAATCAGTGCCATTATTATTTTTTTAAAGGCTCTGAGATAAATTAATTCCAGGAAGCAATAAAGGTTGGGTAGCTCAATATAGTATATAAGACCTTTTGGAAATTCAGTGTCTTGCAATTAGGATACTAATCAAAGCATATTTCAGATTCATTAGGCTTATTCATTTTTGCAGTCTGGAATGATTATATTCCAACATATTAAACATATGCATGAATCACTGTATTAACTCCTCTTAAGCCTGAGGTATATGTAACTCCCTTTAGGATCTGGAGTGGGCTGCTTCTTCTTCTTTACTGTGACTTCCCCTTACTTCATCTCTGTTTTTGGCTTATGATGTACCTGTTTCAACTTCTGCATGTTTTTTTGGTTAGTTTGTTTTGTTTTTTTAGTAGGGATGGGCCTGTCATCTCCCCCCCCCCCCATGGTTTGTATCACTTCTGCATGTGCTCACAAGTCTTGTCTTTCCCATTTCGGCATTCATTTGATTTTTTAAAAACAACAACAACAACAACAAACGTATGGAATTTACATTTGAAAACACATTCTTGGCTGTACTATCTTCTCAATATATGGATTTTAAAAGTTATTTCGATGTGGTTTTCTTTTTGTTTTGAATAGATAACGGGACTGCAGCATCTGGTAAGTGCAAAAGTCGGATATTGACTTTCTGATGGGCAAACTACTTCAGGACATGTGTATCATATTGAAATCTTCAAAGACAGAATCTATCTGTCGTAAATCACCGCCGTTGAACTCGATAAGCAGGAGGGAAACGTCAATGGTCCATGGTCGAAAGCCAAAGCATCCGTCAGAAACCAGGTCAAGCAATACTGGGTTCAGGAATGTGCAAAAGAGTAGTCAGAGTCCGGTCCAAGGTCAGGATGTGTCCAGGCAAGGTACTTGGCCTTCCTAGGCTCCCATGTGGCTATGACACAGAGACAATCCTCTCCACAGCCCATTACGCATTGTCAGGCTGATTTTGGATTACAAAAGAGAAGAAGAGATGGGTAATTCAGGGTACAGTGTGGTGTAGTGGCTAAAGTGTTGGACTGGGAGTTGGGAGATCCAGGTTCTAGTCCCTACTCAGCCATGGAAACCCATTGGGTGACTTTGGGCCAATCACAGACTCTCAGCCCCACCTACCTATAAGGGTTGTTGTTGTGAGGATAAAATGGAGAGGAGGATTATGTACATTGCCTTGGGTTCCTTGGAGGAAAAAAGGCAGACTAAAATGCAATAAGAAATAAATACATTGTGCGAATGAGTACTGAAGTTGTTTTAAATGTAAGACTAGAGATATTTGGGGATGTGCCCTTTTGAAACAGCCCTTCCAGAATGCCAAAGATGGTGCTTGATGACTTTACCCATCATTGTCTTAAGACTAACTTTGGGTTTTGTTTATAGCATTTTGCAAAGGGAGGGTTGCTAAGGAACCATCTGAATTTATGCACTGATATGTATGTTTTTCATCAGCAAAATCAAAGCTTGAAATGCAAACTCTGAAGCTCAAGGACATCCCGTGGATTTGTGACATTTCCTGGAGGAATTGCAGGCCATAAACCAGCAAAAGGATTGATACAATGGGACCTATTGTAATTGCCATAGCTTCATCTGTGACAGATAAAAATCTCCCCCCTTTGAGTTTCCCATCTTTGTTTAAAGGAAAATATACACACTTTCGCCGACTCTTTGTTGTGGTTGTTTTTAATTCCCAAGATGAAAACAAATCTGATAGTGGAATGAATTTTCCATGGTGCTCAGATGCCCATTCCTCTTTTCAAATAAATGTTACACTTTGTGTTGGAAAGGTCTTATTTACACTTGTCACAATATCTGGCAACTACATTTATAGCGTGCATTAATGTTTTAAGAATCAGACTATAGGAGCCTTTCCTTCTTTGTCTATTTTCTGCTCTGTATTCCTATGTTGGCTCAGTCATCTTTCCAACCAGCCCCCTGGTAATAATGAGTCAAGACAGTCACAGACAGTTGGATAAACTAGGGACACAACATACTTAATTCAACAAGAGATCTGCCAATAGTGGCTTCAAAAATGTATGGATTTTGGTGTGCTGGTTTCCTTAATGAACACATTCTTGTATGCATTTTTGTTTGTTTGTTGTTGTTTGGATTGGAGAACTCCATTGCAAAATTCAAAGAAGTGAGAATTACCAGGGGTAATTGGGGGTCGGTTTGCATATTGGTTCAAAAGTGCAAAATTAGGTAAATTGGCATTGGAATGGAAACAAAATGAATACCTCCCCCATCCCTAGTAATGTTGAAAGGATCCAGCCACTAAGCAAGTTCAGATGCACCCATGCAGGCAAACAGTTCCCCAAATCCATAGTTGTAAACTAGTAAACTGCTGTAAACCTGCTTTATTTAGGTTCGAATTTTCTTACCCAAAGACTTACTCATGGTGCTTTAGTCTGTATTTAACTACCACACCGTTTAAGAGTGTGTGAGCGTGTGAGTGTTGCAAAATGAAAATGTTTTGCACTGCAAGAAATCAACAACTAAGTAAAATGCAAACAGAAGCCCTTTAAAACATCTCTGGTTACACAGTGGCTCAGTTCAGATGACATATTAAGTAACTGAGAGGTAAATAATGTACTGACCGTGCGTTAGGCAGAAGGAGCTCCACAGACGACACACTGCAGCCGGCGCTGCTCGGAACCAGCAAATGCAACTTGTGGTGGCCATTTTGGTTGTAGCCTCTCCTCCGTGTGTCCCCCAGCCATATCCCAGCAGGCACCGTGAGTTCTGCCAGCTGCATAGAGCGGCTGGGTTTTTTTGGCTGCTCTAGGCAGCAGAACTCTATTCCGAAACAGAATAGTCCACGAAGAGAGGGGGGGCTGAATTCGGACGACACTTTAAACAACGGGGCTTCGGGCTAAACAATGTGCAAGCCCATTGTTTTGCTCCATTGTTTAAAGTGCCTGTTTAACGTACTGTCAGTTGTGTGTGCGTTGTGTGCTGCCCTCCAGACGACACAATAAGCAACACAACTGACGATTGTTCCCCCCCTCCTCCGTTGCCTAATGTGTCATCTGAACTGAGCCAGTGTGTAGGCCTGCTGCTAAGTTCTTTAGAAGTTCAATAATTGGGATAAAGAAAACAAAACCGGAGCGTTGCATCTGCCCAAATGGCTTCCGACTCTGGATTCACACAATCTGTTTTAGTCCCAAATGATGATGACTTCAGATAAATGGTGATGGAAGCCGAGTGAAACTTGGCTCGTGGGTGGGCTCTATGCATGACAGACTGGGCCTACAATCCAAAACATACTTTCATGGAAGTAAGGCCAGATCTACACCAAGCAGGATATAGCACTTTGAAAGCGGTATTAAAGCGGCATATAAAAGGCAGCAGCCACACCAAGCAGAATATAGCACTATGAAAGTGGTATGAAAGCGGTTTATGGTATGAGTCTTATGGGCCCCAACAGTTGTCAGTGCACTTCAATACCACTATAAAGCAGCAGTGTGGCTCCTGCCTCTTATATACCACTTTCATAGTGCTATATCCTGCTGGGTGTGGATCTGGCCTTGGTGGCAAAGTACTGGGAACTGAAGCAATAAGCAATTGGGGGGGGGGGGGGTGGGTGGAAACAATCATCAGTTGTATTGACTATTGTGTCATCCAAATGCTGCCATAGTCAACTCAGCGCTGATCCTAATCCACACCACAGTTGATTATTTATGTTATGTGGGGAGTACCCCCTAGATGAACAGCTGTAAAGTTAATTATTACCCCACCATTGACTATCGTGTTGTCCGAATTCAGCCATTGAGTGTGTAATCAAAAAAACCAGACAATCTCTGTGAAATTGAAATTGACAGAGCTTTCTATCCCGTGTAGTTGTGAGTTGGCTGAGTCTGCTCTGATGTTGAATTCTTCTCCCTCCTCTTTCTACATCTCTCTCTAACACCCTGCAGCCTCTCCAGCTGTCTTTGCTCCTGATAGGGAGGAGAATTTCAGGAAGCTGTTTTCACTTGGACTGAGGGGGAAAAGATATCTGTAAATATATTGGGTTAATTCATTGCTGGTTATTAAGAAGGATGTTTTCCGTAGAGGGAAGACAATTGCTTGAGCATGAGGGTATTCGTGTGTGTGTATGAAGAACCCCCTGCATTTTTGTAAACGGCAGGTGTATACCCTGTAACCAAGTGACATAACAGGGCCATGTGTTAGACAATATATACGGCATGCTCTGCAAATGAATTAGGAGTAAACTTTCCAAATGTCATACACTCTAGACTCTTATCAATATGTATCAACATCCTCGAGCTACTTCTCCGTAGTAAATGTCAGTTGAAATTTTTATGGGCTTTTACAGCTTCTGTGCAATTTGTAATAAGCTTTGTGCATGACCCATTATTTTATGAGAGGGGAACAACTGTCAAATGAATGCATTTGTAATGTCAGGAGTTCCATTAGAACATGACCAGGGGCTGAAGGCAAGGGTCTGAGATACCACCAAGTTTAGATCTTTGGGCCGTCGTTCAGTGAGAAAAAAGGGCTGTGTTTCTCCCAAATTCCATTACTTTTTGTGTGTGGCTACCTTTTAAAATTAATAATTTAACTTACATTTCTTATAGCCTCATTATCACACCACTATTTCATTAACTAATCATTACGGCATTGCATTTTATAGCTTTTTTTCCGACAAAGGGACCAGAAGCATTAACCAGTAGCTCTGAGTTACAAAGAGGTAGATCTGATTTGCAAGTTGTGCCCGAAGCGGTGTAGATTTTATGCCATTAGAAATCTCTCTCTCTCTCTCTCTCTCTCTCTCTCTCTCTTTATTTATTTAAAACAGAAAAGATGTTTAATTCTTCCTCGAATGATTCATATCCTGTGGATTTTTCCTATTAGGCAATGGAGCTATGATATTAAGACTGAGTGTATAAATAATTCCCATAATTTCTGGAGAAGAAGAAAGCGAAATAATTACCTCCCGAACATTTCATTATGAATGGAATTCTGTCAAAAGTTTTAGAAGAGGACATTAATACAAATTAAAGTCTTAGGAACCCATTATTTTAAGATACATAAAATAAGGATTAAGCAACTTTGACCGAGCCGAACAAGAGGCTTTTCAGGTGCAAAATGGATTGTGTTGTTGGAGGTGGGTGGGTATAAAATATTAAAGGTGTCATTTTGAGACTTTGAAGATCTTTTATACTTTTGATGATTGGATAAGGAGGAGCGAATTTGTATAACCTTCAAGCTCTTCGGGGGGGGGGGGGGGAACAAACCATGCAAGGATGATATTCCAGAATTGCATACCGTTGCGTTGCCCATTCTCGACTTTCCAAAATAGTGAGACATTCCAGAGGTAGAAGTACTGGAGTTAGTTTCCTTTTGAGATGATTGAAAGCTAGAGATTTAAAGGAGCATTCCTAATATTTTTGCTTGTTAATGGCGCTATCATTAGGTTGAATGATGCACCCTAAACCAGGGGCAGAATCCAACATCACCACCATCAATCCAACATCACAGTGTTCACCACATGTGCAAAGGCAATTTAGCCTTCCAGGACAACCCAAAATAAGCAGTAATGTCCATTTCTGGAAGGAGGCACATCAGTGGAACTCACATAATGGAGCTTGTCAACCTGCCTCCTTCCAAAAATGAGCCTTTCTGCTCATTTTGGGGGTTCCATTAGAAGCGTTAAATCTCCTTTGCATAAGCGGTGGGTCCCACGCGCATTGCAACTGGTGGGACCCACCACTTGCAGAATGGAATGAGTGGGGTGGGAAAAAATTGGTGAGGTATAAACCCACCATTGGATTATGCCCCTGGGGTTAAGAACCCCTTCCAGTTCAAGGGACAAATTATATTTCTGAGAAGCTTTGGGGTGCATTCCAGTTGTGCATGGAGCTGAAGGCAGGAGTCCAAAACAGCAAAAATACTAGCATGGTTTAGCTTGGAGCCCTTATGGCCTGTGGTATGTCTTAGAAGTAGGGAGGTTGTGGGCATCCTGCCGGGGATCAAGACTGGTTTGGCCACCAGACGCCAGTCTGTGGATCCCCTGCCATGCACCAAGTTGGGCAAGCATGGGGATCCCCTTTCTGTTGCTGAACTGTCATTTTGCATTGAAATGGTGGCACAGACTTTTTTTTAAAAAAAGAAGGACCATTTGTGTAAACAGTGGTCCTTAAGGAGCAGTTAACACAAAATGGTCTATTTAGACTATTTTTTCCTGCCTGTAATTTTGCATAAATGGCCCTTTTACAGCCGCCGTTTGCTCAGATGGCCCTACACAAAATGGCAGCTCCATGAGGATGTGGGAGGCCACACGCCACCTGCCAGACACCATGGGACTGTGCAGCAGGTTGGGTTGGGCAGCCAGTTGATTCCGGTAAGCGGTGCAAAGCCTAGGCTGTGGTCTGTTCACCCATCTCTACTTGGAAGTAAGCCTCACTGGACACAGTGGGGGTAAATTCTGAGTAAAAATTGCATTATAACACTGGGATAAAAATGTGATGGAAGGGGGGGGCTTAAAGCCTCCACTCCTAAAACAACACGCTCCTGGTCCAAACCAGACCACATGTGTTTTCATGGAGATACAGAGATCTAGCACCACATAACTCTATGGTGTGGTACAGAGAATGTTTAGTTTAGCCTAAGGTGACCAGATAAAATCCAGGACAGGGCTCATGTAACTTTAACCGTTGTAGAGAAAAGGGAATTTCAGCCAGTGTCATTTGTATGTAATTAGTTCCTGGTGAAATTCCCTCTTCATCACAACTGTTAAAGTTGCAGGGGCCCTGCCTTCTTTTGTATATGGTCACTCTAGTATAGTGCCTGCACCTTTAACTGTTGTGATGAAGAGAGAATTTCACCAGGAACTAATTGCATACAAATGACACCGGCTGAAATTCCCTTTTCTCTACAACTGTTAAAGTTACATGAGTCCTGACCTGGATTTTATCTGGTCAGCCTAGTTTAGCCACAGGCCACAAATCACCTTTACATCTCAGTTTACTATGCATGTTGACTCAGAATTTACTCCCACAGTGTCCAGTGGGGCCTACTTCCATGTGAGGATTGGAGCTTTAACCTGGGCCTCTTATTAGCAGATCATTTCAGAGTCTAGGACCTGCTACAGGCCTTCTCCCGTTTCCCAAACAAACACAGCTCAGATATTGATGGGGTGCAGAAGGCAGCCTTTGTAGACAAAAGAAAAACAACAACAACAACATTAATAGCCTGTTAAACTAAACTATTTCCATAAAAATGAATAAAAATCCTAAATCCCAAAATCAGGAGGAGAGCAACAGTGCCAACGTCCATCCCAATCAAGTCCCAAGTCCTTTTAAAAAGGCAAATGCAGGGAGCACTGTACAGCACAGCCACAACTGAGCCCTGCAAATATAATGAAAAATATATACGCTACTTGCATTTCAATGACCTCTGTTGTTTGCTGCCATCAATTTTTGATCAACAATGAGGATTGAACTGGCATGACTTATTGACCAGAACAAAAACAAACGTTCCAGAAACACATGCAGCTTTGGCCAACAACTTTTCCTTTCATTTGCTTCCAAAAAAGAAGAAGAGAGTTTTATTTATTTATTTATCTGTTTATTCATTTTATTACAGTTTTATATTGCTTATAGGTGGAATTCTTTAGGTGGTTGTACCCTTCATCATAACTTTGCTCCATAAAAGATACTGCTTTCTATACTGGATATACTTTAGCCAACCTTTGAATTGAAACCCACTTTCAGCTCAGAAAGCACCACTCCCCTGCAAAAAATAAATGAATCCGGAATACAAAAGTTTCAAAGAGGTAGATGATTAAAAAAAAGTCAGAACTCAAAGAATTATCCAGTGTCAGACATTAGCTAACACAACACCCAATCACCTAAACCAAATTCCTTCTGAAATAAACTTATGCCCCCCTAAAGGCCTGAGAGGAGTGGGCCATTCAGGTCTCTTTCAGGATGGATTCCATCAAAAGGGGCTGCCAATGAGAAAGCCCTGCTTTGCCATCACTACCAACTGAGTCTCAGGTGGATGAGGAATGCTGAGAAGCCTCTCTTGGATGTTCTTAACCATATTATAATGCCAATAGAGTGTTGTTTACCTGTGTCATGATTTATCCATGTCCAGACATGTCACCTGGGGTCTCCCAAGAGGATGAGCTGGAAGAGCGAACCCATCCACCCTAGCAGGCACCTGCAACCCCAGTGACCATGAGGAGCCTTCAGAACTAGATAGGACAGCCACAGGATCAAAGTGCCTTGTGCCAGATAATTGGCTTCTTGGCTGCTGCTTGAAGCTTCCCTCAACACCTCCAGGACAACATGAAAAGAGGAGACAGTATGTCAGGCAGGAGCTTCAGGACTGTCCTCTGTAAAAAAGGAGATATGACCACTCTATGGAGCTTTCACGTCAGAACCTGAAGACACAGCTCGTTGGAGACTTCATATCCCATACAAGAGCCGCACTCCCCTACTGAGACATTTCTTAGGCTCTTCAGAGTCCTAGCTTACCTTCTTGCTGCCTTCATCCTAGGGATGGACTCTGGTTTTCAACTGATTTCCATTTGTCAGGTGCATTACAAAGAAGTGGGAATGGTCCATTGTGTCAGCCCGGGGAGGGACCATAACTCGTCGGTTGCACACATCGCTTTGAGTACAAGAGATCCTTTAATCCATGACTGAGACATCCGAATTAGGAAAACACACACATACACATATATATATATATATATATATATATCACAAAATTGATATGAGGACAATTTACTTGAGAGTTTCTCCTCTCTGCAAATCCATTTCAGTTCAATTTTATGAATACTTAGCAGGTATTACAATTACAGGATGTTTACAGATTGAAAGATGCCTATAATTCAAACGTGCTGGACAGTGTTGCGGTATTCTGAACTTTTAGAAATTAATTGATCACAGAGGGGCTTTAAAGGAGCACCGAGCAAAGCACAGAACAGCCATTTCATTGAGAAGGAGGTATCTGTGCCAAATGGAAAAGTACACCAGGGAATGCTTTTAAAAATCCTCTTCAAGCAAACTTTACCTCTTCAGATGGGGAGGCAGAACTCTCTGAAACTTTTGTTAAGCATAATACAAATGGGATCCACACACCAAGAGGTGCTTTCCTCCTGTCATTCAACAGCAACCTCCTACCATCACCAGATAATCTAATCTAACGCAATCCTACGTGGCACTTACAGGGGGTTAATTTGTACGGTTTTGTGCGACCCTACCTATAATAGCTAATTTCTGCACATTAGCTCAGTTACCCTGCTAAACCTCATCTCTAAAGCTGTCACACTGAAAATTACAAATGCACTGAACTGCACGAAAATAATTTCAAGAGCTGGCAAATCTACGCAGAATGGCATGACCGGCTTGGTGTACCAGCAGGATGGTTGCTAAACAAAGTGAGTATTTCTTATCGTTTCAGCCTAGTCTTTCAAATCGATTTTAATACACCTGCTCAGCCGGCTGCCAACTGTCCCAGATTTTATTGATTTATTATTTATTATTATATTTGTATCCCACCTGTTTCCTCTTGCAAGGATCCCAAGGCGGGTTGCATGGTCCTTCTCCTCTCAATGTTATCCTCACAACAACCCTGTGAGGTGGGTTAAAATGAGAGTCAGTGACTGGTCCAAAGTCACTGAGAGAGCTGAGTGGGGACTAGAACCCAGATCTCCTAAGTTCCAGTCCAACGTTCCAAAAAATTACACCACTCTGGATCTCGATGGATCAGGAATGTGAAGTGATCGAGCAAGATGGATGCTGGTTGCTTAAGCAATAGCACAAAGTTACCTTAAGGATGTGAGGGAACTTTGGTCCTGTTGACACAGAATGTGAGACAAGCCCAACTAAATCAGACTGAGGTCCTTCATATATAGCATCCAGATACCTCCAGGAGTCCGCCATCAGGTCATGAAGGATCTATCTATCATCTATCTATCTATCTATCTATCTATCTATCTATCTATCTATCTATCATCTATCATCTATCTATTTATCTATCATCTATCTATCTAATTTTTATCATGTTATATTTTGGGTTTTAATTTTTTGTGAACTGCCCAGAGAGCTTTGCAAATGGGAAAAAAATCAGAAATGGAATATGTGAAATGACATTAGGGCTTACTCCCACGTAATTAAGTGTAGATTGCAGCCTTAATTGCATCAGTGTGTTTTGGCAGTCCAAAAGTCAGTGGAAAACTAAATGGCATCCCACGCATTAATTTGGGAAATGTCGTCCGATCTGGTCAGAATTCATGGGGATCAAATTCCTCAAGATTCCTTCATTATAAAAATGTGAGGGGGGGGAATGTTCCGTGGGATGGGGGGAGGGCTCTTGTTAAAGTATTATTTTCAGCTATCAGGTTGATATGGACTTTGTTTATCTGTAAGGGCATTGCAATTATCCAAAAGGTTTAAGGGATTAAATTGTTTAAATTAGGTGGGAACAAACATTTTACATCTGTTAATGAAAGTGAGCTCTTCTTTATTTTTTATTTTATTTTTTGTACCACAGAAGAAACTATGCTAAAAGTGTTTGTCTGAGAAGAATCTTCTGTCTCATCTTAATGAGTTTTGCAAAGGACAGAATGATATAATGCCATGTTCATGTTTATTAGAGTTGTGTGCAGGTTAGGTCTATCATCTCTCGAATGTTAATCTCTTAGACATTTAAAAAGACCTTTCTGCTTTCCATCATAAGAAGAACATAAAAACAGCCTTGCTGGATCAGGCCAAAGGTCCATGTAATCCAGCACTCTGTTCCCACAGTGGCCAACCAGCTATCAAACAGGAACCCACAAGCAATAGCACCCTCCCACCCATGTTCCCCAGCAACTGGTGTATATAGGCAGACTGCTTTTGGAGGTGGTAGATAGCCACCAGGACTAGTAACCATTGATCACCTTCTCCTCCTGGAATCTATCCAACCCCTTTTTAAAGCTATCCAAATTGGTGATCATCACTACGTCATGGTAGCTAATTCCATAGTTTGACTATGCACTGTGTGAAGAAGCCCTTCCTTTCGTCTGCCCTGAATCTTCCACCAATCAGCTTTGTGGGATGAGCCCAGGTTCTAGTATGATGGGACAAGGAGAAAATCAGTTCTGTAGGAGCCATTAGAATAGACACCCCTTTCTGGTGCCATCCCATTAGCCTCAGTCAGCCGGACCAATATTTAAGGATGATGGGAGTTGTAGTCCAAAGCATCTAGACAGAGTGTGTTCTGGAGCAAGAGAAGCATTCAATAGCTGCTGTTAACCACATGGAGGCATCAAAAATTGAAAGGCTGGGATGGCACAGAGGGGATGCTACCCGTTCTCCACAGCAGACATCCCCATGTTATGTGAGGTCTAAAGAGAGAGTGTAACTGCATTCAGTTAAATATAGACACAGTCCTTCCTTTAATCTGGAACCTTGAAAGTGTTGGGCTCCCAATCAAACAGAAGACTGTAACTGTGTAAGGCTCTTGTTATCATCTATACTGATTTTATGGGGTGCAAAATGGGGGGGGGAAGTAATTTCAGCACTTTTCAGGGTAGATCTTTTTTGAGGGATGGGAAGGTGAAACTTATCTGATAATGGCGGCACTTTTGTGGGGGCTGCCTTTTTTAAAAAAATCTCCCAGAATAGCCCTTGAGAGAACCCTGCATGATGGAACAGAATCCTGTCTGAAGGACATTCTGGGTTGGGGAGGTGAGTGGTGTGCCACAGGCACCATTGTAAGGCGGGCAAAAGTGTAGCAACAGAGGTATCACAATCTGTCCCCCCAACCAACCGCCTCCCTCCTCCACTATTACATGAAACTTCCAGCCTAAATACGAAATGAATTTAGTTATTTATTTATTGGCGCATATATGTTTAAGTTACCTTTAAGGGCAAAACCCTCTATACACATTATGCCATACAGATAAAGGCCGTGGAGTCTGGTGGCTCCCATTTCGATCGGGTTGTGAATCCACTCTGAGTTTCGGTCGGAACCAGTCGGAACTCGGAGGAGCTATCTAAGGTGCTGCTTACCCCATTTTGGGGGTTGGGTTCAGCATTTGGGGGTTGGGTTCAGCATTTTGGATTTGAAGAACTTTGCAGATGTTGGGAAATCCTTATCAAAACCGCACTGACAGATTCTAAAACCTATCCCCATTTGTGATGCACTTCCCAAAAACTGGATGGTGGGATGCTGCCTTTGAGCTCCATCAAACTAGTGTTTTATTGCATGCTCCTTACTGGGCACTCACGGATTTTCGTGGGTCCCTTTCACTACGTTGTCTGCCTCCCACGCACTTCCCGCCCCTTCTAGCCTTCTTCGCATGACAAAAAAACACCCCAGAAAGTCCGACTTTTTTTTAACGACGGAAGTTGCCGCTATCTCCTGCTGTGTGCAGGAGAAGAGCGGGATCAAAACAGCCCACTGAATGATCCACCTGCATGTTGTTTACTTCCTCTTTCAAAGTAATGAGGGACAAACACAGGGGCAGAGAAGTGACGGTAAGCAAACACGATTTCCCCCTGTGTGATGACACTCTTTGTCTTAGTGCTGAAAAAACTGCAGCCTTGTTCTGTGCTGACTTTCTGCAGTATGATATCACTCCGAATGTGCTTTTAGCCATCATCTCATCTTGTTTCTGTCTCTCTCTCTCTCTCTCCCCCCCTTTAACGTTAGAGGCAATTTTCAGCATCCAGGCCCTCATTTGCTGCATTTTAAACCTTATGTCTCCTGCTTAAGTTGCTGTTCTGCCTTTCACACTTGGGGAAAAAGCTTAACTGACTTTGTTGGGCTAGTTTCCCTTTTCTTCCCTGCCCATGTTTTTGGTGGGCTCTTTCTTCATTGATGGCCTAATGAGCAATTTCATGCTTGAATTGGAAAAAGCAAAGCCTATTTGGATGAGTGGCAGTGAACCTCCAAGCTGGCGAATGGCGCTGAACCTGTTTTTAGCAGTCCCTCTAGAAACCAGCTGTTTGGCCAGAGAAGAATATTCTAGAAAACAACTGCTAATACTCTGAGAACTCCAATCCATTTGGAGGGCACTATGGTTGGGAAAGGCTGATCTAAAATGAGAGAAATGTAGATGGCTCTAGGTTTCTCATCATCAGTTTTCCACAACCCCACAGTCACTTCTGCATATTGCATACTCCATCCTGTCTATGGGGGGGGGGGGGTCTGCTTTGAGAAAATGAGAATTTCACTTGCACTTCCTGCATCTATAGAGAAGATGTGGTCTTAAGGCTCATGAGTCTTAGCTCACAATTATCCTGCATTTTTGGTGCCTGGTTGAAAATGCTATAGCCTTAACTCCCCCCCTTTTTAAAAAAAATGAACTGTAGGAATTGTGTTTATTGAATCATAAATAATGTTCAAGGCAGACTACAGTTTTCGTAAAAATGACATATGCCGCAAAGTTTTCCTCAGGAATGGGAGATCCAGGCCAAAACTACACCAAGCAGGATATAGTATTATGAAAGTCGTATGAAAGCAGTGTATGGAGGCAGGATCTACACTACTGCTTTATAGCGGTATTGAGGTACACTAACAATTGTTGGGGCCCATAGACACATACCATATACTGCTTTTATGCTGTTATATCCTGCTTGGTGTAGATGTGTCACTAGTAATTTTTGAGCTCGCTGAAATTTTCTGAAATTATTTGTTTCGGCTCACTACCATTTTCATTTTGGATGTGCTTTTCCACTGGAAAAGTGAAAATGTCCGTGCATAGTGTATGTGTGTGTATCAGATAATTAAAAATGCCAGCATAATCTGTACAGGCTAATTAAAAGCTTGGCTAAACAACAGTGACTTCCAGATGGTGGAAAAGGAAAAGTGAGGGGCAGAGATGAACCTGCGTTGACAGAGAGATCCACAACCAAGATGGGGCCGGGAAAGGCCTTGCCATGCACACCGACTGACGTTGTACCAGACTATATTGGAACACCAAGAAGGGCTTCTCCTTCTGATCTTAGGGTATGGGGAGGATGGTATGGGAGGAAACATTCCTTTAGGTGTCCTAAAGCTATTCAAATTAGAGCCTTGAAGAGAACAACCAACACTTTGAATTGTGTCCATGCCCCCAAATCAACCATATTGCTTCGGAAAGCTGAAGTTACCTCAGAAATGTAGGCTGATATACATCAGTGTCGGTTCAGATGTCAGTTTTTCAAAGTGAACAACATCCTATTGATTTCTCTTTTTATTTCTGTAAACAAGCTCTGCCTCACACTCCAAATTAGCTTTGATTTACGGAGACTTGCAGGAAAGTAACAGCAATGCCCATGGCAGTAAGCTGGTTGACAAGACATTCTGACCTCTGTATTTATTACAGAAAACACATCTGGAGTCAGGGTTTTTGGAGCTGTAGGTACAACCAGAATGTGTCTTGCTAGAATAGCCCAGAAACTCATGGACTGAGTTCACTTCCCCAACAATTTCTTGTCTTTAGAATCAGAAACATCTCAGTTTTTTAAATAATAATAATAATAATAATAATAATAATAATGGACAGCATCCTTAAGATGATGACAATGATAATAATGATGGATGACGATTAATTCCATAACAGCCTTTTTAATTGCAGTAGATTCTGATAAGCATGCAAACCCAGTTGCTATTGATAATTTAACTGCTCACTCAAGGACATATTTGAATCCAAACAAAATAAAAATGTTGTTATAATTACTCAGACTAAATATTTGTTCAATTCTCGCCCACTGTCCCAATATGAAAAAAAAAGATTATATTCACATTTTAGTTAAGAAGAAGAAGAAGAAGAAGAAGAAGAAGAAGAAGAAGAAGAAGAAGAAGTGGAAGTGGCATGGAGTGCCTTCTACCAACTTTGGTTGGTGGCCCAGCTACATCCCTACCTGGACAGGGATAACCTGGCTTCAGTTGTCCATGCTCTGGTAACCTCCAAGTTAGATTACTGCAATGCACTCTACGTGGGGCTGCCTTTGAAGGTGGTTTGGAAGCTGGTTCCAGATTGATAACTGGAACCAGTAGGTTCGAACATATAAGACCTACTCTGGCCCGCTTGCATTGGCTGCCTGTATGTTTCCGAGCCCGGTTCAAGGTGCTGGTTTTAACCTATAAAGCCTTACACGGCTTGGGACCACAATACCTGATGGAACGCCTTTCCCGACATGAACCTATCCGAACACTACGTTCAACATCTAAGGCCCTCCTCCAAATGCCTCCTCCGAGGGAAGCTCGGAGGTCGGCAACAAGAGAGAGGGCCTTCTCTGTGGTGGCCCCCCAATTGTGGAACAATCTCCCCGACGAGGCCCGCCTGGCGCCAACATTGTTATCTTTTCGGTGCCAGGTCAAGACTTTCCTCTTCTCTCAGGCATTTGGAAATATCTGAGGAGCCTGGGTTTGTTTTGTTTTGTTTTTGTAGCTTTTTGAAGTGTTGTAGTGGTTTTTAAATGTACAGATTGTGTGTATGTTGTATGTTTTTGCTGTTTTAATTTTTATTTATTGTTTTTAATTGTTTTTAGTCCTATGTAAAGTGCCCAGAGAGCTTCGGCTATGGGGCGGTATACAAATGTAATAAAGAAATGAAGAAGAAGAAGAAGAAGAAGAAGAAGAAGAAGAAGAAGAAGAAGAAGAAGAAGAAGTCAGAAAAGTGTTTTACAAATGTGTGAGGACACTCGTGTTTATCAGTAAAACACCACATGAAAATAACTGGGATGCAATCACACATTCGATCACATTTCTTTTTTTTTGCAGTGTTTTATCAATGTGAATATAACAGTATGTATGATTCCATCCTGATTATTTCCGTGTATTGTTTTACTGACACACACAAACACTCTCACACCTGGGTAAGATACTATGGAAAGGTAATCAGGGTACGATCATACGCATCAAGTTTACTTGTTTGCAGTGTTTTAGCAATAGACATACATGCGTTGGTGATGCAAAGCTGGGGCAGGGAAGATGCAGGGAAGGAATGACAAGATGCAGCAAATATAGAAACTCCAATACACAAATTTTAATTTTAGAAGTACTCCTTGCAAAAATGGGATGCAAGTGGAGTGGATTGAAAAGCAGAGAAACAACGGAGGAATGGAAAGGAAGAAATCTGCCCATCCCTATGTTTTTATCCTATAAACTAATAACAAAGAGTGCTGCCCACGCATCAGAGGGAGGCGTCAGCAGGCTTGGGTAAACCCTCTCATTTGCAGAAGTACAACAAAATCTCTAGGGAGGAAACAGGAAGGGTATTAAAAAAAAAAAAAGCCAAAACAAGAATACAATGGAATGGACTGAACAGGAGCAGTGTGTGTGTGTGTGTGTGTGAGAGAGAGAGAGAGAGAGAGAGAGAGAGAGAGAGGAGGGGTGTTCACACAACATGCTAACCCACACTCAGTGGCTGAGTTTGAGTTGTTTTGAACTGTGGGTTATAATGTTGCCTGAACACAGCTAGGGTGGCTTGTTAGCCATGTAATGTGGCTTATTTTCTTGAAAAAGCCGCCTTGAGCATCCGAGAGAGAGGTAGCTTTCCTCCATATAACCCTCACAAGATCCTTCAAGTTCATCCTTCTCATGTCTTGATTCTACCATTCTATGGAAGTCCCAGAAATGGGTGGCCGCTTCATGTTCCATTTAAACTCCCCTAATGCAGAGCCGCCGAGAAAGAGAGACTGCACGTCTTCTTCTGAGATGCATCACTGCCACTCCAGGCTTTCAATAATGCATTGTGGCTGGTGCTTCAGGCTATGGTGCTTCCAATATATCTGAACAGTCGGCCTTTGCCATCTCTGTGGGGAATGCTGAATTATGGATGGGAACAAACTACACTTTCTGATGGCAATGTGTCAGCATCTAGATAGCCCTCCTCCTTCAAACCTTTGTTCTTTTCAGAACAGGAATCTTTGTAAAGGGGGGCAGGAGGTGCCCTATTGCCTTGGTGACAAAGATTCCAATATCAGGATCCTTTGCATTTGCACCAATGGGCTTGATCCATGGCCTACTACTATGCATACTCTGCACTCTTTAGTTTCCCACTTGGCAGCTTTTGTTTGTCCTCAGGGCTACAACAACATCTCAAGGTTGCTGGTGCTCATATCTCTTCCCCCCCCCCACACACACACACTCCTGTCCTTTCAGTTGTCTCTCCCCCAGGGCCAGCATGAGGGAGAGTCATCATTGGGTGCCACCATCAGGAAAGAAAGTACATGCCAAAAGAAATAAAGAAACAAGGAAAGAAAGAAATGCCACCCCACCATTAGCAACTGGAGACTTTTTCCTCCCCTTGGAGAAATCCAGTGAAATGTTCCCCACAGCTTAATCGTGCACAAAGAGGGTGGAGAATTTTGAGATGCCATTTGTACAATATGCTAGTTCAAGAGGGATTCTTAATCTATTGCTATAGGGCAATAGATGTCTTGGCATTAACCTTCACCTGGTCTGGAGATTGTGTGAAAATGGCTTCAGCTTCCCTCAAAATTCATTACACATTTTATTCAAAAACAAATTTTTTATCCACCTCCTTCATCAAGTTCCCAGCTGACCCATGACTGGGAGAAATTTTTTGGGAGGAGGAAGATTTCAGGTCTTCAGCACACTCCACTGCCACAGAAGACATAGAACATCCCAAGGAATAGTCTTCTTGCATAATTCCTTACCTGCAGTCTCAAAGAACCCCTTTGACCAAAGCCAGGCTGTGATTCCCAACTCCCCAGCCCTTCATCCCATGGCTCTCCAGAGAACCACCACTGATGGGTCAGGTGGAATTCTTAAAGTTGGTGTTGCAGTGCCCATCTGACCAACAGAAGACCCTTTCGCTCAAGGTCTACTCAGGAGGAGAGTCTACTCAGGGGTGGTGGTGAAGATCCAGCTATCAATGAAGGATCACACCATGCTGTAATGGGTGAATCAGAGTCGGCAAACCCTCAGTCTTCATCCAGACCTTTCTTGGGTTATTACTCAAGTCACGTTTTGCCACCTTTTGCCGGACATTCTTCCAAGAGGTTCTGGGATCTATACATAGATTTGTTTTATGAACCTTCTATTGAGGTCAGGTAAGAAAAACATTAATTGGCCCAAGGTCACTGTGAGCATGGCTGGATAGGGATTTGAACCAAGGTCTAGCCACTACCCCAGGGTGGGTTTCAGGGACTGGAAGGTGAGTGAAAATATTGGTCTAGAATCTACCCTAGTGCTTTTTATCAGCATTGTTGTGCACCGATAATTGTTGGGGCACATTTACTGTTTTTCTAGCATTTCCCCCCACTTTTTATTCTGTATTATCCAAAATATCACAATAGATGTCATTGTGTGCACTACAAGGTATAAATGTGCAAGAATGACATCGGATCACCATGATGGGATCGTATCAATATGAAACGATGTGTAAACCTGGGGCTGGTCTGAAGCCACACAAGGTAGTGATTTTGCTGAAACTAAGCAGAATGGTTCTGGTCAGTGCATTTTTGAGAGACTGTCTGAGAACTCCATTTATGGTGCCATGAACTACATGATGGAAGGACAGGATATAAAATGCACTAAATCAATGAAATATGTTTGAGGACTCTTTAGACCTTTCTTATCTCTTACTGCAATGCAAAGCATAAAAATCAAGCCATCTGTTCCTTCTTTTTTAAAAAAAAAAAAAAAGATGAAGATATTTCACCTGGAGAGGAACCTCTAAATGAGCTTTTCATGTTGTTTTGGTAAAAAAATCTGATGGCAACTCTCTCACGCACACCTGAGCCACCACTAAAGTTTTGCTCACATGATTTTTCTCTCAATATTTTATGCACACTTGTGAAATGTTCCATCTACATCTGGATTGTCATAATCAATTCTGAAAACCTCGACTGATTTTTTTTTTCTTTGCTGGTCCTATTATGTCCTGGCTGCACTTTTCATCTCAGAATTTACATAATACGTAGATGTACAGTCCCTCTTGGACATTGTCACGTGAACAATAGTGAACAGTGTCCTCATATTTCAGCCTCTTCCCATCCATAGTTTTCTTTCCATGCAAAACAACTAAATTATTGTGGTTTGGGAATATTTCCTCCCCACCCAATGGCACATGTTGGGGGTAAGACATTTCCAACAAAAACTGATCCAAGGCAGCTGATTTAGAGCATCATCACACAAGGGGAAATCATGTTTCCTTGCCGTTGCTTCACCCGTGCGTTTGTCCCTCATTGCTTCCTCTTTCAAAAGAGGAAGTAAACAACTTTCACATGGCCCATTCAGTGGGCCGTTTCGATTCCGCTGCTTCTCCTGCAAACAGCAGAAGATAGCGGCAACTTCCATCTTTAAAAATAAGTCAGACTTACTGGGGTGTTTGTTTGTTTGTTTGTTTGTCATGCAAAGGAGGCTAGAAGGGGCAGGAGGCAGATGTCGTCATGAGAAGGAGCTGCCAAAATCTGTGGCTGCCCAGTAACAAATGTGTAATAAAACACTCGTCTGATGGAGCGCTTAGAGTCCCATTCTACAGCTTCTGTTTTGAATTGATGGGAGGTTCTGAGAACCCTCCATCTCTCCTATGCCCTGCCAGCAAGAAGCAGTCTGGGTGGGAGGAATGATGGAGGTGGTGTTGCATCCTGTTTCTCCTCCAAACAAAATAAGCTAGACCAGTGTCTAAGAATGTCTGGCTCCCTTATCAGTGGTGGGTGAGAACAGTGAAGACTATAGGATCCCATGGATCCTGGCCTCTTCTCTCCCTGCTCACTGGAACACCCCATTTTTAACCTTTCTGAAGTTACCTTTGTTTTTCTGTTGCAACGTCAGAAGGAGGGGAAATGGTCCAATTGTGAATTCCCACTCCCATAGTTTTAGGAGCGTCTGCAGCTTTGGGAGAGAAAAAATGACTATATCTTTCGGTACCTGGGACCATAGGGTTGATCTTCCAGCACCCATACAGAGCTTTGTTTCTGGAAACAAAAACAAAAAAAGAGAGTTAAATTTTGTGTGTGTGTGTGTGTGCTTTCCCCCTTTTGGGGTGTTTTTTTTTTTTGTCCAAGCCAATGGAAATTATTGGGGTTAAAAGAAAAGGAGCCCCACAAAGAAAGTTAACAGAATCAAGTCAATTCCCTGTGCAACTCCACACATGGGTTTGTTTTGGAGGATTTTCCTACCTTACATTTGGATGTAGTTTGGGGTAATAAAATACCCCCCCCCCCAAACCATTTATGTCAGTTTCTTTGGTTTTGTTCTAAGACAGTTAAAATCAAGACATTGTGATTAATAATTTGTTTCTCTTTTTTTGGATTTACCTGGATGCTGCTTTGGTCTGACCTAGTTTTCTGTTTTGTTCCTTAACCACCAGCAGCAGTGATACACATTATTTGCATTCATGCTTTGGCCGTGTGACTAATTGGGGAAATTTGTAATCTTGCTGTCTCTTATTGGCATTACATTGTATCGCTCCTTATTAAAACACCCTGGCTCCTTTAATCTATGGCTTACAGATACTTATGTCTTTTTACTTTCATACTAATATTATCTTATTAAGGCTGCTTGGATTATTTTATTTTTTTATGTTGTCTGGAAGGGGTCACTTCAGTGCAGCTAATGTTAAATTTAGCAGAAAATATAAATCCATATCCTAATTTTTCTACTGTGATGAACTCAATTTCCATATAGGAGTGGGTGTATCTATCTTTTTCTGGTCCACACCATTTTTTGAAACATGCTATATCTTGCCCATAATTCCATTCTGCTCCCCCATTCACCTGCAGGTGTTGTTGTGTTTTTTTTTTTAAAAAATCCTCTCAACCTGTGTATTTGAATTTGTACGTTGATATGTTTAAGCTGTCAAGAACTGTGTCACAACAAGCGCAGAAGTACAAGATCCGGTATATGGCTGAGTTCTTGTCTAGACATTTGTCTAAGAGGTGCAGGTCAGGTTGCTGTACATATGAATTTTTAAAGGTTAAATACCTCAAACATCTCTTATGGCATTCCAGTCCATGGGCACAAGCTACTGAGGTGTTCTTCTACAAAATTCCCATTGCAGCTGTGTGAGAACATTTCATTTTGATTTCTGAGGAAGTGGTGATAACCATCAAATTCTAAATGCCAGACATTAACTAGGCTAAAAAGTGTTGTATATGTACTAATAAGTAATAAGTCATGTTTTCTGTACTGCAAACCAAAGACTTTTTTTCCAGAACAGTGTGATCCTGTACATGTCTACTCAGAAGTAATGTCCATTGAATTCAATGGAGCTTATTCCTATGTGAGTGTGTACAGTATTCCAGCCTAAAGTGAATTCTTTCAAGTTGTACTCTCCTGAAACATTAATTTATCGGAGTGCATAATTTTGAATTTCACAAAATGAATATTATACTCTCACCACCCCCAGAATGGAATATTTAGCATATTTTTTAAGAGTTGGTTTATAACAGATGCTCCGAGTGTTTGGACATATTTCAGAAGTCATCAAAACTCTATGTGTGTTTTCCACAAATTCTGAAATTTTGGCATTCCATAATGCCAAGCATATGTTTATAAAATTACTCTAAGGCAAATAATATGATTGAGATTTATTCTTTAAAGAATAAAGATGATGAGAAATATCTTAATTGTAATCAAAAAGTTACATTTGTTCTGAATTGTTGTAGTTCTTAATGCAGATATCATTTTTTAAAAAATAACAACCTTCACTTTTATTGTAATATTTGTCATACAGCAAACCTTGACCCTGTTCAGATGACACACTAAGAGCTTATCTACACTACTGCTTTAAAATGGTGTATAACAGTTTTGAGAACTGTTGGGGCCCAGGACACACTCCATATACAGTTTTCAAAACGTTTTCAAAGTGTTTTATCCTATGTGTGTAGATAGGCTCTGTGCAATGGAAGTTAAGCATTTTGAGCTATACATCAGGGCTTAGCCTGTTGTGTGAACCATGACTTAATATGACTTGTGAAGCATTCCTAACCATGGTGGCTACATAACAATGGTTTAAACATGCTCACTAAACATTTTCTGCAAAGGGTTAGCAGCCCTTTGACAGGCAGGTGTGAAAATAAAGATTTTGCTAGAATTTATGTGTTGGCCTCAAAGTACCTGACAACATATCGAGTAGCAAGGAATCATTAATTTACTAGCACAGTGAAAGTCGGAATTTTTATTTCTTTCTTATTATATTTTAACTGATCATGAATTTTCCTCACACCCAGAACTATTCTGATGCAATCATAACTCAATACCTTTGGGGTTTGAAGTTTGAATGACACTATCTACTCTGACTTAGTTCAGGGATCTCCCAGAAGCCATTTCTGGATGGCAGCATGTATCACAAACGACATGGAAGCTCACGGAATTGGCATATCATTTTCTCTTTGGATGCTATAACTATCATGGAAATCTTCTCTTTTTTTGCCCAGTGACTTCAATTTCCTCTGCTCGACGGACCTTATCTTATCAACGGCTTAAACCATGTTTACAAATAATGATGGTAGAGGCTGTACTTTTGATGACAAATTATTCCATAAGCTGTTGATCTTTATTACAGATTTCCTGCATGTTACAATGTGGGATGATAATTATACTACGGATCTGATGGCATTCTGTAAAACTTTCTTTTAATTTGTGCTTGATAGCGCCTGGTGGTGTGTTTTATTTTTTTGTCATCTTCCATCAATTTTTTTTGTCAGCCTCCTCAAGACTGGATTACTGCAATGTGCTCTATGTGGGGCTGCCCTTAAAGCTGCTCCTGAAACTGGAGCTAGTGTAGAATGCTGCAGCTCGGCTGTTGTCCAGAGCTGCCCTTTTCCAGCATGTAACTCCTTTGCTGAGGGAACTGCACTGGCTGCCTATTTGCTACTGGGCCAGGTTTAAGGTTCTTGTATAGTGTACAAAGCCCTAAACAACTTGGGACCATGATACATGAGAGAACGCCTTCTCCCCTCTCAAACTGCCTGGTCACTGAGGACATCTGAGGGCATGCTCCTGGTGATTCCACATAGACGTATCATCCGATTGGAGTCCACCAGGGGAAGAGCCTTTAGTGGGGTGGCCCCCATCCTACAGAATTCCCTGCCTCTGGACATCAGGCAGTTACCAACTTTGTTTCCCTTCCGGCACCTCCTGAAAACGTTCTTTCAGGATGCCTTCCCTTAATGACTAGCCACAGTTTATTTTGCACTTCATGTCTTTTAAATCTACTTTCACTTTGTTTTTATTCTGTTTTTATTCTACTTTATTTTGTCCACAACTCCGAAATTCTGAATGGGGAGTGGTATATAAAGATTGTAAATAATAATAATAAAAATAAATCAAATAAGATGCTGTCTTCACTTGTTACATAGCTGTACATACGGCTACCTTTGTGCCTAGTCTGGAAACTACAGTTAGTTCAAAATATGACAGCCAGGTTGGTCACCAATACAGCTAGAGGTGACCATATAACACCAATTTTAAAATCACTTCACTGGCTGCCAATTAATTTCCAGGCAACATATAAAGTATTGATTATTACCTTTAAAGCCCTACATGGTTTGGGTTCTCTTCTGCCGCTCCCAGATTGTGGAATGGCCTGCCAGGAGAGATTCGTCAACTTAACAGTCTTCTGGAATTTAAGAAAGCTATAAAGACTGATCTCTTCCGGCAGGCCTACCTAGTTGAATTTCAAGATGCTTTTAAATAATATATTCGTTTTATATGTTTTTAATAATTCATTAGTTTTATATGTTTTTAATCAGTTTTATGTATTTTATGCTGTTTTTATTAACGTTGTTCTCCACCCCGATCCAGAGGGAGAGGCAGGTAAGAAAGAATTATTATTATTATTATTATTATTAATTATTATTATTATATTGATCTCAATTATTCACCCATTTCAATTGAAACACCAGGGCTCCTATACCAAAAACTCCTGTACTACCTAAATGCTTAACGGAGAGGAAGTTGAAATGTTAAAGAATGCTCACAGGTGTGGAGCAGAGTTGGAGAGAACACTCAGGGGTAAGGGACGAATCTTGCTAATCATATTAAGCATTGGAAGGCTTCCTATTCAGAATTCCAGCTCAAAATACTAGGCACACAGAACTGAGAACTTCAATGGGGTTTGCTTCTCAGTTGGGATGGAGAGAATTTTGTTGGGCCCACATTTTCAAGTGAGGTGACCTAATTTGCACTTCTTGGTCTAATATAAGAATTGGAACACATTTAACCAGCAGGTTAGACATTTTGCTGGAGTTTGCAGTGCAGTTCTTGGCTCAAAAACTGTATACAATAAATACATGTATTCAGAAACGTGGCGTACAAAGTTGTGTATATCAGGGGAAATTGCATTAAAATGCATGCATTTCGAGATACGGTACATGAAAATAAATGAGAATTTGCATGTGTTTTTTAAATTAAAAAATTGCAAACCAATGCTGAAATAGGATGCTTGAAATTGAATGCATGCACAACAGATACAAACCAGAAGTAGACTGATTTCCCCATCTCTATTTCCGCGTGGACAGTCACAGAAACAGGATTGTGGTACAGGGTCTTATACTTAGCTGTTTAATGGAATTTTATTTAAGCTTTTAAACTGAGATGATAGACAACAATATGCATGATAAACCAAGGGAAATGATGCCTCCAGCATCATTTTAAACCATCAACTACCTCTGAAATGTATTGGTTTGGCACTAACCTTTTGTGTGTCCCCCCAATACGAAAGCTGAACAGATAGCCCATGATCAGTTCTGCAAATTCCCTAAAATAAAGTCAATTCTGGGAAATTGTAGCAGGAGGATAGTGTTATTATATAGTTTGGTCACTAGGTGATACTACATGTAGTTCTGTAGCCAGGTGACTCCTGTTGCTATTCTGTGTTGTTTAAGAGGGAGGGACAATGCATTTCGTCTCTAGCTCCTACCTGCTGTGTCTTCTAAGCCAGGAGAGCAGAAAGTCACTGGGGTCCCAGTCTTTCTGAGCTTCTGCGCCCCTAGAATGGACATTACTTGACTATATGGGCATATAGTCAGATCTGATATAAATAGGATGACCATATTTTGGAAACCAAAAAGGAGGACAACATGGTTGGCTCCCAAGGGGGCATGCCCACCAACATGTCTGGCCCCAGGGGGCATGTCCAGGACCAAGAGGGTGTGTCCACCTAAACATAGCCTTGGTCACATATCTGATTTTACAGCACACAATTAAGACAAATCTGTTCTACATAACATCTGAATGTTAAAATCACTGAAATAAAGAACAACGTATCTGAAATTAACTTCACTCACTCCTACTTTTGTAGCTTTTGCTGTTCTTTGAAGTTTTTGCTATACTCTGTGTGATACATTTTCCCCTTCCCTCAAATATCTTTTCTAACTGTATCCTCACTCTGCTGCAAACTGCTGCTGCTTTTAACAGGGCCTGCTACCGGCTAGCTGGCCTTTTTATTTTTAAATTTCAAAAAAAAATAACCTTGTGTATGATTGACACAAGTTTCTCTACTGTAACATTAGGGTGGATGTTATGGGTGGCAAAAACTACTTCGCCCATTCACACTTCTCACTTATATACATTAGCTTCTCAAGGCTTGCGCATTGACACCACTTCTCACATACAGATTTTGAACTCCTGTCTACTTCCGGGTTTTTCCTGTCTTATGATCACCCTAGATATAAACAACTACCTGTGTCGCTGTGTCCCTTGGGGACTGGCCACATATTTAAGTCTGTGTTCTTGCTTACACCAATGTAATAGAGCATGGGAGAGAGAGAGAGAGAGAGAGAGAGAAGGTTAGAACCAAAGCCTGCTGTAGTTCATTCTTGGGATGCTGACCTGATGAACAAATGCTTTTTTGAAGTTGGACAAATGCCCAGGGACAGAAGGCACGTGTTAGATGGGGGCAGGAGGTGGCAACTGTAATTCAATATCACAAATATAGTTGAACATGCAAGGTTTGAAATTCAGACACGGGAGAGCAATCCCATGGCCCCTAGGCAACGACCAGGATTTTTCAGATTCCTGGATCTAAGGCCAGACACAGTGCTGAGTTGAGCTCCCTGCACCTACCCCCTCTCCGCAGACAGAATGGAGAGACCCATCCTGGCTGCTTCTATGAGTTCATGAGCACAAGCTCAGAGAGGAAGGAAAGGGAGGTTCTGTGGATGGGGAGGAGACCAGGGTGGCTGCCTTACAAAGAATCTTCTGGCCGCTCCAACATCCTTCCTTCCTGCTCTGCAGAACCCCAGCTAGATGGGAAGCATCACCTGTCTAGCAATAGGAGTACGGAGGCAACTGTCACGTCCACGCTCCTCCCACCTTACACAGAATGCCCATCAACCTCCAGGTCCAAAGGCTGAAGGACATCTGGATAGGATTGAACCTTTGAGAACTAAGTACTCAAAGCCTGAGGCCTGGGTGGAGAAATCTGTTAGTTTTGGTTTCTCTCACATTTAATTATTTCAGTTTCAAGTTCTTTTTCTCCAAACATGGAGGATGTTGGTCATTGCGAATTTCAGTAAATACTTCTCAAAAACCTAACTGAAATTAAATCCTCACCCATTCCATTCCAGAATAGGAAACACCTCTGCCTGAAACCCTGGAGAATTGTTACCCGTAACTGGACTATCAGACAAATAACCTGACCCAGTATAAGGCAGATTTCTAGGAGCCTATAAACTGACCTGGGTAATGTCTATGCTTTAGTCCCATATTTTGCTTCATTTGAATGGCTGTAGTTTAAAAGAGTTCCAGAGTGCTTCTTTGAACAAACATGTTTGAAATGTGTTAACATTCCAAACCAGCTGTCGGCAAGAATGTACACATCCCATAAGTGAGTTATTCAACAACTTTCCTGTGTATGTGCAGTTCTTAAAGAAAATTGTTTGGGTCTTTTTGCCTTGTTTTTGCTTTTCATTTCATTTGTACACTGGGTTTAAATGCTTTTTATTTCTTGACTTACAACTGGTTATTAATAAATCCAATACCAAACAGAGAATTTCCATACCACACTTTCTGTCTCTCTCAAGACACAAAGCTATTAAACTTTTAAACATCTTCAAAATTCACCTATATAGGAGACCTGAATGTTATTAATGTAATGGTATCAAGTCCATTAAAATGTGAGTGCTTACCACAGTGATATCCCTTGGACTTTTTAAACTTTAATAGCTAGGTTTGATTTTATTTATTTTTTAAACACACACAAAAGTAGATTAATAGGGCAAAAAGAAATAAATTACTTTTGTTCTACCTGAAGAAATGAAAGTTGTGTGAATATTTCAAGCGCAGACATATCTGCCAGAGTTTATTTTATTAACATGTAGGATGTTTTTTCCCCTACTCGGTTTTACAATGTGGCTTGGTTTTGTTTACCAGATGATAACTTTAAATTCCTGCAGTCTGTGGGAAGAATGCAGCATTTAATCGGAAGGGGTAATTCTAGACTAATCCGTGTTTTCTGGGATAAGACTACTGCAAATCATTGTTTGGTGCATTCTGAGCAATACGTGATTGTTACGCTAATCTGTTAATTATTAGAAGAGCATTAAAGGTTTTTGGGTAGCATTGTTGACACCACAAGACTCGATTGTTCTACCTATTACAGTGGCAAAAAGTGAATCGAATAGTGGAGTTTCATAATTAGTTCAGCCAACTTGGAATTAGCCATCTTGTTTTGCAACTATTTTCTAATAGAATGAACTTGATTAGACAATAAGCAGAAACACTCAGTGCCCCACTGAAGTTTAATAGGCACCAAAACCATCTTGCGCCCTGGTATTGCAGGAGGGAACATGCTAATTTTACAGTACAGCTATAAACATTACGGTGCTACCAAATGGAATGGGGATTTTTGCCACAGATATTGAGGAATGACAAGTTTTTTTGTCTTAAAAATTTTCAACGCCAGCAGAGTGCATGCTCAGTTCTACCAGGGTTTCAGCTCTTTATGATTGCATAGCCCGGTTCACATATTATACATGTGAATACAATATATGTAGTGAAAGGGCTAGGCACCTCCTTCTATGCCCACCATCAATATGATCTCCATAACTTCTGAAGTAGTGTTGGGGGGGGGGGGGCTCCGGTACATGTGGAAGCTCCCTCACCATTTAGATCCCTATATTTATTTATTTATTATTGCATTTATAGCCTGCCTTTTTTTCCTCTTAAGGAACCCAAGGTGGCGTACATGATCCCCCTCCTCTCCATTTCTGTCCTCACAACAACAACCCTGTGAGGTACGCTGGGCTGAGAATCTGTGACTGGCCCAAAGTCACCCAGTGGGTTTCCGTGGCCATGCGGGGACTAGAACCCGGATCTCCCAACTCCTAGTCCAACACTTTAGCCACTACACCACACTGGCTCACCAAAAGTGTACAAGGAGCTATCACAAGTACAGGAGGCTCGCTGCTGCAAGAGTTTGTTTATTATTACATTTGTATCCCATCTTGTTATTCCTCCAAGGAACCCAAAGTGCTGTACACTACCCTCCTCACCATTTTACCCTCACAACAACCCTGTAAAGTAGGATAGGCTGAGAGTCAATGACTGGTTCAAATTCACCCATTCAGCTTTCTGGCTCAACCATCAGGCTAGTCCTGAGTGGCATGTGCTACCTCCAGTATCAGAGGCAGTAAGCCTATATACACCAGTTGTGGCAATCCAGTGGTAGGCAGGGCTGAAGTGCAAAAGAGGTGAAGCCAAAATACCATCACCACCACCCAGCCTATTTCAGCTTAAAGCTCTTAGTGCCAGTAACTAACCCTTTGGAGAGACATTTCAGTCTTTCATGCACCCTGTTCAGACGACACGATAAGCCACAGTGGTTAAGCATTTTGAGCCAAACATTATGGCTTTGTGTGTCATGTGAACTAAGACTTAGCATGTCAATGTGAACCATTCCTAACCATGGTGGCTACAGAGCCACGGTTTGAACACGCTCACTAACCATTTGCTGCAAAAGGGTTAGCGGCCTAACCATGGCTTAGCGTATTATCTGAACAGGCCCATTATGGAGGGGGCGGGGACTGCAGAGAAGCTGGGAAACCGCCAAATGATCGTTGAGGCAAAGGGGGGTATGGCCACCAGAGGGATAGATTCAGCACCTAGGAGGAAAAAAAAATGTCCCCTGGACCTGAGATTCGGCATCCCTATCATATAGGAACTTGCCAATTCTCCAAGATTTGTTTCAGAGGCTCTGCTTCGCATCCCATCAGTGGAGGATCAACAACGAATAAGGTCATAACCTGAAACGCCCTGCCTAGGGAGGGGGTTTTGTGTGTGTGTTGTTTTTTCTGGCTCCTTCTCTGTTGATCCTCTAGTGCCTGGTCAATATTCCACCTCTGAAAGCCCCTTGCCTTGCCGAACAGATGAGTTGATCTGACTCACTACTTTGCCATCGTCTCTCTGTTGTGCTCATCTCCAATTCGCTTTGCTCCTTCAATATTTTTTGGTGAGCCATTTTAATATGATGAGAGATGCCCTGAGCATTGGACGGGCAGAATACAGGCCTTTTTAAAATAAATAAATAAATAAATATTCTTAAAATGCGTGTTGAACCCCAAATTGGAAAGGGGAAAACGTTTTGTTGGTGGTGGAGTATCTGTTTAATGCATTGTGTGAAAGATACTTCCTTGTTACACAGACTTGATTCAGTGCCTACTTCTCTGATGTGCAAAGTTGTTTTAAGATTTCTACTTTGAAAAGCTGCTCACATACGCCAAATAAACACAACATAAGTTGGCGAAAGCAGAGACTAGTCACATTACTTTATCGAGTGACAGTTTTATTTGCGTACGGCAAGGATGGAGACTTTAAGCTGGGATCGTTCACACTCCTGAACGTATAATAATAATAAAAAAGGGTTATTTCCTCTCCCACTGATTGTGACTGGTTTGGAAGAAAATCATGACACTCAAGTTTATTCTTCAGTAATAACATTTCTCTTCTTAAGAAATTGTCTGCAGAAAGATAAGAAGAGCTACACGTTGGAAACAAAATGAAAGGAAAGATGATCAGCGGAGGTTAAGGAATAATAGGTGAATGCTCCAGTTTCAAGAAGAATCAAGCTGTCTCAAGAAGATAAGTTTTTTAAAAAGCTCTTGGATCAGAACAAATATCTATTTATGATACATCTCTATGCATATATGCTTGGGAGTAAGTCCCATCGATCTCAGTCAGGACTTACTTTTGAGTAAGCATGCATATGGTTGCACTGTTAGTTCAGCATCTTGCTTCCCACAGTGATCAGATAATATTCCACTAGGGGGTGTCTTCATGGGTTTTTTCATCAGCTTGGAACATGATGTCATGACCAGCTCACTCCCAACCAGATATGTCTGCCCGGAAAAAACCGCAGTATCGGAGAATCCTTTTGCAATGTGCCCCCATGTCTCCACATTAAATCCTTGACGTATGTGGCCTGGCCCCATTCACTCCTTCTCCTAGCATCCACACTGTGACTATACGCTTCGTTATTGTGGCGTTAATTCGTTTCTCTAATATAGTGTTAACTTCAGAGCTGTGCAGCTCCAGAGTTGCGAACATGGAACTGTGTTAATTCGCTTCCGTGATGTGGTGTTAGCTCCGGAGCTGCACAGCTACAGAACGGGGAGCTATATTAACTCAGTTCTCTGATGTAGTGTTAGGGCTGGTGTGATACTTTTTTGAGTGGGCTTTATTTGTACTGGTGGGGTGCTCTCTTGGGGAGCCAGTATTCCCATTCCCATTCATAAAACTATACTGGCAGGGGGAGCCTGCAGAGGGACAGGTAACAATCCTTGATGATGTTGGCCCAATTTAAGATGCTGCTTTAACCTGTAAACTTTACATAGCTTTGGACCTCAATACCTGATGCAGCGACTCTCCTGACATGAACCTACGCAGACACTACAATCAATATCTCAGGCCCTCCTCCAAGTTTCTCTTCTGAATGAGGCTCAGAAGGTGACCACAAGTGAGAGGGTCTACTCAGTGGTGGCCCCCGATGTCCCCAAGGAGGCCCACATGGTGTCGATACTGCCATCTTTTCAGCACCAGATTAAGACTCCCAGGCATTTAATGGCGTGTGATGTGGCATTTTTGTCAGCTGCCTTTGTCAAGTCCAGTTTTATTGAAATCAAAATAATTGAAATTGTTTTAGGTGTTGAAATTGTTTTTAATTCTGCATGTTAAAAACGGCATACTATGTTTCTTAACTTGTAGTTGTGGTCTGTCGTGTTTGTGAACTGCTGAGAGAGCTTCGACTCTTGGTGATGGTGGTGGTGATGGTGGTGGTGATGGTGGTGGTGGTGGTGATGGTGATGGTGGTGGTGGTGATGATGGTGGTGGTGGTGGTGGTGATGGTGATGATGGTGGTGGTGGTGGAGATGGTGGTGATGGTGGTGGTGGTGGAGATGGTGGAGATGGTGGTGGTGATGGTGGTGGTGATGGTGGTGGTGATGGTGATGGTGATGGTGATGGTGATGGTGGTGGTGATGGTGGTAGTGGTGGTGGTGATGATTCTACAGCTCTGTCCTTCTCAGCTCCTGTCTTCCATGCCTTTTCATACCCCCTCCAATCCAGATGTCATGGGCTACTGTTTCTCTGCTACCATTGTGTATTGCACTTTTGCTGTCAGTCTTGGCATCTGTCTGCCATCTCCTTCCATGCCACTGTATTCAGGTGCAACACATGCACAAGTGCTGAGGTTAACTTTGGAATTGAATCCCTTGAGCAATACAGCGTACAATTTTGCCCTATACTGCCACCTAGGGGTTCCCTGTGTGTAGTTCCACCCGCAAAATGAAAAGCTTTCGGCTCGCTTCCTTTCAGCTTCAGGCATGGAAAGTTACTTCAATGCTTGGGAAAAGATCGAGAAAAGTCCCTGAGACTCTTTTTCTTGCATTTAATTTTCTTACAGGTGATAGCTTTCATTCTGAATTTAAACAGACACCAATATTTCAAGAGCAGCAAGAGATTTGTGGAAACAAATGAGCTGCAGCAGACAGTTGCATTAATTTCTTGGAAATAAGATTGTTGTAATCTCCTTAATAAAAGACTACCTTGATTAATAAGCCACAAACAAATTAGATGAGATTAATGTAGAGCCTCTACAGGTTTCTTAAATGCTTTAAAAAAATCATACTGACAAAAGGCTAAACGTTAGAAACTATACATAGTCACATTTGTACACAAAAGAAGAATGTAATTATATTGTTTCTTAGACATGAATTTATCCATCGCCAACTGGGCACATTATCCAAAGGAGGGCTCCAAAGCTTTTAAGGGAAAAACCTGTACCAGCTTAATTAGATTTAATTATTATCGAAACATTTTGTACTCCACTATTCAGCCGAAAATGTTTTGAGAGCAGCTTACATGAAATTAAACGATAATAAAGCAGCCTCTGCCCACACATGTTCAATTTAGAAGGCACAACACTTAAAGAAAAATGGTGAGGAAGGAAGAGGAAAATGAGCAAACGCAAGCACCCTTTCTTCATGTTTCATTTTGTTTTATATAATAATAATTAGCACAAATGGGAAGAATTCAGGAAGAGGAAGTGGCCAATGGGTTCTTGGCCCAAATAATGGAGTGGATCCTGCATTTCCATCTCTCTATAGATTGAATGGTATTTATGTGTTTGTTTGTTTTTCTTCTCACAACTAAAAAGTAGTGAGAAATGAATGTGTCCTGTAATGTGTAGGTTAGATCTAAAGGCAGCAATCCACAATGTGAACTTTCCAGTAAGTGATGGGGCGTGAGGGAGCAAAGGTATCAGTATTGAGTAGGAATATAGAAGTGTTCCTTATGCTAGGGTGACCAGATAAAATCCAGGTCAGGGCTCATGTAACTTTAACAGTTGTAGAGAAAAGGGAATTTCAGCCAGTGTCGTTTGTATGCAATTAGTTCCTGGTGAAATTCCCTCTTCATCACAACTGTTAAAGTTGCAGGGGCCCTGCCTTCTTTTGTATATGGTCACTCTAGTATAGTGTCTGCACCTTTAACTGTTGTGATGAAGAGGGAATTTCACCAGGGACTAATTGCATACAAATGACACTGGCTGAAATTCCCTTTTCTCTACAACTGTTAAAGTTACATGAGCCCTGACCTGGATTTTATGTGGTCACCCTACCTTATGCCATGTAAGACTATGTGTTCATCCAGCCCAGTATTATCTAACTTGACTGACAGTAGCTTCCCAGTAGGGATGTCTAGTGATGGGAAATCTGTCCATTTTAGTGCTGGGCTGAATCCTGCTCTATTTTGGGGAACTTTCTCTCTCCTTATGAAAGAGGCATTGTTTTTTCTGCCTCTTTTTCAGGGAGGGGGGAAATTTTGAGAGTTTTCTCCTTGGAGAGGGGGACAGGGTTTCCACGTACTTTTTTTTAAAAAATTGCATGGTTGCTGAAGGGCCTTCTTCCTATTTTTTAAAGATTTTTTTAAACAACAACAATAACAACAACACCCTACTTCCCCCAGGAATTTGGAGGAGCCCAGCAGTTCTTACTGAATGCCTATTGGAGACCATGTGACCTTCCCCTCCCCAATAAGTGTTCAGGAATAACTCCTGGGCTCCTGAAAATGCTGAGAGTGTTTTTTAAAAAAATGAAAAGAAAGAAAGAAGACCCCCCCCCCCTCAACAATGGCTAGATTTAAAAAGTTATGTGGAAAACTTGTCCCCTTCCCCAAGGAAAATAATCTCCAAAATTCTCACCTCCCAGGTTCTTTTGCCCAATTTTTCATCTTCCCCTCCCATGAAATGCCAAAAACTAATAGTCAAAATTTTCAGCATAGCACTAGTTTATTTTCTGTCTTGACGAAGTTCTTCAGTGTGTACAACTGACTTTGTTTCTGTGAGCTGAGCTGTGAGCTGTCCCCAAAACTCCCAGAACGTTTTGCATGTATATAAAGCTCGGCTCCAGGGTATCTGAAAGACTGTATTCTCCCATATGAGCCTGCCTGTGCTCTGAGATCTTCTGGGGAGGCCTTTCTCTCAGGCCCACCAATGTCCCAGGCACATCTGATGGGTACACGGGAGAAGGCCTTCTTGGTGGCTGCTCCAAGGCTCTGGAACTTCTTTCCTAGGGAGTCCAGGCTGGTTCCCTCTGTGCTACACTTCCGAAGGCAGGCAAAAACTTTTTTAATTCCAGGTATTTGGAAATAAACTGGACCTGAGTTAATATATGGTGTTTTTTAAAAAAAAAATACTTTTTTTAATGTTTTTAATTTTATTGTAGGCTTAATTTTATTTTAACTTAAACTTATATTTATATGTTTTAATTGTACATGTCTTACTCTTGTAAACAACCTTGGGTCCCAGGTGGGATATAAATAAATATAATAATAATAATAATAACAACAACATAATAATTTGGAAGGTTCCGTAATTTGCTCAAATTTCTGAGTGATTTCTGAGTAATGTCTGAGTAACGTCTGAGCAATCTGCACAAATTACAACTGAATTTCCTCAAATTATGCAAATTGGTTGGAATTTGCACAAATTCTTTAGAAATTTGTGCAAATCGAACACTCTCCCAAATGCACAAAATTCCTGGAAAATCCATGACCTGGCCCTACTCACTGCAGATCGAGTCAGGCACTGCAGCAGGAGCCAAAATAAATCAGGGGGAGGGCGTGAGCTTAGGAAAACTCATTAAAAAACCCTCCAGAAGCAGATTTCTCTCACATCCCTAGTATCTAGTTATTTATCAAACCACCACAAAGCAAAATTTTAACAGAGACTACATGCAAAATGTTACTATAAATAAAATAAACACAAAGCCAAATGATTTTGTGCAAATTTAAAATTCTGAATATTCATAGCATTCTCCATAGAAGTCTCCATTCCCGAGAGCAATCTCCTTATATATCTTCCTAGCTTAAGAGAAGTTAAAACAAATACAACTTACATGCGCCTGACTAAACTGGCATAAAATCACTCATGAATCTAACATTCTGAATCTTCCTGACAAAGCACAGTATTTTCCTTAAGAACCCCACCACGATAATCAATTACTGAATACAAAAAAATCTGCTTTTCTTGCAGATAGATATCTGTTGGCTCGCAAAGCAGATGGATTACAGTCTCGTGAATGGATGCCTTCATGGATGTCTCTAAAATATTATCCCAGCATTGTTCTCCCAGCACATTATGCAAAGCACAATATATAACAATATGTACATGGTCTTCCAATTATTTTAGTCCACTTGGACATGTATGCTCAGAATATGGCCTTGTATTGTCCTTCTCACACAGCTGAAGGCATCAAATTTAACTGAGCTGAGAGGTTGTCCTATCTCTGAAATCCAGCAAATCCTTTAAATAACAAGGTAGGACCAAAGGAATCGTAAGCAAAATTTTTATACAATGGTGCTGTTTCAGAAAAGGATATAGTTGCTCTATCCATCTATAGGGATACATTAATCAGACTCTGTCTCAGAAATCATTTTAGTGAAGTCCATTCCCAAACTCTTTATGTATGTTTCAGAGAAGCCTAAATTCACCACTAATGGTGAAATTACCCCCTTCCAAGAAAAATAGTTCACTTCTTCAATGTCTATTGTGCCACCACACCACCTATATATTAGGTCCGGTCGTGAGCACCCCTTCTCAGGACAAGTGCCACCACTTGAATAAGCCTGAGGGAAGGGCAAAATAATACAACCTTTTCCCTTATAGCAGAGGGGAAAAGGGTATTAAGGTTTTGAAAAAGGTTCTCCTGTAAATTGGCTGAAGGTGTAATGTTATGTGTTTCTTTATAAACTAAGAGAGCAGGTTACAAAGCCAAGCTGACACATGGTTTGTGGTACCAAAAATAAAAGAAAAAGTTTATTGTTGTTTATAATTTTTCAAAATCAATTTAACACCTGCCTATTCTTAACACTTCTAATAATCTTACTAATAATCCTAAATCCTTAAAATATTCTATTTAATTTCTCTTCATACACTCCTAATAATAATAATAAGAAGAAGAAGAAGAAGAAGAAGAAGAATATTTATTTATAACCCGCCTCTCCCTCCAGATCGAGGTGGGGAACAACAATAAATATAAAATAAAAAGACCACAATGAATGAGATATTAAAAACAAATTAAAACCAATACATCATTAAAAACATCTTAAAATTCAACTGGATAGGCCTGCCGGAAGAGAACAGTCTTCATGGCTTTCTTAAATTCATGAAGACTGCTAATTTGTCGACTCTCCTCCGGCAGACCATTCCATAGTCTGGGAGCGATGAAAGAGAAGTAACACTTGCCAGCCTAGTTCTGGCTGGCTTGAGTAAGTTCTTCCCAGAGGACCTAAGTGTGCGGGGCGGATTGTATGGGAGAAGGCGATCCCGCAGGTAACCTGGACCCAAACCATGTAGGGCTTTAAAGATAATAACCAACATTTTATACTTCGCCCGGAAACTGATTGGCCACCAATGAAGTGAATTTAAAACTGGCGTTATGTGGTCACCCCTAGATGTACCGGTGACCAACCTGGCTGCCATGTTTTGAACAAGTTGAAGTTTCCAGACTAGGTACAAGGGTAGCTGTGATGTTCAGCTACTTTAGAGGTCCTTGTAAATAAAAGATTGTAAGTAGTTGTTTATAAAATGCCATAAAGGAAGTTAAATAGACTAACAGTTATGTTGTAACTGGGTAAGCATAAGGGGGGGAGTTCATGTGTGAGTGCTGATTGGATGGTGGGGGGGGAGTGCCTGGATTGGCTGTGTGAGAGTGGCTGTGTAGATATTTTGGAGCTGACAGGAGCTGACAATGGAGTGTGAGAGAAGAGTGTGTGTGTGTGTGAGAGAGAGAGAATTATTGTTGACTGGATTAGAAGCTAGGAAGGACCAACGTGTTTTATTATTTTGGGGGAACTAGATTGTGGGAAAGAGTGTAGGGTAGTTTAGAGTGGGTAGAGTAGGCAGGAGAAACATAGAATGTGAGAGTTTCTATTTGAAATGTTGTGAACAGAAAGTACTGAAACCATTAAGCATTGTGCCTGTAACCAATACGCTGTTGACCTGAGGAAAACCATCAAGCTTCTGCTACCTGAACAATCATCTTAATGTTAATAAATCTTGTTAATTATATCCAACTGGTGTGATCTTTGGAAGTGTACCTGAGGAAGGTACTGATGGCAGCGGACTGAAGAAGGGGGATTTGAGGGCTAGGGTGCTGGGCTGTGGAGCCGTGGGGCCTAAAAGAATAAAGGCGGGATGGGAGCAGCAGAAGTAAGCCTAAAACCTCAAACACGTCATAAGCACAGGGGGGGTTGAAGTAAGCCCTGAGTGCGAGTGGCGTGGACAGCCCTGTTGTGTAGCCCAGTGAGTGTCACGGGTGCAGGCAGGGCGTCACAATAGCCCTATGTACAGCGCATTGCAGAAGTCGAGCTTCGAAGTTACCAGCGCGTGCACCACCATCTTTAGGTCTTCCAACTCTAGGAAGGGGCGCAGCTGGCATATCAGCCAAAGCTGATAGTAGGCACTCCTGGCCGCCGCATCTATCTGGGCTGTCATTTGGAGTGACGGATCCAGGAGTACCCCCAAGCTGTGAACCCAGTCTTTCAGGAGGAGTGCAACTCCATCCAGAACTGGTTGACACACCTCCAAACCCAGGTTGTGACCCTTGACAGCAAGCACCTCTGTCTTGTCTGGATTCAGCTTCAGTTTGTTTTTCCTCATCCAGCCCATTACCACCTCCAAGCATTCATTCAGAGGAGACACACTATCCTTAGCTGACGATATTATCGAAGGCATAGAGAAATATATTTGGGTGTCATCAACGTATTGATAGCACCCCGCTCCATGCCTCTGGATGATCTCTCCCAGCAGTTTCATATAAATGTTAAACAGCATTGGGGAAAGGATGGCACCCTGTGGTACACCACATAGCAACTCCTTCTTTGAAGAGCAGCTATCCCCAAGCATCACCATCTGGAACCTGCCCGAGAGGTAGGATTGGAACCACTGAAGCACAGTGCCCCTGATTCCCAATTCCCCAAGGCGCTCCAGAAGGATACTATGGTTGATGGTATCAAAAGCCGCTGAGAGGTCCAGCAGTACCAACAGGGACACACTCCCCCTGTCAATACTCAGGCATAGATCATCCACTAAGGCGACCAAAGCAGTCTCAACTCCGTATCCTGCCCTGAAACCGGTTTGAAATGGGTCTAGAAAAGCAGTGTCATCCAAAACTGCCTGGAATTGGAAGGCAACTGCCCTCTCGATCACCTTGACCAGAAATGGAAGATTTGATACTGGCCTGTAGTTATTAAGGTCCAGGGGGCCCAGGGAGGGCTTTTTTAGAAGCCCTCCCTGACCAGAACACACACAGCTATCTTCCACCTAACTACCCTCCACCTAATCCAACACAATAATCATCTACAAACCCCTCTCTCACATTATATATACTCCTCCCCCTCCCTTTCCCAACATCATCAGCCACACCCACTCAGTCCAACATTCCGCACTCTCCAAACACACTAAACCAGACATACGTAAGGAGACAGAAATGTGGGGTATCGTCACAGCTATCCTAAGAAGACATGGAGGATCATTACAGATAATATTTTGACCAATAGTTTAAGATTGTATTAGATACCGCCATTCCTATGGTTGCTGTAGTCAGTCCAGGCCCACATAAATCAGAGAGGACTGAAATATGGAGTTGTAGCAACAACTGTAAAACCTTCAGGCAATTTAAATCCCCAGATACCCAGACCTGGGCCCAATAAGTAAGTTGAGGGATGTATTTCTCATTATATTTCTCTATACAAATATAACATACCCAGATGTGCTTTTGCAACTTTCTCCCTGGTGAAATCTACCTTCTGTGTCCAGCTGCCTGTTTGTGAAAAAACACCACCCCCAAGTATCTACAAACTCACACTTGCTCATTACCTATACCATCTAACTTTTGATGTCTATTTTGAAACATAACCAGTTGTAGCTTTTGATAGCTGGCTTGTAAACCTGCATTTTGACAGTAATTACCGAAATACTGCAGAAGGTGCCATAACCATTTATGTGTCAACTGCATGCATGTGAGTAGAAATAAAAAACCTCCCCCCTCCAAATATACAAGGAGTTCCATCACACCTACTTTTTCCCCCTGGTATTCATCTGCAATTCCCACCTCCATTTCGTTAGCGCGTCAAGTGCTGGTCACTTTCACGTGTAGGCGTTGTTGCGTTGTTTCACCATATTTACCTTTTGACCTGCACTGGCTCGCACTTCCTGGTATCAACACTATGCTCACCCCAATCATCCCCTTCTCCTTCCCCCTCCAGTTCACTGGTTCTTGTGGTTGATGGACATTATGATGGATGTGGCCCCTTACCTCCCCTTCACTCTGGTTTTGTTGTCTACTGTTTTAATGATTTAGCGTTTGATTGGTTATTTATTTATTTATTTTATTACATTTGTATACTGCCCCATAGCCGAAGCTCACTGGGTGGTTCACATAAGATTAAAACAATTAAAAACAATAAACAAAAATCAAAACAGCAAAAACATACAATATACACACACATTTAAAACCACTATAATAACTTTAAAAAGCTATAAGCCTCAAAACAAAACAAACCCAGGCTTTTCAGATATTGCTAAATGCCTGCGAGAAGAGGAACCGATTAGGAACCGTTTCTGCCTTTCAAGGGGGAGAAATAGCAATGAGAGTGAGGTTGGAGCTATGGAAGTCTGAGTGATTCAGCACAAGCCCGTTTGTTTGAGTAACTCAGCATGCCCTTCTCTGTCATCAGCAAGACTGCCTTTCAATGAACATGCCTCCACAAAAGCGGGTTGTTCTGACCTAGTGTGAGGATGGCAATACACAGGGATGGAAGAGCGGTTTGATCCCACCTGGGGGGGGGGGGATGCTGCACTTTCCCCACTCTAGAAAAACATGGGAAATGGAGGGGAAGAGGCGAGATGATTGCAGGATGAAGACAACATCATGTGAATGTCACGGGCAAAATGGTAAACAAGGCAGGACAAAGGTGCAATAAAATGCTGGTGTGATGGAGCTCTATGTCTTCAGGTGTAAAATATTATCAACAAAAATGGGGAAAGGGTCTACAAAGGAAAATGGCACCAGAAATTTTGTCAATCTTGAGAAAGAGGTGTATGAAAATGGCAAGGGAATGGCATTTAAACACCTTTGAAATTTAAGAAGATCTATCAAGTCGAAAATATTAACTGTTGGTACGATGCTCAAAATGAAGCAAATGGTTTTCACATGTTTTTGCAGAGCTCAAATACATTGGAAAAAAGATCTCCCAAGAAATATCCTCCTTTACTAATGTTAATGTGCCTATAGATTGTCTTGTTGGTCTCCTTCATTTTATAGCAGATATAGTCCCTGGAAATACATATGAGATACTGTTAAATTCAATGGTGTTTGCTAGACTAGTTTATGCTCATTACTGGAAATGTAAAAGAAACAAAAAAAACCTTGCAAATCAAGACTAGCTGGAGGAATTGTGGAATATTTTTTTTATTAGTGAAATTGTTGGTATTCTGCAAGTTGCGACATGCCTTTGAACACGTTGATGAAATACGGAGCCCAGGAGTTCTTTCTATGAAGTATTTTTTGAGCTCCATAAGATGAGTGTTTTATTACACGCTTATTACTGGGCACTCATGGATCTTTGTGGGTCCCTCTCACGACGCCGTCTGCCTCCCGCATGCCTCCTGCCCTCCTTCATACAACAAAAAAACACCCCAGTAACTCTGACTTATTTTTAAAGTTGAAGTTGCCACTATCTCCTGCTGTGTGCAGGAGAAGCAGCTGGATCACAACGGAAGTAATGAGGGACAAACGCGGGTGGAGAAACGACGGTAAGCAAACACAATTTTCTCCTGTGTGATAATGTTTTTTTTGGGCCCAGTCTACACCAAGCAGGATATAGCAGTATGAAAGCGGTATGAAAGCGGTATATAAAAGGCAGGAGCTACACAACTGCTTTATAGCAGTATGGAAGTGCCCTGACAACTGTTGGGGCCCATTGACACCTACCATAGAACGCTTTCATACCGCTTTCAAACTGGTATTTCCTGCTTGGTGTGGCTCCTGCCTTTTATATACCACTTTCGTAGTGGAATATCCTGCTTGGTGTAGATTGGGCCTTTGTCACTATGTTATGACCAATTTTAATGTTTAAACCTACATAGAGGATAATATCATGCTTTTTGTAAATGGATTTTATCTTAGAGAAATGTGTGTGTGTGTGTATTGCTGGGGGCGAGGTGATGTTGAGAACCAGACAGACGTAAAGCCACATTAATATATACCTTGAAAAAGCAGTGATGCCAGGATGCACTGTTGGTGAAGACTCTGGGTAGTTTAGGCAGAATCATAAAGTTCCTACTCAGCTATGGTCCTCCTACTTGGAGGAGTGTGTGTATATCTTCTTAGGCTTGGGGTATCAATCTTGTCTATGTGGAACCCTAGTGGCAATATAGGAAAGCCAATCCAGGTTATATTGGTAAACCAATATTGGTAAGCCAATCCAGGATCAGCTGTCACAAGACAACCCTGATCATATTCAAATAAAAATCTTCTCCAGCAACCTCAATTCAATCGAATCCCCATTAAGCGTGGAAAATGTTTCCCCCTCAGTTCTTGGTTTCTCATTTAAGATTCCTCAGCCCAGTTCCATGCATACCGTATACCAGCAGCCAGAGACCTTCCGCTTGCAAAAGATCCAATTTCACAGCAAAATGACTGGTTGTCCCAGCAGGACCAAAGGTCTTTGTATTCTCCATTTTATTTATTATACCTGCCTTGTCATCTGGGATCTGGTCCTAAATTTTGCTTCCTTGGCACCTGGAGGTTTTGCTGCATATTGCCATTTGTGGATGCAGCAGAGTAATTGGAATTGCCATGCAAACGGATTAGCTGTGATATTGTTCATTGCCCTAAAACACTCCTGTGCCACCGAAGGAAAATGCACCCTTCATTACCAAGCCCACAGCTCCTGTTCCAGGCAATGTCATGGTAACAGCAATTCTCTTTGATTGGCAGCATAGCCAAGTCCGCCGTCTCCCTTATCTGCATGAATATTTTAACTTTGCTTTCTTCACAGCCATTTATTTTCTTTTTGACATGGCAACATTCTCTCCCCCACCCACTGCAAGATAGCAGAGAGAGAAAAATGTCTCTCTGATTTCATGACTTCCTTCCTCTTCTCTTTCTCCATGACCCCAACCTGCTCTTTTTAAAAACATGCATGATGAAAGCCAGAAGTCAATGAAGCTTCTGACTGGGCATGCCCAATGTAATTTGGGGCTTTTTTTCTTTGAACATCCCTCCCCATAGTGCCATATCACAAACTGCTTTTGAAACTCCACCATGTCATAGAATTGTAGAATTGTAGAATACTAGAATTGGAAAGGGCCTATAAGGCCATCGAGTCCAACCCCTTGATCAATGCAGAAATGCACCTTAAAGCATGCCTGAAAGATGGCTGTCCAGCTGCGTCTTGAATGCCTCTAGTGTGGGAGAGCTCACCACCTCCCTAGGCCATTGGTTCCATTGTCGTACTGCTCTAACAGCCAGGAAGTTTTTCCTGATGTCCAGCCCGAATCTGGTTTCCTGTAACTTGAGCCCATTATTCTGTGTCCTCCACTCTGGGATGATTGAGAAGAGATCCCAGCCCTCCTCTGTGTGACAATCTTTCAAACATTTCAAGAGTGCTATCATGTCTCCCCTCATTCTTCTCTTCTCTAGGCCAAACATGCCCATTTCTTTCAGTCTCTCCTCATAGGGCTTTGTTTCCAGACCCCTGGTCATCCTCGCTTCCCTCTTCTGAACACCTTCCAGCTTGTCTGCATCCTTCTTGAAGTGCGGTGCCCAGAACTGGATGCAGTACTCAAGATGAGGCCTAAACAGTGCCGAATAGAGGGGAACCAGTACTTTGCGCAATTTGGAAGCTATACTTTTATTAACACAGCCCAAAATAGCATTTGCTTTCTTTGCAGCCACATCACACTGTTGGCTCCTTTCTACAGCAACTGTAGAAACACCATGTACAGTACTATGTTTGCATGCCTTAGGTTCAGTATCCCCACCTAACACCCTCTAACAGAACCCCAGCACTGATGGGTGCCGTGGGGCTTCCAACTCAATAATTACAAGAACAAATATGTTATATACATACATATATATGTATATTTTATTGTATTTATTTATTAAAACATTTATATCCCTCCCTATATCACAAGGATCTCAGGGTGGCATACAGATAAAATCATACATTTAAAATAGAACAATAAATATACAATTCTAAAACAAATCAAACCATTAATATGTTAAAAATCAATGTGAAATTTTAATACAGTAAAATCCAGTTAAAGCAAGACAGTGTGCAGGCTGGTGGATTTAGCCATCAAAGGCTTTTTTATAAAAACATATGTGTTAACTTGGTGCTGAAATGAAGCCAGTGTCAGTGCCAGTCAGGCCTCCAGGGGGAGGGCATTCCACAGCTGGGGTGCCACAACAGAGAAGGCCCTCTCCCATGTCCCACTATAGCTTGCGTTAGTGGGGCAGGAAGAAGGGCTCCGCTGACAGATCTCAAGTCTTGGGCAGGCAGATATAGGGAGAGGTGCTCCCTCAAGTATCGAGGTCCCAAGCCATTTAGGGCTTTAAACGTCATTACCAACACCTTGAATTCCAACTGGAGATGTATTGGCAGCCAGTGCAATTCCTTTAAGACCAGTGTTATATGGCCTCTATGAGATGTTCCATTCAGCAGTCTAGCTGATGCATATTGCGTTAGCTGCAATTTCCGAGTCGTCTTCAAGGGCAGCCACACATAGAGTGTATTGCAGTAATCTAATCTGGAAGTTACCAGTGCTTGTATTACTGTGGCTAGGTTATCACTGTCTAGGAAATGCATCCCAACAGACCCACTTATGGGTTAAAGGCCTTCTTAAATAAAGTTGTCTTTGCCTTCTAGCAGAAGGAAAGCAGAGAGGATACAAACCTAGCCTCCCCTGGTTGTGGTGGTGGTTCCATAGCTGGGGGGCAGCTACCAAAAGGGCTCTCTCTTGGGTTCTTGAATGAAGGCTCTCTCCTGAAGATTTTAAGAACTAGGCAGGGCCATGTGGGGAAAGGTGGTCTTTTAGGTAGCCTGGTCCCCTGCCATATAGGGCTTTCAATGTCATGTCATTACCAGCACTTTGAATTCTGGCCAGCAAAGCCAATGAAGCTGCTGTAACAAGGGAGTCACCAGAATAAACCCAGCAAAATGAACGTATCCAACTAACATCCAACAGATATTCCACTCAACAGCCAACGATATTGGCAGCAGTAAAGCTATTTGGGTTTAGGGATGTCTTTGAAAGTGATTTCAGTTTGTTTGTTTGTTTGTTTGTTTTGACCAGATTTTTGCAACTCCTGAAACTGAATGCAGATCCAAATGCAGTTTTCAGTGGAAGTCCATGCATTTCCAACACCGCGATGCAATTCGCTACCCAACGAGAACAACAGCGGTTAGAAAAAATGCACACATTTGGAAAATATTCATGAAAAAAGTTATTATTTTTGAAACATATGTCAATTGATGGGGGGAAATGTGAACCTTTCAAAAGAAGTGCACAACTGATGTTCACATTTGGGGGAAATGCATGAAAATTCACACCAATTTCTGGGTGAAAAAGGGGGTGGGAAATCAAAGTTCACAGTTTGCTATGGACACAACTGGGAACAAGCTTCAAGCCAGAATTTGGAGAACCCTGACAAGTTCTAAACTCATTGGATCTAAACTAATGGGGGTGTATTATTCACTCTGCCATAGTTCCTCCTCCTATACTGAAAATAGCAATGTTAGCTTAAGCTAAATCATTCCACAGAGAGAAAGAGAGAGAGAGAGAGAGAGAGAGAGAGAGAAAGAGAGAGAGAGAGAGAATGTATGTGTATAAATGTATCACTAAATTAGTCCCTTGGCCCTTGTTCATTGTCGTTCTGCTGGGAGCTCTCCAGAGAGTTAAAACTTTCATGAGAATGAACCCCCAAGTGGCTACATTTGTATGCAACCTGAGAGATAACGGAATGCTCATCTTCCCTTGATGTGGTGTATTCTAAATCTAACCAGGAAGCACATTCTAGAGCAATTTACCCTGGAGGATTCCAGATCTTTCTAGGAGAAAATGAGTCCTGTGGATTTGGTAAGAACTTGCTTTGCATATATTAGAAGGGCCTTCATCCAATCCCTGTCATCTACCTGAAGCCCTGGAAAGCTTCTGGCTATAGGGACATCCATCCTTTGCAAATCCGGAACTTTTGGGCCCAACAGATTCCTGCTCCCAGTCCAGGTCAGATTGCATTTGCCAGCTAAGTCACGGGTTTATCCAAAAAAACTGAGGACTTTTTGATTTTTTAAAAAAGGTGTAAATAGAATGTTGTGTGAATTGTTATTTCCTCAGAAAATCCACCTACCAGATCATAGAATCATAGAATAGTAGAGTTGGAAGGGGCCTATAAGGCCATTGAGTCCAACCCCCTGCTCAATGCAGGAATCCACCTTAAAGCATCCCTGACAGATGGTTGTCCAGCTGCATCTTCGAGGCCTCTAGGGTGGGAGAGCCCATGACCTCCCTAGATAATTGGTTCCATTGTCGTATTGCTCTAACAATCAGGAAGTTTTTCCTTATGTCCAGCAGAAATCTGGTTTCCTGTAACTTGAGCTCAGTATTCCGTGTCCTGCACTCTGGGTTGATGGAGAAGAGATCCTGGCCCTACTCTGGGTGACAACCTTTCAAGTATTTGAAGAATGCTATCATGTCTCCCATCAGTCTTCTCTTCTCCAGGCTAAACATGCCCAGTTCTTTCAATCTCTCCTCATAGGGCTTTGTTTCCAGACCCTTAATCATCTTCGTTGCCCTCCTCTGAACATGCTCCATATTGTCTGCATCCTTCTTGAAGTGTTGTGCCCAGAACTGGACACAATACTCAAGATGGGGCTTAGCCAGTGCTGAATAGAGGGGAACCAGTAACTCACGCTATTTGGAAGCTATACTTCTATTAATGCAGCCCAAAATAGCATTTGCTTTTTTTGCAGCCACATCACACTGTTGGCTCATATTCAGCTTGTGATCTACAACAATTCCAAGATACTTGTCGTATTGATTAGCCAAGTATTCCTCCTCTGTCCTTAGCTAGCTATCAGAGCAGACAGTACTGAAGCAAGGGACCAATTGGCTAACTCCAAATGAGGCAGCTTCATACATTTACTTGTCTGCTTTCTTGAGATATTGATATCTTTCTTTAGCATTCAGGGTGACGTTCAATGATTGGAGTAAAACAGCCACAGATTCTACCAGTCATGAAACAAGAGTCAACACAACAAGAATGAAGATGGTAGAAGGCAGCAGATACAAAGCATTGAAGGGGATCAGGGTGGGGTAGGCTTGGTCAGGCAGCTGCCAAGAGCCTAACCCTCTCCCCAGAAACCCCAGGAGTTGCTCCTCCTCTTCACCATTGTTTATCTGCCTATTGCTCTAACCAAGCCAATAGTGGTTGTGAGACAGAGGAGCAGTAGCCGCCAATGCCTATGTGCTCACTGGCTCTCCGCCCGTCAAGCTGGCAAGTGGGAACAATGAGGATGAGGAGCGATAGCAATGGTGGTGCAGGTCCAGACCTGCTGAGGGATGGCATCCATTGAAAGTGCCCTCAAGAACCTGGAGCTGGCACTGAAGGCGATAACAATTACAACAAAGTAGAACAACAAAGGGTTTAAGTGGTGTCTCAACCACACTGAAGAATTCTTTTTAGCCTTGTTCTGGAATACACAGCACAGATGCAAGGCTGAGGGTCTAGGGCAGAAAAGTTTTTGGGGACTTCTCAGTAGAAAAGCAGGCAGATTTAGCCATCTTTCCATTACCTAGCTGAGAAAGCCCTAGCTCTCAGCCATGGCTCTCTCTCTCTTTCTTCCTCCCCTTCTCTTTTCTTTTTTTGATATACACATAAATCAAAACTCACCAAAGGCAGCCGTGCATAAAGTGACAGCTGTTTATTTAAATTACCCTACCCTTGGTGTACTGGCGTCTCTCCCTGACAGACGTATGTTAAGCTATTGCATCAGAAATAGAGGCACATATTGTTTGCCATACTGCCGTAACTAGGGATTGGACACTACCAGTTGCTCAGGCAGTTGCTGCATGCCTGTGACAGATTAGCAAGCCTTACATTATCATTATTATTTTGAACGGGGTGGGGGAACCAGTCCCCCCACAAGTATAAGGGATGCATATGTTTCAAATAAACATTTTGACTGGGTTTCTGTTGAGTGACTCTTTAAATGATTTTTTATTTTATTTTATTATTTTCCTTAAGCAAAGTGTGTCAACAGAAATAAAGGACAGCTCTCATGTTGACGAATTGGGCCAACAATCAGTATGGCTTGATGAAAGGGATAGAAACAAATCTCCAGCCATCGATTAGCTTTGATATTATGGAAGCACAGGGACCACATTGATTGCTAGTAATAGATGTTTATTATTGCTCTCAATAGTTACTAGTCCTGATGGTTATGTGCTTCCTCCAGTATCTGAGGCAATAAGCCTGTAAGCACCAGTTGCTGGGGAACATGGGGGGGGTGGGGGGTGCTGTTGCATCATGTCCTGCTCTGTTTGTTCCTGGTCGACCGCTGTTTGGTCACTGTGTGAACAGAGGGCTGGATTAGATGGACCTTTGGTCTGATCCAGCATGGCACTTCTTATCTTCTTATTGTATGTCAGATCATTCATCCATGAGTACTAAGGGGACCTTGAAGAGTCATTCCTTAACTCTGCTTAAAAAAAAAATGAAATATCCTTCCAATTCATACATAGGTTTGGAAAGTCAAAATGTGTTAAGTTTCTATTACAATGAGAACCCAATGCATTTCTCAACCATCCACATTAGATAGAACTTTGGTCTGATCCAGCAAGGCCTCTTCTTATGCACCGTTATAGATTACAAGTATGAAGAATTTGCCAGAGCCTATATAACTGCAGCAGTGGATTTAGTTCTGTATCCCTACAGTGCTATCCTCCTTTAAGCACACAATATGCCTTCTAGCTTTGCCTTCATCTTCAGGAAGTTGAATTGCCATTTGAGAATCCAGCAGAGGTACTTAAACTACAGTGGAATGTAATTACTTTCCATTTAAAGTGCTTTGAGGCAACCTAAACAATAATAAACACGGAACAAAAAGGGGATATTTTTAGACCCAATCATGTTATAAAATAAAAATTATGGGGCAGACACTGACAGGACGGAAACGGAAATGTCCAAGGTAGAAGTTTTCAAGGAGAAACTAGAGAGAGAGACAGACAGGACGTATTGTTTACTTTTCCATTGGGGTCAGTACCAAATTTTGCCTGTGAAATTTTCCTTCATCCCTCTTGCATTGGGTTGATACCTGTAATTTCTGACACCAGCTCAAAGACATCCTGCTAGGGCTAAGCTAAAATGGCCCTTCTAAATTCAGTAGGATTACTTTAGCAATGGGGGGGGGGGCAATGTTACTAGCTATTGACCACTATCTTTTCTTTAGCATTTCCCTAGAGCAGCCTTTCCCACCTTGGTTTCCCAGACTTCGATGGACTATAACTCCCCCCAGCCCTGGTTAGCACGGCCAACGGTCATGGATGTTTGGAGTCCAACAACATGTGAGGAACCTAAGGTTCAAGGAAGCTGCTTTGGAGTGAGGGTAGAAAGCATTGCTTCATAGAATCATAGATTCATTGAATAGTAGAGTTAGAAGGGTCCTATAAGGCCATTGAGTCCAACCCCCTGTTCAATGCAGAAATCCACCTTAAAGCATACCTGACAGATGGCTGCCCGGCTGCCTCTTAAATGCCTCTAGTGTGGGAGAGCCCATGATCTCCCAAGGACACTGGTTTCATTGTTGTACTTCTCTAACAGTCAGGAAGCTTTTCCTGATGTCTAGATGGAACATGGCTTCCTGTAACTGGAGCCCATTATTCCATGTCCTGCACTCTGGGATGATCGGGAAGAGATCCCAGCCCTCCTCTGTGTGACAACCTTTCAAGTCCTTGAAGAGTGCAATCATGTCTCCCCCCAGTCTTCTCTTCTCCAGGCTAAACATACCCAGTTCTTTCAATATTTCCTCATAGGGCTTTGTTTCGAGAGCCTCGATCATCTTCGTTGCCCTCTTCTGAACCCTCTCCAGCTTGTCTGCATCCTTCTAGAAGTGTGGTGCTCAGAACTGGACGCTGCATTTTCCAGTGACACTGGAATGACACAGCATCATCAACTAGTGTCAACTCTGAAGCCAATCAGAGTGAAGGCAATGCTTCCTGCCCTCACTCCTGGGCACAGATCGCCAATCCGGTGCCCTAATATGCTTCGGACTGCGGCTCCCGCCATCCATGACCATTGGCTATGCTGGGATAAATGACAGCAGCTGATGATCAAAATATCTGGAGGCTGCCAGGCTACCTTAACCTGCAGTAGAGGTGACAAATGGGAACTGAAGGCAATGTCATGGGCAGAGCCATCTCTCCCTTTCCTATCACTTCAAATCAAAAGAGCTTTAATAATGCATCCACTCTGGTCGTTATCACACAGGCAGTTTTAAGCACACCCACCTCGACTTTGCTCCACTTCTTCAGCGCTGGACTCTCATGACGTCGTCCCCGTCCTGCTGTTCTCTTGCCCCGAGGTCACAGTTTTTAGTTTCTGTTTCGATTTATTCCTGAACGGGCAAAGTCCGAAACAGGCAAAGTTCAACAGGCCAAGCTGAGGTATCGCAGCAATACCGACCGTGTGTGATTCAAAATGCTAGAGTCAAATACGAAATGGAGGGGGAACCCACAGAAGCAGCCCTGGGGAAAAATAGTAGGTTTGATGAAGCACTCAGAAGTAAGTCCCATTGAATTCATTGGGGCATACTGCTATGTAAGAACTTCAGAAGATCCATCCTAGATCAGACCAAGGGTTCGTCTTGTCCAGCATTCTGTTCACACAGTAACCAACCAGCTGACCACAGGAAAGCCACAAACAAGACTCAGGTGCAGCAGCACCCTCACTCCCATGTTCTACAGGTGTACATAGGCACACTGGCCCTGATGGTGGATATAATTAATCCCAGATCTATCTTTGGCAGAGAGCTCAAAGTTGTTTTTAAATTTATTTATTTATTTATTACGTCTTTATACTGCCTATCAGCCGAAGCTCTCTGGGCGGTGCACAATTAAAAAAACATTTTAAAAAATAACAATATAAATTTAAACATCAAAAAGTTAAAAGGGCAGTGTAAAAGGAGCTCAATTAAAAACCAGGGAAAGCCTGTGTAAAAAGGTATGTCTTCAGGAGGTGTTTAAAAGATGTGATGTTTTCTGCCTCCCGAACCGCACGAGGGAGGGTTTTCCAGAGGGTGGGTGCCACTACAGAGAATGCCTGCCACCGAGGTTCTTCATGGTGGCATTCTGTTAGTCTTGGAATGGTCAGTAGGAATATTATCTTTGTATGTTATCTGTTTTTATAGTTTTATGGTTTAAAATTGTGTATATCGATTTTTAATGTTTCATATTATAATCTTTTGAACATGGCCCAGAGAGCTTCGGCTATGGGGTGGCATAGAAATGTAATTAATAATAATAATAATAATAATAATAATAATAAGTCTAGTAGCCATTGATAGCCTTCTCCTCCATAAATTTCTCCAATCCCCTTTTAAAGCCTTCCAAATTACCAAATCTTGTGGTAATGAATTTTATAGTTTGACTATGCATCGTGTGAAGAAGTATTTCTGTTGATCCATCCTGAATTTCCCACCAAACAGCTTCATGGGATGACCCTGAGTTTAATTATTATGAGAGAGAGAGAGAGAGAGAGAGAGAGAGAGAGAGAGAGAGAGGTCTCCCTATCCACTTTCTCCACACCATGCATATTTTTGTACAATCTGATAAGTGGGTATCGGATTGTAGCCTCAAGCAAACATTCAGCTCAGTCTTATTTGAAATGTTGGTTTTCAAAATGAGTTCAGGAGGACCCTGGACTTCCTGAAAGGGAAGATTGGGAATGGCAAATACATTTCCTTAAAACTATCCAACACTATGGATTTTCCCCCACAAAATGCACCTTTAATGGAACATTGGTTAAAGTCATCCTAGGTCATGCTCGCTAGTCATTCGAAGGACCATGTTATGACCAAAAGGTTGACTCATATTTCACAACAAAAGAATGGGTATCCCAGAATCTGACCCATAATTCTTTGCAGTAGGCCCATGTTGAAAAGACGATTCCTTGAAAATGTAAATACGGGGGGGGGGGGGAGTGAACATTTTCTAAATCAAGAAAACAAAACCATGCATTCCTTAGGAGCATGAAAAAGACCATTAAAATAGATTTGGAACAGCAATAAATTGACAAGAAAAAGTCAACATGATCTCTTAAAAGTGCATTTTGGGTGTAGAACAACCGTCAGGAAATTGGTAGGACAAAGCTGTTGAGGATTGTCTAGCAATGTCAATGTTTAGCCTTGCCCTTCAGTTTTTTATATGTTTAATTTTATAGCTTTCAGAAAAAAAATCTATGGTCTTCAATTGGTGAATAAATACTGTAACTATCTGTCATTTTCCTGGATTTGCTAGTCTTGCTTTTTCACTCTGTTTCCTTTAATCTTTATTGAGTAGGGCATTAAGAGTGTGAGACTTCTTGCACCTCATCCTCGTGGCCTCTGCAATTTGATGGGGGGGGGGGAAATCAATATGCTGTAACTAAGGAGACTTTACTACCTTTTGCCTGCAAAACTACCAAGGAAAAACTGTGACTACCACATAAGTAATTAGTTATATTCTAAAAGGACATCTAAATGTGCAATTCATCTGGCAATTCATCTGGGCATCCATGAGCAGGTAGGAACTTGATGGTGGCAGACGATATTACCTTACTTGCCTTCCAAGAAATATTGTACGAACTTGTTGGAAGTGAATTCCCTTTTGCCTCTGTTTTCTGGATGATGTGAGTCTGTCTTCCTGCTGCCCTGCATTGGGGTCCCTGGGAACTACAGTTCTGTGATATTTCCCAGAGAACTCTGGGGACCCCCTGCCAAAAAAAGAAGAAGAAGAAGAAGAAGAAGAAGAAGAAGAAGAAGAAGAAGAAGAAGAAGAAGAAGAAGAAGAAGAAGTCTACAAATCTAAAGAATTCACAGGTCTCAGCATAGGTGGCCTCCTGCCAGATCCACAGGTCAGATGAATAGAAATCTGAACTAATTTGGATTTGTTGTGGATTTCTTTGACATCCTGCTCTCCAAGACCTGCTCAGCATCCAACAGGAATAGATGCTTTCTAAATTATTTTTGCATTGGGTGGGAAAAAAAATACACAGCAGCATATGGTAAAGCAGGCTACACAACTTTCTGAGGAAACAGAAAGAGGGAAGAGCTACTGGCGACACTTGCTAATAACTGTGTGTTTAGCTTAACTTCTGAAGCGGAGATTCCCCCGTGGAGTCCTGCTGCTGTTCCTACTGCCGTCTTTGAGGTGAAATGGGGACTCGTCTTCACATCTTGTAAATAAAACAGAGGAGGAGGAGCAACCAGCTTGAAAGGTTGCCAGAGGATGCTCATGTTTCAGATGGCTGTTTCTCTTTTCACCCCAACAGGGCAAACTTCCTTGTAGGAGTGTCTACCCCTAGGATGGATGCAGAGGTATGAACATCAGGCTGTGGTCAACTGATAAAATGTGTTTGCGTGTGTTTACTTTATATAAAAGGCAGGAGCCACACTACTGCTTTATAGCGGTATTGAAGTGCACTGTCAACTGTTGGGGCCCATTGACACGTACCATATACCGCTATGTCCTGCATGGTGTGGCTCCTGCCTCTTATATACCACTTTCATACCACTTTCATACCGCCATGTCTTGCTTGGTGCAGATCTGGCCCCAGTCTAAAACTGGTGGCATGATCCATGAAAATCCGACAACCACCTGCTCCCTCGCTGAGTCACCATGTGATGTAAAATTGGTGGCTCGAGTATTTCCGGGAATGTAACCTTGTGCAAATGACAGCTGTAAAGGGGGCGTTTCCACAACTTCTCTGTCTTCTCTTTCATTCTCCGCTCGTCCCACCTCTGCTGACACAGTAGCTTCCCATCCCAGCAACTGTGTTGGCAGCTGGTGTTGGTGGGGTGGGAGGAGGACAAGAGGGCTCCCCTTTCATCTTCTTCCTGTCCTGCTGCTGCCTGCAATGCTACCATTTGCGCAAGTTTACATTTTGGAAATCCCCCGAACTGCCATTTTTATGTAACATTGCAACTCACAGACGGAACGGGTGGCTGCTGGACCTGGGATGGAGGTAGAATCAAAGAATAGTAGTGTTGGAAGAGGCCTATAAAGCCACCAAGTCCAACCCCCTGCTCAATGCAGGAATCCACCTTAAAGCATACCTGACACATGGTTGTCCAGCTGCATCTTCGAGGCCTCTAGTATGGGAGAGCCTAGGATGTCCCTAGGTCATTGGTTCCACTGTCGTACTGCTCTAGCCATCAGGTGAGCCTTTCCATCCTTGGTGCAGAGCAAGCAGTGACCCAAACGGGAATTGGGAATGAAACAAGTGGTGAGCTGATGTTTGGAGACATCAGGCAATCTCGGATATTCCTCATTCACCATTTCCTGATGGAGCAGAAGGCTGGAAAAGAGGAAAGAAGGAGAATGCAGGCAGACACTGACTGAGGGCTGCAGCATGGGAGGAGGCTGAATGAGCTTGCAAAGTACTATCGGGGACTCCGAGAGATGAAGTGGAAAATCACTATTAGCAGATTGAAACCAAAGGTAGCTTTGGGATTACTGTTCCGCAATCTGACTGCATCGGGGGAATCTTGCAAATCCCACCTAATGCGCTGCTGAGCCCATGCAAATCTATTCTGAACTGGCACCCAAAACAGCCTGGCTCTTAAACTACCTGTGGTTTAATTAGCCACATTGTATTGTGTTTGCTGGAACCCACCAGGGTTAGCATACAGACACCTTGGAGTAACATCTGCAACAGGCACACTACTGACTTATATCTGCATAGGTTTTTACTAAATAGGGTGACAGGACTATCTTTAACAGTTGTATAGAAAAGGGAATTTCAGCAGGTGTCATTTGTATGTATGCAGCACCTGGTGAAATCCCCTCTTCATCACAACAGGTAATGCTGCAGGAGTCCTGCCCTGTATCTTGTCATCCTATTACTGAAGACTTTCCTCCTTTCCCATATGTGATGCACTTAGCTCTTTCTTTCTTTCTTTCTTTCTTTCTTTCTTTCTTTCTTTCTTTCTTTCATCTCCTTTAAGGAACTCAGAATGGCCAACATGATTTTACCCTGTCTCCCCATTTTCTCTTCACAACACCCTTGGAGGTAGGCCAGACTTGAGAGTTGCTGACAGGTTGAAGATCATCCACTGAGAGTTTCGTAGCAAGGTGAGGATTCAAACCTGGATCTCCCTGATCCTAGTTCAACACTGCCTCTCACCCTGCTCCTCAACAGAGCCTGAGCATACAGTGACCAGGCTTGTCATGTTGTGCACTCGTGCAGCAGCACAAGGTACTGATTCCCCTCTCTTCAGCATTGGTTAGTCCTCATCATGAGTACTGTGTCCAGTTCTGGGCACCACACCTCAAGGAGGACAAGCTGGAGGGGGTTCAGAGGAGGGCAACGAGGATGATCAGGGGTCTGGAAACAAAGCCCTATGAGGAGAGACTGAAAGGACTGGGCAGGTTTAGCCTGGAGAAGAGAAGATTGAGGAGAGATATGATAGCATTCTTCAAATATTTGAAAGGTTGCCACACAGAAGAGGAACTTCTGTTCTAATTACAAAACTCAACTTTCAGAATTAAATGAATGAGATGGTTCTGTCAAGGCTCAAATCTACCTACCCCATTTTCATAACGAATTTTGCATTTTCACATGAGGCAATGCGCAATTACCGCTCCTAGACATGTAAATCCCCTCAAAATGCACATTTTTATGCTTTAGCCTCTGGAGGAAATACACATTTTCAGCCAGTGGTTATATAGATGATAGATAGATGATGATGATGATGACAGATAGATAGATGATAGAGATAGATTAGATAGATAGATAGATAGATAGATAGATAGATGATAGATAGATAGATAGATAGATAGATAGATAGATAGATGATAGATAGATAGATAGATAGATAGATAGATAGATAGATTTTTCTACAACTAAATTTATGTAAAATTCTGGAAGGTAAAAAGAGAAAGAAAGAAGAAGCCCAAAAGCCACTGAATCCATGCGACTTTGGAATCCGTGGGTCAGTTTCATAGAAATCTGAACTCAGTTGATCCTATAGCACATTTCTCCGGTATCCTTAGTGGTATATAAATGCCACCTTCAAATGGATATTTATTTGGACATCTGGTTTGCTTATGTTGAAGCCTATGTATAAATGCTAGTAAGTTGTATTTTCATATGCCGTTTGTATGTATGTATTGATATGGATATATACAAAATTTTGTATGTATATTCATTTTTTAAAAAAATAGGTTTGGAAATAGGTGACAAATGCTTTGTGAAATTCCAGAAGCTGAGTAGAAGAGAGCCTACAATGCTTGAATGTCCTGTTCATTACATTGCTACTCACTATAATAATAAAGGACTATATGTATCATGCTTCATTTGCATGCTTTATTCAATTGGACCATTGGTTGGAGGGACATGGAATTTGTAGTGCAGGGTACTGCAACACATTGGCTCAATTCGGACAACACGATAGTCAATGGTGGGGTAATAATCAACTTTACAGTTGTTCATCTAGGGGGTACTCCCCACACAACATGGTAATAAATAATCAACTGTGGTGTGGATTAGGAGCCACGCTGAGTTGACTATGGAAGCATTCGGACAACACGATAGTCAAAACAACTGACGATTGTTTCCCCCACCCCAGTTGTTTATTGTGTCATCCGAATTGAGCCATTGTCTCTGTTTTACATTGTCCATTTTAACAGCAAATTAATGTTGTAAATGAGTTTGTATTAATTTGCTCTGACAATTTGGTTGTCCAATTTCTAGGGACTAGTCCTTTCATCTCAGCACAGACATTCCACAATCACATCAGTGCAGCCAAGGGTCAGAAATGGCAAATGGACCAGTGCCCAACCAGTTTTATATCTCTATGCAGGTTCACCCCTCCTATCCAAATTGTAATAGTTTATAGACTTCTGTTTACTGATAATCTGCAATGAGCACATGTGTTTCCCGTAGAGACCGAAAGGTAGAGTGCTCAGCAGGTAGCGGTATTCTAATAGTGAAATTAAGTTTTTAGTATGAATCTACTAGGGATTTACTTCAAATTAAATGAGAAGTATAAAAACATACACTTTATGCCTTCTGGATTTCACACTGAGCAGTCTTTCTATCCAAAAATGAACCACCACATATTGCTACATTTAGAAATGAAAGGAAGTCAATGGAGTTCACAATTGCCCTTAGAGATTGTCACAGGAGGGGCCGGTCTCACCTGTCTGTCTCTCTGTAATAGACAGTCCCCAGCATTCAATCCCTTTGTCACACACTCTAACGGCCATGCCAGAGTGTGACAGAAGAACAGATGGTGCAACATTGGCTTCGTGAAGGTGGAAGGGAAGGAAGACAATGCATTGGAGGGCCAATAGACAAACTTACATGGGGCTCATATTTAGATGTAGCTATTCTAAATGTGGTAAGAAGTCAGATGTGGGAGCTAAATGAAGCAATGAGGAAATAACTCCTGGATGTGTGTATAGACTCTGGAACGATACTATGACATGAAGTTGATCCATCCACTTGGCTCACATTGTGGATCCTCACTTGGGCTGTTGTCGAAAGAAGATTATGGAACCCTAGATGAAATAGGCCAACCTTCACCTGGCCAGGCATACCTGTGCATCAGCAGTGTTATATACCTCTAGCATGGACCTGTAAACATCTGGGGACTGTCGTAATGTCATCTTTGCCCCAGGGTGGTTCCGAATCTGTGCTGCATCAGTTATATGATGCAGCCACCGATTCGGAGACACCCTGGGGCACAGCGCCAAAGACCTGCAGCAGAAATGTCAGGGTCTTACCCCGTCAGCCCTTCCTCAACTGTCCTCGCTCGAGCACTGTGCCGGAGGGCATTCCCAGGCAGAAGATAACCTCACAGTGGAAGCTGCGGGAGGGGGAGGGGCAGGACTGGGGAGCCTAATGGCTGCTGGACAGTTCATACTGCCTCCCTTCACATAAATAACTTGCCACCACTCACAGTGGCGAAACCGTGGGGTTTGGCGGCAAAGCCAACCCAGCGCTATGAAGACAGACCCATGGTTGGGCCATGGTACCAAAGACCTGCAAGCAATTTGGTTTGTAATGCCCTGTGTTGTATTTGGCCATATTCTTGTCCTGTATTACATAGTTAACATGCTAAAATTAGTCACTGTCCATCTCACTGTACCACAGAGTTGGAATCTTTGTCTGAAGCTATCAAAGACACAACCATAAAGCAACCCCCCCCACCACCACTACCAATTTTGTTAATTTCTGGTGGAGATGGATTAACCTGTCAATGTTGGAGGCTGTTTTTTCTCAGTTTCTCATTTTCAGTTCAAGTTCATAATACATTTTGCATGAAACTGCGTATACATTTTTTTTCCTGTGAATTTCTCCTCTGACATGCATTTGTGCAAACATTTTCCCAATATTATGCATTTTAACCACTGCTTGAACAATTTTTTGTGCATACTTTTTGTGCATAAATTTCTCTAATTTATTCATTTTTGTATGCAATTAAAAACAACAACAACAACCTGGGAACTCCATTGCAAAATTTGGAGGAATGTGAATTTCAAAGGATAATTGAGTTTCAGTTTGTGTCTTGGTTCAATGTGTAAAATTATGTAAATTCGCATTAAAATATGAACCAAATGAATTTCTCCCTTATCCCTACATTGTGGGCCATCCTTTGGGAATACTGCATTCTAAACTGGCAAGCTTTTAAGCGATTAGGGAATATGCTGTAGCTTTCCTTGAAAACAAGCATGCAGATCTCTCTTCAGTACATTTTCAACCTCAGGCGCAAACTGATAAACCAAGCATTCTTTACTGCAATACTCTGTCTTTTCAGCCCTTGAGTTCCTCTGAGGAGTAGTTTTAAGGCAGCAGAAAAATAAAAGTGAAATAGAGGGAGGAAAAAAATACACAGGGACTCTCAGGGTCTGCTCTACTTTAGGGCTGTATAATATAGGATGCTATATACAGGAGCATGGAATTCACATGACCCACATATATGGCCCTACATTTCAGCATATTCCTTTAATGACTCATGAGGCGGCTGAGATTTTTCTGCTTAATGCTTGTAAATGCTTCAAGATCCATGGATGAAAGGTGCTGAATATTGAAAATGCCATGCCAGGCACAGCCCTAAATAGGATTAGTTTCAAGAACTGTATCTCATTTACAAACTGAGTAGCTATCTTGCTGTGGAATTGTGTTCATTTTTACCCTATTTGAGCTGGGCAAAACAAAAGGTGATAAAAGAAGCCCTACCCTAAATAGCTAACTTGCCACAGCAAAGCTGCACTAACCATAAGGTGTGACTATTTTATAGACAGTGTTAAGTAAATAGTGTGGTTATGACTGGGCCTACACCGTTCCTAGCTGACAGTTGGTCACTCACAGATAGATCTTCTGTCGTCATGGTGACCCAGAAAATATCAAGCATGTTTCAGATGATAAAGGATTGCTGGGGATGGAGGGTTGTGAGGAGGGGAGAAGGTTGCAAAAACTGAAAAACAGCAAATAAATCTATTGTTGAAAGGACACTTTTCTTCTAGGGATCACCAGGACTGAGCATTTATTAAATAAAGACAATCATGAAGGACCAAACTAGATGTTTGGCAGTAGACCTGTGTCTTAGAACATGTGTCTTGCCTCTGAACAGCTGTAACACTGTGAAATTGGCAACCAATTTCAAGCAGAGGTGCAATAAGTGAGAGGGGAAATTTTGTAGTACTATAACATGCCCAATGCCATTTCGCGTTTGTGATCACTGCCCGCTCTGCACGAATGGGAAACGTGAGCAAATCAAGCAATTCTTGAACAGGAGAATTAGGCAAATCTCTCCAAATCTGTGCAAATCTCCTCTAATTTCCTAAATTTCCTAATCTGAACAAATGTCCTCCATAGACTAAAAGCAAAGCTGATTCAGGCCCTTTCTACACCTAAGGGTGTAGAGGGAGGGAGGGAGGGAGGGAGGGAGGGAGGGAGGGGGAGGATCGTGGACTTACCTGCTTCCACGTTCCTCCCTCAGGATCTAAACAGTAAGTCCTGAAAACAAACAGGGAAGTTGTGCCTGGCATTTTTTTTAAAAGCTGCAGGAGCCAGGAGTGAAATTGCACTCTTCTGTAAGAGAAAGTTTTTTTTTTAAAAGGAGAAGGCCCAACCCTGCTCCCACCCCACTCCTGATGACCCTGGACTCCCCCCGGCCCATCTCCTTCCCTCTTGCTGACCTCCACAATACACAGGGAAGAGGGAAGAAGCCAGGACAGGCACCCACACCACCAGTAGTCCTCGGGATCGTCCCGGGACCACAGGTAAAATCGGGATAACTGAGGTCTCTGTTATCCTGTGAAAATGGAAGAGTCATCCCTGCCTGCTCCCGGGATCCCTTGTGCAACATTTGGATGCGCAGGGATGACCCTTGGGGGGGAAAAGGCCAGTGTAGACATGGCCTCAGCCTACTGAGGGAATTTGTGAAAATTAGGAAATTTGTGCAAATCAGACTGGGAATCAGAAATGAGATGCTCTCATTTATTGTGAGCAAAAAATGAAAATCCCATACATTCTTACCTTCTGTTCATCATTTGGAGGCTTAAGTAGCTTCAGCAGTCTTCACAATTGGCCTGCGGAGAGACCATACATCATTGGCAGAGCACATCCTTGGCATGCAGAGGTTCCTAGGTTTTATGTCCAGCATTTCCAGCGCAAAGGCTGTCTAGTTGCAAGTCTGGGAAAGATCACCAACTCTCTCTGGAGAGCAACTGCTCCTCAGAACTAATAATACTTGGTTACATGGACCAAAGATCTAATCCTGTAAATGGAAGTAATGTATGTTCGTTATATGCTGGAGCTGGTCCAGGCAGCCTAGATTCAAACGTCCAAGTCCATGTTCGGCTAGTTAAAAAACAAAAACAAAACTAAATTAACAGGTGATGGGAAGGGGACTGCTTGAGACAATGGAGATCTTCTATCAGTCAGTATACACAGCACTGAACTCAATGGAACAATGCTTTGATATGTTATAAGGCGATGATTTTCCATCTCTTTCTACAGAGGTTTCTTCTCTTGCTTACCAGGACTTCTTTGTCATTCTCTGCAGCTGGATCTATGAAGAGTCAACTGATGTATTGCTATTGATACAAATAAACTAACTCCCAGAATAACAGAAACACCCAAGTGATGGATTTTGAGCAGGCTGGAATTTGTAACAAGAACATACATGATGCGTAATAAATAGCACACCATGGAAGCCAGTTGCTTCCCCCCCCCCATTTATTTCCTTTTTCTGTTTTCCTTTTTAGATTTTTTGTACTGCTTGATCTCCGATATGCAACTTGGAGCCAAACGCTCCTTTGGCATGAATACCTAAAGTTATCCAGTTTCTAACCACAAAGCAGTAGTTAACATCCACTTCTCCTGTAACTGGAACATCTGGTGGGTTTTCTTCGGTTGGAATCGGCAGACAAGCCTCTCGCAAATTGCTTAAAGGGTTGTCAGTTATGTGCCTGCTCATTACTCTTAACTGTTCACTTCTTGAAGCAATTACTCAACTGATCAATTATGCCTCAGTCAAGTTAAATGCATGGCTTAAATGCTAAGAGGTTCTGCCTTTAACCAGGTTTGCTCCATGAGTAATTCATTTGTGATGCCCCCCACCCCTTTCGCCTTCTTTCTGTGTAGAGAAATAACAGTTTATATTCTGACTGGTATTAGCTTCCATTCCAATTGCATTTCTCTTTTAATTTGTTTGTTATTCAAACAAATGAGGTTGTTTTATCCTGTTGTGTTGTGTATTGTACCTTATAAGATTTGAGCACTTGCTGATGATTTGATTACAGTGAGCACAAACAAAGATGAATGTTTTAGGAGGCAGAAGCGATTTCATACTAGGTGGCTGTGCTTAGGCAAATACAATTCATTTCAAACATAATAAATACGGTAGTCCAAATTCATTAAAGTAGTGCTAATGGGGATGAGCTAAGGTTCAATGTTTTGTGGGTTGTTTTTTTCTTTGCATCAGACAGGACGATAAGAGATGTGGATCCTTTGCTGGCAAAGTAAATATGTTAAATGACAAGTGAACCTCTCTCAAATACAGAATGTAATATGGAGGAATCTTCTTCCAGAGTTTCAACTCCCAATGCAATCCTAGGTTTGCCTGCTCAGAAATAAGTCCCAATGACATTGATCGGACTTACTCTCTCATAAGCGTGTATGGAAGGGGGTGCAGAAGGTAGATCTCTGGGTGATTTCTGGTAAATCACCAAAGGTTCCTGTGCCCAAATGATTTACAATAGCAACAACAACATTAACCCCACTCCCACTCCCTAACAGCCTGAATAAAGAATGTTTGGGATAACAAGAAGTGGACCAGGAGCTCCATTCAGTTCCTGAGCTGAGCACTCTTTCATAATGGTCTTGTTCAGACAACATACTAAACCATGATGTTTAAGTGTTTTGAGCTAAACATTATGGCTTAGCATACCACGTGAACCATGATTTAGTGTGTTGTGTAAACCATGGCTAGATAACCATTGCTTTAAAAAAGCTCACTAACCACTTGCTGCAAGTGGTTAGTGGCTTAGTATGTTGTCTGAATGGGCCCTGTATTTCTTCCGTATCAGATGCCAATGGATGGATCTCTATTTTCTATTTTTTAAAAAAGGTTAATTCTGCATGCCTGGAGTTTTCCCATCTCTATCGTTTAGGATCGCAGCCTAAAAATGTGTTGTCACAATCACCCAATCCGTTCAGTTATTTGGAGATAACAGATTGGCTTGCTCTTAAGGGCTGCTTTTTTTAAAAAAAAATAGTTTGTTTTTTTTTAAAAAAAGAATTGTGATAGAGACCTAGGATCTGGAACAAAGGAATTTTCTGTGGATACAAAAGAATCAGTGCACTGCAGAGCCAAAGACACAGAAGGCTTATCTACCCTTCTATTGATGTGAGAGTCTCTATTGACATGCATCTATTATCCTGAGTTAAACCATCCACCTTTCTTAGTGGAAAGCTAGAAGAACCTCTGAAAAAGCAGAGGCTTCATCTCATGATGTGTAACCACCATAAGGTTTTATCTAATTAAGGAGCTCTAAGACAGAAGGGGAGAAACAATTGTTCACTAGACTAGATCCATCAAAAGATAAGAAACAATGCTCATATTAACTACAGGGACATAGATTAAACAATAGGAATGGCTCCTCAAGTTGAACTATAGAGCAGGCAGCTTTGGGAACTGTGGAAACATTGTTTTGGTGAAGGCTTCCAAGAACACACTGAACAATCATGAGTTAGAAGATATTTTAATTCTCGTGAAACCCTCCCGCTGGCCGAAGATGGCCCACCAGGTGCCCTTCAGCTCCATATTATTTTCTTTTTATATAAAAGTGTCAGGTTTACTCAATAAGATTAGTGATGTACAATATTTTCATTTCTCTTTGTCTGACAGCAGAACTTGCACCATTTGTACTCCTGAATGCAAATTCCAGCACATTTTGGGGGAATTCTCACACTTTCCCAAGCAGGTGATTGTGTGTGCAAAATGCATACTTTAGAAAATTTGCACTTTTTTTAAAAAAAAAAAGGGGGTACACATTTTCCTGCTTTAATCAATGGGAGAAAAGTACACAATTCAGAGTGCCCTTTTAAAAAAAATGCCCACCTTAATGCTCACTTAATATCCCATTTGAACAACAACAAAGCTCACAATCAGGAATAGGAACTTTGAGGTAGAACTCATGGATCCTTCCATGCCTAATTGAGATGTGTCAATTGGCATATGAAGCATTCATAGTAAGCACAATGATAGGACCTTGGTCTGGAGATAGTGAGCAAAGGGCAAGGCCCATCATGATTCCGTGGAATTCCCTGCTCATGAATTGGTTGGTTGTTCAGGATAACTATTTCTGGTGTTCCTAAAAAAGTAGACAGGAGCAGGGTGTGTCCTGAAGGTATACAGCAATCTTGCTTAAACTAAGCAAGTCTGGGGCTGGTCAAGGCCCCGATAGGAGATCAGCGAACCTTACATATGCTGCTATGTTTTCCAAGAAGGAAGAAAGGCAGGAGAAGTACTGAATAAGTAATACAATGGAGATAGGGAAGCGATAGCAACCTCTTTCCAAGCCTGGAGTGCTGTTGACTTCTCCTGATTTGTCAAGATTTATAAAGAGTTAAACTTATAAACGGACCCTGTGTGTTCCACCTGGGCTCACTTTGTGTGTGTGTGTGTGCGTGTGTGTATGTGTGTGAAAAGCTTGGCATTGCTTCAGCAAATAATAATAATAATAGTAATAATAATAACAATAATAATAATTGTTTTGTTCTGAATGTGAAGTGGAACCTGTAACCAGATCTGCAAAGGTAAGTAATTTTGGCTTGGTAAATATCATCAGCTGATATTAGTAAATTGCTCAAGGACATTTTTTTCATGTGCGACGTGCGAAGTAATATACTGTATGCTGACAAAAAAAGAGAGGAAAGTATTTAAAGCAAATATAAGACTTTGTTGCGAGAGACAAACATTTTAAATAAAATATGCTGGCTTACAATATCTTCGCTTCGGGGAGATGAGGCAGAGCATCAAACGTGGTAAAATACTGCCCTCTCCTGGTTTACGTGGGTGTTTGTCTTTGGCTTCTCCGTTCGTCTTTCCTCCTGAATTTTGTTAATCTGCTAATATGATTCTTTGCTGCCAGGAGTAGCGAGATAAAGTGATAATTACAAGACTTCATGGTGAACAGGGGATGCGGAGTGAATTCAGCCCTGACGTCCGCAATGGAAACACCCACATGACTTGCAGGATCTTCCCTGCCCTGATATCAGGCTGTTGGTGGCCTTTATTCTGCAGGAAGTGTAGATGGACAAATATGATGTGATGCCAAACCCGGCGCCAGACCTCCAGTGGAATTTCCAACAAGGCACTGTTTTGAACTGAAGAGGCATGGTGCATTTATTCCCCCCGAACCCATAAGGTGCAGACAATAGGAAGCTTGAAGAAAACTTACATTTAAGAATTGGGAACTGGCTGTCCCTGTGCTTAATCTGAATACCCTTGGTTGTAAAGGCTGCCTCCTTGCCCTGCGTTGCCACCGCAGTTGTAGAGAAGGTTTGTGGAAGACATGGGAGTTGTGGACACAGTATCGCAGCTTTCTACTTCATGAAGCGACAACTGGGATCTGCCAAAAAACATGCTGCAGTCTGGAGTTATCCTGTTCAATGGCCCGCCCAGCCAGCCAGCCAGCCATGCCTTATTTCACAATACTCCATTCTGTCCCCCACCATTCCCACCATCACCACCACCAAATATTCAGCACACAGTACCTATAGAGCAGGCTTAGTCCACATTGGTTTGTTTCTTGGAGGGGCGGCACTCTTAGATAATTTCCCCTATTGTTCTTTTCACTTCTGCAAACTTTGGTTTTCCCCAGAGCATGCCTATACCACCCTCTTGTTTCTCAGTGGGTCCCATTTTGGCTACAGTCCTGGTGCCACTCAACAGACGAGTTCACTATTATAAGGTGATCATATGGAAAGGAGGACAGGGCTCTTGTATCTTTAACCATTGTATCGAGAAGGAGATTTCAGCAGGTGTCATTTCCATGCATGCAGCACCTGGTGAAATTCCGTCTTCATCACAACTGTTAAAGCTTCAGGAGCTATACTAGAGTGACTAAATACAAAAGAGGACATTACTCCTTCTGCTTCAACTGTTGTGATGAAGAGGGGATTTCACCAGGTGCTGCATGCATACAAATGGCACCTGCTGAAATTCCCTTTTCTATGCAACTGTTCAAAATACAGGAGCCCTGTCCTCCTTTTCATATGGTCACCCTAAACTATTAGAGGGAACGAATAGTGAGGGCCTTTTGCCCAACCACCATCCTTTCCTCCAAATGTCTTCCCAATAAAACAAGTTGCAGACAAGTTGAGTTTACATTATCAAAGACTTAGACGAGTTTGTTTCTCCAATCTGTATCATACCAGAGTCAATGGCTCTGATCTCTTTTCAGGTGATAAGTCTACATGTGAAATGTACATTGCTGGGAGCACCGAACAACTATGTTTGCTATTAGATGGAATGGTTAGTGAGGCTCACATATTAGAATACTTCTAGCATGTTGGGGACAAGGGGGTTACCATTAGGGATGTGCACTCCTGAAAATATCGTATTTTATCGTTATCGGAATTTCGGACCAAAAAAAATATTGTCTCTGATAATATCGTAGGTTAGTCATATCGTCTTCACGATAATTATTGGAAATCCAATATTTTAATTTGCAGCCCCACCTCAACCTATAGAGCTGATTTTTTTTTTGAAAAAATGCCTATAACTTCTGTATTTTCAAAGTTATAGGCTTGACACTTGGTCACAGTGCTTATGGGGTATGTCTAAGTATGTGTATGAAATTTGAGATTGATCCCTTCAACCCTCGATTTTATATTAATTTATTAAAGAACGTTTAAGTTCTGACAGGTCAGAATGACAGCTCGCCACGTGTGTTCATTCAGACTTGTCAAAACGTTGCACAATCTTTCAAAAATTCATATAAAATTGATGGTTGGAGGGGTCGATCTCAAATTTCATCCACATACTTGGACAAACCCCAGAAGCACTGTGACCAAGTTTCAAGCCTCTAAGTTTTAAAATACAGAAGTTATAGGTAGGGGTGTGCATCGGATCGGATCAGATCCACGATCCGAATCCGATCCGCCCCAAAATCAGGAAAATCCGATCTGATCCGATCCGATCCGATCAACCTCCGATCCGATCCGATCCGATCCGACGAGGTCCGATCCGGATCGGACGCCATTTTGAATGCTTTTTCCCATAGCCAAGTATTGTTTTACAAAAACGCCTATAACTTTTTCATTTTTAAAGATAGAAGGATGAAACTTGGGCACATTATACACTGGTTAGGGATAGTTATCTGTGAGAAATTTCAGAAAGATTGGTGCATGCGTTTTGTGGCAATTATTTTTTTTAATAAATACCCAGGAATGCCTATAACTTTGTCATTTTTAAAGTTACACATATGAAACTTTGCCACATTGTAGGTGGTACCTTGGGACCTATGTGTGTGAAATTTCAGAAACGTAGGTGCTTGTCTTGTGTGGCAATTAATTTTTAGAAAAATGGGTAGTAGTGGGGTAAATACATTTACGCCTCCCATTTTTTATTTTTGAAGATAGGTCCAGGCATGTGGTGGCAAGGTGTCTGCACACACCACTTTGAAGACTGTAGAAAATTTCTCCTGTAACGATCGTAGCGAGAGACAGTGATCCTAGACTCAGCTGTTCTGCTTGAGTAAAAAGTGAAAGTATCACAGCAGACACGAGCCAAGTGCTACTTTGTTTCTCCTTTTGTAATGGATACTAGCTCAGTTGCAGCCAAGCGTGCAAGGATCAAAGAGATGAGAGAAAGTGTTTCCTTCTTCTTCCCGGGAGGCGGGAGGGTGCAATTGACAGCCCCAGCCTCTGTGGAAAAACGTTTATAACTTTTAATCTAAAAAATTCGTAGCCACCAAATGCCTGGACCCAGCTTTCTGAAATTTTACACACATAGCAAGTGAAGTGTTCCCTGTAATGTGCCCATGTTTCCTGTTTGTATCTTTAAAAATAAAAAAATGGGAGGCATAACTGTATTTCTCAATGGGAAAGTGCTTTCCAATGATTTCCTATGGGCAAGTGCTTTCCAATGATTTCCTATGGGCAAGTACTGTCCAATGATTCCCTATGGGAAAGTACTGTCCAATGATTCCCTATGGGCAAGTGCTGTCCAATGAATCCCTCATTGTTTCAAAAATTAATTGCCATACAAGGCAAGCACCTACGTTTTTGAAATTTCACACACATAGGTCCCAAGGTACCACCTACAATGTGGCAAAGTTTCATGTATGCAACTTTAAAAATGACAAAGTTATAGGCATTCCTGGGTATTTATTAAAAAATTAATTGCCACAAAACGCATGCACCAATCTTTCTGAAATTTCTCACAGATAACTATCCCTAACCAGTCTACAATGTGCCCAAGTTTCCTGTTTGTATCTTCAAAAATAAAAAAGTGGGAGGCATAACTGTATTTCTCAATGGGAAAGTGCTTTCCAATGATTTCCTATGGGCAAGTGCTTTCCAATGATTCCCTATGGGCAAGTACTGTCCAATGAATCCCTATGGGCAAGTGCTGTCCAATGAATCCCTCATTGTTTCAAAAATTAATTGCCACACAATACAAGCACCTACGTTTCTGAAATTTCACACACATAGGTCCCAAGGTACCACCTACAATGTGGCAAAGTTTCATGTGTGTAACTTTAAAAATGACAAAGTTATAGGTGTTTCTTTCCTCATTGTTTCAAAAATTAATTGCCACACAAGGCAAGCTCCAATGTTTCTGAAATTTCACACACATATCAAGGCAAGTGGTACCTGTAATGTGCCCAAGTTTCCTGTTTGTATCTTTAAAAATAAAAAATGGGAGGCGTAAATGTATTTACCCCACTACTACCCATTTTTCTAAAAATTAATTGCCACACAAGACAAGCACCTACGTTTCTGAAATTTCACACACATAGGTCCCAAGGTATCACCTACAATGTGGCAAAGTTTCATATGTGTAACTTTAAAAATGACAAAGTTATAGACATTCCTGGGTATTTATTAAAAAATTAATTGCCACAAAACGCATGCACCAATCTTTCTCAAATTTCTCACAGATAACTGTCCCTAACCATTGTATAATGTGCCCAAGTTTCATCCTTCTATCTTTAAAAATGAAAAAGTTATAGGTGTTTTTGTAAAACAATACTTGGCTATGGGAAAAAGCATTCAAAATGGCGTCCGATCCGGATCGGACATCCGGTCCGATCCGATCCGACCATCCTCCGATCCGATCCGACCCCCCAGGTCCGATTCCGATCCGCTATCCAATCCGATCCGGGGGGTCAGTGCACATCCCTAGTTATAGGTTTATTTATATGGAAGTCCGATAATCTGATATAATCAGGCTGAAAATTTCTGGATCGGATATTTATCGGAGGTTTTCCTATCGTATCATTATCATTAATTGGATGTCCGATAACGACCTTATTGTATCGTTATCGGACATTTTAACGATATGATACACATCCCTAGTTACCATTACCTTATCTCTGGCATGCTAGTTTTTGATGATCAGGTATTGTTTTGAATGGAGAAGCATTCAGTTGTGTTAGTCTCCATATACAGTTTGAAGCAATATGATCCAGCCTAGGTTTACTATGGCAGTGAGGACAAAGAGCATAATCAGACAAGCATTTTTATCGCACGCTTATTACTGGCCACTCATGATGTCGTCCGTCTCCCGCACATCTCCTGCGCCTTCTGGTCTTCTTTCCGTGACAAAATAAGACCCTGGAAAATCCAATTTCAGGGAGGGGAAGCAAAGCTTGCCGCTCATTCATGCTGTGTGCAGGAAAAGCAGTGCAAGAAAAACTAGGGACGTGTATCGTATCGTTAAAATGTACAATAATGATACGATAAGGTCGTTATCATGCATGTGTTTAACGATGATGATACAATACAAAAACCTACGATAATAATCGGAGACAATAATTTTTGGGCGATTTTATCGTTTTATTGGACTGCCATATAAATATACCTAGAACTTCTGTATTTTAAAAGTTAGAGGCTTGAAACTTGGTCACAGTGCTTATGGTGTATGCCTATGTATGTGTATGAAATTTGAGATCGATCCCTCCAACCTTCGATTTTATATGATTTTTTAAATGATCATTTCCGTTCTGACAGGTCTGAATGAACACACGTGGTGAGCTGTCATTCTGATCTGTCAGAACTGAAACGATCTTTAATAAATTCATATAACATTGAGGGTTGGAAGGATTGATCTCAAATTTGGCACATATGTGTAGCCTCAAACTTTTAAAATACGGAAGTTATAGGCATTTTTTCCTTCAAAAATAGGGCTGCAAAAAATATCATTTTTTCACGATAATTATCATGAAGATGATACGGTTCACCTACGATATGAATGAAGGAGATATTTTTTTTGGTCCAAAATGGCAATAACGATAAACGATTATTATTTTTTGCCGTGCACACCCCTAATAAAAACATCCACTGAATGGGCCACATGGTCTTTGCTGCTTCCTCTTTCTTCCCCATGTGAAGAAAGAGGAAGCTGTTCATCGTTATTGTAGGACAGCAGCAGGAGGCCAAAGCAACGGTAAGGAAACACAATTTTCCCCCACCCGCCCCGGACTGATGATGCTCTAAGACAGATAACTTGATAGTAAAATTCATGTGTTTGATTTCATTTTCCTACTATGGTTTGTTATAGTCATTTTCTTGAAGAGCAAGGAGGTGCACTATGCTTTTCTAGATGCCCTTCCCCATAGCTGCTTGTACATGTTTAAAATGTACAACACTGTGGCCCCATGACTTCATGTGAAAGTGTAGTTAGTGCGTATGGGTGGGTGGGTGGGTGTGCTGGGAGGGCTGATGCTGCACTGTCTTACAAAAGGCTGTAGTTTAGCTATCTTTGCTTTTAAAAGCTAATGCCTGAGTTATGCTGTTCCATCTTCCTTGCCCAAGACAAACCTCACCTGCCTAGAGAGAACATGGGCCTTTTGAAAAGAAACCACCTGCATTTCTCCTGTTCCAAAGCCAGGGCACCTGCTATGGGGAGATGAGCCCCACCCAACATACCGGTTGCTGTAAAACTCACCTTGGCTGCTGAATTCTCATTCACAAAGTATGCTCTGTGCTAGCTGCAAAAATGCCAAATAAATATTAGCTGATAAAATCTACAGGGCGCAAGAACTGGAAAACAAGGTTAGCAGCAGTGTTCAAGCTGTGATGCTTCCTCCTAGAAATGTCGATAAAGTTGTCCTAGGTTGTTGGGTTTTGTTTTTGTTTTAGCTTTTTTTCTTTCTCTTGCAGCCCAGGAATAGATTTCTTGCTCTGCCCTCTCCAACTTTACTATTTTGCCATTTCATTTTCACAAGTGGGACCGGAAACAAAAAGTTGCAATGTAGAGACTGGAAAACTAGCCTTACCCCCTTTTCTCGGCATTCTGTTACATCTAGCTCAATGTTCCACTTTTTTTCTTCTTTGCAACAGTCAGTGGCTACTGAGCATGTTCTGTCTCATTGGGTACCCACCCCATTTCCCCCCCACCCCAAAGTGTTTATTTTTTCCCTACCTCAGCCTTCTAATCACTCTCTTGTCCTTCATAAGCAGCCAGACTTTGAGCTCCATCACACCAGCAGTTCAACACACTCTCACTACAGCTGGCAACTGGTTTTGCAACACGGGACTCATATGATGCTGTCCCTGTCATGCACCCATCTCGCCTCTTTTCCTGTTTTGCATATTATTTGGGTGCAGGGAAAGTCTGGGTTATTTTCCCCAAGCAGATGTAATGTGCCCTTAAGCCTCCATGTAGTGCTGTCCTCTTGCTTTTTCCTTTGTTGGGTGTATGTGCTTTGAATGCTGACCAAAGGGGAGGGTGGGGCGGTTCTCCTCCCCCAGCACTCCGTGTAAAATGAAGGGACATGTGCTAAGTCAATTGAACAGACTTTTTACTGCTCCAACCCAACCCTCATTGCCTGCAGAAACAGAGCCCAGCTGAGGAAACATTAAATCAGTAAATCGCTAGACAACAAAGCCAGAGTGAGGGGGGAAGGAGCCCATGCCCATCAGAGTACCACAACCAATGAACTGGAGGCAGAAGGAGAAGGGCAGGGTGGAGTGGAGTGGAGTGGAGTGGAAGACCAAACAAGCAAAAGGGAGGTTTCACAGTGCAGTGGAATACCACAAAACCCACGTGAAAGGGACCATTAGCTTAAGTCATGGTTGACTACTGGTTGTATACTTCACTACTTAAACCACCATTGACTATTGTGTTGTCCGAAAGCTTTGCCTAGGCTGTCAATGTGTGTTGTTATTTATGAACGGGCATGGCTAAAAGAAAGTGAGAGGCGATCAGGTCACCTAGCTTCTTGCCAAAGGATTCTTCAGAGGGACCCTCCTTGAAGTTAAAGAGACTCAGGGAAAAGACCTTCCCTTTTGTTGAAAGGACAATTGTCTCACTTATTTAGCATAGTTTTTGCCTAAAGTTCCTAGTGTCTGGACTCTCTACAGGTGAGAAGAGATGTTTATTTGCTGAATAAAGCTTTGCAGATTACTTGGCAGCCTTCTTTGCTGTCTCTCCCTGCAGTGCGAGGACTTGAAAACATGACACACAGTTTCTGCTTTGCTTCAACTCTTAATATGCTGAGGTTAACTTGGAGCAAGATTGAAGACCTGGCAGAAAAAGTCCCAGCAAGGGCAATAAAGGATCCTATGTAGAGCTTCTCTTAGGGTAGACAGTCAGGGAGTTCAGGTGGAAATTCATGGTTTGGTTCAGTCTCTTCCCAGTCTCACAGGTGCTTTCTGTTCTTCTATTGCTTCTGCATGTTCTTGATGTCAAGAACATGCAAAAGCCACATCATCCACAACACTTTGCACAGTTATACTGCTTATGATTGATATGTATCAAAATGTATCATATACAACCATTAATTAATTAATTACATAAAATGCTACTCAAAGCAGATGATAATGACCATGACAATGACGATGATAGGGATCCAACCTGACTAGTTACAAATGCCCACCATTTACAATACTACACCTGTTTGCACCTGTTCAGTAACATTTTGTGTTTTTGCTGTTGTTGCTGCTTTAGAAAGTTCAGTACTCAGAAATAAAGAGTCAGGTTCCATAAGTAGCAAGAATTACTAATGCACAGAAGAGTTTTTGTGTGTGTGTGTGGATGATATATGCACATAGAGATGTTTGCAATAGCTGGCTTAAATGCTCCCTTGTTCTGTGTCAATGTTGGTTAATTTTCACTCACTGGCGTGCAGGTTAAAAATAAAAATCAAGCTTGGCTTACCCACAAGTGATTGTGTATTGTATGGAGAATATACCTCTCGTGATCCTCCAAATCAAGGTTATTGTTGCTTCCGAGGAAACAAACAGCTGTTTACTGCTGGAATGCTTTGCCTAGGCTGTCCGTGTGTTTTGCTATTTATGAGAGAGCCTGTTCCTTTGTTTTTATATGGCTCTTGGAACACCATTTGTTTCCTCTAAATTTTGTACAACAGCTCTTTATATAGCTCTGGCACTGGGCCCATTGGACAATTACACCAGCCAGCTTGGAAAGGCCAGGTTTCTATGTCCATATATAGGAGGGATTACACTCCTTTCCTTTGTGCCAGTCATTGAGGCATCAGAATACAGATATGTTTGCAAAGGACAAATACTGTTGGGTCCCATACTCTCAATGCAAAAGCTTTGGAGGTTGGGAGAAATATCCCAGGCCCATCGAATATACAATTTATACTGGCAGAGTCCATTTCATGGCCGCCTCCTCCTCCTCCTCCTTCATCTTCTCATTTTGTGTTATTGCTAGAAATGGGAGAATTGATAGGGCTTCAGCTCATTGTCATACTGCTTTTAGAGCAATACGACAATGGCACCCATGACCTAGGGAGGTCGTGGGCTCTCCCACACTAGAGGCATTCAAGAGGCAGCTGGACAGCCATCTGTCAGGGATGCTTTAAGGTGGATTCCTACACTGAGCAGGGGGTTGGACTCGATGGCTTTACAGGCCCCTTCCAACTCTACTATTCTATGATTCTATGATTTGAGTGCTCTGAGTTCCAACCTTGAAGCTCAGACCACCTCATCCCCATTCCCAAATGTAAGCATGGGGAAAGTGCAGATTTAGGTGTACATGTTTTAAAGTGTGCACTGAAATGCATACGTTCCCCCATTGACTAAAGCATGAAAATGCTTCTGTTTTCTCTCCAAAATGATTTTTTTTCTGTTGAATGCACTTTGCAAACATGGTCACAAGCTTCGGAATACATGAGTAGTGTCTGGAAAATGCACCCTCATTCAGGGGTGCAGACAGGGAAGTCCGGATGTTAAATGAACTGAAACAAAATTCTCATACATCCGCAGAAACTGCTGCCGCTTCCCGGTCAGCAAAACGTCCCCAAATTCCCTCGTGAAGCTCATCCTGACTCAAGTCTATATTAGATTGTGAGCTTTGTTTTATTTTGTTTTTCTTTGTTGCATGGAAATTTGTGAGTAATCTGCAAAGCTTTATTCAGCAAATAAACATCTCTTCTCACCTGTAGAGAGTCCAGACACTAGGAACTTTAGGCAAAAACTATGCTAAATAAGTGAGACAATTGTCCTTTCAACAAAAGGGAAGGTCTTTTCCCTGAGTCTCTGTAACTTCAAGGAGGGTCCCCCTGAAGAAGCCTTTGGCAAGAAGCTAGGCGACCTGATCGCCTCTCACCTTCTTTTAGCCATGGCCGTTCATGAATAACAACACACATTGACAGCCTAGGCAAAGCGTTTGGTTGACTATTTCCCCAAAATAATCAATGGAGAAACACAATGCGCTGCATAGTTGACTAGTTGCACAACCGTTGGTTAGCGTGTTGTCTGTCGGGCTCAGTCGACTATTTTGCAGGGTTGAGTGGACTGTCTCAGCTGGCTACAGAGTCCCCTGGCAAGAGTGTCCAAAGTGGTGGCTGCCACTCTAGTCCAGCCAGCAGAACTCACAATGGCTGCTGGGATAGCACCGGGAGGACTGAGAGTGGAGGGAGGGTGGGGAAAAGAGTGGGAGCTGTGTCAGTCAAATGCCAGGTTTACTATCAGTCCACTCAACGTCAGCCCCAACCACTCCACAGTTGTTTAGGAACATGTTGTGTGGGTAGTGCCACCTCTATAATCAACCCTGGAGTTGACTATTAACCCACCATTGACTATTGTGTTGTTCGAATGCATACACATACACACACACATTTATTTATTTATTTATCTATTTACCACCAAAGTTCTCTGTGTGGCTCACAACAGTTTACTAGTTCACACCCCACATAATGTTACCGTCCCATTTGAACTAGCCATATGTGTGATGGCCAGCACTTTTAAAAGTGATGATCAGTGCTCTTTGTTTGTGGAGTCAGCTTCCCAGTCCAAATTGTCCCCTCAAACTTCAGATCAACAACACCAATGTGTGAAGTTACAGCTCATATAATGTGCTTATTATCTCTTTCCCTTTTATGCAGTTCCTTTTCCCCCTGCTTCAGAAGTTCAGTAGCTTTCCAGCCTATGTTTGCTCGGTAACTGTTATATGTAAAAATTTTAGAGCACCCAGAAATGTTCTTTAAAGGATGAATTAAAGTGTGTATTCTATGTAGGCAGGAAGCAGGATGTCAGCACTCCGCTAATTGCAAGCATAGCACATTATAAAATATGCTAATAAGAAATTTATCTCCACTGTGACACAAAGTGCAACTGAAAAATTAAGGGTGAAAACATAAAATTGGGGGAGAGGCTGGAAACATATGATGGAGGAGGGCCTGACCGCATCGGACATAATTGCTGCTACTGCCTTTGGGTGCAATCCTGCTCTTATGGAAGTCGGTAGCAAAATTCTAAAGGCACAAGGCTGTCGTGCCTTAGTCTGCAATTTGAGACAAAGGGAAACATTAGAAAACATTATATTTAACTGGTTGAGAACACAAAATGAAATACAGCACCAACTTTAAGGCATTAAGAACATAAGAACATAAGGAGAGCCCTGCTTGATCAGACCGAGGGCCCATCTAGTCCAGCACTCTGTTCACACAGTGGCCAACCAGCTGTCGACCAGGGACCAACAAAGCAGGACATGGTGCAACTGCACCCTCCCGCCCATGTTCCCCAGCAATTGGTGCACAAAGGCTTACTGCCTCTGATACTGGAGGTACCATAGTTTTGGGAGATACCTCAAATATTCAGATGCAGGAGTCCACGATCTAAACTGGCAATTAGCAATACTTTTTGGAGAAAACAATATGTGCTTGAAACACTATACCTTTCTTTTTTTTTGCCTCTCCCTTCCCAGTAACACAGGATTTAGGCTGTAGACATGGTATGTGCAACTTGTGGCCTACAACGCCCAGTCCTAGCCAACATAGCCGATGGGGAAGGATGATGGGAGTTAGGGTAAAAATATACATCCATCTCATGTCAATCCGCAAATCACTCAAAAATGCCCCATTTGCAACCCGCAACGTGAGCACGAGAATGGAAGTGCATGTTCCCTTGAAAATGTTTGCAAGTCCCCAAACTTCACAAAATGCACACTTTTCAAAGGACACACATGAAGAAATGCAAGGGAGCAACAGCAGGTCTTGTCTTCATGCCTGCATGGAGGCTCCCTGGAAGCATGACACAAGGGTGAGGACAGGAATAATAATAATAATAATAATAATAATAATAATAATAATAATTTATTTCTTACCCGCCTCTCCGTCTGGATCATCAGGAAGCATTTCCCGTCCTCTGCTTTGACTTCAGACATCTCCACATAGGCAGATCTCATAGGCAACATTGGGTAATCATAATTAAGCCAAATCCGATTGAGGATACTCTGTCAATGTGAAGATTTGAGGCCTCCTGAGGCAAGATATTAAAGTCAGGCCTTAAAGACCAGGAGGGTTCCCCCCACCCCATTGGGAGTGGGTACCCCTGAGAGGAGTAGTTTTGTTTCTTCAGTGACGATTTGTTCCCTGGTTGAGTTTTATTTCTTCAGAGTTGGGAGAAAGTCAGAAAAAGACCAGAGCATGAAGAAGGAGCAGAAAGATGCAGCTGAAGAAGTCTAGGTGCAGCTTAGGGTAAAATAAATTGTGTCTTTGCAACTTTTATTTCCTTTTAATGCCTTTGTATCACTCAACTCTATTGACTAAAATACCTTTGGTTGTAAGTTGCTTGTTTACTTTACTAGTAAACACTTGTATTAAACCTAAAGTGTCTGGAGTGTCATTCACCCCACATCTTCAGCCTAAACCATATGTTACTGGGAAGGGGGAGGTAAAAAGAAGGAGAGTGGGACTCCTAAGGAGGCAGAGATCCCTAATGAGTTGCTCAGGGGGTCCAGGTCATATGAAGGAACCTTGACACAAGTAAAAACAAAATTTAAAAAATCTCCAACGAAGGGTAAAAAAATAATAATAATAAGGTACCCACAGGGTACCCCATCTCTAATATTATTTAAAAAGTGGCAAAGCGACAACCTTGTTTGTAGTCGAAAACTGAGCTGATGTGATGAAGGGGGGGGGGGTTCAGCTCAGTCCCATCTTTTCCCCATTCCCTAACATTCCCCTTATCTAGAGACATATATTTCCCATGGACGGCAGGAGTATTTGCACTTGGTTCCACCAATAAAGTATTTTGAGTCAAATTGAAGTGCTGGTGAGGTGCCTGCTGAGAAGAGAGGTCATCGCAGGCCAGGAAAGTAACGCAGCTAAAAGGGAAATTAAACCAACTCCGTGAATGAATTATAGGTTAACTGGTATTCTGTTCAGCAGAGCACTTGTCGGTGTTATTTATATCAGTTTCTGCAGGGAAAAAATGTAATAAAACGAACACTCTAAGAATAAAAAAGAACATTACCTACCCCTCAGGCAATCAAATTTCCATGACTCCCCCCCTTTTTTTCCAGTAGGGTCCTTCAGTGCTCCACTTTGTAATAAAGTTAAACAATTCTTTGATAGAATTTATCAATTTTGATCCTTTTTATTCATTGTGCCTGAACATTTTGTAAACTCAGATTTGTGAAATCGCATACCAGACTAAAGGCATGTGGCACACCCATAAACCATTTTCTTTTCTTTTTTTCCTGGCATAAATCACCAGACGACCATGTGGAAATGAGTGGAAATTGTGCAAGAGAGTTCCCAATAGATGTTATCCATAGGCACCTGATCAGTTGCATACATTGATAGCCCCAGAGTGAATATGAAGAATATTCTTTCTTTTCAGTTTTCTTATTAGATAATTAGAGGATGTTGAAATGTGTCTGTGGCCAGCTTAAGAGTTGTTGACAGAGATGCTTGAGGAATCCAGTCTTTGCAAATTCCTCAATGAAATAACCTGATTGGCCTTGGACTGAAACGTGAAAGCTACATGAACCAAAAATAGACAGATCCTCCCACAACTGTTATCTGTTCAGTACTACTTGCTGTCCTGATGCTGGATCAGACCGAGGGTCCATCTAGTCCAGTACATTGTTCACACAGTGGCCAACCAGCTGACGACCAAAGATCAACAAAGCAGGACATGATGCAACAGCACCCTCCCACTCATGTTCCCCAACAACTGTTGCACACAGGCCTACTGCCTCAATAAACTTCTACCTACAGCTGTCTCTAGAGTGCTTTCTTCTATTCTATTTCGGCTTCCCATAAAGACAGTTAAAGAATTCAGGGGGGCAAGTTAGTGCACTTCAGATGTTTTGGATTATCATTCCAATAAGGCCACAGCCATCATGGCTGAATGGCCAAGGATGGTAATAGCTGGACTCCAAAACATACGGAGCAGTATAGATTATATGATGGCCTCATCCCAGTCATCATCTATACTCCCATATACAATTGCATGGAGGAATTTGGTCATGTGAATCAACACTTTCATGTAAGGGGCTATCAAGAGCTAATCATGGATTGGGGGCAAACATTGCAATAGCTGAACAGGGTATCAATATGATGGCAATCCTTTACCTCCGGTGGACTGTACCCAGATCCCTTGGCTCGAATATCACTTTAAATAAATGTTACCCTTAAAGATTTTTATTTTTTCCCCATTTTACTAGTATTTTGGAAATCTCTGGGAGTTCATCAATTCCCTTGTTACAGAGAACATTATAGCCTGGCCATTATTTTCGAAAAGGCAAATAATTAGCTTGAGGAAAAGCTGTTTATGTGTGTATGTGTGGACAGAAAGATTTAAGTGCCACTTTATTATTCTTTTGCCCATTCAGGGAGACCTATACATTAACAAAAGCAGCAGCCTACATGCCATAGAAATAAAGTTGGTTATACTTAGCATTTGAAAATGTACTTTCAAAACTAGGTCTTGAGTTGAAAGAATATATGTTCACAGGAAAGTTTATGGGAACTCCCCCCCCCCCCAGCTTCCTAATGAGTAAAAATATTCTTCTTCCAAAATAATCTCATTAGGGAAAGAAAATAGGGATTGGAGAAAGGTCTGTATTTGTTCTGTAAAGTTGTCTTCGGGAAATAGATGCTACAGGTATCCCACCATGTATGAAAGATCCATGTGTGAATTGATAGTAAAATGGCATTTCTGTCTTCTTATATTTTTGGTCTCCTCGAAAATGTGTACTTCTAATTTTAGCCTTCCCAATCCTATTTTACAAGATGTCATAATGGAACTTATTTTTAGCAACCACATTTTAATCTACTAACCCAGCTTGAATTGGGGAAGGGCTGCTCTAAACAAAAAGAGAGGAGTAGGTGGCCCTAAGTTGTTCGTCATGAGTTTTCCACAATCCCACAGTCACCTCTGCATATCATATTCTCCATCCTGTCCTCATGGTTTATCTGCTTTGGGAGAATGAGAATTTCACTTGCACTTCTTGCCTCCTTAGGGAGGATGTGGTGTAAAGGCTTAACTCCCAATTTCCCTGCTTTTTGGTGCTTGGTTGGAAACTGTAGAGCCTTAACGTTGTTTTTGTAACCCATAGATTTTTTGTTTATTGAATTCCATGGCTTTGTGTAATGGAAATGGACTTTCCCACCCTCTCTTTCCCAAGGTAGCTCCTCCGCCTGCCCTCTGAAAATGCTTCAAAGAGAATCAGGAGACCTTGCTGAATGGGGTGAGCTGGGAGGGGGTGGGATCTCTCAAATTCAGGTGGAGGAAGCTTCTGCAAGCAGAATCCTTCCTCTTCCAGAAGGCACCTTTTTGTGGAAGGCTTATCCCGGATCCAACACCAAATCTTGGGCTGTCCCTTATATTGTGGTCCCAACATGCTCTGTACACTACCCAACATTGCTAATGTCTGAAAAGAGTGCTAATGATCCAGTTTAAAAACAGCAACAACAGCTGTGTAGTTATTTGCTGTGAGCTCCTGGTTTGGCTAGAAAACAAGCCAAGCTACTCCCTCCGAGCTACCCAAGCCAATTTGTCCATTACTTTTCCCAAAGGCAGGCAAGTCTGTCCCAAAATGTGTGCTCTCTGTAGCTAAGGAGCCAAATAGGCCTCTGCACAAGCCCCAATTCAAAAGTGCTTTCCTTATACCTGACCCAGAACACTGTTCAGGTTCCTTTCTTTTCAAGAGGTGTTATTCACTGGAATGCACATGCAAGGCCCCGTCATCACAGCCAGCCCCATGGGTCGGTATCCTTGGACACCTGCCAAGTTTCATGCCCCAGCAGGGGGCTCACCAGTAGCTGGCAGAATCCCCTGGCATTCCTCGCAGGACACTGCCCGCACATCCTCTCCCCTGAGAGAAGTTTACTAAGACAACAGTATGGCATAGGCTGACCAGACCCCCCGGGGTTTCCCGGTCCTAAATGGGAAAAATGGGCCAAACCGGGCTGACTGGGCCCCAGGGGGCAACCTCCGGGAAACAGTCAGCTCCTCCCGCGAGGAGGGGGGGCGGCGCTGCGCGGGGGGAGCGGCCTGGGCGGGCGGCGGCGCGAGGCACTTACCTGCTCGGGCGTCCGCTGCCCTCCGGTACTCGGAATCTACTGAGAAACAGGCTTCGCGGCCTGTCCCTCAGTAGCGTGCCGGGTGATTACGTCATCACCCTGTGCAGTACTGAGAGACAGGCCAGGAAGCCTGTTTCTCAGTAGATTCTGAGCACCGGAGGGAAGCGGACGCCCCAGCCGGTAAGGAGCGCGGGGCGGGCGGCGCGGGGCGTGCGTGCGGGCAGCGCGGGGCGGGGGGGCGGCGCGGGGGGGCGGGGGGCGGCGCGGGGGGGTGTTTTGGGGGGGTGGCGGGGGAGGTCCGGGATTTTGATCCTCAAAATCTGATCACCCTAGTATGGCATTTAATAGGGATAAATGCCAAGTTCTAAACATAGGGGGGAAAAACCAAATACACAGTTACAAGATGGGGGCTATGTGGCTCATCAATAGTACAAGTGAGAAGGATCTTGGAATGGTTGTAGATCACAAGCAGAATATGAGCCAACAGTGTGATGTGGCTGCAAAAAAAAACAAATGCTATTTTGGGCTGCATTAATAGAAGTTTAGCTTCCAAAATGTGTGATGTACTGATTCCCCTCTATTTGGCACTGGTTAGGCCCTATCTTGAGTATTGTGTCCAGTTCTGGGCACCACACTTCAAGAAGGATGCAGATAAGCTGGAGCGTGTTCAGAGGAGCGTGTTCAGAGTTTATTTTTAAAAGTTTTTAAATATAACGATAATTTTACGAGCATAGTAAGTTATTTATAAAACAACAACTTTAGGAACAGAAAGGCTGCATTATGTTCCTAAAGCAGCCCTCCCCAACCTGGTGCCCTCCAAATGTTTTGGACTACAGCATTCCTGACCATTAGCCATCCTGCCAGGGATTGATGGGAGTGATTGATGAAAAAAGGGAAGTCTTGTTTACCACTCTCCAGTTCTCCCATATTTTCATTGCATTTTTCCCTTAATACCATAATATAGAGCAAGAGGAGTACAACAGCAGTGTGTGTAGTGAAGAAGGGACACCAAAGCTTTACCTGGGAGTAAATCCAATAGAACTCAATGGGAGCTACTTTCACCTACATATGATTGCAGGGTAAATGTAGGACCCAAAAATTACTAATGAAACCTGCTTGAGTGGGATAACCACAGGCTGGGAAGCATGAATTGCCCTAGGAATTACAACCTAGTAAAGGCAAATTAAGACTGTGATTTCAAGCAGACTTACAAGAGAGTAAGCATCATTTAATACATTGGGCTAACCAGGCAACAAGGAATCATGGATCCATTGGAAACAAAGAAGGTTTAAAATAATAATAATAGGAGGGGGATATTGGGACAAAGATAGCAGGGAGGAAGCTTAAACCCTTCTGTCACAAAAAGCCATGACCTCTAAATACACAGAGCTTGCAGAGAGAACTTACAACAAAATCCACACACCCTTTCAAGCTAGTGCCTGAGAGTGAGACTCATTGCACTAAATAGAACTTAATAGGCTGACCAGATAAAATCCAGGTCAGGGCTCATGTAACTTTAACAGTTGTAGAGAAAAGGGAATTTCAGCCAGTGTCATTTGAATGCAATTAGTTCCTGGTGAAATTCCCTCTTCATCACAACTGTTAAAGTTGCAGGCACTATACTAGAGTGACCATATACAAAAGAAGGCAGGGCCCCTGCAACTTTAACAGTTGTGATGAAGTGGGAATTTCACCAGGAACTAATTGCATACAAACGACACTGGCTGAAATTCCCTTTTCTCTACAACGGTTAAAGTTACATGAGCCCTGACCTGGATTTTATCTGGTCACCCTAACTTAGTAGACATGCCTAGGATTGAAGTGAAAATGCAGCAGCTGCAATGATCAAATGAACAATAAAAGAACACACCCACAAAGCAAGCGTTAATTATAAGATGGACAGTTGTGCTGATCAGGAAATGCTTTTGCTTCAGCCGCCCCCCCCCCCATTGCATTTTTTAAAAAGGCTGCAACCCTCTACACACTTATCTTGGAGTAAAACCTACTGCATCCAATGGAACTTACTCCTGGGTACACACTGGTGTGTTCAGATGACACTTTAGACAACGGAAGGGTTAATAACACACTCACCATGCACTATTTTGCCAGTGCACGCCACATGACATGTTACCCATCCCCTGTCATGAAGCCCTCCCTCCCCCTCCCTCAGTCCTCCACCCATATCCCATCATGCACCGCAAGTTCTGCCGGCTGTAAAGGAGGAGCTGGGTTTTTTTGGCTGCTCCTGCCGGCGAACTCTATGACCGAGTGGAATACTACACTTTAAGCAACGGATTTGGGGATAAACAACTGAGCAGCCCATTGTTTTTCTCAATTGTTTAATTGACCGAAATAGCATACTGTCAGCTGTGTGTGCTTTGTGTGTTGCCTGCCACACGACACAATAAACAACACAACTGATGGTTCCCTCTTCCCTCCTCCGTTGATTATCATGTCGTCTGAACTGAGCCACTGATTACGTCTTTGCTAGAGGTGGTGGCCATTTTATCTCTAGCTGATGCAGGAGGGAGGGGAAGGAGAGAGAGAATGAAACATGGCCGCCGTGTATCTGTTATTACAGAGTGAAAAACATTAATTAAAAATCAATGGAAGGGAAAAGGAAAAGGTTTCCGCCAACTACAGAAGACCCCACCACTGGATTACTTAATAAGTGTTTAATCCCTCCAAAAATCATGAGCACATAAAATCACCAATGGGATTTAGGTAGGCTGACCATATGAAAAGGAGGACAGGGCTCCTGTAACTTTAACAGTTGTAGAGAAAAGGGAATTTCAGCCGGTGCCATTTGTATGCAATTAGTTCCTAGTGAAATTCCCTCTTCATCACAACAGTTAAGGGTGCAGGCACTATACTAAAGTGACAATATACAAAAGAAGGCAGGACCCCTGCAACTTTAACTGTGGTGATGAAGAGGGAATTTCACCAGGAACTAATTGTATACAAATGACACTGGCTGAAATTCCCTTTTCTCTACAACTGTTAAAGTTACAGGAGCCCTGTCCTCCTTTTCATATGGTCAGCCTAATTTATCAGTTCATTTTCAGGGAGACAGACTGTTTTTCCCCTTTTCTACTTTAAACTGCCCTCCTTCCTTCAATCTTTCACCAATGTTCTTGAAATTTTCAGGTTATGTAAAACCAACATTTCTTTCTGGCACATGTAAATTTCAGGAAGATTGGTGAAACATTTTTGATTTTATGAATCTTAGAATGACCGTCCCCCCAATTACCCCTTTAACTTGGTGGAATGTGTTTTTCACTGAATGACATTAACAAGAGACTCACGACTGCGAGTCTCTTAATATGTTATAGAGCTGTCTTTTGGAGGCTGGCATTTTTTTTCTTCTTTTTTTTTTTTTTTAATGGCTAAAAATAATTACCTACACAAAGCTGAGAATACTCTTCCGACACTTTTGGGGGAAATGATGGATGTTCTGCTTCGGCATTTCTGTGTACACTACATTTAATGCTTTAAAAAGGCATTTAACTGTTATGAGGCATAAAATCAATCTTGATTATTATGAGGAATAAAATAGCTGCATTTTACAGAGACAGTAAAACTTTTTTTTAAAAAAAGATTTTTTTTATTAAAAAAGAAAAAGAAATAAATAAGTGAAGATGCAGGAATAATAAATGGCATTGCAGGACCCTTTAATTGCTTTTGAAGTCTTCGACAAGATTTTTATTCAAAGATCATGCCTGCAATTTACCCACGTCAGCTCCTTTGTGATAACTCAAGTGATGCCAAAAACATTGTTGCTCATGAAATCTCAGCTATACTTTCAATTATTGATCAACCCTACTCAGTGTAGGAATGCCAGTTTTGCTTTCTTCCAGGTTTGATTCATTGTCTCCCCAAACCCCCCAAAAAGCTCAAGTTCTTTCTCTGCTGAATATGAAGAATTTTATGAAAAAAACAAACTGAAACAAGATCCTTCACCATCTGCAACAGCCGAATGCAATAGGTACAGCTATTCCAAATATGGAGAGAATAATGTTGTACCTGCCTGCCATGAAGCTGTTAAAGATGAAGAGCCTGGCATAAAAGAAAGAGATAGAAAACCTAAGAGCTCCATCGGACGAGCGTTTCATTGCATGCTCGTTACTGGGCAGTCATAGATTTTCACTGGTCCCTTTCACAATGTCTTCTGCCTCCCACGCACCTCCCGCCTCTTTTGGCCTTCTTCACGGAACAAGAAAACACCCCAGTAAGTCCAACTTTTTTGGAAAGATGGACGTTGCCGCTATCTCCTGCTGTGTGAAAGAGAAGCAGCAGGATCAAAACGGCCCACTGAATGGGCCACGTGCAAGTTGCTTACTTCCTCTTTCAAAAAAAGGAGGTAATGAGGGACCAACACGCTGGCGGAGAAGCGATGGTAAGCAAACACATTTTCCCCCTGTGTGATGACGCTCTAAATCAGTACCAATATGGTTGAAAATACAGAGATTCAAATCCAAATGTTTAAGACCAGAAACTGCATGGATGGATCTCTCCATTTTGGTTTCTCTCACATGGGAATGGATGAACCACCCCATGGCTGCCTTGTGCAGCTTACCAATATGGCACCACTTACCCTCCCCTGTGTGGTTCCATGGGTGAGCTGCTGGGCAATCCGTTCATGCCTATAATCTTTCAAACATGGTCACATTCTGGCCAGCATTTGTGTAAGATGTCTTTTACGTAAAACAATGAGCCGCCATTTCTACACAAAATGGCAGCTTGCTGAAGCATGGGGAACCTGCACCCACTCATCAGGCACCCACAGAATACCCTGGGTGAGCCAAACCATGTGGGTAAGTCATGGTGGTCAACAGATGGGAGTCTGTCAAGCCAGGCTGGGTGGAGTCCATCCTCCTCTGGGATTTCTGCAACATCCCGACTCTCACATTGATTTTTTTAAAAACAATCTCGAGTTACTTTTGTCCTCAATATGGAAAACTTTGCAAATTTGGGTAAAGTTTTATCGAACCTGAAATGAAATGAAATACTCACCCTTAGGCTGACCAGATAAAATCCAGGTCAGGGCTCATGTAACTTTAACAGTTGTAGAGAAAAGGGAACTTCAGCCAGTGTCATTTGTATGCAATTAGTCCCTGGTGAAATCCTCTCTTCATCACAACAGTTAAAGTTGCAGGCACTATACTAGATGGACCATATACAAAAGAAGGCAAGGCCCCTGCAACTTTAACAGTTGTGATGAAGAGGGAATTTCACCAGGAACTAACTGCATACAAATGACACTGGCTGCATTTCCCTTTTCTCTACAACTGTTAAAGTTACATGAGCCCTGACCTGGATTTTATCTGGTCACCCTACTCACCCTTCCCTATTCAGATATGAAGCCCTGGGAAAGGCAGAATAACCAAAGGTGTATCCCAGTGTGTATGGATGCTAGAGGATTTTGTCATTCCGCATTTCAAAGTAAACCAATTTGATCCACATGTCCCAGACTACCATTTGCATTCTGCAAATGTTGTACTGTAGGTCTCTGTTCGGCAACATACCCAAATGTGCATAAAATGCATATTTTGGGATCAAATACATTTTAGAGTGCAGTTCTATAGGCTTGACATTCATGGGACAGAGGGCTCTGATCTCAAAGCTCTACAGCCACTTAAGTTATGTGGGAGGAACAATGGTGGCTTTTATGGGATGTGTGATAAATTTGTTTCAGTTTGTTTTGATCAGGGATTACCCAGTTCAATCCTTCTTGATCAGTCATAGACTTGGACACTATACGTGATAGACGTATGAATGTTTCTGAGCTAGATTGATAGATATAAGTATGCCTTGAAGAAAGAGGTTGAAATTGGGCTGGGCAAGTCTGAGTCATATTAAGCTGAAGTACTATATTACAGACACATGCAGACACACACCTCACCTCTGATCAAGAAATAATAGGGTGCATTCCCAACCCTGTAGCCTCCAGAATGAGAAAAAGTTCAGCTTAATTCCTGTGGATAGACCATAACTTACTGAGCTCATGCCTCCAGGAAGGAACACAACTAGTGCACCAGTTAACACTGATCCACCAGGAGCACTGCTGAATCCAGAAACACCCCAAAGCTGCAAACCTGATCCTTCAGAGGGAATGCCAGAACAGGCTGCATTCGTAATTCTAGATTAGCTTTTCTATTGGCCAACTGTACCTCCATCTTCCTAGCTCGTTCTTCAACATGTTACCCAACCATCTGATCCCAGGCAGCCATGCAGGACTTCCACAGCTTCCTTGGCACGATGTGACATGGAAGGATGGATGGATGATAGATGGCTCGATGACAGATAGATCCCACTCACTCCAATCCCTCTTCAGATTGTCTCATATTTGGGTGAGTATTACAAGACCCGAACATTCATGTTTCTGAGCCCAGGGATACATGAGTCTTGGTGACGTGTCTGTATCTAGAATGGCATTGGGTGTGTGTGAGAGAAATTCAAGTCCCAGTGTCATGCTTGTGGGCTTTCCATATACACCTGGTCTGTCACTGTGGGAAAATTAGGCTGACCATATGAAAAGGAAGACAGGACTCATGTAACTTTAACAGTTGTAGAGAAAAGGGAATTTCAGCCAGTGTCATTTGTATGCAATTAGTTCCTGGTGATATTCCCTCTTCATCACAACAGTTAAAGGTGCAGGCACTATACTAGAGTGACCATATACAAAAGAAGGCAGGGCCCCTGCAACTTTAACAGTTGTGATGAAGAGGAAATTTCACCAGGAACTAACTGCATACAAATGACACTGGCTGAAATTCCCTTTGCTCTACAACTGTTAAAGTTACATGAGCCCTGTCCTCCTTTTCATATGGTCGGACTAATTAAGATAAAGACACATGTCAATCTCCCCAAGACTTCAGATTGACATCTGAGGCATTGCTGTCTGTCCCGCCTCCATTGGATGTTTGACAGGCAGCTGGAAAGGACAGGGCATTTTTAGCCGCGGCCCTAACACTTTGGAATGACCTCCCTAATGTGATCCATCAGTTTCCTTCTCATCCCATGTTTAGGTCAGCTCTGAAAACACATTTGCTTAGACAGGCTCATAACTTGCCATTTGAAGATTGTATGAGTCTGATGCTGCTGGCTTGTTGTAGTAACTGTACATTCCAGCATTGCACTTTTGATTATTTAAAATGGTTCAGGATTCAAGCCAGCCAGCCAGTCATGCCCTTTTCCAGGAGATTCCATTCCATTACTGCCACCCACAACCCCAGTTTTCCATCTCCACTCCAACTGTCAGTAAGCATTCTGTCCCATTGAACGTGCTCAATTCTCATTGGCCTGTTTTGGTACCACCCCCTTAGTTCCCCCCAAAAAACTGTTTCTACTTACCTCTTATGCATGGGTGAAGCCATTTTGGCTATGTAAAGATTGGCATTATTTCATGCACATTTGTCAAATGTATGTGTGCTGTTAGATGCATTTTATTTTATTTTATTTGGCCCATCAATCATATTGCAAGCTTGGAAATGTACAAACTTTGAACACAGATTGCATCCAAGCCCATGTTCATATCCCAGAAGGTGTGAACTGGGTATATCCTGATAAACAAATTGAACTGAAATGAATTTCTCATACATCCTTAGCAAGAAGACGGAGCTAGCGTTCTTTCTCCATGTTTAGCCATTTTTATATGTTTGTTTATTTATTTACCCCACCTTCCTACGAAGAAAATCAAGTCCATATTGGAGGAGGAGGTATTCAAGCATGCAGGACCAAAGTGGTACATCCAGGTAAGACTTGAACCACATGACTCTTGTGGCTCGCAGCTCAATATGGTTGGAGTTCCTGAATTGTTTTGCGTAAGAAATGCCAAAATCCAGCTTTAGAGAACATTCAGAAACTCAGTGCAGCCAGATGGCTGTGACATCCCCTATTGTTTCATAAGGCCAGTATACCGACTATATTGCAATTGTTATAAATTTATGAATCTTTCTGTGGGAAAGAAAAACATCCCCCAGAGATGGGGTGCATTGGGGATTGAGTTTGAATCAACTTAACTTCATTACTCTGAAGTCAATTAACTTTGTAAAGCAGTTGAAAGTGTTGTCATTCTGGCAACCTTAAGACAAAGAGAGAGGAAGACCCCCAAGAATTCCATTCAAGGCACCTAAATGCGTTTTGATGTGAATAAATAACACATATGAATATTCATGCTTAATGTGTGTGCCACCTGTGTGTCTGTCTGTGTGTGCGTAAGGCAAATAGTTGAGAGAGCAGCTACAAGAACAAATGAGTGAATTCAGAAAGTTTATGAAGGAAAAGAAACTCCAAGGCTGAAATGGAGTTGAAACCAGGATACTTTTCAATTTTAGTATGGAATTTTAATAATGGTGAGGGGCCTGTCTAGCTCAAATGCAAAAACAGAGTATAGCTGGTTCCGGACGACACAATAATCAACCGTCAGTTGTTTTGCTTATTGTATCATGTGGAGGGTTACACACCACGCACACACAACTGACTGTACACTATTCTGCCCAATTAAGCAATGGAGAGAAACAATGGGCTTGCACATTATTTAGCCCAAAGCCCCGTTGTTTAAAGTGTCATCCAAAACCTAACCTCCCTCTCTCAGTGGACTATTCCGTTTGGGAATAGAGTTATGCCGGCCGGAGCAGCCGAAACTTCCCAGCTGCTCTGCTACAGCCGGCAGAACTTGAGGTGCGTGCTGGGATATGGCTGGAGGACTGAGGGAGGTGGGAGGGAGGAGATGCAGCAGCCAAGATGGACACCAGAACATTCAGCCACTCAACGGACGGGGTAGCAACGTGTTGTGTGGGGAGCACAGCCTCCGTTGCCTAATGTGTCATCCAAAACCAGCCAGTGTGTGCCATGATCAGGCCTGTTCCCCTTAGTGTGGGGAAAGGAGTTTCAAGTTGTCAATTATAATCAGATTCTGAAGCAGAAGAAACAGGACTAGAAACGTATCAGACTACACAGGAAGTGGGGGTGGAGATTCTCCCAGGCTCTTCTTCAGTCAGGGATAAATCTTTACCAGACCTTATCAATGAAAATGCTAACAATTCAGAATCTGTGGGAACTCAGCAATCCTCAGAGGGGGAAGGGACTTCAGAGTTGACTGATCCCAGAGTCCGCCGCAGATTCAAACGGGCAGAGCTAAAAGAAGGCATAAGGCAATCAGCTCGGCTAGCTTCTCGCCAAAGGCTTCTTCAGAAGAACCCTCCCTGAAGTTAAGGGACTCAGGGAAAGACCTTCCCTTTTGTTGAAAGGACAATTGTCTCGCTTAGTTAGCCAAGTTTTAGCCAAGAGGAAAGTTCCTAGTGTTTAAACTCTCTTCGGGTGGCAAGAGATGTTTATTTGCTGAATAAACACAACAAAAACACAACAGTATGGAGGGCTTGAAAACATCTTCCGCTCCTCCCGCCTTGCCTCTTGCAAGACTTAGGATAGTCAGAGGACCCCGAGATGGGAGCCCTCCTTCTAGTGGACATCTGTCCTGTAGGATTGTGCCCAAAAGAAGTCAATTCTAAATTGCCTGCTCCTGCACCACTTTAATTTGAAAGCAGTTCAAAACCATGATCTGTTCAGAACCCCAGCCCTGTGCTTGGCAAAGTCACATGACGGTTGTACAGGGGACAAAATGGAAGCTTGCCTGTTGCAATACCAAACAACCCAAGCATTCACTAACCTGAGTCCTTTGCTTTCAGTAGAATGATGATTTCCCAGCATGAGGCATGAAGTGAAGAGTGCCTCCATTTTACTGGCCGTCCTTTCTGTCGCCCTTTGGTTCTCTCTTTAAAGACTCCTCCAATGCTCCATTTTAATATGTTGTGTCTTTTCCTTAAGTCTCAGCACTGGCTCTCCATCAACTTTTGGTGTTCAGCTTAAACTCCTGACTGGACTTCTGTCACACACTGTTTGCATCCTAACTATACATACCAGGGATAGCTGATTTACGGCCCTGCAAATATTTTGTCCCACCTAGGTGTTTAAAAGGAAGGGGATTAGAGATGAAGCTGGGTACTCTGGGAAGTCTTCTCCAGCTTGGATTTTAATGTGAAAAGGAGAAGAATTCATGGCCCTTGCAAATTGAGCATGTTGGCCTCATGAAACATGTTTCCAGGCTGGATCCCAGTGATCTTTGCTGGCCTATCTATTTGAAACACATAAAGCTTCTTACCCATTCAAGGCCTAACAAACTTTTGCTAACAGTCTTCTTCCACTATTTACCCTTCATTCATGGGCACATTCTGAAGCATTCCCCTTTCGCATGCCAGGTGCCTGGCTAATCAACTTCTAAAAGGCACCTTCCATTGGCTAATGAGTCCTTTAATCAATGTGACTTGTCCCACCTTGGATAATTAGAGGCCCTGGGAGCATTTGCCTGGACATGACAATATACAAATGTATCAAAATTGTTATGAATATTGAGTCAACAGGACTTCATTGCAGTTACCTTGTCTTTTCCAAAATGTGATCAATTCAGTTTTGGCTTCTTTGCAAATGCAAAAAGAAAACATACCATTATGGCTTTCTATTTGTTTTTCTTGATCTTTATTTTGGATTGCTCTGGGAACAAGATTTTTTTTTCATAACTCCTTTTTTGTAGGGCCTTTGCAATCAGCAGGTCTTTCATAACCTGTTTAACATGTTGTATTCCTTAAATCTTGTTGGGAGTAGGACATTTTTAAATGTGTTGAAGTATTGGAAAAGTTTGTGTTATTTAATCTTTGCCACTATCCTTATCTCAAAAGCTGAATTTCTTGCTTCGTTGGGAACTATACAAGTCTGGGGAAAGGTTTTTTTTTTTTTAAAAAAAAACAAATCTGAAATTTTGTGGTAATTTAGTAATAAAGAAATATGTAAAACATTTTTTAAAAAAAGTCTGGAAATGCACATGCAAATGTGCAGAAATTTGGGGAAAGGGGGGAATCCAATTCCATCAATGAGTGGACAATGGAATGAAAGACATCTGACAATCCATGAAACACAGACTGGAAAGATTTTACAAAATCCATCCAACCCTACTTATCTCTTGCCTATGTTTACTCAGACTCTTCTTCCCTCCTTATGTTCCGGCAAATATTGCAAGACATAATGTGATGCAGTGCAAGGTGATGGGATTTGGAATCTAGCAACATCTGAAGAGCTACAGGTTTAGCTTAAAGCTCTTATATCCAGTAACTAAGTCTTCGGAGAGGTAGTTCAACCTTTGAGAATAGGAAAAATGCACAAAAGCCAAGAAAGGGGGCTTGAAAAGGGGGACTGTGTCATATGGGCAACTCCAGATTGGGACCCCAGGTCTGTGAGATTTGGCCAACGGGCCTGAGATTCAACACCCCTGCCTTAAACTAAAACCCATGATTATAAAATAGAAACCACCTTGTATGCTCTGGCTTGAAGGTGGTACATAAATGTATTAAAGAAATGGGGATCAACTCACAAATGAATGACATGTTTTCCTAGTGTTTGTTAACACTGAGAGTTGCTTGCTCTACTGAAACCATGACTGTGTGCTGTTCGGACTTCAGCACTAATGCTGTAGAGGCATAGCGCCATGAATTTCTATTGCATTTGGACCATCCAGCTGTACTTTACTACTGCCTCTGTGGGATGCTTGACTAGACTGACGTTATCCTGCCGAGCAGAAATAGCTGGATACATTTCCTTTTCCAAAGGCTGCATCCTCAACGCTTCCTCATTCAGTACTAGAGACTGAGTATAGTAGCCATCATTCCTTGGCCTGGATACAAAGTGAGAAAGCATCAAATCCTTATTGGCGTGTCTATGGAAGCACAGAAGTGAACTATCTCGCTGATGAAGTGGACCGTCGACTTAAAACTATATGTGTCTGAAAAGATATCTGAAAGCACAAACAGGATTTTTGCATCTCAGCTGACTCTATGGGCATTATATTTATTTATTTATTTATTACATTTGTATACCGCCTCATAGCTGAAGCTCTCTGGGCGGTGTTTCATTGCACACTTGTTACTGGGCACTCACGAATTTTTGCGGGTCCTATTCACGCTGTCGTCTACGTCCCACGCGCCTCCTGCCTCTTCTAGCCTTCGTCACGCAGCAAAAAAAAAAAAAAAAGACCCCAGTAAATCTGAATGGAACTTGCTGCTATCCCTTGCTGTACGCAGTAGAAGTGGTGCAATCAAAACGGACCACTGAATGGGTCACGTGCATGTTGTTTACTTCCTCTTTCAAAAGAGGAAGTAATGAGGGACAAAAGAGGGGGTGGAGAAGCAACAGTAAGGAAACGTGACACCCCCCCCCCCGTGTGATGATGCTCTACATTTCCATCTCAAGGAAGAAGAAAGCAGAGTGGAGTTCCATTATGATGGTTGTTTCTTCTCTCTCTTTCTCCCCCCCTCCCTCCCTCCCTCCCTCTCTCCCTCTCTCTCTGTTTCTGTCTCTTTTTGCAACTACTGAATGTTGTTTTTCTCTCTTTCATTTATCCCTGCAGAAAACCATCTCTGATTAGCAAGAGCCAACATAGCTTGGCCTCTTTCTTAATCCCTTGACATTCTGCATGACCTCTCTGACTGCCGGGAGGAGCAATCTGTTCCTGTTCCAGGCTGTTTCATACCTCGGTGATAGCCGGTTTAGTCTCCTTCAGGCCTGCCAAGTATCAAGGTCTCTCTGTGTGACACATGGCTACCGTGTCACTCACACAGTCACTGAGTGAAACCAATATCTGTGACCCTGCTTCTTCTGTTCCTTTAAAGGACCTCTGGACTGTAACGCTCTGTCTCTTTCCCCGGCTGCTCTGCTGCTTCTGCGTGACAGGGCAACCACGGAGGCAGCAGAGTGGCTAGGGAAAAATGAGAGGGGGAGATGTTGGCAGCCTTTGGGCTGAGGGACAGCCAGAAGAAAAAAAAAGTCTTTCATACAAAGCAGAGGTGGTAGTTGCTGTGTTTCTTCTTGCTTTTAAGGAGCCATTTTCTTTATTTTTATTTTGTTTGGTTTGGTTTTCAAGCAAACCGTGGCGCTTGTCCATCCATGGTTTTGCTTTCCTTCGGTCTTCCTTTCTTGGGTCTTCCAAGACTAATGGACCAATGGTTTGGCTCTGTATTTATGTATTGATGGCTTTAAAACGTTTCTTGGCTGCCTTTCAGGACAGAAGCCCTCCCAAAGTAGTGGGCACTAATAAAGCACAAAACTAAGGCAAGATGGGGAGGAGGAGGAGGAGGAGGAGGAGGAGGAGGAGGAGGAGGAGGAGGAGAAGAAGAAGAAGAAGAAGAAGAAGAAGAAGAAGAAGAAGAAGAAGAAGAAGAACTAAAATTAGGAACAAATGGCAGGTTCACATGTTCAGGTGAATCTGGGTTGGATGCATAAGACTCTGAAGTCCTCAACAGCCTACCCTCTCCTTCCTCTCAATTGTTGTGCTGTGATTTATGATTGGGTGAGAGCAACTGTTACACAAAGTCCATAGAGCCGTTCTTGGTTGGATTCAGTAGGAATGTATGAGTATTTCAGTTCAGTTCACAACTCAGAATTCCCCCCCCTTCAAAAACCTGACTGTGAAAAGGATCACAATTCCCTCCCCCCTCCCTAACCAAAGAAAAGTCATATATACCCAAACTTCGAATCATGTTTGAAAAAATATATGTTTTTGAAATAAAAATGTGCACTTCTATATGCTCTCATCAATGGGCCGAGTGCACACTTCTGAAAACTGTGCACAGAAATGCACTCTTTCCCCATTTGAAATGTGCATTTTCCCCGATTGTAAGCAAAATAAATATATATTTTTTTAAAAAATGGGTCACAAGTAAAAATGGGAATGAGGCAAACAGAGATATACAGTGGAGTTCAAAGAATCCTAGTGAGCTCAAACATCCCTAGTACTCTGATCCCTAGGATTCATCAAGAATTACTGTTGAAACATAATCTTGTTGCAAGCAAAGCTATTGGGAACAGGGGTGACATGGGAAATACATAACTTAATATTTGGCCAATTTCTGTTGGGGTTGAATAAGCATCACTGAAAAAGCAGGAACAAGGATAAAATTCAGAAATTAGCTTACCGTTTCCAATGTTGATCGGATTTCGTCTTTCATTTCCCCTGTGTGATGATGCTTTTTTAGCAGAATTGCACAAAAAACCAGGGGGGGGGGGAATGGATCCAGAATCTGCTTTCTGTGGATGGGAAAGGAGTTCTACTCATGAAAAGTGTCTATGGCTGATTTTCAGGGTTCCGCCTTCCATTCTGTGCCATAACTCACCCCAATTAGCAGCCCCCCAACCTTTTGTGTGACTTTTTCAGGAGGTCGCAGAGGCTGCTGTTGGGAGGAGGGGGCGGGGACCTCTGCTTCCTCCAGTCCTGTTGTTCATACTTAAGAACTCCATAACACCAGTGATTGAGTGCACTCTCGCCATGCCTGGAGTGCGGATTTGCAGCACGGTACTCACATGACGCCATGCCTGTCCTGCTGACACCCCACCTCTTACCCAGCCTTTCCTAAAATGCTAAAAGTCTGGATTATTTTCCCTAAGCTCATTTAATGTGCCTTTAAGCCTCCGTGTCGTTTTAAAGGAACTGGGGGCTTGAATGGATTGCATCAAGTCCTGGCAGAGAAAAGCGATCTCTCCCAGTAGCTGGCTCCAAGCCTCAGTATGAAACCCAAATCTTGCATTCCAAGCTCCAAAGTGTTTTTTGGAGTGCCCAAATATCTGCAAAGACAGGACTGTCCTCCCTCGATGCCCCCAAAGAGCCGGACTAAAGAGTCGTTCCATTTTTGCCCTGCAGGAAGGCGGTCTGGTTGAAGTGTTCATCTGTCAGGACCTGATTGGAGGGAGAAAGAGAAGGGGAGGGGAGGGGTGGAGTGGAGTGGAGTGGAGTGGAATGGAAGACCAAAGGAGCAAAGGAGTGAAAGAGCAGCTATTCAGGTGAAAGGGGCCATAAACTTGATGTGCTTTTGCCCCAGCGATAAAAAATGCAGAGGCAAAGTGGGGAGGGGGATTATGTGTGGTGGAGGTTAGAGAGTGCTGCTCTTGCTGTGGTGATGTAGGAAGGCCACTCAGTTTCTCCCAAAGGTCAACCCCATCCACAAAAAAATCAGAGGAAAGTTACCACCAACAATAACCGAAAGCAGGCACCTAGTCCTAATTTGGGGAGTACCCCACATACATTAAAATAAACCTTATAAAAGCTTTCGGGGGGGAAGCAGTGTCTGCAGCAACTTGAGTGGCTAAAATAAACCCCCAATAATGGTTGTAGCTAGTACAGGAAAGCATTCATGCTGTGCTTCACTTGGCCTGTGTTGTCTGTTCCAGAACCACATGTGCAGTTTTTGGGTGACTTTTGTAAAAAGGACATCAGTAACATTAAAAAGATTTAGCAGAGTCAGATGAAAGCAAAGTCTGATTCAGCATTGCTAACTCTTGAAGGTCCGGGGGGGGGGGGGAACCCTTGGCCTTGGATGGTATGGACTCGCTCTATGCACAGTTGTATAATGTGCAGTTAACAATGATTATGGTATAAATATATGTACGTAGCAAGCGGTCTGGTCTCTAACCTGCAATTCACAGAGAAGGGCAAGGCAGGTTTTCCTAGAGACTTAAACCTACCAGCATGAAAATTCAAAGTGAGTGATAATCCTACCTCTCTCTAAGCACAGTGGCTTGAAGGGAGGAATACAGAGGGATGGGGGCAGGGAGAGATTCAGTGTGTGAATTCCAAGCTACTTCATGAGCCTCACGGCAGATCCTGATGCCAAATTTCACAAACCTCATGAACGAAGCAGAAGACCAACTGGGGTGTGATGTAAAAGATACATGATGGGCTCTTGTGTGCCTTGTTTTTAACTTTAAAGCAGGGGTTGGAGGTCCCCACTGGATTGAGACAACAACACAGGGGGAACAGGGATTTAACCCTTTCTCATTTCCTCCATATAAGAGCTCAGCTACACCTGCAGCCCTTTTGTAAGGAGGAGGGATGTTTCCGAATGTTCCCCGCTCCCGCGATCGGCACTCGGGGTGGGGGGACGCATGATTAACCTGTATGGCAATTGCAAGAGTGACATTGTGGGAATATGTGCACCCCGCTAGGGCATGTCTGCCTTTGTATCAGTAGAAGCGGGTGGGGCCAGACAGATGGCTATAAGGCAGAGGGGTGTTTTTTAATTGACTCCTGAGGGCTGCGCATGAGTGCAGCCATATATGTGGGGGATAGGAACTCTGTCGAATATGCGCTCCTGTGCAAATATATGTTTGTATCAAACACACACACACACACACTTGGCAGGAAAACACGCAGATACCAATCCAAAACATGTGGTGGAAAAGGCGGACAGGTCCACTCTCGCCCACCTCTGATACCCAGGCACACGCTCCGTTCACTGAACCTGGAACTTGTGGCAAACAGCAATGACCTCGCAAAGGGGGGGGCACACCATAAACATTCTTCATAATGGAAGTGAGAGAGACAGAAAAACCATGACAAAAGCAGTCAGAGATATTCCGAGAAAACTGAGAGGTGGAACCGAAATCACCGTGGGAGCAGGTGAATGTCATGTGGTCTGTTATTTATTTATGTATTTATTGCATTTATATCCCACCTTTCCCCCCCCCCAAGGAACCCAAGGTGGCGTACACAATCCTCCTCCTCATCTCCATTTTATACTCACAACAACAACCCTGTGAGGTAGGTTGAGCTGAGAGTTTGTGACTGGCCCAAAGTCACCCAGTAGGTTTCCATGGCTGAGTAGGGACTAGAACCCAGGATCTCCCAAGTCCCAGTCCAACACTTTAGCCACTACACCACACTGGCTCTCAATGACTGCGGTAAAATTAGGGCTGTGACCAGATCTGGATCCAGATCCTGAATCCGAGTTGGATAGGGGTGATCCAGACCTCTGGATCCCAAATCCGAATTGGATTGGATTGGGTCCAGATCGGGCTGGATCATATCTGCGATCCGGATCTGATCTGGACCTGGTCACATCACTCCCTCCTGCTCTCCCCGCTCTCTCCCTGCCCCCACTCTCCCTGCTTTCCTGCTGCCTCCTCTGCTTTGTTCTGCCGTCATCTTCCCTCCTCACTGTGGGCCACCACATTTATCAGTCACGGCGGGTGGAGGATGATGGGGGATGATGCGGAGGAGGCAGCAGATAAGCAGGGAGAGTGGGGGAGGGAGGGGGACAGCAAGGAGAGTGGGAGGGAGCACTGTACATGGATATGGATTGGATCCGGATCATGGATCTGATCCGGCCTAATCCAGTCCCGATCCAGTTCAAATCTGCATTTGTGAGGCCAGATCAGCCCAATCCACTCTGGATTCAGGATCCGGATCCATGCACAACCCTAGTATTCACTCCTGATTAAAGGATTTCTAATGTTCCTGGTTCTTTTAAAGGAGATCATGCTTTTTTCCTGGCACCCTGGGATGTGTTGGACAATGTGCCAGTCAGTGTCCCCTTATGCTTCCTTGCAAGTGATTTGTTATATGGTCATATGTTAGACTACAATTGATTCGTTCTGGGGCTGTTATATTCTTTTTTAAGAAAAGCTCTGAACATGGTTCAGCCTCAGCCTTTTTCAGGCCTTGTGAAATTACAACATCGGGATACCTCTTTCTTTTTACTGCATGGACAGTGTCTGCGATTCCTGTCTGAAATCTGATGTTTTGGAACAGTTAAGTTTGAGTCTTAGAAATTGTCCATATGGGAGATTATTTCTTAGAGCGTGGGGGTGGGAACTATCATATCTAAGATATCTAGAGACATCAGTGGGTTTTCTATAGATGGAGGTGATAAGATGTTCTCCCGCCTTCTTCACTTTTAGATCTAGGAAATGAATTTCTCTAGTGTTAAACTGGATGTCAAATTTAATATTATCATTCTTGGAATTTACCCACGTTATGAACTGTTGTAGATCTTCCCTATCACCCCACCAAATGGAAAATATGTCATCAACATATCTCAACTATATCAAAAGATGTTTTGCATATTACCCCTCTAATGCAAAAAGTTCTTTTTCATATTCTGCCATATACAGATTGGCTAGAGTTCTTTCTTTCTTTCTTTCTTTCTTTCTTTCTTTCTTTCTTTCTTTCTGTAAAATAATACCCAGGCTCATAAATCATCATTTCCTCATTTTATTATCATACTTTTTGTGTTCTAATTTCTGAAATTTCTCGGGAGAGTGATAAAGGCTACTGCCTCACAAACCAGTACAATGGAAACCAGGTGAGCCCAACCTCGACTATGTGGATTCTTCAGAGTTTTCCATGACATACAATCTCAAATCCTTTTGCATGAAACTTGGGGGTGCTGATATTTTTATATATGATTCTTATTGGTTCCATCCTGACTGCAACCTAATACAGGAAAGTGAAGCAAACTGAGAAAGCGTCCCTGCTTGCCACTGTATGAACAGAGTATTGGACTAGATGAACCCTTGGTCTGATCCAGCATGGTTCGTTTTATGTTCTTATGTTCTTACTCAGAATATCTTCAAGATATCTTCAAGATGTAAATGTGGAGGAGTTTTAGGGGCACCTACACCAGCCCAGTCTCCAGTGACCCTGTTCACACTTACTGAAGGTCTGAATGGAAGGTCTTAAGTGCATTTAGCTGAACATGCTTGGAATTGTCTCTGCTATCAGAAACCCTGATAATATAGGGCAGCAGTAATAATAATAAGAATAATTAAGAATACGAATACGAATATGACACCACTGGCCATGGAAGTCAAAGAACTATGGCAAAAGGAAAAGGTCATAATTATTCCATTACCCACATCAGTCACCGGAACCACATCAAAAAGCTATACAGAAAACCTTCAGAAACTGGGCCTACCAAAATACATCCACACCAACATCCAGAAAGCAGTTATAATTAAAACATGGTCAATAGTCAGGAATTTTTCTGAATCTGTAAAATACAGCATGACTTGGTAAAGCCCGTCATATCTGTCTTGAAAAACCACTGCGAGCAAGAAAAATAAATAATAATAATAATAATAATAATAATAATTTCAATATTCAAAACTAAATCACAGCATTATTTGACAGGAGCAAAGAAAAAGTTCTATTAAAAAATAAAGAAAATAGGCTTAATGCATAAGCAATGCTAAAAACATGTCACAACAGCTCAATTTGTAAAAAAATAAATAAAATAAAAATCCAGCAACAATAGAGTGATCACATTCAAGAATGAGCAAAACCAAATAAATATGCTTTTGAAGCCTGCTTAAAAGTTTGTGCGTCGAAGCAGGGCCTCTGAGACGGATTTCAGTGGCCCAGCGCAGCCTCATGCGTGTGTAGGCAATCCCTTCAATTAACCTAGCAGAAGCCACAAGGAGAACGCTTGTAATTAAAAGTTGTAGCCTTTGATGCATAGAACTCCTAAGTAAGTACTGCAGAAGTACCATGGTCATGCAGGGACATGCATCACTAGATTTATATTAGTAATATAGCACTATATTGAATGCCATAATGGAACCATTGTTTAAATTCTGTTTATAGTTAATTGCAGAAAAGTAATGCCTCAGCACTAAGGGGTCTTAGTGTAGAAGCAACCTTAATCTTGAAATAACACTACGGACATTGAGTTGGGCCTTAGTCAATATCCCTCCATCCAATTTTTTTTGTTCCTTTCTTTGTCTTTTTGTTTTGGCTTATTTCTTTCTTGTTTCCTTTTGGATGTTTCGTAATATTGTTTCACAGCATAATTACCCCAGTAAAATCACGTTATTTGGCAATTAATTAAAAAATTGCCTTGACATTTGAAGGGCACTGATCATCTTTACCATTTACACAACAGATAACAACATCATCCAATTTTCTATCCTCGGTCCTTTGAAAGAATGCCACGCTCACCACCCTGTGCTTCGAATACCTGCTACCCTGAGCCTAGCAACCGCTGTCAATTACTAATCTTTTATTATTGGCTCTGGGGAGAGATGAAAGGAAGAGCAGAAATATAGTTGACAGTTTAGTTATCACATCTGGAGCAAATGAAAAGCATGGCCTGAATCCATCAGAGAGGATTAGGTAAATATGAGGAAATTACGAATGGCCTTTTACACATGTAAATTTCAAGGCTGCCTTTAAATAAAAGAAAAGGAAGTGAAGGAATGAGGTGTCTCAGTTTTGACAGATTTCTGTCCAAGCGCCCAAACCTCTTGGGAGCAATGCACTGCATGGTAAAAGGTAAAGCGAGACATTTTCCCCCATCAGCGAAACAATTACAATAACATTGCTGTACCACTCACCTCCAGAGAGACATGAAAATGTCAGCTCTGAATAAAATGTACTCACTCTTTAAGTGACAAGTGAGACTGCAGAGAAGCTGGCCATCGGTCCTGTCAGAACAAAATGTAACTCAAAGCAAGACAGACCGGCATGGCATTCATTGTTTGAGGCGACGGCACTCCATGCTCAGGGTTTTGAGGCAATGCTCAGATTTCATGGTTGCCCTCATGCTCAAGGGGAGTCCTGATGGCATTGATATGATGGAGTTTTGTGATACCATTTTAGGGACGGGCAAATTGTCAGATTTGGTTTCTCTCCGTTTCTCACTTCTCCAGTTCTAGGTTTGGCACGTTTGGCTCGTCAGGTGAAACACATGACATTTTGCACTGGAAGAGTTTATGAAAATTCTCAAAAGCTTGTGATTCTGAAGGTGTGGGCATTTTATTTTGATTGGACTGGATTATTTTAGGCGGGGGGGAATAGTTTAGCTGGCCTTCCATCTGTAATCTCCTCCTTGCTATCTGTCAGCATTACTTTTGATATAGCATGTCAACCGATGATGTTACATAACACAATCCCCACAGAGTGCTTCGCTGAACCGAGGGGGCAGAGGGAAGGCTGAAGTGACAGAGATTAGGGAGGATAAGGGAGAGCAAAATTTCTCTATTTTGATGACAGACCAAAAACATTCCTCCTGCCTAAGCAGAATTCACGATGTCTTGGCAGTGGTGCAAACGCAGGAAGATAAAAATAACAAATGCCTGACAGATCCCTTTGTCAGAATGGGGATAGGAATGAAAGCCTCCCATAATGCATGAAGAAATTACTGAAAAAAAGGAAATGCAATAAAACAGAATTTCTACATAAAACAATGAATATTTCTAACACGTGTGCTTATTGGGGGGATTAATGAAGGAAATGGGGGAGAGGGGAAAACTATCCACAGAATGTAATTATTGGAATTATCCAAATTTCAACCAGTTTTGGGGATGGAAATGAGCTTTGCAGCATTGGTGTATACCTTATGCTGAGGAATAGATAGGGGGGAGTGTGACCTGTTGGTTCTCCTGGACATCTCAATGGTTTTCATTACCATCAACCATAATATCCTTCTGGATTATCTCTCCAGGCTGAGACTTGGAGGCCCTGTTTTGCATTGGCTCCAATCCTACTGTGATGGTAGGGGTACAGAACGTGGTGCTGGATGTCTATTCCACCAGAGATTCTGTTCTAGCCAGTAGCTCAGGCAAGGGGGGTGGGTGCAAGGAGGTGTGGCATCTAATCAGAGCAGGCCTAAATCAGAGCAGGCAGCAGGCAGCAGCTGGGAATTTGAGTCCAGTTTCAGGACCATGAAGAGTATTCTCATAGCTACAGTACAGATAAGTTACTCCAGCACTGAACTACTGCAAGTGGCAAGCTTTTATAACCAGGGCAGGAGCGTCTTTGTAGAAGCTCCTCCTTTTCAAGCGGCTGTTAAAGGGGTAGTATCCTTTTCTGTAATTGCTGACTTCTCCAGGGGTGGTGGCTGTCCTTGATCATTAGAGGCGGCCAAGGCCACTTCTCGGAGTCGGAAGGGCAGGGGCAACTAACAGGGGTCAGGTGAACAAGATATGGGATCCAAGATATAGGGCCCAGTTCAGAAGGGCAGGGAAGTAGGTGTGATGTCCCATCAGAGGTGTTGTTGATGGACTTCCCAACTCTGAGGGCTCTTGGTCCTGGACCATTACAATGTGGACTCATATGTACCTACTCAAGCTAGAGCACTAGCATCTAAGGCCCTGCTCTCTGCTCCACCAGTAGCTAGGTTCAGGGCCTTTTCTTCAGTGGCCCTGTATCTTTGGAATGTTCTCCTTAGGGAAATTCCTCTGGCTTTTTATGTCCCCCTTTTATTCCAGTCAGCTTTTGAATGATCCATAGTGCTGCAACTGTTTTATCTGCTGCCACTATTTTTAATGCTGTTATTCAATCTGCTGATGAATTTTTTATTTGATGGTTTTATCTGAGTTATTTATGGTGCTGCTATTATTTTAATGCAGTTGTTTTGTTTAATCATATTCTGTTGTTGTACTGACTATTTTAAACCATCTCAGGAAGGTAATTTATCCTGAATGACAGCTTACAAATCCATTAAATAAAATTAAGTTAAGTTTTCTTTTTATTTTTTAAAAAATATTTTTGGTGATGTTATTTTCGCTATGTATTTGTTTCTTTAAACCTTTCTAGTCCACCTTTCTGTCCAATTGATATTGGTTGCAGTGCAATCTTAAACGGAGACAAAGATGAGTTGAGAAATGGTTCTACTGCCTCATCCCTGGGCATACCAGTGTCGGCTTGCTATTTGGGGGGGGGGGGCTGGGTTTTTCAAGCCACCACACTGATTTATTCCCAATTCTTTCTCCATTCCCCACTGACAACAATGAAGGGGTGGGAGATATACCAGCTCCGGGGCTACTAAAGCTGATAGACTCAGACTGGGTCCATCTCGGTAGAGTGACCCTATGGAAAGGAGGGCAGGGCTCCCTGTATCTTTAACAGTTGCACAGAAAAGGGAATTCCAGCAGGTGTCATTTGTAGGCATGCAGCACCTGGTGCAATTCCCTCTTCATCATAACAGTAAAAGCTGCAGGAGCCCTGCCCACTCGACCAGATGCAAAAGGAGGCAGGCCTCCTGCAGCTTTGTGGTGAAGATGGGATTTCACCAGTTGCTGCATGCCTACAAATGATATCTGTTGAAATTCCCTTTTCTGTACAACTTAATGATACAGGAGCCCTGTCCTCCTTTCCATATGACCACCCTGCACCTGGGGGAATTGAGCTGCACTGGGTCCACTCACCCTGACCCATCCCACCCACAAAATGTCCCATTTGGTGCCATTGTGCCTGATCCCACCAGTGGAGAATTCTGATAGAGCCCCTGCTTTGCATGCAGAAGCTCCCTGGTTCAATCCCCGGCTTCTCCAGGTAGGGCAAGGAAGGACTTCTTCCAGAAACCTTGGAGAGCTGCTGCCAGTCCCATCCCACCCACAAAAGGTCCCATTTGGTGCCTGGTTCAATCCCCGGCTTCTCCAGGTAGGGCAAGGAAGGACTTCTTCCAGAAACCCTGGAGAGCTGCTGCCAGTCCCATCCCACCCACAAAAGGTCCCATTTGGTGCCTGGTTCAATCCCTGGCTTCTCCAGGTAGGGCAAGGAAGGACTTCTTCCAGAAACCCTGGAGAGCTGCTGCCAGTCCCATCCCACCCACAAAAGGTCCCATTTGGTGCCTGGTTCAATCCCTGGCTTCTCCAGCTAAGGCAAAGAACATAGGAGACTGCCCTATACTGGGTCAGACCCTTGGTCTATCTAGCCCAGCATTGTCAACACCGACTGGAAGCAACATCTTTCCAGGGTTTCCAGCAGGATTTTTTCCGGCCCAGCCTGGAGATGCCGGGGATCGAACCTGGGACCTTCTGTATGTGCTCTTTCACTAAGCCACACCCTCTGCTGGTTATTTAACACTACATTATGAAATTTCTGTTGGAACTACCTCATGTCCCCACTGCACTCTAGTCAAGGAAACAGGCCTAGGGAAGTTGTTGGGAGTCTCATGGTTGGCCCAACTGATTGTGAGATAACTTTTAAAGTCTAAAAAGGAAAAAAAAAATCTCCATCTCCTTTTCAACTCTACCTAAGGCAAGCAAGCCCTTCCCCTGAAACATAGGGGGAATTCGTCAATCGCCCTCGGAAGCAGCTCTACACATTTGCAGGAGCTGGACAAATATGGCTGAGTTCGGACAACACTTTCAGCAAAGGGGGGGGGAATAGGCAACGCACTGTGCATTATGTTGCCCCGCCCCCCATCATCCTTCCCTCCAGCTGTTGCTCCTCCCTCCCTCCTCCCAGGGCTATCCCATCAGCCTTTGCGAGTTCTGCCATCTGTAGAGGAGCAGCCGGGGCACTTTTGGCCACTCCTGCCGAAGAACTGTATGCACTCTCAAAATAGCGCACTCAAGTCGTTAAATTTGACAACGGGGCCCGCCACACGACATGTTAAGCAACAGGTCTCCGGATAAGCAATGGAACAGCCCATTGTTTTTCTCCATTGCTTAAATTGAGAAAATAGCATACCGTGAGTTGTGTCTGTTGTGTTCCCCCCACCCAGCCGACATGATAACCAATGCAATGGACAGTTGACTCTTTACCCCTTCATTGCTTACTGTGTAGGCTGACCATCTGAAAAGGAGGACAGGGCTCATATAACTTTAACAGTTGTAGAGAAAAGGGAATTTCAACCAGTGTCATTTGTATGCAATTAGTTCCTGGTGATATTCCCTCTTCATCACAACAGTTAAAGTTGCACAGCCCTGCCTTCTTTTGTATATGGTCACTCTAGTATAATGCCTGCACCTTTAACAGTTGTGATGAAGAGGGAATTTCACCAGGAACTAATTGCATACAAATGACACCTGCTGAAATTCCCTTTTCTCTGCAACTGTTAAAGTTATATGACCCCTGTCCTCCTTTTCAGATGGTCAGCCTATTACTGTGTCATCTGAACCCAGCCTATAAGTCTGTGTGGGGGTAGGCAGGGGGATTTTGTTCCATCTGTATTCAGGATTATTAAAATATCCATCCTGTGCATATTTGATGCTGTGGTGTACAGAAATCTAATAGCTGAGTTGTGAATAGTTGGGCTGGGTTAAACTCGGTTCTTGTCATCAGCATTTGAAAATTCATCTGTACACAAACCTGATCCCACTCATAAAACAAACAAAAACAAGCTGGAAATGCATGTAGGTTTAAGCTACCCCCTCTGCACAGCAGTCCTTCTATATGTGCAGCTGACGATAGGGTACCATGCTGCCTCTGAAGGATGTCTCTTCCAAAGATGGCCTGGAGCTCTCCCCACCCCTCAGCCAAGAATCACAGAGGAGATGCCTGGGGATCAGGCTCTCCTCAGCTGTAAACCCTAACCCTCATGACATATATTACCCCCACTCAAGACTAGGAGGGAGATAGTGGCCAGATCAACGCCAAGCAGGACATGACACTTTGAAAACAGTTTGAAACCTTTATATGGAGTGTGTCCTGGGCTAGGGTAACCATATGAAAAAGAGGACAGGGCTCTTGTGTCTTTAACAGTTACACAGAAAAGGGAATTTCAGCAGGTGTCATTTGTATGCATGAAGAACCTGGTGAAATTCCCTCTTCATCACAACAATTAAAGGTACAGGAGCCCTGTCCTCTTTTGTATCTGGCCATTAGGGCCGGGTTCCCATAGCTTTAACAGTGTTGATGAAGAGGGGATTTCACCAGGTGCTGCATGGATACAAATGACACCTGCTGGAATTCCCTTTTCTATGCAACTGTTAAAGATACAGGAGCCCTGTCCTCCTTTTCATATGGTCTCTGTGTCCTGGAACCTAGCAGTTGTCACCAGTATTATAAACCATTTTAAAGCAGTACTGTAAATCCTGTCTGTGACTCACCAGCTAGCTGCAGAGAGTGGAGGCATCTAATGGTCAAGGCTCAACCAGCTGCACAGGTGCTCCCCTGAAGAATAAGGATTCCTTGTGTGTAAAGGTCTACTTGTGTGATGGTGGCTCTGGTCCTCTACAAGGATTCGCTTTTGCGCCTGGTTAGCCGATTATGCGCATAATCGCAGAAGCGCATTTACGCCTAATCCCTCTGCACGAGAGGCGGCGAAACGCATTAACGGATGTCCAAAATGTGGTTTACATGTATTAATGCGCATAAGCGCATATTCACACAGTCAAAATGCGCTTTAACGGACGGAGCAAAATAAAACTCGCGATTTAATGCGCATTCGATAATGCGCATAATCGGAGAGATAACGCACCTCTACGCCCCATTTGCGCTCCGCTGGTGTGGAGGTAAATTTTTTAATGAGACTTCAAAGAGCATTAAATCTCTCGTGAAGAGGCACCCACTAACACCCTGCAGCTGTGCTCTGGGTGGGGCTCTGGAGTTAAAATGCCTTCAGTTCAACACTGAAGCAATGTCTGGACAGCAGCTTTCTGGTATGTGTTTCTTTGTTAACTGTGCTCTTATTTGAATCTCCATGTAGGCATGGGAGAACGTGGATCGTTTAAAATTAGTTATTGAATGGTTCTGCAAACTTGGGGATTTGTAAATATTTATCAAAAATGGGGGTGTTCCTAGTCCTCTTTGAGATTGATAAGTAGAACATGTTCACATGATTTGAAAGCATTAATGAAATTTTCATACCTACTTATCTCCACATTTGTCTTTAAACTGTTTACTAGCCTTACTTTTTTATTTGATCCTGGATGGATCCCTGGAGCTCTGTCCCAGCACCACTGTAAGCAGGACAAAGAGAAGGGGGAGATGTGATACGAGAGGGGAAATAAAGATGGAATCCATCTTATGCCTAATATTCAATATTTCCCTTTAAAAGAGAAATTGCAGTGCAGGTTGCCCAGTCAAAGTTAAAAAGTCCAGTTTTCAAAATCCAGTTTTCAAAATCCTATTGAAATGTATGAATAGGCAACATTTCAAACACCTGAGAAAAAAAGAGGGAAATGAGAGGGGGGAGAGAAATGGGGAAAAAGCAAAACCTTCTGGAAGGTGATGAAATATCTGCCTTGCATTAAACAGTGCAGATGTGCCACCCTCCCACATTTCTTTCCTGTGTGCATGTAGTCTGCCTTCATGCACAGTCTGTGGATTTCTTCCTTTGTTAACCAAAAATTATATGGTGATATTTCAATCTGAGTAGGTTAAGTAGTTTTGATTGTTTGTTTGTTTTGGAGGGGGGGATTAATTTAATAAGCATTCCCTTTTATTTATGTGCACACCGCAGGGAGTTGTAATTAAGGTTTATTCCACGCAGATGTAATTATGAAGTTTTGTGCTACTGAAGCAAAGTGCTTCTGGGACGTGATGAGAGAGAGAGAGAGAGAGAGAGAGAGAGAGAGAGGGACAGAATTTGGGTGTGTTGTAGAGACATCTAACTGTCTCTTTTCATACACTCCTATGTATCTCATTCTCAGAGTATGAATTCGTACATACAGTGCTGGCTCCAGGTTTGGGTGGAAGGGCACCCTCCCTTGATGAGTCTTCCTTCTCACTCCCATTATCAGCAGATGCTTTTGCTCTTTCTTATCATTGCCACCACTTGGTTTCTTGATAGGCAGGGTCCCAGCTGAGATGTTGGCCCTTGGCAAGTGCCCAACTATGCCTATCCTTGCTACCAGTCCTGCTTACATAGCTAAATGGCACCATCCATGCAAAAGAGAGCCAGCGTGGTGTAGTGGTTGGACTAGGAGTCAGGAGACCCAGGTTCTAGTCCCCACTCGGCCACTGGGTGACTTTGGGCCAGTCACAGACTCTCAGCCCAACCTACCTCACAGGGTTGTTGTTGTAAGGATAAAATGGAGAGGGGGAGTATTATGTATGCCACCTTGGGTTCCATGGAGGAAAATAGGTGGGATATAAATGCAATAAAATATATTGACCGATGTGACTATTGGAATAATTGTGACCTTTTCCTGTTACCATAGTTCTTTGACTTCCACGGCTAGTGGTGTATATTTTCCTCTCTTTTCCTCTTCTGCAACAGTTTTGTCATTGCTATGTCGATGAGGTACGTGTCTTTTTGTTTTTTGTCTATGACAGTTAATGCCTGGTCGCTTGCAAGGTATTGCCTTGTCCATATGAATTGTTCTGTCCCAGTATATTTTCTGATGTGCATTTTCCAAGATTGTTTCAGGTGAGTATGTATAGTATGGTGTAGGTTGTCTGATGAGGTTGAATTTGATGGCCAGTTATTTATTTATTTATTGCATTTATACCCCACCTTTTTTCCTCCATGGAAGCCAAGGTGGCATACATAATCCTCCTTCTCTCCATTTGATCCTCACTCCACTTGATCCTCACAACAACCCTGTGAGGTAGGTTGGTCTGAGTGTCTGTGACTGGCCCAGAGTCACCCAGTGAGCTTCCATGGCCGAGTGGGGACTAGAAACCAGATCTCCAAACTCCCAGTCCAACACTCTAGCCAGTATGCCACACTGGCTAATATGTCCATAAATGGGATGGAAAACCACTGGAGGTATAAACAATTCAAATCTGGGAGAAAGTGTAACTGTCTTTTATCCTTCAGGTCCTAAGGCCTTGAGCACTTAGCTCTTCAAAGTCTGTCTTTGAATCCCTTTGTATTCAAGCATATTGTGATACTGAATTGTATTGTTATCTCGTTTCTTTTTTCCTGATCAGCTCCTAATTTTTAACAGCCACAGGGTAGGGGACAGTTGCTTGACTTAAACCTGTTTACTTTGATTGTTGCAAATGGGTAAGACTTTCACTAGTTCTTTGTTTATTTTTAAATGCAAGAATTTGCTGACATTTACAAAACTTTTCCCCAAACATGATGAAAAGAATTTGACATTAAAAGCACCTGAAAGCAAAAACTGAGATTTCCCCTAAGAGTTGCTTCCTTAGGAAACATTGCAAGCAGATTGTCTGACACTGTGCATCTTTGTAAGGAGCTCTTGGATGTGCATTTCACTGGATCATGACCACCGTCTCTAATTCTCCCGAAAACTAGACCACCATGCTTTCGATTCCCTTTTACTTTTTAAAGATCTGGTTGCAAGACAGGACTGAGAGATAGTACAATAATCCGAGCAGTATGCATTTTTCATCAGCTATAAGCGTATAAATAAATCGCATGAGATCAACGAAGCTGAAGTTCCAGATGTCAAGGGAAAACCACTTGTAAAGGGGAGGCAGACACAGCAAATTCAGCTGGAATGGAAAAGTACATGGCATCTCGGACGGCTTGCACTGATATGTAAAAAAAAATGTAGGGAAACTAGGGAAGGAGAGACAGATGAATTTGCAAATAAAAGGCCATTTAGCCAGAGGGAAGCCCCCCCTCCCCCACAAACTTTTTAAAAATATGCTTTCCTGTTTGAAAAAATCGGTGTGGTCTCTGAGTGGTTCCATGCTGATATGGGAATTAAAACACACTTACCTATAACTCCGTTATTATTCTCCGGCAGCATAGTCAGAAATAGACTTGCTCAGAGACTTTCAGGGGGAAGTGCTAATATTCTACCTGGCAGCAGCTCTCTGGGGGTCTCAGGTGGAGGTGTCTCCCAGCACCTGCAACCTGATCTTTTTAACTGGAGATGTCAAGGATTTAACTTGGGACCTTATATATGCAACACACATGCGGTACCACGGAGCTATGTACCCTCCCTGAGCCGCATTTGAATAACACAGTTTCCCATGGTGCTCATACATATTTATCTTGCCTCACGTTTGCTTCTGGCCAATCAGATTCTCTCCCCACCCCCACATTTCTGAAGCTTCAGGCCTTAGCTGGGTATAATTTGCTCCGTGTGTGTGTGTGTGTGTGTGTTTCCTGCTGTGACTTTGCCACACTCTTTCTCTTCTATTGGCACACATGTCTGTGCGGCCTGCCCCTATTGTGTAGTTTTGCCCTGCCCTATGTTTTCAGCACGGCTTGGATGTTGTTCATTTCTACATTTTTCAGATGCCCAATATGTTTACCCATTTGGCACCTTTAAAAGAATTTCTAACCAAGGAAGGAGAGTAGGGGTGGGTGAACTCACCTGTGCTCACCTGGGCAGGTGCCTGCCCGGCCACCGCAGCCACCCACACGAGCCCTTTCTGAGGCTCAGCTTGGCCTGGTGAGCACTCAGCAGCCAGCCACTTTCATGCCAAAATAGTGTGCTTCCCCTTCCTACATCCATGGGTGGGGATCCAAGCTCATGCCAGGAGTGCCAGACTGGGTCCATGAGGCCAAATGCATGGGGGGGGGGGGGGAATGCCCACAGGACTCCCAAACCCAGTCTGGTACTTTGCGGCACCACTAAAAGAGAGTGTCTCCATTGTTATCACTAGAGTCATCCAGTTAGCACTTTGCACAGCCAGGTGGGAAGGAGAAGGTTTCATGGTTGTCACAAGAGTCAGCAAACCAGGCTCTGCATAGCTGGCTTCTCCTTGAAACTGGAAAAACTGGTTGATGTTTCAATGCTGAATTTACATTGGTAGTTTGCCTGCCTGTCTAAAAGTGGGTGGCTTTAAATCCGACATATGGACTTGGACTGTTATAAAACCAATTTGCAAAAGGAGAACATCGGGTGGCCACTTGTATTTCCTCGTTTTTGGTGATACACATCATCAAAGAAGAGGACAAAAGAGGAGACTAATTTATATGACATTTGCATTTGAAACTTTATATGTAGAGGTACAAATTCAGAAATAACTGTAATTTAAATAGAGATGTGGTACATCACACTATGCTGGAGAAGAGTGACGGGGTGGTGTATGTCTCTGCTCAGTCTGTTCTCCAGGTGCTAAGTGTTGATGGGCAACTTCAAGTCCTCTGCTTTTCTTTCTGACTGGTCTTTGACTTTAAACTAGACTTGAACTGGTTACCTATTCAAATAGTGGACTGTCCTCTTTCAACTCCAAAACAGAGGATTGACCTTTGTAAAGTAGGGCACCTTACCTGGTCACCCTAGGTAGAAGTGGGATCAGCAGCCAAATTGTCTTCAACTCTTCTAGGAGCATAGGCAAAATAAGTGTCTGTCTCTTTCCAGACTCAGATTTGAAAGGGTTTGCTTCTCATATCCCTAAATGCCACACCTATGGTCAAATAGAGCAGAGGTACTCATAATTTAGAGCTGCAGCACTGGAACAGATTATTTTCAGGGTCCTTCAGGTTAAGGCTGGCTCTAGGTTTGACGAATCCTGGGCAAAACGTCCTTCAGTGGGTCCCCTCCTCCAGTGGTGGACCCTGGTGGACTTACAAGGAGGCAGCAATTGTGTTCCAAGCAGCGTGATATAGAAGGGTCTACCCTCCATTTTAACTGATCACAAAAAGGCCCTGATGTAGTATTGCTTTGGGGGATTGTGGGAACCAAAATGGAAGCCGGAGCAGATGGCCAGCATTGCTGGAGCGCCAGGTGAGAAAAAGGAAATTTAAGCGGGGTGAGACAAGAAAGCTGGCATCCTCAATGGTCCCTGCTGAGTTGTTGAGGCCCTGGGAGCTGCTCAGGGTTGGCTGAGGATGGAACCAGAGCTTGTTCGGGTACCCCACCCTCATACCCACATCACATGCCTTTGAAAACGGTCTCCTCCTCATATGCACACACAAACCTTTTCCTCGAGACACTCAGAATCATGTCAACAAATGTGCCCACTCAAGGGATCTGAAGGCTCTTTTTCAAAGACACCGATCTAGGATTTCTGTAAATAGCATGACAGAGCCAATAATTCATGCAAATGCCAGGAGAACAGTCCCCAAGCGCTACGAACGAGACAGGTGTTAGTGACGGGAGACGCAAACGCCACTTAGAACTGAATAGTCCAAACGGAGTTGATTTGTGAAACCATTTTAGAATAATCTTGGATCTCCCACCCATCCACCCCCCTTTGGTTTTTGCAAAAGAACACATTAGGACTGGAGCGTTGCTTGCTTTACGCAGGGAAAAGCATTGCGGCTGAATGGTGTAAAATTAAAATGATCTAGTGAATGTCTATGCATATAGTTCTGGTGTTGCATACAGATACCTCTCTTTGCTTGCACAACGTCGGTGGAAATGTGTTCCTGAATTCAATCACTCAACCGAAGAAGGGCAGAGGAAAAAGAAAATGGAACCAAAGCATGGCAAGCAATCCCTCTCCCTTCGCCTCGATTTGTTTAATACTTTGGATTCGTTTTAATAATAATAATAATAATAATAATAACAACAACAACCAGCACACTATGTTTTGAGTGCTGACACAGTAAGTCCTAAAAGTTGTAAAATTGTGATATGCAAAATCAATTTTTAAAGGTGGAACTATTTCTAGATGAACTATAAGGCCATTGAAATGGAAACTAAAATAGCAAGAGAAAGATGACACCTTAAACTTTGCACAATTTAAAATGAAAATGCTGGAGGATGTGCTATAAAACCAAACAAATTGCTCCGCGTTGGAATATTTCAGTTCATTCTCATTTCTCATTTCTCAGCTTCTGCTAATGGCTCAAGCAGAAGTCATTATGCAAAAGTAAATCCCCCTGATTTCACTGGGTTGTCTTTCAACGTAAGGTTGTTTTAAGGCGGCAGCTCTTGCGGAGTCTTAATTGTGTCATTTTGGAATGAAGCGGGCAATGATGGAATGCTATGGTGCGGTCCTGTATTTTGTTCAGAGCTTTTCTCTTTTGAAAGCCTTTTGAAAGCCATCAAGGCCAAACTGGTTGATACCTTAAGGGTGTAACCCTATGCATGTTTGGACAGGGGGAAAAATAAGTGTGGCTGTTTGGCGAATGCTGGGAATTGCAGGTCTTTTTCCTGCCTAGGGTTATACCCTTAGAATAAATATGTGATCACAGTTGTGTATCTCTGTTTTTTTTTAAAAAAAAAAAACACCAGAGGGAAGCCTCTTTCACCCTTTCCCCTGTGTTGTTTTCCTGCCTCCCTCCCCTACAGTTTTTTGCTCTAGGGAAAAATATGCTTTGTGCAATTTCAAGAACGGTAGCCAAGTTAGTCTGTTGCATCTATCAACCGATATTATGGTGATGCAGTTCGCATGATACAGCATTTCAGAAACAAAACAAATGATCATAAGTAGTGCATCCATTTGATAGATTTTTTAAAAAACTAAAATTAAAATTAAACTTATAATTGTAAACATTTTTATACACACACACACATAGAATACTGGATTACTGCAATGCGCTCTACGTGGGGCTGCCCTTAAGACTGCTCCGGAAGCTGAAGTGAGTGTAGAACGCGGCAGCTCAGCTGTTCTCAGGAGCTGCCTCTTTTCAGCATATAACTCCTTTGCTGAAGGGAATGCCTATTGGCTACTGGGCCAGGTTTAAAGTTTTGGTACGAGTGTACAAAGCCCTAAACAACTTGGGACCAGGATACCTGAGAGAGTGCCTTCTCCCTTACCAACCTGCCCAATCCCTGAGGTCGTCGGAGGGCATGCTCCTGGTAGTTCCACATAGATCTGTGGCCTGATTGGACTCCACCAGGAGAAGAGCCTTTAGTATAGTGGCCCCTTCTCTGTGGAACTTACCGCCCCTGGAGGTCAGGCAGGCACCAATACTAGACTTCTTCCAGTGCCTCCGGAAAATGGCTCTGTTTTGAGAAGCCTTCCTCAACTGACTAGCCACTGTTTTTCTGGTTCCTTTGTTTTTAAATTGAACAATTATCACTGCTCTGGAATCTGTGTTAGATATTTGAGCAGTATATATATATATATATATATAGACATTTCAGGTATGGATGGGACTATGTCAGTTTTGCATATGTTTGCTCATGAATCTGTTTCACATGAATCTGCTTTTTTAAACGAAAAACCTGCAAGCAAATATGTATGTATTTTAAATATGGTAACGCTGGATTTTTGTTGGCATTTCGGTACATTTTTAAAGCTCGAATCCTCTTCACAAAATTCAGAGAAATGCAGAAACAAAAAGATAGCTGTGATGTGATCTGCATGTTAGTTAAGAAGGTGTGAATCAAGTCAGTTCACTTTCAAATACTATCCTAGAACATCCGTAATTTAAGTGTGTATTGTTACATGTATAAGCCGTTGAGAATGTGTCACAACATTCAGTGAAGTCCAAAGTAGGGAGGATAGCCTAAGTTCTGATTTACACCTTTGTCTGAGTGGTGCAGTTCAGGATATTTTGTATATTCATAACGATTGGATTCCCCTAGCATCCCTAGTTTGTTTGTTTGTTTAATAGTGCCATATGTAAAGGTATCCCACTGAAGATGTACCATTGGGAAGCAAATGAAGGGTGGTAGAAGAGGAAAGTCTAGTGGGGAACAGAATGATGGCATCATTTAACGGCATACGATATATTCAACTCTTACAATAATGGTTGATGAAAGCTGTTGCCAGCTATGATATTAGTGTTGGAGGTGAGTGAAATAAGGTAGGCTGTTAAACGAAATATCGTGCCTGTTGACGTGGCCCATCCTAGCACTGGACGTCTGAGGTAGCTAATCTGAATTGACCAGATTTGCATACCAAATGCATGCAAAGCTTCTGCTCTGTAAGAATGCCTGATGTCCGTTGACAGCTAAGGCAGGAGCATAGTGACGTTCCTGATTTTCCTAACAATAGAAGGAGCTGATGATTTGAGTGTGCGTACAAAGTTTGGATTGTTTGGATTATTTAAAATGGACAGCAGTGTAGAACGGTGTGTCTTGTACTTTCACAACGTGAGCACTTGAATTTCGTTTGAACTGTTTGTATCAAATCTGTTGCCGGCTAGGCAGACGCAATGGCTATATTTTGAACTTCAGTTGTGAAGCACGGAACCAACATTTCTCTTTTCCCCTGCCCCTCCAACCACCATTCCATACCCTATAACTGCTTCTACACTCCTGTTATGTTACAAACAACAACACTGGCTGGCAGCCCTGGTTTAAAAAGGAAAAAAAATGGCATGCTTCTGCAGTAAGGACATCAGAAGAGCCCAGCTGGATCAAACCAAGGGTCCATCTAGTCCAGCACTCTGTTCACACAGTGGCCCACAAGTTGTTGACCAGGAACCAACAAAGCAGGACATGGGAGCAACAACACCCTCCCATCCATGTTCCCCAGCAACTGATGCACACAGGCTTGCTGCCTCAGATACTGGAGGTAGCACATCAGGGCTAGTAGCCATTGATAGCCTTCTAGTTTGTTTTTTTGTTTTGTTTTGTTTTGTTTTCTTTTATTGTAACTGTTTTGGGCTGTTGTAGCAGTTTTAAATGTATGTGTGCATTGTGTGTATGTTGTATGTTTTGCTGTTTTAATTTTTGTATATTTTTTTAATTGTTTTAATCCCATGTAAACAGCCCAGAGAGCTTTGGCTATGGGGCGGTATACAAAATAAATAAATAAATAAATAAATAAATACAATTCTCCTCCAGGAATTTATCCTGCCCCCTTTTAAAGCCATCCAAATTGGTGGCCATCACTACATCTTATGGTAGTGAATTCCATAATCTAACGATGTGTTGTGTGAATGAGCCCTTCCCTTTATTTGTCCTGAATCTCCCACTAATCAGCTTCATGGGATGACCTCGGCTTCTAGTATTTTGAGAGAGGGAGAAAAATGTCTTCCTATCCACATTCTCCACACCATGCATATTTTTGTACACCTCTATTAGGTCTCCCCTTAGCCTCCTTTTTTCCAAGCTGAACAACCCCTGTTGTTATAACCTTCCCTCATAGGGGAGATGCTCCAGCCCCTTAACCATTTTAGTTGCCCCTTTCTGCACTTTTACCAGCTTTATAATATCTTTTTTTAGGTGTGATGAGCAGAACTGTACACAGTATTCTAAGTGTGGTCGCACCATAGATTTGTATGTACACAGTGTGGTCGCACCATAGATTTGTATGAAGGCAGTATGATACTGGCAGTTTGATTCTCAATTCCTTTTCTTATAATGCTTAACATGGAGTTTGCCTTCTTTACAGCTGCCGCACACTGCGTTGACATTTTCATTGAGTTGTCCACCACAACTCCAAGATCTCTTTCTTGTTTGGTCACCAGCAGCTCAGATCCCATCAGTTTATACTTGAAGATTGGGGGCGGGGGGTTGCCCCAACATGCATCACCTTACAATTGCTTACATTGAACGGCATCTGCCATTTGGATGCCCACTATCCCACCTTGGAGAGATCCCTTTTGAGTGCTTCACAATCCTTTTGTGTTTTATCAAACTTAAATAATTTGGTGTTATTGGCAAACCTGGCCACTTCGTTGCTCACTCCTAATTCCAGTTTGTTTTTGAACAGGTATTGCATTTTAAACTCAACACTTAGCACCTTCTTGACTACAGGTACAATATGGAGGTTGCTTCTGATGTTTGAAAGCCCTTATCATCTGCCACTCTTTGAGATGTCAGTTGGGGCCCACCTTGGCTGCAAGACCCTCAAGGTCAAGCCCTAGCTGTACCACTGATGGTCCAACACCCAGGTCACCAAGGTATTGTATTCACCTGTACATCCATATTTCATTTTATTTAATCTAAAAGCTTCCCTGTGACACTGCTGGATAGGACTGTACAAGGATTTTGTTTCCGTTCACCAATCACGTGAACATGCCCCATTCACTATCCTGAATGCAGACACAAGCAGGAGTGTTTTGTTTTGTTCTGTTCAAGTTAAGGTTGCAAATTCCTGAATTTGTGAATGCATTCAAATAGCAGGATTTTTTTTTTTTAAAGCAGACTTTGAAATGCACTTTTGAAAAATGCATTTTCATGTGGAGTAAAGTGCACACTTTTGAGAAATGTGTTCAGGAATGTACACTTTTACCATTCAAAATGTGTACTTTTCCTTTTCAAAGAAGCAAACAAAAAACAGGTCAAAAAGGGAAATGAGAGCAAGCTGAAACCAATTTTGAAGTATTTTTTTCAGAGAATGTAGGCGAGTTTGAAAATTGCTGATTTTCCCATCCCCTACCGCTGTAGTACATTGGCCCTGTATCACGATTCCATATACTAATTGCTAAACCTTTTTTTAATGGAAAGGAATCTACTAAGATGATGCCACCATTAATTTCAATGCTCTGACAAAACCAATTGTATTGAGAGAATAAGGTCATTAACATTTCCCTCGGTACGTTTGATGAGGTTGAGCAGAATGATTGTCATAATTAGTAATGCTGTTAAGATAAAGCTCTCGTGAGGAAATTATGTGGTTCTGGACATCCACAGCCTTTGTCACTATAACCACCTGATATGCAACCAACTTAAGTCAATGTGCTTGGATTTAAGAAACTGCGTAGATGGAAACCAAGGGCCTCAGATGCTAGCATATCCATAGGACAGAGCAATGAAAATATGACCTCCATCACACCTAATTTCCCCTCCCCCGGTTTGCCTCCACATTTTTTTACCTGCGATGCAAAAGTGTGTCAAGCATATGATCCCTTTCACCTGAATATCTGCTCTTTCACTCCTTCGCTCTTCCACCCCTCCCCTTCTCTTTGTCCCCCCCAGGTCCTGTCAGATGAGCACTTCAACCAGACTGCCTTTCTGCCGGGCAAAAATGGAACAACCCTTTAGTCTAGCTCTTTGGGGGCATCAAGGGAGTACAATCCTGTCTCTGCAGAGATTCAGGCATTGTATGGTTTTTTAAAAATGCTTTGGAGCCTGGGGTGCAAGGTTTGGGTTTTATATTGAGACTTGGAGCTGGCCGCTGGGAGAGATCGCTTTTCCCTGCCAGGATCTGATGCAATCCATTCAAGCCCCCAGTTCCTTTAAAACTACATGGAGGCTTAGGGTGCATTGAATGCACTTCGGGGAAAACAATCCAGACTTTTAGTGTTCTAGGAAAGGCTGGGGAAGAGGCAGGATGTCAGCAGGACAGGCATGGGATCATGTGAGTACCGTGCTGCAAATCCGCAAACCAGCAATGGCAAGAGTGCACTAAATCGCTGGTGAGATGGAGCTCAATGTCATTAGTGCAGTGGTGCATACCATGAATTATATGAAAATCACAAAACTGGAGAATTATTTCCATATCTAATTCAGATTCCAGAGTGAACATAAGAAGTGAAACATACACACAGAAAGATTAAAACACCATATTAAAATCCCCCCCCCCCCAATAGCAATGCCAATAAAACTGTGGCTGTTAGTTAAGGAATGGTCCCTGTAATAGAACTATTTTCAGGAGGTGCCAGAGGCAATGCAGTATCGGCATTTGACTGACCTCCAGTTGCTGGGAGTTCCACAGAAAGGGGGCCACCACACTGAAGGCTCTTTTCCTTGTGGACTCCAGTGAGGCCATAGGGCCATGTGGAACCACCAGAAGCACGCTCTCTGATAATCTCAGTGACCTCAGAGTTTTCTTTGCTTGGGCTCCAAAATGAACTTCAGGGGATTGTAAAAAAAAACCAAAAAAAAAAAACCACTGCCTTAAAGAAAAGACAAGTTTTACAGGATCTGAAATTCTTCTGAATCTCAACTCAGGCTTGGTACCCAAGTCAAAGTTTATTTATTTATTTATTTATTCATTCATTTATTTATTTTATTGCTTTTATATCCAATTTTTTTTCCTACAAGGAACCCAAGATGGCATACATAATCCTCCTCCTCTCCATTTTATCTTCACAACAACAACCCTGTGAGGTAGGTTGTGCTGAGAGTGTGTGACTGGCCCAAAGTCACCCAGTGGGTTTCCATGGCCAAGTGGGGACTAGAACCCGGATCTCCCGACTCCCAGTCCAACACTTTAGCCACTACACTATACTGTCTGAGCCAAATCAGGCCATTTCCCAAAGCACTGAATTGTGGTCTGAGTCCAATCTTGTGGTCAGTGCACATCACTAAGAAACATGAATGCACTCCAAGTGTGACACTAAATGTTGCACACTGTGTAATGATGATACTTGCAGTCCCACTGTGTGTACTTGGTGAGCAAGAGAAGTGGCAGAGGTTACACCAGCTGAGGTCTTCCTAAATAGTGACATGCAAGAATTTTGTTGAATGTTTGCAAAAGCAAACTTGTCCCAATTGTAATCGCAAATGCACACGTGAGCAAGAGCGTCTCTTTAATGAATATCATTTTTTTCATGAATGCATATTATCATCAGTTTAGTCCCTGGAGAGCAAATGTGCAATTATTATTATTATTAGTAGTAGTAGTATGTTAAAACATTTATATCCCGCCCTATAACACAACGATCTCAGGGCGGTGTACAGATAAAATCATACCTTTAAAATAGAACACTAAATATATAATTCTAAAACGAATTAAACCATTAGTATGTTCAAACCAATATGAAGTTTTAAAACAGTAAAATCCAGTTAAAACAGGACATTGTGCAGGCTGGTGGATTTAGCCATCCAAGGCTTTGTTAAAAGGCCATGTCTTAACCTGGTGCCGAAATGAAGCCAGTGCCAGCACCAGTCAGGCCTCCAGGTGGAGGACATTCCACAGCCGGGGTGCTACAACAGAGAAAGCCCTCTCCCATGTCCCACCAAAATGTATATCTCACGTTGGTGGGGCACGGAGAAGGTCTCAAGTAGGCAGATTTCAGTCTGCTCTTTAAAAAAAAAAAAGTGCATTTTCTCCATTTGAAATGTACACTTTTCCCATTCAGATGAAATGAAAACAAAGCACAATTGAATGCAGGGAACAAGGAGAGCTGCGTTTGAAGATGGTGTTTGGAGAATCATGGCAGTCACGAAAATTACTTGTTCTCCCATCCTCACTCTGAAAACACAGCTATTTCCCATCTCCAGCTCCAAAATTCCCCAAGGTTACTTTCAATACTTTTGACAAATATCACCCTACCCTAGATTATTTTAGCATATGGCTCAACCATGTGGGACCTTTATGTTCTCTCTGCTGATCTCAGCTGTTACCCACTTGATTTGATTTGCATAAATTTTGTTTTTGAATGTTTGCTCTAAAATAGAAAATATCTCAGAAGCAAGCAGACACGAATAACATCCCGGGCCGAACATTCATCTTTAATGTATTAATATGTGTTATCTAAAAGGGAACATTTTTCACTGGTTGATTTAATTATGGTTTTCATGACTTTGGCACTAAGGGGGAAAAATATCTGTATAAAAGTTTTATGAGAAATGAAAATATGTCTTAATGTACTCTCAACTAGAAATTTCCAGACTAAAAGCCAGCCATTTGGAACATTAAGAGACATGGCTAAATGTCTGATTTACTTCTGTATCTCTCCCACTGCAATCCTACATATGTCTATTGAGAAGTAAGCCCCATTGGATTGAATGGGATTTACCCCCAGGTTAAGTGTGTATAGGATTTCAACCTAAATCTGCAAAGTGCAAAGAATAGGGGGGGGGGGGGACTTACATAACTCTACAGACACCTTTGCATATTTTTACTGGTACATGCAACATAGCAGTTATTCTCTTTTTCTCAATCATTCATGATTTTAAGTAAAGTTAAAAGTTAAATTGTTCTCATCCAAAGCCAGAGCCAAGATTTAACATTCATGCAAGCGATTCCCTGTACCCCAGAGGGCTTTTGACTTCTGCCTTTCAAAGTGTGGCACCTTGCAGCACACGGTGAGACGCTTTTTGAAAATGTGAAGGAACCTCAATCTAACTGACCCCAGTCAGCTTAACCAAAGTGACTCCATTTTGATAAACTCCCCCATTCTGTGTTCTCTTTGTCTTTCTCATAAAGCAGCTTCGATGTAGCTGAATGCAGACCGCAGACCATGTGACCTGACCTAGTTCACCACGCCAGACCATATAAGGAAACACCTAGGCTGCCATACCGTTATGCTGCGCGCACATTATCCTGTTGTGTGACATGCACATTTCCTGTTTGCTTGAAATGTATATCAAGTTGCTTCACCCATTAAGGGGGGTCAGTCTGTGGAACGATTCCAGGCTGTCATTTTTGCTAGCAAATAAAGGCTATCTGTTTGAACCTGCAACTTTGGACTGGACTCCGATTAATTACTGTAACAAAACAAAAAGTAAAATAGTCGTAGCTGTCCATCTATCTTGTGGCTTTTCACATGGAAGCTCATTTCTCGCCCTGCTGGAACATCTCGTGTGGGAAGGAGAAGGAAGAGGCACAGCAAGCATGGAAACACATGCCACATTTGAGTGATGGAGATGGCCTATAAGGGCTGGCTCTGCCTTAAACTCTGCCTCTTCACTTCCTCCCTCCTTCCCTCCCTCTAAGCAGTATGGAATTAGCTAGTCATTCCCTCTGGAGGGCTGAGTAGGAATTTTTACCTGCCTCGAAGATGGCCATTGTGACAGGGTATTTTGCTACTCCATACTGGATTTGGTAAATTAGAGGGAAGCAGGTTAGATAGGTTAATGGGGGCGGGGGTGAAATTTCACATTCTACTTTTGTATTCAACCTAAGGTGTCTGGAGTGTCACTCACTCCACATCTACAGCCTAAACCCCACGTTCTTGGGAAAATGAAGGTAAAGGAAGGAACGAAGGTGAACTCTTAAGGAGGCAAAATGCCCTTAAGGCATTGCTCAGGGAGTCCAGGTCATAGAAGAACCCTGATAAACGTTTTTCAGAGCTGCTGGGATTTAAATGAGTTTTCCATTTTGCAGTTTCGGTTTCCCATTTTTGGTGGTACAGTGGCAATGAAAAGCCACTTAATTAGTCACTTCCCACTCCCTACAGGGGGAAGCTGTTTCCCTCTCTTCTTTTTTTTTCTCCTCCCATCCCCCCTTTTAAAAAGAATGAGAGAGAGGGAAAGTAATGAAAACCTCTCCCCTGGAACAGGAACTTACTAAATGGCAACACTGAACAGGACACAATTACAGGCAGAACACACAACAAAGAAGCTTCTGATAAAAGTGGTAGTGGGGACACTGCTGAACGGGGGTCATTTGTGTGTTAGCAATCCAGGAAGATCTTGCTCATGGGCAATGCCATTCCTTTATAATAGAGCACTCTATTAAGTGTCATGTTTAGCCACTTTTTAAGTTCTACACCCAGAATGCATCAGGAGCATTGATATCTATTTACTTATTAATTAATTAATTTTAAAAATACCTATTTATGAAATATTCAAACTGAATAAGCCCCCCCCCCCCCGGCAATGTATTTACAATGTATTTAATGAATGGATACATTTTGTAGCTGCCTTTTCATACTGCAGCCTTCCCAAGGCGACTTACAAAACAGCAACACAATATTAAAACGCCAACAATAAACTAAATGAAAACAGAGCTATTATAAACAACGACTATGCTATTAGTGTGGAATAATTGCTGACAAATCTCTGATGGTCTCCAAACCACAGCCGTAAACCTATTAACTGGGCATCCCTGCAATAAAGTTAGGTTTGCTTCCGATTACAATGTGACCCTGCTACGTTCGAGTCATGAGAATTTTTTCTCTCGTCTTATGAGAATTTATTCCTTGATTAACCTGGCTGTCTTCCTGTATTACGGTTCCTTCAGGATGTCAGCAGTAGTGCTATCCTGCTTATCCCAGATGGCAGGAGGTCTCAGTCAGGATTGAACACATTTGTCTAATTACCTTAACCTTGTCTCCATCATAATTCCCAATCAGGATATATATATATATATATATATATATTTAATTGTGTCCTCTAAATTATGTTGAAAGTCTTTTTCTTTCTTCTCCTCTCAAATTGGCAGTGTTATACTCAGATTCACAGACAGTTCATATCATAATTTATAACATGGATAGGAAAATGCAAGAAAAAGGAATCTTTCTGGCCTCTTTACATACATTTGAAAAAGGTTCAAATTTTGGAGGGAAGAGAATTAGTACAGAACTATGGTTGTTGATTTCCTTTTTTGTAATTCAGCATCTCTCCCGCATCTCCTTGGCACCTGAATCCCAAAGTTATCTACCAGAGACAGTTTATATTTTGAGTGGTGATCATTGTTTCGATTTGCCAGCTTGCTGAAATGTTTTTTATTTATTAATCAAAAGCATTTTACCCTATCCTTCAGCCAAACAAAAGGCTCCGCAAGCGGTTTACATGCGATCAGCCTGTCCTTATTTTCTTGTGCCCGTAGGTCTCAACCCTTCACACCTGTCTACTTTAAGAGTAGGTGCCTGCCAGTGCAAGTTTTGATGTCCAATTGAGCAGAAAGGAAATGGTTTGGGGGAATGGGGCAGTAATCAATTTTTCATTACATCCAGAAGGCCAAGAGGTTAGTCTTGCCTAAAGAATTATATGGCTAAAGGAGTCGGTAATCCAACCCCTCCAATTTTTGTTGATCATCAGTAACACCACAACTACATCAGCCTCATTTTGACGCATGCATGGTTTTACAATGGGAAGCCAATAGATCGCTTGGGACATGGTGCAAGGTCCAACAAATCTAGTTAATTACAAATTGTTAATCATTAGTGCTTCAACCATGTTTGCGATGTAGATTGAATTGCTTATGTTTTTGCATTGCAGTGTGTCATTATATCGGTACCTTTTGCTTAGTGTAGATAAAGGGCAAGCCGTGTATAACTAATTTGATTAAACTTCTGGCAGAGCTCTGACAATATTTGAAAAGAAAGGAAATAATAACCTTTTTATGGCATGCAAAGTTTTTCAATATTTTTCTGGACAACTGTCTGAGTCAATCTGATTTGTTTGCTCCTGGAGACAAAATAGTCCCTGACATTTGCCCAAGTCTTTGAAATTTCATTGTTGGTTGAGTGAATATACAAAGTCAAAATGGTGGAAGGAAGAAGGAATGGAAGGGTGGTTAAAATTCCACTGGAGGTTTACTGAGGGCTGCTTCTCATAATATAATTGCATTGTGCATTAAATCATTCCATGGAGCACTTCATTTCAGAAGTCCCTTTTCCACCTGGCTGTATTGTCTATATAGGCACGCACAACACATTTCATTAGGGTGTTCACCCAGGGATTGTGATGTTTTAAAGATGAACATTTATTGAATACTCAGTCATAAAGGACATTACTTTTATTCATTTATTTATTAAACACTATAGACACTGATGCCCTATTCTGTGTTCAGCTTGCCTGCCTGTGGGAGGGCCATGGGGGTGGGGGTGAGGAGATGCTCCTCAAGCCCCAGAACTGGTGGGACTTTGTGGGGACACTGGCCTTTTCATTACTGCTGCCGAGAGCAATGATGTTCTCTCAGAGGCAGCGGTGCTTCGGTGTGGCGGTGGAGCAGCCAGAGGGCTGTTCCTGCTGCATGTGGATCCCCCTCTGGATCCATACTTAATGCCCCCCTCAATTCAGCATTTATTGCTTGAGACATTAAGGTGTGCCTGGGCACACCTGGCATAACCCTTGCACACGCCTATGATTGTCTACCCTGTATGATGTTTCATAGGAGGGATGAGAGACATTGACCAGTCATATAGAAGGGCAAAAGATCAAATGTTTCTTCAGAAATTACCCTCCACATGTTCAGTGAATGAATGGAGGGGGAGAGGTGCCACCCCAACACTGTTCCCTGTGGCTCCAGCTGACCTGACCTCTGCACATTTAGTGGCAGGTCCCCGTGCAATCTGGAGGCCAGATCTCATGGACAACCTATGCATGTGCATAGCTGTATGTGCATAGCCTCCCCTGTTAGACCTTTGCTCAACTAAGAGAAGTCAAAGGGTAGGGAAAGTGTGGGAAGCGTTGTTGGGGCTGGGGGCAGTGGGTGAAATGCTGCCTGTCCCTTAATATGTTTACTTTAAATGGTGAACCACCTTCTGTTCAATGGGACAACTATGGTATATAATTGCAGTAAATAGACACATGGAACAAACACCCTAACAAACAGAAAGGGGGGGGGGCAATTTCATCAAATTTCTCCAGGGAAAGGAGAAATTCTCCAACAATTTCTCACAGATAGGCATCACCATTGGCAAGGGTTGTAGAACAGCTTCTATCTTTTTTAGCCCAGGGGATTTGGGTTATGTTTTCATTTTTGTTTTCACTGACACTGCATGGTGCAACCGCATCAACGGTGTCAGCAGCCTGGCCCCCATTTTGTATCCTCCACCATGCCCCATATACCTAGCATCACTCCAGGGTATTGTAAGGAGGGAATGCAGCCACGATAAAAAAAAATGGTGGGGAAAAAGGGGGGTTTGAAAAGTCTTTTTATTTCTAAGAGGTAAGAAAAGAAAAAAAATATCATGAATTTCCTGAAAGTTTTCTTTCCCCATGAAAGAGGCCTCCATTTTTCTGCCTCATTCTCAGGACATTTTATAATTTATTTTGAATGTGTGTTGGTAGTGTTTTTGACCCTAACTAAGAACTGTGAAGTGGCTGAGGGTACTGTCTGTATTTTTATTTCTTTTTTTACAGTATTTCTATGCCTCTCCCTATCCAAGGATTTTGGAGTGGTGAAGAGATTACACATCTTGCTATTGCTCTGCAGTCTCCCAGGCTGCCTGCACTTCCTGATCTGAAAAGGCCCTATGGGAGGAATACATTCATGATGTCTTCCCCTGGGTGGGAATTGTGGGAAGCCAAGGAGGCTACAGGCTTTCAGGGAGATGAGTGTACAGTGAAGGACAGGGTGCTCACACACACTCAGTCATCTCATAAGTAAGGTAAGCGCAAGAACCCTGAACCAAACCTCTGAGAATTTCTCTAAAATTTCTTCTCTTTTGAATTTCTTTTCGAGAGCAATTTCTTTTCTTTCAAATTGAATGAGAATTATCAGAATTTTCATGGGAGAAATTTTTGGCACAGCACTGCTTTCCAGACATGGCTGTCCCAATAGTCTTTCTAGATGGGGATGATGGAACTTATAGTGTGGCATAAAGGGTTAAGGCAACAAAGGGCTTGCCAGCCATCCCTTGTGATATCTTTTGCCTGCCTCTTACCACATACTTTTTAAAAGCTAGTTTTCCTTCTCTATGATAGCTTTGTTTTTGTTGATAAATGTTGTTCACTGTGAATCTGCCTTTAAAACAACTAATTTAATTCATTAAGTAGCTTTTTCATAGAACGAAGCCGAAACTGTTTATAGATTTAAAAGCTCTTCGTTTGATTCTTTTCTCGTATTAGTGGGAATGAAGCGATTTAGAGTTAACAAGCAATTCATTTTGGAGAGCAAACCTTTGATTTAGACTGCCATTTCAGCAAGGTTCAATAAATTATGTTTTAAATGTCATTTTTGCATTTCAAAATTTGGCTTTTGACTCTTTAATTGAGAAGGGAAGTACATAAAATGCTAGTTGTATGGGATTAGCATAATTCCTTAGATAACTCCAACAATCTTTAAGTACCACTATATCATTTATGACTACAGGATTTTATTTTTTTCCCCCAGAGAGAATACTGCAATCATGCCACATGTGTTGAAATCTGGCTTCCTGTATAGTGTAGTGTCCAGTGCATTTGGAAAAGAAAAGAGGACCATGTTTCTAGACCACGTTGTTCCAATATAAACAAATACAGAAGAGTTGTATTGTGCTATGAGTAGATTTCCCTTCAACATACGTATGAAATGTTGTTCTCCTTTGGCAAACAGGCACACACATGGGTGTAAAGGAGTGTGTGTGAGAGAGAGAACAGTGGGGCCAAAAGGTCATCAAATGCAAGAGAATATATCCGTGACATTTCAATCAATAACTGAAACATATACAAGACAAATACATTGAGCATAGAGAACAACACTAATTGCTGCTAACACAATCTTCCTAGGTTTGCTATGCCATCTTAATATGGTCAAACTGACTCACAAACTCATCAGGTTTACACTGGATGCCTTTGCAGTTCTTTTAAGAACATATAAAGGACCGTGCTGGATCAAACCATCTAGTCCAGCATCCCGTTCCTCCACAGTAGCCAACCAGGACCTTCTAAGAAGCCCACAAGCAGGGCATGAAAGAAAAAAGCCCTCTCCTAGGGTTGTCCCACCACAACTGGAATTTTGTTGCATAATGCCACTGAATCTGGAAGTTCCCTGTGGTCTTCACAACAAACATTAATTTTTGTAGGAATGTTGACTTTCAAGGCAGTATTAGAGTTATCCTGAAAGACAGGGATGTTCTTCCACTGTTGGGGTAACGAGCTTTAATGGATGTTGAATATTGTTACTGCTGTGTACATACATGACCTCCTATAATAGGCAATTATACATTGTCACATTTCTCAGCTCATATGAGACGGATGCAGCTGCCCATTTTGTTCCATGTTTGCATATTGTTCAATATGAAGATATTTAAAAGTTATGTCCTGAATATGATACATTTTCAAATATTGGTAGCATTTTTGTTTTTATATTAAAAACAGATATGGAATTCTCATCTATCTGCGCCTGCCAAGTTCAGTAGGAATTTTTATCCCAGCATGGAGAGGACCATGTAGTACCTGCCTGCTATATAGTTGTTAAAAACGATGAGCCTGCCCCCCTTCAAAAAAAAAAAAGTGGGAACCCAATTAAATACTAACAAGGTTGACTACACAGGAAATCCAATCCAGACATTTCAGAGCAAAGTTCTCAAAGGCTTGGACTTAGATGGATAAATCTGTCAGATTTGGTTTCCCCTCCATTTGATTTTTTTTAAAATCTAAATTCCTTTTCATCCTGAATATGGAGCAACCTGTAAGTTTGGGATCCTCTTACTAAAACCAAACTGAAACCAAATCCTCACCCATTCCTATTTTTATTCTGCCTTTTTAATTCTGTGTTTCATTTCGTTTTGTTTTTCCACTCTGATTTTGCTCTCTTAACATTTTTTGTAAACAACCATGGAAACCTGCAGAGGGGGAAATGGGATGATGATGATGATGATGATGATGATGATGATGATGATAGGCACAGGGAGACAGAGAGGGTGAGGTTATCAAGCGACCATCCCCTTATCCATCCCCCCAAAATGGTGATAATCTTAGTAACCCCTGCGATTTGAATCTGATCTTTACTGTCACAATGAAAGAATGAAATAAAGAAAATAAAGATAATGAGACCGCACACTATGATGCAGATAAGCTTTATTAGAGGGGGATGAGTGCATAACACAACTTCCGTAGTGATCAAAAAAGACAAGCTATTCCATGCAGGGGAAGGAAAGTGCTTTCTATTGAACATGCATGATGTTAAAGGGCACAAGACAAATGAAGAGAGGGAAAAGGAACAGTTCTCAGGAGTGTGGTTGTTTCACGAGAATTGCTGTCCTCTGGATTCTTTAGAGGCTCAGAAAAAGAGTGAAGGACAGTCACAATGAAACTCCATGAATTCCAGGTGTAAAAGCATCCAGATTGTTCTTGTAAGCAATGAAGCAAATGGTCCATAGCTCACAGTCATTGGGAGGAAAACTGAAAAGGAAGGCGCATCCAGTAGGTAGGTGGTTGCCCAGAGATGCTGAGCAACCACAGATCCTACCGACATTGAGACGACATAGGAAGCTTAACATTTCTGACACACAGAGCCATAAAATCACCTGCCGTTAATCCATGTTGAGAATGCCGGGTACCATTTCTTTCCATTCTGTGAAGATGGACTTCCAGCTTAACAGGGTAAATTGCATACACTGGAAGGGATCACCCGTCGGGCGACGCCCAGGCGGCTGGAAATGGAACTTCCTCCCACGCCACTACCACCGCAGGCAGTGTATCCTCCAACGCGAGTTGGTTCACATGAGGCACTAAGTATTGCTCCTGGGATGGTCACAATACAGGGGGATGGCTGAACTATTATTTCAGATGGTGGGAGCTGTCCGATGCAGGAAGGGCTTGCCCCAGAGGTCAAACCAAGGCTACCTGATGAGATTCCACCAGAACCAGAGTAAATGCCACCCAAACCAGAGTAAATGCCACCACTTGAGCTCAGGGAGCCCAGACCACCAACTGGGTAAGTCATCGGCGTGCCACAAGATGGGATGTAGGTTGGGATGGTACAGGATGGAACACAGGATGGGCCGTAGTAGCAAGACATGTTGGAGTGGTGGAGTTGAGTCTGAAATGGAACATTGGAGAAAAGAGTTAATGGAAAAGAGAGGAAGAAGAAATCTGATGTTTGATAAGAACTTTTGAAGAAGACTGTGGAAATAATAGACTGAGTTATGATCCAAAGTGCAGAAACATCTGATATTCCAGTGGCTGAACTTGTCATCTAACCTCTTTTCTATTCTTGTGTAGGGGAGGCTCAGCCCACAACCACATCATCCATCCTTGGTCCCAGTGGCTAAGTTCAATGAGTGTTGCTAGCTTCTGCTAAAAATGGTGGGGGTGGGGGAGTTGAAGTCAATGAATTCCGCATTTCTTATGGGCAAGAATATAATATGTTTGCTATCTTACAATATGCTTTAAGTGAACATGTACAGGAAATTAATCCAATTTTGGATGAATGAAAAATGTAAAAGGTAGGAGAGGGCAAGGTAGGAAGTCAAGCTGCCCACATGTTGAGATCAATGTTGGGGCTTCAGATGGCATAATCACCTGTCAAAGCAATTACACTGGTGGATACAAGGGATAAGGCCTTCTTGGTGTTAGCTCCCCCGCTTGTGTAACTCTATTCCAACTGATGTCAGTCAGTCCCCATCATCATAGGCCTTCAACTTATTTATCTACCTTGGCTCATAATTGAACCAGGACTTGAGTGTCATTATCTATATGGTATTACTTATTTTTCACTATTAATTTTGATTGCATTATTGTTTCAACTATTTTTAATCATTGTTTTACCATATTTTGTAGTTTAATATTAAAGCCCCCCTTAAAGGTGGCTTATAAGACTCTTACGTAACTAACTGAAAAGACATGGGGTGAATAGCAAGGCCTCAAATAAAGTTAAACCAAACAAATGCAGGTTTCTTTAAAGGACATTGAAAGGCAGCAATTTACGCAGGAGGAGAAAGTTTCAGGAAAATCAAGAAAATGTGAAGGCAAACGAAACAGAACACTTGGAAGTAGCAAAAGCAGTGAGACCCAGTTGAGGACTACCTCTGTGGTCAGCTAAGGGAGCAATTCTGCATCCCCTGTGCAGCATCTGGAGGACATAGGATTGTTTGGTTTCCTGCATATGAGGTCAGACATACAGCTATGACTTCATAGCCTGGAAATTGCATGCCCCTCCCCCTTATAGCCTGCATGGACAGAACTGCACAAGCTAACTGTCCATGCTTGCAAAATGGAGTGCAGAGACGGGGGAAAGATTGTGTTCCTTGGGAGTGGCAAAGGGAGAAGGCCTGGCTGAGTGGCATGCATCTTTTCCTATTGCTACCCAGTCTCCTTCACTCACCTTCTGCAAAGCCTCCACTAGACAGGCAAAACCGCCCATCTAGGTAAAATGCAGAGAGGGAGGTGCAAGACTACTCCTTAGCCTCCAAGTTTGAGGACTTATATGAGTCCCCAGGGTGCAACCCCTAAGACTGCACCCTGAAAGAAGCAGGGGACGCAGAGAACGGGCAGGTCCGATGGCGAAGCAGCGGAGGTGGTAAGAAAATGATTGCTTTCTCTGTGTTCTCTGTGTTCTTTCAAAGTTCCTTGTCATTTGTTTTGTAACTGCCCCTGCCATAAGAAAGACATTCTATTCAAAATAAATAAATAAATGATTGTCTCCTGCCACATGCTCAGCCATTGCTGTGATACCTTTTACTTTCTCTCCCCCTTTGCGTCCCTTCTGTCTCACCTACTGGGTCCATCCAGGACACACTTGTCAAAACCCAAACTGATTATTAACAGGACAAACACATGGTTATTAAGAAAATGTTTTTTTAGAAGGAGGGATCTTTTTTTAAAAAAAAATGTGCAGAAACAATAGCTATGCTTCATTGATTTTTAGAGGCAGAAATAATAATAATAATAATAATAATAATAATAATAATAATAATATAATGATTTTGATTGTGCTCTATATCAGAGTGCTTTCCAATGAACCAAAACATACAAAACACAGCAATATAAACAAAAACTAAAATATATTAGATAAGCTGCTAACCAACAATTAAACTAATTTATAACCAATGAATTCAAACAACCAAACAATTTGAGACTCTAAACCAAATTGATTGTTCTTACTCCATACACCTTAACCTATGGCTCCAACTTGAACAAACAGGCTTTCAGGCCTTGTCTAAGTTTGTCCAACTCAGGTTCCATACAAAGGTGTAGAGAGAGTTCCACAATAATGGAGCAAGATGGGAAAATGCCTAGAATCTGCCACCTTAGTCCAAGGAACCACCAAAAGTCTGAACTCTGTGGACCGAGTTTTCCTAAGAGGAGCATGTCATACAACCAACTCTGCCACATAACTGGGAAGGGAGGAACACAGGGCTTTAAAAGTCAAGAAAGGAAGGAAGGTGAAACAGGAGAGTCAAAAGAACTCATTGCACTGAATGGGACAATTGAGTTTGAATAGACTTACCAAGTTGTTGAGAAGTCAAGAGGAGTAGAATGGAGCTGGTGAAAGAGTCCCGGGTTGTGAGTGCTTTTATACCCATCTCTGTTTCTGGAGGGGTTTTGTTAATCATTACTTCACTGCCTGGTTTTGTTCCCACCCATGATGGGAAATTGCTGACCTAATTTAATTTATTTGTGTGCATCTGGCACTTTTGTATTTTTGACAATTAGCCATGCTAGTTGGTGCTGATGGGAGCTGAAATCCAAAACGTCTTGAGGGCCCCAAGTTGGAGAAAGCTGTGGTACTCCATTTAAGATGGTGTACATATTAAAACCCACAGCACTCTTTCATTTTAGAAGATTATAGGGTCCATCAGCAGAGTCTACAAATTCCTTCGAGGGCTGGATGGCCTTTTCTATTCATTTTCGTCAAGTAATATTAATCTCAAGGGGAATGTTGGTATCCTGCCCTGCCAACTATTTTCAGCCTGGAGGTTTCTCAACACAGTGAGACTGCAGGGAGCATACACAATACATGGAAAGGTATTTGATTAGGCCACTGTGTTGGGGGAAAGGGAAACAGTGGGGATGGGGGGGAGTGATAAGAGAAACCAGGAGACACTGGAGCATGGCGGAAGGAGAAAAGCTGTGGCCTCAGCAAGCCCCGTTGCTATGAGGAGGCCAGGGTTCACTTGGACTTACTGTTTCTCCCACTTCTGGGAAACAAGGACATAGAATCGTTCTGAGATCACCTGATGATCTCTATTCTGGGGGATTCCTTATCCGAGCTTGAAGGTTCATAGCCACATGTCCCTCAGGACCAGGTTGCCTCAGAGGTTCCTGGTCTGATCCAAGATAGTCCTGTCCTTTCAAAATTGATGCCTTCAGATCTGCCTCCTAGAGGGGCAGAAAGCTCAGCTTCTGAGATATTGGGTCTCTTCAGATAACACACTAAGCCATGGTTAGTGAGCATGCTTAAATCGTGGTTATGTAGCCACCATAGTTAGGAATGGTTCACATGACATGCTAAGTCTTGATTCACATGACACGCTAAGCCATAATGTTTAGCTCAGCGTGCTTAACCACCATGGCTTAGTATGTCATCTGAACAGGTTCAAAGAGGGATGTTGAATGGCCACCTAGCCCCCAAGAGCATTGTCAACCCAAGAAGCAGACTACTAGAGCACTTTTAAGAAGTTGTTATTCTTGGCAACCAAATAGGACATTTCAGGAGGAAGGGGCTCCTCAAGGAGCAAGGCCTGTAATCTGATGCAGCTGAGGCCTGAGTGGGGCTCTGGTAGCTCTAGCTATATCAGCTCTCTCACTTATAACTTGAAAGCTGCTGGAAACAGTATCTAATTTTCAAGTCTATTCTCTGTATCCTGTTTTTTTCCTAGTGTTGCCATGTGTTTGGATGTCTGTGCTACTGCCTACTGGACTTCTACCTGACTCTGCTTTTGGCCTCCATTCTTACTTGATTGATCATCTGGCTTTTGACCTTGGCCGCATCCCAGACCTTATTCTGGAAAAATCCCCCTGTGGCTGGTAATATTGTACTTCCCTGCTATTGTGTGTGTCCCTGCATTTAATTAGCAAAAAGCCAGGATTCCATTTAGAGCAAGACATCTATTGAGTTACGTAGTCTAGGAGCTGAAAGTGAAAATGTATCTAATCAAGAGGGCAGGGCTCCTGCAGCTTTAACTGTGGTGATGAAGAGGGAATTGAACCAGGTGCTGCATGCATACAATGACACCTGCTGAAATTCCCTTTTCTATTCATCTGTTAAAGATACAGGAGCCCTGTCCTCCTTTCAATATGGTCACCCTAGTGATGGAGACATGCTGGTGGAACTCAGAGTCTATTCTTTTGGCTAAGTTGAGACAGTTGAGATGGATCAGGGCCAGAGAAGAGGGAGGGAGGATAAAATGAGACTGGAGGGAATGAAGAGGGTGCTTGGTAAACTATCAACCATATACACAAAGTATTTATTTCCTTTAGGAGGAAAACAGGGGAGCATCAGCTCCTCCGGTGACAGCCAATCCCACGCAGAGCCTGCTGACGCTCTTGGGTAGGCAATGGTGGTGGGGTGGTCAGGGAAGTGACCTCATCAGCCACCAGCATCAAGCATGTGGAAACCACCCACTTTTGTGGTCAAGGCGGTGTGGTGGCTTCAGGGCCAGGTTTCAAATGGAAAATTCCAGCATTCATTCAGCTATTTCACTAATTGAATGAACTTTGGTCAGGCTCTCCTTCTCTTCTACCTCACAGGGTGGTTGCTCAGGAAACAATTGGGGTGTTCGGGGGTGGGACATGTATGTCCCTCCAAACTCCTTTTATGAAGAGTCAGATGAAACCTAAATATAATTAGGAGCCTTAGAGACATTGGTTCTCTGTCCCCTTTGTTCTTAAGGAAACCATTTTATTCCACCTGTGGTGAGATAGGGACTCCATACTGGGGTGAACCTCAGAATTTCCAAGGCAGAAGTCCAGGCATCTGGAGAGCCCCATGTGGATTGTGGCCTATGTGTCCACCCATCCTCTACCTGGCCCATTTCTTAATTTAGCTGAGCATCAGTGAAAAAGAACCATACCTCAGATACCTTAATCCAAAACTCTTCAAAGGAAACACTTCTGGCTAATCTGTAACCTAGTGTTAAGCATACCTGGCACAGAGTGCAGAGTGCTACTTATGACTTAATACAATAACTTTGGCAGGATTATAGTAATTTTTGGCACACCTCAAATTCCAGGCGTGAAAAATAATAAACTCCCCTGAAGCCTTAAAACAAGACGTGCACCTCTAGGTTTCAGTTCAAAAAGATGAATCCATTATGAAACCAGGCCAGGTGCAGGATTTGTCTGGACAAGTGTTCTAAAGAAACTCCAATTGCAACATTGCTTTTTAAGTACTGGGTGCAATACTTAGCTTAACCCAAAATACCATCCCATACTCAAAAGCAAGGGCAAGATGCCAGTGTAAACAACATTCCAAAAAGGCAGCAGAACCAATCTTGGGAAGTAGAGGTCAGTCATTTTGAGTCAGCTATTCAGATTTAATAATGCAAACGATTACAAATGCTGGCATTTAGATAAAAAAAATGGGGAGAAAAACACAGATATAGAAATGGGAAATCATTATCGACAGAAGCAAGAGTGAAAATGATCCTAGAATTGTAGTCAATCTCAAACTGGAGAAGTCTTAGAATTGTGGTATGATTGCGGAAAGTTTAATGTGATGTTTGTCATAATGTGGAACTATGAGCTGTAGTAACAATATCATCATGTCCGGGTCATGGGAAATAATGGTTTCACTTTACTCTGGACCAGAATCAGACCTCACCTTGTAACAGACTAGTGAATGTACCCAGTTTAGCACTGGTGGGAATAGCCATACACTGATGCCTGCAAGAAAACTTAGAATTGGCCTTCAATCGCATGGATACACTTTAATTAATCAAAACTAATGTGTTTTTAAAACAAAATAACCCTGGCGCCCATTCCTATGGTCCCCTTAGTATACATGCCACATTTCAGGTGCCTAGTTTTCACGGACTTAGGGCTATAGCAATGTCAGACAGATAGGTACGTCTTCTTTTATGCTTATAGGTAAACCTATGGATGAAATGTATGGCAAAAAAATTGCTCGCTGCAGTACTGTATCATAGTGTCAAGTTTGATTGAAATCGATCATACGGTATCAAAGGTGTAAATCTTTAAAATTTTGAGTGGACACCATTTTGTTTCAAGATGGGGGACCATGTTTTCACTGTGCCAAATCCAGCTCAGATAGATGTAAAACAAATACTATAACTTTCATAATAATCAGAGGAACAGTTTTCGAGTCTATGGAGGACATACAGACAAGCACTTCTTTAGAGAGAAGAGATTTATAAAATGATGCATGGTTTGGTGAAAGTGGAGATGCTTTTCTTTGTCTCCTAACACAAGAACCTGGAGTTGTCCAATGAAACTTAATGGTGGGAGATTCAGGGCAGATAAAAGGAAGTACTTCTTTACATTGCACATAGTTAAACCGCAGAATTTGCTACCACCAACTTGGCTGGATTTAAAAGAGGATTAGAGAAATTCATGAAGTAAAAGGCTATCAGTTGCTACTAGTCATGATGGCTATGCACTACCTCTAGGATCAGAAGCAAACTGTCTCTCAATATCAGTTGCTGGGTAGGTTGCTATTAGTCTCATGCCCTGTTTGGGGACTTCCCATCTGGTTGTCCACTGTGGGGCTATGGGGCGGTATATAAATGGAATAAAATAAAAAATAAAATAAATAAAATAATATGCCTTTAGCATGATTTAGCATCACTCCTCTTACATTTTTCTGTTCCTATTGCATCCAGTTCTAGGTGCCAAACTGTAAGAAGGATGTAGAGAAACTGGAATGGATTCAAAAGAGAGAAATGGAAATGATGAACAATTCCTATGTGGAAAGGTTGAAGGAACACAACATTTTGTAGCCTGAAGAAGAAAAGATTGAGTAGAGATGAGTGAAATCTGTCCATTTTGATTCCTCTCGGTTTTTCATTTTTCTGATCTTAAATCCAGTTCATCTTGAACTTTGTGAATTTCTCCAGCTCAGTTCACCCTGATCTTTGAAGTTTTTTTTTTTTAAGTTTGCATAAAAATCCTGAAGTATTTTTGTGCACATTTCTTCTAATACGGACAATTTTATGCAATGTTGCATAATATACAGACCTCTGCAAGCAATCCTAGTATAATACATATTACTTTCCTATAATATATACCGTATTTTCCGGCGTATAAGACGGTTAAAATATAGAGTTTGGGATATACTCGCCGTATAAGACTACCCCTCTTCCAACGCACACCAAATAAAAATTAAAAAAAATCAGATTTGATTTCAATATGGTAATTTTAATTCAAATGCTTATGACATGCAGGTACTTAGCAGGAAAACTGTCACTTATAAACATAAGGCTGTCTCCTAATTATAGAGATACAACATCTTCGTGAATTTAAGGTCCATTATTTAAAATTCTCTGGAAAGGGGGCTTCTTTAGTAGCCCATATTACACTTTTAAAAAACGAGGTAAGGGGGGGAGGTAAACGAATTTCTAAAGGATCAGGGCTGCTGCCAAGTTGTTTTTTCATTGCATCTGTTCCCAACAGAGTGATCAGATTAAATTGCTGCAAATTCAGCCTGAATGAAGCTTTTCTCCCCCCCCCCTTCCTGACTCCCCTCCCCGCAATAGAGAGGGGAAGGGAGCTTGAAGCAACAGCACCAGGAGAGAGGCAGTTAAGGCACAGTACAAGAGGGAGGGGGAAAGTGATCGACAGATCCAATGAGGAGAAGGCAGCCAACTGGCTTCCACGGAGACCGGAGACAATTGATCTGCGGGAGCTGGCTCAGGCTCCCTCTTCAACGTGATGCATAGCCTCGGCCTCGTAGCTTTGCCGCTCGCCTTCGCCGGCTGCAGAGCTTCGCAGCTGCTGGTGTTGTCGCCTCTAGCTCAGCCGCTAGCGGCGTGGCGATCGTGCTAGATCCCACAGGGGAGCGGGCTTTTTGCTCTTTGCACGACGTTCGTTCATAGCGAAGCGCCTCAGCGGGCACTCAGTCAGCCGCTGCTGCCGTCGGGTCCCCACGTGGACTCACAGGTGCTGCTCACGTTGGCAGGCTGGTGCTGCAGATGGGAGGTTGGGGAGTAGTAGCAGTAGCGACAGCGGAGGCTCGGGAACAACACACACACACACACACACACTGAGAGAGAAAGAGAGAAGAGCGAGGCGGGATTTGCAGAACCTCTTTGGTGCGGCGGCAGCTCTGCCAAGGTCCCCGGTTGCACGAACGAGGCAAAGGGAAGCGCTTGCAACAACAGAATGCCGGCGGCTGCTGGTGACGGTCTCCTGAGCGAGCCCCCTGTGGCGAGCTTCGGCGACGACGAGCCCACCACGCCTCCCCTCAGCCCGGAGGGGACTTTCCTGGCCGCCTGGGTCAACGCGTCCACGTCCCGGGAGCGCCTCCCCCCCACCGCACATCCATTCCGCCTTCTTCGTCCTGCCTGCCTCGCCATTGTTGCCCCTCAGCCCTGCCCTATAAGACGACACCCGGCGTATAAGACGATCCCCGACTTTTGAGAAGATTTTCCTGGGTTAAAAAGTCGTCTTATACGCCGGAAAATACGGTACACTTTTGTGTTGCTGTTGTTGCTGTTCCAAAATTCAGAATTTTGAAAGATAACTGAGTTTCTGTTCATATAGTGGTTCAAGTGTGGAATTAGGTCAGTTTGTATTAAACTGAATGGATTTCTCCCCCATCCCTAAAATTGAGGGAGGATCTGTCAAATCCCTGAATGTCTGCCACATAAAAAGGGACAAAGATACCCCCAAGTAGGGATCAGCAAATTTGTCAAGCTCAAACCTGTTGAGGTTCTTGTTTGTCCATTGCTCCATCTTGGTTCTGGGTGAGCTTATTGTTTCGTTTGATTTTTTTTTTTTTTTGCACAGAAATCTGTACATATTTTCAGTGCACTTTTTGTTTGATCAGTAGCAGAACAAAATTCACACAAGCCTTCTCTCTAGAAGGCACTCCTGGTTTTCCATGAAGTCTTTTTTTTTCAACAATGTAATATGGGGGCAAGGTCTTCCTGGTTGTTGATGTTGGGTTGGATCCAGCCCTTGCATGAGCAGAAGACTCGTCACAAAATGGTTCCTATCCTCCACTCCCTGCTGCAACGAGGGGTGTACAAATTAGCAACATTCAAGCTTACAAAAGTTCACTGAAGTTCTCAAACTTGATTCCATATCAGATTTTAAGCTTTACTTTGTTATTTGCTTTCCACATGAATGCCCATGCTTATATTTCCATGCATATTTTCCCAAATGTATGCATTCTTCTTCCATGGATTGAAGCTTGCATGCCTCAGAACTGCTCTGGAGGATCACCCAACTCTCTGGGGCGGATTTAGGGCATGTTCTGGAGGCTGAAGTGGGAGAGGGATATGTCCCTCCAGGTGTTCCTTCCCACTGGCAAATGATACATTGGAAACAAACCATTGTTAGACAGTTGGAATCAGAAACCTTTGCTGATGTACTACAAATCCCCATCTGGCTTCTGGCCAGTCCTTCGCTATAAAATGTTATGAATTCAAATGAGCAACAACAACTTAATGGAAGCAGACTCATCTCTGATCTTCTCTCAAGTAAAATTAGGGAGAGGCAAAGCCTCTAATATTAGACCATGAAAGATTGCAGCAGGAGATATTATGCTTATCCTTTAATATGGGGCTTACAGACATCTTAATAAATAACAAGAGTCAAGGAAGCTTTGATATATGCAACAATTGTGATATTCAGAGCTTATTCGTCAGTTAGTTCCTCTCAACAAGACTATATAAATGCAGCCACCAAGTACACCAATCTGTTTCAGCTACATTCTTTTCCATTCTGCCCCTGGTCTTGGTAAGTTCATTCCATTCATTCCCAGAGAGAGGTGGGGGGAGGAGAGAAAGAGAGAAGAAAAAGTAAGAATGAAATAGAATCAAGTTATTGGGACAGATTGTGTAGCCACCTCTGAATGCAATTCTTATTGATCCATCCTAGAAATATCATCATCGTCTTGAAAATGATTAGGGGGAACGGTAACAAAAATGTTCCAGATGTTGAATGGAAAGGCTGCCATATTTGGGGCTAGTTAGATCAGGTGTGGGCAGGAGGTATATCTCCAGGTATTTTGGACCAACTCCGAGCATTCATGTCCATTGGCCATGCTGGGAGGGATCTAGAGATCTACCTTCTTCCCACTCCTGAGGGATGATGTTTAGTGTGTGTCTTAAATTGCTTCTGCATGGACATGCATTTCTTCCAGCCATTTTCATTTGATTATTTCCATTCAATTTGATAGCACAGGAATTGTTTTAGGATGGGAGGAAACCAAAGGAGAAAGGCATAAGAATTCCTGGGAAATTCCTGTGGGTTGTGTGGATGGTATTATCTCCAGTTAGAGTCAATAAAGGAGAAAGGCATAAGAATTCACCTTTACAGATTGTTGATAAGAAGAGTCTATCTATGTTTCTCTCTCTCTCTCTCTCTCTCTCTCTCTCTCTCTCATGCTTCCCTCACGTGAAATTTGGATTTCTCAGTTCTAAGAAATAGGGAGCTCAACATGACTTTAGTTTTATAAGGATGAGTTCGTAATATACTAAGAACAGTATTTGCAAGGTGTCAAGTTTATTTTTCAATGTGTCAATTTTCCAAGCAAGGTAACGTTAATACAAATATGCTCTACTTGAGATTGTTTTGTCTTGTTAAAAATGTTTAAATGTTTTTAAAAGCTTTTTTTAAAAATAAAATGCTTCTGTGTCTCTTTCTGTGTTTCTAGATTGCCCCGAAGAAGGGAATTTGTCCGGAAACGTATTGAGCCCTAAATAAATCCCTTTGGCAGTTGGAGAACAGTTCTGTCCTATTTACTCCATTATTTATTTATACATAAATTAGTCTCTTCCATTTTGGGTTTAAAGTATATTCCAAGAACACTGACATATCACTTATTATATTGCCTCAGAAGCAACACATAATCAAAGAGACAATTCCAAACACCTATTAACAGGAACAGGGAGAGCTCATGTATTCCTGTATGTGCAAGTAAGACTAGCAAGAAAACATTGAATTTTGGGGTGTTCTTGTTCAGTGTTCCAGCCAGCCAGGATAGTCCATCCCATTAGCCTTCAGTTTTCCATCCACACACACATCTCTGGTTTTAGGGGTGGGGCCTAACATTTTTTACACTTCAAACCTTTGGATTCCTACAATCCTAATGAGACCTCCCACTTGTGTATGGATGGTGTTAGCTAACTAAGGATTCGTATTTGGAACTGAGTTCACAATTTGTATATAGGAAGCATAGGTCCCCAGGGAAAAAAAAATTGCTTGTGTGTGTGCAATCATTGCTGCATTCCTTTTCCTCCCATGACCCAGCTTCCAATACACATGCCTTCGCCCTATCCCCAGCCTATCCAGAGTGAGGGCAATTCATCACCTAAAACATTGCCCTCCCTCTGAATTTGCTATGCTTGCCTGCATTGCTATGACACTGCCAACTCTGACTGGCTATGAACGAATTATTGACATTAACAAATTGTCTATTGTCTCCTGATTGGCTGAGATCAAGAAGCAGACCAAAAAACGGTGCCAAAGTACCACACAGTGGGAAGACAAGTGCAAAATATAAGCTATTTCAAGCCCTGAAAACACCAAGTAATTCACCCATGAACGTTCTATGAAGCCCTATAACAATCTTTAATCATTGTCAGACACTCACATATTTGTCTTGATCGTTTGTGGATTTAGTTAGGTGTAAGATTTACCTGTCTCTCCATATTATTGATGCTAGGCTTGATGTTCAAAATTCCTGTTCAAAATTCAAGCTTGATTTGTTTGTATAGGAACAGCCTTTTTTAACCCTTATCTTCCCATGGTATAATACAGAAGGACTGCACTTTGAGTCCTTCTCTCCTGATATTGTTGTGAAAGATGGCATCTTTTAAATACAGGATTAAAGAAAACTTGGGGATGTGAAAAGAGGGCTGGGAAAGGAAGAAATGTGAAATGATGGTGCAAGACTTTAATGGAAAGCCAGTGATGTGGAGTAGAAAATTGTGCTTGTCATTCATTCATTCGTTCAGGTACAACGGCAGCATCCCCTACCTGGCTTTGGGCTCATGAGCTGGGCTTGTCCGAGAGTGGAAGAATGCTGAGTTTGCCAGCCTCCTCAGGTAGGTGAGGAGTCTAGTGATTTCACTGGGATGAAGGCTAGTCCTTCAGTGATTTCAGCATGGAGCCTGTCCTCTGTGGGGAGAGACTCCAGATTATTTTGGTAGCAATATGACATCTTAGCCCTGGAAGGTAAAGTACCTAATGAATTCACCAGCATGGCCCCATGCCTCTCAGAAGAGAGACTCTGACTGCCCAAACCTGAGGCTCTAACATTCAAACGGGGCTGACCAGGACAGAAAGCTCATAAAAGATTGTTTAAATTCCCAAGCTCTGGAAATTGTTATTCTTCCTATGGGACAAAGATTGGGTTGGTTTTTCATCCCATAGAGCCAAAGAGAGCGTTTAGGGATGATGGTTGTACTTGCTGGAAACGAAAGACCTACTGGTCATTTCTGCTAGCACCATCCCATTAACAATGATGGCATTTAACACTCATGGCTATCTTAATAGCATATGTCAAGAAGGCTGGATGGCAGTGATAGGGCCATATTGCAGGTTGTTGCCAGATATTGTCCATGATATTCTGCACATTCATGGTTTGCTCAAGTTTTACCTTTGCCTTTGGGACATGCATCGTAGGAAGTACATTAAAAAAGGAGTAACTTAATCTAGTCTTAGATGATTGTGCCTTTTCCCCACCTTTGCTGAAGCTGGGGATGAAGATACTTAGCTTGTCAGATTTGTCTCAAGATGGAGTCAGTGTTGCTCACTCCAAATTGAGCTAGTTCTCTACTTATGTTAAGTCAGTGTCCATCAAAGGTATGATGCAATGTTCTCAACCACAATGCAGAGAGAGAGAGAAAAGGCAAGTTATTGATGAATCCTATGCTATGGCATCATTTATTTACTTTGAAACAACTTCTAACTTTGACAACAGCAACGATGACAACTACCACCACTATCCAGCATGGTGTTCAATATTCATAGAGATTAGTATATAAATCACAGCCAGCTTACTGGTGGTGCCTTTTTAAAAACTCAGAAAGGGCAATCGAGCTGTTTGACATGGACATCTTAATTGCAAATGAAGCCTCCATGTTGGTGTGAGTTCTAATCTCTCAGAGGCTTTAGGGATTTTCCACTCTCTTCAACAGCTGCATATTTTTGCAGTGGTTCACAGCTCCAGAGTTGGATCCTGATCCAGCAAACTCTCCAGAGGATTCTGTAGTCTGGAACATTGCAGCAGAGGATATCATGGGAAAATCTAAAAAAAACCTCTGAATTTTTCAAGTGGTGTGTGTGTGTATCCATACGTAATATATTACTCCTAACACAACCCTTAGAAATAACAGGTGAGCCTACTGATGCTACCAAGAGGGGGAGGGAAACTTTCAAGCAAAGTGGTTAAAATACAGAGCATGCAAGCACATGTATACAAGTAATATGCATTGCTTAATGTGAGCAGCTTTTAAAATATTCAAATCCAGGAGTCTGAATCGGAGTAGAAGACATAATTCCTTCCGAACTCCATCATGTATTTCTCATTACCTCGTAATGATAGCCTAATTCTACCAAACGGATTCCTCAATAATATAGTGTCACGTCTTGAAATTTAACAATTAAGTTGGAAGATGACACAATCCAGAAGCTTAACGAAACACATTAACTGAGGCTTAAATAAATCATCAGCAAAGGATACTATTGTCTCTTAAAACCAATTTTCTTCCCCATTGGGTACCATTTGCTTTAGTAGTGATGGTTACAGTAGGGAATGTATCTGTTTGGTATGGGATAGTAACAGTTCTGCTCTGAAGCGGATCATAGTGATAGTTGATATTCAAGTTATTTATTTATTTTTGCAAATATGGGATAATACCCACAAGTCACCATCTTCTATGGATACATCTAAACTGCAATCATGCAGTACTCAAACTGAGATCCTTGAAAAATATGGCTTCTGAGTCTCATTGCTCATGCATCAGCAAGAGGGTCACTCAGATGTACTATTTCTCCGCTAGGGATGTCCACTAAAGATGCACAAACAGATTATTATTAATTTATTTTTTACATTTATATATCGCTCCATAGCTGAAGCTCAACTTAAGCTGTTAAATGCCTGGAAGAAAAGAAAAGTTTTGACCTGGCACGGAAAAGATAACAATGTTGGTGCCAAACGGACCTCATCAGGGAGATCATTCCATAATGGGGGGGGGGGGGCACCACAGAGAAGGCCCTCTCCATTTGTTGGATGTGCTGATCCAACTTTAAAACTCCATTCAAAGTCCTGTTGTAGATCCAATGTCTTGACACACAGGGCAAAGCCATTGTTTTAAAGTAGGTGTGGGCAACAGCCCCCAGTACGGGTCCCAATACCCTATTCCCCCACAGTATACCTTGAGATGGTGCTCTATAGCAGCAACAAAGAAACAGTGGAAGCTGGTGACTCTACATTCAGTGGGGTTGTGCTTCCACACTGAGCATGAATCTACTCTGGTTAACAGTCCAAATCAGTCAGAACTCTAAAGGAAGTATGCAAAAAGCTGAACTGATTTTGGGATCTGGGTTCAGCACCTTGAATTGCTCCTGACGCCCAGAGTGGATTCACGATCCCACGGACACCACAGCTGTCAAATTTAGCTTGATGGTGTTCTTTTTGCTCTATTGAGTACTTTGCAGTGACTGGAGCATCTTTCCTATGATTGGAGGTTACAACTGCTGGTATCAATCAGCTTGGACAAAAAGGAGGTTAAGGGAAGACATGAGAGAGGTGTACAAAATTATGCATGGTGTGGAGAAATGCGGACAGGGAGGCATTTTTCTCGTTCTTCCATAATACTAGAATCCAGGGTCATCCCATGAAACCGAATGGTGGGAGATTCAGGACAGATAAAAGGAAGGACTTCTTCACACAGCACACAGTTAAACTATGGAATTCTCTACCACAAGATGTAATGATGGTCACCAATTTGGAAGCCTTTAAAAAGGGGGTGGATAAATTCCTGGCGGGGAAGGCTATCAATGGCTACTAGTCTTGATGGCTAAGTGCAACCTTCGGTATCAGAGGCAGTAAGCCTGTATACACTAGTTGTTGGGGAACATGGGTGGGAGTGTACTGTTGCACCATATCCTTCGTGTGGGTCCCTGGTAACAACTGGTTGGCCATTGTGTGAACAGAATGCTGGACTAGATGGACCCTTGGTCTGACCCAGCAGAGCGCTTATGTTCTTAATTTCAGCAGCAAACCAGCATTATTTTTTAAAATAATAATAATAATAATAATAATAATAATAATAAATACAAATTCCCACCCTGTGCAGCCTCTTTTGGGGGAGGGAGGGAGGGGAGAAAAGAGCACCAGGACCTCCCTCAATGGCCCACCCCTCTACTGCAAATGCAGGAGGCCTGATCCAGAATGAAAACCCTAGTGTGAGGGTTAAGGGGCTTTAATATAGGGTGACCAGATAAAATCCAGGTCAGGGCTCATGAAACTTTAACAGTTGTAGAGAAAAGGGAATTTCAGCCAGTGTAATTTGTATGCAATTAGTTCCTGGTGAAATTCCCTCTTCATCACAACAGTTAAAGTTGCAGGCACTGTACTGGAGTGACCATATACAAAAGAAGGCAGGGCCCCTGCAACTTTAACTGTTGTGATGAAGAGGGAATTTCACCAGGAACTAATTGCATACAAATGACCCTGGCTGAAATTCCCTTTTCTCTACAACTGTTAAAGTTACATGAGCCCTGTCCTCCTTTTCATAGGGTCAGCCTAGGTCAGAGGATTCAACTGAAGAAGCCCATCAAACAGGGAAGGAAGAGGGAAGAAAAGCCCAAAACTGCCAGGTGCTGCTTCTGCCAAACTATGGTTAGGTGATCAGGGAGCACTACGTTTCCATAAGCTTAGGTAAATTCAATCTAGGGGAATTATTATGTATTCTTGACAGGAAGAGAAATAAAGAGTAGCCAAAAGCGCTCAAAGTCTCCCTTGAATGCCTAACATTCAAAGTCTTGCGAAAAACTTGACTTTACTGATACAAAATGGTGGATCACAAAAAAAATTGCAATGGTGGATTGCCAACGTGGAATATCTTAAGAATTCAATTCAACCGTATTTAGAGGCACTGCAACTTAACTAAAGTCCTCCTCCTCCTCTTCTCCTCCTCTCTTTTTTTCCCTTTCCAAAATTGAACAAGGTAACAATATAGCTTGTCTTTATGACAGATCCATTAATTACAGACGGAGAGCTCAACCATTATGCTCTTTAGAACTTTTCACAATTAAAAGTTTTATTCCTGGAGGAACTGGAAAACAAATGAAACACCACCAGCAAATTAAAGGCTTTATAGGTCAGCCATCCTATTAGGTCTCTTTAGGGATGCTGTTCTCACATAAAACATGCCATAACCTATTTGCATAATGATTCTATCTTAACTGTGCCTTCTGCTCATTTATAGTGTGTTGTTTATCCTTCTGTAGAGCTGATATTGTAGCCATGCAGGGAATGTGGAAGTTGCTATTTATGGCAGGCAGAAACAGTTCTATGCCATATTCAAATACATTGCGCATCAACAATAGAGGCACCCAGGCAGCAAAAAACAAATTAGCACACAGCAATCAATTTGCATTATTATTATTATTATTATTATTATTATTATTATTGCTGTTATTATTATTATAATTTTTCCATCACTTTCTCCTTTCCTCCTCAACACAATTCACTTTTGGAGCCACTCAGTTTTCCAGGCAACCCAGAAACAAAGCACATGGAATTAGGATACAGAATACTCAATACCCAGAATTAGCCAGAGTAATAGGCTGACCATCTGAAAAGGAGGACAGGGCTCATGTAACTTTAACAGTTGTAGAAAAAAGGGAATTTCAGCCAGCATCATTTGTATGCAATTAGTTCCTGGTGAAATTCCCTCTTCATCACAACAATTAAAGTTGCAGGCACTATACTAGAGTGAACAGATACAAAAGAGAGCAGGGCCCTGCAGCTTTAACTGTTGTAATGAAGTGGGAATTTCACCAGGTACGAATTTCATACAAATGACACTGGCAGAAATTCCCTTTTCTCTACAACTGTTAAAGTTACATGAGCCCTGTCCTCCTTTTCATATGGTCAGCCTACAGAGTAATAATAAGAGATATTGACTGACAACTGTGGAAGAAACTAGATTGTGAACCTAAACCTGTCCAATAGGCAGGTTTGGGACAGAAAGCAAGACTGTGAGTTTGTCCTTTCCGAAGATCCAGACAGAGAAGAATGTTGTTTGTGAGATAACTGTAAAATGACCTTACATTTTAGCAAAGCAACTTGCTAACTTAGGCTCTGGTTTGCTTCCTTGTCACCCCAAATAGGCTGTGTGGTAGAAGTGATAAGAAAACCTTTACCCTGATGCTAGAACCTTTAACCTGATACTAAAACCTTTAGCCTGATGCTATGCACCCCCCAAGTTGTTGCATCAGACTATATTTGATTGGATAATTTAGAAACATATATGCTGTATTTGATTGGTTCTTTGTTCTTGTGTTTTGATTGGATGTAGTTTGAATCCTACTGCAAGGATTTATGCCTTTTTGGATCCGTGTACTGATTGGTACCCTTTTGTGTCTGTGCCATGATTGGTGTTCTTTTGTATCCACCACAACCCAGTAAAAGTTGTAACCCACTGACCAAATGGCAGTCTCACTTTGGACTCACTCTGGAGTGCAGACTCCTTGCAATTGCTCATAATAAGCTTTCTCTTATAGAAAGAGACGACTTCTTGAGATTCCATGACCCCCACTGAACGATCCTAAAAGGGAGGAACGAAATTTCTCAACACACCCCTTTCCTCTAAAAGGTAAAATAGTTGCAGTGCCCCACAGGCATCTAAACTTTGCAAAGACAGGGCATGTTCGTTCCACTAAAGTGCTCAGTGTTCCATAACAAGCACAGCTAGTTATGCCATTAGACACTTACAGGTGACTGCTTAGGCAACGCTCTGCGAGGAATGGTCATTTTTCTATAGCTAGAAAGGGTTTCTCCCCCCCCCCCATTCTTAATGGTACATTAATTCATCTTGTTTAGGAGATTATCTTATTTAGGAATATGAAGAAATGGAAGACAATCAACAGGCAACTTAGGCCTCATCTACATCAAGCAGGATATAGCACTATGAAAGTGGTATATAAAAGGCAGGAGTCATGCAAAGCAGGATATAGCGGTATATGGTATGTGTAAGCTGACCATATGAAAAGGAGGACAGGGCTCATGTAACTTTAACAGTTGTAGAGAAAAGGGAATTTCAGCCAGTGTCATTTGTATGCAATTAGTTCCTGGTGAAATTCCCTCTTCATCACAACAGTTAAAGTTGCAGGGGAGCTGCCTTCTTTTGTATATGGTCACTCTAGTATAGTGCCTGCAACTTTAACTGTTGTGATGAAGAGGGAATTTCACCAGGAACTAATTGCATACAAATGACACTGGCTGAAATTCCCTTTTCTCTACGACTGTTAAAGTTACATGAGTCCTGTCCTCCTTTTCATATGGTCAGCCTAGGTATGTGTCAATGGGCCCTAACAGTTGTCAGTGTGCTTCAATACCGCTATAAAGCAGTAGTGTGTCTCCTGCCTCTTATATACCACTTTCATACCATTTTCATAGTGCAGTAGCCTACTTGGAGTAGATGAGGCCTAAGTATAGACTGCATCGCTGAGAGCTAAGGTTAGAGAGTTGGACAGGGACTTGAGAAACTGGTTCTTGTCCCCATTCAGCCATGATGGTCACTGGTTGATTTTGGGCCACTCACTGACTCTCAGCCTAACCTACATCACAGGGTTGTTGTGAAGATAAAATGGAGCAGAGGAGGATCATGTGAGCCACCTTGTGTTCCTTGTAAGAGGGGAAGAAAAACTTGGGATTTTGTCATCATCATCATCATCTTCATCATCATGAAGCAAACGATTGATTGGAGTGACCGCAGAGGGGGTCAAGCTAGGGCAGGAGGTGGTATCAGAATGAACAGCCTGGGTACATTTGAATCCATGGGTCCCTGGAAAGCACTGATAGAACAGGCACACCTGAAAACACACAGCAGGTGAGTAGCTGAGTGGGCAACATGGAGATAATTGTATCCCATTACAACTTCTTTGAGACAAGTTCCCGTGTAGGGAGATGGGGCTCTAATCCCAATGCCAAGTAGAACATGCAAAGAAGTATGGAATGTCCCTTAGGTCCCTTCACATGGAGTACAATGGCCAACTTAGAAATATATCTCATTGTGCAAAACCTTCCCTATGGACTGGGTGTTTCACAAAATGATTGTCTTATTTACTATTTTTCTTTGCCTTCATGATTATTGCATTCTTTCCAGCCTACTAACACCATTCCAAACATTGGGTGGGGGTTTTTTGCATGAAAATCTGTGAAAAACATTTTGCATGAAAATCTGTGGATTTTTTCCCATCAAATATATACATCAGTTGTGTGCATCTTTGAAATGGATGCATTCCTTCTCCCATTGATTGAAACGTATTCCTGCACATTTCTTAAACATCCGCATGCTTTTGAATGCATTTTTGCAAGGCCTGTGATTCATATTGCAAGCTCAGAAATGTTTGGCCTTCAATTGCAGATTTCATCCTAGCCTGTTTCAGTTCAAAAGTGCAATCTGGGTAAATCGTAGGGATGCTGGGAAAATTTGAGACAAACTAAAATGAGTTCAGGTTTCTAAGAATCTGACCTGCAGAATCCACTGCAGACTGGCCTCCCAGGCTGCGCAGATTCCGTGGTCTTTCAGTATTTTTTTTTTAACTTTCCCAAAATTTATGCAACTTTATTTGCAGTAAAATATACAAATTTCTCTTGAGACATATGCCATGCTGCTAAATACACATGGGGAAATGTTGAATGGCATGGGAGACAATAAATTCTATAAATTGTTTTGAAATGTCTTACAAAATTATTTACGTATTTTTCTGCATAATGGGGGGGGAATCAAATCTGTCTGTGAACAGACACTGGACAGATGACACCACACAATCCATGAAACACATGTGGGATGGATTTCACAAAATCTGGACATCCCTAGTAAATTTCAATAAAAAAATAATAATAAAGTGAAAAAAAAATCCTCATACATCCCAAGTGCAATACCCATGAGAATTGGAAACACCTTCATTTTGGAGACCATCAGGCTAAAGCGTCATGCGCTGCATGGGGGCTTGAGCTCAGATCACTATCCGTCTAACCTTTTGCGTCTCAAGGAATGGGACTGGAAGTAGGATCACATGATGCCGGTTTAAACCGTCGACGCTCCATGGGTTGTTTTACATTCAACTTTGGTAAAGGTGCCATTTGCACAGCTGAATATCATTCAGGCATTCCACTAGGAGGAGGACTGTATTGTCTCATTTGCATAAAAAATGAAGGATATTACATCCCGTTTTCTCGTTAATGCAGGAATGATGCCAGCAGAGGCTAGGGAGTCCCAGCTGCAATGCTCTAACTAGGTCTGAACAGATGTTGTTCAGATCAAGACAGAGTACCATGGGGTATGCTGTCTCTGCCAACTCTACAGCTCTTTGTACCTTTTTGCCAGAGATGAATATGCTTGTGGCTTGCACAGTGAAGGTCTCAAGAGGACAGTTTGACAAGGCCTGCCAAATTTTAATATTTAGCCTAAAATCAGGAGAATTGCCAAAAGTTGCTAACTTCTAAGTATGCGGAAAGTGTAACTGCCCAGACCTTTGAGCTAGCTGGTCCCCCTATGGTTAGCTTTGAGCGGGAAGACACATGGGTTGTGTGGTTTAAACCACTGGGCTTCATCTGGTATTTTATTACCTCTGATTTGGTCTTCTTTGTGGGGAAATGGTCTTTGATTCTTTTTATCCTGTTGCAAATAACTGCTGTAAGCCAACTTGGGGACCAACGGCTAAGGATGGATGAATCTGTCAATTTTGATTTCATTCCTTTGCTAATTTTTTCCAATCTTAAATTTGGAATGTCCTAAATTTGGAGACTTTTTCCAATCTTAAATTCCATTCATTCTAACATTTCAGGGTGTGTGCTTGTTTTTTTTAAAAAAATAGATTTTGCATGAACATTCATATGTGTGTGTGTGTGTGTGTGTCTGTGTGTGTGCATTCCTCCTAACATGTATTTTTGTATGCAACACACACATTTTTGCTAGCAATTTCCTGAATTTAATGTATTTGAAGTTATTTTCATAAGCATATGCCTTTTTGTGTGCATGCCACAAGCATAAACATTTTTGCACACAATTTTCGGTTGAAGAGCCCCATTGTAAAATTCAGAGAAGCACAGATTTTAAAGGATAATTGAGTTTCAGTGCATGTATTGCTTTGAAAGTGTGAAATTAGCTATGTTTGTATTAAAATGCAAACCAAATGAATTCCTCATCCCATCCCTATCAACTGGCAAATGATCAATATAGCTCCAGACAACCTGTTTTTAGAGAATGTCCATATTTAGGTAACCGCCTCGTACCAAGGCAGAGTATTTGTCCCTCTAGCCCTCTATTATTGTCTGATTTTTTTCTTGGCTGGCAATGGCTCTCCATGGTCTATGATCCTTCTACCTGGAGATGCCAAGGAGTGAACCTGGGACCTTCTGAATGCAATCCATGTGCTCTACCACTGAGCCATGGTCCCATCCCTGTGGCCGATGTTAACCAGCAATCAACTCAGGGACCAATTTCACACTTCCAGTGGAATCTGAATGTGTGCTGTGATTTGACAGGACTGATGTCAGTGCTCAGTGTTGCAGGTACCTGTTAACTGCTGATGCTCATTCCAAGATGCTTCTTATTAGAAATGTGTTGTCCCTAACTCTATTCGGAAAGCTGTCAACTATCCAAGTTTCTGTTCGAGTGTGGTCTATAGGCTTCCTACACACATTCAGGTGGATATGTGAACATACCTGAACATCTGGCACTAAAGCCGCAGGCTCTGGTGTGCTTTCCTCTGACACATGCCAGAACATGTGAAATAGCACAAGTTCTGCATATGGATTGGACTGGAAGGTGGCCCCCTAGGGTGGACTTCTGCACCATCAAATTGAATCCGACTCTGAAAATGTAGACATTTGCCAGTGCTTTGCCAATGCACCAACCTCTTACTCTAGAACAACCCATTAAGGGCCTTATAACTGTTCAGATATCTTATAGAACCCTTGGATCCACACAATATGAAATTCATCATCATCACCACCACCACCACATTTCTGCAAGCATTTCAAGTGATAATATGTCAAATTGTCATTTTGTACGATCCATGCTGAAGCATGGATTTTCCATACGTATGCCTGTTTCCATCTGTATGTGCTTTTGAAGTGGCAGTCTTTGGGTAGACCAGCGCGGGCCACATGTGGCCCCTGGTGCAGCCCCCAGAGCCTGCTGCCAGAGCCTGCTGCCATTGCGCCAAAATTCACAGCAGCAAAAAAAAAAAAAAAAAAAAAAAAAACTGCTGATTTGCTGGCAGTGCCAAACGACTACAGAATCCTGCAAATTGGGCATTGAAACGTCCTGTAGCAGTTTGCCTCTACAGAATGGTGGTAAATGGACCCTTTTTTGCTGTTGCCATTGAATTCTAAAAAATGGTGGCAGTAGTGGTAGAAGGATGAACTTCAGGGGATCGGGGGTGGAGGAGGACAATGGCTCACAGGTGTCTTGAAATTGTCCACCTAGGTGTGAAGACTAAATCACTTTTGGTTTCATGTGCGGAGGCATTCCTTTCAAATGGTCCCCATGAGAAACCATGCAAATTAACCAATCTAGAGTGATAAGGCTGGCATTTTTCATGTGGGGGCAATTTCTAGTGCCATCTAAAACCCAGCTGGTATAGCCTCTGCGTGGCAAGGACTGTACCAGCTCAGCCATGTACATAGAAGCTGGTTCAGCGGAATGATTTATCAGAGTCATGTATGTGTATATTTGCATTGGGACATATTGATAAGGGGTGATGGGAAAGGGGGGCTATGGAAGATTTACATATATTTTGGGTGTCATCTTCCTGTAAATATTGGTCATGCAACCTCATCCTCATTTTTCACAGTTCTTCCATGCAGCAAACTCTCAAACTACTGGAGTAATTTATCTCCAGTCAACCAATTTTATGCCTTCACGGTAAACATGGAGACCACCTGTGTTCCTGATGCCATAAGCAGAAACTTCAAGAGGTTGAGGAAGGCCTTAGCAAAATGTAAGGAGACTTCATTACCATTTGTCCCAGCTTTGCACATCTTGTTAAGCCCAGTTTAAGAAAACAGAGAAACTTTCTTCTCCTGCCCTTTTTCATGAAAGCATAAGAATGAAGACCTGGTTCAAAATATACTTAGAGAAATGCACAGCTCCATATGAGGGCTAAGTCGGGATAGGTAAAATATGCATAGAGACAGAGAGAGAATGAACAAAATCAATAAGAAGGTCTTAAAAATTCCATTAGCTTTGGAGGCATCAGCGACTCATAGAACATGCCAGCAAATTAAGTGTTTTATTTGACAATTTGCTCAATTATTTCATAAATAAGTATGTACTTACTCGGCCTTATAATTGACAGTTCAGCAGGCTGCCACTGGAAACTTGGAGGTGGCAAGGTTGAGGTCCTCATTAACTTGGCAAGTCGAGAGAGGAGAACTGATAAAGTAATAGGTTGGATGCATTATGTATGGGGCAAAGAGCTGGCTCAACTTTTCTTAGTGCCTTTTTTTTTGGTAGAGTGATTAAAAGCAAAATACAAAGTTAATATTCTGCAAAAGGAATGGCAGCAAGTCAGGTTTCTGAAAAAGAAAGACCCATAATCAGATTTAAACACACAGCCATACACAAAATAGTCCAAAAACTTGCTTGAGACATTGCTTCAACTCATGGTTTGATATTCTTATAGCAGTTCTTGCAGAACTTTCAAATCTCCATGGTTATGTATTTCCCTTCCGTGGCTTTCAAATTTCTCAAAAGCAGTATAGGAAGAACTCTTCAAGCTGACTGAACTTGGGTTCTGTTTTGTTTGTTTTTTCATCTCCTGAATAAATAAGAGATACTTACAGCTGTACTGAAAAAAAAGTTTGTTTATTTTGGAAAGCAGTCAACAGTGAATAATTAAGTCTCATAGGCTTTGTGATTGAATCCATACAATGAACAATGGGAGGATTTGTCATAGAAAAAAAGATATGACTGTTGTTCAATCTCAGTCATGGGCAGGTCATTTAGTGAAGCAAACTGGCTGCTCTTCAATTGAATTGTCAAATGATCATAGATGATGATGAGATAGGCTGACCAGATAAAATCCAGGTCAGGGCTCATGCAACTTTAACAGTTGTAGAGAAAAGGGAATTTCAGCCAGTGCCATTTGTATGCAATTAGTTCCTGGTGATATTCCCTCTTCATCCCAACTGTTAAAGTTGCAGGCACTATACTAGAGTGACCATATACAAAAGAATGCAGGGCCCCTGCAACTTTAACTGTTGTGATGAAGAGGGAATTTCACCAGGAACTAATTGCATACAAATGACACTGGCTGAAATTCCCTTTTCTCTATGACTGTTAAAGTTGCATGAGCCCTGACCTGGATTTTATCTGGTCACCCTACCCTAATGTGAGACAGGGCTGGCTCAAAATGCTCCCGCCATTTAGCTTCCCTGTTTCCAAGTGGTGAAAATGTTAGTATTTTGACCATTTGAGGGGAAAGGATGAAATGGAGTAAAAGGCAGGAATTCGTGACAGTAAGAATTTCCCCAGTGGCCACTGGCTGGCAGCTGCCATATTTATTTCCCATAAGTCCCCCAGGAATGATGCTACCTATTGACTTCCGCTATCAGGTAGGGCTCCACCACCGCTACCAAACTGTTGATGGAGCAAAGAAAGGCAATCAGGGTAGGCAAAACCGACATGAAACGGCATTATATTAATGAAAAGCATTGGTGGAAAATATCTGGTAGACAAACTTGTGTACAAAAGTCCAAAGGAAAAAAATACGGACAAAAATGCAGTTTTTATTCATGTAAACTGATGCATGAAAAGTACAGAATGAACTTAATATGAGAAAAATAAGAAACTGAGAGAAAACAAAACTGGCAATTCTGGACATGAGGGTTAAGCTCCAGCATCTGAGTGGAGAGAAATGTGAACAGCGGAAAATACAACAGCAAAGAAGAAAGCAGCATATAGCTTCTCCTTCTCCTTCTCCTTCTCCTTCTCCTTCTTCTTCTTTTGTCACCTTCCTTCCTCTTCAGTAGAATGTCCTGACTCCAGATCAAGGTCCTTGTTCTGAATCTGATCCAGAGGAGCAGACACGTTTCCAGGAGCCTGAGGGGTAGCCCATACCGTGCAGATGGTCTCCCATGATGGTCTTGGCTTGGGTCTCTGCTGTTTTCAGTGATAAACTAATCTGCAGTGTCACGCTGTCAATGTCATCTGTGTCACACCGACATGTTCCCAAGCATCGCCATGAGCATCCATCCTGCTGCTGGAGATCTTTACGCAAGGTGGCCCAGATGTTTCGCACAAGTCAGAAGAGGCACCTCTAAAAGCAGCAGCTCACGTTGGAAATGAAGGCCCATTTCGACTCCAAGAGAAAACTATCTCCCCGTTTTTAGAGCTTTAGGGAAAAGTATCAGTCCTATCGATCAGAATGGATATTTTCGGGAGGATATATTTATGGTCGATATAATTTGAAAAAAGGACTTCACTTCACAGGAAGACCTAGCTTTACATTTCCACTTCATCTGAGTATGAACAGAACTGTATTGTTTGCCCAGCTGACAAATTATGTGGCCCAGAGAGAAATTTATCCTAGCCAATCAAAGCCTTATGTTGATGGGAGCTTTGGCAGCCAAATACATAGTATGGGCTTCAGCATGCTAGTTCTTGGGTTTCATACCTCTTAATGCAGATGTATTCAGCATGATGGAGTAACACTACCCTTAGTCCAGGATGCATGTCACTTGCCAGTCCTGCACTGGCTGCTTGCTGCACAGTCTGCAGGTGCCTACAAACCAGCTGCCCAATCCCTTGCTAAGCTGCCATTTTGTGTCAAAATAGCAGCTCGGCCTTTTTCATAAAGGCCCATTTGCACAAATGCTGGCAATAAAGCAGCAGTTTATGTAAGATTTACTCAAAATTATGCAAAATGGCAGCTCAAGGTGGGATTGGGCACAGACTGGCACCTAGGAGGCCAAATTGGCAATTTCTCCCAGGACCCTGAGCCCCAGCTACAGGGGTCATCCCTATAGGAAATAGAGCTGGAATGAAGAGGTGGTATCCTCTCTCCCCCCTTGTCTTTTGTCTCTTCAACTTCTCTCCCCCACTCCCATTTCTAAGATGGTGGTTTTCAAACTATGTTCTGCGGAGCCCTGGGCTTCCCCTGCAAGGTGGCCATTACCCAGCTAGCACATAGTTTTGCACAGAGAATTTAAAAGTGACATTTGTCAGTAGCATCAGACATAAAACCCTTTGGTGAGGATTATAGTCATAATAGAAGTTTTAAAGGGTGGGATGCAATCTTGCTGAGCTTTTTACTTTGATAAATAATACAGCTTATACTAGGGGTGTGCACGGACCCCCCGGATCGGATCGGGACCCGGATCGGGACCTCCAATTTTGTCACGGACCGGTTCGGACAAAATCGGAGGCCCCCCAGACCGGATCGAGTCCGATCCCGACCCAAAAATCGTAAATTTTTGGATCGGCCACCATTTTTTTCCCCATAGACTTGCATTGCAATGCAAGTTATGAGGAAAAAATGGCGGCGGGTGGGTGAGGGGGGCCTAACTCCCTCCCCCCCGGGGCCGTCCGCTGTGGACGGCCCCGGCAGGTAAGCCCCCTCCCCCGCACTCCCTACCCCCCCTGGGGCCGTCCGCTTCCATCCGCTGGCGCCCGCGGGCGCCAGCGGATAGAAGCGGATGGCTCCGGGGGGGGTAAGCCCCCTTCCCCGCCACTGCTTACCTTCTCGGCCCGTCCGCTCCCGTCCGGCGCTGGCGGCTACTACCAGCGGGCTCCGCGGCCTACTCTCGAGTAGCGCGCCGGGTGATGACATCACCCGGCGCGCCACCCTGGAGTAGGCCGCGGAGCCTGCTGGTAGTAGTCGCCGGCGCCGGACGGGAGCGGCCGGGCCGGCAAGGTAAGGGCCCCCTCCCCCCCCTCCGCGCGCCCCCTCCTCCCCTCCACGCACCCCCTGCTTACCTTCTCGGCCCGTCCGCTCCCGTCCGGGGCCGGCGGCTACTACCAGCAGGCTCCGCGGCCTGCTCTAGAGTAGCGCGCCGGGTGATGACATCACCCGGCGCGCCACCCTAGAGCAGGCCGCGGAGCCTGCTGGTAGTTGTAGTCGCCGGCGCCGGACGGGAGCAGCCGGGCCGGGAAGGTAAGGGCCCCCCTCCCCCCCTCCGCGCGCCCCCTCCTCCCCTCCACGCACCCCCTGCTTACCTTCTCGGCCCGTCCGCTCCCGTCCGGCGCCGGCGGCTACTACCAGCGGGCTCCGCGGCCTGCTCTAGAGTAGCGCGCCGGATGATGACATCACCCGGCGCGCCACCCTGGAGCAGGCCGCGGAGCCCGCTGGTAGTAGCTGCTAGTGCCGGACGGGAGCGGACGGGCCGAGAAGGTAAGCGCCCCCCTCCTCCCCCCCCCCGCTGTCCACTTTCATCGGCGGGCGCCCGCTGGCGCCCGCCAATGGAAGTGGCGGTGGGCGCCAGTGGGCGCCCGCCGATCCGCCGATCCGCCGAACCGGTTCGGAGCCTTTTCGGACCGGTTCGGATTGGATCGGCCGATCCAGCTGCGGGATCGGAAATCGGATAATTTATCCGATTTCCCACTGGACCGGACTCGGATCGTGGATCGGGTCCGATCCAGTGCACATCCCTAGCTTATACCTAGAGGGTTGAATTAATCATTGCTATGCCCTCCAATTTAAGATTGATCTCTTCTCCCAAATTATTGTCCAATTATCCTTATTGATACAGCAGTAAAAAATTAAGTCTTGCAGTTCCTGTTTTTCTGCATAACCATCTTGTCCTAAGTAGAATTTCCTGATTGCCTGTGAAAGCTATCCCTGTATCATGAGCTCCGCCACATGGAGATATGGAAGTTCCTTTTCCCACAGAGCTTTGGGGAGACAGGCTGGGCGAGGTGAGGAGAAACAGGAATCAGAATGCATATCTGCTTCCTGGTTCCTTAGTAGGATGTACGGATTTTGCTATATTATTATTATTATTATTATTATTATTTACATTTCTATACAGCCCCATAGCCGAAGCTTTCTAGGCAGTTTACATAAGATTAAAACACTTAAAAACAATATACAGAATTTAAAACTACAAAAACATACAACATATACAAGAGACATACATTTAAAACAACTGTACACAACTTTAAAAACAGATCTTAGATCAGCGAAGGTCATCACATATTGTTAAATGCCTGGGAAACCCAGTGCTAAAAAGATATCAATGTTGGTGCCAGACGGGCCTCATCAGTGAGATCATACCAAAATTGGGGGGCACCGCAGAGAAGGCCCTGTCCCTTGTTGCTATCTTCTGAGCTTCCCTCAGAGTAGGCACCTGGAGGAGGACCTTAGATGTTGAATCCGTCTGTCTGTTTTTTGTGGATGTTCAGGCATGTTTTGTTCCATCATCTACTCATGGACAGAATCTTTTTTTGTTTAACCAGGATTTTGTTCTACTTGCACTGATTTGCATTAATAGCTAATGTGCACTTGCACTAATGTGTATTAGCTAATGGAAATTAACATTAATTCACATTTTCTAATACATATTGTGCATTTACACAAGTGCACAAGTAGCACTTATGTGAATGGGCACAAATCCTCCCAAAAAGTGAAAAACTGTTCTGCAAGTCTGCGGAATCCATGTGACTTGGAATTCTACGGTGACATTTGCCGGTCAGATTCACAGAAATCCAAACACAGTTCAGTCCACTACAGATTTATCCAACATCACCTTGGATCAATGCATTGTCCAAAGCTGCTTTTGTAAGAACATAAGAGCTGTGCTGGATCGGATCAAGGGTCCATCTAGTCCAGCATTCTGATCACACAGTGAAAAACTGAAAGGAGGAGAGAATCCACTCCAGGTGAAGAAAAGGAAGAGAAGCAAGTTCTCAGAATGCTAAGATACTTTATTGTTCATGCCCAACGCGTTTCAGGCTATGTTGTTTTTTAAGGACTTCTTCAGAGGGCTGTAACATCAAGAATACATTACATTATGTTTTGGGGGATAACACATAACATATCAGTAACCAAGTAAGAACCAATATATTGAATTTTTGTTTTACATCATAAAATGTTTTTATATGATTTATAGAAATTTTAATGTATAATGTGGACAGGCCCAAGAGCCTTCATATTGTATTAATTTTTTAAAAAAAAATTAAGAAACTTATATATGGGCACAGGCCTTTTGAGGTAATATGCCTAGCTAACCCCCTAAACTGATATGTTTTATCCCCATAAACATAATGTAATGTATTCTTGATGTTACAGCCCCCTCAAGAAGGCCTTAAAAAAACAACATAGGCCGAAGCGCTTTGGGCAATCATACAGGGGCCAACCAATTGTTGACCAGGGACCAACAAAGCAGGATATGGTGCAACAGCACCATCCCACCCATGTTCCCCAGTAACTGGTGCACACAGGCTTACTGCCTCAGATACTGGAGGTAGCCCATAACCATCAGGACCAGTAGCCATTGATAGTCTTCTCCTCCAGGAATGTATCCAACCCCCTTTCAAATAGGCTGACCATCTGAAAAGGAGGACAGGGCTCATATAACTTTAACAGTTGTAGAGGAAAGGGAATTTCAGCTGGTGTCATTTGTATGCAATTAGTTCCTGGTGAAATTCCCTCTTCATCACAACTGTTAAAGGTGCAGGCACTATACTAGAGTGACCATATACAAAAGAAGGCAGGGCTCTGCAACTTTAACTGTTGTGATGAAGAGGGAATATCACCAGGAACTAATTGCATACAAATGACACTGGTTGAAATTCCCTTTTCTCTACAACTGTTAAAGATATATGAGCCCTGTCCTCCTTTTCAGATGGTCAGCCTACTTTCAAAGCCATCTGAACTGGTGGCCATCACCACATCTTGTGGTAGTGAATTCCGTAGTTTGACTATGTACTGTCGGGTGTCACATGCTTCATGAACAATTCACTGGGCCAGCCCAGTGAATTGTTTATGAAGCATGTGACACCCGACATGTACTATGTGAAGAAGTCCTTCCTTTTATCTGTCCTGAATCTCCCACCAATCAGCTTTATGGGATGTATTAGACCCACAGCAGGGCATGAATCCCACAACATCTCCTATAGACTTTCTACTACTGCTACTTGTAGTAGCACATAGCCATCAGGACTAGGAGCCATTGGCCCTGTCCTGGAGACACCTTAAACCACAGCTTTAACCACGATGAATTAAGCTTTTGCCTTATTCACCATGGTTAAAGTCGTGGTTTAAGGTGTCTTCTGAAGAGGGCCATTGGTAGCCTTCTCCTCCAGGAATTTATCCAGCCCCATTTTTGAAGCCATCAAAATTGGTGGCCATCACACCAACTTGTGGTACTAAATTCCATTGTTTAACAATACACTGTGTGCGGAAGTCCTTCCTTTTATCTGTCCTGAAGGTTCTTGGTTGTATCCTTGGCACCTCCAGCTAGGACTTGCAAAGTCCTATCTGAAACTCTGGAGAGATGCTACCAGTCAGTGTCAGCAACACTAGATGGACCAATGTTCTGACTTTGTATACGGCAGCTTTCTATGTTCCTATGGGTACTGCAGATATTGGGTGCACTGAGGCATTTTACCTGATATCTCCACCCATCCCCAGTATTAGAACTGTCTGGATGTGTCCTTGGCATCATTTTCTTCCACATACCTTTGGGTAATACCAGAGTCCGAAGGGAATCAAACCATCTTTTCCAATTAGTTTGGATTGACATTGGGAAGGTATTATATCTTGCAACCAAGGGAATTAACCAAAAGTGTCCATCCTTGTGTTGGGGTAGGGAGTTAATAACAAGAGGCAAACAAACTGCATGGACAGTTAGATTAACTGTCCACACAAAAATCTTGTTTGCATAATGAATGTTTAGATCTCCAAAGTCACTTGAGGAACACGTCTGCACATACAGAATTATAGTCTTGTCAACGTTTCTGTTAAGTTTCTAAATATCAAGAGCACCGTTACATGTTATTAAGTTAGCAAGCTGCATGATTATCAGCTAAATGAAATGATTAATGGCTACATCATGGTACGTTCCTTGGCAGTCATCTTTTGCGATCGTAACGTCCCCATTTTATAGAATCCCTGAGTTGGATTGCGTGTTGCATTGCCTTTGCTTAACCTTGCTGCCTAAGCATTTTCGCTGCCTTCCGACTGAAAACGCAGCCTTTAAATTTTTAACGTTAAACAGCAGAGTGTGCAATGATTTTAATTAGTTTCTCCTGACTGTGAGGTGTGATAAAGCAGAAGTGTTTCATTTGCTACTATTGCTTTGGCTGTTCGGGTTCTTCTAGGACATAAATATTTATCCATAGGTGTGATAGGGTACACTGTTGCTAAGCCTCTTCTTGACATCTTGAATATCCCCAGTGGGAAGCCTATCCCACTCAGATGCTGCAGGAGAGATGCAGGCAAATAATGACCATCCATTGATGCAGCGGAGGGGGGGAGTGTGCAATTTCTGGAGGGTCCAGAAATTGTGCACTTCCCCCATTGCGTTAATAGTGGCCATCATCATGCAGAAGGGGTAGTGTTGTGATTTCAGCAGCCAGGGTAGGCTGCTGCCAAGTGCTCTCCAAGTCAAGCTGAGCCTCAGGTGAGGCTCGTACGGCCGGGAGAGCAGAGGGTGGATAGTGGTGGCGATGGGCGAGCATCTGCAGAGGTGAGCACAGATTATTTCGCTCACCCCTAGTTGGAGCAAGGAATACTCCCAGACTACTCATCTGTTCTTCCCAGGGGAGTGTGATCCCCCATCCAGAACAGGCTGCTACCCAATTCCTGAACCAGAGATCTACTCTCCCATAGGACCTCTGTGTTGCTAAGATTCAGTTTATTAGCCTCCATCCAACCCATTCCTGCCTCCAGGCACCTGTCCAGCACCTGCACAGCCCCTCACCTGACTCAGGTGACATGAGAAATACATCTCCCTGCACCTCCATATACATATAGAAGTTGAAAAACAGTCAAGCCATTGTTTGAGAACTTGCGATGCTCACAGTGTGAACTATCTAGGCAAGTGTTGCCTTTGTTTAGTTCATCTCCAAAAAGAGCCCCATGGGGGTGGGGGAAACCCTGTGGGGTATCACTTGTTCCTATTCCTGTATCCATGTGCTACTCAGCTGTAGGGATGTACACAGAGTTTGTTTTTCCTCACAAAACATGTGAGCATGCCCTGTTCAAAGCCCTGAATGCGAGTGTGGACACATATCCACTGAAAATGTTTGCAAATGGCTGGGCATGTGCTTGCGTTCAATTTGCCCACCTTTCTCACTTCAAATTTGCACAGATTTCCTAATTTGCTCAAATTTCCCCTTTACACCGAATCATCCACTCTGTAGTCTATAAAGGAAAGTTATTTACATTTGGAAAATATGCTCAAATTTCATATTCGGTTGCTGCTCGATCTGTGCAATTTCCCTGTTTACACAGAGCAAACAGCAATCACGAATTTGAATAGGAATAGGGCAGGAGATGAATGCCAAGATGATGTCTGGAGAATTCTGGCAATCTCAAACATTATGCATTCACCCATCCCAGCCCCAGTCTTTTCGGCACAGCTAGAAACTTCAGACTAGTGCTATGCCGAATCCTACCCCTTATTTTCGGGAACTTTTTCTCTCCTTGCAAAACAGGCATTTTTTTCCCTTCTTCTTTCACAGGGAGGGGGATAATTTTGGAGAATTTTCTCCTTGGGGAGGGGAACCGTATTTCCACATGCCTTTTTAAAGACAGTTGTTGAGGGATCTTCTTTCTATATTTTTTAAATGTTCCCGGCACTTGGAGGAGCCAGGCAGTTGTTCCTGAATGCCTATTGGGGACCATTTGACCTTCCACTCTCCAATAGGCATTCAGGAAGAACTCTTAGGCCAGATCCATACCAAGTATGATATAGCACTATGAAAGCAGTATGGAAGTGGTATATAAAAGCCAGGAGCCACACCAAGCAGGATATAGCACTATGAAAGTGGTATGAAAGCAGTAAATGGTATGTGTCAATGGGCCCCAACAGTTGTCAGTGCATTTCAATGCTGCTATAAAGCAGTAGTGTGGCTCTTGCCTCTTATATACAGCTTTCAAACTGTTTTCATGGTGCTATATCCTGCTTGGAGTGGATCTGGCCCCTAGGTTTCTGAAGTTCCAGGGGCATTTTAAAAAAATAGAAAGAAGACTAGGGATGTGTATTGTATCGTTAAAATGTACGATAACAATACGATAAAGTCGTTATCGTGCATGTGTTTAACAATGACGATATGACAGAAAAACCTACAATAATATCGGAGACGATAATTTTTGGGCAATTTTATCATTTTATCGGACTGCCATATAAATATACCTATAACTTCTGTATTTTAAAAGTTAGAGGCTTCAAACTTGGTCACAGTGCTTATGGGGTATGCCTAAGTATGTGTATGAAATTTGAGATTGATCCCTCCAACCCTCAATTTTATGTGATTTTTTTAAAGATCGTTTCCGTTCTGACAGGTCTTTTTTTTTTTAGTTAATATTTTTATTTCAACTTAAAACAACATAATACAACATAAACTACATACAATACAATACAAAACCTACATACCCCCCGTGCTCTCCTCCCCCCAGGAGACCTACTTTTATTTAATTATACATCCTTCCAAAATTGTGTAGAATCTTTTGAAGGTATTTGCCCCTTCCCCGATCTTAATACATGTTCCAATAATGGACTCCATATATTTTCAAAATCATTCTTCCTGGATATTCCCCTCAATATTTTCATCTTACACGTTAACTTATCATTAAGTGTCATATCCCATATTTCTTTATACCATTCTTCTATTGTATAAATCCCTTGCCCTTTCCAATTTTTAGCTATCATTATTCTGACAGGAGCCAGGAGGTTGTTTATCGATTCTCTCTTACTTATATTCTCATTTCCTTTATCCCATATTGCTAGTAGAGCCAGCTTTGGGCTTATCTCCAGTTTACTTCCCGTTATTTCACTTATTTCTTCAAACACCCTTTTCCAAAATTTTTGTACATGTTCACAGCTCCACCACATATGGAAATAAGTTCCAACCTCCTGACATCCCCTCCAACAATTCCTGGGCACTTTTTTATCTATCTGATGGGATCTTACTGGCGTTAAATACCATCTCCATACTGTCTTATAATAATTCTCCTTAATTCTAATCGACAAAAGCTTTAACATTCTTGCATCCCATATCCTTCCCCAGTTGTATTCATTAATTTGTTCCTTTAAATCATCTTCCCAAATCTTTTTAAGAGAGTCTTGATATTCCTCATCCTCTATCAAAGTTTTATATATTTCACTGGTCAAACCTTTTTTAAATTTAATTTCTTCCTTCTTTCCTCTTGATTCAATTAAATCTTCAAATCTTGTATTCTTTCTACATTCCTTATTTTTCCTTTTCCAGTCCTGTGTCCATTGTTCCAATTGTATACATTTGAACCAAGCTACCTTTTGCCCTATTAATAACTCTCGGATTTGCTCCTTAGTTATTATTCTTTTTAATAGGGGTGTGCACGGACCTCCCGGATCAGATCGGGACCCGGATCGGGACCTCCAATTTTGTCATGGATTGGTTTGGACAAAATCGGAGGCCCCCCAGACCGGACCGGATCGAGTCCGATCCCGATCCAAAAATTGGAAATTATGGGATCGGCCGCCATTTTTTTCCCCATAGACTTGCATTGCAATGCAAGTCTATGAGGAAAAAATGGCGGCGGGTGGGTGAGGGGGGCCTAACTCCCTCCCCCCGAGGCCGTCCGCTGTGGACGGCCCCGGCAGGTAAGCCCCCTCCCCCGTGCTCCCTCCCCCCCTGGAGCCGTCCGCTTCCATCCGCTGGCGCCCGCGGATAGAAGCGGATGGCTCTGGGGGGGTAAGCCCCCTTCCCCGCCACTGCTTACCTTTTAGGGCCATTCGCTCCCGTCCGGCGCCGGCGGCTACCGCCAGCCGGCTTTGCGGCTTGCTCTAGAGTAGCGCGCCGGGTGATCAACCGGCACGCCACCCTGGAGCAGGCCGCGGAGCCCGCTGGTAGTAGCCGCCGGCGCCGGACGGGAGCGGAGGGCCCAGAAAGGTAAGGGCCCCCCTCCTCCCCTCCGCGCACCCCCTTCTCCCCTCTGCGCGCCCCCTGCTTACCTTTCCGGGCCGTCCGCTCCCATCCGGCGGGAGCGGCTACTACCAGCAGGCTCTGCGGCCTGCTCTAGAGTAGCGCGCCGGGTGATGACATCACCCGGCGCGCCACCCTGGAGCAGGCCGCGGAGCCCGCTGGTAGTAGCCTCCGGCGCCGGACGGGAGTGGACGTCCCTCAAAGGTAAGCGCCCCCTTCCTCCCCCCCTGCTGTCCCCCCCCTGCGGGAGCGGATGGGCCGGACGGGCCAGGAAGGTAAGGGCCCCCCTCCTCCCCTCCGCACGCCCCCTGCTTACCTTCCCAGCCCGCTGGTAGTAGCCTCTGGCGCCGGACGGGAGTGGACGTCCCTCAAAGGTAAGCGCCCCCTTCCTCCCCCCCCCTGCTGTCCACTTTCATCAGCGGGCGCCCGCTGGCACCCGCCAATGGAAGCGGCGGTGGGTGCCAGTGGGCGCCCGCCGATCCGCCGATCCGCCAAACCGGTTCGGAGCCTTTTCGGATCGGTTTGGACTGGATTGGCCGATCCAGCTGTTGGATCAGAAATCGGATAATTTATCCGATTTCCCACTGGACTGGACTCGGATCGTGGATCGGGTCCGATCCAGTGCACTCCTATAAACTTATCTCCAAACCCAAAAATTTTTATATTTTTTTTAAGTGCTGGCCATTCCACACAATCAAAGGCTTTAAATATATCTAGTGCTAACAATCCTGCTTTTAAGTTCCTTTTTTTAATAATATTAATTATATTTAAAACTCTCCCAATTAAATTAGGCATTTCCCTTCCTAAAATAAATCCACATTGATCTTTCCTAAGATATTTATTTATAAAAGTACTCATTCTTTTTCCCATTATTGCCATAAAATTTTTTGAATCTTGATTTATTAACGAAATTGGTCTATAGGAGGCTGGGTCCGTCAAATCCTTATCTGATTTCGGGATTAATATAATCAAAGAATGAACCCATGATGGCGGGGTCTTTCCTCCTTCTTTTATACTGTTAAATAACTTTTCCAATTTTGGTATTAATATTGCTCTAAATGTTTTATAATATTCCGGCCCCAAACCATCTATCCCCGGAGATTTCCCTCCTTTTAATTTATCAATAATTCCTTCTATTTCTTTTTCTGTAACCAAACCTTCCATATAATCCCTATCTTGACTCTGTAATCTTATTTTCCAATTCCTCTCTACATATTACCTTACATTAACCTGTGGACCCATCTCTGATGCATATAATTCACTATAAAATTCCTGAAATATATTTAATTTATCCTTCATTAAATTACATCTTTTCCCTGTCTTATCTTTAATTGTCCCTATTGTATTCTTAGCCCTTTTTGACTGAGTGGACCTGGCCAGCATCCTAGAATTTTTGTTACTATATTCAAAAAAATCCCTCCTCAAATATAGCAAATCCCTTTGAACCTGATCTAGCTCTTCTTTCTCTAATTCCTTCTTCTTAGCTTGAATTTGGGCAAATAGGCGTATATCTTTTGTCTCTCTTACTTTTTCCTCTAATTCCCTTACCTCCTTTTCTGTCTTTTTATTTTGTGCTTCCTGTTGTTTTCTTAGGGTACACCTTTCCCTAATACAAATCCCTCTTGCCACTGCCTTCATTGTATCCCATAAAATCCCTTGAGAGTTTTGTTCTACTTCATTAATTTCCCATATTATCTGCATTTCTTTTTTTATTTTTTCAACAATAGTTTTATTATTTAAAATCCTCGTATCCATTCTCCACCTCTTTGCTTCTCTATAATCCTTCTTCATTTTAATATCCGCTATCATTACTGCATGATCGGAGACTTTAATAACCCCTATAGCACAATCTATAATTTTGGATAACATATTTTTTGACACAAAAATAAAATCTATCCTAGAATAACTCTTAAACCTTGGTGAGTAGAAAGTATATTTCCTTTCTTCCCCCTTTAAAACCCTCCAAACATCCATTAATTTGCTTAAACCCGTCTTCCCACCAGTCTTAAGATCTTTTAATATATTATCCTTATCCTTTTCTTTATCTAATACCATATTAAAATCTCCTGCCATTACAATATTCTTTTTCCCCATTTCTCCCACCGCAGTAAAAACTTCATTGAAGAATTCCATTTGTTTCCCATTAGGAGCATATACATTAATCAATATGTATTCCTCCTCCCCTAACATACAAAGAACATTAATACCACATTTTTTTGAAATTATTATCACTACTCCTCTAGCTTTGGAAGTACCCAATGTTTTCTCATATACGCCCACATCCCTCATCCAAAGATCATTTATACCCTCCTTTGATTGATGAGTTTCCTGCAAGAAAATAACATCTGCTTTTTCTTTTTTTAATAATGCTTCTATTCTCTTCCTTTTTATAACAGTTCCTAGCCCTTTAACATTTAAGGTTGCCACTCTTAATTTATTTTCCATCATGCCTCACACAAAGCTCTTTATTGGTCTCCCCCTGTGATACATATACCCCCCCTCCCTTACCCTCCCCCCCACACTTACCCCAAACTTCACCCCTCTCCTCACCAGGCCCTCCTGGGCAATGGCCCCAATATTTTTAGAACTCTTTGGGGGGGGAGAAGCGACCCAACAATCCCGGAGTGACAGCTGACCCTCCCCTCCCTTATAATCTCTTCTTTATCCCTGCTCAAACATAGTTCTTTATTGACTACTTCCTCCTGCAGCTCCTTCTTCCACCCTTGTTTCTCCATCGTCAGTTGCGTCGACCAGACCCAACTTCTCCAGAAGCTCCATCCCCTGCTCACATGATGTTATTCTGTGTTGTTTCCCTTTCCACATAAATTTCAAAAAAACTGGATACCCCCAGCTATATATTTCTCCTTCTTCCGCAGGGTAACAGTACACAGTCTGACGCTGTTCCGCCACTGGACCGTCTGAGGGCATAGATCATTATAAACCTCGATTGGAGTTGCTTGTAGCATCGGTTGACCAAGATGTCTAATTGCTTGCATTAGCTTTTCTTTCTTGTAATAGTTGGCAAATTTGACAATTATATCCCTTGGAAACATTCATTTCTTTTTATAGCCCACTCTATGGATCCTCTCAATGTCAGCCATCTCCCACACTTCCTGGGGGTCCAATTCTTTAATCCATGCCAATATTATATCTCTCAAAACCTTTGGGTTCTCCTCCTCTTGCTCCTTAAAGGATCTAATCCGAATATTTACTCTCCTGTCTCTGTCCTCCAAAGCAATTAAACGTAGGTCCATCCCTTGCATTTGCTCCCCCTGCTGCTTGGTAGTTTCTTTAATTTGCTCATTGTCCTTCTCCAATTCAGTCATTTTCTCCACCACTGCTTGGAAGCCTGTCAAAACCTCGATTTGCGAGTCTATAATTTGGCCTTTAATTCTCTCCTCCTGCTTTGCCAGAGCATTATCTAACATCTTCTGAAAGTTATCCATTAATTCTCTCAGTGACCACGATTGACTTTCTTTAGATGTTTTAGAAATTGTTCCTGGCTTGCTTCCAGTTTTAGAACTCCCACTTCTGGAAGGAAGCGGAGCTGCCTTCTCGCCTCGATCCGAAGGCTGTTCCTTGTCAGCCATTATTTTAGTGAGCCTTTCCCAGTTGCTATCTGATGGGTGCTTCTTCAGCAGTCTGATCCAGCCGGGGGCACTTGATTTGTCACCTTTTAATCTCTTTTTCATTAGGCTACACTTATAAATCCGTGCCCCTCCACATAGATCTTCACTGCCACGTTCTAGAATCTTTTCGGCTCTTATCAGACAGATGTATTTCAACTTCTCACACGCTCGGCTGGGGGCACTGAAATTCTCCTTCCACCCAGCTTCCATTGTTTGCTTAAGCCTCTCCCCACACCCACACCCTTATCAGCCAGTCTTAGCTCGTTAGCTGGAGTAATAAAAGTCCAGGAATCCTGGACTGCTTTACTTTCTCTTTCACTCAGAAGAAACAGCAACACTTCCGAGCCTTATATCAAGTCTTTAATTTGCAATCCGTCATCTCCAAGACAAGGAGTATATGTTTATTCCAACGCTTCCATGAGAGAGCGAGAGATCTCCAACTTCACTCCATTCTCGTTAGGTCACTCCCCCCCGTTCTGACAGGTCTGAATGACAGCTCACTACGTGTGTTCATTCAGACCTGTCAGAATGGAAACGATCTTTAAAAAAATCATATAAAATCGAGGGTTGGAGGGATCGATCTCAAATTACATACACATACTTAGGCATACCCCATAAGCACTGTGACCAAGTTTGAAGCCTCTACCTTTTAAAATACAGAAGTTATAGACATTTTTTCTTTAAAAATAGGGCTGCAAAAATATCATTTTTTCATGATAATTATCGTGAAGACGATATGGTTCACCTACGATATGAATGAAGACGATAATGTTTTTGGTCTGAAATGATGATAACGATAAACAACGATATTTTTTGGCGTGCACACCCCTAAAGAATACCCTTTATGAACTGCCTGCACTTTAAAAGGTATGCAGAAACCCTGTCCCCCTGCCCAAGTAGAAAATCCTCCAGAATTTGCACATCTCCCAGCCTCTTTTGCTAGAGTTTTCATGCCCCCCCACTCCCCATGAAATGCCAAAAATTTAATGTTTAAAATTTTCGGCAAAGCACGACTTCAGGCCACTATTATTAGTTGCTCTACAACAGGCAGGCGGTGGAACGTGACCAGCCCGTCCTTTCACTGTCTCAGCCTTTGGGTCAGGAGTGGGGAATCTGAAGCCCTGCAGGTCTATCTGGACTCCAAGTACTGTCATGTCTTGGCCAATGACCAAGGAGATGTAGTCCATCAACGCCCTGCTTCATTTTGTGTGGGGTGGGGCAATAAACTCTTGAATTCATCAGCTGTTCTTTCTCTTACACAGTCTGCCATTATATAAATGTGAAGACACATGTTTGAATATACATAGATATAGTCCACATTCTTGGTATGCCACCTTCTGATGATATGGTTTAATTTCACTTGTGTGCGGTTGTTTTATGATATTTTAAGATTCCCAGAATTAGTCAAATCATTAAGTTGTTTGTTTTTTTTAAGGGCTGGGGGGACGAACCTGCTCTGTATTGCTACAATTTGTGGAAGAGCCATTTTATTTGATTTTATTGTAGTCTGACATCCTGTTGAAATAACACGTTTGTTTGCATTTTTCTCCCCTCCCCCTCGTCAATTAGAGGCGAGAGTGAACGTGCTGCTCCAATTATGATTCAGTTCAATTAAGAGGATCAAGCAATGTGTAAATTTCACCCCCAAGCCCGTTTTTGAACACACACACATACACACACACACACACACATGACCTCTCAAGGTAAGCACGCACCGCAAAGAAATAGATAGGGGTGTCACAGCCGAGTCCCGTAAACATAAAATTTATGACTGAGTGTCAAATGTTATGCATAGCTCACTGAAGCAAATTAAGATAAATGCAGTTCAATTGTGCTGGCTTTCGACTCCAGCTCTGCTGTCAGAATGTTGTCTCTGCTTTGTTATGATAAAGAATTACGTTTCTTGGTCAACTGCTACCCCACTCGCTCCTTGCCACATCTTGGCAGATTTTCCATGGACATTTCAATGTTGCCTGTTTCTCCTTTTTTTATATAATAATTTATGTGCATAAGTAGTATATATAATCTATGAAGGATAGACTGGAGGGTGTAAGGGCTGATCCATCATTTCCCCGTTTCCTTGAGTTGTCATTTAAACATACCTATTGTGGGTTGAATTTGTTATTATTGCATCTCACCTCTCTGTCTCTCTCTGTCTCTCGCGCATCGGTTTTAAATAACATGATGATGGATCAATGTGTCATGTGTTGTAAACACGAAATAGAAAGAGGGAGAGAGAGAGAGAGAGAGAGAGAGAGAGAGAGTGGGGGCTGGCACTCATAGAAAGCAGGACTTAGGCAAGGGTAGACCCAGGGTCCATATCATTACAGAGCAATGAAGCTCACTGGGTGGTCTAGTAGAAGTCACTCTCAGCCTAAGCTATTGTGCATAGTTGAAAGAATGAAATGAGTGAAACCGTACTCTGCCCTGCCCTGGATTTCCTAAACTTCCAGCATCTCACAACAAACTACAGGGACGTCTTTATACAGATGCTCGAGGCATTTGTCCATTCTTTTCAAATTCTGAAACAAATCAACCCCAGCTGGACTCCAGCTGAATGCAATGCTTTTCAATGACGCCAGTTCACACATTCAGTTGTACTCATCAGTGTAGAGAAATCAAATGACCAACATGCATTTGTGAATGCTATCCCTTGCTGCATCGGAGTGATTGGCAATAGAAGGACAACCATATTCCTCTTTTTCCTTCTACTCACATTGAAAGTGATAATTGCCCTAGATGCTCTGAATTATTTAACCATAGAGAAAACTTTCTTAGGTGTTTTTTTAATACTCCCCTCTCATCATAACTCTTCCAATAATAACCTGATAGGGAAACGAATTTGTGCATAATTATAATGCAGCTCCTACCTCCTCATTTATTTTTTAATCTCTTAACAATATGTCCAATCAACGGTTCACATTCATAACATCTAATTATGCAAGGACATTATTAGATTAGCAGCAGATTAAGGGCATTATCAATTCATTTTTTTAAAAAAAAATCAGCAGGTGATTAGAGTTTCTATTTGCCTTGCAGCGATGAGTATGAGACTAATAAAGCTGGTATTAAGAGAGCATTCTGCGATGGGGTGATACATACAAGTATGCTTTTGTCTCACTGCCTCTTGCTGGGGAACAGACACTGAGATGCAGGGGAATATGGGTGGGAGGGTGCTGTTGCATCATGCTTGCATGTGGGTCTGTGGTTGACAGATGGTAAGGCAATGTGTGAACAGAGTGATTTGTGCAATATTGCCGGCACAAATGGCCTGATTGGACCATTTATGGCTCAATTTTGCATAAATCATGCTATTTACAGCTGCCATTTTGTGCAAAATGGTGATTTCCGTAAAAAGCCTTCCCACGATTTTGCATAAAATGTTGGCTTGGGAGAAAGTGGGATGCCATGCGCTGCTTGCTGGGCACCCACGGCCCATCCAGCAGCCTGTCCCATGTACCCACCAGGGTCAGGCAAGTGGCATGTGTCTGGCGAGTGGCATACAAGGCAGGCACAGGGGAGTTCAATCAACCCTATGTACTATAACCTGATATTATTCTGGGAGAGTGCTAATCTTTTGTGCTCCTCAAATATCACTTCTCAATAGGGGGGAAAAACAGTGAAAATTTGGCTAACATATTGTTGCTAATGTAAATGGCCCATTTGAGTTTCGAATGATCACTGTTGTGATCCAGGTACATGGTCCTTGAACTCACTACTAGGGTTGGACATATGGGCTGTTCTTCTGAATAGGCTGACCAGATAAAATCCAGGTCAGGGCTCATGTCACTTTAACAGTTGTAGAGAAAAGGGGATTTCAGCCAGTGTCATTTGTATGTAAGTAGTTCCTGGTGAAATTCTCTCTTCATCACAACAGTTAAAGTTGCAGGGGCCCTGCCTTCTTTTGTACATGGTCACTCTAGTATAGTGCCTGCAACTTTAACTGTTGTGATGAAGAGGGAATTTCACCAGGAACTAATTGCATACAAATGACACTGGCTGAAATTCCCTTTTCTCTACAACTGTTAAAGTTACAGGAACCCTGACCTCCTTTTCATATGGTCAGCCTACTTCTGAAGCTTTGTTCCAATGAACAGAGCATGAGATGGTAAACCTGGATTGTATCAAGTGGAGATCGAATGCTTCTAAATAACATATATGCATACACACAAATACAAATGCTTTTACACACACACACACACACACACACACACATACACACACACATACACTCACACAAGGAATCTCAGGGGAAACATTAGGCCAGTATTCTTATTATTTTTAAAAGTGGAATCCTCATAGTCCATTACTCTTGATTTCACAACCAGACCAACATTTCCCACCTAAAAATACCTTTATGGAGCATTGAACAAAAAGCATTCCAGATGGACATTAAGTAAGGTGGACCACTTCGAGCATCCCAGACACCAATTTTATTATTCCAGCAACACCTTGAAATTAAAAGATAAAGTCTTGTTATATCAGTTGTTACTTTTTACTGCTTAAAAGGAATAAAATTGCTGCATGTTCTGGAAGATGTGAAAACTTTTTGGGTACCCATAGCTGGATATAATTTTCTCCCAGGGGATCTCCATCTCCATGAGGCCTTCAAGCTCAGAGTTTACTAGGGGAAGAGCTAGGTGAAATGAGTTAGGAAGTTACTAATTCTAACTGCATTTATCCCAGACATCAGTGAACTGTGATCTTTCCCCCCCCCCCGTTTTTTCTTGCAACTCATTGGCTGAATTCGGACGACACATTAAGCAACTGGGGGTGGGAAACAATCGTCAGTTGTATTGACTATTGTGTCGTCCGAATGCTGCCATAGTCAACTCAGCATTGACCCTAATCCACACCACAGTTGATTATTTATTACCATGTTGTGTGGGTAGTACCCCCTAGATGAACAACTGTAAAGTTGATTATTACCCCACCATTGACTATTGTGTTGTCTGAATTCAGCCACTGTATCTTAATTATTTTTTATGTGATCTCTTGCCAAATTGGGCATGCTTTGGGGTTCTGCTCCCTCCCCAGAATGTCTGGAGGTTAAGGCCCAGTTGTGCACGTAAGGTAGGCTGACCATATGAAACGGAGGACAGGGCTCATGTAACTTTAACAGTTGTAGAGAAAAGGGGATTTCAGCCAGTGTCATTTGTATGTAATTAGTTCCTGGTGAAATTCCCTCTTCATCACACCAGTTAAAGGTGCAGGGGCCCTGCCTTCTTTTGTATATGGTCACTCTAGTATAGTGCCTGCAACTTTAACTGTTGTGATGAAGAGGGAATTTCACCAGGAACTAATTGCATACAAATGGCACTGGCTGAAATTCCCTTTTCTCTACAACTGTTAAAGTTACAGGAGCCCTGTCCTCCTTTTCATATGGTCAGCCTAACATAAGGACAACCCAGTTTGATGTGTGTGTTTGTTTTATCTTTTAACCGTCAGTTGCCTTAATGAGTCAGTGTTGTAATTCCCACTGCCTGATCTCTCCCACCTGATTCCCCCTGCCAACAGGACCAGGCAATCAACCCAGGGTCATTGCATTCCAAAAGTGGGGTGACCATACAGAAAAGAGGACAGGGCTCCTGTATCTTTGAACAGCTGTATAGAAATGGGGATTTCAGCAGGTGTCATTTGTATATGCATGCAGCACCAGGTGAGATCCTCTTCATCGCGACAGTTAAAGCTGCAGGAGCCCTGCGCTCTTTTGTATCTGGTCATGCTAGGCAGAGCTCCTGCAACTTTAACAGTTTTGATGAAAAGGGAATTCCACCAGGTGCTGCATACATACAGATGACACCTGCTGAAATTCCCTTTTCCATCCGTCCCTGATGTAAATGTATGTCCATAAACACATGGAGTGCACCATCTGCCATTTCACATCCTATGGCTCATGAGGTATAGTTTATAATAATAATAATAATAACGATTTATTTCTTACCCGCCTCTCCGTCTAGTGGTGAGCAACCTATTTTTTAAGGAGGGCCATTGAGCTATGAGACATGGTCTGCAGCTAATGGTGGGTGGAGGCAGCATTAAAAGTGGGTGGAGCCAACCCATCTTTCTCTCTCCCTTTCTGCCATCCTGAAGAAATGGGAGAAGGGGAGCACATGAGGTTGGCAGTGGCACCATTTCCCAAAGACACATGGAGTACCTCCAGGAAGTGGCACCCAATGCTCTTGCCGGACTTTCCTGAGGGGAAGAATAGATGGGGTGGGAGCTAGGCTGACCAGATAAAATCCAGGTCAGGGCTCATGTAACTTTAACAGTTGTAGAGAACAGGGAACTTCAGCCAGTGTCATTTGTATGCAATTAGTCCCTGGTGAAATCCCCTCTTCATCACAACAGTTAAAGTTGCAGGCACTATACTAGAGTGACCAGATTCAAAAGAAGGCAGGGCCCCTGCAACTTTAACTGTTGTGATGAAGAGGGAATTTCACCAGGAACTAATTGCATACAAATGACACTGGCTGAAATTCCCTGTTCTCTACAACTGTTAAAGTTACATGAGCCCTGACCTGGATTTTATCTGGTCACTCTAGTGGGAATAGGGGTGACCAAAAGCACCTGTGCCTGCCTCGGCAAACACACACTCATCACCACAGCTGCAAAATTACGTACTTCCCCCTTCCATGTTAATGGCAGCTGCCACTGGCACAAATGGGAGAAATACAGTTTCCAGAGCTTCTGGAAACTGTGCATTCCCCCCTTTCACATTAATGGCAGCCGCCATTAATGCAACTTTCAGAAGCTCAGGAAATCATGCATTTCCCCCCGTCCATGCCAATGGTGGTCTTAAAGGCCCCAATGATGCAAGGGTAAAGGCACAAATGGAGCAAAAAGGAACATGTCCGCATGTCCCTTGCACAAAGGACATGTTCACATGTTTTGCCAACAGGAACAAAATTCACATACATCCTTAGCGAATTCTTATAAAAAACCTACTCAGATGAAATTCTCAGCCATCTGTTCCAGCCAGATTCAATACGAACAGCTGTTCAGCGTGGAAGGGACCATGATGCACCTGCCTACCATATATCTGTTAAAGGTGAGTATCTTCTTAGAAAAAAACTGGCAGCAGCCCTAATTAACCTACCATGGTTGATTACACAGGGATTTCAAACAGTGGCAGCATTCGGACGACACGATAGTCAATACAACTGATGATTGTTTCCCCCACCCCCAGTTGCTTATTGTGTCGTCTGAATTCAGCCAGTGAAGAGCTAAGTACCCAAAGCCTTGGGCTTGGATGGATGAATTTTCCAAGTTCTGGTTTCTCCCATATTCCATTAAAAAAAAAATCAAGTTCCTCTTGTCCTGAATATGAAGATCTTTGTGAAGTTTAGTAAATTCTTTTCAAAACCAAACTATATCAAACATTCTCACCTAGTCGGGGGGGAGGGGTTTCATTGCTATGTTTCTGTCAGTGCTGGGCTGAATCCTGCCCCCAATTTTCAGGAACGTTCCCTCTCCCTGCAAAACAGGCATCTTTTTTTTCTACTTCTTCCAAAGAGAGGGTGCGAGAATTGGAGAATTTTCTCCTTGGTGAGAGTGACAGGGTTTCCACATACCCTTTTTGTAAAAAGTTTAACCAGTTGCTGAGGGGCCTTCTTCTCCTTCTTCTTCTTCTTCTTCATTTTTCAAAATAACACCCCCTTCCTCCAGCATTTGGAGGAGCCCAGCATTCCTTAATAAATGTATATTGGAGACCATGGCCAGATCTACACCAAGCAGGATATAGCGATATGAAAGCAGTATGAAAGCGGTATATAAAAGGCAGGAGCCACACTACTGCTTTATAAGGGTATTGAAGTGCAATGACAACTGTTGGGCCCCATTGACACATACCATATACTGCTATATCCTGCTTGGTGTGACTCCTGCCTTTTATATGCCGCTTTCATATCACTTTCATACTGTTATATCCTGCTTGGAGTTAGATCTGGCCCATGTGATCTTGTCCTCTCCAATAAGCATCCAGTAAGCACTCCTGGGCTGCTGAAAATGCTGGGGGTGTTTTAAAAAAGAAAAATAGGAAAGGAAGAAAGATGACCCCTCAAAACTGGCTACATTTAAAAAGGTACGTGGAAAACCTGTCCCCCTCCCCAAAGAGAAAATTCTCTGAAATTCTCACCTCTCCCAGCCTCTTTCACTCAAGTTTTCATTTCCCCACCCCATGAAATGCTGAAAATGGATGGTTGACATTTTAAGCACAGCACTAGTTTCTGTCATTATGTAAACCATTTTTTCCTCCTTTCCCCAACAGCCCACCTATATGAAATTTCCATAATGTCTTCTCCGTTCCAAGAATTTCCATTTCAGATTATTTAAAGAACTACTCTGGGAGTCATATAATACACTTATTATGAAGAAGAAGTGAAAAGTCTCTCTTCCCCCCCTCCCCACAAACTAGCCCCTGTTTAAATGTTTGAACTTGTAGAGTGGATAGAAAACTTCAGAACGGCTGTTTAAGTGAACGGTTGTTTGAATTCCCTCCCCAACCCTCAAAGACTTCTTCATTTACTATTCTAAAAATTCAGGCTGTAAAATGAGCTGGCATTTAGTCCAATTGCATGCAAGGTATTGGTTGGGTTTTGCTATCAAATATACATAAAATTTAAATTGCAACAGTCAAAACAGCAGTAAAAATCAACCCAATCCAATCTGGTTGAAGTCAAATCTGGAGGGTGCTGCAGAAGAAGATCTCAAAAGTTAAAATAAACCCAAGAATGACTTTGCATCTCCAAAATAAAGATTAATTTATACTGCAAAAGTACAAGGATATCTTACAAAGCAGATTATCAAAGTCAGCCCATATCAATAAAATGACACTATATTGACATTGGATTTTCTTTGTTTTTAAAACTCTAATCTGACAGATATTGTATATGCCCTAGTTTTATAAGCTCTTGACAATTAAAAGCTTCACACTGAAATAAAAATACCCCTCCAATCCAAAAAATGTTCATTATACATATATTTTTGTCTACTAATCTGAAACACAATGCCCATTGCACAAAGGAAAATTAGCCCAGTGGGTGAAAAAATGTTCTTTGTATTTGTGGGTTACAGTCATGACAGTTGTGAAAATGAATATATTCAGCAAAAAAAAAAAGCTTTTAAATAATGATATTACTTAGTCAAAATTTATTCAGGCTATTGCTACTCTGCACAATTGGGAAATATTGAAAAGGGATGGGTACCAATCCGGTATTCCTAGAGTTCACCAGGGGGAAATGGAGTAATTTATTTTAACTTCTGTTGCAGTGAAGGCAAGTCACATTTTGAGGGCTTCTAGCCAATAGTATTTTCTTTTTGGTTGGAAATCACTGTTCATATCCACTTTGCTCTTGAAAAAAGCTGTGATAATAGTGGGTGCTTTCCAATTGTATCCCTGTGATGTGGGGGATGAACAAATGGGCAAGCAAAAAGTAGAGCTCTCACAGTTGCATGGTGGCTTATGCTTCAAGCATCAGAGGATAACACCACCTATCATTTAATGGGCTGACAATCTTACTGTTTTTGCTACATTTGAGCATATATCCTATACCCATCAATCTCATATGGATGCTTATTTAGATATATAGACTGCTTATGTTAATGTATATTTTTGAAATAGAAGTGTCAAATCTTTCTTTCTTCCTCTTATTCTTTCTTTTAAATTAAGGGTGATGTAAATTATCATTACGTATGAATGAGTTTTATGATATGTTCTTCCTTTTGGGGGGGGTGGCTTTCTCCCAACTTGTGTTTTTTTTATTATATTTGTAATTTAAAGAATTACAAATCTCTCTCTCTCTCTATCTCTCTCTCTCTTTCTCTCTCCCCCCTATATATGTATAATGAATTGCTAAAACTGTTAAAACTGGGCAGGGTGAAAGTCCATGCAATTTCCCCCTTTGTATTAGCATATTATTTCTTTCTTTGTTTCCATTTACTTAATTTATATCCTGCCTTTCCACCAAAGGTAGTGTTCAAGGCAGCTACCAAGAATAAAATACGGATTGAAAACAATCCCTTCAGGAAAATATACTTAAAATTCTTGGACCACACACACACACACACACACACACTCAAACAATATTGAACAACGTGGAATGTAAAATTCTCGCCCCAACCTCCCTCCATTTGTTTCCTGGCAATGTTAGTTCCTCCGCATCGCTTTTTAACTCCAGCTTGAGATGGGGGCTTTGAGAGTGCCATACTTGCAAAGCGTATATTGTGTCAGTCGGCGTCTGGAGAGCGGAAGATTACTGACAGAAGTAGGTGGTATAGGCTCAGCACTTGAAGTTGCAATGGAAAGCTTTTCTTCCTGAGGCAAAGCTTAGACGGAGTTCATGGTCAGTTATTCTGAGAAACAAATTAAACCATGTTGGAGTGAGAGCGTTGCTTTGATTACTTTTTTTTCCCCAGCTGCTTGTGTTGGTTTGAATGAGGAGTGCAAAGTGGCCATTACCAAGGCCAGATTTACACCAAGCAGGATATGACACTTTGAAAACGGTTTGAAAACTGTATATGGTGGGCGTCCTGGGCCCCAACACTTGTCACTACTGTTATAAACCATTTCAGAGCTGTAGCGTAGATCCTGCCCAGATCAGAGGGATCCGTTAAACCACGTGAGGGGGAAAACCCAGATGGAACAGAGAAGGGAAGGTAGCACTGTATGATGGTTGTGGAGTTTGCTGGATAAAATGTGAAATATTATATGGCACAATGAACATGGTGATTATCATGAATGATTCTTTAACACAATTAAAGGTGTTTTGTGGTGGTGGTGATTTAATTACACTTTTCACATATTCTATTAAAAGCCCATCTGTTTAGAAGACCCTAGAAGTGCAAAGGATTATTATTATCATCATCATCATCATCATCATCATCATCATCATCATCGCTCGTGACGGTTTGTCTGGACAGACATGATGGGCTTTGCCAAATCATGCTGTCTTTTAGATTCAGGAATTTCCTGACAATTGAACAGGTTTTAAATGTGACATTGGTGTGGCTGTATTCTGGTAGGCCCAGTTTCTGAAGGTTTTCTGTATAGTTTTTTGATGTGGTGCCAGTGACGGATGTGACTACAACAACAACATTCATGTAACATTTTCCAAGTGTTCAAAGTGTGTGTGACGTATTCTCTCAACAATCCTACCCTGAGAAACTCACATTGTAATGCAAACTTACTTAATGTCACACATTCACACCAATATGTAAACTGAAACTCAGGCCCTTTCTACACCTAAGGGCCTTCGGGGAGAGGGGGGGTGATCCCGCACTTACCTGCTTCTGGGATCATCCCCCAGCATACAAACACCAACGCAACATCCCGGAAATGAACAGGGACATCAATGGCACCATTTAAAAAACAAAAACAAATCAGGAGCCAGGAGCACAATTGCGATCCACCCAAAAGTAAGTTTAACCCCTCCCCCACCGCAATGTCATATTCTGGTTGTGTTTTTATATTGTATGTTATTTTGTGTTTTTGGATTGGGGTTTGTTTTAGATTTTTTAAAAATGATTTCATGGTTTTAATTTTTGTGAACCGCCCAGAGAACTTCGGCTATAGGGCGGTATAAAAATGCAATAAATAAATAAATAAATAATAAATCAAAGAATCATAGAGTAGTAGAGTTGGAAGAGGCCTATAAGGCCATCGAATCCAACCCCCTGCTCAGTGCAAGAATCCACCTTAAAGTATACCTGACAGATGGTTGTCCAGCTGCCTCTTGAATGCCTCTAATGTGGGAGAGCCCACCACCTCCCTAGATAATAGGTTCCATTGATGTACTGCTCTAACAGTCAGGATGTTTTTCCTGATGTCCAGCCGGAATCTGGCTTCCTGTAACTTGAGCCCATTATTCCGTGACCTGTATTCTGGGTTGATCAAGAAGTGGTCCTGGCCCTCCTATGTGTGACAACCTTTCAAGTATTTGAAGAGTGCTATCATGTCTCCCCACAGTTTTCTCTTCTCAAGGCTAAACATGCCCATTTCTTTCAATCTCTCCTCATAGGGCTTTGTTTCCAGACCCCTGATCATTCTCGTTGCCCTCCTCTGAACCCCCTCCAGCTTGTCTGCATCCTTCTTGAAGTGTGGTGCCCAGAACTGAACACAATATTCAAGATAGGGCCTAACCAGTGCCGAATAGAGGGGAACCAGTCCAAGGAGTCCCTGGACTCCCCCTGGACTGGCTCCTTCCCACTTTGCTGACCCCCACTTCTCATGGGGAGGAGACAGGAAGAAGCCAGGATGGGCGCCCACACCACCTACAGTCCTCGGGATGGTCTCAGGACTGCAGGAAAAATCAGGATAACTGGGAAACCAGTTATCCTGGGATAATGGAGGGGTCATCCCTGCCTGCCCCAGGGATCCAATTTAGATGCACAGGGACAACCCAGGAAAATCCACCCCATGGAAAATCCATTGTGTAGACATGGCCTCAGTTAGCCAACACCACAAATAGATTCCTTCCAACATTCAAAGTGAAAGATTTGCAGCATTATTTCTAATAGGAGATGGGGGGAGCACCTCATAGCTGTTCATGTGAGGAAGGGAGGGAAGGGAAGAAAATGAAGGGAAATCATTTCAATAAATCTATATATATATATATATATATATATATATATATATTCTCCTCTGGCATTAGACACAGCTGAAAGCCTTTGGTCCTTTCATTGCATCCTCCTCCACAAGGATCAAGCACTGTAGTGGTAGGTTATGGGCTGTGATTTCTTTATGTTGTCATTTCTCATAATGAGAGGATGAACATTGTCTGTTGTGATGTTTAATGCAACCCTCAGTAGCAAATTCCTAGCAGTGGATATATGGAACTGTTGGCTAAATAATATGGCACATCCTCATCATCAGTATATGGACACTAGCGGTGTGCTTCACCTCAGTCCTGAACCCTGAATATTTTCACTATTTCTTCTGATTATCTGAAAATGTCCAAGTGGAGATTTTACCATGAATGGAAGCTGGGAATTTTTACATGCAACTGGAAGGGGGTGGAACAAGAAGGAATTTTCACCTTCTACCCTTGTTGATCTGCAAACTTATCACTGAACTAGATTACTGAGAGATTATGCATGCATAATTATTCTGGACCATCAAAAACGGAGATTGGGAGGAGAACAGAAGTTTGCAAACCCTCTCCTCTTTGAATTCTCCTGAGTGGCCTTAACCAGGACTAAAGTTTACAATGGTGCTCACTTTGTGCATGGTTATAACCCTTGTTCAGCCCTGCTTGTGATATGGGCTCATGGAAGCTAAACCATGGTTAAGGTCGACAAGAAGAGAAAAGAGGGACTCAGTGCAGGAGAGGAAAAGGATGGGAAGAACAGGGCAACTGAGTGTGTGAAGTTACACTTTGATATATCCAGTTCTGGGTTAGTGGTGGACAGTGTGTGTGTGTTTTAAAGACTCTATAAGTACAAAAGGATCATTTCCCCGAGTCATTAAAAGTGTCCAAGCCATGAGTGCAGGCATTTACTTGCTGTGACTAAATTCTCTTCTGTTACAGTACTGCATCGCCACCTTGCTCTAAACATTTGAAGATTGTACTATACAACATTGTATTGTACTATATATTGTACTCTACAACATCCAATCATATCCACGAACAGGAGTAGTAAAACCCAGGCTTCATAAACTGTCTCAGACTGGGCACCTGTGCTGCATGTTAATTTCATCTCTCCACTTTCCACTATCATTAAATCTGACAGACCAAATTTTATTCCCCTTTTGCCAGGGCGTTAGGATGACTGCCCGCTAAATATGAACCTTAAGTGAAGATGACTTCACCTTGGTACTGTACTTTCTTTGCTTCAATTAACTTTAGCACTTTACCCTGCTTCAATTAACTTGGCAGTGTCTGGCCTCATATTCATGCCAGCTTTTCTGTTGAAGGCAAGAGACGTATATTGGTGGTGGCGGGTGCACAATGGGACAGAAATTTGCTCCGGAAAATGTCTTGATGACTGAAGCATCCAATTAAATGGCAATTAAGCCATATATCAAACAGGCATCCCCTTTTAAACTGGGCATAAAGTAGACGCTTCTTAGTTAGACTTCTGTTTCCTTCTCTTCTCACACACCAGGCAGACAAACACACACCAACCCTGTTCAGACAACACCCTAAGCCTTGGTGTTTAAGCTTTTTGAATTAACCATTATGGTTTAGCATGTCGTATGAACCATGACTTTATGTGTTGTGTGAACCATTAAGGCCATAAGCAGTGGTGTAGGGGTCAATTAAGGAGTGCAGCCACTCATCATAACAGTTCTTCTAGCTGATAATCCAAAACAATTCTAGTAGTTTTCATCTCTACCAGCAGCCAGTCTTTGGTTAAGCTAATAGGCCTTAATTGCTCATTGAAGACCAAATCATCCCAAAATGCTGCTGTCAAAAGTAATGTTTCCCCCAGCTACTGTGAGGATTTGTACCAGTGGAGGCTGGTAACTTCTATTTCCATGGGATGGTGAATCTACTCTGGTTTCAGTCTGAACCAATAAGAACTCTAGAGGAGCTACACAAGGTGCTGAACCCAATCTGCATGCTAATGTACAATTTTTGTATGCAGTTTTCCAGATGCATGCATGCCCCCCAATAGGCCAAACCTATTTTAATATACTTTCCCCTAATGTGGATATTTTGTATACTTATATTCTTAGTATACATTTTTGTGGATATTTTTAATTGCAAAACATGAGCTTGACATTTGAGAAAGGGCTGATTTTGGAGCACAACACTTGATTTAATAACACTTGATTTAATCTGGGGAGTGCAGATTAGATATATTCTACATCAAAACATGAAACAAAGAAAGCATCCATCCCTTGTTCTGTCAGGATTGAGATATTATTTTATTTTATTTATTATTAAATTTGTATCCCACCTTTTTTCCACCATAAGGAACCCAAGGTGACATATATAATCCTCCTCCACACCATTTTATCTTCACAACAACAACCCTGTGAGGTAGGTTGGGCTGAGAGTCTGTGACTGGCCCAAAGTCACTCAGGGAGCTTCATGACCAAGGGGGCCCCAGAACCCAGATCTCACAACTCCCAGTCCAACACTCTAACCACTACACCCCCTGTGGTTTCTGATGACCACAATTCTGATTCAGAGCCAGAACTACAACAGTGAGATCAGAGACCCAAGGGAGGAAACTCCTCAAGAGTCTCTAGGAATCCTGGGATAACTGCATGGTGTAGACATGGCCCAAGTCCCTTCTGAGGAGGAGGTGGGGGAGGGTGATGTGGCTGACTCAAGAGTGTGTCATTGCTCTGAGCAGGCAGAGTTAGGGAAGGGCTTCAGATGCCCAGTTCGAATAACCTTTCATCAGGGCATACCCAATAGGGGGGTCTCCTTAAGGGAGGAGCTAAGCTGCCTTTGGAGTTCACCACAGCTGCATGTCATCAATTGGGTGGCAACTTTTCTGTCTTGCAAAAGTCTTCCCTAATAGAGCACTCAGGCTTAGCTTTTTAGACTTTGGGGTAGTCTTTGAGTTGCACTGAAGCTGTGTTGTAGCACTAGGCTGACCAGATAAAATCCAGGTCAGGGCTCATGTCAGTATAACAGCTGTAGAGAAAAGGGAATTTCAGCCAGTGTCATTTGTATGCAATTAGTTCCTGGTGAAATTCCCTCTTCATCACAACAGTTAAAGGTGCAGGCACTATACTAGAGTGACCATATACAAAAGAAGGCAGGGCCCCTGCAACTTTAACTGTTGTGATGAAGAGGGAATTTCACCAGGAACTAATTGCATACAAATGACCCTGGCTGAAATTCCCTTTTCTCTACAACTGTTAAAGGTACATGAGCCCTGACCTGGATTTTATCTGGTCACCCTATGAAAAGCTTACATTAGCAAAATAAAACCCTTGACTAGCTTGAAGTGTGGAGTCTCTGTTATGCTGATTGTGCAGAGAAAGGGCTATTGAATGTGACAAATTCTAAGTTAAAGGAAAGTGGTAAACACTCTCTGAGGGATCTCAGGGTACATTTGAAGTGTTGCAGAAGTTCTTATGAGGGAAGGAGGGAGAGGAAAGAGTTAAATTCCTTCCCCATTCCTGCTCTGATTCTTTTGATTATAACCCCACTGCTGATGTAATCCCTGTGTGTTAGATGCAAATACAAATGTAACATCACATGAATATTGTCCCTGCTGTAATCTAGTGTGGCTTGGGAGACAGTAATTTTAGTTTTACATATCTTTCTGTTGTCCCTTTATTATCTAGCAGGCCATGAGATCTTATTTAAGTTCTGCAGAACTCATTATCTTTAGCTCCCAATGTAATGTCCTAGAAGAAAAAGAAAGAAAGAAAGAGAGAGAGAGAGATTTGATTTACTCTGTGTTCCTTTCAATCTCTCATCGGGTTGTCTGTGTCTGCTTCAGAAATATGAATGCTACTTTTTTTAGCCAGTCCTAAAGGAAGATGAGACATTTCATTGGGAGCAGGGGGGGAACCCTGCTAGGCATGTCCTGCTAACAGAGGGGATTTCTGTTTCAGTGGTAATTAGATCTTTAAGACTGAGTGTTGAGTTCACAGGTAAAGAAGGCAGTAGAACTGCTCAGGTTCTTGTGGCTTTCACTTGAATACTCAGGCGGAGCGGGGGAGCAACTGTCCTGTTAATGGCCTAATTCGGACGACACAATAATCAATGGGGGGGGGGGAATCAAACTTCTGTTGTGTTGTTTATTGCGTCATGTGGGGGGAACACAACTCACAGTATGTTATTTTGCTGATTTAAACAATGGGGGGGGAAACAACGGGCTGCTCCATTGCTTATCTTAAGACCCGTTGATTAACATGTTATGTAGAGGGCTCCATTGTATAAACTCTCCCGTCAAGTGCACAATTCCTTCAGGTCATACAGTTCTCCAGCAGGAGCAGCCAAAAGCACCCTGGCCGCTCCTATACAGCCGGCAGAACTTCCAATGTATGTTGAGATAGGGCCGGGAGGACTGAGGGAGGAGGGAGGGAGGAGCACCAGCTGCCCAGGAGGTTGCTGGGAGTTTCAGCCATGCGATAGGGGAGGGGCAACATGTTGTGTGAGGAGCACCAAAAAAATAACGGTCGGTTGCCTCTTCCCCCTTCCGTTGCCTAATATGTCATCCAAATGCAGCCAATGAGTCATCCTGAGCTGGAATGAGACTTTGCAAAAAGGATGGATAAGCTGTGGCCTGCAAGTGCCATCAGCCCTAGCCAGCAGAGCCCATGGTGAAAGCTGACGCACATCGTAGGACAAAGCTATGAGTTTCCCACTCTTGATTTTACAGCGGTCACGAAGACGTTGCCCAAGATGGCAGCTCAGTTTCTCATTCTTCCCCCTCTAGGGCTGAAATGTTGAACCTTGGGCCCATCTCCCCATCCTATGGGAGCAACTTCCATCATCTTGGCTAGTGAATCAGATTCCACTCAGGTGTTATTAACAGGATTATATACAGAGCTCGCTGGCAGGGTCTTAGCATAAGGCTGCAGCAGGATTCTTCTCCTAGGCCAAGGGAAAAGAAGGATCTGTCTTGGCTGAACTAGGGGGAGAGTGTGCAGTTGATTCACTCTTCCTTGGATAGAACACCTCTCTGAAAGTACTAAAAGGGATGTAATCTTGCTGTCATCTTGCTTGCATCAGGTCTATCACAATCTTTCCATGCTGTGGGATTGAAATGCCTTTCCTAGCAGTAGCAACCTGACCACAGTATTGCAAGCACAATGATAGATCTGATGAACCCTTGTTCTGATCCATTAGACCTGTTCTTTACGTTCTCCATACAAATTGTGGCAACAGTGTGCTCCTTTGCAAGAAAATGTATCTGGGTTGGCCTCTCTCTCTCTCTCTCTCTCTCTCTCCCTCTCCCTCTCTCTCTCTCTCCCTCTCTCTCTCTCTCTCCCACACACATTCTCTGTAAGCTCCAGTGTAAAACCATCAAGCTGCTCAACCTAAATATTCTTTTATTTCCTTTTTAACTTAAAGCATCAATTGGGAACGGCATTATGAAGGATTTCAGGTGTCTACCACATAATCTGTGTCTGCCTTTCTGGTTCATGTAAATTGGTTGGTGTCATCTAGAGCAATTGTCAAGTTCAGTGACTTTTTTCATTAAGTGCACAGGACCTTAGCATGTTCACCTTGCCTGAACTCCTTTTGTGCTGGGCCAATGATCTCTCTTGTATAGGCTTCCATTGTGGGTGCGTACACTTTATAAACATTAACATGTCTGACTCCTGAGCTATCAACCTTTTAAAAGCTGAAATGATTGTTCGAGCTCTGAACCTTGAATTTTACCTGCATGGCTGCCAGGTTATGAAGGGCTTTTGTTGCTAGTTAATTAGCTTGGGAAGGGTCAAGTTCTTCATTTCAGATACCTGTAGAAAATGGTTTCCTCAGCCATCCCCAACCTGGTGCCCCTCCAGATGTGTTGGACTACAATTCCCAGCATCCCGATGCCAGCATGGCCGACCAAAGGAACCCTTGTTCTGAGCCCATCCCAGGACTTCTTCGCTGAAATGAATGGAGAATAGCATGGTCATTTATATATCACCAAAAATGAGGAAATACATCACCCCAAAAGAAGACAAAACAGGGCACACATTTGCATACAATTTTCATTTGCTAATATAGATGGATAGATTCGATAGATAGATAGATAGATAGATAGATATGTGTGTGTGTAGTGCAAACTTACTAATAATTACTATAATTTAAAGAGAACTACAGTACATCTCACTATAGTGGGGAAGACTGTGACCAGCTTAAGTGTGTGGTGTGTGCAACCTTAATCTGCTGGCCAGGTGCTAACTGCTGATGGACAACTTCAAGGTCCTTCTCTCCTTCCTCTGTGTTCAGTATTTTTGGACAGCCCTTCAAATAGTGGATGTCTTCAAATAGAGGATTGTCCTCTCAGAGTCCGTCCAACTGAGAACTGACCTCTGTAAAGTAGGATACCTGCATCCCCTTAATGGAGAAGTTCTCACCCAGCCTTATGAGGACATAATTCTGTTTCCTTTGTGCAGAATGACTTCAGATGTGGGTATGGTATGTACCACCTAATACATCAGAGTCCTCCACTGAAAAAGGATTGACAGACATCCACCACTCAGTTGTGGTGCCACCTCTGTAGAAAGCCTTTCCCAGGGCAACCTGCCAAGACCAGACATGGGTTCAGGCATCAGGCTAAATCTTGGCTCTTCCATGCAAAGCGTATGCTCTACCACCGAACTACAGCCTATCCCAAATATGAAAAAGGAGCATTGAAAACTGCTGTGCACAGAATTGGTATTGTCTACATTGATGGTCAATGGCTGTCCAGGATTTCAGACACGAGACTTCCCCAGCTCTACTTGGAGATGTCAGGAACTAAACCTCTGACCTCTTGCATGCAAGAGCTAGGCTCAGGTTTGGATTTTTATATTGGGTTTATTTTCCTTTACTGGGTGCAGTGGCCAACCAGGTGCCTCCTGGGAAGCCTATAAAAATACATGAAAGCAATGACCCTCTGGGATTCAGTGACATTCTACCGCCTCTGGAATGGAGGTTCTCTTTGGCCATCATGAAGAATAGCAACTGCTAGGTGATCCACCTGAAGGTGGTCAGTGGTCCATCAGTAGGTATAAGAATTTAAGAAGAGCCCTGCTAGATCAGAGCAAAGATTTATGTAGTCCTGCATTCTGTTCCCATATTGGCTAACAAATGGAAAGGCCACAAACATTTGTTCCCCAGCAGTTGGTATTCAGAGGTATGTTGCCTCTGATCATGGAGGCGGAATATAATCATCATGACTAGTAGCCATTGGCATCTTTTCCTTCATGGTAACTACCTTTATTGGGAGCCATAATCACATGCTATGGTAGCAAAATCCATAGTTTAAATGTGAATAACTCCTTCCCTTTGTCAATGCAGAATTTCCCAGCTTCATTGAATGTCTGCTACTATTATAAGAACCAGAGAAAAAACATATTTTTTACCACTTCCTTCACACCATACATTTTATACACCTCTATCATATTCCCCCTTGCCACTTAGCAGAGGCCATGTGAAAAGCATTTTAATCTGAATTCACCACAAAACACTGGAAATGATTTCTGATGAAAGAAATACATTATGATATTCTCAATGTCTCACTTTGTTTCTTCTGATTTGGCATCTGGAACTGTTAAGCCAAACATGGTCAGAAACATTGCTGAAGAGAAACACCAGAATAATATATATGATGTTTAAGTAGTTCAAGGTCAAAGTTCTCTGTGTGGTTTGTTTAGCAGAGTTTGGAATAATTTGCTTCATTTTTTTAAACAAAATATGAATGCAATTCAAGCAAAGCAACCATTTTTAATATATGTTCTCTAAGAGACTTTCTATAACCACTTAAAAGAGACAGTCTTTGCATTGAAATAAATGGCCAGATAGCACCATCTTCTGACAAGCTGCAGTTTTGGAGGTAACCTTGGAGAAGATTTTTGTGTTTTCAGTTTTTTTTGTTTTTGTTTTTTAACAAACATCTTCCCGATACATGGTTCAGAAGCTGACAGAATGAAAGATGACCTCCTTACTCTGGGGCTAGTAGGAGGTCTCCAATATTAATAAAGCATACCAATGCATCCTGAAATGGGATAATTGACTGCATATCAAAAGAACAAGAGCTCTGGATTTTGTTATCTTATTTCCAAGAAGCAACAGGTGGTACCATTGATCTATGGATTTGCATGTCATGTAAAGAGAGCAACTTTAGAAATCCTGCAAATGAATTGAAAGAACCCAAAGTATCAGACATATTTGGGAAGTCAGCATTCAGAATGGTCACTACTCTCCTGAATTGTAAGTTGACCAAAGAAATGATCAGGAAATGTTATCTTAGGGCAGGAATAGGGGACTTTCCCTCCTCCTCACCCCCTGAAGAGGGATGCATTCCCTCAGGACGAATTGTTGGAGCCTAAAGGAAGTTATGCTCCATTTTTTTTCTTGTAAAAAGTACCCAAGTGGCAGACAAGCATAATAAACGGATTAAAGCAAATCAGCCATTAAACAAAAATACCATATACTATAATAACAGAGAGCAGAAGTAGAGACTTCCTTATGGGTTAGAAAGTGCTATTTTTCTGTTTAAGTATTTCAGTAAAGATATTTATACAGGGATGTGTATATATGTCAAAGCAGGCAGGTCAGTAAAAAAGGAGCATTCTGTAGGTGATTCCCTTGCAAAAAGCTACTCAAGATTAAAACCCTAATGAACCATTTTCATCCAAGTTAATGCCTCATTCTACAAGCGCTTCGGTATAATTTTGCAAGGTTGTTTACCTGTTGTCTGTCTTCAGGGCTTTTAATTTACTTCAGCAAAGTGTTGTGATTATAAGTGCCATTTAGAAATATTACAGCCCTTTCTTTTATTATTGCATCTCGCAGCAATAATGAATGTTCTTTGACATGTTTTGATAATCATACAATCTTGTTAGGTAAAATGGATGATGGAGATAGAGCCAGAGCCTCTTAGGAAATGAAAAGTTGAAAGGGAGGGGGGCCAGGGAAAGGTAACAGTTCAAGCCTTTATTTATGACTCACCGTTTATTTTAAGCATAATAGGTATTTGCAGCAATAGTTTGCAGCATTTGTTGTACTGTGCCTGCTCCCCGTTCCTGTGAGCAAATTCCAGGGAGTGATGCTGCTAGACTTAGGACCTAAGGGTGTAGAGGGAGGGAAGGGGGACTTACCTGCTTCCGCCATCCTCCCCCAACGTCTAGACTGCCACGCAATGTCCTGGAAGGGGACGTCGCGGGCATCCCAGGCAGCATTTTTTTTCTCTGAAGAGGAGCCGTGCCCATGGATGGTGAAATTGCTTGGAGGGACCACTCCCATGGGCACAGAGCCACCCTGTGTAGCTCTGTGACTGTTTTAGGAACCAGGAGTGCGTGGCACACTAGCTGCAGTCCTTGGGATGGTTCTGGGACTGTAGAAAAACTGGGATATCCCCAGTTTACATTATCCTGAGATCATCCCCAGGTCATCCCCAGTTGATCCCGGGATCCCCTGTGCATCATATGGATGTACAGGGATGACCAAGGGACAACCCCAGGATAAAGGCCTGGTGTAGACATGGCCTTATACTTAAGTTTCCATTGGATGAGAGAGCAATGGAGACCTCCTGATAAGAAGAGAGAAACGGGCACTCTTAAAAAGCAGACAGATTTCCCAGAGAATACGTTTGGAGGCACCTCTTCCCAAGGCTGTACTCCCATTTTCAGCTAACTCCACCTAAAACATTGGGTAAAATCCATCAAAAGCCTTACTTAGAGGAGGCCAATTGAAATAATGGGACTTGCATTAGTCATGCTTAATCTAAGCTAGGGTGACCCTATGAAATGGAGAACAGGGCTCTTGTATTTTTAACAGTTGCAGAAAACAGGGAATTTCAGCAGGTGCCATTTGTAGACATGCAGCACCTGGTGAAATCCCCTCTGGGCACCCTAGGAACCCTATTTTCATTGTTTTCTGGCTATTCCCCTCATAAGAAGAACCCTGTTGGATCAGACCAAAGGCCTATCAAGTCCAACGACCTGTTTCTCACAGTGGCCAACTGCATGCCTCTGTGAAGCCTTCCAGGAAGGCATGACAGTGATAGCCCTATCTCATTGCCTTTCCCCAGGACCGGTCTCCAGGAGCATGCTGCCCTGTACCTGGGGGTTGCATACAACCAGAATGTCTGGTGCTCATTTTAATATGGATGTAACCTTCTTTTCAAACCCACTAAGCTATTGGCCATCATTATATCTGGTAGCAACAGATTCCGTTAATCAATCACAGGCTGTTTCATGTTATTTTTGACTTCCTTTATTCTTTTCCTACTAGGAGGATTATGGGTTATAGGGATCATCCTATCCCACCCACCCATATGCACCCACACCCACACACCCACACCTCTATTGCTGCTCAGTGCTCAAATTACAGGGGAAGAATGCTATAGGTGGAATCATAATTCGGCTACAAATGGGGGAACCAGAGCAGTACTGGATGCAGGTTTTAGGGACCTCTCTGGCAAGTTGTCTCATCCCTGCCATTACCTTCTGCCTCAGGTACCAATCTCCAGGTGACCCAAAGAGATGTCTGCTGCTATTCCTTCTGCTCACTCCCGTTGCTTTCTGGGGCTCTCCATCCAAGCTAAGGACACAAAGCAGGGGAGAAGTTGCCAATGTTGAAGTGAGCAGAAATAAGCCAAGGAGACTCTGGTAGTCAGCCCTTCCTGAACAATTGCTGATGCCTGGTGATGCTGACATCTGACATCAATCCTGAGTCAGAGGGTGGAGTTTGTGGATTTCATTAAGCCCTGCCCCACCACTTTTCTCCTATACCTTAACCCCTATTACCTCTTCCTGTAATATGTCACGTACCCTTCAGAGAGCTAAATTTGAGTCTGATATGGCTGTTCCAACTTGAGTCATGATGAGTACAGGTGTTCCACCAGGAAACAAGTCCAGAGTTGATTCTCTCTGTCACTCTGTCGGTCTGTCTCTCTCTTATTCTCTCTCTCTCTTTCTGCTTCCTCATCCTCCCCCCCCCCCATCCATATCTCTCTCCAGGGGTAGCAATAAACTATCCAGTCATAAATGATTTAATGGAGCATGAAATAACACAGTGGCTTCAAGCCAGAAGACAGGATATTTTACCGAAGAGAAGTGGTTATTAGAAAGGTCATTTTGGTTATTGTTGTAATCGAAAGCTATCACACCTCTGGTGTTTAACATGATGGGGCGATCACTGTTACAGTCTGATGACAGTAAAAAGAGAAAAGAAAAAGAAAAAGAGAGGGACTGTAGATTCCTTCTCTTTTTTCTATCAGCACCAGGAAGCTGTGCCGTTTCGATACCTTTCATTATAGCTCATTTTACACCCCCAAAAGATAGCAGAGTCGTAGCAGGGCTCCGATGTACTTTCTGAAGAGTCGGTATTTGACAGCGAGATTGGAGTTCCTGAGAAAGGAACATTGTACTATTCTGTTTGACGTGCACATCAGGAGAACATTCCTGTGTCTACTCTGAGGGGATCTTGAATCAAAAGTGTCCCTTGTCATTCTGGGAAGGGAACGTGAAACTAAACACAAAACTTGTAAATATTTCTGGAATGTAGGAAGAAGAATGCAAACATTTAATTCTAGAAGTGCAGAGAGGAAGATGGCAGAGAGGAAGATGGAGCTCCGTCGAAGCTTCGTATTCACCGTCGGATACCCATTGAAGCTTTGAAGGTATCTGATGGGCTCACGGCAGAGTCACTCACCATGTTTTTCTTGGTGACCATCTTGTCAAGGCACTTGGCCATATGCACAATCTCCTCCTCCCCACCCATAGCACCAGTTCCTCAGTTCGCCCAGAGGTGTGAGGGGAGGAGCATTCTGGCTGGCTGTGGTTACAAGCAGATGAGCTTCCATATGCTCACAACAGAAACTGTAGTCCCATTGCACTCCATGGCTCCTTCAGCAGCTGGGCATGGGGTGGCGAGCCCATACTGTGCTTCCCAGAGGACAATACTCAGCACCACTGTTTTGCTCCAGCATTGTGGGAGATGTAGTTTGGTGGAAGGATGTCTTGATGCTTTGATGCTGAGGAAAGGACTACAAGCCCCAAGAAACCTCACTGGCATATTAGATTTTCCACCAAAGCAAACAGTGAGGGAAATAGGAGCTGGTCAATGGAAAGTCTTTAGTGAAGAGAATGAAAACAGGAAGGAAGGAAGTAGAGGGGGATTAATTGGCAAATGGGTGGGGAGGGGGGAGAAAACAGCCAAGGACATTCAAACTGAAAGAGGAGGGGGAAAACAGTTATCCAAAAACGGAGTGGAACTCCGACCGATAACCCGACGAAGCAGAGCAACCGAGCCGCTTCAAAAATCGGAGCAGAGCAGCCCCTCAGTGGCGCTCTGCTTCGGTTTTTGAAGCGGAGCAGAGCCACTCTGCACAACCCTAGACAATGGACATTGTTACTATCTGAAACTGTTGACCTGCCAAATGGATACAAACATGGGGTTGGGGGGAATCTGTGCCAGATATTATAGGAACGGCGAGGCTGCCTTAAGTTTCCAAATAGCTAAGATAACTTGGGGGCTCATCAGAAATTCTCTCGCACATGTCTTCCCAGAGCTTGGAGTTCTAAATGTGCTGTTGTGGTTGTTGTGGTTGTTGTGGTTGTTGTGGTTGTTGTGGTTGTTGTGGTTGTTGTGGTTGTTGTTTTCTGAAGCAGAACCATGGCACGAGGAATTCTCTATGGTTTATGTATTTATTTTGTGACTGGAGCTTGAATGAAGCATTGTGCATACACAGCGACGCAGAGTCCTGCAATTTTTCCATTCCTTCGGTTTATTGATATCTTTTACCCCTCTGTCTCTGCACATTCATAAACCACTGGGGGGAACAGGACAGACCTTAATGTGATCAAATGCATGATGGCACCAGAGTTCTTTTCACGCAGTCTTTTTGCCAATGCATACATCCACATGTAAAGCAGCTCTGTGCAAACCCATGGAGAAAGGACTCAGAAGGCACACGCCCGTTGCAGCCCCATTTAAATTCACAGACTCTGGTGGCTGCATTACAATACAATCTAAAAAGCAGAAGAAGATCAGAAAAGAAAAGAAAAGGAGAGACGCTTCATGTACCTCACCTAGGACATCTAGTTTGGGCCTGCATTTATGTTACGAGCCAAGCAATGTGAATACCGGTTGATGTGAATACTGGACGGGGGAAATGCATAAGTGCTCAGAAGGTGGTATATACATTTCTGTAGTTCATACACAACATGATCATGCTTCACAAGTATGTGAAGAAGATGGTAGAGGATGTTGCTTCGTAGCAAATGCTAAAGAACAAATGGAATATTCTAAGAATCTAAACCTAGAGCATTTCCCCCCCAATGTACAAAATCTATCTTCCCCTCACCCCTTTGCCTTTGTTTTGAAGGAAATGTTAGCAGATCTTAACAAGCACGACCTGTATCTATTCCATAAGGGTATTGCAGAAGACGGGTGTCTTAAGATCTTCTTAATCTTTTGAAGATCCCTATGGTATAACAAAACACCTGTGCCTATCTTTGAATTGTCCTTGCTTTTGTGGGTTTAGGTTAGATCCCTCCACATACCCTCCATGGTATTATCTGAACATACTCAGGAAGAGAGAGAGAGAGAGAGAGAGAGAGAGAGAGTAGAAATAAGATTTATTTATTTATTTATTTTGTTTCCAGTGTGTGTGTGCTTTTCTTGTTCTTCCAGGGGATAAAAAACAAGGCTATAAATCCCAGCGGTGGAACTTGAAGAATTTGGTTTATGTGGTAGAAATCTTTTGAAAATTCTATAAAGCAGTAAGAGGCATTGTTCTATTCAATTTCGAGCTATTGATCCAACTGAATGCTTGTTTGGAAATCGCCTTTGCAGCTTTATTTGAACATAAGAGATACTCTTCCCTCCTTCTCCTTAAAGGTTGGGCATGTGGGAATTTAGTATACAAGGGCCATATTTTTATGTGCCTCGAATATTCATGTAGAATGCAATTCTGGTATTTTGCCCTTGAATGAATAAGCTATTGCTGAATGTCTTTAAACAGAAAAATATGTGTGTTTGCTAATGGACTTTACCATTTACAAACTGCAGTTCTTTTATCTACTCCTGCATTTAATTCAGGGGTAAAGTACTTCACTCCAGTACTGTTTGCATGGCTACTTCAGCAGGGTATTGAATCACCACTGTTCCAGTTTGTTGGGTAATAGTGACAGCTCATGTATTGGCTCAGTTGAGATATAATGTAACGTGTGACTCACAGTTCATTCATTTGAGGGAATTCAGAACGTGTATATTTATTTATCCATTTCATTTATAGGTCACCTTTCCCCCAAGGCTCTCAAAGTGGTGTATAACATGGGTGGGCAAAAGGTAGATCTCTAGATGTTTGAGACTTCAATACCCAGAAGCCCCTGCTAGCATGGCAATGGGAAGGAAGGCTGGGAGCTAAAGTCCAAAACTTCCCCACCCATTGATCCTCACAACAACCCTGAGATCTAGATTAGGTGGAGAGATAATGACTGCTAGTGACTTTCACTGATGACTAGGTACTTGAACCCAGGCCTCCCCTGTCCTAGTCTGACACTGTAATTGCCACAGTACACTGATTCATAATGTGATGGCACCAACTCACACAAGTGAGTTATTCTAATCCAGTGGTGTTCTAGAGAACACTGGGCTTCCCCAGATGGTCATTAGATGTTCCTAAGTGAGAAGTGTAGCATTAGCAGTCAACCTTCAATGAACATTATCCTGCCTACCAGTTGTGTGCATCCATGATATGGAAAGCCACAGATGTGAGGTTCATGTTTTAAAGCAGGCAGGCTTCACAGAGGAATTTGGCTCAGAATCATAGAATCATAGAATCATAGAATAGTAGAGTTGAAAGGAGTCTATAAGGCCATTGAATCCAACCCCTTGTCAATGCACAAATCCCCCTTAAAGCATCCCTGACAGATGGCTGTCCAGCATCATCTTGAAGGCCTCTAGTGTGGGAGAGCCCACTACCTCTCTTGATAATTGGTTCCATTATTGTACTGTTCCAACAGTCAGAAAGTTTTTTCCTGATGTCCAGCCAGAACCTGGCTTCCTATAACTTAAGCCCTGCACTCTGGGATGATCGAGAAAAGATCCTGGCCCTCCTCTGTGTGACAACCTTTCAAGTATTTGAAGAGTGCTATCATGTCTCCCCTCTCCAGGCTAAACATGCCCAGTTCTTTCAGTCTCTCCTCATAGGGCTTTGTTTCCAGACCCCAGTCCATCCTCATTGTCTCTATGAGGGGCTGTTGGCTTATAGACTCTCAGGTCCTGGGTCTTTGTTCAATACCCCTATACTTCTTCCACTGGTCTCCCTGACCTAGCTGGTTCCTTCTCCTCTTGCCTCATAATACCTCCTGCAGTTTAGGGCTGGGGTTAGAAATGGGTTTTCTAAACCAGACAGCCAAATAGTGTGAAACTCACCATGAAGTTGCCAACCATTTTCTAGCCCAGTTCCTCACAGCCTCAGCAGCCTCAGCAGAGGGCACAAGATGGTAAGTGCTGAGCAGTATCTGGGTTCTAAGTTGAGCTATGCACAACCCACTTCAGAGGCTGATTCAAGGCTGGAAGATCTACCCCAATCCACCTTGGCTCAAATCGGGCCCAACCTGCTCTGCATCTGTATCACTTTGATCTAAACCTGGATCAGCCAGGCATGAGTCCAACCCCCCATGTGTGACCACCCCCTGAAACCCATCTCAGAAACTCCCTCCAGGCTGTGGTCATGCCCAAGACTTGCCAGACCCATCTTCTTGAACCCAGTAGTCAGCTATTTCCCCCATTGGAGCCATCATAGTTTTGTTTCAAACAACAGCGGCCTTAAAGGGCCTATGAATTGTCCAGATCTGTCCAAAGTGCCCTGAAGGGCTTTGGACCATCTCAACCTGCTTCAGGCCAATCCGAATCAATCTGAGCCCGACCTGGATTTGAACTGGTTCAGCCTGAATTTCCCCGCTTCAGCTCAGGATTCAGGTGCACAGCCTTAGTTCGAAGTATAACTCTGGATCACCAGGGAGCAGGGGGAGAGGACGGTGTCCCGAAGTGTTGCACCATTCTGCTGATAAAGATGCAGGGGGTAAATCCGAGGCACACAGTATGTATTAAGTATCAGTTGGCTACTTTTAGACGTTCAATGACAGTCTGTTAAATATTTGCGGTGCTTAGTTCAGTTTAAGTTCAATGCAATTGTGTGGTTATTTGATGTATGGCATTGCATTCTATCTGGGATGAAAATAGGTTATTGACTTCAAGTTTCATAGAGTCTTACAGACTTTTGCAAAGCAGTATTGATTGATCTTCAGTTTGGAAGGTCAGCATAAAGTTTGTGGAGAAAACGGCATGAGGTTAGGTATCACTGCCTGCGTATTTAAGTGCTCAAATGTAGGAAGCGGATTCCATCCAAGCTTTTGCAGCCATCAGCAAGCCAGCCAGAACATTCGCATTTATGCGCTTGCATGGTGTAGCGGCTGAGAAACTGAACTACACCTCAGACAGTCCCTGGTTTGAATCTTACCTCTTCCATAAATACACAAAGTGGACTTAGACTTTCTCTTGTCTCTCAGCTTCATCTGCGTTTGCACTAAGGGATAAAATTATATAGTGGCTATCTCAAATGGCCGCTCCAAATTTGTCATCAAATTTTTACATAGCAAATTAGGAACAACTTTTTTTCTTTGTCTTTGTCTTTGTCTTTTTTTTCTTTTTTTCTTTTCTTTTTTCTTTTCTTTTTTTGCAATTTCCCTGGGAGGGGCAAAATTATGACCCTTTTTCAATCCTCCCCTCCCAAAGAAATTGGTCCCAAACCATGTAAAGCTTTATAGGTTGAAACCAGCATCCTGAATTGGGTTCAAAAAACATAGAGGCAGCCAATGTAAGCAGGCCAGAACATTTTTCTGTGCATAAAAAAAAACAAAACACAAAATTGCAAATTTTGCAAAAATCGGAGAACCACAAAACTGCAAAATTTTGAGAAGTGCATAGTTTGAAGGATAAGTGAGTTTCAGTTTGTGTGCTGGTTCAAAAGTGTGACATTAAATGCGTTTATATTAAAATGCAAATTGAACAAATTTCTCCTCCATCCCTATGTGTGTGTTATGTTTAGTTATATGGATCTGCAGCAAGTTTTGAACTGTTGACAAAAGTTTTTCACATTATAATGGTTTGCACCAGTGATGCCTTCATCGTGGTTGCTTTATCCCTTTCCACCCCAGAGTTCCTTTCAGTGATGTTTTATAGCTATAAAGCCAGCAAAGGCAACAGACAGATGTCCTTGCCTGTGTTGACATTTCCACTCCAATTTCTCCTCCCTTGCAGGCATCTCCTTGGCTTCTGAGTGACTCCAAATGAGTAAATCAAACCACCCTTCGAACATGTTAATAGACTTAATTTCCTACTTCCCCCTCAAGGTGCCAAAGCTTGACTGCTATGTTAGGAATATGAAAATTAATATTGAAATGTAGGACAAAGATCAGAGATGGGGATGCTGGCCAGGGGAATGCAGATATAAAGAAATGGATTGAGGCTGGCAGTAGGCCAGTAAGAGGGAAGGTTTGCCAGGGAGAGGAAGGGGCATCTCACAGTGGTAGAACACACATTCTGCATGTAAAAGTGTCTCAGGTTCAATCCTCATTATTTCCAGGTAGGGCTGGAAAAACTCCTACCTGAAATCCTGGTGGAAAACCTCTGCCAGTCAGTGTAGAGTTGACCAAGTGAAACAGTCTAATGACCTTGATATAAGGCAATTTCTTATGCCCTCCTTCCCACGACCACAAATTTTGGCTGACTACCAAAACCATGTGTGGACCATTGATTCAGGTTGTTCTTTCTATCAGTCCACCTGCCACATGGGGCTGGAATACCTGATGGGACTCCTTTCCCGGCATAAACTAACTGTATGCCCAGAAAGCTTGGGCTATGGGGCAATATATAAATGAAATGAATGTATGAATAAATAAATAAATAAATAAATGCTCATCATCTAAGGATCTCCTTCAGGTGCCTCCTCCAAGAGTAAGTTCAGAGAGTGTCAATAAGGAAGAGGGCCTTCTTGGTGACTGCCAACCAATTATGGAATGAACTCTGCAGTGAGGCCAATTGGCACCAACATTGTTATCCTTTTGATACTGGGTTTCTCTACTCCCAGGCATTTGTCAGCATATGACAGATTTTTTATCAGGTCATGGGATATGGGGTGTGGGTGTGGGTGTGTGCACTGTTTATATATATTTTAGCAATGTGTTTTTATGTTATGAATAATAGTGAATTTTTAAGGTTTGGCTGCTGGAAGGTATGGAAAGGTAACAAAGGAAATGAAAAACAAAGAAATGGATAAGCTTCAGGAGCAACAACCCAGAAGGTCCCAGGTTCAATGCACTGCTTCTCCAGAGCTGGGAAAAATCCCTATCTGAAATCCATTCAGTCTACGAGACAATACTCAGCTAGATGGATCCATGCAAAGGCTAGGTATAAGACAGATATTCTTGTGTCCTTCTGCTTCAGTGGAGCTGAGTGAGCCATGAGGTTTCAAATGATAAATGCAGGATGGTGAAAAACAATGGAAGTCAGTTTCTAGACAGAGAGATGCCCACATTGGGCCCAGACACCTCAAGAAGTTACACTCTCTGCCCAGAAAGCTCATTCTCTTTAACTGTTAATAATTTGTGGAATGGTTGCAGTTACTCTGTCAGGACATACCCTCCAAAATTCCACAGGTCAGAACAGGAACAGGCTTGCAATGACACAAGCATACAAGATCAGAGGCTGTTGGGAGCACTGGTTTAGTCCACCTCTCTAACACGCTTGAGGTGGCTGGGAGTGCAGTTGAATTGAAATGTGTCTGGGTGTGGCAATATCTGTTGTGCAGGGCAAGGGGAGATATGGCGATAGCAGGGCGATGTGCCATTATAGGGGGATAGATATTTAACACCCATCTTACCTTCCAGTTGCCCTGCTACCCCGGGGATCTTGGAGAACGAACCAGGCCACCCACAGAACCTCTCCTTGCTCCTATGCAATGCCAGGTCGGTTAAAAGTAAAACAAATATCATCTATGACCTCCTTATAGATGAGGAGGCATGCTTCACAGAAACCTGGCTGGGAGATGATAGTGGGCCGACATGGGCTCAGGCTCTCCCAGCTGGGTACTGTGTTAGTGAGCAGGTGAGGGAAAGTGGGTGGGGGGGGCGGATTAGCTGTGGTCTACAAAGATAATCTTAACTTGACCAGACTTCCTGTCCAGCAATTAAAGCACATCGAGTGTGTGTACCTGAGTCTGAAGGCCAGGGATAGACTAGGGATTCTGTTAGTGTACCGGCCCCCCCGCTGCCTATCAGACTCCCTGGCCGAGCTCACGGAACTGGTCTCAGAGTTGGTGTTGGATTCGCCCAGGCTTTTGGTCCTGGGCGATTTCAACATCCCATTCGAGGCTGGTTTGTCAGGTGCAGCTCGGGAGTTCATGGCATCCATGACAACCATGGGCCTATCCCAATTGGTCTCTGGACCTACACATTCAGCAGGTCACACCCTCGATGCTGTCTTCAGCTCCGAACAGACAGATCTGTGGGCGGAGGTAACAAATACCTCTGCATTGTCATGGACAGACCATTTTCTGGTCAGGGTTAGTATCACAGCTACCACCCGCCCCTGCAGGGGTGGCGGACCTATTAAGATGGTCCGCCCTCGAAGGCTGATGGATCCTTTTGGATTCCAGAAGGCCTTGGAGGGATCTATGGCTGGTATCATCGACAATCCTGTAGAAGCCCTGGTTAATAGATGGAATCAAGACCTAACTAGGGCTATCGACACGATCGCCCCCAAACGTCCTCTCTGACCCGCTTCTAATCGGGCGCCCTGGTATACAGAAGATCTCAGGGAGTTGAAGCGGAAAGGACGACGACTGGAGCGCTGATGGCGAAAAACTTGACTTATATCTGATAAGACACGACATAGAGAACATCTTCGTTCCTATGGGGTGGCAATACGTCCTGCGAAGAAAGCTTACTTCTCTGCACGCATTGCGTCTGCGAATTCGCGTCCAGCAGAACTGTTCAGGGTGGTGAGGGGTCTAACTCGGGCACCTTCCCCCCTGAACCCAATGTTAGAGCCTTTGGTAGTTCGCTGTGATGCCTTTAACAATCATTTCACAGATAAAATCTCTCGGATAAGAGCCGACTTAGATGCTGTCATTATAGCAGAGGCTGACAATGGAGTGTCCAGCAACTCCGCGAGTAGAATTACACTGGATCAGTTTCAGTTGGTGAGTACCGAGGACGTGGACAAGCTGCTTGGTCGAGTAAGGAGGACGACTTGCCCTCTCGATCCCTGTCCTTCTTGGCTGGTCGCCCAGGGAGGAGATGCAGTTAGATCACAATTACAATATATTATTAATGCATCTCTCAGGGATGGGAGTTTTCCACCATGTTTAAAAGAAGCGGTAGTACGGCCGCTTCTAAAGAAGCCCTCCCTGGATCCCCTGGACTTTACTAACTATAGGCCAGTATCAAATCTTCCATTTTTGGGCAAGGTGATCGAGAGGGCGGTTGCCTTCCAACTGCAAGCAGTTTTGGATGATACAGATTTTCTAGACCCATTTCAAACTGGCTTCAGAGCAGGATATGGAGTTGAGTCTGCTATGGTCGCCTTAGTGGATGATCTACGCTTAAGTATTGACAGGGGGAGTGTGTCCCTGTTGGTACTCCTGGACCTCTCAGCGGCTTTCGATACCATCGACCATGGTATCCTTCTGGAACGCCTGAGGGAATTGGGACTCGGGGGCACTGTGCTTCAGTGGTTCTGGTCCTACCTCTCGGGCAGGTTCCAGATGGTGATGCTTGGGGATAGTTGCTCTTCAAAGAAGGAGCAGCTATGTGGTGTACCACAAGGTGCCATCCTATCCCCAATGCTGTTTAATATATACATGAAACCGCTGGGAGAGATCATCCGGAGGCATGGGGCGGGGTGCTATCAGTATGCTGATGACACCCAAATATATTTCTCTATGCCTTCGACAACAGCATCAACTAAGGATAGTGTGTCTCCTCTGAATGAATGCTTGAAGGCGGTAATGGGCTGGATGAGGAAAAACAAACTGAAGCTGAATCCAGACAAGACAGAGGTGCTTACTGTCAAGGGCCACAACCTGGGGTTGGAGGTGTGTCAACCAGTTCTGGATGGGGTTACACTCCCCCTGAAAGACTGTGTTCGCAGCTTGGGGGTGCTCCTGGATCCGTCGCTCCAAATGACAGATCAGATAGATGCGACTGCCAGGAGTGCCTACTATCAGCTTCGGCTGATACGCCAGCTGCGCCCCTTCCTAGAGTTGGAAGACCTAAAATCAGTAGTGCACGCGCTGGTAACTTCGAGGCTCGACTTCTGCAATGTGCTGTACATAGGGCTACCTCTGTGCCTAGTCCGGAAACTTCAACTAGTTCAAAATATGGCAGCCAGGTTGGTCACCGGTACATCTAGGGGTGACCACATTACACCAGTTTTAAAATCTCTTCACTGGCTGCCAATCAGTTTCCGGGCGAAGTACAAAGTGTTGGTTATTACCTTTAAAGCCCTACATGGTTTGGGTCCAGGTTACCTACGGGATCGCCTTCTCCCATACAATCCGCCCCGCACGCTCAGGTCCTCTGGGAAGAATTTATTACAGTCAACAAGAACTAGACTGACAACCATTACCCAGAGGACCTTCTCTTCTGCCGCTCCCAGATTGTGGAATGACCTGCCGGGAGAGATTCGCCAACTTACTAGTCTTCAGGAATTTAAAAGATCTATAAAGACTGATCTCTTCCAGCAGGCCTACTTTGATGATTTTTAAAGTGTTTTATTGGTGTTTTATTGGTATTTTAATGATGTACTGGTTTTATCTGCTTTTAATCAGTTTTTGTATCTTGTGTTTGGTGTTGTTCCCCGCCTCGATCCGTTGGGAGAGGCGGGTGATAAATAAATATATTATTATTATTATTATTATTATTATTATTATTATTATTGGATCAAACCAGAGGTGGCCACTTCTCAGGCCCTGTATTGACTTTGCCCACCCAAGCTGGCAGTTGGATCCTCTTGGACAGAAAGGATAGTGTGAACTGAAGGCTTCTTGTCATGGCCTCCAGCTGGATCAATAACATTTAATGAGTGGGAGACTTTCTGTTATTATTGAACCTTATTTGAGCAACAAGGTGTTCCCTTGCTCTGACTTGTCCTTAGATCTTGACTAATGTTGACCCCTTGTTCTCAGTTCTGGCTCAGCCTAGACTGCTGTCCATGGCTTAGCCTTGACAGAGGTATTTTGCTTATCCTTGCTTCATATCTCCTTGGGTTAAGAAGACATGATATTGACAATGGAGCCTGAACCTCTTCCTGAATCCTAATACTGGATCTTGATTAAGGATAAAAATCTTGATTTCCTGTGGCATCATATGAAACATTATGGAACTAGTAATGCTCCAGTGTTGCCTCTCTCTTTCCCAAGGGCATTTTAATGAGAGAAAATTGCTTGTTACCAAATATGTTTACCTGTGTTGCAATTAAAGTAATGAAAATGTGTTGGAGATTAATCAAAAAGCGCTATAGATATTATGGATAATGAAATCTTCCTTCTTTGGCTCCATAGATACACAAGTGATAGTTTAATTATTAAACTGCTGTTGTAAAATTAATTTGCTTTAATTTTCAGTCCCCCCCCTCCCATATTCAATTTGGCTCCTACGTCCAAAACTGCCTGGATGTGCTAAAGCTTTTTACCATCGCCAATAAGAACTTCTCAACAGCTAGAAGAAGAAGAAGAAGAAGAAGAAGAAGAAGAAGAAGAAGAACAAGAAGAAGAAGAAGAAGAAGAAGAAGAAGAAGAACAAGAAGAGAGGAGGAGGAGGAGGAGGAGGAGGAGGAGGAGGAGGAGGAGGAGGGTGATGTTTGGGTTGGGTAAGAGAATAAAACATGGCTGAGAAAGGGAGGGGAAGGGCTGACTCTGCCCACTTTTGGTTCTAGCTCCACCCATTTTTTTTTTGCTCTGCTCTTGCCCATCATCAGTTCTGGTTCTGACTGACTTTTCCCCATGGATTAGTGGTAATTAGATAAATTTGTTTCGGTTGGCTTTGGTCACCCAGTTTGCACCTTCCAGACTGAATAATAATAATAATAATAATAATAATAATAATAATAACGATTTATTTCTTACCCGCCTCTCCGTCTAGATCGGAGTGTATGAACCTTTGTGTATGAGCCTTTGTGTATGAACACAGACTCATACACAAAGGCTGTACATTTCTGAAGTACATCTTGATAAAGGGTTTGCCCCAGAATAGCTTCAGGGTGGCGGCAGGTGATCTAAATGACATAGCCGCCATCCTGAAGCCATCCAGGGGCAAACCTCCAAAGCTCTGCTTTAAAAATAGTCGGGCACTTACCCTGACTTTTTTAGCTTGGAGAGAGGCGACGACAGCATTTGCAGAGGCGTGCCACAGCCTGGCAACTGGTCGCCATAGGCTGGACAGGGAAGGGAGTGAACAGGCAAGCCAAAAGGTTGCTGAGTCACCTCCGCGTCTCTGTGGACCATAGTTTACACACACACACATGCAAATAAAAATAAAGGGGGTGGATATTCAGAGCCCATGTGCCCCATTCCTTCCCCCCCATTTTTTCTCGTTAATCTGAAAATGTGATGGTTTGCATATATAAGAGAGCTTCGGCTATGGGGCGGTATAAAAATGCAATCAATAAATAAAATAAATAAATAAAAATAAAAAGGCAACCTTGAAGAAGGGGGGTGCCGATGCTCCCAGGCGCCCCTGCACCAACATGGGTAGGTTTGGGTGGATGGCTGCGGCAGCGGCGGTGCCTTTTAGAAAGCCCGCAATTGCGCTTCTTCTAATGTAGATGTCCAATGCGTGAGCACGCCACCTCGCCGCGCTGCCGCCTCGCCACCCTCAAGATGAGCCCTGAGCTTGCTGTGCAATTCACAGACCAAGCAACCAAAACAAAACATGTTTGACAACATGTGTACATTTCAAAATGGTGTGCATTTTGAAACTGTGTACTTTTCAAAAATGCATACACCTCAAAATGGATACATTTCAAAAATGTATACTTTAAAAATGCATACAATTGATGTGCATGTGTTGTGGAAAACGGAAGAGGCCTTTTAACTTGCAAAGCCCCACCCACACCTCACCTAGAAGGTGGACCAGGTCGGTCATCCCTCCGCCCTCTCCCACCCCCACCCACAGCCCCCGCAAAAGCCTGCCTCCCACCCTAGCTGTATCAGCAGGGCAGGAAAGGGACATGTCATGGAAAAATATGTGCATGGAAATTTGCATGGATTTCCATGCATAAAGAAAAAGACAAAGCTCACAGTCTGATATGGACTCCAGTCAAAGCAAGATTCAAAATGGAATTCAGAGAATTCCAATGAGTTCATCTTTTGCTGATGTGCACTCTCATAGGAAAATCATCTCCACCTATGTTTTAAATTATTATTATTATTATTATTATTATTATTATTATTATTATTATTATTGTTGTATTTATTACCTGTCTCTCCCTCAGGATTGTGGCGGGGAACAACATCAATACATAGAATTGTGCTGAAGAAAACCACTTCTCTGTAAAACATATGACTGGATTTCATTGTTTCAAATTCAATGGGTTTTTAAAAAAAAAGAAAGAAAAGAAAGAAAGAACCTAACTGTACTAGTTTTAAGGGGTGAAGCAGGAAAATGTCAGAGAAGAACAATTACTTGAGTTTACTCAAAGGCCAGACTCAATTTCCTTCAAGCAGGAAACAAACTTGAGATAGATTTTAAATTGCTGTCTTCTGCTTAGGATTTCATCAAATAAATCTCGGTCATCAACCATAAATGAAAGCAAGATATAGTGCTTGAAATATTGAAAACTCCCACCCATTTTAGGTGCTTAAAAATGATGGAGACATATGGATGAATACTATCAATAACTTGTCACATGCTCCTTTGAAACAATCGTTTAAATCATAATATATTTGTGGGTGTTCCTTTTTGGGACATTTTTCTTAATAAGCAATAATTAAAAAAACATTTCTACTGTAACAAAGATCACTTACGACTGACAGTTTTCTAAAACTATATTAAAAATATACTGTTTGCCCTTAAAAATATACATTTAAAAAATGAAGGGGAGGTTAATTGGAGTGATTTTTTGTAGTTTAGAGAACCACCAGCAGAGGCTGGTAGCTCCAATTTTGATGGAGTTCTGAGTCCATTCCAGGTTTCAATCAGAACCAGCCAGAAGTCTAAAGGGGCTATCCAAGGTGTTGAACTCTATCCTGCAAAATAGGTTCAGTACATTGGATAGCTCCTTTGAAGTTATGGCTTGTTCTGACTGAAGCCTTGAATGGATTTACAACTCACCAAAATCAAACCACCAGCCCTCACTTGCTGTTGTTGATATTCCAAGTCACTAATTGATCATTTCTCTTAAGACCTTCCTCGGTAAAAATATATAATCTAAATTAATCAGAAGAATCCTCCTGGATCACACTAATGACCTATGGCATCCAGAACTGTACTGTAAGACAGCATCACTGACTATGTTGTGGCCCTTATTCCTATGCATGTATACTCAGAGGCAATGCCTGATTGCCTCTGATGGGCCTTGTTCCCAGGTAAGTGTGTATGGGATTGCAGCCTTACTCAGAAGTTCTGTTGTTACATTTTGTGTGAGTTTTGTTTTCTTTTTAACCTTCAAACTTGCTCTCAGAAAGTCACATTTTGTTTTTACTGGGTCATTGGACTAAAGAGCCATCATTCTTCATGACATATCACCCATTACGTTCAAACATTAATTAGATTATATAAGGCAGAAATGCTTTTCATTTCCTAATTATACCTACACCACATAAGATGACCCTTTGACTTTTTATTTCTCCCTCTCCCTCTAATATAATTAATTCAATTATAAGTATAGCAGTGTTTCATGGCACTCAGAACAAATAATAATAAAATGGGATTTACTACACCTTAGCTGAAATTTCTCAGACTTTTTTTGTGTGTGTGGGGGGGTGATGTTTGTTTGTTTATATTCTAACTGGGATGATGCTCAGTCAAGGACATTGTAAAGGATTCAAAATGGTGGCCAGGCTGCCCACACAGTTGTTACTTGCCCAGAAAGAAGCTGGGCTACTGCCGCTGCAAAAAATGAGATCCATCCATGACAAATTGTTGGAGAATTTTTCCTAGAGTCTGGAGAAAATGGACAAAATGGTGGAGGATTTTGATAGATCATTTACACACAGCTCTAGAACATATGCACACACACACACACACACACACACACACACAAACATGTGATGTTTGCCCAGCATAGCATTGCAACCAAAAGCTGCATTTCAGTGCTACAACTAGCACAACACATCATCTGATGGCAGCACATGGACAAGGACTGGCCAATGACACTTTGGTGCCTGAGGTAAAGGACAAGATGGTGCCCTCATTATTTGGAGAGAAGGTGATCGGACTAGTGGTTTAAACTTCTTTTGACACTGGTGGTGACTCAGCATCCCCTTGATGGCTAAAGTATTGAGGAGACACTGGCCTCCAACACATTTCCACCACCTCCACCACCATCATCATCTGGCACCTGAGGTGGTCACCTCAGTCTGCCTAATGGTAGGACCAGCTCTGACTGGGAACCTCACACTAGATCAAGTGTCTCAAGGAAGGGGATTGTGGGACTGGGCCTTAACCTGTCTCACGTAAGTCCTTGGAATCTAATGGTGAAAGCAATTTGTAGGCAGCAAGAATAGATCACCTGTAGTTTACTCATTTATTTATTATATTTCTAAGCCACCCAAATTTGCTTTATTTGCAGTTTGTGCAAATTAAGTGAATTGCGGCTCCAATTTGCATAAATGGCAGTTTAAGAGAAAGAGAAAGGAAAATCTGTGATCTGGCCCAGCTTGATACAGGTCAAGTTGGGCCAGCTTGCTGGTAAGCAATCCAGAGTCCAAGGTGGGGCAAGCTGCTGAAAACTTCATGAGCTGTGGCTAGTCTACTTCTGATTCTTCCTTTGGTAACAACTGGATGTTGATGCAGAAGCTAAATCTTCTACAGTTCTGTTTTGAACCCAAGTCCTGACATAACCCATGTTACCATGTAAACTCAAGGCTATCACATGGAGGTCCAGTTTTCATTACTTTTGGGATTCAAATTGTACCAACTTTAGTGACAGATCCATACAAATTGAATTAATATTATTGAATTGTGACTGATAAATTCAGTTCTTTCATCCCATGTGGCATACAGATGTTCCATGTTGAACCATTGTTTCTTTGAGATATGTCTCTTCTCAGTGAACTTAGGTACATGGGGATTAATTGCCCTCCAAATGAGAGATGAGACTTTTTCATCATTTTGCGGCTATTAACTTACAAATATTCCATAATATATCAAGGAGACAATTTTTATAATTCCATGTTGGCACAATATCTATTAAACTCTAATTGAACTTTAATGATGTGACAGATACAAAAATAACTTCTTTAATTGAAAAGACAGCATTTGAAGGCTACTGTTGAGTGTGTGCTCTGGGTTTTCTGGAATTGTAATCTATATTTCTCCCACCTGCCCCATTACCCAGATACCACGCTCTTGGATAATTATATTAGCATAGTCTTTGTGCCAGCTGATGGTTGCATTCAACACAGTTGTGGGATTCTGTGAGCTGCTGGAATATTAGACTATCAGTGTCATCAAATCGAAGTTCTATGGTTTACCCCCAGGCTCCTGGCATGCAGAGTTTCTGTACATTTAGTTATTCAAATTGTAATGTCTGTCCCACAGATTTCAGAGTTGGAAACTTCACTTTCATCATAGACTAGGCCCCATCAACTGCCTTCGGGACATTCTGTTCGGAATCAAATTGCCTGAACTTTTCTGGATTTAGTTAACATGCTTTGGTTTTAAGAATGGCCATAAACCATGTTTTAAAACTTGTGTCTTGTTTTATTGTTATATATATATATATATATATGAACTAAGTGAAAATTCTCACCCATATGCACTGCCCAAATGCAATGGCTGCAGCATAGAGAGGTCTATATTGTAGCTGTTAAAGATGAGGATTCTGACAGGAAGAGAAAAAAACAAAGATAGCAACCCTAATTAAATACCACAAACATAGCTGAAGAGACAAGTATTCAAGCTCAGACTTTTCAGTGCTACCCACATCATCATCATCATCAATTTATTTATTTCTTACCCACCTCTCCCTTTGGATCGAGGCAGGGAACAACATTAGTTCAACAATACAATATAAATCAAATACATAATATTAATTAAAAGAGCATAAAACTAATACAATATCAAAATAACAATCAAGACATCTTAACATTCTTGGTTTAAAATCCATCTGGGTAGGCCTGCCGGAAGAAGCTAGACTTTATAGCTGTCTTAAACTTGAAGAGAGAAATAAGTTGACGAATCTCCTCCAGCAGGCCGTTCCACAGTCTGGGGGCGACAGAAGAAAAGATCCTCTGGGTAATAGTTGTCAGCCTAGTTTTGGCTAACTGAAGTAAGTTTTCCCCAAAGGCCCTTCTCATACCTGAGTGTATGAGAGAAGGTGATCCTGCAGGTAACCTGGACCCAAACCATGTAGGACCTTAAAGGTAATAACCAACACTTAATGCTCTGGGCCAGGATAAATGAATCTGTTATTGCCTCCTGCATTCAGTTTTGCTTAATCCCAAGTTTCTTCCCATCTGGTTGAATGAAGAAAGTTGTGAATTTTGGTAAATTCTCAAAACAAAGCAACACTAACTGCACAAAATTCTCACCATCCCTAGGTACAGCTGGCTGCAGCGGGATAGGAGAGAATGTAAAACTTTCCCTTCATCAACTTCCTTAATGCTACCATCCCATACCCATTTACCTGGGAGTAATCAACCATTGAAATTACTTTTGAAGAGACTGCATAGGATTGCGCAATATGTCAATCTATATTGGGATCCAAGCCTAAATGAATGTCACTCATGTCTAGTTTGGTAGCAGGTCCCCAGTATATATGTATCCAGAAGCATTAATATACAGTTACCAGTTCAGGTCCGTACCCAATTCAAAGTGCTAGTATTGACATTCAAAGCCATAAACAGCATCAGATCATGTTATCTGAAAGAACGCCTCCTCCCATATATACCTGCCCAGACCTTAAGATCATCTTCAGGGGTGCCAAAGGAAATGAGGCTGGTGGCTACCAGGAGGACAGCCTTTTTTGCTGTGGCACCCTGGCTGTGGAATGTGCTCCTTAGAGAGATTCGCCGGGCACCAACGTTATACTCTTTTCGACGCCCAGTGAAGACCTTTTTATTTTCCCAGTATTTAAACATTTTGCCATCTCAGTCTTTTAACGCTCCTGTTTAAATCTGCATTTTAAATTTCTGCATTTCTGCTCAGTTTTATTCTGGTTGTATTTCTATATTGTGTTTTTAGATTGTGATTTAAGTGTTTTATTTTAAATTGTACTTGAGGGTTTTGATTTTTGTGAACCACCCAGAGAGTTTTGGCTATTGGGCGGTATAGAAATACAGTCAATCAATCAATCAGAAGAAGATTTTAAGACCATCGGCTGGGATTGCTTAGTGAGGCTGTGCTCCCTTTCATGGTGGTGAACCTGAATAGCATATCAATAACCAGCCGCACAACAGCTCCATTTGTGTGTCCGGGGGGTGGTCCTTGTTCTGCATTTGGGCTCTCATTTTGGAGTGCTCGCAAACTCCCAATCAGGTCAGTTAAGAATTGATTTTGAATAGGGTTAGGGTAGTTTGTAGGAACGGGCAAGATTATGGAGAAGATAAGTACAGAACAAATGTCAAATAGAAAAGGGAAGATTGGCTATGTTACTGTCATTGGTTTTTAAATGTTTTTGTAATATGGATATAGATTAGGAGAAAGGCCTTTCCCCACCCTGCTCACTGGGGTGGGGGGGGAGGTTGCGGGCAAGGATGGGGTGAGGTGACGTTAGTGGCATGCCATTGGCGGCCTAAGGTGGTGCCACTGGGGAGAGGAGGGGTCTGGGGGCTATTTAAGTCCTGGGACCCCTCCGTATCTCCACTGTTGCTGCGCAGCTCCCTCCCGCCCTCCCCTGTTGACAGTGTGGGTTTAACCGGTCGTCTTTTAGGAGGCCAAGTAGGAATTTTTTGCTCACAATCTAACTTGGCTGTGAGTTTTTTCGCCTACTTCACACTGCAAAAGCAGGATGGGTGATAATTAGGTTAATCTGGCTATTGGTCATGTTTTGGCGGTAGGAGCGGGCATTTTTATGTTTGGGTTAATGGTGGGCATTCACAGGCACTGTTCAAGTGATTGGTAATGCCTGAGGGCCAACCACTGAGAGCCCTGCGGCATCAGTTGGGGGGATAAGGCTTACCTTTGGGGCCAACCCTTCTCATCTACTCGGAGCCCTGCGGCACGAGGGGAGACGACACCGGAAGGCCCCCCACCTCAGATTGAGGAAGCTCGGGGAGCGGCGAAAGTGCAAGCGCCACTTTCCGGGCTGTGAATGTCTCGCCCGATCCCTTCAATGGCCAGCCTGGCCATGGCAAATGCCCGCTTAGGTTACCTCCCCCCTTTTCTCTTGCTTGCTTGTAAATAAATAAAGTGGCCCTTGTTTAAATCCCAACTCTGGTGTCGCCTCGTTATTTCTCATCCTTCGCTCCGCAAATAATGTGCACTTTGGTTTGGGGGGGGGGGGGGTTGGACATATGCAAATATTTATTTTGCATCTGTTTGTATACGTTGTTTGTTAAACACACACACATGCACCTCAAAAATCAGTTTATATTCTGTCAAAGTAGTTTCAAGTGAGAAGGCACCATCGGGAATGCTTATTTATTTACTGCATTTCTACACTGCCCAATAGCTGAAGCTCTGGACACTCAAGCTGCATGTCTTGGCAAGCTGCAAGTCCTCATGAGGCTTGGTGGTATTGATTTGGTGGAATTGCTCCCACAAGGTTCCCCGTCTTCTAAGTTTGTTTCCCTGATTATGTGGAAAGGAAGGAGTAGGTGGTTTACTAATCCTCCCTTCTTTTTTCTTCCTTCCTACTCTACCTCCCCCTCCCCTCAAAAAGATGTGGGATATAATGCTTCATATTCAAAGCTGGGTTGGGGAAACTTATGCATTTGATTTCTGCTAGATGAACCCAACTTAGGTTGAGATAATTGTTTTGTCAGAGTACTCTCTTCAACTCTGCTGTCAATCTTTCCAGCAAATTGAACTATTTCAACTTACATCTTATTTGCATTTACTAAAACACACACACACACACACAGTCATTAAGGAATCTTAACACCTCTTTGTAAAATCTTATCTTTTTCTGGTATTCTTTCACTATAATAAGTTGGTGAGTTGTTCCTAAGGGGTATGTGTTCATTTTGGAAACTATGAAGAAATTAACTGAATGGGGTCCATTTGATTCCATTTTCATTGATTCCTAAACAGAAATATAGCAGAGAAATTGGGAGCTCCATCACACCTGAGATTTAGTGCACTCTTACCATGCCTGGTGTGCAGATTTGCAGCACGGTACTCACATGACACCGTGCCTGTCCTGCTGACCCCCCCCCCCCCGCCCCGCATCTTCCCCAGCCTTTCCTATAATGCTAAAAGTCTGGGTTATTTTCCCTAAGTGAATTTAACATGCCCCAAATCTCCGTGTAGTTTTAAAGGCACTGGGGGCTTGAATGGATTGCATCAGGTCCTGTCAGGGAAAAGCGATCTCTCCCAGCAGCTGGCTCCAAGCCTCAATATAAAACCCAACCCTTGCATTCCAGGCTTGAAAGCATTTTTTTAAATCATACGAAGCCTGAATCTCTGCAGAGACAGGATTGTACTCCCTCAATGCCCCCAACGAGCCAGACTAAAGGGTCATTCCATTTTTGCCCGGCAGACAGGCAGTCCGGTTGAAGTGGTCATCTGACAGGACCTGACTATAGGGAGAAGGAGAGGGGGGGTGGAGTGAGGTGGGGTGGGGTGGAGTGGAAGAGCGAAGGAGCGAAGGAGCAGAAGAGCAGCTATTCAGGTGAAAGGAATCATCAGCTTGATGTGTTTCTGCCTCAGAGGTTAAAAAACAACAACAACGCAGAGGCAAACCTGGGGGGTGGGGAATTAGTTGTGATGGAGGTCTGGATAGGAATGGGTGCATTTTTTGCTAATCTCCTTCATACCCATTCATTCTTCATTCATACTATTGGGGATGGGGTATCTTTGTACAGCTGTGGAAGTTGGAGAACTGATATTGGCCCAGAGCAGCCATATCATTATTGTTGTTGTTAGTACTTAGTAGTCGTTTTAATTTGCATCATTGTTTTCACAAAATGTCTAGGAATGGCATACATAAGAACCTAAGAAGGGCCCTGCTGGATCAGACCAAGGGTCCATCTAGTCCAGCACTCTGTTCTCACAGTGGCCAACCAGCTGTCAACCCTCCCACCCATGTTCCCCAGCAACTGGTGCACATGTCAGGATTCTCAGTGGGCACTGGTCCACCACTGCCAAAGGCATCAGTGAAAAGGAGGGCGAGAAAATAATTCAAAGGAAAAACCACAATAACAACATCAAAGAATTAAAAGAAACAGAGTTGAAATACAGAGCAGATAAAGCTGTCTTATAGCATCTAGCTCAATATTATCTACTCCAGCCTTTTCCACCCTGGTGATCTCCAGATGCTGTGGACCTCAACTCCCAGCAACCTGTAGAGGGAATTTACAGGTCTGATTTTATCAATAGCTCAAGCAATCAATAATATACGTACTGTTTGGCTCAGCCTCATTTCTGATGAACTGTAATAATCCTCTTTGTGATGCTGAAAACGCTATTTCCCTTTTGTGGTTTGCCAGAACGATAACTAAGAAATGTTGCACCTGCTTGCAGTTAGGGGGTTTCTGGCCAAGCTATCTCCATCCTTCAACTGAAACCACAGCATACATCCTGTGTATGGAATTTTTGTTTGTTAAGTCAAATGTTTTGTATTGCATGTGTTCCCAGATCAGCAATTATTTACTCGTGTAATCAGTAAATATCCTGTCAGCATCTTTTGATTTTGTCTGAGAATAATCTTGTATTAGACCACCCCCTTATAGCCCCTCCTTTGGAGGAAGTGATTATGCGTGTATCAAAAAATTATAAAAGCAAGTGACTTGCAACACATGGGTCAGTCAGAACCCCTTGTTCTGACTCCAACACGTTGATCAATAAAGCTTTCTTCTGAGGACTGCTTCGTATTGTGAGTATAATTTGGTCCCTTCCCCAATGCTATCTGAGTTAAGTTGCTCGCAGGAATCTAACTCCATTGAGTTAGTGGGTGATCAGTCATCAATTGGGGTGGGTCCCTTTAAGGACTTCCCTAGACATATATCTAGGCCATAAGAAATGCCTAAGCACTAAGAGAAATAGAAGTAGGCTGACCATCTGAAAAGGAGGACAGGGCTCATGTAACTTTAATAGTTGTAGAGAAAAGGGAATTTCAGCCAGTGCCGTTTGTATGCAATTAGTTCCTGGTGAAATTCCCTCTTCATCACAACTGTTAAAGTTGTAGGGGCCCTGCCTTCTTTTGTATATGGTCACTCTAGTATAGTGCCTGCAACTTTAACTGTTGTGATGAAGAGGGAATATCACCAGGAACGAATTGCATACAATGGACACTGGCTGAAATTCCCTTTTCTCAACAACTGTTAAAGTTACATGAGCCCTGTCCTCCTTTTCATATGGTCAGCCTAAATAGAAGGAAGGTCTTTCTCATAAAAGATCTGTTCCTTACCAATGAAGTGACTCCTTTGACATAAGAGGGGTTCACTAGACCACCCAGGAGGGCTAAAAAATCCCCCCACACAGCTCCAACCAACATGGCCAATGGTCAGGAATCCTGGGAATTGCAGTCGAAGAGCACCAGGTTGAGGAAGAGTGATACTCTGAGTGTCATCAGCTCTGTGGGTTTTCATATGGGGTCCTTACAATTGAAATAAAAGGATAACAAAGCAAAAGAAGATTAACAAAAAAATAAAATAATGGGGAGGGGAAATCTTGCACATTCTTAGTTGTTTCCCTCAAAGGTCATTTTAAACAAACATCTTAAAGAAAGGAGATCAATGTATTGGCATACAGCTTTGGTATACAGCCTGTTGGTCAGTCTTAGGAGAATGGAGCTGGTCCAGAACAAGGACCCAGTTGAAGTTGTGATCAATCATCAGAACACATTGCATTGATATTCCAGAAACTGCGCTGCCTGATCATCACTTTCATGTTAAGCTCAAGAGAAGGAGAGGAGGAGGAAGCGGTCACTTAAAGCCAGTTTGATTCTATTTTATTTAATTTCAAATGTATATCCTGACTTCTTGGTTTCTGAGCTTTTGCTTGCTCACAGTTTAGAACAACATTGAAATAAGAAAAACTACGTGGCTGGAACCAGATCATAATCAATTGACATTATAAGAAAAACACAATTCTCCTTTATTTCCGTATTTTACAGCACAAACAAGAGAAATAAGGTCTACATACATGTAGGACAAGGGTTGCCAGGGAACAGCCTCTTCTATCCATAGAAGCTTTCACTGTGATTCAGAAGCCTGGATAATTGGGGTTTTGTGGAGAGCCTTCGCAGATAGATCTCCCCTGCACACGGTCGCCTTTCACATGTAGAAGGCAACAAGAAGAGGCCACAGTTGAGTGAAAGAGCACATGGAGAAGGTCCCAGGTTCCCTCCCAGGCATCTCCAGCTAGAGCTGGAAAAACACCTGCCTAAAACCCTAGAGAGCTTCTGCCACTCAATGTTGACAATACTGGGCTAGATGGGCCAATGGTTGACTCCTTGTAAGGCAGCTTCCTATTTTCCTATCAGAATGGTGATGGCCAAGTAGAAGTGGCCCATCCATCCTGACATGAGCTAGCTCTCTCATCTCCTTACACATCATTAGAACACCTGAACACCAGGGTCCTTCTCAATTTATGCCCATGCTAGATGTCTTCCAGAGGACTGGAGTTACTCCTGTGCTGATCTCTGGTTCTCTATTGAATAGATGAGTGGTTTCTTCTACCCAGAACAATTTGAAATAGATCAAAATGGTACTGTTGTGGTTCTTACTAGGTATACATTTACATGAAAGGAATCAACAGTGTGCTATACTTTTCTCTTGTTAGTTGTTAGTTTTCTTAGTTTAAGATTGTTCGGTACAAACATTGGACATTCCATGTCCTAGTTTTCGTTGTTTTTTACCCCCTATAATGCTAAGTCAATGAATTAATAATTCTTGGGATAGTGTTTCTGCAAGTGTTTTAGGTGTTTCTTAGTAAATATTTATCTCTGTATGTATGTACGTATGTATATGTATATACATATGTGTATATGTGTGTATGTGTGTCCCACTTCTTTTGGAAACTAATTGTTGAGATTTAATTCATTAAAAGTTAGTGAATTCTTTATCATTGCTAAATTGCCAGCGTGGGTGTATGAATTGGTGTCTGCATATTTTATCATTATTAATTGTTGAGAAGCTTATTTGCCTATACACAATTATGAAATTGTACCCGTGTGTGTTTCTAGCAGTGGTGGAGGGAGACCTTAAAGTTGGTACCATATGTTTTTTGAACATCACATAATCATTAACTGAATGATCAGGACCACAGATATTTATTAGCAGTGACATTTCATGGTTTACTTACCAGGTTATACTGCATTGGTGACATAAATAATCACTAAAGCCAATGACTCATAGAATCAAAACAATTTCATGCAAAGACGCATTACACCCCACAGTCTTCTGCTTCGTGAGGTGCTGAAATGACAATATGGTTACCTCCTTTTATGAGGAAGGAGGGTGTCTAGAAAGGTGAAAATGAACTTTTAAACTAAAGGAACTGAATATTTTAAATGCTTTTGTAAAATGCCCCTTTTGTAAGTTTTGTGTTTTCATGTAAGAAAAGTTTTTTGTTTGTTTGAGTGTTTGTTTTAACAAAGACTTGTGAAGAATGAAGTTAATTTCATCTGTACAACTGAAGACAAGAAAACTTAAAGTTTTGATCCATTCCAATCTGGCTTTCAGCTTAGTTTTGGGATGGTGACAGCCTTGGTCTCCCTGCTGAATGACTTATAGTGAGGAATGGACAGTGGAAATATGACCTTGTTCCCTGGACCTCACAGCTGCCTGTGATACCATCAAACATGGTATCTTTCTGAGTCACCTAACTAGGGTAGGACATGAGGGGGGTAGTGTACCTGTGGCTCAAGTTCTTTCTGGAAGGGACACATTTTACCCTATTTGGCTTTGGGGTGCCTCAGGGTTCTATCTTATCCCCCATGCTCATTAACACTTATGTAAGATGGCCGCCATGTGCATCACCAATAGAAAAGGATATGAATCACCAAGAAAAAGACAAATGAGGGTACACATTTGCATATAGTTTGCATATCATATGAATTTGTAAAATTTAAATTTATATGTGTATGGATTTTGAAGTCTAACAGCATTCCTGTACGCATTTATGTCTGGCGAGTATGGATTGGGTAAGTTCACACTGAAATGCAAATCAAACTAACTTCTCACCTATCACTAGACTGTTATCCTCTACTGAAAAAAGTTTATTGAAGTGGGCTGTTCTAAGCCACTGCTAGACCCCATCACAACATTCTACCATAGTTTGGGCTCCGTGTTGAGTCAGAATAAGTCCTAAAATCATCATTTCTGTGCCGGAACTTTTGGGAACCACCCAGAGAGCTTCAGCTTTTGGGTGGTATAGAAATGCAATAAATAAATAAATAAATAAAGCACAGAATGTGCTTGACCCAACTGCCGTTGATGTTCCTTGCCATGAAATTTTAATCCTTTGGATATTCCAGTCACTTCTACGGCTGGAGATCTAACATGGATGTTTCCACATGACATTGTTAAATGCATTGGTGGATTTCTAATGGACAAGGGGGGAACAACATCAAGAAAATGGAGCGGATTCATTCCTTTTTTATTTGTTCAACTGGTTGAGTGCAATTTTTGCTGGGAGAGACCAAAAGAACATGTTGTGAATGGAGACCTGCAAATTAAATGGATGCTAAGGATGCTAAGGTAGAGATCAGGCCTGCCAACTTTGGACTGGATCGGGAAGAGTTGGTGTGGGAGACCTGCAAACAAATGCTTGGCAGGAATTTTTCTAGGCAGATCCTGGGTGGAAGAAAGAGATGTGATGCAGGACGGGAGACTCATGCTAGAACAGGCCAAGGGTCCATCTACTCCAGCATTCTGCTTATACAGTAGTCATCCAGCTGCCTGTAGAAAACCACAAGCAGGACATGAGTGCAACAGCATTGTCCACTCATGTTCCCCAGAAACTGTTGTACATGAGCAGAAAAAGACCTATATCAGCTCCTGATGATATATTTCCAAAACATCATTGATCATTGTGGATAGATTACAAAATAAAAAAAAATCTCTTAATAAATACAGAAAATAGATAGATAGTTGATAGATAGATAGATAGATAGATAGATAGATAGACAGAAACAGGAATATTTACAGCACCAGAGCTCATCTCTCTTTCGTGCCTACGCAACTTGGTGCTTTTCCTCCCTTTTTTCTCATGAGGTAGTATATAGCCATCAGGATAGTAGCCATTCATAGCCTCCTCCTTCATGAATTTGTCCAATCCCCTTTTAAAACCATCCAAATTGGTGGCCATCACTACATCTTGTGATAGTAGATTCCGTAGTTTCACCATGTACTGTGTGAACAAATACTTCCTTTTATCTGCCCTAAATCTCCCACCAGTCAACTTCATGGGATGACCCAGAATTCTCATATTAGGGAAGAGTGAGAGAAATATCTTCCTATTCATTTTCTCCACAGCATGCATAATTTGTACACCTCTAGCATGTAACTCCCTTACTTGCCTTTTCTCTAATCTAAACAGTCACAGTCCTTGTAACTAGGGATGTGCAGCAGATTGGGTCCGATACACGATCCGGACCCGATCTGGGCAAAATCGGATAAAATTATCCGATTCCGATCTCGATCATCTGGATCATCCGATGTGATCCAATCGAATCCAAAAGGACCCAATCTGGATCGGAAAAAATCGGAGGCTCGGACCTCCTCCCCCCTCCCCCCACTCATGCTCCTTACCTGCTGCCTCCTCGCTGCCATCCACTGCCACCCACTGCTTCCGTACTACTTTGAAACAGGCCTTGTGGCCTGTTCCACAATAGAGCTATGGCGCGCCAGGTGATGTCATCACTCGGCACACCCTCACTCTTCTGTGGAACAGGCCGCAAGGCCTGCTTCTCAGTAGTACTGAAGCAGCAGGTGGCAGTGGACTGCAGCGAGGAGGTAGCAGGTAAGGAGCTCAAGTGGGGGGAGGGGAGGGAGAGGGAGGTCCCCACTTACATGCCGGGGTCGTCCACTTCTGTCCGCTGCCGCCCGCTGGTCCCTTCTATTGAGAAACAGGCTTCACAGCCTGCCTCTCCGTAGTGCGCCGGGTGATGATGTCACCCAGCGTGCTACTGAGAGGCAGGCTGTGAAGCCTGTTTCTCAATAGAAGGGACCAGTGGGCAGCAATGGACAGAATCTGATGGCCCAGGCAGGTAAGGAGCATGAATGGGGGGAGGGACAGAGAGTGGGGAGTTAGGTCCCCACTCACCCACCCCCATGTTGTCCACATAGGCTTGCATTGGGGGAAAGCTTTCTTTCCCCCAATGCAAGCCTATGGCGAAAACACCTAAAATGGCGTCCAATCTGAAAATCGGACGTCTGATTTTCAGATCGGAATCTGATCCGATCCGATCCGGAAAGCCTCCGATCCGAGGCATCACTTCTGGTTCCGATTCCAATCCGATTTTTCCTCCCGTGCGCACCCCTACTTGTAACCTTGCCTCTTAAGGGAGCTGCTCCAGCCCCTTGATCATTTTAGTTGCTCTAGTCTGCAGTTTTTCCCAACTCTACAATATCCCTTTTTTCATGTGTGGTGATCAGAAATGTACACAGTATTCCAAGTGTGATTGCAGAATAGGTTTGTTTAATGGCAGTATGATACCGGCAGTTTTGTTTTTGATTCCTTTCCAGATTATGCTTTGACCCATTATTGGATCTCTGAGTGCTTTTTTTCTTTGTCCATCTTTATGCAACCAGAGTTGACGATGTCTTATTTCTATGACAACAATTGTGTCACAGGAGTGGGCATTGAACTCACAATACATGTAACTGCAATTCTTCTTCAAAAGGGGAATCATTGAAGCTTCTCAGAAAGGGTGATTTAAATTGACACACAGGACCCCGTCGGTGGGAGCACCCAGCTTCTGAAGTAGCATCACTGGAGGCATTTGTTTTCTGCCTGCACTTTGTTTATTTCAATTCCAAATTAAAACTAATTTAATTTAAATGTATTGCTATATTTTTTAATTCAGTATTATAAAACCAGATGAGAGAAGGGGTAGAAAACACAGAAATTAGCCCCTTTCAGGTTTCCCAGCTACTTTGGCATAGCTCTATTCTAGAGATGGCAAATAATTGGCAGAAATTTAGGCTATATTCTTTAGAACTTTCAAGAAGTAACAGACTGGAAAATAAATTGCCCTCTGATTCTGCATCTACCAAACTCAGAGTTTGCTTCTCACCTTGATAAGATAAGATCTCTCTAATCCACAGAATCAGAGCTGTAATAATGTTGTAATTATAACTTGCTTTTCACCACCATAAAGGGCCAGATTTATCTTCAGAATTAAGTAACTCTGACCTGAGATATTGATAACATATTATTAACCACCCCTGTTGTTAAAATGTACTGTGGTCTCACGCTCTACATCAGAGAAACATTCATCTCTGATATGGGTTTATTCATCTAATAAGCGTTTTTCATCTGACTTCAGCTCTGTGGGACTTAGCTCCTAAGGATTAGATGGTTGCTACTAGAAAATATGTTCATAATCATTAGTATGCCTACAGAGTTAGAAACTTATTCTTTTTTGCATTGCATTGCGTTGGAGGAACATCCATAGCTTCCACAGTGAAATTCTCCTTTTGATATTAAAACCAGAAGTTTTTGTGATAACTTTTGTCATGAGAATTATTTTTTCAAGGCTTCAAGAAAATGAGAACAGTATTGCTTCTTTATCCCAGGAACTCTAGGTACAATTTGAATTCTCTTTTGCATGTAGCAGAGACTCATAATTAAATCTGCCAAACATCTCCTACAACACATGTTAAGTTTGGGCTCCAATATCATGTCCAGCCTCCCCAACCCTAACTTAATCATCCATTCAGGAATGTATGAGAAATTCATTTCATGGACCCAAACCCAATCTTCTGTCAAAGTCCATCCATTTCCGAGCATCTGATGCTTTGTGGAGGAAAACATGCTCATGAAAAATGCATGCATGTGAAAAAATGCATGCAAATGTACTTTAACCAATGCAAAATTTCAAAAATGCTCACAACTGATGTGTTCATTTTTTTAAAATGTGGGTGGGTGTGGCTGTGGGTGTATGTGGGTGTGTATATATATATATATATATATATGAAAATACGCACACATTTTAGTTTGAAAAAAGTTGAACCTCAAAATTTGTTATAGAAGCCCATTGGAATGGCATTTAGAGAACCTCTGCAAGCTCAAATTTTGCTGATTCACACATCCCTACCAGAAGGTCTGGAGAAGTTGAAGGCTTGTTGATCCTAATGACGGCATTAGTCAAATGTGTCTCCAGAATCCTTTTTTTTCTTTCATTTTAATCCTAACCTTCAAGGCATCTACTTGCAATATAGCATCTTGGATCCTTAGCTGCTTTTTTGTTAGCAACCATTCTCTTCTGCTTATAGAAGTGATGTTTCCGACCTAGCAGAAGAGACGTTCTTGTCAAAAAGGATTCCCAATTGCAGAGAAATCCTTCTGTTTGCACAAGCTTTTTCTCAAAATCTTTTAAAAAAGCCTTCTGGAATATGCAACAGTCTATGTTTCCTTATTTGCCATGTTTTCAATAGTATAAAAAACCCACACTGCTTATAATTTGTGATAACATACTGATAAAGTTTTCTTTATCCACTCACAAGTTTCTTTGGTTCCAAGCCGTAATGTCTACAGATTCATTTAGCCCTCTTCCCTTCCCTTTATCATCTATGATAGAGTTGGCAGACCTGTGGTTTTCAAGATGTTCTTGGAACCCAACTCCCAGAAGCCCCAGCCATCATGGCCAAACATCAGGCTTATGGAACCTGTAATACAGTAACATCTGGAGAACCACAGATACTTCATCCCTGATCTCTGGATTGGTAGGCTGGGGAATGCTAGGAGTTGTAGGACTTTTGTCTATCTAAACGCACATAGGACTGTACCTTTTGAGTAGATTTATGGAAATGAATTGAAGTTAGCCATGATCAACTTAAATCCCATGAATTTTACTGGGTCTACTCCAAGTATGACTTAATCTGGATCCAACCCTATGTATTTTTTTATTTAGTTACTTATTGTTGTTTACAAACTCCGAAGAAGCCTTTAAGTTACACTCCAACTTGCTTCACTTTCTTATTGTTTATTACACTTAGTATATTTTGAAGCAATGCTACTAGTCTTTATAACGATCTCAAAGAAACATTAAAATTCATGCTGACATATTATACAGCCAAATGTGCATGTAATGACCAAAAACAGCTCGTTTCCCCCCCCCCGTCACTTCAGATTCCCCATACTGTATCCCCCTCTAGTCATTTTCTAAAAAAGCATTAAGCATTATTTCCTACATTTTGAGTGACTAATATATACTTGGAAAAGATAATGCCACTTACTCTGTCATTGTGCCAAATGAATGGAAGGGATGAATAGCAAATATCCATTACAGAGAACATCTTACCCCCTAGTCTAACCCAGCTTTAGAATGTAAAACACCATATTACTCCTTGTCTAAAGATTTGGATGTAGGCTTAACACAGCCCCTGTATTAAAATCCAATAACTTAATTTCCAACAATTATTTGATCTTAATCATCTAACAATTATTTTAATTAGGGGCGCTTAAATAGTTATTTAAGATTGCCTATTAATCTTTGCAGACAGCAGATGTAGATTGCAACAATAATTATGACAGAAGAATTGCAGATGGCCCAGATTCTCTCTCTCTCTCTCTCTCTCTCTCTCTCTCTCTCTCTCTCTCTCTCTCTTCTCTCTCTCTCTTCAAGATTCAATAACAACTAAAATTTGGGTAGTTTTGAAGTGAGGCAAATGTCCAAGCTACACTTGTCTTTCAGATTAAGAACTTGAGGATCAAAAGGCACGTTTAAGCTGAGCTCAGTTGACTTAGTTCATTATTGTTTCAAGTGAGAACTGCAACAAAATGTTGCAGCGCTGTCAGTCACATTGGAATGTTTCTGGTTGTGGTTGTTTTCCCCCTTTGGTGGTGGTGGTGGTGGTGGTGGTGTGTGTTGCTGCACTGTTGGGAAGGGACAGAATGCTACTGCAAGGCATCTGAACACGTTGTGTGCACAAGGCTTTTAAAATTAGAGACAGTGCTGATGGTGAGCACCACCTTAAAAGATGCATTTTCTACTACGAGAGAGTGAACAGGGAATGGTTCTTCAAAGATTATAATGCTGCAACACAAATGCATCATCTAAAAACAAATGTATGATCTTGAGACTTTTTTCTTTCTTTCTCATATAGGAATGCAAAAGGGCAAAACCTCTGCAAATATATCATAAATATGATTGTTGCCGTCGTAACTTTGTTGATCTCCTTTCTTCTCATCTCCAGCTCATTGGTATAATTCAAACATATCTAAGGTTCCTTGCCTTGCCCTCTTTTAGCTTGGAATGATAGACACAAGTTCCTCCTAATTGCTGTTTTCTCCTTTTGACTGCCAGAAGATGATAGAAGCATTTCTTTCTTCTTTTGCCTTAATGTTTTCTTGCTTTATCTTTAGAGATGAAACAAACCATGTCGCTGCACAATTCCCCCCCACACACACACAACTTTCTCTCTCTCTCTTTCTCTCTCTCTGTCTTTCTTATCTAAGGTTCTCAATCCAGGACCTTAGCACTGTGTAGTACATACATACCTTCCAACTCTTCCTATTTACCAGAGACAGTATCTGTTTTCCGATACGTCTTCTATTCCTGATAAATCAGTGTCCCTGGTTTGCCCTTTGAGGAATGTCTTTTAAAAGAAAGTTTTAGGATGCACTACCTTTTCTTCTACTGTCTCAGGAAAAAAATGTTTTTTTAAAAAATATATATTTTGAAGAAGACTGTTATGGCGAATTAACAGACACAGTCCACTTCAGAAGCCGATGTACAACCAACAGGTCAGGCTGGCTCACTTTTTAACTGGTCTCTCTAGCTGTGTCTTTATTAGCAGCAAAGTCTGCAACAATTAATAATAATAATAATAATAATAATAATAATAATAATAATTGTATGCCTCTCCCTTTGGATCGAGGCGGAGAACAACATTTGTACAATGATAATATAGATCAAATACATAAATTAATTAAAAGAGCATATTAAACAATCAACACATTTTAAAATTCTTGATTTAAAGTTCATGTGGGTAGGCCTACCAGAAGAGGTTAGTTTTATAGCTGCTTTAAACTCAGAGAGAGTGTTAAATTGATGAATCTCCTCCGGCAGACCATTCCAGAGTCTGGGGGCGACAGAAGAAAAGGTCCTCTGGGTAACACTTGCCAGTCTAGTTTTGCCTGACTGAAGTAAGTTCTACCCAGAAGACCTGAGCATGAGGGCCAAATTGTACAGGAGAAGGTGATCCCGCAGGTAACCTGGACCCAAACCTTGTAGGGCTTTAAAGGTAATGACCAACTCTTTGTACTTTGCCTGGAAATTAATTGACAGCCAGTGAAGTGATTTTAAAATTGGTGTAATATAGTCACTCCCTAGGTGTACCGGTGACCAACCTGGCTGCCATATTTTGAACTAATTGAACTTTCCAGACCAGGTACAGAGGTAGCCCTATGTACAGCACATTGCAGAAGTCGAGCCACGAATTAGCAGATGGTAACATTTGCATCCATGCCATGAACCAAATCCCTGTGCCTCCTGCTGGCCCTTTGGGATTCCATTGCAAAATTCACATACCTGGCCATGGCTGGGCATGGGGGGGCTGTTTCGGGGGGAGAGAACAAGACATGGAGCCTTGCCATTGGCAGGCTCCCCATGGCACCATCAAGACAGAGAGGGGACAGAGCAGCTATATAATTGCATGTTGCCTCTCCCTTCCACCTCTTCAACTCGCTACTCCTTCCCTCCATCCCTGTAGGCAGTGTGGGTTCATTGGTCGCCCATTTGGGGGCCAAGTAGGATTTTTTTTTTGCTCACAATATACATTTTAATGAGTTTGCTTTTCACCTACTTCACACTGTAAGACAGGATGGGAGTATTAAATAGGTTGATTTGGCGTTAAAGGATTATTTCGGTCGCACTTGACTTTAGGCAGGTATGCACGGACATCTGGAGTGGGATTAGGGTTGGTGAGCATTCGGAGGCACTGTTCAGGTGATTGGTAGTGCCTGTGGCTCCCAGCTCTGAGCTTTGCAGCCGCAGCTGGCAACATAAGGGTTACTTTTGGGGTGGACCTTCCTCACTCGCTCGTAGCCCTGCGGCACAAGGGAGAGTGACAATGGAAAGCTTTCCTACCCCAACAGGGGGGAAGACTGTGGAGTGGTGAAAGACAGGCATCACGGCACAGTCAATGAATGCTTGCCCAATTTGTTAAAAGCCAGCACTCTGGCTAAGAATAGGATGCCCAGCTAGGCCTTTCCGCCTTCTGCATATTCTTATAATAAATGTGGCCCTATTTAAACCCACAACTTGTCTCATCTCGTTATTTACACCCTCCACTTCCTCAAGGGCTAATTAGAATTTTGGCAACCCTACAAGAATCAGGAAAAGATGAACTTTACATGGTTTGCAGTAGTTCCTTACTAAGTGGTCCTTGGTGGGAAAATGTGTGTTGCTGTTTTCTTTTTAAAAACAACACTGGTTGCTGCTCAGTTTTATTCTGGTTGTATATATAGGTTTAAGTTTTCTACTTTAAATTGTATTTTATGGTTTAAATGTTTCTGAACTGCCTAGAGACCTTCGGCTATTGGGCAATAGACATACAATAAATAAGCGAATAAATAAATAAAGTGTTGGTGCTCATTGCACACAAGAACAAGTCATTTGAAAGTCCAAATCTGGAGGGAAATTTGAATGGAAAGAAGTTTAACAGTATCCATGCCATGGGAAAAATAGCAAAATGAGGAGAAATCTGGGCATTTTACTTTACACCAGTTTCTGCTCTACTGGCTAATAACTGAAAAGAAAGAAAGAAAGAAACTCAGCAAAGTTTTGCAGGAACATTCACTACTCTTCAGGATGACATCAGTTGCATAAACTTTAGCATATCTGATGGTGCTTAATATCTACATAGACACTGAGCTTATCACACCAGCGTAGCAGAACATCAAAGAAGATATGCCCAATGGAATTTCCATGGCAGAAATGCTGGAGAAAGCATTTCCAAAAAGCCAATCTAATTCAGCTGCCATTTCTAGCAGATGGCAAATTTTAGTCTTTAAAATTCAATTAGCCAGGCAGCTAATTAGAAATTTGAGATATTAGAGACACAGGGTGTTAATCAAAAAAGAGAGAAAGAAAACTTCTGGACAACAAAGGAACACACACACGCATACACAAAATAAGCCTCAGTAGAACTGGGACATTTCTGAGCCCTGCATTATTGTAATCCTTTGGTATTTCCTTGACATTAATGTTAGAAAACATAATAAATTGCATTTATGCTCTTTCAAGGGGTTGGACAACACCTGCCGTCCTTGGATAGCTGCCATGTCCCAGTTGTTCTGGGCTCCTTCTTTCTCTCTGCTTCTAGACTTCAAGCATTGCTAGGACACTGGATTTAGCTCCCATTCTAATTTCTCAAAGTGCCTTCGACCTAGCATCACTCTTAGGAATGGTGGGAATTTTGATAGGTGCCTGCTTCTAGCCACTCAACACTTCTCAGTGTCAGCACCTTGGATAGATCCTTTAGAGCTTTGGCTGGCTCTGAATTCACAGTCCCACCAGTTTCCACTGTCCTCCACCCTCGGCTTAGTCCATCTCTGCCCTCGTGGCTTCAATCTTCACTCCTCAAGGAGCTGATACCGTTCTAGATCCCCAAAACTGGTAGCATGAGTGCCCTCATTTAAGAACATAAGACCGAGGGTCCATCTAGTCCAGCATTCTGTTTACCCAGTGGCAGACCAGCTGTCAACCAGGGACCAACAAAGCAGGACATGGTGCAACAGCACCCTCCCACCCATGTTCCCCAGCAACTAGTGTATACAGGCTTACTGCCTCTGATACTAAAGGTTGCACTTAGCCATCAGGTCTAGCAGCCATTGATAGTCTTTTGATAGCCTTCTCCTCCAGAAAGCCATTGATCGTCTTCTCCTTGGGATTTTAAAGCAGCAGGAGTTGTACCCAACAAACTGCCAACAGCTTCCAATGGAGAGAACCTATTGAGACATTCAGAAACTGCTTTGGAAAATTTACTTATTGATTGATTGATTGCATTTCTATGCCACCCAATAGCCGGAGCTGTCTGGGCAGTTTACAAAAATTAAAACTATGAAAACCATTCAAAGTGTAACAAACGACAATATAAAAACATAATATAAAATGCAATATAAAAGCACAACCAGGATAAAACTGAGCAGCCATGCAGAAATTAATACAGATTTAAAATACAAATTAAAACAGAAAAGTTTAAAAAATTAAGCTGATGAACTGTTAAAATACTGAGAAAATAAAAATAAAAGAGTATAATGCAGGTGCCAGGCAGACCTCACTAGGGAGCTCATTCCACAGCTGGGGTGCCACAGCAGAGAAGGCCCTCTTCCTGGTTGCCACCTGCCTCACTTCCTTTGTCAGGGGCTCATGGAGAAGGACCCCTGAGGATGATTTTTGTGGCTTCTCGTGCACTGAGGGGAGGAAAGGATGCTTTGGGAGCAAGAATGGAGCGGGGGGACACCACTGCCCATGTGCCCCACACAGTCAGCTCAGGCTTCGATGCTTGTGCACGTAGAAGGGGGTTGCTTGCAAATTTAACGACAAAAGGCACAGAGCAAGATGAAGTTTAAATGTTTAAAAATAGCACTCTGCAGTAATGAGGGGATAGCATGACAGGAATGTAAAGCCAAAGGAAATATCCTTGGAGAATACGGGAGATGATTAGCAATATCATTAAAGCCAAGGAGGCATCTGTCTGAGTGCTTTGCGAGGCACCCGGCTCACCCACGTATGCACACAAATGGGAGATTGGCTTGCTTAATGCTCCAGCCTGAACACTAAAAGAGACCATGTGCTGCATTTAAAGGACACAGAAATTAAATAGAAGAAAGCCGAGGAGCGGGGAAAGGGGAACCTCAGCCGAGTCGTCCGTAACAAGGCTCGGAGGAGTTCAAAAGGGTCGTACGGAAGCAGGCAGCTGCCCAGAGTGAGCAAACGTTAATTAGGGTAGATTTCCCATCATGTTGCCATCGTACACCACAAACAGTGATGTGAAACAGTCATTTCTCATCATGATTATTTTATTTGTACTTTTAAAATGCTTACAGGGAATATGAAACTAATGAGAAAAGATCAGCAGGAAAGGTGGTAGCGATTGGATTTTGACCTGCTGAAGGATCATTAAGGAAGAAAGAGAAAGAGAGTATGTATATAATGTATGCATATATATATATGTATGTATACACACACACACACACACACACATTATAGATATGGATATGGGTATGAAATGTCTTTGCAATCATACTGTAATTTGTGTGGAGGAGTTTTAATGGGATGCGTCCAACCCACCCACTGACAATGACTTCTTTGACAAGAAAATGCATTCTGTATTTGATACTGTTTGCTTCTCTACCTCCTCCGCATCCTTCACCCAGTGGTGGGCCCAAGAGACTACCGACCTTTGCAGAACCATTGTCTGGCTGCGAAAGTGGAGACACGCTAGTGGCCTGGACAATGGGCTGGAGAATTCTTTCGCTGAGGTGGAGGACAGAGCGTGTGTGGTGTGGTGGTTAGAATGTGGGGCTGGGACTTTTGGAGATGGGGGTTCTAGTCCATACTCAGCCATGAAGCTCACAGGGTGACTTTGGGCTGGTCACTGGCTGTGTTAAGACAATACAATAGTCAATGGTGGGTTGAGTAGCCAACTCACAGTTGGCTATTTTGTGGGTACTCCCCACACAACATGTTCCTACACAACTGTGCATGGGTGGGTGGGGCTGGTGTTGAGTGGACTAACAGCAACCTGGTATTTGACTGACACATTGTCTGCCCCTCTCCCTGCCCTCCTTCCTCCCTCAGTCCTCCTGGTGCTATCCCAGCAGCCTCTGCAAGTTGTGCCAGCTGTAGCAAAGCAGCCGGCGCAGTTTTGGCTACTCTTGCCCAAGAACTCTGTAGCCAGCCCATAGAGTCAACTCAACCCAGTAAAATAGTCCACTGGCTCAGATTAGACAACACACTAACCAACGGTTGTGAGACTAGTCAACTCTGCAGCAGGTTGTGTTTCTCAGTTAGTTATTTTGGCAAAATAGTCAATTGTGGGGTGATTTTTGCCTGACAGACAACACAATAACCAACTGTTGATTGCTTAACTAATGGATGACAACTTAAACCACCACTGACTAATATGTTGTCTGAACACAGCCACTGACTCTCAGCCTAACTTGCCTCATAAGGTTGTTGTGTAGATAAAATGGAGAGGAAGAGAAACATGTAAGCCATCTTGGGCTCCTTACAAGGTGAAAATTATGGGGTATAAATGTAATAATAAATAAATGTATGTGGTCAGCTGCAGGGACTTCTACCCTTTTCTTTCTCACCCTCCCCTTTTAAAATACCTGTTCATGACAAGTGGTGACAATGTTCTCAATCTACTCCAGGTCATTTCCCCCCAAATTACGTCATGATGAAGGATGCCACATTCTTCCAGAGTCATTGGCGGGAGGCCTTCTCCCAATGGGGGAGTGGTAGCAGCCATTTTCCCCCTCCTTGGATCCCTGAAAGAAGTCTTACCATTCTAACTACTGAAATGAAGTAGGAACTCCATCAAAGAAAAGTATCCAGTCTCTGTTTAATTCCTAACCTCATTTTCAGTCTTCCCCTGCATTAATCTGTCACAAATATCAGTGAAACTTGAAGCCTCATTATGACCTCATTCACTTTACTGGGTAAATTCCTGGAGAAGAAAGCTATCAATGGTGACTAGCCCTGATGGCTATGTGCTACCTCCAGTATCTGAGGCAGTATGCCTATGTACACCAGTTGCTGGGGAACATGAGTGGGAGGGTGCTGTGGCACCCGTCTCCTGCTTGTGGGTCCCTGGTCAAAAGCTGGTTGACCACTGTGTGAACAGAGTGCTGGACTAGATGGACCCTCGGTCTGATCCAGCACAGCACTTCTTATGTTCTTATGTTCACTGTCTCCCAAATATGAAAAACTTTGGGATTCTTCTGATCGCTGCCTCTTGTGTGTGTGTTGATGGTCCCATTTTGGTTGCATTAAAAAGACTTAAATCTGAGAGGGAATGATTGGCATGGAGGAAAACTGATACCATCACCACTACTTAATTTACAGTTAATTCCGCGGAAGTTTGCTCTAACAGTATTATTGGACCCAGCTCTAGATATCATGCCAGCTCTAGTCTCTAAAAAAATCAGGAAATTGTCCTAGGCTGGCATGTCTGTAAGTTAAGGATGGCTTTTTAATGTTACCCTTTGCCATAAATATTGTACAAATGGAATCTAGCAGCGACATTTTTATGAAACACAGCCTGTTTTATGGCCCAAAGCGGCTCTTATTAACACAGATGGAAGCTTCCCATTAATTTTTATTGAAGTTAGACACCAGCTGATCAGGTAATATCTCCCTTGAAAGCACATTAAAGAAGAAACTTTGGCCCTGGCTCAGTGATCTGTTTGGAAAGTTGATCCCGGATTGGATGATCCCGCTGATACTATATATGTGTCAATTGAGCTGTTGCTGGAAACTTGGCTTGATTCAATTTCGAAAACAACTTTCCATGACTTCAATTTGTTTCCAATGAAAATTGTCTGATCTACTTCATATCCTCTTAGGGCTGAATTGGACAATATGTTAAACATGTCATCACATGTGCATATCTTTATATGCATGCATAAACACACCCTGATGAACATAGTTCTTCATCCTGCGTAAAGCATGCATGTAAAGCATGCTCTTCAGTAGTTATGAATTGCTCTAAAGTTAACAAGAATACAAATCTTACAGATTCCCAAGTAGCAACATCTGCAGAAGTATAGTTCAATTCACAGAAAGCAATGCAAATGTCGTGACTCTCTAACTTCTAGCGCCCATTGAAGTAAATAAGGAGGCCTCTTAGGAAAAAAACTATCTTTTATTTTGCAAATGATCCCTTCTCTCCCTTTGAAAGGAGTTAAAACTTAGAAAGCATTTTGCCCCAAGGCGTAATTAGCTAAGCTAACAAATCAGTTGATCCATCCAAAAGGGAGCGAGAGTCACTTCAAGACGAATTCACATCTAGCCTCTTCTGAGCAAGAAGTCTTTCGAAGCATGGCCTTGTAAGCCCTTTGATCTGTGCACGCTTTATTTTCCTGTGGGGTATGTGGCTAGTCCACATGGCGTCATTATGCCTTCTGTTAACACCCCTGTTGTGACTGGAGTAATTTGATGAACAGGCAGAAGATGAGCAAATTCCCATAATGAAGTATAGGAGAAGTGAGTTATTTAGGTGATCCCATAAACAGAACCACACCCACACCCACCCACACCCACATCTATTTTTGCTTAACCTTCATTCTGACAAATTTGTGGTGAATGAGTTTTGTCATGATGATATAGACCCAGAATCTCTTTTTATTTGGGGGGGGAGGGTGGAAATGAATTCTAATTACAATTCATAATTACAATTTTAAAAAGAAGGGAAAGGCAAAAACAGCTTTTAGAAAGATACACAGAAATTATCTCTAAACTTCTAAACTGTCACAATCCATTAGCAGCATAATTTTGAGACATATGCAGCTACACGTTGATTGAACGGATTGTTCTGGCAATTAAAACGACCAAGCATTCTATTTTTACTCGCTTCTTCCCTACCTTCGCCACAATCTACCTAGATGTGTAAGCCTAAACGTACATCACGTATTCCATACTATTTTTAACCAGCCCTCTATGACATGACCTTCCCCTTTTCCTCTTGTATGTGCTATCTCAGTCCTTGCTGTGACTGGTCCTGGGCAGAACTGACCCAACCACTGGGCAGAATGAGCCAGTGGCCTTAAATGCCAGATGCTGGGAGAGGGGAGCAAAGATCAACAGCAAGATGTTGGAAGACAGAGTGGTACCTACCTCAAATTTCTGTTGCCCTCCAGTGCAGTAGAACCAGAATACCAGTATTGAAGTTAGATTCAACTGCCAGTCCAGTTAGCGTCTGTATGTAGAATGGGTGTGTGGAAGGGGGCATTTTAACACTTACCTGAAGCAGTAATATGTCTTTGGCCAACCCTGAACAAATGCAAATGCAGGAATGGTTGTGGATTTCTAGTAATATGTAGAGATGGGGAAAAAAATAGTTCAGTTCACGTTACCTAATTCATCCTTCCCAAACCAAGATGAGAACCAAACAGCAAATACCTTTCGATACTTATACTTTTCCAAATTTTGTGATGCACTTCTGCAATGAAACCTCGCCAATCTCCAATACACACCAAAGTGTGCATATAAGGAGAAATGTTCACAAAATGCATATGGATTTCCTTCAAACTGATGCAAAAAATGGGACGGAACCAATTTGAGATTGGAAAAATGAGGAACTGAGGAAAACCTACAATTACAGATTTGCCCATCCCTAATAACAACATAAGAAATGCCATGCGGAATCAGACCGAGGGTCCATCCAGTCCAGCACTCTGTTCACACAGTGGCCAACCAGCTGTCGACCAGGGACCACCAACGCAGGACATGGGGCAACTGCACCCTCCCACTCATGTTCCCCAGTAACTGGTGCATATAGGCTTACTGCCTTGGATACTGGAGGTAACACATGACCATCAGAGCTAGCCTTCTCCTCCAGGAATTTATCCAACCCCATTTTCAAGCCAATCCAAATTGGTGGCCATCACTACATCTTGTGCTAGCGAATTCCATAGCTTAATTATGTGCTGTGTAAAGAAGTCCTTCCTTTCATATGTCCTGAATCTCCCACAAGCAGCTTCGTTGGGTTCCATCATTATGGAAGAAGGAGAAACATGTTTCCCTATAACGCATTCTCCACACCATGCATAATTTTGTACATGTCTATCAGGTCTCCTCTTAGCCTCCTTTTTTCCAATCTAAACAATCCCAGCCATTGTAACCTTCCGTCATAGGGGAGATGTTCCAGCCTCTTGATTGTTTCATTGTCCTTTTTTGCACTTTTTCCATAGCAATGACTATAGCTCTGGCTGGCAATAACAACTTTAAGGTGAGGGTGCCGTGTATATATCCTTGGTATTGCAGAGAACTAGAAACTTGAGGTTTCCAGGAACTGAACGCATTTAAATGATGCATGTTTAAACTAGCTTGCCTGAAAATGCCTTCCAATGATATTTTATAACTGAATGAATAACAGGCTCCTTGAGGTAGAACAATACCCTGAAGGCAATAATAATTACATTTTAAAGTGTTCCCAGTGTATTTATAAGTCTTCCTTTTTATTAAAAAAACCCACACATTTTCACCTTCAAGGCCTCTCCAAATTACGTTGAGTTAAACGTCTGCCTTAAATTGACATATTTGGCCCCAGCTTTCACACAGCAGAAAGAAGAAAAGCTCTCTGTAATCAAAGACTATTAAAGGTGTATGTTTGAGTGAGGTTGTCGGTTACTGAGCAATCCATTTTTCTGGCATTGAGATGGAAAAAAAAATATTTGCAGCTTGTCCAGTTTTCCTTTTTAGAGCATTTGGCTTGATGTATATGAGATTTCATGTAGGCTGGATTCCAGTCATTTTGGCTCTGCATTTTGTAGTCCTTATGTGTTTATTTTAAGCATTTTCACCTGACCCTTCAACCAAAACATAGGGGTGCTAGAGGAATCCTCAAATCAATCATGAAATTCTGTTCAAACTTTATCTGTACTATGTAGAACAATCAATGGACTTGACAGTCTTTTGTCCTGCAAGAGTATACACTGCTTCAAATCCCGCCAGGCATTTTCCCCCTCTAAAAGGTCAAACGGTATAAGCATATTTATTTAATCAATTTATATCTTTATAAATATATTTATTTAACATATTATATATTTATTTAATATATATTATATATTTATATTATATATGTATTTAATCAAAGCTGAGGCCCGGTCAACCAGCTTTCAGAACGAGCACGATCTTTAAAAAAATTCATAGAAAATCGAGGGTTTGAGCAATTGCTCTGATTTTTTTCACAAATGACCAGCCAGATCCCATCTTCAATGTCCCACAAGTTTCAAGTTTTTGTCTTTAAAAATGAAGAAGTTACAGCGGGGTGGGGCTTTTGGGGGACCCTCTATAACTTTTTAATTTGAAAAGATAGATACATGAAACTTTTGAGACATTGCAGATTGGATCTTGCTAGTCCTGGCTCCCCAAGTTTCATGTCATTATCATTTCAAATAAAAAAGTTATGTGCATGTTTCCCCCAATGCAAGCCTATGGGGGGGAAAAGCAGACAAGATGACAGCACAGAGACCAGGTCAACCAGCTGTGTCAATGAAGTTGCACAATCTTTAATAAATTCATATAAAATCAAGGGTTGGAGGGATCGATCTCAAATTTCACACACATGTCTAGCACATGTTGCTACACATATGTGCCAAATTTCAGATCAATCCCTCCACCCCTGTATAATATATGAATCTTTAAAAGATCCTGCAACTTTTTGACAGGTCTGAATGAACGCACGTGGCGAGCTGTCATTTTGACCTGTCAGAACTTAAACGTTCTTTAAGAAATTCATATAAAATCTAGGGTTGGAAGGATCGATCTCAAATTTCATGCACATCCTTAGGCATACCCCGTAAGAACTGTGACCAAGTTTCAAGACTCTAACATAAAAAATACAGAAAGTATAGGTTTATTTATATGGCAGTCCGATAATCCGACATAATCAGGCTGAAAATTTTCGGATCGGATATTTATCAGAGGTTTTTCTATCATATCGTTATCGTTAATCGGATGTCTGATAATGACCTTATTGTATCATTATCGGACATTTTAACGATATGATACACATCCCTAGTTTTTATTGTTAGTTTTACTGTTAGCTTTTATTGTTTTTAACTGATATTTTTACTGTATATGCTTTCATTGCTTTTAATGTTTACACCGTTTTATGTATGGTTGTAAGCTGCCTTGGGAGGGCTTCTGCCCTGAAAGGCAGCTAAGAAATGTTTTAAATAAATAAATAAAAATTTCCATGACCTGCTCCCCCCCTAAAACTAAAAGTGCTAATATTACAGATGTTTCCAACCTACTCTTGGAAAGAAATATGCATTTCTTTAAATATTAGATAGATAGGTGACAGATAGATAGATAGATAGATAGATAGATAGATAGATAGATGATAGAGAGAGAGAGAGAGAGAGAGAGAGAGAGAGAGAGAGAGATGATAGATAGATAGATAGATAGATAGATAGATAGATAGATAGATAGATAGATAGATAGATAGATAGATAGATAGAATTGGATTCTTACCTGTGGCTGAATCTTCTTGAATTAGTATTTCTGGGATTTTTTTTCTCAAAAAGAGGGAGAGAAAAATAAAGGAATGTGCTTTGATGTGTTTGGTTATGGTCTTTGTCTTAAACAGATATATGTCTTACTGTCATGAGGTTGATTAAAGAAAAAGCTGAGCAAATGTCAGGCCTGTCTATTTTGTCTCTGCTGTACACACCACTTAAGATTGTAGGCATTCAACTGTCAATGGCATTAGCACCCCTCCAACTCTATGGACTTTTTGTAGGATTGATGCTTGGAACTGAACCATTATGAACATTTCATGGTTCGAAGGCTTTCTCAACAAACTCAACCCTGAAATTATATACCATGATGACATTTGTCCAAACTCTCTCAACTCCCCTTCCAAAATATATATCTTGAACTCTAAACATCTATATTTAGCATTTGAAGAATATAAGACAAGAGGGACTACTCTTTATATCTGATGGAATGTATTGTGGACAATACCACTTCGGAACATATGAAAAGACATGCTGGATCATACCAAAGTCCATCTAATCCAGCATTCTGTTCACACAGTAACCAACTAGCTGCTTCTGGTATGGGTGCAATAGCAGCACCCTCCCACTCATGTTCCCCAGCATCTGGTGTACATAGGCATACTTCCTCTGATACTAGAGGTAGCCATCAGGACTAGTGCCATTGATAGCCTTCTCCTCCAGGAATTTATCTGACCTCCTTTTAAAGCCTTCCAAATAGGTGACCATCACCACATCTTGTGGTAACGAAGTCCATAGTTTATGTGCTCTGTGAAGAAGCTCCCAACAATCAGCTTCATGGGATAATGACATAAGAGGAGCCATGCTGGATCAGACTAAGGTCCATCTAGTCCAGCATTCTGTTCACACAGTGGTCAACCAGCTGATGACCAGGGACCCACAAGCAGGACATGGGTGTAACAGCACCCTCTCACCCATGTTCCCTGGCAATTGGTGTATGTAGGCTTACTGCCTCTGATACTGAAAGTAACACATAGCCATCAGGACTAGTAGCCATAGATAGCATTCTCCTCCATGAATTTGCAAATCCTCTTTTAAATAGTGCTGTGCCAGATCTACAAGATTGCACTGGGCCAATTGGTTGCCAAATTTATAACACAAATAGTAACAAATATAATTGTGCCAATTGGTTTACCAATGTACCCAATCCGTCAGAATTTCAAAACAACTGTATCAGTTACCCTGGTCTATTTAATAACAACATTGAAAGTTATGTCTGATTCATGTAACAACTATGGCAGTTACTTCTGCGGAACCTGGTGTATCTCCATTTCAACTAAATGAGAACTTCCCCAGGTATACCTATAGATCTCACAAGTTTAATAAAAGATTACAATATAACGTTGCAGAAAATAACACTTCCTGTATAGGCAATTTCTAAACTGGCGTACTAGTCCTGAGAAAGGCAAAATAGCCTTCTTTATTAATTAGTTGGAGGTGAAGTAGTCCATGCAAAAGAGAAAACAACCTTATTCATAACACTGGTTCTCCCCACGCCAGCTGCAAAAGGCAGGGGAAGCTTGGACTCCCTGGGTCTGAGATTGGAGTGGTGTCTCCAGCCTTAAATCCAGGAATCCAAACTATCCTATGACCCTCCAGTTCGTGCTAAGGGCCATACGACTGCTCTCTTGCATGTCTGCTCAGAAGTATGTCCTACTGAGTACAGTGGAATATATTCCCATGTAAATGTGTATAGGATAGCAGACTAAGCCATCCTCATCCTCATCATCCTCATCTTCCTCATCATCTGATTTTGGTACATTAAGCAAATATTCTGTGACCTTCAGTCATTCTGAAATAAATGCAGTAGAAAGCCCCCTGCTAGTGTAACTTTTATTCCAAACAGTGGCAGTACTTTTAAAAATAATAATAACAAAATAAAATAAAACAAAAACATTGTTTGTGATATGGAGGTGTCATAGTGGCAGTTTTGCATCTTGTTTTTGCCATTTTGTACATACTGTGTCTAATTAATTTTTATTCCCTCCCTTTCCTTTGTGACGCCACTTTCTCCTCCTTCAAAGTCGTTTTGTTCTTCCAGGCTTTCTTAAAGGGATTTTGGATTTTTTGAAAGGAAGCATCTTTTTCTTTAAATTTTATTTATTATTTCAACATATAATAAACATATAATAAACATAATACATAACAAAACCTTAACATCCCCCCGTGCTCCCCTACCCCTGAGACCTTCATTGCTCTAATATATTATACATTTTTCCAAAATTGCAACGATTCTTTTGAAGGTGTACAACCTCTCCCCTTTACTAAAACATATTCTATAAATGATCCCCAAATACTTTCAAAATCATTATTTTTGGATAATCCCATCCTAACTTTAATTTTACATGTTAATCTATCAATAATTGCTATATCCCACACCCCTTTATACCATTCTTCTATACTATAATTCCCTTGTATTTTCCAATTTTTAGCTATCATTAATCTTGCCGGTGTCAGGAGGTTATTAATCAATTCTCTTGTATTTTTATTCCCATATTCTTTGTCAAACATCGAAAGTAACACTAGATTTGGACTTGCTTCCACCTCATTACCCAGTACTTCACTTATTTCTTTAAAAACTATTTTCCAAAATTTTTGTACATACTCACATGTCCACCACACATGGAAATATGTCCCCACCTCCTGACAACCCCTCCAACATAGCATTGAAATTTTCTTATCTAAAAGGAAGCATCTTGTTGCTTCAGATACTGCATCGGGAAGCAATGAAACCTGATCTTCCAGATGAAGTCTGTGTGAAATGAAAGTCAATGAAAAAAAAATTCCAAACAGATTAACTATCAAAGATGATCAAGAAAAGAAATATAAAGCTGGTTTTTCTTCTTCTTCTTCTTCTTCTTCTTCTTCTTCTTCTTCTTCTTCTTCTTCTTCTTTAAAAAAAATCTTTGTTGAGAAGTAGCATAGATCCAGGATTCTCAAGCATGTAAATATATGCAACAACTGTTGAACCAATAGCAATTTCCCTCTGACTCCCTTCCTCTAAATTCAAAGTTTAGCATTCTTCATTTTCTTCATAAACAAGTTTCAAAGGTCAGGATTATGACTGTTTATGATGGAGACGTGCCGCCATAAGGTTGATTGCCCTGGCATTCTTGCATGGTGGAGGCTGTTTGTTCATTTCCTTGTTTTAAAGGATGTCCTGATGTGAGATTTTTGTCTAATTACTATGACTAGACCTATCACTATGGGTTTGCCTTGAAAATGCCTGATCACATTTTGGGACCTTAAATTGTTAATGGCTCAAGATGGTTGGTTGGTTGGTTATTCCTCAATCGGAGCTAACAGTTACGAAAATAGCTAAAGATCTTTCTTGAATGTTGTGAATGGCTGGAACCTGGAAGGTTACTCATCCGCCCAATTAAAAACCTATCTCTTTATCCAGGCCTTCTCTGTGTGAGTATGCTGCCCATTTTGTTTGTTAATCCTGTGTTTGTTTTAATGTTTTATCACTGACAGGGAGCTAGTCCTCTGCGATCCATCCTGACTTTCAGAAAGTACTCTGAGGGGCTATCTTGACATCTTCTTTGCCATGGAGTGATGTTGGTTAGATGACTCAGCAACGGATTCGAAGCCGCTCCAGGGCAAAGAGCCAAAAATGTGCAGCTGAAAAGTCGTGGACTTACCCCAATCTTTTCCAGCCAAAGCAAGGGCAGCCCAGCTCTTCCGCGAGTCTGTTCTCACTCAGAAGCTGCTCCGGAGCCACTCAGGGGGTGTTCCTGGTAGATTGTGACCCCTAATTGGTTGCCATCTTCCCAGGCAGAGGGAGGGGGGGTTTGGCCAGCAAGCAGAATGGATGCTGGAAGGCCTCATGCAGAGTTTACTTTCTTCCCCAGAGCTGCCTTCTCTTGCTAAATAAAATTTTCATTCCCCGCCAGCTGCTTCCTACAATATTTTCTCCCTCCCCCAAGCTGCTGCTGCTGCCAAAGTTCCCACTGCCTCCTCCTCCTTAGGGTGACCAACTGCCAGGACTTCCCCGGATTTGTCCTGGTTTTTGTTCTATACTGGGTGTCAGGGGGGATTTTCTGCCATTTTCTATAATGTCCCAGAATGGCACACTTTCCCCTTTAAGGCCGCCTTTAGCATGGCGGGGGGAATGGAAGTGCGTCATTCCCCCCCCCCCCCACTGCTCTAATCAGGGCCTTACAGAGGAAAGCATGTCATTCCAGGGCATTATAGAAAAGGCCCCAATTGGTGTGGGGGGTGGCAGGAATGACACACTTATATTTGTTTATTTAGGCTGACCCTATGAAAAGGAGGACAGGGTTCATTTAACTTTAACAGTTGTAGAGAAAAGGGAATTTCAGCCAGTGTCATTTGTATGCAATTAGTTCCTGGTGAAATTCCTTCTTCATCACAACAGTTAAAGTTGCAGGCACTATACTAGAGTGACCATATATAAAAGAAGGCAGGGCCCCAGCACCTTTAACAGTTGTGATGAAGAGGGAATTTCACCAGGAACTAATTGCATACAAATGACACTGGCTGAAGTTCCCTTTTCTCTCCAACTGTTAAAGTTACATGAGCCCTGTCCTCCTTTTCATAGGGTCAACCTAGTTTATTTATTTATTTATTTATTTATTTATTTAATTCATTGCATTTCTGTACCACCCAATATCGGAAGCTGTTTACAACAATTAAAACCATAAAAACCATTCAAAATATAAAACAACGACACCATAAAAACATAATTTAAAATACAGTATAAAACCACAACCAGGATAAAAACCGAGCAGCCATGCAAAAATGAATACAGATTTAAAATACAAATTCAAACAGCAAGGTTAAAAAACAAACTGAAGAACTGTTAAAATACGATGAAAATAAAAAGGTCTTCACCTGGCGACTAGAGGAGTTTAATGTAGGTGCCAGGCGGACCTCTCTAGGGTGCTCATTCCACTTTCCCCTCCTTTGCTCCAGTCGGGGCCTTTAAGGTGGTGATGGGGAAATGACGTGCTTTCTGGAGGCCCTAGAAAGCCACTTTCCCGCCCTCCTCACCGGGTGCCCTATTTTTTGGTTTCTCAAGTATGGTTGCCCTACTCCTCCTACAATATTTTCTCCCCTAAAAGCTGCTGCTGCTGCTGCTCCTCCTCCTCCTCCTCGCCCTGTCTCAAGGAGGGAGGGGATGGCGTTCAAGAGGCAGCTGTCAGGTATGCTTTAAGATGGATTCCTGCATTGAGCAGGGGGTTGGACTCGATGGCCTTATAGGCCCCTTCCAACTCCACTATTCTATGATTCTATGCTCCTATGACAGCATAAACTCCATGCTTGCTCCGTGGCATGGGGATTATCAGGCACCACCACGCAGGAGCAAAAGCGCGGGGTTTGGGAGGAATGCAGAGCCAAGTCGGCACCATGAAGACCCCCCCTGAGAAATCCACATGCTTTCTATTCCCCCCTCCAGCATCTCATTCCTTTTATTCAGACAGCAGACCCTGCTAGAGCTGATGTATAAGGCAACATTCTAAAGCTGTACCACATCAGTAGCTGTTGGTTTACATTTGTCTTGTTGATACGATGTATAAAGCACGGAGTGCTTTTATATCAAAAAGCATTGGTTCCTGGACTTTTATAGCTGCACTTCGTGTGCCCCCCCCCTCCATTTATGTTTTACAATTCAAATTGATGTGGTATAAATTAGTAGCTCTGCTCACAAGGGAAAAGATTGAAAACACTGTGCTAACTTCATTTACAAGTAGGCGCCATGTAAAGCAGCAATACTTTCCTGAGGTCAGAAAAGAATCTCATTTACAGAACGGAGCTCATAAACTTTCTTCCTAGTCCATCATGAATTGAAGGCAATGGGGAAATAAACCTTCAGTGCAACTTGGAAGTGTTGACTCCCCTGCCAGAATTATAATGCAGCATTTATTCCTAGCGGTTCCCAACCCCTGTCGCCTGTCAGGAACAAAGCTTAAAGAAGATGGAGCACAAAGGACTCATTTAGGGAAGGTATTCAAGGCTCTTTAGGGTGGGGTAGGTGCCCCCTTAACACCTCTTAATACAACCATGGATTCAGAAAGGATCGTGGAGATGGTGTTGTCTAATGCCCCTGCTTTTTGCAGGCTGTGTAATACAGGATGCAGTTACAGCATCCCTAGCTGATGACCACAGGTCAACAGCATCTGCTTAAATACCTCCAGCAAAGGGAATTATTAAATAGTAGAGTTGGAAGGGGCCTATAAGGCCATTGAGTCCAACCTCCCCCCTGCTCAATGCAGGAATCCACCTTAAAGCATACCTGAAAGATGGTTGCCCAGCTGCATCTTGAAGGCCTCTAGTGTAGGAGAGCCCACATCCTCCCTAGGTCATTGGTTCCATTCTTGTACTGCACCGTCAGGAAGTTTTTCCTCATGTCCTGCCAGAATCTGGCCTCCTGTAACTTGAGCCCATTATTCCATGTTCTGCACTCTGGGATGACCGAGAAGAGATCCTGGCCCTCCTCTGTGTGACAACCTTTCAAGGACTTGAAGAGTGCTATAATGTCTCCCCTCAGTCATTTCTTCTCCAGGCTAAACATGCCCAGTTCTTTCCATCTCTTCTCATGGAGCTTTGTTTCCAGAACCCTGATCATCCTCATTGCCCTCCTCTGAGCCCTTTCCAACTTGTCTGCATCCTCTTGAAGTGTGGTGCCTAGAACTGCACACAATACTCAAGATGAGGCCTAACCAGTGCCGAATAAAGGGGAACCAGTACCTCACACGATTTGGAAGTTATACTTTCCTCATTTTTCAAAAATACCTTGCCACTACACTAGGGTGACCAGATTATGACAATCAAAATCCCGGACCCCCCCCCCCCCGCCAACCCCACACCCAAAACAACCCCCCCACCGTGCGCCCGCGCCACCCCCCCCACCCGCACCACGCCGCCCCGCGCCGCCCCGCGCCGCCCCGTGCTCCTTACCTGGGCGTCCGCTTCCCTCCGGTGCTCAGAATCTACTGAGAAACAGGCTTCCTGGCCTGTCTCTCAGTACGCGCTGGGTGATGACGTCATCACCCAGTGCGTTACTGAGGGACAGGCCGCGAAGCCTGTCCCTCAGTAGATTCCGAGCACCGGAGGGAAGCGGACGCCCCAGCAGGTAAGTGCCTCACGCTGCCCGCCTCCCGCCACCGCCGCGTGACCCCCCGCCACCCCGGTTTTCCCCCGCTGCCCCCCGGTTGCCCCGGATCGGCCTAGGTTTCCAGGTTAGGACCGGGAAACCCCGGGCCATCTGGACACCCTACACTACACGCTTGAAGCTATGCTTCTGAAATTTATCACACATGTGAACCAAAGTGGTATGTCTAATGTGGAGAAATTTCAGAAGCATAACTTCAAGCGTGTTGTGGGAAGGTATTTTTGAAAAATGAGGAAAGAAACGCCTATAACTTTTTATTTTAGAAGTTAGAAGTCTGAAAGTTGCTCACTTTGTAGATGGATTAGGGGTAGTTGTGATTTTTTTAGATTAAAAGTTACAACAACATGGAGTTTTCACAGATAAAAGAGGGAGGAGGAGGCGGGGCAGGGGGTGCAATTGACAGCTCAAGCCTCTGTGGAAAAACTTTTGTAACTTTTAATCTAAAAAATTTTCAGCCACCAAATGTCTGGACCTATCTTTCTGAAATTTCTCACAGATAACTACCCCTAACCCTTCTACAAAGTGAGCAACTTTCAGACCTCTAACTTTTAAAATAAAAAGTTATAGGTGTTTCTTTCCTCATTGTTTCAAAAATACCTTGCCACTATATGCCTGGACCTATCTTTCTGAAATTTCTCACACATATTAACCAAAGTGGTACCTGTAATGTGCCCAAGTTTCCTGTTTTTATCTTTAAAAATAAAAAAGTTGAAGGCATAACATTATTTACCCCATTGCTACCCATTTTTCTAAAATTAATTGCCACACAAGGCAAGCACCTATGTTTCTGAAATTTCACACACATGGGTTCCAATATAACACCTGCAATGTAGCAAAGTTTCATGTGTGGAACATTAAAAATGAAAAAGTTATCAGCATTCCTGGTTTGTTATTAAAAAATTCATTGCCACAAAATGCCTGCACCAATCTTCTGAAATTCCTCACAGATAACTATCCCTAACCTATCTACAAAGTGCCCAAGTTTCATCCTTCTATCTTTTAAAATGAAAAAAGTTATAGGTGTTTTTGTAACACAATACTAGGCTATGGGAAAAAGCATTCAAAATGGTGTCCGATTTTCCATTTTTTTCCAATCCGGATCGGGTCCCATCAGATCGGATCGGATGGTTCATAGGATCAGATTTGGAATTGTTTCATTTTATCCCATTTTGGCTGGATTGGATCCAGATCATGGATAGGATCCGATCCGCTGCACATCCCTACAAAATAGCATTTGCTTTTTTTGCAGCCATGTCACACTGTTGGCTCCGTTGAACAACGCTTATAATTAGGAAGTTCCTCCTCAAAGTTAGTCAAAATCTCCTTGCTCCTCATGTCCACCCGTTAGTTCCAGTCCTGCCTTTTTGAAGCCAGAAAGAATACATCTGCTCCATTTTTAGGTTCTTGGAGACAGTTATCATGTCCTCCCTCTGTTTTCCAGACAAAACATACCCAGCTTTTTCAACCTTACCTCAAAAGACTCATCCTAGTTGCTCTCCTCTTGACATGCTCCAATTTGTTAATATCCTTCATAAAATAAGGCACTTAGAACTGTGGACATTATTTCAGATGTGGTCTGACTGACACAGAAAAGCACTGAACTATTCATTCCCATATTCCAGTCACTATCCTTCTGTTAATATGCCCTAAGTTTGCATTCATTTTGCTTAGCAGTTGCATCACAACGCTGATTCAGGCTGTGATCCAATAAGATAGCAAGATGCTGCCAAGCCAGGTCTCCTGCATCCCATATTCATGCCTTTGACTGTAACCATTGATAGCCTTGAACATAAGAAGAGTCCTGTTGGATCAGACCAAGTGTCCATCTAGTCCTGGATTCTGTTCACAAAGTGACCAACCAGCTGCCCACAGGAAACCCACAAGCAGGACATGAGTGCAACAGCATCCTCCTGCCCATGTTCCCCAGCCACTGGTGTGCATAAGCATACTGCCTCTGATACAGGAGATCACACATAGCCATCAGGACTAGTAGACTTTGATAGCCGCATCCTCAGTGAATTTGTCAGATTCCCTAGTTTGTGTGTATATGTGTGTGTTGTTTTTAGTCCTACATCCAGGACTTTACATTTAACTCTGTTGAATTTCAGCCCAGTATTCCAGCCTGTCAATATCATTTTTGAACCTCAATCCTGCCTCCTATGATGTTATCTATCCCTCCCAGCTTCATGCCATCTGCAAATTGAATGAGCATGCCCTCTGGGCTCTCATCCAAGTTGTTTGTAAAACTGTTGAACAGCCCAAGGGCCAGGGACAGTGCCTGTTTGACTATCATGTCATACTTATAAAAGCAGGTTGCGTTTATCTGAACAAATGGACTTCCAAGGGGAAGGAGTTCTACAATTTGGCAGCTACCACTGAACATCATATCCACTCCAGTGAAGTGGAAAGTGGAACTTGTCAACAGGACTATGTAATCAACAAAGGCTCTTCAAATTGTTCCCCTTCTCTATAAAAAACTGCCTGATACCCAGTCTCACCATTGGTCCAACTTGCTCAAAATTGATGGTGGCTTTCTAGGAGTTTCAGCAGTAGTGGCTGATGGGATACTAGTGGTAGGACTGAAGGAAAGAGAAAGGGCAGGGGATGAGTGACTCAACACTGATCAACACCACAGTTGATTATTATCATGTTGTTTGAGGAGTACCCCTTAGATAAACAACTGTTGAGTTGATTATTACCCCACCATTGACAATCGTGTATGCAGCCATACTGTGACTACAAATGCAAGCTTGGGAATCTGTTACCTTTTTTTCAAAAACTGTACTCTCATTTGCATTCAGAGCACATTTATTTATTTATTTATTTAAATATTTAAATATTTTTAACCTGCCCTATATCACTGGCATCTCTGGGCGGTGTACAGATAACATGTTTTGGTTTTGATAACAAATCAAAACAAAATTTCCACACGTCCCTCCTTCTCTGACTTGGCATCCATGGGATTGCACTGTAAACGAATAAACAAATATCACCAGGATTCAGATATCACACAGAATTTACACATCTCTAGTTGTGTTTCCAGTTATTTCAGCTGCACATTGGTTCCAAGTAAAATAAGAATAGAAGTATTTATTGGAGTTGAGTTGACTGCATGAATGATAAATTGTAGGAGAAAAAACTATTTCTGAACCATGTGTAAATATACAAAGCAAACAAGCTAACTCTTTCTTTATTTATTTAGTGGGGTGGGGTGGGTGATAGCATTAGCCCCAGCAAAATAGGGGGAGGAGTAAATGTGTGTGTGTGTGTATATATATCTATATCTATCTATCTATCATCTATCTATCTATCTATATTGGTATTACAAATGACACAAGGTTTCAATAAATATTAGACTAAAAGCATGGAGTACTTCCACATAACAACATTACAACCATTTGAAGATAAATTGAGCACATTCAAATAATGTATGAGAACAATTTCTGAAATGCACGAAGGGAGCAAAAATAAAAAGGGGAAAAAGCAAGACTATTTTATTTCAGAGTACAAGTTTATTATTTTGCTCGGAGTTGACAATTAGCTGGATGCATTCATTTAAATGCACCCTTTTAAATGGCACCCTTAAGCGAGCATGTGGAATTTACATCTTCTACCCTAGTGACCGGAAGATCTTATTATGGTCACTAAAACATTACTATCCTTTCTGAAATCTCCATAAATAACGTCTCAATTTCTAAATAAATAAATAATCCACTTCTCTGGGAATCTCCGCCAGTATTCTTTAATTGATTGTTGGCAATTCACAGTGCAATCCTACGCATGTCTATTCAGAAGTAAGCCTGACTGATAGCAATGGGGTTTGCTCCCAGGTAAGGTGGTGTAGCATTGCAGCTGAGATGACACTATATCATTATGGCTAGTACTACCAGTAGTACTAATAACCCACCTTTTTCCCAATATTGGGAGACAAGGCGGCTCTTTGAATGCTCTGTGAGTCACAACTGCCAACTTCTTATATGTTCCTGTATTTCTCAGATGACAGTAGGGAAGGGACACACAATCTGCATTCACAATGGTCCACAGCAAGGCTTACAAATGGGAAAGTTGTCCCTTAAAGACCTCCTCCCAAGATAAGTTGATGGACAAACCACATCAGCCCCAGAGGGAAGTTCTGATTTAAAGTGGGTGGTTTTTGAATTTTGATCCTGACCCCTTTGTCTCCACCCCATTTTGCCTTAGGCCTCTCCCACCACTGGAATGTGGTCCCCCAAAAGCTTCCCTGGGACAGAATTTCACTCCTGTTCGATCATCTGAGTGGTGTTCAAAGCGCATGGTCATCGCGGCCCCAGAAACCGATGAGAAGAAACCCTACCTGCACCCTTTAAGTGCACAGGAAAAATTAAATTGAAGGCTGGATGGTTTTCTATATGCATTATGTAAGAAGCGCACACATGATGCCCATCTGGATGACTTTTCATGGAAAACAAATGGAGGCAACTCCCCGTGTGTTATGTTGCCCTGGGACTTCAATGATATGAAATCATTGGACATCTGCTTAAATGTGCTGTGGATTGACTGTGAATGAGTTAATTGGGACCCAGCTGCAAGCTGAAAACATGTTTACTGTGTAAAATACTAAATCTTCTACTAATCTCTTGCAATCATGTTTATTTTTTGGGCAAATGTGTTAAAAGCAAAAGGCTACATATCCTCTCCATTAGCTAAATTAGAAAAGAATAGTTGCAAATAGTTTAATTTACTAATTGCAAATGTTATTTAGCTGCTGAGTTGAATGCCGCTGAGAAATTTTGAAGGCTCATGTGGCAACCTTTACTAGTCTTGAGACAAAAAAAAAAGTGTTTGTAATAGCTCTTCGTAATGTGCAAATACACACACTGCTTGCGATAATTCAGATGTCTTCATCTGTTAATATCATTACAAAATAGCAAGTTTTGCGCTTGGAACACAGGCACAAAATGGCATTTTTAAAACTCCCAGTACCCAAACTCATAGGAAGATAATTTAAAACAACACAGCATTGAATATTTGGGGGTGGGGTGGGGTGGGGTGGGGTAAATATTGCTAAACGCCGGTAATCCTGCTCCAATACAGCCTCTGAGTTTTTGACCAAATTAAAAGATGTGTCATTGCTTTTAAAACATATGCAAGGTAAGTTCATTAATTTATTTTACCCACAGACATATCTGATCTTCCAATTCTTTCATAATCCTTGTTTGATTGGAGTGGGCAATTAGAATAACCCAGCGCTGTTCTTTTAGCCAAACCATACAGTCAGCAGCCTTGTGAGATGTAGCTATTGCTGGTCTCTACCAACTCAGGTTGTAGCCGGGTAGGAGATGGGGAGGGGGGGGAGAGAGAGAGATGGATATTTGAATGCTCCTTCATATGGAAAAATCCCTACGCATCCAAAGTTTGCATGTCATTGGAGGTATAGCTCAGGATTCTTTCCCTGGCAAATTCATTTTATATGAGCAATGAAACATTCAGTCCCCATATTGCAGGCTGAAGTGGTACAATCTAGCAGCAGATCCATCTTATGGATCTGCTGATGGAATAGCTTGGCTCTTTTACAATCATGGCGGAGATGAAAGGAATGGGAAATGTTTGACTGCAATCAAATATCCCATGGCCCTGATGATACTTGAAGGCTCAGTCTTCTGCCTACTCAGTGCAACAGCCTAGGGTCTTTTAATAGCTGCAGTTACTTTGCTTTACTTTTGACTTTAATTGGCTTAAGAAATAAATTGCAACTGGAAAACAGATTGTAATTGAAGGATAAACTCTAGGATAAACTCCAAAGTGAACAGTTGAGCGAATAGTTCGCTTTTATAGAAACCTAATGTAATTTTGCTAAGAGTTCTAATAAAGCTATTACACTTTTCAAGTTAATGCCATTACTAAATAATAACAGTTAACTAGTCTGTTCTTGTGTACCAAATGTGGTGATGATTAAAGTCTCTCTCTCTCTCTCTCTCTCTCTCTCTCTCTCTCTCTCTCTGAGCTGGTATGCCCATCACCTTGTGGACAAGACACCATGAGTATGTGCTTGCTAACCCACAATGGTGCTGAGAAACAATCAACTTCTCTGAAACTTGTAGTGGCTTGTTCCTAACTTACTCCTCATGCCTGCTCTCTGCATGTATCCCAGAGGGCTGTCATAGCAGACCTCCCCTCTACTCCTGGGATTCTCCATCCCTTGTCTTTCTGAATCACCATACATATGTCATATCTTCGGAGTGGAGGAATGCGGGCTTACTTTACCTTTTAGCATTAGATGGCTACGGGTTTTATTTATTTACTTTCTTTAACAATTGGGAAGAAAGAAAGAAACCCGGCTTGGCTGCTACTCCCAGCCTGTTGCTCTTCTTAACAGAACTGTGCATGTATGTGTGATTGACTTACCTCTGGGTAAACACACATACTCCTCCCTCAATTCAGGACCATGGACTCCTGTTTCTATGCTGAAGGACCCCCCCCCCTTTGCAGGGAATGGTTAAAAATAGAAACTAATGATACTTTTCCCTATCTTTTTTAAAGTATTCCCCATAGGGAAGGGGAATCTTGGCATGAAAACAGGAGGAGAAACTTAAATCTCCTCTCCTAAATCTCCATGGTCCCAAATTGGGGGTAAATTAGCTTTCCAAGAGCTAAGTCAATCAAATGTAGACACATAGCTGTGCTAACATGGCTTGCAAAGGGATAAAGATGATCAAATGAAATGCCGGTGGAGGAGGAGGAAGATGGAGCAGTCAAGTTTTATGCTGCTCTTGCCAAATGCCTCTGTAGCCTTTTCAAACAAGCCATGTGGAACCCACCCTCTCTGATGGGTTCGGATGTCATGACAAGTCACCCTGAAAACAAGCCACCGTGAACAACCTAACAATAAGCCATGGGGGTGGCTTGTTCATGAAAAACAAGCCACTCTGCAGAAACCATGCCAGGTTCAGACATCACAACAAGACACCATGGCCCTGTTCAGAAGACACCTTAAACTCCGGCTTTAACCACAGTGGTTAAGCCAGAAAGCCTGTTCAGAAGATGCCTTAAACCACGGTTTTAACCACAGTGACTATGGCAAAAAGGCTTATTCACCATGGTTAAAGCCTTGGCTGAAGGTGTCTTCTGAACACGGCCCAGCTTTCTGGTTTAACCACTGTGGTTAAAGCCCTGGTTTAAGGTGTCATCTGAACTGGGCCCATGGGTGATAACTCAGGATAAGTTGTCTTGTCATGCGAAACAGGTCACTCTCGTTGGTTCTCATAAACTGAACACTTTAAAATTGACCATTAATTGACATTGATGGACAACCTTTGACTAATCGTTGACTGCTCAATTTACCAATTATTATTATTATTATTATTATTATTATTATTATTATTATTATTATTATTGGAGGAATGTTCAACCCTAGTGGAGGAAGGGATTCACAAGAACATTAGGGCAGATGGGTGGTGGTTGCTAAACTCTTTGAAAACTTTCCATCATTGAAGTTCCTTTGTTCATATTTAAGTACCTTCTTGTCTCTGTGTGTGTTGGGGAGGGGGAGAATATCCCAGCAGAATGGGTCAACAATGCTGACAGCCTAGGACGTGCATTCATGCAGTATTCAAAATGTCAATTGTCGAGTTACAGGAGAGGAGCCATGTTTCTTTCAGGTGGCTACTTCTCAGTTGGTTCTCTGGTGCTTTGCCAATAATCATGGGAGGAGAGATAAGCATTAGGAACATGGGACTGTTATTGTTCAGAGAGTCACAGTGGAGTTGAACAAGGAGGAGGTGAAACCGAATGAGAAGAGGGATGGCATTTACCCTTAAGTAAGCAATGAATAATAGAAGAAATAGCAAACAGCTAAAAATATACCACCATTTAGATACCTATTGACCTAGCGCAGGATTGTGGAGTTGACTTTTTGAATGGTGTGTGTGTGTGTGTGTGTGTGTGTGTATATATATATATATATATATATATATGCAACAGGGATTTATGCTAATGGACTGCAATTTCATTACTCCACTTGATTTTATAAGAGTTGATAGATTATTCAGTTGCACATCATTTATACTCCTCAGACTAATTAGCAATTATAAGAAAATCCCATTGGATTAATTGGTTAGATAGTGCTCATGATGTAAATCTTTCTTTTTTTAATAACAGTTGCATTATGACGGAGACTGAAATAGCTGTTTTTTCAGACATGAAGCAATATAAATCAGCTTCTCCCACTTCATACGATTTCCAGTCATTAATCACAATTTTTTTTTAGAAATATGTCTTATGCCTTTAAACTACATTGTGTTTTAATTATCATTATTTCAGAACATGTGTGTGTTTGTGAGACACAGAAAGTTGACACTTACCGTTTCTGAAATGAAATAATATATAAATAACCTATTTCATTGAATCTTGAAAAGCTTCAGAAGATTTGTCCACCCTTTACTTAGGCAATGTTTAACCTGTTCGAGGATGGGGAATGTGTCACTCTCCAGATAATGGCATTCAGACAACACATTAGTCAATGGTGGGTTGAGTAGCCAACTAACGGTTGCTAATTTTGCAGGTGCTCCCCACACAACATATTCCTACACAACTGTGCATGGTTGGGGCTGGTGTTGGGTGGACTAATAGTCAACCCAGTGATTGACTGACACAGCCCCCGCCCTCTCCCCACCCTCCCTCCTCTCAGTCCTCCCAGTGCTATCCCAGCAGCCATGTGAGTTCTGCTGGCTGGACTAGAGGAGCAGCTGCCACTTTGATTGTTCTTGCCAGGGGACTTTGTAGCCAGCCTAGATAGTCCAAACCACTCTGCAAAATAGTTCACTGAGCCCAACAGACAACATGCTAACCAATGGTTGTGAGACTAGTCAACTCTGCAGCGGGTTGTGTTTCTCAGTTGGTTATTTTGGCAAAATAGTCAATCTTGGGGTGGTTTTTGCCTGACAGACAACACAATAACCAACCATTAACTACTCAACTCATGGTTGACTAATGTGTTGTCTGAACGCAGCCATTGTTGGACTGTAACTCCCATAAGCCCCAGGCAGCACAGCCAGTGGTGAAGGATAATGGGAGATGCAGTAGGAAAACATCTATAGGGTGGCATATTCCCCTAGCTAGATAATAATGGCTTCTGTAGCAGTAATGTGGGGAAAGAAACTGCAGCTGCTTTAACTCAGCTTTGTCCCAGTTAGCCAATTCTGGTTTAATCCTATAGAATGTGTTTTTCACCAGAAGAATTATGTCGTTCATCGATTGGAAATGACATTCTGCAGAGAATTAAAGAACTTGTAGTTCATAGACTGGGAGAGACATATGCTATGGTGGGGACATGGGAGAGGGCTTTCTCTGTTGTGGCACCCCGGCTGTGAAATGCCCTCCCCTTGGAGGCTCAACTGGCACCGGTGCTGGCTTCATTTCAGTGCCAAGTTAAGACATGGCTTTTTAAAGAAGCCTTTGATGGTTTAATTCACCAAGCTTGCACATAGTTTTAATTGTTTTACTTGGGTTTTACTGTTTTTAAATTCTATACTGGTTTGGGCTTGATTAACAATTAATTTGTTTTTAGCTTTGTATATTTAATGTTTTATAGTGTTTGTATGATTTTATCTGTACACCTCCCTGAGATCCTTGTGATATAGGGCAGGATGAAAATGTTTTAATAATAATAATAATAATAATAATAATAATAATAATAATAATAATTTCCTTCTCCCCGGGAGGCCGGATGGGTCTCTTCCACCTTCACTCTTAGAAAACCTGCTTGCTACCCGCTCCCCATTCCCAATAGGTCAGTATTATTACCGAGAGCCAGTGTGGTGTAGTGGTTAGTGTGTTGGATTGGGAGTTGGGAGATCCAGGTTTTAGTCCCCACTGGGCAATGAAAGCTCACTGGGTGACTTTGGACCAGTCACAGAATCTCAGGGTTGTGAGGATAAAATGGAAAGGATGAGGAGCATTATGTACACCTCCTTGGTTCCTCAGAGGAAACAAAGGTGGAATATAAATGTAATAAATAAATAAATAAAAATGATGATGATGGTGGTGGTGGTAGTGGTGGTGTCCTTGGAGAAGGAACGGGTGGTAGCAGAAGGAAGGAGGTAGGGGCAGCTTGAGACATTTTACTGCCTTAAGCAGAGCAGGACTTCATGCCCCCAACCCCATGCACACATCAGCCCACCCAAGATGGAATGCCCTTCCCCCTGGAGGCCCAACTGGCACCAGCACTGGCTTAATTTCGGCACCAGGTTAAGACATGGCTTTTTAACAAAGCCTTTGATGGCTAAATCCACCAGCCTGAACACCGTCCTGTTTGAATTGGATTTTACTGTTTTAAAATTTCATATTGGTTTGACCATACTGGTTTAGTTTTTAAGATGTTTTTAATAATGCATTTGTTTTTATCGATTTTAATGGTTTATCTATTTTATGATTTTTGTCTTTATATTTACTGTTGTTCCCCACCTCGATCTGGATGGAGAGGCAGGTTAGAAATAAATAAATAAAATAAAATAAATAAATTGTTTTAGAATTGTATATTTATTGTTTTATTTTATAAGTATGATTTTATCTGTATGCTGCCCTGAGATCCTTGTGATATAGGGTGGATATAAATGTTTTAATACAATAAATAAATAAATAAATGTTACTTTGATACCTGAGGTGGAAAAAAAAACCAGCCCACAAGCGCCCTCCTCTCACCCTGATAATTAAAATGCAATTCTAACAACTTAAAGTACAAAGAATTTGCTGACATGGTGTGACATCCCCAATCAGCCATCTTAGGCAACTATCTAACTATGCCCAGTGGTAGGGCTGGCCCTGGGAGAACGCCTAGCATCATAGCCCTGGAGCACTAAGTTGAACAGTCAAAAAACCACTCAAGGGTATCCAAGTGGCCACTGTTGATACTAGAAGCATGTCATGCATTTTCAAAGTCAATGTCATGTTCCTTATCCATCCCCTGGAGTGTACCTGTGTCATGAGCTAATCAGGCTGCATCTGAGAGCTTCAAGCAACCAGCCATGATGCCTCATTTCAGCTGTGGCTGCATGGTGGGTTTTGGTTTTGGGTCATAGGGATGGGGAAGAAATTCATTCAATTCACATTTGCATGCAAACTTACCAACTTTTGCACTTCCAATCACCGTGCAAGCCAAAATTCAGTTACCCCTTGACATTCACACTTCTCTGAATTTTGCAGTGGGCTCCTCCAATTAAGAAATACAAAGACGTGTATATTATGGGAAATAACATTAAAATCCATCACATAAGGAAAATTGCTTGCAAAAAAAATGTACATTAGGCAAAAATGCACAAAAATGCACATATTAGGGAAAAGGTACACAAAACTGCTAATGAATTTTCATGTGCACTTTAAAAAAGAACATTCTCAATATCAACGATAAACTGAACTTGAGACTGGAGAAATTCTGAAAGTTTGAGGAGAATCAAACTTAAAATTGGGGGTGTGAGAAATTGAGAGAAACTGAAATTGACATCACCACTGAGTTCCAAAGTTTAAATAGGGTTGCAGCCATTGTCTCTCTATATCTGGCTTTTTTCCTGTTTCACATTCCTGCTCCTGAAGTTACTCTTCACAATCACCAGTCATTTACTAGGGATGTGCACTGGATTGGGTCCGATCCACGATCTGGAGCAGATCCAGGGGAAATCAGATACAATTACCCTATTTCCGATCACCCCTCTGGATCGTCCGATCTTTCCCGAACCGGTCCAGAAGGACCCGATCCAGTTCGGAAAAAAACTTTCTTTGGCAGGTGCCAGCGGGCGCCCGCCAATGGAAGCAGACAGCAGGAGGGGCTTACCTGGCGGGGCTGTCCGCTTCCATCGGAGGGCACCAGTGGGCGCCCGCCGATGGAAGCAGACAGCGGGGGGGCTTACCTGGGGGGGGCGTCCTCCTCCTTCCGTTGCTAGCTCTAAACTACTGCAAACTAGGCCTTGCAGCCTAGTTTACAGGAGAGCACCAGATGATTATGTCATCACCTGGTGCTCTACTGTAAACTAGGCCACGAGGCCTAGTTCGCAGTAGTTTAGAGCCGGTAATGGAAGGAGGAGGATGCCCCGCCATGTAAGGAGTGGGGGGGGCTTACCTGGTGGGGCTGTCCACTTCCATCGGCGGGCACCAGCGGGCGCCCACCGATGAAAGCGGACAGCCCCACCAGGTAAGAATCGCGTGGGGGGCTTCCTGCGAGGGCTGTCTGCAATGGACGGCCCTACCAGGTAAGAAACGCGAGGGGGGAGGGGGGAGTTAGGCCCCCACTCACCTACCTGGTGCCATGTTTTCCCCATACACTTGCATTGGGGGAAAGCTTTCTTTCCCCCAATGAAAGTCTATGGGGAAAACAAAAATGGTGGCCGATCCGAAAATCGGAAGTCCAATTTTCGGATTGGTATCGGGCCCAATCCAATCTGGGGGGGCTCTGATTTTGTCTGATCTGGGACAAAATTGGAGGTCCCAATCCGGGTCCCAATCCGATCCAGGGAGTCCCTGCACATCCCTATCATTTACCAACTAAATAGATAATCCTATGCATATTGCTGGCTATGGAATGCTGAGAGTTGTAGTACTTTTTTCTCTCTAAACATGCATAGGGTCACACCCTTACAGAATCTAACAGTCTGGCACTTCCTATTATACATTAACTGATGCATCCTGTGATTTTTGTACAGTAAGTAGTTATTCCATATTTCCCACTTAATTCGTTACATCTCCATTAGCAAAATTTCACACTTTTAACTGCCATGTGTATATTAACAAAGAATTCACACTTTCTCTGTAACATGTAATGTACTTTTTTTTTTACCCCAATCTTGCCCTTAAAATTACATTGAGGGAGCTATTGTAACAATTACAGTCTGTGTGCAAAAAGCATCCATCTGTTTCAAAGCGTATTTTCACTTCAGGTCATTGTACTTCAGGTCATCATCATTTCTTCATGACAGAGTATTCTGCACTTGGTAACTAGACTGTGACATGCCATCTCAAAGAGGCCTGTATGGCTATCTCAGTGATCGACATTGAGTGAGCAGTCAAAACAATCCATTAGCAGCTGAACCATGGATTGCTTTGAGAGCCAGTGTGGTATAGTGGCTAGAGTGTTTGGACTGGGAGTTGAGAGATCTGGGTTCTAGTCCCCACTCGGTCATGGAAGCTCATTGGGTGACTTTGGGCCAGTCACAGACTCTCAGCCCAACCTACCTCACAGGGTTGTTGTTATGAGGATAAATTGGAGGGGAGGAGGATTATGTGTACCATCTTGGGTTCCTTGGAGGAAAAAAGGTGGGATATAATAATAATAACAACAATAATAATAAATACTTATTTCTCACCGCCTCTTCCTCTGGATCGAGGAGAGGAACAACATTGAATACAAAAATACTGTAAAATACATACAACTAATTAAAAACATTAGGCTGATCATCTGAAAATGAGGACATGGCTCATGTAACTTTAACAGTTGTAGAGAAAAGGGAATTTCAGCCAGTGTCATTTGTATGCAATTAGTTCCTGGTGAAATTCCCTCTTCATCACAACAGTTAAAGTTGCAGGGGCCCTGTCTTCTTTTGGATATGGTCACCCTAGTATAGTGCCTGCAACTTTAACTGTTGTGATGAAGAGGGAATTTCACCAGGAACTAATTGCATACAAATGACACTGGCTGAAATTCCCTTTTCTCTACAACTGTTAAAATTATAGGAGCTCTGTCCTCCTTTTCAGATGGTCAGCTTAAAAAACATATAAAACTAATTCATTATTAAAATAACAGTCAGACATCTTAAAATTCAACTGGGTAGGCCTGCCAGAAGAAATCAGTCTTTATGGCTTTCTTAAATTCAGAGAGACTGTTAAGTTGACTAATCTCTCCTGGCAGGCCATTCCACAGTCTGGGAGTGGCAGACGAGAAGGTGCTCTCCTTACATATAAATGTAATAATAAATGAAATAAATTTATTTATTTATTAGGAAAATGTTTGGACTGAATTAATTTGATTTAGTTCTTATGTACATTTTCTTGAGGCTCTTTTATATTGTTAGGGGAGATATATATATGTGTGTTTGTGTATGTATGTGTGTATGTGTGTGTAGTTTATACATTTTGTATTCTAAGCTGCCTTTTCTAGGGAAAAGTGGGATAGAAATATGTTAATAAATAATCTGGCACTTGAATGTGTAAAATGTCTCCATGGGAAGGGGAGGCAGGCAGAAACCGTTGGGTGGGATCCAAATTTATTCATACTTAGAGTAGACCCATTGAAAACTAAAATCTATTCTAAGATTAAGTCTGGATCTAATACTCACCACTGAGTTGAAATCAGGGAAAAATTGTTTGAAGGAATCAATTTTGTATTAACTTATTTACACATGCAGAACACTACTTGGTGCTGCAGTGTGTAAGGGATAGACCTGCATTGTGTGTGGACTAGACTAGTGGTCTTCAACTGGTGGTTGAGACCCAAAAGTCAGTCATGAGATCAGTCCGGATGGGTCATGGCAAAGCTGTTGCCGCCATGTTGGGCATGGAGAAAATTGCATAAGTGGGTCCCATGTTGCAGATTGGGAGTCCAAGATGAGTCTCTGGTCTGGACCAGTTAAAGACCACTGAACTAGACCAAGGATGATCAGATGGTATATCAGGATCTAGTGTTAGGACTCTGGGTGATTTATAGTCAATCATCAAGGCCTTCTGACTCCAACTATTTAATAACAGCAGCAATAAAACAGCAGCAATAAAATATCATTTTCCATCTAAATTTGGGTGATGGAATGAAGACAGGTCAGTTCGTTTCTGATGCTGAAAGCAAATCCCTGAGCTCAGATTTCATACCACTGAGGATTTATCTGACTTCCCTAGCTCTTTTTTTGTTTGTGTGTTGTTGTTGTTGTTCATAAGAATAAGAATAATCACCACTTTCAATAACAGACATCTGTAAATTGTGTTAGCGAGACTGTTAGTGAGATGGTACTATTCATTTAGAAAACACTGGATTTTTAATGTGTAATATGCCACCAAAAAAAAAAGCTGGGATAGTGTTCACAAATGCCCATTGGGTGCATTCATAATATTTATTGATAGTGATATGGAAGTGAAACCGTGTGCAAAGATTTTTTTTGTTACCCCTTAGCAATTTTGTTTAGGAAAATGCATGACCTAATTAAGATAAAAGGGATAACAACCCCTGAAATTGTTATTCTGGAAAATAAAGAGCACTACTTTAATGGGACTTAATTTCATCATTAAATATTTTAAATGGTTTTCTATATAAAGTTGCATTTTTATTTGAAACAGACTTCAAATATATGCACTGTGACATTTTCCACAGTTTTATAATTAGGAAGAAATTAGTGTTAATGAAACATTTAATATTATTTATTGTGAGGAACAAAAATTAAAATGCTTTCCTATGGGGGTTTAATTAACATTAGCTTTCCCTTTCCAGTTCAGCACATAATATGAGTGCTGCGTTGTCCCAGCCCTAGAAAGGCAGGCACAAATAGGAGATTTAAATAATAGCTACTTGTATGCCCCTGTTACACTGGCTAGCTGCAGATGGGGGATTGCTTTGCCTACAAGGTCAGCCCGATTCACTTCATTTATTAGGGATCGATGGCAATACAAACGCATCTCCCTGCAAATATGAAGCCCTGAGGTCTGCTGGATCATGATATCAGTGTATATGCTGGATTTTCTCAGGACTGGCATCAAGGGTTAACATCCTTTGGCATCTGATGAGGCCCAGGTAACATCTGGGGAGATCCCCCACTGCAAACTCAATATAACAAGGTGCTACCCTTAACCAAAAACCACCAAATGAAAAAAAGGAAGTTAAGGATGTTCGTATAAATTGAAATTTAATACAGATAAAATTAAATTGTTAATATCACAACAATTGTTATTAACATAATTGTTATTAACATAATTGTTAATAGCATAACATAATGTATATACAAATAAAGGGATAGAATAAAAACAGTGGTCATTAGACTCTGGCCCTATGTGTTTTGACTATTTAGTCTTCATCAGTGGCCCAATCACTGACTGTCGAGGGCTCAGATGTACCTTACTATGCACGCGAGTTGAGGCTAAATCAGAATGTTTGGTGCACCCTATCTACCATTTTGGGGAGTGACATACAAATCCCTTGGTGTTGGAGTACTTTAGTCAGCCCTTCTTTTTTGAGAAACTATTTCTGACTACTCAACAGCCTACTGATTGGGCCACTGACGAAGACTAAAGAGTCGAAACGCGTAGGGCCAGAGTCTAATGAGCACTGTTTTTATTCTATCACTTTATTTGTATATACATAAGAATGCTCTGTTATGATATTAACAATTTAATTTTATCTGTATTAAATTTCAATTTATACGAACATCCTTAACTTCCATTTTTTTTTTCATTTGGAGGTCCACCACTGCTCCTGAATGTCCTCCAGCTTCTCATCATATCTACTCATCCACCAGCTTAGGTAGTAAGCAGGTATGTCGAATCGATACCTGCCACTGCCTGCCCTTTCCCTCTGGGTGATGAATTGGGCAATCGCTGGACAAGGAAGAGGAAGAAAGCTCACCAAGAGGCAACTGACTGAATGCTCTCCCTCCCCAACTCTTGGAACTGTACCTCATTGCTGTACCTGAACGGGAAAATAAGACTTCCTTTAAGAACATAGAATTAAATTCCTGGAGCAGACCACGTTCTGATTAGCCCAGCATCCCGTTTGGATGTTTTTTGGTTGCTTACAAGCAGCATATTAACTTAACAGTCCCCTCTGTTTGTTTACGATATCTAACTGCAATTCAGTCGTATACTTAACTGTATATGATGACTCCATTTGGGTACCGTGGCATTGATAGACCTACCCTCCATTAATTTTGCTGAAGGGCATAATCCTATGTGTGTTTTGACAGGAAAAAAATCATACAACCCCCAGTATTCACTAGCCTATGTCAATTTTTGGCAGCCTCAGAGGCTGCCGAGCATCCAATGCAGGGCGGAAGGACCACCACCCTACATTTCTGTTAGATAGGTGATTTCACCCATCTAGCAGTGGCACTTTGGAAAGGGAAGGAAGGAGGCTGGAGCAGCCATGGGATACAGTATATCACCACCCTAGTCTCCTCCCCTTCCTGCCCCATTTCCCCCATGCAGCTCCCAGAATGCAGGTGCTGCCTAGAGGAGCAGTGGGATGCCTCTTTTTTTCCACCCAGAAGGCCACATTCCCTTATTGCTAATGTTCTGGGAAATACAGGGCACTGGTTAGTAGGAAAAGCAAAAGGTGGGTGGGATTACCTCCTTCCTCTCTCGTATATACACACACACGAATACACACAAATATATCTACTTCTAGACACCAGTATAAACATCTGTTGCTCTGCATAGGAAAATTATGTGCATATGTTTATGCATTGGATGTGGGGTATATGTTATTTAGGGGAGTCAGAGAGAGAAAGTATGGGTGGATATTCCTGAAAGAGAAATGAGTAACTGAGTAACTTATTTTTGGGGGTGGGTTCAGCACTTTGGACCGATCCTGTAGAGCTCTGACTGAAACGCAGTCTGATTCACAGCCCTCCTCCTCCTCGTTCTTCCATCAAACCTTTACTGTTGCATCACTATATTCTAATCTGAACCTGTTTTATGGATTGTTTTTATTAGGGGTGTGCATCGGATCGGATCCGATCCACGATCCGAATCCGATCCGCCCCAAAAATCGGAAAATCCGATCCGATCCGATCCGATCCGACACACCATCCGATCCGATCCGATCCGATCCGGCGAGGTCCGATCCGGATCGGATCGGATCGGCGGATCGGACGCCATTTTAAATGCGTTTTTCCCATAGCAAAGTATTGTTGTTTTACAAAAACGCCTATAACTTTTTCATTTTTAACGACAGAAGGATGAAACTTGGGCACATTGTACACTGGTTAGGGATAGGTATCTGTGAGAAATTTCAGAAAGATTGGTGCATGCAGTTTGTGGCAATTAATTTTTTAATAAATAACATGGAATGCCTATAACTCGGTCATTTTTACAGTTACACACATGAAACTTTGCCACATTGTAGGTGGTACCTTGGGACCCACGTGTGTGAAATCCCAGAACCGTGGGTGCTTGCCTGGTGTGGCAATGAATTTTTGAAAAATGGGTAGTAGTGGGGTAAATGCAGTTATGCCTCCCATGTTTTTATTTTTAAAGATACAAACAGAACACTTCGGCACATTACAGGGAACACTTCCCTTGATATGTGTGTAAAATTTCAGACAGCTAGCTCCAGGCATGTGTTGGCAATGAATTGTTGAAAATTGGGTAGCAGTGGGGTAAAATACAGTTTTGCCTCCCATTTTTTTATTTTCAAAGATACAAACGGGAAACTTTGGCACATTGCAGGGAACACTGCACTTCAAATGTGTGTGAAATTTCCGGAAGCTAGGTGCAACATTTTAGTGGGAAACGAACGTTTATTCATGGCATTTCACATGGGATTTATGGGTTGGTTTTAAGAGCTACAAAGCTCTAACTCGCTCACATGGCACAGGACCTATGCCCGCTCAAACGCTGAAAATTTCACAAACTTTGGTGCAATACTTTAGTGGGAAAACAAAGGTTTATTCATGGCATTTCACATGGGATTTATGGGTTGGTTTTAAGAGCTACAAAGCTCTAACTCGCTCACATGGCACAGGACCTATGCCCGCTCAAACGCTGAAAATTTCACAAACTTTGGTGCAATGCTTTAGTGGGAAAACAAAGGTTTATTCATGGCATTTCACATGGGATTTATGGGTTGGTTTTAAGAGCTACAAAGCTCTAACTCGCTCACATGGCACAGGACCTATGCCCGCTCAAACGCTGAAAATTTCACAAACTTTGGTGCAATGCTTTAGTGGGAAAACAAAGGTTTATTCATGGCATTTCACATGGGATTTATGGGTTGGTTTTAAGAGCTACAAAGCTCTAACTCGCTCACATGGCACAGGACCTATGCCCGCTCAAACGCTGAAAATTTCACAAACTTTGGTGCAATGCTTTAGTGGGAAAACAAAGGTTTATTCATGGCATTTCACATGGGATTTATGGGTTGGTTTTAAGAGCTACAAAGCTCTAACTCGCTCACATGGCACAGGACCTATGCCCGCTCAAACGCTGAAAATTTCACAAACTTTGGTGCAATGCTTTAGTGGGAAAACAAAGGTTAAACTTTATTATTTTAAACCTTCAGGAAAGGGAGGGGGAGGCTGTGTTTGTGTGTGTGTGTTTGACAGCTTGATCCACCAATTGTGCTTTAGAATACATGACTGAATCACCCAATCCTGTGAAGACTTTCTTCAGCCTCCAATCGCAATGCTGGAGGAGGGCACCAGTATATATTCTCTCAGCCCTGCCCTTCTGGCTCTTTGTGGGTTGAACGTGGAGGAGATTAGGGAGTGTTTTGGAGCTGTGTTGGAGAGACTGTATTGATTGAATTGATTTGATTGCATTTGGAGGTGGTTTTGAGGAGTTTCTGATCTTTTACTTCAGCTTTTCTTGTTCTCTCTCTTGGCTTTCCTTTCTCTCTTGCCTTTCCTTTCTTAGATAGCACGTTTGTTTGTCTGTGAGTTCAGTTTGTCTTTGCAGTGAGTGTGTTTGTTCTACTTTCGCTTTCTGAAAAAAACCCAAAAAAATAATAAAAAAATATTTCTATCCTCTCTCTCTCTCTCTCTCTCTCTTTCTCTGTGTGTGTGTGTGTGTGTGTGTGTGTGCGCTTGTGAGTGAGTGTGTGTTGCTGGGCTGTGTAGCCTGCTGCTACAAACACAAAAAAAGTCAGCAAAGCACACACTTACACAAAAATAAATAATAATAAAAATAAAATGAAGCGTGGCACTCAAAGGGGGGGTGCTCCCAAGGCAGCATTTGGGAGAGGCCGCTCTGGGCATGGCGCTGCTGCTGCTGCTGCTGGGACCAACAGCAGGCAGCCTACTTCCACACCCCCAGTTAAACTGGGGCGTTCTCCACTGGGGCAGCAGAAGCAGGCAGAGGCAACTCAAAGTAGTGCCTGCAGGGCACTCTTTCAGCAACATGAGGCAGGTGCTGGGATCAGCAGTGGGCATGAAGAAGGAGCACTATATCCAGCTCCTTCTTTGGTGGGTGAGCCTGTGAACCCGCTGACTGATCTTTTCCCAGATCTTGTGGAAGTCAGCGAGGTTCAGAGTGAGAAGGAGGACTCTGATGTGGGGCAAGAGGAAGAGCAGGCAGCACCAGAGACTTACTCTCCACAATCCGTCCTCTCTTCCACTCATTCCCTTGCTCCTGAGGTGACACCACAGAGCGAAGGCGCCGGCAGGCCGTCTGTGTCACCCCAGAAGCGACAGGCAAGCAAGGTGTGGGACCACTTTGAGGTGGCAGTGGATTCCCGCTTTGCTGTCTGTCGCCACTGCAAGATGTCAGTGAGCAGGGGAAAAATGCCAGGCCACTTCACCACCACGAACCTCAGCCGCCACATGCAGAGGCACCACCAGTCTGTTTTGCTTGGGACCGAGGCGGGCACCTCGCAGCAGACTGGTGCTAGCGGCAAGGGCAAGCAGAAGGCTCCTGCAACTTCTGCCAGCTCTCGACCTCCCATCCCCAAGAGGCTTCGCCAGGCCACCATGGAAGAGATGGGGTGGGGGAAGTATGGAGCCACAAGGTGGCGTTTTCCAGCGCCCAACCAGATCACCAATTGCATCGGTGAGATGGTGGCGTTGGATGACCAGCCATTCAGCCTCGTCGAGAACGCAGGCTTCAAGAGGCTGATGGCTCTTGTGGTTCCATACTACAAGCCGCCGTGTCGCACCACCCTGAGCAGGCGTGTGGTGCCCTCCCTGTACCAGGCATGCAGGGAGTTAGTTCTGGGTCGTCTGTGCCAGGCAGAGGCACAGAAGGTGCACTTCACTTCGGACATCTGGTCCAGCGAAGGAGGAGTGCACGCTTACCTGTCCCTGACGGCTCACTGGTGGGGAGCCTCAGGGCAGGAAGCACCCAGGACTTCTGGGACTGGGAAGGAGGGCTGCCGCTGGGCCCTCCTTCATACCGCAGTCATGGACCAGTCCCACACGGCGGAGGAGATTACGGAGGCCATGAACCGCATGGTGGCAGGGTGGCTGGGCGGGCACCAGCACACCCGCGGTTACATGGTCACGGACGGGGGAGCCAATATTCTGAAGGCGGTGCGCGATGGCGGATTTGAGGGCATCCGCTGCATCGCGCACGTCTTCAACCTGGTCGTCAGGGATGGCCTTGGAGGCAGCAAGGCCCCTCTCCCTCCCCAAATCCGTAATCTCCTAGAGAGCTGCAGGAAGGTGGCTGGGCATTTCCACCACAGCGTGAAGGGCAGTCGGTTGCTGCGGGAGAAGCAGCAGGAGCTGGGACTTCCGCAGCACCGGCTAGTGCAGGACGTGGCAACACGTTGGAACTCCACCTACCACATGCTCGAGCGTATGGTGGAGCAACAGCGTGTTGTCCACGAGATGTTCAGGGTCGGGGACATTGGCATCCAGGCCCCACTGTCCAGGCAGCAGTGGGAGGCCATGTCCCAGCTTCTGGTGGTCCTCAAGCCGTTCCTTGAGGCCACCGAGACCCTGAGCAGCAGCACTGCCCTTCTCAGCCAGGTGCTCCCCGTGGCCAGGCATCTCCAGAATCAGATGGGCGAGTTTCTGGAGGCCGGGGATGCCGTCACCGGCAGGCGCTTCCTGCCAGAGGTGCGGGAAGTGGTGACGAGGCTGAGGGAAAGCCTATCCCGCCGGGTCCAGCCTCTCTACAACGAGAGGCAGTACATGTTGGCCACCATGTGCGACCCGCGCATCAAGGATGGGTTATGTGGGCAGACTTCCCGGGCAGGTTGGGTGGAAATGCTGGTGACGGACGTTCGGGCGGCCCGGGATGCCAGGATTGGGCAGGCAGAGGAGGAGCCCACCGAAGCCCAGGCGCTAAGTCCGCTGAGCACCACCAGCAGCGGCGGCACCAGCACCACCACACCCAGCAGGGGGACAGGCCAGGGGTTTTGGGACAAGGCTTTGCAGGCTGCGGTTGGGCATAGAGGCACTCAACCCAGCCGCCGCCAGGATGACGCTGCAGCAGCAGTGCAGCGTTACCTGGCGGAGCAGATGGAGGACGGCTCCATCGAACCCCTGGCCTACTGGTCATCTCGGCGCCAGATGTGGCCTGATCTGGCGCGGGTGGCCATGGACAGAATCAGCTGCCCACCGTCCAGCGTTCCAAGCGAGCGGGTGTTTTCCATGGCGGGCGACGTGGTCACACCCCACCGCTCTCGCTTGGACGCTGAGATTGTGGAGCAGCTGGTCTTCCTCAAGGTCAATCTGCCCCTGCTGGGATACCCCACCCTCATGCCCGCGGGGGAGTAATTGGCAGGCACCCCCCATCCATCCCACACCTTTGGGCAGGCACCAGCAGGCCCTTGATTTTTTAATTCTTATTTTCGGTTAATTAATTTTCTTTACTTTAATTTACTGGCTGTGTTGTTTACAGCTCAGTAACTCAACTCTGAACGATGGATCCCGAAGGGATCTAGTTTCTTCTCCTAGCCTCTTACATTGAGGGGATGCACAAGCATCTCACACATTCTATGTTGTTTGACTTGAACCAATGTGCTTGCACGTGTGCCTCTGAAATTGGACTCCGATGGCTCCCTCCAGGCCTTCTGTAAGGTCCCACACTTCCATGGGTGTTTCTTCTTGTAAGACCACGTCAGAGGCTCATGAGAACTTTGGATAAGAAGAAGGCTTAATTTTATCGCCAAGGAACGCATGCACCTCTCTGACTATGAACGAAGGACGCGATAGGATTCCTCTTCCAGGCTCCTACATTGAGTGGATGACAAGCAGCATCCCACACTGTTTCTGACTGTGTCTTATGGACTTATGTGGCAGCCTTGCAGGGCTGTCACTGTGTGTTGTGTTTATTTTGGCTATATGATTTAAAAAACTGCCTGCCCGCCTGCCCACCTGCTAGGTTGCCGCCATTGTGAAGTAGCCGGAATGCGTGGGCTGGTCTCACGGTTCTATTGCTTACTTGTGCAATGCGCAAGCGCCTGGCATCATGCCCGCCTCTGCCTCTGCCTCTGCCTGCCTGCCTGCCTGCCCGCCTGCTAGGTTGCCGCCATTGTGAAGTAGCCGGAATGCGTGGGCTGGTCTCACGGTTCTATTGCTTACTTGTGCAATGCGCAAGCGCCTGGCATCATGCCCGCCTCTGCCTCTGCCCCTGCCTGCCTGCCTGCCTGCCCGCCTGCTAGGTTGCCGCCATTGTGAAGTAGCCGGAATGCGTGGGCTGGTCTCACGGTTCTATTGCTTACTTGTGCAATGCGCAAGCGCCTGGCATCATGCCCGCCTCTGCCTCTGCCTCTGCCTGCCTGCCTGCCTGCCCGCCTGCTAGGTTGCCGCCATTGTGAAGTAGCCGGAATGCGTGGGCTGGTCTCACGGTTCTATTGCTTACTTGTGCAATGCGCAAGCGCCTGGCATCATGCCCGCCTCTGCCTCTGCCCCTGCCTGCCTGCCTGCCTGCCCGCCTGCTAGGTTGCCGCCATTGTGAAGTAGCCGGAATGCGTGGGCTGGTCTCACGGTTCTGTTGCTTACTTGTGCAATGCGCAAGCTCCTGGCATCATGCCCGCCTCTGCCTCTGCCCCTGCCTGCCTGCCTGCCTGCCTGCCCGCCTGCTAGGTTGCCGCCATTGTGAAGTAGCCGGAATGCGTGGGCTGGTCTCACGGTTCTATTGCTTACTTGTGCAATGCGCAAGCGCCTGGCATCATGCCCGCCTCTGCCTCTGCCTCTGCCTGCCTGCCTGCCTGCCTGCCCGCCTGCTAGGTTGCCGCCATTGTGAAGTAGCCGGAATGCGTGGGCTGGTCTCACGGTTCTATTGCTTACTTGTGCAATGTGCAAGCGCCTGGCATCATGCCCGCCTCTGCCTCTGCCTCTGCCCGCCTGCCTGCCTGGAGGTGCCCATGCAGCTGTGACTTTGCCTCTGCCAGTGGGACTTTGCCTCTGCCACTGGGACTTTGCCTCTGCCACTGGGACTTTGCCTGGAGGGAGCTGTGCCAAACTGTGACTTTGCCTGGAGGAGCCTGTGCCAATGTGACTTTGCCTGGAGGAGCCTGTGCCACTGGGACTTTGCCTGGAGGGAGCTGTGCCAAACTGTGACTTTGCCTGGAGGAGCCTGTGCCACTGGGACTTTGCCTGGAGGGAGCTGTGCCAAACTGTGACTTTGCCTGGAGGAGCCTGTGCCACTGGGACTTTGCCTGGAGGAGCCTGTGCCACTGGGACTTTGCCTGGAGGGAGCTGTGCCAAACTGTGACTTTGCCTGGAGGAGCCTATGTGCCACTGTGACTTTGCCTGGAGGAGCCTATGCCAACGTGACTTTGCCTGGAGGAGCCTATGCCACTGTGACTTTGCCTGGAGGAGCCTATGTGCCACTGTGACTTTGCCTGGAGGAGCCTATGCCAACGTGACTTTGCCTGGAGGAGCCTATGCCAATGTGACTTTGCCTGGAGGAGCCTATGTGCCATTGGAGTCCTCCAATCCACAGCGGCCGCACGAATAAGGTAAGTGTGTGCAGTCAACGCAAGGACACCTGAGAGTGTCCAGAAGTGGGGCAGTCTGAGATCTTACTTCCGAGTAAGCAAGCAGGCAGCCCCGTGTGCCTACTGGGGCGTGGGCACTCAGGACCGGGCAGATGCCAGTCCTGGGTGAGAGGGAGCCAATGGTGGAAAAGTATGATTTACCTCATGTTAATTCTTTTTCCCCCCCCTCCTTCTTTTGCAGCCTATGGAACTCTTCGCCACTGCGCAAAGCGCACCCGTGATTCCAGACTGCCCATCTGCCCCAGCCACGGCCACATGGAGGTGGCCCCTCGATTCACGTCACCCCTACGACTCAGGTAAGAGTGCAGGCAGAGTGGCCATATAGAAAAGAAGGCAGGGCCCCTGCACCTTTAACTGTTGTGATGAAGAGGGAATCTCAGCAGGAACTAATTCCATACAAATGACACTGGCAGAAATTCCCTTTTCTCTACAACTGCTGAAGTTAGGACCCCTGACCTGGATTTGATCTGGTCAGCCTAACGTAGGGTGCTATTAGGAGTGAATGAATAACCCAAGGACAAAAGAAATGGTGATTCTCTAATGATCCGGTAAGCTGTGTCCTGCCAGACACAAAAGGATAGCCAATCCCTCTAACAATGGGCTCAGAAGAGTGATTTAGAAAGGGAGGGGTGCAGCAGGAGAAAGAGGATTGCATCACAAACAAGAGAAGTGTGCCGGTGGGAGACTACTAGGACTTGCATGTATTAATTATTTAATACAAATCTTTATTTATTTTCCTTTCTTCTTTTGCAGTATAAAAGTATTCATGTAATATTCATTATCCCCCTCCTCTTCTTTTGCAGCCTATGGCACTCTCACTGCCACAGTGCCCGGGAAAGGAGAGACTTTGCCCATTACATGCCAGCCTGCCCGCCCGCTGCTGATGCCACCTGCCGCCTTCCAGATCGTTCCTGCGAGGCGGGCCAGCCGCCTTCCTTGCACAAGCCATGGGACTAGGGGTCCTCCAGGAGAATCTCACCGAGTCCTCAACGCCCTCAGGACTATGGTAAGTGTTCTGTGAATGGGGGGGGGGGGGGGGGCACCTTCCACCTAACTGAAGGTTGGCTGTCTGCCTGCTAACTTCCGAGTGAGCAGGCAGCCCCGTGTGCCTGCTTTGGCGTGGGCACTCAGGAAGGGCAATCCTGGGTGGAAGGGAGCTGGTTGTGTTAAAGTGGTCAACTAATATTCATTCTTCCCCCCCCCCTCCTTCTTTTGCAGCCTATGGCACTCTCACTGCCACAGTGCCCGGGAAAGGAGAGACTTTGCCCATTACATGCCAGCCTGCCCGCCCGCTGCTGATGCCACCTGCCGCCTTCCAGATCGTTCCTGCGAGGCGGGCCAGCCGCCTTCCTTGCACAAGCCATGGGACTAGGGGTCCTCCAGGAGAATCTCACCGAGTCCTCAACGCCCTCAGGACTATGGTAAGTGTTCTGTGAATGGGGGGGGGCACCTTCCACCTAACTGAAGGTTGGCTGTCTGCCTGCTAACTTCCGAGTGAGCAGGCAGCCCCGTGTGCCTGCTGGGGCGTGGGCACTCAGGAAGGGCAATCCTGGGTGGAAGGGAGCTGGTTGTGTTAAAGTGGTCAACTAATATTCATTCTTTCCCCCCCCCCCCTCCTTCTTTTGCAGCCTATGGAACTCTTCGCCACTGCGCAAAGCGCACCCGTGAATCCAGACTGCCCATCTGCCCCAGCCACGGCCGCATGGAGGTGGCCCATCGATTCACGTCGCCCGCACGACTCTGGTAAGAGCCTGTCAGAGAGCTTACCCACGAGTAAGCAAGCAGGCAGCCCCGTGTGCCTGCTGGGGCGTGGGCACTCAGGACCGGGCACATGCCAGTCTTGGGTGGGAGGGAGCCAGTGGTGGAAAAGTATCATTTTTCTCATATTCTTCCCCCCCCCTTCTTCTTTTGCAGCCTATGGAACTCTTTGCCACAGTGCCCAGGAGAGACGGTAATGCAGACTGCCCACCTGCCCGTCACTGCCCGCCTGGAAGTGGCATCTTATCAACAACGCCCTCAGGAGGACTACGGTAAGTGTTCTGTGAATGGGGGGGGCACCTTCCACCTAACTGAAGGTTGGCTGTCTGCCTGCTAACTTCCGAGTGAGCAGGCAGCCCCGTGTGCCTGCTGGGGCGTGGGCACTCAGGAAGGGCAATCCTGGGTGGAAGGGAGCTAGTTGTGTTGAAGTGGTCAACTAATATTCATTCTTTTTCCCCCCCTTCTTCTTTTGCAGCCTATGGAACTCTCACTGCCACAGTGCCCGGGAAAGGAGAGACTTTGCCCATTACATGCCAGCCTGCCCGCCCGCTGCTGATGCCGCCTGCCGCCTTTGAGATCCTTCCTGCAAAGAGAGCAAGCCGCCCTCCTCGCACAAGCCATGGGACTTGGCATTCGCCCTCAAGGAGAATGTCACCCAGTCCCCAACGCCGCTGTTGGACTTTGCCCTGGATGCCAGCCTGCCCGCCCGCTGCTGATGCCGCCTGCCGCCTTCCAGATCCTTCCTGCAAAGAGAGCAAGCCGCCCTCCTCGCACAAGCCATGGGACTTGGCATTCGCCCTCAAGGAGAATGTCACCCAGTCCCCAACGCCGCTGTTGGACTTTGCCCATTAAATGCCAGCCTGCCCGCCCGCTGCTGATGCCGCCTGCCGCCTTCCAGATCCTTCCTGCAAAGAGAGCAAGCCGCCCTCCTTGCACAAGCCATGGGACTTGGCATTCGCCCTCAAGGAGAATGTCACCCAGTCCCCAACGCCGCTGTTGGACTTTGCCCTGGATGCCAGCCTGCCCGCCCGCTGCTGATGCCGCCTGCCGCCTTCCAGATCCTTCCTGCAAAGAGAGCAAGCCGCCCTCCTTGCACAAGCCATGGGACTTGGCATTCGCCCTCAAGGAGAATGTCACCCAGTCCCCAACGCCGCTGTTGGACTTTGCCCTGGATGCCAGCCTGCCCGCCCGCTGCTGATGCCGCCTGCCGCCTTCCAGATCCTTCCTGCAAAGAGAGCAAGCCGCCCTCCTTGCACAAGCCATGGGACTTGGCATTCGCCCTCAAGGAGAATGTCACCCAGTCCCCAACGCCGCTGTTGGACTTTGCCCATTAAATGCCAGCCTGCCCGCCCGCTGCTGATGCCGCCTGCCGCCTTCCAGATCCTTCCTGCAAAGAGAGCAAGCCGCCCTCCTCGCACAAGCCATGGGACTTGGCATTCGCCCTCAAGGAGAATGTCACCCAGTCCCCAACGCCGCTGTTGGACTTTGCCCATTAAATGCCAGCCTGCCTGCCCGCCTTCCAGATTCTGCTGTGGAAGGAGAAATAAATAATACTAGGTGCTGCAAGAGACTATGTGGATTGGCTCTACATCAAAGCAGCCTTCTGGTTTAGAATTACATACTACACAAGAAAAGAACAATCACTTATCCTGCAAGATCCCTTCCCAGGCTAGGATCTGAATAATAGCTATTAGCTAGGATCTGAATAGCTATTACCTGGGATTAGCTACTAGTGCATTTGGTAGCATTCCTGCAACCAACACCTGTCTTGTCATGTAAATGTATGGGTCCCTAAAGCAATTTACAATCACTTTACATTTTACAAATGAATAAGTGAAACTTTCTTCCCTCATTACCAATCCACACCAGGCAGGCAATGTCCCCTTCCTGAAGGTTTAAAATAATAAAGTTTAACCTTTGTTTTCCCACTAAAGCATTGCACCAAAGTTTGTGAAATTTTCAGCGTTTGAGCGGGCATAGGTCCTGTGCCATGTGAGTGAGTTAGAGCTTTGTAGCTCTTAAAACCAACCCATAAATCCCATGTGAAATGCCATGAATAAACCTTTGTTTTCCCACTAAAGTATTGCACCAAAGTTTGTGAAATTTTCAGCGTTTGAGCGGGCATAGGTCCTGTGCCATGTGAGCGAGTTAGAGCTTTGTAGCTCTTAAAACCAACCCATAAATCCCATGTGAAATGCCATGAATAAACGTTCGTTTCCCACTAAAATGTTGCACCTAGCTTCCGGAAATTTCACACACATTTGAAGTGCAGTGTTCCCTGCAATGTGCCAAAGTTTCCCGTTTGTATCTTTGAAAATAAAAAAATGGGAGGCAAAACTGTATTTTACCCCACTGCTACCCAATTTTCAACAATTCATTGCCAACACATGCCTGGAGCTAGCTGTCTGAAATTTTACACACATATCAAGGGAAGTGTTCCCTGTAATGTGCCGAAGTGTCCTGTTTGTATCTTTAAAAATAAAAACATGGGAGGCATAACTGCATTTACCCCACTACTACCCATTTTTCAAAAATTCATTGCCACACCAGGCAAGCACCCACGGTTCTGGGATTTCACACACGTGGGTCCCAAGGTACCACCTACAATGTGGCAAAGTTTCATGTGTGTAACTTTAAAAATGACCGAGTTATAGGCATTCCATGTTATTTATTAAAAAATTAATTGCCACAAACTGCATGCACCAATCTTTCTGAAATTTCTCACAGATACCTATCCCTAACCAGTGTACAATGTGCCCAAGTTTCATCCTTCTGTCTTTAAAAATCAAAAAGTTATAGGCGTTTTTATAAAACAATAATTTGCTATAGGAAAAAGCATTCAAAATGGCGTCCGATCCGGATCGGAAAATCCGATCCGCGGATCGGAATCGGATCCGATCCGATCCGACACACGATCCGATCCGATCCGACCCCCCAGGTCCGATTCCGATCCGCTATCCGATCCGATCCGGGGGGTCAGTGCACATCCCTAGTTTTTATATTATGATATAAACGTTCTAATCCAAATTTCTTATAAGCTTCTTTATGAGGGCTTGACCCTAAAAGTAAGGAAAGATATGGCTGGGACCTCTTTGGGTGGGTTGTCACCTTGGTTGGACATCCTTGGGGCCCTAGTCTGTGCTTCACATGAGGTCTCATTAGGCTTGGGTTGTGGGGATAGGTGGGTCCTCCTGACACATTGCTAAATGGATCGTCCATGTTCAGTGGCAATCTATCTCTGACAAACAGATGTTGGGGACAAATAATATGGGAGGATTTTTACATTTATGCCTGGAGCCATCTGGCTTGGTCTTGTTAGAAATGGATTGCTAGACTAGATGTCTTATGCAATGGTCTGAGGGCACATGACATAGCCAACTTGATGAAGCTAAGCAGGCTTTGCTCTGGTCAGTGTCTGGATGGGAGATCACCTGTAAACTTATGTGCACCACCTTGAGTTCTAAGATGGAAGAAAGGCAAAATATGTGTAAATAAATAAACAAATAAGATATTGATTGGCATGGTTTCAGCCAGAGGTGTTTGCCAGCTCTGTCTGAACTTGGGACCTTCTGTATGCAAAGGATATGTTCTATATCTGAGCTATGATCATATGTCCTGATCCAGTAGTGCACTTCTTATATTCCTGTAAGAGGAATATGTAGTTGGGACTGCGTTAGGAAAGAGGAACCGATCTCCAATAACTCTCTTTGGAAGGTGGGGGTATGACATGATTGTATAATTTTTCTTCTCTCATGCCGAATCTTGAAAGAGAATTGACAAGAGCGAGGAAGATGTGATGCATACATTTGTCATGATAAAAAATTGAAGCCGCAGTAATATGTACCAATCCTTGGTACATAATGATTCCAGAGTCAAATACTTAAGACCAGCTGTCCCATAATCTTTATTACATATGCCATTGAATTTCAAATTTATAAAGCTTTTATATCAGTTCCCTGGAGCAATATCACCTTTTGATGTCTTTTGTCATATTTGCATGCGTGGATTTCGCTAGATTACTCTGGAATCTGACAACTGTATATGTGTGTAATGCATTCCAGGGATAATAACCACATTTCCCTTTTTTCTTTTTTTTTGCATAACAAATGGTGCTATAAGGCGACCATCTTTCAAAGCTTTAGTGAGCAAAAGGATGCATATTTTAGAAACTGGGCATTTATAATCTCCAAGGGATAAATAGCTATAAACTGCACAATGTCAACACCAAATCAACGGTAGGGTCCAAGTTTGTTTGAAGCCATATATTAACTATCATGTAGTATATTCCCCTTTTTAAAATTGTTTTGTGCCATTATATTTTCATTTTGTTGTAGAAAACAGTTTGAACTCATTTTAAGTCAGTGAGAAGCCTGGAAATCAAGTCCTATGAGGAACAGTTGAAAGAGACGGGTGTGTTTAACCTGGAGAAAGGAAGATTAAGAGGAGACATGACAGTGGTCTTCAAATATCTGAAGCACTGCTGTGCATAAGATGAGAAACCTACAGAGACTGTGATGTGATAGCTGTTTCAGACAGAGAGGGACTTCTGCTGCTCAGGCTGTGCAGTTACTACATTTTACATACACACAGAGAGAGAGAGAGAGAGAGAGAGAGAGAGAGAGAGAGAGAGAAGCAAATTGGGGGGATGCTTTTGAGTGGTACACCTCCAGAGAGAGGAGACTTAAGATGTCCCTCCCCTTTCTCTTCTACATTGCAGCTGCTGCAGGTGTTTTAGAGGAAATTGAGAGCTCAGAGTAAATACTAGAACTGTTCCGCAAAACTTTGTTGAAATTATTTGGCTATTTGTGGAAATGTGGTGGGGTAAACAGAAGGTCCCCCCACACACACACAAAGATTGGAAGTGGGAGAATTTCAATGCGTTTTGGGGAGGGTTTAGCACTTGGTGCTTGCCTTCTGTTTACAAGCTGGTTGAAGACATCGGCTCAATTTGGACAACACGTTAAGCAATGGTGGGTTAATAGCATACTGACAGTGTGTTAAAGAGGTGGAGCTCCACAGACAACACGCTGCAGCAGGCGCTGCAGGGAACCGACAACCACCCTGGTGGTTAATAGCGTACTTGGCTGTGACTGACAGCTCAGCCGCCATGTTCTCTGCTTACCGACCTCCGTTGGTCCTCCAGCAGGTATCCCAGAACACACTGCGGCCGAAAACCATGGGAGGCACCATTGAAGCCGATGCAGGACACACCTCCCAAACCCCATTGGTTGCGCTCCCTGCCAGCTGCCTGGTGGGGGAGGTGGGTGTTCCTGGTTGCTATGGCGGCGATACCAGCGATCTGTTGTATGCTTGCTTGAGCGGCCGCCCGCATTCTGCCGCTCTTACCGCTCTCCTCTCTGGTCTTTTGAGATAACGTACTCACCACAGTTGTTTAACCCACACTCCTCTCCAGATGACACTTTAGTCAATCCCTAAACAACTCGCAAGTGAGTTGTTTCTCTCAGTTGTTTAATTCTCCTGATTAGCGTACTGTGGGTTGTGTGTCTCCCTCCAGATGACACATTAAACAACTCAACTGATGGTTGTTTAATTAAACAACCATTGCTTAACGTGTTGTCCGAATTGAGCCATTATCTTCCTTTAAACTGGTGCGAGGCTTTCCAGCTCTTGCTTAGGGGTATGCCCAGGAAGCACTGGCATGCTCCCATGGGAAGTCCAGGAAATGCCAGGAGGCGGTGGAGGTGGTGGAGAGCCTTGTGCCACATTGAGCACATGGAAGACTATTACTTTTCAAGGTAAATGAAAGAAAAATCCTTTAGCCACCCTGTAAATGTAAGGTTAATACCAAGTGCCAGATGTTAAAAATTTCATTGATGTTTTCCCATGCCCCAAAAGCATTTCCCCATGCCCAGTGGTGGGGCAACTACCATGCTTTCATGGGGGTGTGGGTGAAACATTATGTAGGGTCCAGAACAAAGTAGTAAGTACACATGACTGAGGGCTACAGGTGGTTTGGACCTATAACCTGTCATGTCTCCCAACCCTTGGCCTCTTTAGGAGACTCTGATGAAGGTGAGACCAGACTGCTTTTACAGGGGAAGGGTAGTCAGTCCCATATTGAGACACCCTCCCCAAGCTCAGCCAGCATACAGAGCCTTGCCATCATCACCCGAATTAGAGGATGAACCCCCAGCAGAACCTCTGTCTTTCCAGCCTCATAGACATCTGAGACAACACAATCAGGCAAGGGACCTGCTAAGTAAACACTTGCTCATTTCATTTTGTGAATGCTTTGCTTGGTTCATATGCTCAGTTTTTGTTAATGCAGAAATGGACATGACTTTCTCACAATGCCACATTCCCCCATGGCCAGTGCTGATAGCCCAATAAACCATGTTAGGGTCCAGCACACACCAGTTGAGAATGATTTTTGCTTATTATGACTGTTGATTTGCACCAGAGTTCCAGTTAATTAAAGGTAATTGGAGAGCTGGCAAGCACGAGCAATCCTGTGATTGCATGCTGAAGTTGTTGGGCCCACTTTATGGAAGTATTAAGCGTATAAGAAACGGGAAATCGCTCCTATAAGGATTTTGAGAGGTTGCATAAGCCTGTTCTACAGCAGAGGGGTAGGGAAACCATTTAGATGGGGTGGGGGGGGGGAGATAAATCAAGAGGTTAGTTAGTGGAAGGGAAGGGACCAAGCTTTCCAGCAGGTCTTACTTTCTGAAACAGAAAGACACAAATTGGCATTCTGTTGAGTGGACTTCTTCCAAGTTTCTGGAAACTGGAAAGCTTCACGGTATGTTGTAGGGCATTCCCAGCAGTGTTTTTTCAGAGAATTTATATGGAAGCTTGAGAAATTCCTGATGGCCTACCTGGATGGCAGAAAACAAAAAACACAACAGCAACGACCGGAGGCAAATTCCCATCTTTCCGAAGCAGTGAATCATTTCAGGGATGTTTTCTGTGCCCCTGACAAAAATCCAAGTGAGATTGATTTTTACTGACCATGCAACTTGCTTACTTGCAACTTGATTTTCAAATCAATGCAAGACGATACTGGGATGGATCCGGACCAAGTGAGCTGCCTTTCATTCCTGTTGAAATTGATGGACCTAACTTAGGCCAGATCTGCACCAAGCAGGCTAAAGCAGTATGAACGGGGTATAAAAGGCAGGAGCCACACTACTGCTTTGTAGCAGTACTGAAGTGCATTGACAACTGTTGGGCCCATAGACATATACCACATACCACTTTCATACCACTTTCATACTGCTATATCCTGCTTGGTGTTGATCTGGCCTTCATTATCACTCAATTTTTACACTGATTTCAGTTGGACCTGGGATAGCTTTTTTTCTCACCTTAGGCCAGTGTGGAAGTTGCAATCCCACAAGATTTGGGCAGGATCTACACTATTGCTTTGTAACAGTTTATAAAGGTATTGACAACTGTTCGCGTCCAGGACACGTTCCATATACCGTTTTCAAACCACTTTCAAAGTTTTATATCCTGCTTGGTGTAGATCTGGTCTTGAAGAGCTGCAACAAGTTCTTCAGGCCAACAAGACCTATATTGCTGAGAACTGATGGGAGCTGCAGTCCAAGGCTGCACCCCTTGTCTCTCAGGAAGAACAAGATAGCCAGGAGAACACTGGCCTTGTCTCACCCATCAACCAGTGAAGGAACAGCTGCAGGGAATTTCCTTCCTGCCCCCTGCCTGAAAGAGCACTCTGCCATTTGCCCTGCAGCTGTGGAACTAAAGGGAAGATTGCTCAGGCCACATCCGTCAGCCAGAACACTATGGGTTTGTGGGGTTTTGTGTATGTTTGTGCACTTGTGAGTGGGGCGTAGTGATGTCAGAGGAATCCATCCTGTGGGAGAAGGTCACGGAGCTTTCATTGCCTCAACCTCCTGGACTTCGGCTCACTGTCCAATGAGCTGGCCAAACTCGATCTGAATAGAGTTGGGTCATTTTGCAGATTTCTGTTTGATTTGTTTCATTTGCGTAAGGAGAAATCCGCACACATTTGCATGAGTTGAGCAAATTCCGGCTGCAATTTCCACAACTTGTGGCTGCAGGTTGTCTAATTTGTGCAAATGATAATAAAGAGGAGATCCGGGAGTTTTAGAAGAAACCTCCATCTTGCCTTGCAAATGTGGGTGCCGTGGAAATCCAAAAAGGGCTTGATTTCACAGCAACGGACACCCCCAGTGAGGTGGGGAGTTGTATTATTACAACCTGTTGCTTGCAAGCCACCTTGAAAGCAATTTACATCTTCAAAATAAATATATGATAAATCAATCTAATTGGCTTTGAGAGCATTCCTGTTGTCCCTAAACTACTTCCCAAGGGCCATAGGATTGTTCAGAAAAAACAACAACTTCCATAGCTGTAGATGGGGACCTCTGTTTGTCTCCTCCCAGCCACCATGGAGGTTTCTGCAGTGTTTCCTCTATGAGGTCAGACCTCTACCCTCATAGAAGGGTATTCTTGGGTTGTGCCAGTAGATGTAGAGGGAGTGGCAGAGGGCTTCTGGCTTCTGTGGAGAGCCTTCATGGACACAGTCTCTCCTCTTCAGAATGTCACTCTACATGAGTAGAAGGCTACAAATGCAAATAGCAGGGCAGGGCAGGGCTGGAGTCCTCCTCCTTCTCACGCATTTGCCCTATTCAGGTTCAGAATACCTGAATAGGGCTACAAAATCATGCGCAAAATGTTTTCATCCTCCTCTGCTACTGTTTTCCCCCTTCAGTTATGACAGTTCAAACCCCCAACATAAACACTGAATGCTACATTAATTTCAAAACATTAAACCAAGCAGACAAAACTCTGTATGATGGTTGTTTCTCCCTCTGTGTTCATTTAATGGAGCTTTTAGCTGCATCTGTGCATTATTGCTTCGGGTCGTGGGTTTTTTTTTCCTTCTTTTCTTTTTTTTTCTTTTAGAATGTATTATTGCTATAATGCACTTCATGGGACATTGCATAACACATCCTTAAATTGTTTTACTAATGTTAAGCAAGTGTTCCTGCATTATTAAACGCAAGGCAATATGCAAATGTGTATAAGCGTGATTTCTGAGCATGGTCTTCAGGTGCCTGGGTGTTTGTACATTAAGCTGCAACATAAAATATGATGGGAACTCTGTGGCATTAATATTAGAGTGGGGTGTGTGTGTGTGTATGTGTTCTAGTGTATGTGTTCTAGTGTATATTTGCACGCACGTACGCACACACACACACAAACACATTCAAACTTATCTTTAATATAAACTGTTTCTTCATTTCCTTCACTGACTCTCAGCCTAACCTCCCTCACAAGGTTGTTGTAAGGATAAAATGGAGAAGTGGAGGCTCTTGTAAGCCTCCTTGGGTTCCTTGAAAGAGAAAAAAAGACAAGAAATACCTACCTACCTACCTACCTAGTGCATGACTGATGGTCACTCTCATTTTTGATCAACTGAAGTCCTTTATCCTGTATACTCACAGTATCTGGCCACAGTGAGCGACTGATCTGGGCATTCCAAGTGAAAGCAAATCCAGATGATACCCAAAAGCTGATGGTTGGTAGGTCAGGCAAAATGGACACTTGGCTAAGGGACACCCTGTCATTTATGACATTCAGCCTGCCACTGCTGGCATTTTTATCAGAAAATAAGACAGTCTAATTATAGACCAATAAAGCTTGCTGCTTGATACGTTTTCCCTTCTTTTCCACACGTGATACAAACTGCTTAAAGCCTGACATGGTTTAACCTGCTAAAATCCCATGCATTTGACTAAAGCATTAAACTATGTATAGCTTAAGTGGCAGTAAACACGATCAAACACTTTCAAAGATGACACTGTCTTTGTTAGGTTGGCACGTCTGCTATGAGCCGGCAATGCAAGTTAAACCCTTCATTATTTTGATGTGCGAGTTCTGAATTAATCCGTCTTCACCCTCCCTCGGCTATCTTTGTGTGCCCTTTTAAAAGCAGAACCAAATGCAACCAGACCAAGGGCTTCTCAAAATATTATTTTGATGGCATTCCCCCACCCCGTCACAACTTTTCAGAGGGTTCATTAATGAGACAACTGAAGAACTGTTTTGTCAGAGTTGATTTTAGCCAAGATGTTCCCATGGTGCACATAAGATGCATTAACAATTCTGAAATCGAGGGTGAGGAGGAAACCCAATTCTGGACTTAATAACAAAAGAAGCTAGATGGGTGTAATTATTAGGGGTGTGCATCGGATCGGATACGATCCACGATCCGAATCCGATCCGACCCAAAATTGGGAAAATCCGATCCAATCCGATCCGATCCGACCAACCTACGATCCGATCCGATCCGATCCGATGAGGTCCGATCCGGATCGGACGCCATTTTGAATGCTTTTTCCCATAGCCAAGTATTGTTTTACAAAAACGCCTATAACTTTTTCATTTTTAAAGATAGAAGGATGAAACTTGGGGACATTATAGACTGGTTAGGGATAGTTATCTGTGAGAAATTTCAGAAAGATTGGTCATGCGTTTTGTGGCAATTAATTTTTTAATAAATACCCAGGAATGCTTATAACTTTGTCATTTTTAAAGTTACAAACATGAAACTTTGCCACATTGTAGGAGGTACCTTGGGACCTATGTGTGTGAAATTTCAGAAACGTAGGTGCTTGTCTTGTGTGGCAATTAATTTTAGAAAAATGGGTAGTAGTGGGGTAAATACAGTTACGCCTCCCATTTTTTTATTTTTTAAGATACAAACAGGAAACTTGGGCACATTACAGGTACCACTTGCCTTGATATGTGAGTGAAATTTCAGAAACATTGGAGCTTGCCTTGTGTGGCAATTAAGTTTTGAAACAATGAGGAAAGAAACACCTATAACTTTGTCATTTTTAAAGTTACACACATGAAACTTTGCCACATTGTAGGCGGTACCTTGGGACCTATGTGTGTGAAATTTCAGAAACATAGGTGCTTGCCTTGTGTGGCAATTAATTTTAGAAAAATGGGTAGTAGTGGGGTAAATACAGTTACGCCTCCCATTTTTTTAGTTTTGAAGATACAAACAGGAAACTTGGGCACATTACAGGGAACACTTCACTTGATATGTGTGTAAAATTTCAGAAACATTGGTGCTTGCCTGGTGTGGCAATTAATTTTTGAAACAATGAGGGATTCATTGGACAGCACTTGCCCATAGGGATTCATTGGACAGTACTTTCCCATAGGGAATCATTGCATTGCACTTTCCCATAGGGAATCATTGCATTGCACTTTCCCATAGGGAATCATTGCATTGCACTTTCCCACTGAGAAATACAGTTATGCCTTCCACATTTTTATTTTTGAAGATACAAACAGGAAACATGGGCACATTGTAGACTGGTTAGGGATAGTTATCTGTGAGAAATTTCAGAAAGATTGGTGCATGCGTTTTGTGGCAATTAATTTTTTAATAAATACGCAGGAATGCCTATAACTTTGTCATTTTTAAAGTTACACACATGAAACTTTGCCACATTGTAGGTGGTACCTTGGGACCTATGTGTGTGAAATTTCAAACACGTAGGTGCTTGCCTTGTATGGCAATTAATTTTAGAAAAATGGGTAGTAGTGGGGTAAATACAGTTACGCCTCCAATTTTTTTATTTTTTAAGATACAAACAGGAAACATGGGCACATTACAGGGAACACTTCACTTGATATGTGTGTAAAATTTCCGAAAGCTGGGTCCAGGCATGTGGTGGCAATTAGTGAAAGTAGGAAAGCAGACACGAGCCCTGTAATGGATACTAGCAAGGATCAAAGGGATCGAGATGAGACAGTGTTTCCTTTTCTTCGCGGGAAGCGGGAGGGGGAGGAAAGGAAGACCTGGCCTCTGTGGAACATTTTTTGAAACATTTAATCTAAAAATTCCATAGCCATCAAATGCCTGGACCTATCATTCTGAAATTTCTGACACATATCTACCCCTAACCCATCTACAAAGTGAGCAATGTTCAGACTTCTAACTTTTAAAATAAAAAAGTTATAGGCGTTTCTTTCCTCATTGTTTCAAAAATTAATTGCCACCACATGCCTGGACCCAGCTTTCGGAAATTTTACACACCTATCAAGTGAAGTGTTCCCTGTAATGTGCCCATGTTTCCTGTTTGTATCTTAAAAAATAAAAAAATGGGAGGCGTAACTGTATTTACCCCACTACTACCCATTTTTCTAAAATTAATTGCCATACAAGGCAAGCACCTACGTTTTTGAAATTTCACACACATAGGTCCCAAGGTACCACCTACAATGTGGCAAAGTTTCATGTTTGTAACTTTAAAAATGACAAAGTTATAAGCATTCCTGGGTATTTATTAAAAAATTAATTGCCACAAAACGCATGCACCAATCTTTCTGAAATTTCTCACAGATAACTATCCCTAACCAGTCTACAATGTCCCCAAGTTTCATCCTTCTATCTTTAAAAATGAAAAAGTTATAGGCGTTTTTGTAAAACAATACTTGGCTATGGGAAAAAGCATTCAAAATGGCGTCCGATCCGGATCGGACATCTGGTCCGATCCGATCCGACCAGCCTCCGATCCGATCCGATCCGATCCGACCCCCCAGGTCCGATTCCGATCCGCTATCCGATCCGATCCAGGGGGTCAGTGCACATCCCTAGTAATTATTTGGAGTGTGAGAGAGACACTATCTTTGGTTTATAACTGCCTTCACAATATGTTTGCCAGAGTGATGAGTGGGTAGGAGGAAATACTGGAGCCCAGGGTCATCCCATGAAGCCGATTGTGGGAGATTCAGGACAAATAAAAGGAAGGACTTCTTCACACAGCGCATAGTTAAATAACAGAATTCACTACCACAAGATGGCCACCAATTTGGATGGCTTTAAAAGGGAATAGGATACGTTCCTGAAGGACAACGCTATCAGTGACTACTACTAGCTCTGATGGTTATGTGCCAGCTCCAGTATCCAAGGTAACAAGCCTATGTATGCCAGTTGCTGGGGAACATGGGTGGGAGGATGTTCTGCTTGTGGGTCCCTGGTCGATAGCTGGTTGGCCACTGTATGAACAGAGTGCTGGACTAGATGGACCCTCAGTCTGATCCAGCAGGGATCTTCTTATGTTCTTATGTAGTCTCTATTTCAGGATTAGGCAGAACATAGATTGACTCATAAATCTTTGGATGGATTGCATTAGATCAGCTAGTGTTGCTTCTGTTGTGCAATTGTTCAACATCAGCAACAACAAAATGGTTCCCTCCCCTTTTCCCATCAAATTCGGCTGTTAGAATCATAGCAACTAGGGATGTGCACTGACCCCCCGGATCGGATCGGATAGCGGATCGGAATCGGACCTGGGGGGTCGGATCGGATCGGATCGGATCGGATCGTGTGTCGGATCGGATCGGATCCGATTCCGATCCGCGGATCGGATTTTCCGATCCGGATCGGACGCCATTTTGAATGCTTTTTCCTATAGCAAATTATTGTTTTACAAAAACGCCTATAACTTTTTCATTTTTAACGACAGAAGGATGAAACTTGGGCACATTGTACACTGGTTAGGGATAGGTATCTGTGAGAAATTTCAGAAAGATTGGTGCATGCAGTTTGTGGCAATTAATTTTTTAATAAATAACATGGAATGCCTATACCTCGGTCATTTTTAAAGTTACACACACGAAACTTTGCCACATTGTAGTTGGAACCTTGGGACCCACGTGTGTGAAGTCCCAGAACCGTGGGTGCTTGCCTGGTGTGGCAATGAATTTTTGAAAAATGGGTAGTAGTGGGGTAAATGCAGTTATGCCTCCCATGTTTTTATTTTTAAAGATACAAACAGGACACTTCGGCACATTACAGGGAACACTTCCCTTGATATGTGTGTAAAATTTCAGACAGCTAGCTCCAGGCATGTGTTGGCAATGAATTGTTGAAAATTGGGTAGCAGTGGGGTAAAATACAGTTTTGCCTCCCATTTTTTTATTTTCAAAGATACAAACGGGAAACTTTGGCACATTGCAGGGAACACTTCACTTCAAATGTGTGTGAAATTTCCGGAAGCTAGGTGCAACATTTTAGTGGGAAACGAACGTTTATTCATGGCATTTCACATGGGATTTATGGGTTGGTTTTAAGAGCTACAAACCTCTAACTCGCTCACATGGCACAGGACCTATGCCCGCTCAAACGCTGGAAATTTAACAAACTTTGGTGCAATGCTTTAGTGGGAAAACAAAGGTTTATGCATGGCATTTCACATGGGATTTATGGGTTGGTTTTAAGAGCTACAAACCTCTAACTCGCTCACATGGCACAGGACCTATGCCCGCTCAAACGCTGGAAATTTAACAAACTTTGGTGCAATGCTTTAGTGGGAAAACAAAGGTTTATGCATGGCATTTCACATGGGATTTATGGGTTGGTTTTAAGAGCTACAAACCTCTAACTCGCTCACATGGCACAGGACCTATGCCCGCTCAAACGCTGGAAATTTAACAAACTTTGGTGCAATGCTTTAGTGGGAAAACAAAGGTTAAACTTTATTATTTTAAACCTTCAGGAAGGGGACATTGCCTGCCTGGTGTGGATTGGTAATGAGGGAAGAAAGTTTCACTTATTCATTTGTAAAATGTAAAGTGATTGTAAATTGCTTTAGGGACCCATACATTTACATGACAAGACAGGTGTTGGTTGCAGGAATGCTACCAAATGCACTAGTAGCTAATCCCAGGTAATAGCTATTCAGATCCTAGCTAATAGCTATTATTCAGATCCTAGCCTGGGAAGGGATCTTGCAGGATAAGTGATTGTTCTTTTCTTGTGTACTATGTAATTCTAAACCAGAAGGCTGCTTTGATGTAGAGCCAATCCACATGGTCTCTTGCAGCACCTAGTATTATTTATTTCTCCTTCCACAGCAGAATCTGGAAGGCGGGCAGGCAGGCTGGCATTTAATGGGCAAAGTCCAACAGCGGCATTGGGGACTGGGTGACATTCTCCTTGAGGGCGAATGCCAAGTCCCATGGCTTGTGCGAGGAGGGCGGCTTGCTCTCTTTGCAGGAAGGATCTGGAAGGCGGCAGGCGGCATCAGCAGCGGGCGGGCAGGCTGGCATTTAATGGGCAAAGTCCAACAGCGGCTTTGGGGACTGGGTGACATTCTCCTTGAGGGCGAATGCCAAGTCCCATGGCTTGTGCGAGGAGGGCGGCTTGCTCTCTTTGCAGGAAGGATCTGGAAGGCGGCAGGCGGCATCAGCAGCGGGCGGGCAGGCTGGCATTTAATGGGCAAAGTCCAACAGCGGCTTTGGGGACTGGGTGACATTCTCCTTGAGGGCGAATGCCAAGTCCCATGGCTTGTGCGAGGAGGGCGGCTTGCTCTCTTTGCAGGAAGGATCTGGAAGGCGGCAGGCGGCATCAGCAGCGGGCGGGCAGGCTGGCATTTAATGGGCAAAGTCCAACAGCGGCTTTGGGGACTGGGTGACATTCTCCTTGAGGGCGAATGCCAAGTCCCATGGCTTGTGCGAGGAGGGAGGCTTGCTCTCTTTGCAGGAAGGATCTGGAAGGCGGCAGGCGGCATCAGCAGCGGGCGGGCAGGCTGGCATTTAATGGGCAAAGTCCAACAGCGGCTTTGGGGACTGGGTGACATTCTCCTTGAGGGCGAATGCCAAGTCCCATGGCTTGTGCGAGGAGGGCGGCTTGCTCTCTTTGCAGGAAGGATCTGGAAGGCGGCAGGCGGCATCAGCAGCGGGCGGGCAGGCTGGCATGTAATGGGCAAAGTCTCTCCTTTCCCGGGCACTGTGGCAGTGAGAGTTCCATAGGCTGCAAAAGAAGAAGGGGGGGAAAAAGAATGAATATTAGTTGACCACTTCAACACAACTAGCTCCCTTCCACCCAGGATTGCCCTTCCTGAGTGCCCACGCCAAAGCAGGCACACGGGGCTGCCTGCTCACTCGGAAGTTAGCAGGCAGACAGCCAACCTTCAGTTAGGTGGAAGGTGCCCCCCCCCATTCACAGAACACTTACCGTAGTCCTCCTGAGGGCGTTGTTGATAAGATGCCACTTCCAGGCGGGCAGTGACGGGCAGGTGGGCAGTCTGCATTACCGTCTCTCCTGGGCACTGTGGCAAAGAGTTCCATAGGCTGCAAAAGAAGAGGGGGGGGGAAGAATATGAGGAAAATGATACTTTTCCACCACTGGCTCCCTCCCACCCAAGACTGGCATGTGCCCGTCCTGAGTGCCCACGCCCCAGCAGGCACACGGGGCTGCCTGCTTGCTTACTCGTGGGTAAGCTCTCTGACAGGCTCTTACCAGAGTCGTGCGGGCGACGTGAATCGATGGGCCACCTCCATGCGGCCGTGGCTGGGGCAGATGGGCAGTCTGGATTCACGGGTACGCTTTGCGCAGTGGCGAAGAGTTCCATAGGCTGCAAAAGAAGGAGGGGGGGGGGAAAGAATTAACATGAGATAAATCATACTTTTCCACCATTGGCTCCCTCTCACCCAGGACTGGCATCTGCCCGTTCCTGAGTGCCCACGCCCCAGTAGGCACACGGGGCTGCCTGCTCACTCGGAAGTTAGCAGGCAGACAGCCAACCTTCAGTTAGGTGGAAGGTGCCCCCCCCCATTCACAGAACACTTACCATAGTCCTGAGGGCGTTGAGGACTCGGTGAGATTCTCCTGGAGGACCCCTAGTCCCATGGCTTGTGCAAGAAAGGCGGCTGGCCCGCCTCGCAGGAACGATCTGGAAGGCGGCAGGCGGCATCAGCAGCGGGCGGGCAGGCTGGCATGTAATGGGCAAAGTCTCTCCTTTCCCGGGCACTGTGGCAGTGAGAGTGCCATAGGCTGCAAAAGAAGAGGAGGGGGATAATGAATATTACATAAATACTTTTATACTGCAAAAGAAGAAAGGAAAATAAATAAAGATTTGTATTAATTAATACATGCAAGTCCTAGTAACTAGTCTCCCACCGGCACACTTCTCTGGTTTGTGATGCAATCCTCTTTCTCCTGCACCCCTCCCTTTCTAAATCACTCTTCTGAGCCCATTGTTAGAGGGATTGGCTATCCTTTTGTGTCTGGCAGGACACAGCTTACCGGATCATTAGAGAATCACCATTTCTTTTGTCCTTGGGTTATTCATTCACTCCTAATAGCACCCTACGTTAGGCTGACCAGATCAAATCCAGGTCAGGGTTCCTAACTTCAGCAGTTGTAGAGAAAAGGGAATTTCTGCCAGTGTCATTTGTATGGAATTAGTTCCTGCTGAGATTCCCTCTTCATCACAACAGTTAAAGGTGCAGGGGCCCTGCCTTCTTTTCTATATGGCCACTCTGCCTGCACTCTTACCTGAGTCGTAGGGGCGACGTGAATCGAGGGGCCACCTCCATGCGGCCGTGGCTGGGGCAGATGGGCAGTCTGGATTCACGGGTGCGCTTTGCGCAGTGGCGAAGAGTTCCATAGGCTGCAAAAGAAGGAGGGGGGGGGGGAAAGAATTAACATGAGATAAATCATACTTTTCCACCATTGGCTCCCTCTCACCCAGGACTGGCATCTGCCCGGTCCTGAGTGCCCACGCCCCAGCAGGCACACGGGGCTGCCTGCTCACTCGGAAGTTAGCAGGCAGACAGCCAACCTTCAGTTAGGTGGAAGGTGCCCCCCCCCATTCACAGAACACTTACCGTAGTCCTCCTGAGGGCGTTGTTGATAAGATGCCACTTCCAGGCGGGCAGTGACGGGCAGGTGGGCAGTCTGCATTACCGTCTCTCCTGGGCACTGTGGCAAAGAGTTCCATAGGCTGCAAAAGAAGGAGGGGGGGGGGAAAGAATTAACATGAGATAAATCATACTTTTCCACCATTGGCTCCCTCTCACCCAGGACTGGCATCTGCCCGGTCCTGAGTGCCCACGCCCCAGTAGGCACACGGGGCTGCCTGCTTGCTTACTCGGAAGTAAGATCTCACACTGCCCCACTTCTGGACACTCTCAGGTGTCCCTGCGTTGACTGCACACACTTACCTTATTCGTGCGGCCGATGTGGATCGGAGGACTCCAGTGGCACATAGGCTCCTCCAGGCAAAGTCACATTGGCACAGGGTCCTCCAGGCAAAGTCACAGTTTGGCACAGCTCCCTCCAGGCAAAGTCACATTGGCACAGGGTCCTCCAGGCAAAGTCACAGTTTGGCACAGCTCCCTCCAGGCAAAGTCCCAGTGGCACAGGCTCCTCCAGGCAAAGTCACAGTTTGGCACAGCTCCCTCCAGGCAAAGTCACATTGGCACAGGGTCCTCCAGGCAAAGTCACAGTTTGGCACAGCTCCCTCCAGGCAAAGTCCCAGTGGCACAGGCTCCTCCAGGCAAAGTCACAGTTTGGCACAGCTCCCTCCAGGCAAAGTCACATTGGCACAGGGTCCTCCAGGCAAAGTCACAGTTTGGCACAGCTCCCTCCAGGCAAAGTCCCAGTTTGGCACAGCTCCCTCCAGGCAAAGTCCCAGTTTGGCACAGCTCCCTCCAGGCAAAGTCCCAGTGGCACAGGCTCCTCCAGGCAAAGTCACAGTTTGGCACAGCTCCCTCCAGGCAAAGTCACATTGGCACAGGGTCCTCCAGGCAAAGTCACAGTTTGGCACAGCTCCCTCCAGGCAAAGTCCCAGTTTGGCACAGCTCCCTCCAGGCAAAGTCCCAGTTTGGCACAGCTCCCTCCAGGCAAAGTCCCAGTGGCACAGGCTCCTCCAGGCAAAGTCACAGTTTGGCACAGCTCCCTCCAGGCAAAGTCACATTGGCACAGGGTCCTCCAGGCAAAGTCCCAGTTTGGCACAGGCTCCTCCAGGCAAAGTCACAGTTTGGCACAGCTCCCTCCAGGCAAAGTCACATTGGCACAGGGTCCTCCAGGCAAAGTCACAGTTTGGCACAGCTCCCTCCAGGCAAAGTCCCAGTGGCAGAGGCAAAGTCCCAGTGGCAGAGGCAAAGTCCCACTGGCAGAGGCAAAGTCACAGCTGCATGGGCACCTCCAGGCAGGCAGGCGGGCGGGCAGGCAGAGGCGGGCATGATGCCAGGCGCTTGCACATTGCACAAGTAAGCAATAGAACCGTGAGACCAGCCCACGCATTCCGGCTACTTCACAATGGCGGCAACCTAGCAGGCAGGCAGGCAGGCAGGCAGGCAGGCAGAGGCAGAGGCAGAGGCGGGCATGATGCCAGGCGCTTGCACATTGCACAAGTAAGCAATAGAACCGTGAGACCAGCCCACGCATTCCGGCTACTTCACAATGGCGGCAACCTAGCAGGCGGGCAGGCAGGCAGGCAGGCAGGCAGAGGCAGAGGCAGAGGCGGGCATGATGCCAGGCGCTTGCACATTGCACAAGTAAGCAATAGAACCGTGAGACCAGCCCACGCATTCCGGCTACTTCACAATGGCGGCAACCTAGCAGGCGGGCAGGCAGGCAGGCAGGCAGGCAGAGGCAGAGGCAGAGGCGGGCATGATGCCAGGCGCTTGCACATTGCACAAGTAAGCAATAGAACCGTGAGACCAGCCCACGCATTCCGGCTACTTCACAATGGCGGCAACCTAGCAGGCGGGCAGGCGGGCAGGCAGGCAGGCAGGCAGAGGCAGAGGCAGAGGCGGGCATGATGCCAGGCGCTTGCACATTGCACAAGTAAGCAATAGAACCGTGAGACCAGCCCACGCATTCCGGCTACTTCACAATGGCGGCAACCTAGCAGGCGGGCAGGCAGGCAGGCAGGCAGGCAGAGGCAGAGGCAGAGGCGGGCATGATGCCAGGCGCTTGCACATTGCACAAGTAAGCAATAGAACCGTGAGACCAGCCCACGCATTCCGGCTACTTCACAATGGCGGCAACCTAGCAGGCGGGCAGGCGGGCAGGCAGGCAGGCAGGCAGAGGCAGAGGCAGAGGCGGGCATGATGCCAGGCGCTTGCACATTGCACAAGTAAGCAATAGAACCGTGAGACCAGCCCACGCATTCCGGCTACTTCACAATGGCGGCAACCTAGCAGGTGGGCAGGCGGGCAGGCAGTTTTTTAAATCATATAGCCAAAATAAACACAACACACAGTGACAGCCCTGCAAGGCTGCCACATAAGTCCAAAAGACACAGTCAGAAACAGTGTGGGATGCTGCTTGTCATCCACTCAATGTAGGAGCCTGGAAGAGGAATCCTATCGCGTCCTTCGTTCATAGTCAGAGAGGTGCATGCGTTCCTTGGCGATAAAATTAAGCCTTCTTCTTATCCAAAGTTCTCATGAGCCTCTGACGTGGTCTTACAAGAAGAAACGCCCATGGAAGTGTGGGACCTTACAGAAGGCCTGGAGGGAGCCATCGGAGTCCAATTTCAGAGGCACACGTGCAAGCACATTGGTTCAAGTCAAACAACATAGAATGTGTGAGATGCTTGTGCATCCCCTCAATGTAAGAGGCTAGGAGAAGAAACTAGATCCCTTCGGGATCCATCGTTCAGAGTTGAGTTACTGAGCTGTAAACAACACAGCCAGTAAATTAAAGTAAAGAAAATTAATTAACCGAAAATAAGAATTAAAAAATCAAGGGCCTGCCGGTGCCTGCCCAAAGGTGTGGGATGGATGGGGGGTGCCTGCCAATTACTCCCCCGCGGGCATGAGGGTGGGGTATCCCAGCAGGGGCAGATTGACCTTGAGGAAGACCAGCTGCTCCACAATCTCAGCGTCCAAGCGAGAGCGGTGGGGTGTGACCACGTCGCCCGCCATGGAAAACACCCGCTCGCTTGGAACGCTGGACGGTGGGCAGCTGATTCTGTCCATGGCCACCCGCGCCAGATCAGGCCACATCTGGCGCCGAGATGACCAGTAGGCCAGGGGTTCGATGGAGCCGTCCTCCATCTGCTCCGCCAGGTAACGCTGCACTGCTGCTGCAGCGTCATCCTGGCGGCGGCTGGGTTGAGTGCCTCTATGCCCAACCGCAGCCTGCAAAGCCTTGTCCCAAAACCCCTGGCCTGTCCCCCTGCTGGGTGTGGTGGTGCCGCCACTGCTGGTGGTGCTCAGCGGACTTAGCGCCTGGGCTTCGGTGGGCTCCTCCTCTGCCTGCCCAATCCTGGCATCCCGGGCCGCCCGAACGTCCGTCACCAGCATTTCCACCCAACCTGCCCGGGAAGTCTGCCCACATAACCCATCCTTGATGCGCGGGTCGCACATGGTGGCCAACATGTACTGCCTCTCATTGTAGAGAGGCTGGACCCGGCGGGATAGGCTTTCCCTCAGCCTCGTCACCACTTCCCGCACCTCTGGCAGGAAGCGCCTGCCGGTGACGGCATCCCCGGCCTCCAGAAACTCGCCCATCTGATTCTGGAGATGCCTGGCCACGGGGAGCACCTGGCTGAGAAGGGCAGTGCTGCTGCTCAGGGTCTCGGTGGCCTCAAGGAACGGCTTGAGGACCACCAGAAGCTGGGACATGGCCTCCCACTGCTGCCTGGACAGTGGGGCCTGGATGCCAATGTCCCCGACCCTGAACATCTCGTGGACAACACGCTGTTGCTCCACCATACGCTCGAGCATGTGGTAGGTGGAGTTCCAACGTGTTGCCACGTCCTGCACTAGCCGGTGCTGCGGAAGTCCCAGCTCCTGCTGCTTCTCCCGCAGCAACCGACTGCCCTTCACGCTGTGGTGGAAATGCCCAGCCACCTTCCTGCAGCTCTCTAGGAGATTACGGATTTGGGGAGGGAGAGGGGCCTTGCTGCCTCCAAGGCCATCCCTGACGACCAGGTTGAAGACGTGCGCGATGCAGCGGATGCCCTCAAATCCGCCATCGCGCACCGCCTTCAGCATATTGGCTCCCCCGTCCGTGACCATGTAACCGCGGGTGTGCTGGTGCCCGCCCAGCCACCCTGCCACCATGCGGTTCATGGCCTCCGTAATCTCCTCCGCCGTGTGGGACTGGTCCATGACTGCGGTATGAAGGAGGGCCCAGCGGCAGCCCTCCTTCCCAGTCCCAGAAGTCCTGGGTGCTTCCTGCCCTGAGGCTCCCCACCAGTGAGCCGTCAGGGACAGGTAAGCGTGCACTCCTCCTTCGCTGGACCAGATGTCCGAAGTGAAGTGCACCTTCTGTGCCTCTGCCTGGCACAGACGACCCAGAACTAACTCCCTGCATGCCTGGTACAGGGAGGGCACCACACGCCTGCTCAGGGTGGTGCGACACGGCGGCTTGTAGTATGGAACCACAAGAGCCATCAGCCTCTTGAAGCCTGCGTTCTCGACGAGGCTGAATGGCTGGTCATCCAACGCCACCATCTCACCGATGCAATTGGTGATCTGGTTGGGCGCTGGAAAACGCCACCTTGTGGCTCCATACTTCCCCCACCCCATCTCTTCCATGGTGGCCTGGCGAAGCCTCTTGGGGATGGGAGGTCGAGAGCTGGCAGAAGTTGCAGGAGCCTTCTGCTTGCCCTTGCCGCTAGCACCAGTCTGCTGCGAGGTGCCCGCCTCGGTCCCAAGCAAAACAGACTGGTGGTGCCTCTGCATGTGGCGGCTGAGGTTCGTGGTGGTGAAGTGGCCTGGCATTTTTCCCCTGCTCACTGACATCTTGCAGTGGCGACAGACAGCAAAGCGGGAATCCACTGCCACCTCAAAGTGGTCCCACACCTTGCTTGCCTGTCGCTTCTGGGGTGACACAGACGGCCTGCCGGCGCCTTCGCTCTGTGGTGTCACCTCAGGAGCAAGGGAATGAGTGGAAGAGAGGACGGATTGTGGAGAGTAAGTCTCTGGTGCTGCCTGCTCTTCCTCTTGCCCCACATCAGAGTCCTCCTTCTCACTCTGAACCTCGCTGACTTCCACAAGATCTGGGAAAAGATCAGTCAGCGGGTTCACAGGCTCACCCACCAAAGAAGGAGCTGGATAATATAGTGCTCCTTCTTCATGCCCACTGCTGCTCCCAGCACCTGCCTCATGTTGCTGAAAGAGTGCCCTGCAGGCACTACTTTGAGTTGCCTCTGCCTGCTTCTGCTGCCCCAGTGGAGAACGCCTCAGTTTAACTGGGGGTGTGGAAGTAGGCTGCCTGCTGCTGGTCCCAGCAGCAGCAGCAGCAGCAGCGCCATGCCCAGAGCGGCCTCTCCCAAATGCTGCCTTGGGAGCACCCCCCCTTTGAGTGCCACGCTTCATTTTATTTTTATTATTATTTATTTTTGTGTAAGTGTGTGCTTTGCTGACTTTTTTTGTGTTTGTAGCAGCAGGCTACACAGCCCAGCAACACACACTCACTCACAAGCGCGCACACACACACACACACAGAGAGAAAGAGAGAGAGAGAGAGAGAGGATAGAAATATTTTTTTATTATTTTTTTGGGTTTTTTTCAGAAAGCGAAAGTAGAACAAACAAACACACTCACTGCAAAGACAAACTGAACTCACAGACAAACAAACGTGCTATCTAAGAAAGGAAAGGCAAGAGAGAAAGGAAAGCCAAGAGAGAGAACAAGAAAAGCTGAAGTAAAAGATCAGAAACTCCTCAAAACCACCTCCAAATACAATCAAATCAATACAGTCTCTCCAACACAGCTCCAAAACACTCCCTAATCTCCTCCACGTTCAACCCACAAAGAGCCAGAAGGGCAGGGCTGAGAGAATATATACTGGTGCCCTCCTCCAGCATTGCGATTGGAGGCTGAAGAAAGTCTTCACAGGATTGGGTGATTCAGTCATGTATTCTAAAGCACAATTGGTGGATCAAGCTGTCAAACACACACACACAAACACAGCCTCCCCCTCCCTTTCCTGAAGGTTTAAAATAATAAAGTTTAACCTTTGTTTTCCCACTAAAGCATTGCACCAAAGTTTGTTAAATTTCCAGCGTTTGAGCGGGCATAGGTCCTGTGCCATGTGAGCGAGTTAGAGGTTTGTAGCTCTTAAAACCAACCCATAAATCCCATGTGAAATGCCATGCGTAAACCTTTGTTTTCCCACTAAAGCATTGCACCAAAGTTTGTTAAATTTCCAGTGTTTGAGCGGGCATAGGTCCTGTGCCATGTGAGCGAGTTAGAGGTTTGTAGCTCTTAAAACCAACCCATAAATCCCATGTGAAATGCCATGAATAAACGTTCGTTTCCCACTAAAATGTTGCACCTAGCTTCCGGAAATTTCACACACATTTGAAGTGAAGTGTTCCCTGCAATGTGCCAAAGTTTCCCGTTTGTATCTTTGAAAATAAAAAAATGGGAGGCAAAACTGTATTTTACCCCACTGCTACCCAATTTTCAACAATTCATTGCCAACACATGCCTGGAGCTAGCTGTCTGAAATTTTACACACATATCAAGGGAAGTGTTCCCTGTAATGTGCCGAAGTGTCCTGTTTGTATCTTTAAAAATAAAAACATGGGAGGCATAACTGCATTTACCCCACTACTACCCATTTTTCAAAAATTCATTGCCACACCAGGCAAGCACCCACGGTTCTGGGATTTCACACACGTGGGTCCCAAGGTTCCACCTACAATGTGGCAAAGTTTCATTTGTGTAACTTTAAAAATGACCGAGTTATAGGCATTCCATGTTATTTATTAAAAAATTAATTGCCACAAACTGCATGCACCAATCTTTCTGAAATTTCTCACAGATACCTATCCCTAACCAGTGTACAATGTGCCCAAGTTTCATCCTTCTGTCGTTAAAAATGAAAAAGTTATAGGCGTTTTTGTAAAACAACAATACTTTGCTATGGGAAAAACGCATTTAAAATGGCGTCCGATCCGCCGATCCGATCCGATCCGGATCGGACCTCGCCGGATCGGATCGGATCGGATCGGATGGTGTATCGGATCGGATCGGATCGGATTTTCCGATTTTTGGGGCGGATCGGATTCGGATCGTGGATCGGATCCGATCCGATGCACACCCCTAATAGCAACTCAGATGTACATTTCTGATGGCATATTCAAGTCATTCCAGTGTATGGCTCATGGGAACAGCAGATAACTGTTTATGCTCCCTGAGCCACTGTTTAGCACCTGGTCCTTTGCTCTAGTAAATAGCAATGTAGATCCAGCAAACTTGAAATTTCTCCACGCCAATTTTGTATTACACGGACACTTGTAAGGGGAGGCATGTGCCTCCGCCCAGCCCAGCTTGGGGTCTCATTCACTGCAGCGTAGGCAACTGAGTCACTGGAGGGACAAGAGCATCCACTGTAACATAACTAAAGAGAAGCATTTTGTTTTGTTTTCATGGCAGCCATTTTGTTATGCAGAAACTGAAGCAGTGTGCTTGCAGAAAAACATGGACTAAATATGGTCCCTGCCCCTTGTAGCCCCAATTTGTTGCAAAAGAAGGTTTTAATCATCTCCCAGCAGTCTTGCAAATTTATATCTTAGAGTTTAATGGAATCTGCTGGGAATCATTTTGGGTCTTATCTGCATACCACCACCCCCGTTCAATGCCAACCTAGACTTTGTTTCTACATTGGGATAAGAGAGTACAGAAATTATAGAATGGTCCACTTCAAACTCCAAACTGCATCCAGTTTTGGATGCTCCCCATGTATTAGAAAACATAAAAATCTCCCTGCAACTAGAAAACTAGCATGGCAGGAAGAAAGGTTCTATCATAGGACTTTTGCCTGAACATTTATTTATTTTTAAGAGAAGTATTTAAAAAATATATGACCAGTCTGGAGACTGAACCCAGGAAATGATGGGGGGGAGATGTGTATTTATGGAAGGGGGGATGTCTATGTGATGGGATTGTTAGTGGCCTCAGCTAGAGATGGGTGAGAATTTCTGTTCAGTTCAGTTTTGATAAGTGGCAGCTTTATGGATTCCTTGGTTGTGCAGAACACAGAAAAATGGGCTCATGTTACAGGAAGCCAGATTCTGGCTGGACACAAGGAAAAACTTCCTGACTGTTAGAGCAGTATAACAGTAGAACCAATTACCTAGGGAGGTTGTGGGCTCTCCCACTCTAGAGGCCTTCAAGAAGTAGCTGGAGAGCCATATGTCAGGTATGTTTTAAGCTTAAGGTGGATTCCTGCATTGAGCAGGGGGTTGGACTCAATGGCCTTATAGGCCCCTTCCAACTCTACTATTCTATGATTCTATGAAATTTGCAAAGCTCTATGGTCAGGACAAAAAGAACTTTTTAATAACAACAAAACAACAACAACAACAACAATATATTGGAGAAAGTGAAATTGACAGCTTAATTCATCCAGGCCCAGGGCTTTGGGCACTTTGCTCTTAAATGTCCAGCTTTGTACATTAATCTTTGTACATTAAATTATGTTAGTGTTTGATTAGGGTTGCTGCTTGTTTTTATGGCAGGCTCCCCAGTTTTCACAGTAGTATGGCAGACAGGTACATGATAGTCCCTTCCATGCTGGGAATAGCTGTACCTCTTGGATTCATCTGGTGCAGATGGGTGAGAATTTCATTTTACTAAGCTTTTGATAAGAATTTACCAACAATTACAAAGTTCTTCATATTTGGGAGAGAGAGAACTTGAGATTTTCTTTTTTAAAAAAAAATGAATGCGGAAGAAAGCAAAACTGACAGATTCACCCATCTCCAGCTTTAGTTGTTATTAACTTTGTCTTTTGCACTGCTATGTGGCAGGGTTGGCAAATTGGATTTCTTTTAAATGATGTTCTTATTCAATGTGCCATTACTGAGTGATGTGCCCTGGGGTTGCTTCAGAGACCCGTTTTAGCATGGTGAGATATGGCGAGTACTCCATCCACCCTGAAGTGTTGTATGATTTATTTATTTTTTTGTGAGTCTTGCTCCGCTTCCAAGGAACTGAAGAATAAGATTGCTGTCTTACCAGTCATGGCTGATAGTCACCGAAGGGACTTGTCTCAATTCCCTGCAGGAGATGTCTTTCACTACTGGTAGTTGTAGTGGTAGGAGAGGTCATGGTAGCATTGCCTAAGCTATTAAGCAATTGGCTTGCTCTTGACAGCCACCCACGTGAAAAGGAAGGCACAGTCTGACATTCTCCACTGAGTTAATAAACTTGATAATTCATGAAGCACTAACTTCTGATAAGAGATTTATGAAGTAATCAGAAGCCAGTGAGTATTAACAGTAATGAGTTCATTTCGGTATAAATCAGCATATTAACATGTTGGCACCTGATATTTCAGATGGCTTAAAATAATACTTGGAAAGTACCTTTTGTCTTCCTTCCATATTTCCTTTCTCAGGATATTGATGCCAATCATGAACATCAGAGGCCACACCCTTCTCACAGGGGGGAGGGGCATTTCAGGTTTCGAGAACGGTGTCAGGTGAGCCTGAGGAGTGCTTGTTTGCCTCGACCATCTCCACAGGTATTTCAGCCTTCAGGCTGCTGAAGACTGAGGGGAAAGGTGGTCGTTGGCTGGGAGTGCTGTGCTGCTGGCTGAGCCTGAGGAGTGCTTGTTTGCCCCGCCCATCTCCAAACAAAGCTGTTGGACCAAAACTGCAGCCCTGGATGAAGAGCACTAAGAGAGGAGAACCACCTGCACCCCACCCTTCCAGCTGACCACAATGTGTAGGGGAGTGGCATTTTGTGTTGTGCAGGGCAAAGGGAGATATGGCGTTGGCAGAGCAATGTGCCATTACAGGGGAAGGAGAGATAGATATCTCACACCCATCTTACCTTCCGATTGCTCTGCTAACCTGAGGAACTTGGAGAACGAACCAGGCCACCCACAGAACCTCTCCTTGCTCCTATGTAATGCCAGGTCAGTTAAAAATAAAACACACATCATCCATGACCTTCTTTCAGATGAGGAGGCTGACCTGTCATGCTTCGCAGAGACCTGGCTGGGAGATGACAGTAGGCCAACATGGGCGCAGGCCCTCCCAGCTGGGTACTGTGTTAGTGAGCAGGTGAGGGAAAGTGGGCGGGGGGGGGCGGAGTAGCTGTGGTCTATAGGGATAATCTTAACCTGACCAGACTTCCTGTTCGTGAACTGAATCACATCGAGTGTGTGTACCTGTGTCTGAAGACCAGGGATAGACTAGGGATTCTCTTAGTGTACCGGCCACCCTGCTGCCTATCAGACTCCCTGGCCGAGCTCACGGAACTGGTCTCGGAGCTGGTGTTGGATTCGCCCAGGCTCTTGGTCCTGGGCGACTTCAACATCCCATTCGAGGCTGGTTTGTCAGGTGGAGCTCGGGAGTTCATGGCATCCATGACAAACATGGGCCTATCCCAATTGGTCTCTGGACCCACACATTCAGCAGGTCACACCCTCGATGCTGTTTTCAGTTCCGAACAGAGGGATCTGTGGGCGGAGGTAACAAATACCTCCGTGTTGTCATGGACAGACCATTTTCTGGTTAGGGTTAGTATCACAGCTACCACCCGCCCCTGCAAGGGTGGTGGACCTATTAAGATGGTCTGCCCTCGAAGGCTGATGGATCCTTCTGGATTTCAGAAAGCCTTGGAGGGTTTTATGGCTGATATCGTCGACGATCCTGTAGAAGCCTTGGTCGATAGATGGAATCAAGACCTAACTAGGGCTATCGACACGATCACCCCCAAACGTCCTCTCCGACCCGCTTCTAACAGGGCGCCCTGGTATACGGAAGACCTCAGGGAGTTGAAGCAGAAAGGACGACGACTGGAGCGCTGATGGCGGAAAACTCGACTTCTATCCGACAAGACACGACATAGAGAACATCTTCGTTCCTATGGGGTGGCAATACGCGCAGCGAAGAAAGTTTTCTTCTCTGCACGCATTGCGTCTGCGAATTCACGTCCAGCAGAACTGTTCAGGGTGGTGAGGGGTCTAACTCAGGCACCTTCTCCCCTGAACCCGATTTTAGAGCCTTCGGTAGTTCGCTGTGATGCTTTTAACGACCATTTCACAGATAAAATCTCTCGGATAAGAGCCGACTTAGATGTCGTCGTTGTAGCAGAGGCTGACAATGGAGTGTCCAGCAACTCCGCAAGTAGAATTACCCTGGATCAGTTTCAGTTGGTGAGTACCGAGGACGTGGACAAGCTGCTTGGATGAGTGAGGAGGACGACTTGCCCTCTCGATCCCTGCCCTTCTTGGCTGGTCGCCCAGGGAGGAGAAGTAATTAGATTACAATTACAACATATCATTAATACATCTCTCAGGGAGGGGAGTTTTCCATCTTGTTTAAAAGAAGCGGTAGTACGGCCGCTTCTTAAAAAGCCCTCCCTGGATCCCCTGGACCTTAATAATTACAGACCAGTATCGAACCTTCTGTTTCTGGGCAAGGTGATCGAGAGGGCGGTTGCCTTCCAACTCCAAGTAGTTTTGGATGATACAGATTTTCTAGACCCATTTCAAACCGGCTTCAGGCCAGGATATGGAGTTGAGACTGCTATGGTCGCCTTAGTGGATGATCTACACTTGAGTATTGACAGGGGGAGTGTGTCCCTGCTGGTACTTCTGGACCTCTCAGCGGCTTTCGATACCATCGACTATGGTATCCTTCTGGAACGCCTGAGGGGATTGGGACTCGGGGGCACTGTGCTTCAATGGTTCCAGTCCTACCTCTCGGGCAGGTTCCAGATGGTGATGCTTGGGGATAGTTGCTCCTCAAAGAAGGAGCTGCTATGTGGTGTACCACAAGGTGCTATCCTTTCCCCAATGCTGTTTAACATCTACATGAAACCGCTGGGAGAGATCATCCGGAGGCATGGGGCGGGGTGCTATCAGTATGCTGATGACACCCAAATATATTTCTCTATGCCTCTGAGAACAGCATCAGCTAAGGATAGTGTGTCTCCTCTGAATGAATGCTTGGAGGCAGTAATGGGCTGGATGAGGAAAAACAAACTGAAGCTGAATCCATACAAGATTGAGGTGCTTACTGTCAAGGGCCACAACCTGGGATTGGAGGTGTGTCAACCAGTTCTGGATGGGGTTGCACTCCCCCTGAAAGACTGTGTTCGCAGCTTGGGGGTGCTCCTGGATCCGTCGCTCCAAATGACAGCCCAGATAGATGCGACGGCCAGGAGTGCCTACTATCAGCTTTGGCTGATATGCCAGCTGCACCCCTTCCTAGAGTTGGAAGACCTAAAAATGGTAGTGCACGCACTGGTAACTTCGAGACTCGACTTCTGCAATGCGCTGTACATAGGGCTACCTCTGTGCCTAGTCCGGAAACTTCAACTAGTTCAAAATATGGCAGCCAGGTTGGTCACTGGTACACCTAGGGGTGACCATATTACACCAGTTTTGAAATCTCTCCACTGGCTGCCAGTTAGTTTCCGGGCGAAGTACAAAGTGTTGGTCATTACCTTTAAAGCCCTACATGGTTTGGGTCCAGGTTACCTGTGGGATCGCCTTCTCCCGTACAATCCGGCCTGCATGCTTAGGTCATCTGGGAAGAATTTATTACAGTCAACAAAAACTAGACTGACAACTGTTACCCAGAGGACCTTCTCTTCTGCCGCTCCCAGATTATGGAATGACCTGCCGGGAGAGATCCGTGAATTTACCAGTCTTCAGGAATTTAAACGATCTATAAAGACTGAGCTCTTCCGGCAGGCCTACTCAGATGAATTTTAAGTGTTTTATTGGTGTTTTATTGGTATTTTAATGATGTATTGGTTTTATGTATTTTTAATCAGTTTTGTGTGTTTTATGATGATGTTGTTCCCCGCCTCGATCCGGAGGGAGAGGCGGGTAATAAATAAATATATTATTATAATTATTATTATTATGCGCGCTCATGCTGAATTAAAATGTCCTCAGGGCTAAACTACATGCCCCATGAAACGTATAGTGTTTAGCTGATTCTATTGGGGTCCCAAACTGGATCACAATTAAACTTTTCCACCCAGCTGTTTCCCCTCCCAATTCCACCATGCAGGAGCTAAAGAAAAGATAAACTTCCATTGGCACCAACAGGGGGATATTTCTGTTTAATAAGAATAAGAATAAGAATAAGAATAAGAATAGCGACAACAACAACAATATATTTATTTATTTATTACCCACTTCTCCCTCTGGATCGAGGCGAGGAACAACATAGAATACAAAAATACTATAAAATGCATAAATCTGATTAAAAACATATAAAGCTAATACATTATTAAAATAACAATGAAACTCTTAAAATTCAGCTAGGTAGGCCTGCCGGAAGATACCATCCTTAATGGCTTTCTCAAATTCCGGAAGCCTGTTAAGTTGACGAATCTCTCCCAGTAGGCCATTCCACAGTCTGGGAGCAGTAGAAGAGAAGGTCCTCTGGGTAACGGTTGTCAGCCTAGTTTGTTTCTTCAGCCCTCATATGATGGTGAAGGCAAATTTGTAAAGGAGCAACTGGATGGGAAGTGTATTTATTGATTCATTTATTTATTACATTTCTAGCGGAAGAGAAGTTCACATCACATTTCTGGTGGAAGGGAAGTTGGACACACACACCAACATGTATTCTTTTTGATGTTTCTGTTACACTTAAAGGGAAAGAAATGTTAAGATGGGCTACACATTTAACATAGTGTGTAGTTTAGAGAAAAAATGGAGGACTGGGAGAAAGGTGAGAAGAAAAGCTTAAAAATAGGGGGGCATGAGAAGAAGTTCTAGAAACTGGGGTGGAGGTATTACCAGGAAACCATTGGCCTCCCCTCTCTCTCTTTTCCAACAAGGCATATTTCTTAAATTTAGTTGCTCTTCTTCTGCAAGCAATAACAAAGATAAAATAATCTTCAGTCACCCACTCTATGATGCCTTGTTAGTAAGGTGCCTATGGTCAGGACATAGTGTCGTTCCAGAGGTGGTGGTGGTGGTGAGGAGGAGGAGGAGGAGATGGTGATGTTTACTCCCTAGTCCTGTTTGCTGCCAATTATTCTTGCACCATAGCCACTTCTGACTGAAGAGCAAAGTTTGAGGCTGTGAGGGGATATGGCTCTGGGGCTTTGCATGCAGAAAGACCTAGGTTCGCTCTCCAGCATCTCCAAGTAGGGCAGCGAAAGACTCCTGTCCTGCCTGAAACCCCGGAGAACCATTGCTGACAGCCAGTGTTGATGTAGCAGGTTGGATGGACAAGGGCCTGATTCAGTAAAAAGCATTTGATAAGGATTTTTGACCTGGGCATTGATATAAAATCAAAAAATCTGAACTCTGGTTTCACTTAAGCCTCAAAGAAACGTTTAAGAAGAAGCAGAGACACTTAACACTATACCAGGCTAAAGTTCACACCTCACATTTTAGCATTTCAATGAAAGAACACAGAACGCCATAACCTAAAACATGCTTTCCTGATAACAATTCTCACAAGCTCATCCTCCAAATGGTGTTGAAAATTAAACATGACTCAACAGCCCTCAAACACAATCTTACAGACAAGATGGCACCTATAATGTAAACATTTTCAGATTCTTCCCAAGAAAAACTGGCCATTAGATGAAACCACCAAGTATCAGTAATCGAAGGTTATTAGGATGCAACAAATTACATTGAGGCGTCAAATGCCCCGGATATTGTTTTATTATGGTTTAAGAAATAGTTTAGTTGAATCATTATTGACATGTAGTCCATCACAGGAGGGAGGGGGGTGAGTGGTATGTGACATCAGAACCTGAAACAGAGATAAAATGAAACAGTTTTGCCTTCGTGATTCAGAGAGCTTTGGTACTACCCATGTGCCACATCTCTCTCCTGCATACGTTGTATTGAATAAACCTGTTGGATCGAACTTTGCATGTTCCTGGTGATTCTTCAACTCGAGGATTAGGGAAATTTCCTTAACATTGGGAGGGGGGCAATCCCAGTTTTTGAGGATTTCATCCACCCCCTGAAAAGATCACTGAAATCCTGTTTTTTTGAGGGGGGGTGCCACCACACCACCTACATACTAGGTCCGGTCGTGAGCACCCCTTCTCAGGACACACACCACCAGTTGAATAAGCCTGAGGGAAGGGCAAAATAACACTACCTTTCCCCTCTCTGTGGGGGAACAAGGCAAAGACTTGGGGAATAGGTTCTGCTGTGAATATACTGGGCAAAAGGATTAATATAATTTGTGTATTTAGGAACCAATAGAGCAGGTGACAAAGCCAAGCTGACGTGTGGTTTATGGTAGCAAAATAAAGGAAATGTTTATTGTTGTTTACAGTTCTTAGTCTCTTCAAATTCAATTTAAACCCTGCCTATTCTTAATAATTCCAGTAACAACAGTCTTAATACTAATAATCCTAAATCTCTACAATCTAATATCTGTGCATTTCTTACACAGTTTTCTCACACTCAGCCACCTACAAACCCCAACTAACAACCACTCACTGACAGACTCCCAACCAACTGACAGACTGACTGACCACAGACTCCCTGACAAACTCCTCCCACTCCCTTATCTAGCATCTCTAGCCACACCCACTCAGCCTAACATTCCGAGATCTCTAAACATACTCAAACAGACATACCTAAGGGAACAGAAATGTGGGGTATTGTCACAGAGGGCAATTTTGATTCAACTTTGGTTTTTACTCTTTGTAGTTCAGAACGACTGTAACAATGGCCATCTGGCCAAGTAGGATATAGCAGTATGAAAGTGGTATATAAAAGGCAGGAGCCACACTACTGCTTTATAGTGGTATTGAAGTGCACTGACAACTGTTGGGGCCCATTGATTAGGCTGACCATATGAAAAGGAGGACAGGGCTCATGTAACTTTAACAGTTGTAGAGAAAAAGGAATTTCAGCCAGTGTCATTTGTATACAATTAGTTCCTGGTGAAATTCGTTCTTCATCAGAACAGTTAAAGTTGCAGGGGCCCTGCCTTCTTTTGTATATGGTCACTCTAGTATAGTGCCTGCAACGTTAACTGTTGTGATGAAGAGGGAATTTCACCAGGAACGAACTGCATACAAATGATGCTGGCTGAAATTCCCTTTTCTCTACAACTGTTAAAGTTACATGAGCCCTGTCCTCCTTTTCATATGGCCAGCCTACCATTGATGCATGCCATATACCACTATATCCTGCTTGGTGCGGTTCCTGCCTTTTATATACCACTTTCATACCGCTATATCCTGCTTGGTGTAGATCTGGCCAATGTCATCAACCTTAGAGACAGGCAGGTCTATCAGTTTCCCTTTCTCCTGCATTCAGATTTTTAAATTCTCAAGTTCTTTCCATCCTGTGTAGATGAAGAAATGTGTGAATTAAAACAAAATTCTCAACCATCTGCACTAGACGCATTCAATAGGTAGCACCATTGCCGGCATGAAGAGGCCATATTGCATCTGCCTGCCATATATTTGTTAAAGATGGGGCGCCTGCCAGAAAAAAAAGAGGAAGCAACTCTAATCCAACATAGTTGAACACTATACCTTTAGGTATGTAGCATTGTATTTAAAATTGGATAAAACTGGGGGACATGCATTGCTCCGTGTAGGATTGGTGGTTTTACTTCCTACATTTGAATCTATTTTGTTCCACTATGTTCTGCCAGTATATTTGCAAATCGGAAGCTATTACAAATGTACTCTTAAGGTTTGGGTTGATTCTCTCCCTAGAAGGAAACATATCCTGCAAACTGGCTCCTGGAATGTCTCCCTCAAATTTTCTACCAGCCGAGAAAGTGGGATGATTCACTCCATTTTGTAACAGTATATCAAGGATATGCAGGAATTAATCTAAATCCAACCATCCCAAACCAGCGATTGATTTGGGCCTAAAGAACATTCCTCAATATTCAGTCCAATTTCCATGTGTGTATGTGGGTGGTATGTGGCAGGGAGGTTTGCTAATTTCATCGGCAACTCCAGTTAATTTATTTAATACAGTGTCTGCAGGAACTTAAGTGACACCTACACAGACATTCAATATGCCTCTGATCCCTAACAGCCTTATGCAGAGTCCCTGATTATAAGGACACCTGAAATTATATTAGAGTTGAATAATTAGGATTTCCTGAATGCAGTAACTATAAGATGAACAGATGGTTCAAGAAATGATATGTGGGCTCATGAAGTGCATGCTGAGATAACAAGATAAATGCATTCGATGGATTAAACAAAAAAAATGCTTTGTGCTGTTATACATGTGATTATGTCTCATCCATAATGAGGGATGGCCCCTTGTGTGCAAAATAAACTATCTTGGCCTATTAAAAGGCTGTGTCTCAAATATATTGTCTAACCCAATTAGACCATTCTTTGCATAGCAGCCAGGACAAAGTGTCCAGTATCGGTAGAGTATATTAGCTGCAGTAGATGTAGCATTTTGGCCTCTGTATACCCTCCTGGGAGGGTTGATTCTTTTATTTTTATAGAAGAAGAAGAAGAAGAAGAAGAAGAAGAAGAAGGAGAAGGAGAAGGAGAAGGAGAGGGAGAGGGAGAGGGAGAGGGAGAGGGAGAGGGAGAGGGAGAGGGAGAGGGAGAGGGAGAGGGAGAGGGAGAGGGAGAGGGAGAGGGAGAGGGAGAGGGAGAGGGAGAGGGAGAGGGAGAGGGAGAGGGAGAGGGAGAGGGAGAGGGAGAGGGAGAGGGAGAGGGAGAGGGAGAGGGAGAGGGAGAGGGAGAGGGAGAGGGAGAGGGAGAGGGAGAGGGAGAGGGAGAGGGAGAGGGAGAGGGAGAGGGAGAGGGAGAGGGCGAAGAAGAAGAAGAAGAAGAAGAAGAAGAAGAAGAAGAAGAAGAAGAAGAAGAAGAAGAAGGCATTGACCTTTTGGCTACACCTGCAGAAATACCCAAAATAAGCCTTTCTCTTGCCGTTCCCAGATTTGTGTTCAGCTGCGAGGTCACTTGTCTTAAGTTTTTCAATAGGATAAGATAACCAGGCTACCCTCACAGCAGGTTTTCTTTTAATGAATCACAATTCATGATTATGTATGATCAGCAGGGCAATAAGAAAGAACTGGTCTGTGGAATGGAGAAGTCTTGTCCTTAGCAGGGGGTGGGGGCAGTTAGGAAGTGGATGGGATAAGCTGATCAGGTAAGATAATGACATAACTTCTGGCAGAAACCAGGTAATGATGCATGGGGGATCAGGAAACAGACCCAGTAATATTTGTGTTGCTTCAGAATAGGACAAGGGCAGTGAAGGCCAGCGAAGGCTGGTGAATCTGATGTCAGTGGAGCAATTCATCTGCTCTAACAGATGCATTGGTGCTGAACCCAACCCTCAAAATAGGTTCAGCACCTTGGATATTTCCTTTAGAGTTCTGTCTGAAAGCCAGAGTGGATTCACAGTCTGTTAATATGGACTCCTTGGGCACTTGCAATACAAAGGATAAGAAATGGTAGGCATGATTTGATTACCATTGTCCTCCTGGGTAGAGAGGATTCATGGCAAAGTGAGTGGAAAGTTATGGGTTTATTTTCTAGAATTTCCTGGAAAAACTCCTAGTAAGCCTGAAAAATGACTAGTGATGTATGGATTATGTAAATCCATTCCTTCAGCATTCCTCCATCATTCTTTGTCAGGTTCTTTTGTTCCATCATCCCCTAATTGATGGAATCAGATTTTATCCAACTTCCCAAATTTGCCCAAATCCACACTTCAGAAAATTTGTGAATCCACCAAGACATACGCAAATCCCCCCAAATGCACAGTTTCAACCAGTGTACTATTATTTTACATGTTTTATACAGCTTAAACTTGCAGAAAATTCTACAAAGTCTTTTAAAAAATGGTCCACAAGTCCGCAGAATCCCAGTGACCTAGAAAAGCCAGTCTGCTGTGGAATCCGCAGCTCGGATTCATAGAAATCAGAACTCATTTGACTCCATTCCAGATTTCTCTGACATCCCTAGAAATGAACAATCTAAGACCCAGACAATCAGTATTAGCATGTGGATGCAATACTTTGCAAAATGGACTATTGAAGTATCTCTGTGTAAGACAGTTCCTTGCAGCCAAGTTATTCTTGCCTGCAACTGGCCCTGAAAATTAGTCATTTGGGGCCACTTTGGCCCAAACATGGGCAGAGTGTTTTGCCATCTTAATAGCTTCCTGCCCTCACTTTGGCACAGCTGAAGGAATGAAGTGCCACTGACAATCAGTGGGGTGGACGGACATAGAGTTTACTAAGTTGCAAAGAACGTGAAGTGTGTTGTGTGTGTAATCTTTCACCCTCCCCAAAGCCTCCTTTTTTGCACCCAAAGTCCTTCCTTTCAATATAAGTCCATTCAACCCTAGAGTATAATTGCTCATTCACATTACAACTGCATCCCTTTTAAAGCATCCTTTGTATTTTCTATATTTTTTCCCAGAATGGAGACATTTGTGCTCCACCTTTTGTGGAATCAGTTGCTTCAGCTTCTGCTTCTTAAAGCAAGCTTTTGTTTTCAAACATAGAAAGGAGTTTTAAAAAGAAAGAAAGAAACACAAAAAACCTCTCCACAAGAGAATGAAGAAATATCGTGGAGAAAAGGTCAATGAGCACAATATTTCTGACTTCTGGTCTGAAACTTTTAAGGGTCCCTGTAAAGAAATATGAAGTACAAAGCAGAATCTTTTATCCATCAACGCTGTGCATAAGACATTGGGGAATTCTAGCATATCTTTGGGTTTTGCAGAGATGAACTAAAAAAGGTTTGACATTTGTGGATGCTCTGCTGAAAGTAACCGGATGCAGTAAATGTCTGAGAGGAAAGCCTTAAACTCATGCACCCTTTCCCGATAAAGCTAGGCTTAACTTGTTTAAAAACCTAAATAGAAAAGAACGTTCTTAATATATTTAGATCCATATATTAACCGAAAGGTTTTGTTGCTCTAACACAAATAACTGCTGATCTTAAGATATAATGATTTCAGGGCAGTTCTAAGCATTCTTCCTCAGATGCAAGTTCCATTGACTTCAGTGGGTCTCAGTCTACTGAGGTTGAAATCCTGTACCGATTTGTCTGAGAGTAAGCCCCAATGAATTCACTGGGGCATCGAAGTGTGTTTAGAAGAGCACCCATACAATGCAATCTTATGCTTTGTTACTCAAATATAAATCATATATTTAATATATAATGGGAATTATTCCCTAAAAATTTGTTCAGGATGGCTGCCATTAATCTGTCAGATTTGTATCCTGCCCTTGCTCCATGGACCTACATCAGCATTATTGTTATTAAATAATAATAATTTCATTTCTATACCACCCAATCACTGCAGATCTCTGATTGGTTCACAAAAATGCTCCCTCCCTGGTGTACTTCTGGAGGCAGGCTAAAACTTATTTGTTCTAGCAGGCCTTTGGGAAATAGTCTAGATCTCTGTTTCTGCGTTATTTATATATTGGATTTTTTTTAAAAAAATGTATTTTAATTGTTTTAATATTGTAGTATGTTTAATTATATTTTAAATTTTTGAATATCTCTATCTGTTTGAACTGCACATGTTTTAATTTGTAAAGCTGCCTTGAGTCCCAGTATTGGGGAAAAGGTGGCATTTAAATTATTATTATTATTATTATTATTATTATTATTATTATTATTAACAACAACAACAACAACAACAACAACATAAGGTAAAAACTCTTAACATTCAAAATTTTAAACAATTTAAACAACTAAAACAGTTACAGTAAGATACTGGACATGATACAACCAACAAACTGACATAGGCAGGATCTACACTACCGCTTTAAAATGATTTATAACAGTAGTGACAAGGCTCAGGACACACTCCATATACAGTTTTCAAATTGTTTTCAAAGTGCCATATCCTGTTTGGTGTAGATCCGGCCATAAATGCCCTATTCTTATTCTTATTATTCTTATTCTTATTATTTCATTCCGTATTGCAAAATAGCCAAAGCTCTCTCGATGGTTCACAACAATTCACCAAAATTATAAACCTCAACATTATACAACATTACATAATATGACATCATAATCTTAAAAAAAAAACATACAACATTAAAAACAATTTGAACCACTTCGGCTGTTGGGTGGTGTAGAAATGCAATAAATAAATAAATAAAACAATTTCAATAAGCTTGTTCAAGACCTGCTGCCGTAAGTGCCCCATTATATGTCATTAAATGCCTGGGAGTAGAGGTGTGGAATTGTTGATCCATGCAAAGAACCCTGGAAATTTTATTGAAAGATGGCATATAAATCCCTCAAACACTGACCTGGAATAAGGCAACATCCTATGTCCCTCAGGGTTGGGGGGGAGGGGTTGGCTCATTATCATATTGAGGAGGGGCGCTAACTCAGTGGTGCAACATAATCTTTGCATGTAGAAAGTTCCAGATTCAGCCTCCAGGCATCTTCAGTTAAATGATCTCAAGCTCATGGGATCATGGAAAACTGCTGCCAATTAGAGTCAACAACACTGGTATAGATGGACCAATGGTGTAAAGCAATATAAGGCAGCTTTCCATGTATATAGTTTCATATGGAAGTGGTTCATCTACATAGAGCTGGTGAGGGCATTCTTTATAGACTTTTTGGTTGAGGTTCCTTCAGGAAGGCCTCTTCAGTTTGGCTGAGCTTGCATGGAATACATTTTATAAATACCACTATTCACATTTCTGGAACTGATACTGGGGGCTGCAAACAGCTTCTGGGGCTTAGTCCAGGTTAATGCATTCCCATTCCTGCTGACCTCAGCAGGAAACAGAATGAAGCAGCTGTTGGGAGGCTTTGAAAAAAATCTTCTCCACATCCTCTTCCTTTGATATGAAATTTTTAAGTGGGCTCCCTTGATCCGCTTCCTACTTTAATGAGCTTAGGACCAAGCCTTTCAAATAACTCAAAACTAAATAAAGGTAACTGAATCAATAGGCTTTTCAGAGATCCTCATATCCAAAGCATTTATTAAAGAAATATAGGTGCTCGTTGCAAGGCAACTCATTTGAAGTTAATGAGACTACTCTGGAGCTGGACTCTTCCAGACTCCAAAGCAGTGGGAGTTTGGATATTGATCTTCAGTGGAAAGAGTTAGCAAACTCCACCTATTTTTTTAAAAGAGAAAACAAAACTAACTGGTTCTTTTTCTAATGAGCAACAGCTTAAGGAGATGGAGATGTCCCAGGGTTGGTTCACACGTCCTTGTTGATCCTTTGATGAATGCAACAATGCATGGAGAGCTGTACATGTGAATTGGGGCTAACCAACACAAAACATGGGAGACCCCTGATTGAATGCCTTGATGGGTTTTTTTCCATTGCTTAAAAGCAGTTGCAGAGAACTTGATTTGTGGCACTTGGAGTGGGAGGAGCTTAACCCTTGCCTGTTGCACAAATTCCCTGATTTAAATTACATCCCCAAAATAATCCAATCATGAAAAAATGACCATGCTACACATTCACATTTCATGGCCTTAGGCTGACCAGATTTTGAGACCCAAAATCCCGGTCCCCCCCACCCCCCCACCTAAAACAACCCCCCCGCGTGCCCTCACACCCGCCCCCCCCCGCGGCCCGCCCGCCCCCCCGCCCCCCTGCCCACACTGTGCCGCCCGCGTGCCCGCGCGCCTGCCCCCCCGCGCGGCCTGCCCGCCCCCTCGCCCGTTCGCCCGCCCCCCCACATGGCCCGCCCGCTCCCCCCGCCCACGCTGTGCCGCCCACGCGCCCGCACGCCTGCGCCGCCCGCACGCCCCACTCGCCCCACGCTGCTCGCGCCGCCCGCCCGCCTCGTGCTCCTTACCTGTGCAGGCCGTGTCCGCTTCCCTCCAGTGCTCGGAATCTACTGAGAAACATGCTTCACGGCCTGTCTCTCAGTATCGTGCCGGGTGACCCAGCGCGCTACTGAGGGACAGGCCGTGAAGCCTGTTTCTCAGTAGATTCGAGCACTGGAGGGAAGCGGACGCGGCCTGCACAGGTAAGGAGCGCGAGGCGTGGGGCGCGAGGCGCGGGGCACTTACCTGCTGGGGCGGGCGCTTCCCGGGCTCCTCCACCACCACCGCCGCCGGGTCTACCGCCGCTCCTCGCTTGCTGCACCGCCGCGTGACCCCCCGCCACCCCGGTTTGCCCCCCCCGCCCCCCGGTTGGACCGGTTTGCCCCTGGATTCCCGGTTAGGACCGGGAAATCCCGAGCCATCTGGACAGCCTAATGGCCTACTGTAGGAATAAAAGTTTGGCCACCATTTTTAAAAGTGGTGGAAGGACTGCCTTTCCATCAGAATTAATGCCATTGTTGGGGATAGGATTAAAACCAGTTTTCGGATGAGAAAGAAGCAGAAGACATCTGCCAGTATTGTCCCCCTTCTTCTGCCACTAATAGTACCTTTGAGGTATTGTCATTTAACTCAAGGAAATGTCATGTGGAAGGTGTTAAGCCCCTTTTCCCAGTGCTATGGCCTTTTTAAGCAAGGGGGGAATGCAAGATACAGTCATAGTTCTCTCATGTGTTTGGATTCGAGATATAACAGTTCAACCACCATTGAGGGATTAAAAAATCCCCCAACTTCATTTTTGCTCAGTTTCCTATTTTCCAAAAGTTATTTTTTTTTCCATCCATATCCACATTAGGTTGAATATTTTATATTAAAGTTCACATGGATATTTAGATGAATTTCTACGCACATTCCTCCGAATACATGCCTCGTGTATTCTTCCCTAATATACGTTCTCCTTATTTTGGCAAGCAATTTCTCCTAATGTGATGCATTTCGGTACATTGTTGTCCCTAATATACACACTTTGTGCACATGTCTCCTTGATTAACATATTTGGGTACCCATATTATGATAGGAGAAGTTTGTTACAAAATTTGAATAAGGGCAATTATCCAAGTATAATTGTGTTTTGGTCCATGTATTATTTCGGGAAGTGAAAATTAGGTAAATTCACATTAGAGTTGGAACTGAACGAATTTCTCCCCTTCTGTAGCATCACCATAAACACCAAGTTGTCAACAGGATCAGTTCAATATCAGACCAAATGTCACATAAGCAAGCAATGGGACTAGAAATTGCAAATCCAGCCTCTAAAAGTATTTCTTTTCTTTTGCTATTATGCAGCTAATTTATTCATTCAGGATAATCAAGTTGTGGAGTATTTCCTGTAGGTGAGAGTTTCATGTTGGGATAGATGAGGAATACGATCTGACCTGATCCACACCTCCAAGTCTGATGTATAGATTCAAACTCTGTTATCCTCCAGCTTTGACACTTACTGAATGTTCCAACACCATTCTTGATTCTTTTTTTTTAAAGTATTAAAATATGCATTATGACAGAAAACACATTTCTCTCTCTCTCTCTCTCTCTGTCTCTCTCTCTCTCTATATATATATACTGAAGGGTGGATTTAAAAAAATGTGGATTTATGTGCAAAGACTGAAATATCACGTCTTTGATTGTTCCCCTATGTGGGGGCACTCAATTTATGTGGAAAACTAGCATCTTAAGCTTAGCATGCTGGGAAGAATTATGGTTTCTTTATGTATAAAACTTTGCTTGCTTTATATTTTAAAAGAGGAACCATTTGAACATGTGATACCCCATTTTGAATATGGAATGCCCCACTTTGAACATAGGATAGGATTGTTGTTGTGAGGATAAAATGGAAAGGAGGGGGTTATGTATGCCACCTTGGGTTCTTTGGAGGAAAAAAAGTGGGATATAATTGCAATAAATGCAATAAATGAATAAAAATAAATAAATAAATAACAGCCCCTTCTTCTAGCTCTATGATTCTACAATTCAGGCCAAGCTGGGATTTATTTCTTAATTCCATGCAATGTGTAAATTTGCCTACACTGTGCAGTCTAGTATGGAACCCCACAATGCCAAATCCACCCTGGGGCCTAAGGTTCTGACCCCTGCTCTATTGGTTTTTTAACACCTCCGTTGCATTGCTTCACTAATAAACATGTTTTAAAATGCCTTTTAAAAGATCTGTTTCCTGACATTTATTCACACCACACATTCAGTTCTGCTCAAGGGCATTTTAGTCAGATGATAAATAAGACCAAGTACTGGAAAGAGAAGGGGGGAGGACACAAGAAAAAAAATCTAAAGCACCCTTTCCTTTTCGGACTGGTAGATGAGTGATTAAATGGCTGAGCATGGGGTGTAATTATTGACAAACTGATAAAAGAAAGTCGAGACTGGCTTATTTGCTTTGATTTTTCCCACATCATAAAGAACTGGCAGTTACATTTAATTTGGCAGACATCTACCTGACTATTATGGATGGCTAGAATCAAACAGGAATTCTGAGAGTTAGCAGAAGCACACTAATCATGCCCGTTTGGGGGCTGGTTATGTGTAGCAATAAAGTTAAGTAGTTTAGCTATGCATCCATTACTTACCACAGCTCCTACTTAACGTAATTGAGGAATGGTTGTTCAGCTAAGAGGTCTGGGCAATGAACTTTAGGGGCACCCATGAACCATTGGCCTATCTAGCACATTCTTGTCAACACTGATGGGCAGCGGCGCTTGAGGGTTTTCGAAAAGGATCTTTCCTAGACCCACCCGGAGATGCCAAGGATTGAATCTGGGACCTTTTGCATGCAAAGCATGTGCCTACCACTGAGCAATGTCCTTTGTCCCAGGGATTAAACCTTTTCTTGCAAAGACTGTGTTTCTGCTTCCATGTCCCCTGATTTTATACCAACTGTGCTTTATCTGTGGTGGAGTGGAATTCTTTTAAGGATTATATCCCTATCATCCAAGGAGATTAGCGCAGTGTCCATGTTCCCCTCCATCACCACCTGTTTTTATCCTCAAAGCAAACTTGTGAAACGGCCTGGCTAGCCTATGTTGATCTAGGGAGCTTCGTGGCTGAACAGGGCCTTAAGCCCATGTACCCCTGGCCAAAATTCAATGTTCATTTTATAACACTCCACTAGTGAATGCTCAGTACCCTCCAACATGTATCAGAGTCTTATGAACTGCATAGTACTCCCAGCTGGTCCTGGAAGCAATTATACTGGCACTATGAGGGAGCAGTAATGATTAATAATAATAATAATAATAATAATAATAATAATAACAATTTATTTCTTACCCGCCTCTCCGTCTGGATCGAGGCGGGGAACAACAACATGATAAAATACATAAAACTGATTAAAACATGACACATATTATTAAAACTGCATAAAAATCCTAAAACATCCTAAAAACATCCTAAAATGATGTCATCCAGACTCTTGAGGAGTGGAGATTTAAGCCATGGAGGTCCGAATACATATCTGCATTGCTTTTAGCAGATCTGTTGGGTATTCATCATCTACTCAAATACCACGATTCTGACCCATCCAAGAGTTGCCTGCTCTCTCACTTGAATTCACCCATTTTCTCTAGCTGCTCCGTATTCCTGGAACTCCCTTCCAGAGCATCTGTGGACTGCTCCCTCAATCTCAGTTTTTAAAGCTCAGTGAAAACTTTTCTTTTTTCTAAAGCCTTTGGGATCTCTCCCTGAAAACCAGGTTCCAATTTTGTCCCTTCCCTGCTTTTTTCCCCCTTCTTTTCAATTTTAACTTTTAAAATTTTATTAAATTTCATTTTTACATTTTAGATTGTAAGCCATTTGGGCAGGGAGTTGTTTTATTGATTTGTTCTTTGTACAGTGCCATGTACATTTATAGTACCATAAAAATAAATAAATAAATAATCATCATTATCATTATCATTTACTCCTTATGGAACCTTCCAAAGCTCACGTCAGTTTAAAATTCCACTAAACATGTAGGATGCTTATTTCCTTATCATTGAGAGCCAATGTGGCGTTGGCTTAGACTGTCAGAATAGGACTGTGGAGTCCCAGGTTCAAATCTCCACTCAGCCATGGAGCTCACTAGGGTGACCTTGGGCTAACCGCCAGCTCTCAGCCGAACCTATCTCCCAGGATTGCTGTGAGGATAAAATGGAGAGGGAGCCAACTTGAATTCCTTGGAAGAAATGTGGGATAAGCATGTAAGAAATAAATAGCCTTGCCTATTGTTCTTAGTTTCTTCATTCTTGCTGCTGTGGGGATAACCCTCTAACATTTTGTTTTGTTTTGTTTTGTGAAGAGGTTGCTTTTATGCTGATCCAGCATGGCTCTTCTTATGTTCTTTATTGTTCAAGATTCTGTTTTCATGTCCCCAGGGATACAGATGAGGTTTTCACCATGCGTCTGCAGCTGCTGCAATACACTGTTCTTCTTTAGCATTTTATATGGACACCATGGTATGTGTTGTTACCAATTAAAACATCCATCTTTTTTCAGGTTCTATGGACAATGGCGGGGGTCATGGTGACCTTCCTCATGGTGGTGGTTGTTTGCTGATAGGAAAAGAGTGACATCCAATTGCCCTTTCTTCCTTTGGCTGGTGACTAGAGCCAGAGTATCATACCTTCCCCTCATCTCCGAAGCCACAGGGAAATTGTATAAGGATATATATGGAGCAATAGAGGAGCAGTTTGACAGTATTGAGGAAATGGAATTTCATGTTGAATGCCTCTGTGTTGAGATTAAGCCTAGACCAAAAATTGGCGAGGAGATTGCCTTTAAGGCATGGAATCAGAAATATATAAACATGGTGTAAATGGTATTGAAATCCGTTCAAACCTTTGCACCTTTTTTATGCTGGTTTCGCAACAGAAGCAAGGGGGGCTCTACCATCTCATCTTTTCAATCAGATTCATCCCTGTTTTTACTATATCTATGAACACAAACTATGGTGGTCATGAAGAGGTAGTTTGCGGCCATAGATATAGTAAATAAGAGAACCACCATGACCTTACTATAAAATGTGGCTTTGCTCTCTGTGAGGAAGACACAGTTTATGTCCCAGCAATGGTGGGCCTGGGTTGTGGGGGAAGGAGAAGGGGGTGAGGGGGCTGTGAATGGGGGGGTGAGGGGATGTGAATGGGGTGATAGGGCTGCAAGTGGGGAATGGGGAATCAGGAGTCCCATGGATTCCTGGTTGGCCTTGTGCCTGTCTTTCCTGGGTGCCAACTGCGTGACTGGCACCCAGGAACCTTCAAGACTGAATCGCTTTGGTGGGGCCAAATCTTGTTTCAGCGCCGAGGCAAAACAGGCATCCCCCAAAGGGCCACAAGTTGAATCGGGGCCATTTCAGAGGTTTCAAAATGGCCTCTGAGGTGAGTCAGAGGGGCTGTGCACAGCCTTAGTTTTGAAAATAAAAACAGACTGCAAAGAAAAGATAACATTACTTAAAGAAATGCCAGGACCAGGGTATATATGTGCACCCTCCAGCAGGTGATGCAGTGTGTGTGTGTGTGTGTGTGTGTGTGTGTGTATGTGTGTGTAGGGAGCCTTTTCAATGGCCACAATTTTAATTAGGATCTGCTTATGCAACATGAATCTATAGATTATATTTCTAAAGCGCTTATGCTCCAGCTGCGTTCTTGCTTTTGCAACCCTATTATTATATAGTATTTTCTCCTTTAAGCTGCTATTACCATTTAAAGGAGTTTCTTCATTTCCTCCTATTTCAAAGACAAAATCAGATTATGTCTGGCACTGAAACGGGAAGAGGGGGGAATAGCTTTATTTTGCTAACCTTGAAGGTAGGCAAAAGAGGGACAGCATGGGAAAAGAGAGAGAGAGATCCTTCCAGAGGTGTGATTTGCAGATTTCTGCTGTTGTGAGAGGGTCAAAAAACTCTCATGAGAATGTTCTAATTTTCTCATTCGTCAATAGTGCTGTGCTGATTTTTCCCCAATTTGACGGAAAATAAATTAGATAGATAGATGATAGATAGAGATAGATAGATGATAGATAGATAGATAGATAGATAGATGATAGATAGAGATGATAGATAGATAGATAGATAGATAGATAGATAGATAGATAGATAGATCAGCGAAATTCTTGTGGATGGGGTGCAAATTTCTTGTGCTTACTTTAGTTATAAGATGACCAAGTAGTGTAAATGAATGTCCTCTCTTTCATTGCACAATTATTTCTCTATCAGGCTGCAGCCTCCCTGGTGTGGATGTGAAGACATTTGTTGGGTTCATGAATTTATATGAGCTTATCCAATTTGCACCTCCCAGAACTGAATGAGGATGCGAATGCCATTTGCAATCGGAAACCTATGCATTTATAAGTTTCAACCATGCACCCCCCCCAAAAAAAAACGGTGTGCAAAAGACATGTGTGGTTGACAAAAGTACACGGAAAAAAGACACATTCATTTGATAAATCTGCACACCTGTTTGTTTTCGTTAATGTGAAAAAGGCATCATTTTCAAAAATGTGCACCAAAAATGTGCACCAAAAACTTCTGTGTGAGACAAAAAAGGGGGAGTTGTAATCTGTTCAATACCTGAGCCAGAACAAGCATCTATTTAGAAACTTGAGAACTTCAAGAAGCTCATGTTTTAGTGATTCACCCATCTATGCTCCCTTGCTTTCTTGAACTTCAATTAAAGCCCAGAAGAACAAGTCATGAGGCCTCCCATTGGTAGGGTGACCAGATAAAATCCAGGTCAGGGCTCATGTAACTTTAACATTTGTAGAGAAAAGGGAATTTCATCCAGAGTCATTTGTATGCAATTAGTTCCTGGTGAAATTCCCTCTTCATCACAACAGTTAAAGGTGCAGGCACTATACTAGAGTGACCATATACAAATGAAGGCAGGGCCCCTGCAACATTAACTGTTGTGATGAAGAGGGAATTTCACCAGGAACTAATTGCATACAAATGCAATGGCTGAAATTCCCTTTTCTCTACAACTGTTAAAGTTACATGAGCCCTGACCTGGATTTTATCTGGTCACCCTAGTAACTATGCCTCCATCCTCTGCCTTTGTTCTCCTTGGTGCAGGAGGGCAGGCCACAGGGCACCCAAGACTTGCATGAGTGAACATCTGCAGGATGAGGCCTGGCGGGCCAGACAGACTGAAGGAGCTATCATGATGGTTTGCCTACTGAATGTGACTGCCTGGGGAAGTCACATTCAGTGGGCTAAGCATCAGGTTAGGTTGAGGATTGGAGAGGCATGTCTCCCTGAGCAGGAATGATGGTGCAGTAGAGGCTAGCCAGGACAGACAGACAGGATGGCTTGCCTACTGACTATGAGTGGCTGGAATTAAATCTCAGTGGCACTGGAGGGTTAAGGTTAGGGTTGGGGAGGTATGGCTCCCCAGGCAGGTACCATGACCTCTGTACAGCAGAGCCAGACCACCAGACAGACTGAGTGTGCTACCAGGATGGCTTGCCTACTGACTTTGACTGCCTGGAAGGATGTCTCAGTGGCATGGGGGGAGGGGGTTAGGGTTAAGCCTCAGGGTAGGGTTAGGGTTGGGGAAGCATGGCTCCCCAGGCAGGAACCAAGTCCTCGGTAGGTTCTAGCCAGACCAGAAAGACTGTGTGGGCTTCCAGGATGGCTTGCCTACCAATATTGACTTCCTGGAGGGAATTGTTAGTAGCAGGGCTAGGGTTAAGCCTCAAGGTGGGATAGAGTTGAGGAGCCAAGGGTCCACAGGCAGGAACCGCGGCCTTGGTAGGGCCTAGCTGGGCCAGACAGCCTGAGTGGGCTACCATGACAGATTGCCTACTGACTTTGCCTGCCTGGAGGGGTCCCAATGACATGGGAGGGTTAACGTTAAGCCCCATGTTAGGGTTAGGTTTGAGGAGGTATGGGCAGGCACAGGGGCCTCGGTAGATTCTGGGCCAGAAAGACTTAGTGGGCTTCAAGGATGGCTTGCCTACTGACTTCGAATTCCCTGTGACACATCAGGTTTAGGGTTAAGACTTAGGTTAGGATTAGGGTTGGGGGAGGCACTGCACTACAAGTCCCAGCATTCCATAGCCAACATGAGCATTTTTTTTTCTGCATGAGGACTTTCTTACTGTCTAAACATGCAGAGGTTTTTGCTCTAACTAAACTATTGCAAGTGTTTAACCTTTAATATCTTAAATAACTGCCTCATCATAACACCGGTTCTCAGGATAGCAGTGAACATTCTAGAAACTTCCTCACAGTAAAGAGACAGTGTCAGAGGAACTGGTAGAAGTTAGAATTTAACCAGCTGAAAATGAGAGAGAAAAAACTCATCTGTAAGCCATCACTTTATTTGCAATTTCTTCTGCTGCTACTCTAGCTATTGATCTCTTCTACTTTTACAGAAGTGAGATCAAATTTCCCTCAGTGGAAAATCTGCCTTTTTTAAAAAAAGAAATACAGGACTTTATTTTGGGTTTTTTTATTATTATTTTATTTTAAAACCACTTCTGAGTCCACAGAGGTCTATCTTTTTTGAAAGACAGAAGTTTATTTGACTGAAATCTTTTGGAAGAGAGACGTTTATTTGACCGAAAACTTCCAGCTTATATTAGCATCAGAAGTATGGCCATTGAGATGATTAAATTGACCGAAACACATTTTAAAAGTGCTGGCAGCTGATCTAATCCAAGCAGTATATGCCATTTTAAAAAATTCCATTGTAATAATTGGCTATATTAATTCATTGTTAATCATAAATGTTTTTAAGTGGCGGTACTTAATCTTGCTTGAAAATATATTTCCAATGGCAACACTGCCATCTATAGGTCGGTTTCAGTGTTTCTGGTCTTCTCTCTTATGGCAGCAATAATTTTGTAGCTGCCAGAAATGCTGTGGCAATTCAAAAATGGTTTGCTATAGGACCGCACCAGCTTCCTTCTCAAAATACAAGGAGTTTCATATCAGTCGAGGCACGTTAGAGCTCTTTCGAGCCCAGGGTCAGCTCCATTTCTGAGAAGTTCTTGGGGGCCTGTTGTACCTCCCACCCTTGGGATCCCTTCCCTGAGGCTATGGGTACATCATTTGATCTGTATAAAAGAGGTGTCTCTCCTCACACCTCAACCCTTCCCTTTATTCACCCTCACACCCAGTTCGTGGAACACGGTTTTCCCTACTTCCTTAATACCACTGCTACCATCTATCCTTTATTTAATACCTTTGGTCTCACTGAGAGACAGACTACTTAGTATGAAAGATGCAACACTGTGAACTAAAGAACATATAATTTATTATTTACACGTAAGGTAGTAAAGAAGGTTTATTTGTTGTTCAATAAATGCTCTGAAATTCACGTTTCATTGATTCCTAGTCTAACCGAACTCCTCCCTTTACATCTATTCCAAAGCAATAAACAGGTTGTTCCTGCTCTCTCTAGCTCTAAACCCAACTGTCTCTCTTAACTGACTCACCTTTATTTTAAGCCCCTCACTTCATGCTGTCCACCAATCATACGCCAGCGCACCAACATTCCATTCGCTCGCTCTCTCCCTACTCCCGCCTTAACGAGCTTACCGTATTAACTCTATACAAAAGACATAAATGACACTGCCATAAATGTACAAATCAACTTGTACCATAACTTACATTACATAGCCGGCCATCACAGGGCCGCATTGCAGTGGAAGGTGGGGCCACAGGCAAAAGCCTTGGGGCTAAAAATACCAGCGTATTTTAGCTTAAGGCTCTTGCCTCTTATGACTAAGCTTTCATAGAGGCATTTTAACGTTCTAGAATTGGGGGTGGGGTGGGGTGAGGTGGAGAATCTGTACAAAATCTGGGAAAACATCAAATCATAGAATAGTAGAGTTGGAAGGGGCCTATAAGGCCATCGAGTCCAACCCCCTGCTCAATGCAGGAATCCACCTTAAAGCATCCCTGACAAATGGCTGTCCAGCTGCATCTTGAAAACCTCAAGTTTGGGAGAGCCCACAACCTCCCTATGTCATTGGTTCCATTATCGTACTGCTCTAACAGTCAGGAAGTTTTTCCTGATGTCCTGCTGGAATCTGGCTTCCTGTAACTTGAGCCCATTATTCTGTGTCCTGCATTCTGGGATGATTGAGAAGAGTTCCTGGCCCTCCTCTGTGTGATAGCCTTTCAAGTATTTGAAGAGTGCTCTCACATCTCCCTTCAGTCTTCTCTTCTCAAGGCTAAACATGCCCAATTCTTTCAGTCTTTCCTCATCGGACTTTGTTTCCAGACCTCTGATCATCCTCATTGCCCTTCTCTGAACCCGAGTTGGTTGAGGAATGTTATTACATAAAGCAGTATATAAGTCTTACTAATAAATAAATAAAATGAAGGGGATAAGGGCATGGCTACTGGAGTATCCCAGTAGTCCAGATTTGGTCCCCCTGGCCTGAAGTTCTGCACTCTTTCATTAGCCATATATAATAGCTCCTGATGCATTTGCTACTGATATGTCATTGCTGCTTTGAGCTTTTTGTTCTAAAAAGTAAGCAACTCAGTATATATGTATGTATTTTAAGGGTGCTGTGTCTGGGAGAAATGCCTACATCTTTCATGGATGGAACGATCAAAACCCTCTTTCACAACAAACACCAACCAGTCACAATCCTTCACTAGCCCTATTAAACTGGAAGGTGATCTCCCAAAGACCATCCCCATGTTCCTCTTTTGTAGGTCCCATTCATCTCTGATGGGATTATGCAGGAGATCTTTCCCCTGATGTCAAATTTGGTGAGAATCCATCTTTAAACCAACCATTTCTCCATGGCCATATGCCCCCAGTTCTTTGAGAATTGCACATTCTTCCAGAATTCGTAAGTGTTGACCACAGGCATCCATACACAAATAAACATGACATTTTGTGAAAATCTGTTTAAGAATACGATGGCTTGAATCCTAATAACCATGGCTCTGAGATCTGACCATCCACTAGGCTAGGTCTCAAACTATCATGAGGTTGTCAGTTCAAGGTTAGCAGTCCCTGGCAGTTGGGAAGAGGCAGGAGCACAGCGAATGTTATCCAAGGAAGTGACAATGGAGTAGAAACCATTAAAGTGGATATATATATATATATATATATATATTAGGGGTGAGCACGCCTTTTCTTTCTTCATTTCACATGTATATTGCTGTTAATACTGATTTATCCCATTGTTCATCTTATCCCTGTTGTCTCAGCAAAGCACAATGCAATGTTTTATTTGCCATCTCTTTCTTCTGTATTAAATTGACTGTTCAGTTCCATGTGAGTATATATCTGCCTCCCAAAGATTAATGCATTAAATCCTCTGAATTAGCTCTTAACATTGTGAGGAGTGTTTTAATGTGTTCAGGCCTAGAGTACGTTGCCGGATTTTTAGACCCTGACGATATGTGTTGCTTAAAAAAAACAAAAAACATCTGCGGTCATAAGCAGGTTTTTCATTTGTTTCTGAAAGAAATGGATATGTGAACCCAGCTGGTTGTTGTTATAATTCATCTTGACTTGCTGCAAGATTCTGCAATATGCCAGCTGACAATTGATTTTGATAATCTATTCTAAAGCATTCACTTCTAAAACTACAAAGAGACACAAGTGTTATCTCTCTCTGCTTAAGCACGGCACACAATATTGCCTTGAGTCTTTATTTTTCTTATGACATACAGCAGGAGTGTTGAAACTCAGGTCCATGAGCTAAATAACGCCCCACCTAGAATCCAAATGTGGCAATCCAGGGTTTTCTAGATGGCCACACCTCCTTCATCTAGCCCCACCCTTGTTTCCCTGACCACTGAGCATTTGGTAGCTTCCTGGATTTTGTGTCATGTTTTTCCCTATGTCTCTATCTCAGCTTACTTACTTTAGCCTAAAATACACTGATATTTTCGGTATTTCAAGTTCTGCCCTTTTTGTCTTCAGCCCCCACGCCATAGGAATGTGGGCACTGAGAATTTCTCTAAAATTGAATCTGCTTCTCAGGCTAAAAGTAGTTCAACAACCCTACCATACAGTGACCTGTAATTTGGCCAAAGGCAGTGGGTGACAGAGTTGGGTGGGCATGGTGCGCTCCAGAGGTCAATTCCATTAAGGATTCCCATAGGACTTTTCAGAGTGCAGAGAAATTATTTTGGGTCAAAAGGTCTAGTTCACATAGTCACTTTCTGGTGATGATAGCAGCAACAAGTGGTGTCGACGTGCTTATGTAACTGAGGGCCTATCCGGAGCTGCTGGGATGTGTTGAAAGCTGCCTCATGTGGTGAGCCACTGCAGGTGGCCGCTTCTCAGTGAACTACCCATTAGGCCCTTGACTGACTCTGCCCACCCAAGCTAGCCATTCCATCCTCCTGGACAGGAAGGAGAATAAAGGACATCCCTACTCTAGCTGAGTCTTACTCTGGCAACAGCATCTTCCTGAGCTCTGGCATATTCATAAACTATTTGTTATTCATTGGCTCTCATTCCTGACTTGCTTCTTGACCCCGCCTCCTGTTTGTCCTTTGTTTCTGACTTATCTTCATTCTGGGCTACTTGGCCCTCATCTCTGGTTCCTCAGACTGCTGCCTGTGACCCAGCCCTGACAGGAGTGATGTAAACATAATGTTAAATCTAGAGATGTTGGAGGAATCCATCGGGGGGGTGGGGGGGCAGGAATGAAGCTTCCCAACTCTGCATCAAATCTGGCCAGCTCGCAGATTTTCTTTTCTTGTTGTTTCATATGTAAAATTTTGTGTAAATTGTGGCCCCAATTTGCAGAATTTGCGCAAATTTTGGCTATAATTTGCACAGGCTGTGCAAATTGCAGGGCCAATTGTGGGAACGTCTTCTTACCAAACAAACAAACAAACAAACAAGACAGGTTCCCAGATTTCAAGAAAAATCTGCGGCTTGGCTCTCAAATGCAAGCTGAGCCGGGTGGTCAGCAGGGATCCGTTGGGCCCAAAATAATTGCATTTTCAAATGAAGAACATCCCTAGTGAAATGTGTCATTACGTGTCATTGTTGTTGTTTTAAAAATGCAAATAGTAAATTATGGTGTGGGGAGAGAGGTGTTAACTGTCAGGATCGCAGCAGGCAGGGAGGGGAGATTTTAACCTTTTCCTCCCCTGACGAAAATCCCTCTTCTCAAGCTACTATTTGCATTGAGATGAAGTCCTCCACAGTCACTGAGGAATGCCTCACTTGTAGTGACTAGAAGGATTACATCTCCAGTAAAATGACAGCATGTATCTTAACTAAATCGGCTTCTCTTTATCCCATGTATAGATTATCTAAGGAATCAATGAAGGGAAGCTGTCGGTCTGATTTCCAAATCCAGTCAGTTTGATTGATTGATTTTTGGCCATCAAGAAAGCTGCTGTGCATTTTGAGTCAGCTGTAATTAAGAAGCATACATTCTTAATGAATCTGTTAATGACAGCTGCATCAGAAATCAATGCTCGCTCCTAACAGATGTGTTCCATTTTTCATTCAATGCAGGTAATATGTGTGTTCATCAGAGATTGTCTCCCAAGGAATATTTACTGGGTGTGCTCTCTTGGCTATATCATAAATCCTTCCATTGTGAAATACCATGGTTACATTTATTGTTTTTGTCACCTTTGATGTGAGCAAGATGATGTGTGGGTAGGCGATGTAGGTAGGCAAGTCTTTTGAGGAGCTCACTCCCGTATTTTGCTAAACAGGGTTGGAGAGGTGTTTTTTGCTCCAGCTGCAAGATCTGGACATGTCACATTTTTAAAAATACCCCTACGGGCCAAAAGAGTCATTATGTTAAATCTGTATCTTGCAATTACGTCTTTTTTATTTTTGCTCTAGAGCAAGAACAAAAGGATCAATTTGGGTTGAGGCACTAGTTTAAAGGGTAGGGAATATTTAAGATCTGGATCAGAGAGTCTGTATCTACTCTAGAGTAAAAATGGAAGAAAAACTATGCAACTGCAAGATATGGATTTAAAATAATAACTCCTTTGACCCTAAGAATGGAATACGTGTGCTCTCTCTTTCTTATAATTTCATAAATCTCAGTCATTTATAGGTGCATTTGTATGTTTTTTCATAAGAAAATGCAGGAGTGAAGAATCTTTTTTTTTTAATCTGCCAGTTAGTAGAAAACATGAACTCCATAATGCATTACTCTAAGGAACACATTGACTACAGGATGACCTTTACAACAGTGTAATTTGATATACAGCTGTACATTTACTTGTTATCACTCTAATATTAAATAATAAGAAACTTTATAGTTAGACTGTTATAAATTACTGTAATGGGGCACTTCTAAGATAAATACAGTAATTTTAGTTTTCTTACCAAAGTAGTATTTACCACAGTTCCACTCACATGGCTGTAATTTTAGCACAGTCATTTTTTACCTGGCTTGTCTGTATCTTGGAAATTAATATAAACTCAGAGATATTTATATTTCACAAGCCAACCATCTTCATGCAATCTCTCCTGATCCACCCTAATGGTTCACATGGCAAAATGGATTGACTGCACAGGTGCGACACACATATACTCCTCCTGTGATTCCTTAAAATGGTGTCTTTCCAACTATAGAAATATCCATTGGAGAATCAGAGAGAACAGAAATCAAGCAGCAAGATAGAAGGTGTTGGAAAATAGGGGCATGTTTATTGATGTCATAACCAAATGGGTGGTAGTGACTAGGCTGACCATGTGAAAAGGAGGACAGGGCTCATATAACTTTAACAGTTGTAGAGAAAAGGGAATTTCAACCAGTGTCATTTGTATGCAATTAGTTCCTGGTGAAATTCCCTCTTCATCACAACAGTTAAAGTTGCAGAGCCCTGCCTTCTTTTGTATATGGTCACTCTAGTATAGTCGAGATATTTCCAAAAATGTTAAGGTATACAGAAATTATTAAAAATTATATTTTATACAAATTTATAAAAGAGGCAGGCCAAACGCGTTTCGACGATATGGGTCTTCCTCAGTGGCCTTTAAATTCTAAAAACAAATATACAAACACTAAAGAAAAAATACATTAACAGATTACAGGATACACAAATACAGAATACAGAATATATATACAAACGAAGATAAGTAAAAGATGTTATTACCCGGCACAAGCTGTTCAGTAGTTCAATTGTTTATCTGAGCACGGGGGCTGCCTGACAATATCATGGAAAAAATACGAGTTGCATCACTCCCCCAGACCAGCAAAAGCCTGCAGATAGTAAATTAAAATGTTTCTCTCTATACTGGCCAGATTTGATGCAGAGTTGGGAAGCTTCATTCCTGCCCCTCCCCCCCCCCCGATGGATTCCTCCAACATTAGGCTGACCATCTGAAAAGGAGGACAGGGCTCATATAACTTTAACAGTTGTAGAGAAAAGGGAATTTCAGCCAGTGTCATTTGTATGCAATTAGTTCCTGGTGATATTCCCTCTTCATCACAACAGTTAAAGTTGCAGAGCCCTGCCTTCTTTTGTATATGTTCACTCTAGTATAGTGCCTGCACCTTTAACAGTTGTGATGAAGAGGGAATTTCACCAGGAACTAATTGCATACAAATGACACCTGCTGAAATTCCCTTTCCTCTACAACTGTTAAAGTTATATGAGCCCTGTCCTCCTTTTCAGATGGTCAGCCTAGTGGTGACTGTGTGGTAGACACTATCTAGCAGGTGTAGAAACTTCAGGTAATATGGACAAGCCAATATCTTTTATACAATACTTTGATCAAGTACAGTTCTAAAGGGTCCCTTGCACCTTGTGTGTTTTTGCTGAGTTTTCATTGGGGATTCTTCCTTCTCTGTTTTTGCAACATTCTGTTGCTGACAGGCTCCCCACTTTCACTGCTAAATGCTTGTAAATGTCCCCACAATGACTTTGTCAGAAAGGTTGCAAGGTATCAGTGGACAGCCAGTTTCTTAACCTAATTATATTCTTCCGTAGATGCAAAAGCAACCCTATATGACATCTATATGCCTGTAATGGAAGGCTTGAATTATTTTCAAATAGAAATTGATGCATTTATGGCACAGAGGAACGAGCTAATCATACCAACAAATACGATCTTCAGAATTATCCCTCTTTTTCTGTGGGTGGGTGAGATGGGAAATTCATAGGCAAGAAAGAAAGCGACTCTTATCAGCAGACACAATTATCAGCATTGCACATGAAGAAGTGTGCAGTATCTGAGTTGTATGCTGTGCGCCAGAATGCAGGGGTTTGATAACTGAGCTTGTCAGGAACATACTGAAGGTCAGCAGATCTGTGGCTGAGACCGACAGTTAATTGTAAACATTTTATTGTATGATTCAGCAACACTCCTCCAGTAAACTGTCATTCATCATTGTTAGAACAACTGCAAAGCATAAATGTGATTAATTTGTTTCTACGCTTTGGAAGATTTCGAGGCATATATCATGCTTGTCCATCAGACAACTCACTTAGGGAAGTGGGCAGAAAGCAGTAACATCTCTTTGTTCCATGGGGATGTATGGCATGGTATGCATGAAGATCTCAACGCATGGTTCCAGCAAAATTCTGGCATCGTTTCTTCTTTTTCTTTTAACAACGAAAGAGGCAGCTGTATGTGTGCAGTGGGTACATATGCGTAGCTGCATCCTCCATTGGGGTGAACGGGGAGACCAATGTGTGTGATGATGACACACCCATGCGCTCAACATGGTGCTCTAGATTGGAGTCTTTGTGTAATATTATTTGCTCCCCCTCCGAGACTATGCTCGAGCAGGTGGGATAGAAGATAGTCAAGCAGTAATGAGAGAACAAAAGATGGAAGTCATTGAGGGGGGAAAGTTGGGGTGAAATAGATGTTGAGGGGACTGAAAGAGCACAGGGGCACAGCCTGATTAACAAAGTGGATCCATCAGGAGAAGATGTCTCAGGGCCATGGAATAAAATTGTAAACATCATACATTCATCTATTTATGTAATAAGCTATTGATTGATTGATTGATTGATTGATGGCATTTTTGGCCCGCACCGCAACCAAAAAAGCTCCCAGAGCGGCTTACAATCAATCCGTAAAGAAGACAGTCCTGCCCTCAGGACTGCAAAAGACAAGACACACAAGGAAAGGGGGATGGGGAGGGAAGAGAGGGGAAAGAAAAAGAAATTAAGGAAACTGTTCAGAAAGGCTGGTGGGGAGGTTCTGCTCACCCCTCTCTTCTTCCAATGGAGGAGCAGACCAACAGCTCCTTATTCTTCCCCTCAGGCTCATGATGTCAGTTAGCCCTGTGGGGGTGGGTGGGTTCCAACTGGATCAGGCCCTGATGGTCTCTGCCTGCTCCCGTCTCCATCGTTTCTTCTTCCCCACAGAGTAAGTTTAGACTCTTTGAACCCTTTGATCAGTTTAGAAGTGATCAGTTTAGACTTCTGGAAAGAGCAATTTGTACCTCCTCTGGGAGCCTTTGAGGGAGAGAGAGAATGGGATGTCAGGAGAGAGGGGGGGAGAGAGGGAGGGAGGGAGGGAGGGAGGGAGGGGTGCTGAGAGAGAGAGAGAGAGAGAGAGAGAGAGAGAGAGAGAGAGAAGGGGTTGGCAGAAAAAAAGAGAAAATGAATAGCCATGCCCATCACTGACTTTGTTGGTTTGTTGGTTTGTTAAATTTATATATCACCCAACTGGCAGATGCCCTTGGGACAGTTTAGAATCATTAAAATGCACTATTATATATATATATATATATATATATATATATATATATGGATTTTTGATCTGGGCATTGATATAAAATAAAAACCTGGAATTCTAGTTTCCCCCAAGCCTCTAAAGAAACATTTTAAGGTAAAGTAGAAACATATTTCACTGCACCAGGGTATAGTTCAAACCTCACATTCTAGCATTTCAGAGGAAAAACACAGAACGATATAACCCAAAACATCCTCTCCTGATAACAAGCCTCGAAATTTTTTCTTCCGAATAGGTTGTGAATTGGACATGACTCTATGGCCCTCAAGACTATCGCATAGACAAGTTGGCACCATAAAAGTAAATATTTTCAGTTCTTCACAAGGAAAATTACTGGCCATTAGAGAAAACCAAATAACACCAAGTTACAGTGATCGAAGGTTATCAGGAAACAATAAATTTCATTGAGGTGTCAAATGCCCTGGATATTGTTTTATTATGGTGTAAGATATTGTTAGTTGAAACATTTATTGGCATGTATCCATCACAGGAGGGAGGGGGTGAGTGGTATGTGACATCAAAGCCTGTAACAGAGATAAATGAAACAGTTTTGTCTTTGTGATTCAGAGAGCTTTGGTACTACCCATGTGCCACTTCTCTCTCCTTCGTACATTGTTTTGAATAAACCTGTTGGACTGAACTCTGCCTGTTCCTGGTGATTCTTCAATTTGAGAGTTTGGGAACATTTCCTTAATAATATATATATATATATATATATATATATATAGTAATAAAGCAATAGTGCTCCACCCACCATCACCATGTGGCTCCCTCCAGATTACCTGAAAAAGAATGGATCTCACAGCAGATGAAGGGGGGGGGAGGTTCCTCACCTCTGTTTTAGAATGTTGGTCTTCAACTGGTGAACCTAAGTAAAGTCTCCTCGTAATTTGGACAGCCTTATGGTGATGAGTGTGTGGGTCAGTGGGTGGAAGGAGCATAATGAAGAAGAGGAAGACAGGTGTGAAAAGTCTAGTTGAGAATGTGTACAGGGATGCATGTGGGTGGAGCATCCCTCCCCATTTCCTCCAAATGAATGAGGGAGCACCATATGTTCAGGACTTCCAGACTTGTGACACAAATGGAGCTCCGGCTCAGAGCGAGGCTATGTTTAATTACTTTTTGAAAGGTTTAACTTTATTTGAGTATATATAAAGCAGTAGCCACCCACAGGTGTATTATAAGAACAGTCATTTCAATTTTTGCAAGTGTAAAAAGATAGACAGTTGCATGCTGGGAAAGGATGGAGACTGTATCCATTTTAAGCAAGTCCCAGCAAACATCTCCATATGAAGTTTCCACACTGAGCTGATAGACAGATCTTGTCACTTCAGCTATCTCAGGAACTCCACATGTCGCCAGACACCCTATCTGGTTAATTTGAGGTTTTCCTCCCATTCTCAGCTGTCACTCCCAGTTTATCTTACTGTGTAAAATTACAGTCCTTGTATGTTGCAAAAGAAAAAGAAGGGGGGAGGAGGAAAAGAACCCAAAGAGAACAACCAAAAATATGTCAAACACACATCTGAATTAACATTCTTGGGCTTGTATGTCAAGATAAAGCCAATCTCAACAGCTTTCCAAAGGCAGATGAGTCAGGGTCCATGTATTTCGAAATCGTTATGGATAACTCTATAAGGATTGTCTGGCCATGTAGAAAAAATGACTCCCTGAACCAATCTACACTCTAGCTTTGTAACGTTCCATAAGGGTTACGAAAACTCTTTGGTAGGGTGACCAGGCCAGTTGTAGAGAAAAGGGAATTTCAGCCAGTGTCATTTGTATGCAATTACTTCCTAGTGAAATTCCCTCTTCATCACAACAGTTAAAGGTGCAGGCACTATACTACAGTGACCATATACAAAAGAAGGCAGGGCCCCTGCAACTTTAACTATTGTGATGAAGAGGGAATTTCACCAGGAACTAATTGCATACAAATGACACTGGCTGAAATTCCCTTTTCTCTACAACTGTTTAAGTTACATGAGCCCTGATCTGGATTTTATCTGGTCACCCTACTCTTTGGGCCACATGATGCACTCCCTTGAATGATGTATACCCGAGGTTTTTTAAAACTCACTTCAGCTATATAACACGGTTTTTACTTTTAATAAATCGTTTTAAGTAAAATAATGTGTCCTTCCTTACCATTTGTGATTCGTGGGGGCAATGCTTAGTTTACCGGCGCCCAAATGCTTAGCAGTTGATTGGTGGGGAAGAAAGAGGGGCTAAGGAGGAAGTGGGCGAGTGAACTACAGTACCCACAATGCTTAGCACTATACCCAATACTCATTGAAAGCTAGGGAATGAAAGGGGAATTAAGGAGGAATGGGGCGACTGAACTACAGCGCCCACAATGCTTTGCCCTAAACTCATTGTAAAAACGAAACAGAAAGAGACGGCCAAAAGAGTGTGAGACCGCACTCACTGCTTTGAAGACTGAAGAATTTTTCTCCTGTAACGTGAGTACTCCTTCATGTGGCCTAAGACGTTTTAGAACGCACCTATTTGGAACATTTTAAAATACAATTTAAAACGTTCCAAGGTACGGTGTTGATAGGCTCTCAATCTCAAAATTGTTGTGTGAACTGGTTCTGTGTTTACACTGGGACATCACAACATGTGAACCACCAAGCCAAGTGCAGGCCAGCACCCCTGCAAGGTGTCCTACCAGGGGCTCGATGAACCCATTGACTTGCTGCTTGCCTGGGGTTTTAAAAAAACAGGGCTATGGCTCATAAGAATGCAAGGAAAGGCCTAGTGGCATAGGCCAAAGGTCTAGCAAGTCCAGCATCCTCTTTTCCACAGTGCCCAACCACATGCCACTGGGAAGCCCTGAAAGTGGGGCACAAAGCCAGGGCCACTCCAGTTTTGAGGGTGCTTGAGGGTGCTCAATGGGTCCCTCCCTCTGTAAGAGTACCTTCTCACTGCCATTCTCCCCAGCTGCCTTTGCTCCTCACCCTTTTTCTATCCATGGCTATGGTTTTCTTGCTTGAAAGGCAGGGAGCGAAACAATAAGCAGGCCATGAGATTGACTGCTCCTCCTCCTTCTGGAACCAAATCCCTATGAGGACAGACTGAAAGAACTGAGCATCTTTATCCTGGAGAAGAGAAGACTTGTAGACACACAGAGGAGGGCCAGGACCTCTTCTCGATCATCCCAGAGTACATGATGCGGAATAATGGGCTCAAATTACAGGAAGCCAGATTCCAGCTGGACATCAGGAAAAGCTTCTTGTTAGAGCAGTATGACAATGGAACAAATTACCCAGAGAGGTAGTGAGCTCTCCCACACTAGAGGCCTTCAAGATGCAGCTGGACAGCCATTAGTCAGGGATGCTTTAAGGTGGATTCTTGCATTGAGCAGGAGGTTGGACTCAATGATAGGCCCCTTCTATTCTATGATTCTCCTCCTCCTTCTCACCACCACTGTTTCTCAGCCAGAGTAAAAGGAAGGTGAATGAGCAGGCTGCAGTATTGAAGAGGAGGAGCAAGTCCAGAGGTCTCTTGTCAGTGGGCCCCTTGTGGGGTGCAGGCCCTTGACAGGTGCCCAAACAAGCCTGTCCTTGATGCTCGTCCTCACACAAGCACTCATCCATGTGGCATACTGCTGCTGAGCCTACAGGCTGACAAAAACCTGTCAGGACACAGTACCTATCTGCTGTGGGTGGGGAGGGGTCCATTCAAAGTCCAGTGCAACATGAGTTCTGCAGGCCTGCTCTACACTACAGATTCAATCAGCAGAATCTTGGATTAGCAGATCTGTCAAACGCGATCTCACCAGGGTGCTCGTTTTTTCCACTGCTAAGCTCATTCTGACCTGGTTCCAGATATTGTTGCTGTTCCCTCCCCCCCCCCCCCAATTATGTACATATTTTCAAATGGTTTTTGCCGGTTGGTTGGTTTCACAGGAGGCATTGCAAACTCAGATTTCTCACCAAAAAAATTGTATCCGGGTCCATGTTCGGTTTCAGGAGGTATGGATCTGGTAAATCTGTAAACAACAACAACTCAATGGAGTGAATTTATCAACCTATTCGTGGTTGTTCCTCAAACAATAAGGAAGTTAAGATATATGTTGCTTAGCTACCATATTTCTTAACCTTTTTCCCCCTCCTGGCTAGAACTCAGCAAAATCAAATGTGGCATTTCTATTCTAGGTGATTAGCAAGACTAAAAATGAGACACTTTGTTCCTAATGATTAAAAAGCCACAACATCACCTAGAATTGGTGCTTGAAGCAGGGTAGGATGGCATCTTAGTTCCTTTCAGGCAGAAATAACTGTCTAGCTTAACCATTCCACTTCCTTCTTTCTCCCACTTTGAAACAGTCACACTTCCCTCAAAACCACTTGGCTTCCTTTTTTCCCTTCTACATCTGGCACAGAGTAGAATCCAAAACATTTGAAAGGTAATTTTAGAATTAAGCTTCAGGGAAGATTAAATATCAGAGCTGCATTAGAGCTGACAATTTGTCAATCAGATTTGATACACAGGACTCATGACCTGAATCCAGTGCAGAGAATTAAAATCCAAACAATTCTGGGTAGGCTTTTAGTCTGCCTCCTAAACATCGGCTGTCTGACTCGCTATCTGTCCATTTTTTTCCTATCTTCCTCTTATTAATGCAGCCTATTTTATGGAAACAAAAAGTGAAAGATCCCATTTGAATCAAATGTGTCCAGGTTTGTTTCTGGATCAATGATAAGTCTTAAGTACCCAAGATTCAGAACAAATAATATATTTCCAGAAATCTACAGCCTGAGGTGTGGTCATTTTCAATCAGTAAGAATGAAACAGGATACCTTGTTCTATTTGACAAAATGTCTGCCCAGTCTATCACCTGGTTTTTAATAGTGATCATCACAATGCTTCCAACCCTCAACTGAAACATAGCATCTCTCACTAAGGGCTTTCCATTTCGTCCTCATGGTTCATAGCCTTTGATAGATCTATCAACTTCCATTAATTGGTGTCATCCCTCACCCTTTTTCAAGCCATCTATACTGGTGGCCTCCATCCTATCTTGTGGCAATGAATTTCATAAATTAATGATGGTTTGTGTGAAGAAGTACTTCATTTTCTCTCTTTTGTATCCACTACCATCAATTTCATAGAGGGCATCTAATCCATTGACTCGTCTCCTCCACACATTCACTGACCATGTGAAGGGGAGAGTGGAAATGAGTCTTGTTTCCCTTTCCCTAACACCAGGGCATCCTTTTTTCCACACCCCTAATAAATTCACCTCAGCTGAATTTATGGATGTTGGGTATATGGACACTGATATCTGGGAAGCCCAGCAGCTCATGCAGCTTCCACCTGTATGGTCTCAGAAGATAGTTCTGCCATTCTCCATGGACTCCGAAGACTCTATTCCCAAACCTTCAGCAAAGCCAAAGTCTCCTCAAAATCAAACAAATAGCTTCAGGTGGTGGGAGGAGCTGAAAACTTTGACCTGCCTGCAGCCTTCAATTGGCAGCATCTATCTTCTCTGATGGATGCATGAATCCAGCCTAATTCCTGCTCAGCTTTACTTGGAGTTTTCTGTTTACTTCCCTTGAATGAATTCTTAGTTCACCTTCCAAGTTCTCCCTTTAGTCTCTGCTTGGAACAGGAAAGATTTCATTCGAAAGATCTGAAAAGGACTCTAGTTAATTGTGTCTCTTCATGGCTCTTCAATCCCAGACAATGGGTTGGATCCAGATTTAGTCATATTAGCGTAGACCTATTAAAATCAATGGAGCTTAAGTTGGTCTTGAATAACTTAAGGCCCTTTAATGCCAATAGGTCTATTCTAAGTATGACTAAATCTGGATCTAACCCAATATGGGTACCACAGATATGTAATATCACCCAATTGTCAGATCAAACACTCTTGTGAACATGCCCAACGCTTCTTCTTTCCCCCCGCTCCCTGTCTTATCTGGGTCTTCTGTTGCATAGAGCCACTTCAGGCTTCTAAGAAAATACCAAGTGGATCCCATGAGATCCATCAGCTAGTGCAAAATATATACACTTAAAAATTCTGAGCCCAAGAATTTGTTTGAGTCCCAGAATTGAATGAAGATCATGGTCCTTCCACATGATACATGCTCCTGGTTACCCCTAAGCTTTCCTCATCATAGCAGTATTGTTGGTGTTACTTTTATATCCCTCCTTTTTCCCTCTTGCAAGGAACCCAAGGTGGCTTACATGACCCTCCTCTCCATTTTTATCTTCACAGCAACCCCGTGAGGTAGGTTTGTCTGAGAGTTGGTGATTGCCCATAGTCACCCAGTGAAGTCCATAGCTAAATGGGGACATGAACCCAGGTCTCCCCACTCCTAGTCCAACACTCTAATTACTACACCACACTGACAAAATAATATACTACAAATCACCAGCAGGTCTTCTAGTAGATCTAGATCTGCCTTCTGCTCACTTCTGGCACCACACAAACACAATAACCTAGGTAGGCTGGCTCATAACAGCATGGCAGATTGTATTCTGAGCCTCCCACTGATACATTCCACCCACCCATCTACCCACCCACCAAGCCATTAGCACTCCAACCTCTAATGGCAATAACTTTTTTTTCTATCTCAAGGTCATTAGATGTTCAACAGTGTTGAGTATAAAGCCGTAAAAAGGAGTACACCTGGCTGATTCCATAACGGTTTGTGTATCAGAAAATGGGAAGCGTCGAGCAGATTGGTTACAGATTATTTCACAGGATTAGTTACACCTTTTGGAGGTGCTCTTCTCAGGACATTATTCGCTGAATTCTGAATCATCTGCTATAAACTCCTAATTCTGCATCAGGCACAAGCCCATCAATTTGCGTCTAATTATGTTCTTCCATGTGAGATATAAAATACCTCAGCGTTTTCTATAATAAGCCTCATTAATGTGGATGAGAAATAATTCTGAAATTCTTTCTGCCAGGGCTAATGTTAATACTGATTCTAATTGCTCTTACAGGGCATTAAAGTGCATATATATATTTCTTAAAAAAAACAACAACAACAACTTTAAACTAATCATTTAACAAAGCCATTCTTATAACCCTATAGTTGCGAAGAGTGGATCTTAATTTTCTGAATGCTTTGCATCGTTAATTGTCATGCATGTTTAGAGACCAGAGGGTGGGGAAAAGGTATTTTAAGGGTATTTTCCAAAATCAAAAGAGCAGTTAAATGCCAGAACTCTTCTGGTAAGATCTAGAATGCCTTCCCTCCCAAATAAGTGCACAACAGGGTGGGACAAGGAAGGGTTCCCCCCCCAAGAGTAAGTATGTTTGGGCACCTGCCAAGGCCCTACAGCCCTTGATCTCCCCTGGATTTGCTCCTCCTCCACAACACTGCAACCTGTTTGTCCACCTAACCTCTCACTCAGATACTGGCCCTATTCACCTGGGATAGCCCCCAGCTGGTCTCTGTGTGTCCAAACAATGCATAGGGACTCCAGGGGTGGGGAGGGGGGCAGCCACGGGATTTTCCAGGGATAAGGGAACCCTGGAAAATCCCAAATCTTCCACAGTCCCGGGAACTTTCCAGGACCATGGAAGATGTGGCCGCCTGTCCTGGGTGCTGCGAGTAAGCGCGGCAGCACAGATGGGCACAGAGACACACCGCACTGCTCCGTGCCCATCAGGGGAAGGGGGCACTAGTTTTGCCACCCCCGGGAGGGCAAGGAGGGGGTAGGGGCCCACATGCGCAAAGTTTTTTAAAAAAAGTTTTATGTTTTGTGGAGGAGCGCTCCTGTGCTCTTCCTGGGTAAAAGAACAAAACAAAATAGCGGGCGCGATGTGCAATGACCCGGGAGGAAGCCGGGTCATCGCACTTCCTGGTGTGGCTTATTATTTATTTATTTATTTATTTATTGCATTTTTATACCGCCCCATAGCCGAAGCTCTCTGGGCAGTTCACAAAAATTAAAACCATGAAATCATTTTAAAATATATAAAACAAGGCACAATCTAAAAACACAGAATAACATACAATATAAAAACACAACCAGAATAAAACCAAGCAGCAGGAATTAATACAGATTAAAATACAAATTTAAAACAGCAAGGGTTAAAATTGAGTTAATTTAACTGTTAAAATACTGGGAAAATAAAAAGGTCTTCACCTGTCGACGAAAAGAGTACAAAGTAGGCGCCAGGCGAACCTCTCTGGGTAGCTCATTCCACAGCTGAGGTGCCACAGCAGAGAAAGCCCTCCTCCTAGTGGCCACCTGCCTCACTTCCTTTGGCAGGGGCTCACGGAGAAGGACCCCTGTAGATGATCTTAAGGTCCGGGCAGGTACATATGGGAGGAGGTGTTCCTTTAGATATCCTGGCCCCAAGCCGTTTAGGGCTTTAAATGTTAGTACCAGCACTTTGAATTGGGCCCGGACCTGGATCGGCAGGCAGTGAAGTTGGAAAAGGACTGGCGTAATATGGTCTCGTTGGCCAGTCCCCGTTAACAATCTGGCTGCCCTGTTTTGTACCAGCTGAAGTTTCCAGACCGTTTTCAAAGGCAGCCCCACGTATAACGCATTGCAGTAATCCAAACAAGAGGTTATGAGAGCATGGATAACTGTAGCTAGGCTATCTCTGTCCAGATAAAGGCGTAGTTGGTATATCAGCCTAAGCTGGTAAAAGGTGCTCTTTGCCACTGAGTTCACCTGTGCCTCAAGTGACAGTTCTGGATCCAAGAGCACCCCCAAACTACGGACCCGATCCTTTAGGGGGAGTGCAACCCCCTCCAAAACAGGGTGAACATCACCTCGCCGGACAGACGAACCACCCGCTAACAGTACCTCCGTCTTCTCTGGATTGAGTCTCAGTTTGTTAGCCCTCATCCAGTCCATTACCGTGCTCAGGCACTGATTCAGAACAGCCACTGCCTCACCTGGGTTTGTTGAAAAGGAGAGGTAGAGTTGGGTGTCATCCGCATATTGGTGACATCTCAGCCCACATCTCTGGATAACCTCTCCCAGCGGCTTCATGTATATGTTAAACAGCATAGGGGATAAAATAGAGCCCTGTGGAACCCCATGGCTTAGATGCCACGGCACAGAGCAATAATCCCCCAGCACCACCTTCTGAAAATGGTCATCTAAGTAGGAGCGGAACCACTGCAGCGCCGTGCCTCCAACTCCCAGCCCAGACATCCTATCCAGAAGGATACCATGGTCGATGGTATCGAAAGCCGCTGAGAGGTCCAAGAGAACCAACAGGGTCGCACTCCCCCTGTCCCTCTCCCAGCAAAGGTCATCCCACAGGGCGACCAAGGCAGTTTCTGCTCCAAAACCAGTCCTGAAACCCGATTGAAATGGATCTAGATAATCCGTTTCATTCAAGAGTGTCTGGAGTTGTCCTGCAACCACCCGCTCAAGCACCTTGCCCAGGAAAGGAATGTTCGCCACCGGCCTATAGTTGTTAACATCTTCCAGGTCCAGGTTAGGCTTTTTCAGGAGTGGTCTGATTACCGCCTCTTTTAACAAGGCTTAACGCGACGATCCCAGAAGCACGCATTTCTGGGCTCGCCGCCCCTCCTGCTCTCTACACCCATCTGGTGTAGAAAGGGTCCCAGTTAATGGCGTTGGTCAGAAGGAGGAGGAGCAAATGTCACTACCAATTTGCTCTGCCTATCGATCAAGTAGGTGGTAGCAATAATGAGAAAGAAGGATGAGGAACAATAGCAGCTAGCAGCAAAGATGGTGAGAAAGAAGGCTCACTTTGGGGAGGGGACCTCACTGAGAGTGGCCCTTCAAAAACCTGAAGCTGGCACTGATCTGACTCATGTAATTCCACCTCCGCAAATGAAACAGTTCTACAGTTTACCATTGTCACTTCTAACTCAGACAGGGTGGGCAGAAGAATTTCAGGAGAGGCATTTGATTGGCCTTTCCACTGCTGCAGGTAGGAGATGGCTGCTGAAGCTTTTGCAAAATCCCTTGAAGTCGTCTTTAGCAATACTCCCCGATGTATCAACATTGGCCGCTGCCCAATGGATAGGGAAGCTGGCTTGGGATACCTTGAAACCAAGCGGATTTGGCAGCATTGCTGCTCTGGAATATGAACACTATGAACAGATGTAGTAATCAGAGTTATGACAAGATGGCTCTATGATGCTGAAAGGTTGAAATATGATGATAGGAAAATGAAGATGGAAGTCAGACAATATTTCAGTGTTGTAAAATAACAATACCCAAATATCACCATCGACATCAGCAGCTGGTTTACTACTAAATTCACTACTGGATTGGGGGTAGGAGGGGCTGTTTAATTATTCTGATATCATTTTCATTCATAATATCACTGTATGGTCACTGATAAGCTGGGATCACATTGTGAGGAGCATAAAAACATAAGAACATAAGAAGAGCCATGCTGGATCAGGCCAGAGATCTATCTAGTCCAGCATTCTGTTCCCACAGTGGCCAACCAGCTGCATACAGGAAACCCGCAAGCATGACATGAGTGCAATGGCACCCTCCTGCCCATGTTCCCCAGCAACCGGTGTATATAGGTAGACTACTTCTGATACTGAAGGTAGCATCTGGTCATCAGGACTAGTAGCCATTGAGAACCTTCTCCTCCAGGAATTTGTCTAATCCCCCTGGATCCCCCAGACATCCAAATTGGGATGACCCCGGGTTCTAGGATTATGAGAGAGGGAGAAAAATGAAACCTTGGTGGTGAAAGAAAGGGAGTGGGGGAGGTACCGAAGCAGCTCTCCAGGTGAACAGATGTGCAAAATAGCCAGAAGGTGAACAGATATGAAAAACTTAAACAGAAAAGTATAAGCTCTGTTTTGCCTCATGCCCTTTATTATTTATTTATTTATTTATTTATTTATTTATTTATTTATTGCATTTGTATACCGCCCTATAGCCGAAGCTCTCTGGGCGGTTTACATAGGATTAAAAACAATTAAAAACAATATACAAAAATTAAAACAGCAAAAACATACAAACATACACACAATCTGTACATTTAAAACCACTACAACACTTCAAAAAGCTACAAAAAACAATACAAAACAAAACAAACCCAGGCTCCTCAGATATTGCCAAATGCCTGAGAGAAGAGGAAAGTCTTGACCTGGTGCCGAAAAGATAACAATGTTGGCGCCAGGCGGGCCTCGTCGGGGAGATCGTTCCGCAATTGGGGAGCCACCACAGAGAAGGCCCTCTCTCTTGTTGCCGACCTCCGAGCTTCCCTCGGAGGAGGCACTCGGAGGAGGGCCTGAGATGTTGAACGTAGTGTTCGGGTAGGTTCATGTCAGGAAAGGCGTTCCATCAGGTATTGTGGTCCCAAGCCGTGTAAGACTTTATAGGTTAAAACCAGCACCTTGAATCGGGCTCGGAAACATACAGGCAGCCAATGCAAGCGGGACAGAGTAGGTCTTATATGTTCGAACCTACTGGTTCCGGTTATCAATCTGGCCACTGCATTTTGCACAAGCTGCAGCTTCCGAACTGCCTTCAAAGGCAGCCCCACGTAGAGTGCATTGCAGTAATCTAACTTGGAGGTTACCAGAGCATGGACAACTGAAGCCAGGTTATCCCTGTCCAGATAGGGACGTAGCTGGGCCACCAACCAAAGTTGGTAGAAGGCACTCCGTGCCACTGAGGCCACCTGTGCCTCAAGTGACAGAGATGGTTCTAGGAGAACCCCCAAGCTACGAACCCGCTCCTTCAAGGGGAGTGCAACCCCATCCAGAACAGGTTGAACACCCTCCATCCGGTCAGTGGAACCACCCACTAACAGCGTCTCAGTCTTGTCTGGATTGATTTTCAGTTTATTAGCTCTCATCCAGTCCATTGTCGCAGCCAGGCACTGGTTCAACACATCCACAGCCTCACCTGATGAAGATGAAAAGCAGAAATAGAGCTACGTGTCATCAGCGTACTGATGACAATGCACTCCAAAACTCCGGATGACTGCACTCAACGGTTTCATGTAGATGTTGAACAGCATGGGGGACAAAACTGACCCCTGCGGAACCCCATACTGGAGAATCCACGGGGCCGAGCAATGTTCCCCAAGCACCACCTTCTGGAGCCGACCCACCAAGTAGGAGCGGAACCACTGCAATGCAGTGCCTCCCACTCCCAACTCAGCCAGTCGTCCCAGAAGGATACCATGGTCGATGGTACCGAAAGCCGCTGAGAGATCAAGGAGAATCAACAGAGTCACACTCCCCCTGTCTTTCTCCCGACATAGGTCATCATACAGGGCGACCAAGGCTGTTTCCATACCAAAACCAGGCCTGAAACCCGACTGAAATGGATCCAGATAATCAGTCTCATCCAAGAGTGCCTGGAGCTGGCTTACAACCACCCGCTCCAGGACCTTGCCCAGGAATGGAACATTTGCTACTGGCCTGTAGTTATTCAGATTTTCAGGGCCCAGGGAAGATTTCTTTAGGAGTGGTCTCACTGCCGCCTCTTTCAGGAGGCCTGGGACCACTCCCTCTTGCAAAGAGGCATTAATCACTTCCCTGGCCCAGCCAGTTGTTTCATCCCTGCTAGCTTTTATTAGCCAAGAGGGGCAAGGATCCAATATGGAAGTGGTTGCACGAACCTGTCCAAGCACCTTGTCAACATCCTCGAGCTGCACCAACTGAAACTCATCCAAGAAAACAGGACAAGACTGTGCTCTGGATACCTCACTAGATTCACCTGCTATAACACTGGAGTCTAAGTCCTGACGGATGCCAGAGATTTTATTCTGGAAGTGCCCAGCAAATGTATTACAGCGGGCCTCAGATGGTTCTACCATGCCCTTGGGGCCAGCATGTAAAAGCCCCCGGACAACTCTGCTGGACAGCAGGTTGATGATTGAATAGTGGCAGCAAAGTATTGGGTTTTTTTGCTGCCCTCACTGCCCCTGAATACAGCTTACCATAAGCACTTACCAGTGTTTGATTGCATCCATCAGGAGTTCGTCTCCATCTGCCCTCAAGCCGTCTCCTGTTTTGTTTCATCACTCTCAGCTCCGGGGTATACCACGGAGCCATTTGAGCTCTACACAGGAGAGGGCGCTCAGGAGCAATCATGTCAACTGCCCGGGTCATTTCTGCATTCCACAGATCAACAAGGGTTTCGACAGGAGAGCCAGCCCTATCAGCCAGAAAACTCCCCAGAGCCCTCTGGAAACCATCTGGATCCATTAGCCTCCAGGGACGGACCATCTTAATGGGTCCCCCACCCTTGCAGAGGGGAAAAGCCGCTGTAAGTCTAAACCTCAGCAGGTGGTGATCTGACCATGACAGAGGGGTTGATGTAAAGTCCCCCACTTTCAGATCCCCATCTCCATGTCCAGTTGAAAAAAACCAGGTCTAGAGTGTGCCCTGCTACATGCGTTGGGCCGATGGTATGTTGGGACAGTCCCATGGTTGTCATGGAGACCATGAAATCCTGAGCTGCCCCAGATAAAGTGCCCTCGGCATGAATGTTGACATCCCCCAGAACCAAGAGTCTGGGGGAGCTCAACAGTACCCCAGAGACCACCTCTGTCAGCTCAGCTAGGGAGTCTGTTGAGCAGCGGGGTGGGCGGTACACCAACAGAATCCCTAATCTGTCCTGTTGGCCCAACACAAGATGCAAACACTCTCTTCCCACACCAAACAATGTTTTCCCACAAAAAATTCACACAAACCTGCAATAAACCTTCAACTAAATTAGATGTATGCTTTGGGTTATCAAGTTCTGTTTAAAAAAACTGTTTGAAAAAAGTTCACTCTACAAAGTGCTTGTGAACTTCAATGCTCTCACAAAGTTCAGGAGCATGGGTGCACCTTTATGCACCTATTCCATCTCTACTCATCCTTCTTTCTGCATGAAAAACACTGAAATGAATAGGAAACACCCTTTGCTTGGACGAACAAGAGCTCCAATGCTTTCAGAAGATCACTAGATCAAAGTGAAGGTCCTTTTGGAATTTGCTTTTGATATGTTATGAACATTCCTGGTTGTAAAAGAGACAAACACCTATGGATTTCATGGTCACTGCAAACCAAAGTGATGCACAACTTGTCCAGCGTCACTGCCTTGGAGCGTGTTGGGAACTCTAAAGCTGGCAAGTTGCATTTCTCACTGAGCATGTACACAAAATGCCACCATAAAAGGAATATATGATGGAACAGGAAAACATGAGGAATGTTAAACCAATTGGCTTTTGCTGAAATTAGGTTGAATTTTGGAATGGTGGCCCTGGTGAAACCTCTCCCATTACTTATATTATTAGTTCTGCCATGGGAGCAAACAAGGGGATTTTGACTATTTTGGGGAATGGAGAAAATATAGAGCAAAACTAACTAGCACTCCCCTGACGCCTCGCTGCTGCTGACAACCATTTTTAATCCCCAGTAATGCTCCCCAGAATGATGTGACATCATGACATAGTATCGTTTGGGAGAATTGAAGATGGTGGCCATCAGTAATGAGGATACAGGAGAGTGCCAGGGAGTCTTGAACTCACTGCCTTTGAAATTCACCTAACCACCCCTGAAATGCTAACAAGAACAGACAGTTTCATCACACTCCAGCATGTGCACTTTTGACATGCTCACCCACCAAAATTGGGTTGAACTTCCAAATGTTTGATCCAGCTCTACTTATTACCTGTAAATAGTGCATCTTATACTTTATACTAATAGCTTAATTTAAAAACAAAACATACAAACTGTCCAATGGATATCACTTTTTATTCTTGTTATTTCTTGTTCTCATAGGAACATGGCTACTTTTAAAGACCTGCATCAGAGGCCCTGTTCTAGGCATAGCTGCTTTCAGAGGTGATGAAAGAAAAGAAGAAGAGGGTAGCAACAAATACAAAAGATCACACAAAAAAGAGGCAAGCCTCAAAATGGTATGCAAAATATAACGAATTTTATTGGAATAGTAAATTGCCCAATGCATTTCAGTAGAAACCTCCTTCAGGAACACTGAGAAAACAATATAGAAAGTTATTCATAATACATATAATATACATAGTCAACACTTATAATCAGATTGCCAATACAATTTCGAGGCTTGCTTCTTTGTTTCTGCCTCCAGAAATGAGGCAGATGGTGAAAGAAAACAGGGCCTTTTTGTTGGTGGCACCCTGTTTGTGGAATGTTTTGTGCAGGCACTTATTTTCCTTGCCTTTTTGAAGACAATTTTATCTCTCCCCTTCCCTGATTTTAATGGGTGATTGATTTTATTCTTGCTATTTTTTTCTCTGTTTTATTTGCTGCTGTTTTATTGTTTTATATTTTAAACAAAACAATTATATTTATTTATTTATAAATAAATAAATCCATTTTATCCTCTGACCAACAACCCTGTGAGGTGGGTTGGCTAAGAATCTGTGACTGGCCTAATATGACCCAGTGAGCTTCCATGGCCAAGTGGGGGTTAAAACCTGGATCTCCCAACTCCCTACCACTACACCACACTAGCTCTCAAATTTAACTCCAAATTCAACAAAGGCAGTTTCATGGGTGTCAGAATATGAAAACGCCACCCTTTGCACTCTGGGTGAACTCCTTGTCTTTGTCAGACACCTGTAGGGAGCTGAGGATAATTAAATGTGATTGTTCCCCTTTTCCCTTTTAAATGGAGAAGACCTGAGACTGTACCGCTCATTGGAGATCAAGTGTCCCCAAAGCCGTCAGGATGTTTTAGTTTGAAAAGAGCAAAGAAGCGAGCATACTGCGAGGACATGATATCACGGTAGGGGGTACAGTGCCAATTTCAAGGGAGGAAGAGCTACTGTTTTCTGAAGATGGTCGTAAAAATGCCATTAAGTTAACAAAACAGGAACAAAACGGTGCATTGCTTTTGGAAAGCCTTGGAACTGCGAGATGTAGTTTGTAATTCAGGGATGTTATGACACTCCAGACTCTTTGTTTTCAGACCTGAATAGAGAGGATTCTAAATTCAGAGCTCCTAACCTTGACAATCTACAGTCACAGATATATCTACACATATGCACACACACACACACACACACACCCCTCAAACTACAAATATACTTACATCTACCTATTTATTTATTTATTTATTTTATTGCATTTATATCCTGCCTTTTTTCTAGGGCTGTGCACAGATCCAGATCCGGATCCCAGATCTGGATCAGGTCGGAGTGGTCCGGATTGGAACAGAGTGATCCAGACCTCCCAGTTCTGGATCTGAACTGAATCAGGGGATGTCCGGAGCAGATCGATCCAGAGATCCAGGGCTCATTACCCTTCCAGGTCCCTGGGTGCCAGCTGCGTAGCCAGCACCCAAGGTTGCCAGGCCAGCAGTGAGTCCATTAGACTCACCACCCTCCCCCCACTCTTCCTCCTCTCCCCACTCACCCGCCACTGTCCGATAATGTCTGCTGCCATCTGCTGTACTGAGAAACAGGCCTTGGCCTGATTCTCAGTAGAGCAATGTCGCACAGGGTGATGACGTCACCTGGCGCTACATCGCTCTACTGAGAATCACACCGAGGCCTGGTTCTCAGTAGAGCGGATGGCAGCGGATTGCAGCGGGTGAGTGGGGACCTCCCTCTCCCTCGTCTCCCCACTCATCCATCGCCATCCGCTGCCTTCCTCTGCCGTCTGCTGTACTGAGAACCAGGCCTTGGCCTGATTCTCAGTACAGCGGATGGCAGTGGACAATGGCGACGAGGAGGCAGCAGGTAAGCAGGGAGAGTGGGGGAGGGTGAGAAAGAGATGAAATAATTTCATAATTATAATTTCATAATTTAGGCTACTATGTCATGCAGATTTCATGCAAAGACAAGCAAAGCAAAGAGCTACAGTAAAACAGACTGTATGATTTGGACCATGTATGCATTAACTGGATCATGTAAAGTCATTTTTTTTAAAAAAAAGAATAAATTTGTCCTCAGCTTTGTGTTTGCCATTAGCACATTGGCTTTACAAAGAGCAGGCTTGACAATGGGGCTGTTAACCTAATTAGCACCATGGAAAGAGTCGCACGAAATATATGGAAAGCAAAAATATAATGTTTTGTTTTCTGTCTCTGCTTTCATTTCACGGCTAAAGGATTTTCACAGGTCCACCCCCCCAGGCAGGTTGGCATTTGTGACCGGAATGAAGCTATTGATCATCGAATTAATGTTTATATAAGGTCCAAATATTTTAAGTCAAATTGGAAAGTCAATACTAAGAATTCAAGTCAACCATACAGTTTGTAAATGCCATTGAATATTTATTTCTTGAATAAATAATCAATTTAGAAAAAAAAAGTAAAGAAAAAAATAAAACGTTCTCTGGTCATTCTTCCTTTGTTTAAAGAAAGATGTCAAAGTCACACAGTAATGCAGATGACTGGAACTTTTCAAATTAGCTCACCATTTCTTGCCTGTGAGAGGAGGGCCAGATCTACACCAAGCAGGATATTGCACTATGAAAGTGGTATATAAAAGGCAGGAGCCACACTACTGCTTTATAGCAGTATTGAAGTGCACTGACAACTGTTGGGGCCTATAAGACACATCCCATATTCCACTTTCATACCACTTTCATAGTGCTATATCCTGCTTGGTGAAGATCTGGCCCAAGAGAAGGAGAAGGCAGACCAAAATGGAAATAAAGAGGAGGAAAATGCACCAGAGACTGTTTGATTGGGTTGGTTCCAATGGTTCTCTTCCTCCAGCAGAAGGAGTCTTTCTCTGGTGAAAAGAATAAAATAAATCCTTACACCAGAGGGAGGGATCCTTTGGATCCAAACCGTTATATTTAAAAACACAAAGCGTTCCAATTATATATAGCAAAGTTGAATAAACTCCAACCTTGAGTGCATAGTTTGCCACTTGAAAGCTATTTGAATCATGATGTCCCTTGTAAGGGAACCAGCATCCTTTAATGTTTTAAAGTGTTTTAATGACAGCTGTTTTATGGTTTTAAATTTTATATGTTGACTTTTTAATGCTCAATCTTTTTAATTTTTGTAAACCGCCCAGAGAGCTTCAGCTATGGGGTGGTATATAAGTATAAATAATAATAATAATAATAATAATAATAATCCCCAACTGAAGTCTCCATGCACCAGTGATGGCAGAGGGGCTGTGGCTCAGTGGTAGAGTTTCTGTTGCATGCAGAAGGTCTCATGTTCAAACCACAGCCTCTCCAGGAAAAGCTGGAAAAACCCCTGTCTGAAACCCTGTAGATCCGCTGCCGGTCAGTATTGAGCTCCCGCACACCAGCAATGTATGGCACACTTGCAGTGTGGTACTCACATGACGCCGTCCCTATCCTGCACTCATCCCACCTCTTCCTCCTCCCCCTTTTTGTGTTTTATTTTGGTGCGGTGAAAGTCTGGATTATTTTCACCTCTCGCTTTTTCCTTTGTTGGGGGGGGTGTGCTAATGGAGTCTTGCTGATGAAAGGGGAGGGCGGGGCGGTTCTCCTCTTCCAGCACGTCATCGTACGGACTTGAGCTTAGTTGGTCGAATGGACTTTTTACTGCTCCATACCACCCCCCTCATTGCCCAGATGAAACCTTAAATAAGTAAGTCGCTAGAGAACCAAGTCAGAGCAAGGGGAAAAAGAGCCCACGCCTATCAGAGTACCACAACCAATGAACTGGAGACTGAAGGAGAAAGGGTAGGGTGGGGTGGAAGGGCATTCAAGCGAAAACCTAGGTGAAAGGGACCATGTGTGATGGAGCCCTTGGTGCACTTATGAAATGGAGGTTAAAAACTTGGAGGCAAACCAGTGGGGGGAGAATAGGTGTGATGGAGCCCATCGACAATTCTGAACTGGATGACTCATCAGGCAGCTTCCTTTGTTCCTAAGGTGTCGATCCTAAACTTCCTGTTTCTCTTCATTGCCATCACTAATTTAAAAGAAAATACATCCAGCACTGTGTTAGGTGCTACGTGATAGATAGAAATGCCACATCCCCCTCCCTCCTGCCTTGGAGGTCTAGTCAATACAATCATGAGAGCAAAAAGAGTGCCCTGAAATGTCGCAAGCTTTCTCAAGGAAATGTCCTTGGAAATAATTGCGTCCAAACCATGCCAAAGGTCCCTAAACAAGTCAGGCTGAAAATGTGATTTTTCAATTAACATGACAATGGTGTCAGTGCTAATCACCTCTATCTGGGGCATCCTGAGGCTCTGTGAAAACAAAATGTCTCTGTGTATAATAATTACAAAGGACTGTCCAGTGAAAAGAGTACAGCCTAAATACAAGGAAGTCTGCCATCCGCCCAACGTGTTGGATGATGTGGCCCAAACCTATCCAGGAATTTCTAGTTCTGGATGCCATTTGTTGAATGGATCTGCACAACTAGTTGTTCCCCATGTCTAGTGAGCATCAGTTGCTATGAATTGGTTGTCTTCAGACAACATCATTCATTCATTCATTGCATTTCTATACTGCCCAATAGCTGGAGTTCCCTGGGTGATACACAATGAACAATTGACAATTGACATATGCTGCAATGTAAGTAATAAGCACTGTTGGGGTGTTCTCTGGATAGGCATAGCAGGGCTGAAGTGGATCGCAACCTTTGTTGTCTGTGCAATTGGAGAGTCTTAAATTCGGCAGGGTCCCCGATTGCACAGAATACACTTCCGGCATCTTGTTGTTTAATGCCCTTTGCTTGCATATTCTTTTAATTGCATTTTTGTGAGTTTTGAATTGTGTGTGTGTGTGTGTGTTGTTTAAGTTGGGGAGGGCTTTTGGGGGAAGAAAGATGGGGAAGAAATGTGTTATCTCCAACCACAGTTCAGAAATAACAAGGGGAGTACCCTGCAGGTAGTCTCCAGGCCAGGGATAGGAGCTTAGGGAGGGGTCCATGGAAGGAGGCCAAACATTCATGAGCTGGATGGGCAACCTCCTCTGTAGCAGCACCCACCATTTGGAAAACCCTCCCTCATGTACGCCAGGAGGCACAAAATTAGCATCATTCAAATGCCTCCTGAAGACACACTTGTTCACCCAGGCCTTCCCTGGGCCTAAAATAAATTAATTACACCACTCCATTCTACTGTCCCATTTTACTGCTCTTTTATTGTTGTTGGAGGTGTTTTAATACTGTGTTTTTATGGTACTTTTAAATGTTGTGTTTTAATATTGTACCAAGTTAGGCCGATGGTCCAGAGGCCGCCCTCACCTGATATATTGCAACCCCCTTGCACATATAACTAGGGTACCTAATTTCCTCTCTCAAATGCAGGGAGATTTGTGCCGAACCAAGCAAACCCTGAAATATGGTTTGTATACTTGCTTTGTAAAGCAGACCAAATGACATTGCAGCTTTTCTAATAGGGCGATAAAACAGATAAATGCACATTGATTGTTAGATGATTATTCTTTGCTACAAAGCTGTGAATGAAAATCAGGCAGTCTTTGCTTGAGGGATGCATAAAATATGACTGTGAAGTATGTTTGTTTTTAACCCTCAGTTAAATACTTTTAAACCAGTTCAAATACAGCACAGGCACAGTCAGTGTGACTGTGTGATTGTAACAAGATGAAAGGAAGGAATTCTTTCATTGCCCTGCCCCCCACCCCCCACTTATTATGGTTATCACAGAACCATAAAAGCTTTTTTTTTCCAGTTAGCCTGGATGCAGACAGAAACTTCTTTCACAAAGAAAGTAAATCCAGGCCTTCTTGTCTGTCTAAATCTTTGGAAAGGGCTGCATTTAGATGAGGAGGCTTTGTGTTCTCAGCTTACAGCTGATTCTTTCAAAGTCTCCTTAAAATCCAAATGAATTCACCAAGGAATTCTCTGGAGTTAGCAAATGCTCCTGGAGAAAGTGAACATTTTCAACATTTTAATCCACTTGTTTCAAGTAAGGCAAACTCTTGGAAGTGGGATAGCCTTCATATCTGATAAGTTCTGTGACATAATCCCCAACACTTCAGTAATACAAATAAGAGCACACATGCAAGCAACATTTATTTATTTAAACATTTATATCCCACCCTATCTCACAAGGATCTCAGGGCGGTATACAGATCAAATCATACATATATTATAGAATAAATATACAATTCTAAAACAAATTAAACCATGAATATGTTAAAACCAATACGAAACTTTAAAACAGTAAAATCCAATTAAAACAAGACAGTGGCTCAGTTCGGACGACACATTAGGCAACGGAGGAAGGGGGAACAATCGTCAGTTGTGTTGCTTATTGTGTTGTCTGGAGGGCAGCACAAAACGCACACACAACTGACAGTACGTTAATCAGGCACTTTAAACAATGGAGCGAAACAATGGGCTTGCACGTTGTTTAGCCCAAAGCCCCATTGTTTAAAGTGTCATCCGAATTCAGCCCCCCCTCTCTCCGTGGACTATGCCGTTTTGGAATAGAGTTCTGCTGCCTAGAGCAGCCAAAAAACCCTAGCCACTCTATGCAGCCGGCAGAACTCATGGTGCATGCTGGGATACGGCTGGGGGACACACGGAGGAGAGGCTACAACCAAAATGGCCACCGCAAGTTCCTTCAGTTCTCGGTTCCGAGCAGCGCCAGCTGCAGTGTGTCATCTGTGGAGCTCCTCCTGCCTAACGCACGGTCAGTACGTTATTTACCCCTCCGTTGCTTAATAAGTCATCTGAACTGAGCCAGTGTGTGGGCTGGTGAATTTAGCCGTCAAAGGCTTTATTAAAAAGCCGTATCTTAACCTGGCGCTGAAATGAAGCCAGCACTGGCACCAGTTGGGCCTCTAGGGGGAGGGCATTCCACAGTAGGGGTGCCACAACAGAGAAAGCCCTCTCTCATGTCCCACCAAAGCATATATCTGTCAGACGAGGGCTCCTTCAACAGATCTCAGGTCTCAGGCAGGCAGATATAGGGATTTATGAACTGGATAGTAAATAAAGTAATACAATATGAAAATAATAATAATAATAATAATAATAATAATAATAATAATAATAATGTAAACATAGAGTAAACTGGACAGAAAACATAGAGTATGGATGCATCCACTGGTCAGTCAGAGATTGAACAGTTGATCTGAAAGGGGCTGACAACTCTAATGCATGTGTGCGCATGCAGGGATTTATAAGGATTTCATGATTGCTCGCAAAACATGTGAGCATGACCCCTTCAAAGCTCTGAACAGGAGCGTGAGCACACGTCCACCGAAAATATTCAGCAATTGTCAAACATCTGCTCACAATCATTTCATTCCCAAGTCCGAGTCTGATTTGCTCAGATTTTCTAATTTGCTCGAATTTCCTGATTTGCACAAATTTCCTCTGTGGACTGAATCAGCCCTACATTAGTCTGTGGAAGAAATCTGCACACATTTGGGGATTTTTCTGCAAATCTCCCATTCGATCTCGGCTCAGTTTGCACACGTTTCTCATTTGCGCAAAGCGAGCAGTAATTTGAAATGCCAATAGGAGATTGGAATGAGGAAATATTTGGAGAGTCCTAATGTTCGGAGAAGCGATGACTCTACTTTGGACAGAAATGCAATGTGTTCTCCCCAGAGTGGGGAAGTCTGTGCCCATGTGATCTGTGTACCTGCTCAGTCTGCTGTCCAGGGGCTCACTGCTGATGGGCAGTGGCATGGTGGAGCCAGGACCCTCAGGGACACATTACCAGCACTTTTTTATGAGCAGGGATACTGATGTCAATTGCCACCCACCCCAGATGTCCCTGTTCCTTCCAAACTTAGCTACAATCCTCACATTAGCTGGGGGGGAATAATTTCCCCAGCAACAATATATGGCTTCCTCTTGTAAGGCAAAATATGTTGGGTTGGGTTGGTCTTGAATGGGCAATTTAGTCACAAAAAGACCTCCCAATGGAGAGGAAAACCCCTAGGACTGGTTCGTTGATATGGATCAACTAAGCTGCCTAAATTTTTGGATCCTCCTTGGGAGGGGGGCGTGGCTAGGGAGATTGGCATGATGAGTGCCTGCACTGCCCAATTTACCACTACACCACTATTGATTGACAATTACAGGATCCCTGGAGTCTCCTTTCTTATGGTTTCTCATCTTTAAATGGGACTTTGGACAGCCCTTCAAATACAGGACTCCTTCAAGTAAAGGACACATGGTCAACCTTTATAAGAGACATGTGCATGTGAAACAATGGGATTTCGTTCTGAGTAAACATGTACAGTACGCAATAGCTCTGCTAAAGACTATTTTCACTCCCCAGCTGAAGTCAATATATTCCCTGGTAAATCAAGAATCTTTTCAGTGGTTCCCCCTCCCCTCAATATTTCAGTTATCTTTCTGAATCAATGCTATCTATGCGTTGTTGTTGTTGGGATACTTTTGGCCCTGTTTTTGTCATGACCTTCCATTTCAGCAATAAAAAATGTTATTGATTGGTGAGGTTCAAAACAAGAACATGAGTTCCTCTGCTTGCTTGTTTGCTTGCTTGCTATGTTGTTGCTTTTAGGGTGGCTCGCAATAAAGCAGCACTATTTGCACATTTATGTCCTGTGTGACCCTCTATTAACTGCCCATTAGCAGTGTGACATTCAATAATATTTTGCATTGCACCAACATCAATATTATTTATAAGGTCAGTCATGTCAGAATGATATTATGATGAGACTTGAAAGGCCTTGCTACAGTTCTGCTCTGAGCAAACCTGTTGCAGGATTGCTGGCGCAGCATGATTTGAATATGACTTTATCGTATTAGTGCTACACAATTCAGTTTCCTTAAGAACATAAAAGCATAAGTAATAATACTTGCTGGATCGGGCCATGGGTCCTTCTCATCCAGCATTCCATTCACACATTGGCCAACCGATTGTCAACAGGAAACCCACAAGCCCGACATGAGTGCAACAGCATCCTCCTGCCTATGTTCCCCAGAAACTGGTGCACACAGGTTTACTGCCTCTGATATTGGAGGTTGCACTTAGCCATCAGGACTAATAGCCATTGATAGCCTTCTCCTCCAGGAATCCATCCAACCCCCTTATAATGACCACCCAAATTGGTGGCCATCACCACATTGTGTGGTAGTGAATTCCATAGTGAATTCCATTTTTATCTGTCCTGAATCTCCCACCAATCAGTTTCATGGGATGACCCCGGCTTCTAGTCCTCATGCTTGCACAAGCAACCTGAAATCTTATCTGGAGGATGAATGTCTCAGTTTTTCTTACTTCCACATTTATTTTTGTTTTTTTTAAAGCAAGTTCTTTCTATCCAGAATTTGGAAACTTCATGAATTTCGATAAACTTATCAAAGTCAAAATAAAAGATATCACCCAAAAGTTGTAAATCAAACACACATATCCATGTGAGCAAGGGACATTCATGGGACTAGATACCATAGGAATTAACTGAAGGGCAGGAGTTCAGTCACCATTCATGAAAACAATGAGTGTGGATTCGGTTAATCCCATTATTATTATTATTATTATTATTATTATTATTATTATTTCATTACATTTATATACCGCCCCATAGCTGAAACTCTCTCAGCGGTTTACAAAAATTAAAACTTGGGACATTAAAAATTTATATACAAAATTTAAAAACATAAAAACATAAAAACAGACAATTTATAAAAAACAGTGTGCATTTAAAACAGCTGTGAACTCTCAGCCGGGCCTAAATATAGTTCTGGGGTCAATTAAAAACTCAGTATATGCTGTTAAATGCCTGGGAGAAGAGGAAAGTCTTAACCTGGCACCGAAAAGATAACAATGTTGGTGCCAGGCGAGCCTCGTCGGGGAGATCATTCCAGAATTGGGGGGCCACCACTGAGATGGCCCTCTCCCTTGTTGCCATCCTCCAAGCTTCCCTCAGTGTAGGCACCTGGAGGAGGGCCTTAGATTTTGAGCGTGGTGTATGTGTAGGTTCATGTCAGGAGAGGCATTCCGTCAGGTATTGTGGTCCCAAACTGTGTAAGGTACTGTAGGTTAAAACCAGCACCTTGAATTGGGCTCGGAAACATACAGGCGGCCAATGCAAGCAGGCCAGAATTGGTTTTAGATGTTCGAATCTCTTGGTCCCGGTTATTAGTCTGGCTGCCGCATTTTGCTCAAGCTGCAGCTTCTGAACCATCTTCAAAGGCAGCCCCACATAGAGTGCATTGCAGTCATCTAACATAGTCAACTGAAGCCAGGTTATCCCTGTCCAAATACACAGTAGTCCGAATTCACAGTACTGAGTTGGCACTGTGGATGTGTGATGTTTTCCTTGGACCACAGGAGCATGCCTGAGAGCATTGTATTTGAAAAGTTCCTCTTAAAATGTCTTCCAGCTGACTTCTGTTTTTATCCAAGTTGACTTTTTGAACACTACACTGCCTCCCTCCACCCCGCTGCACCGTTTGCAGCTTCTAATTTAATATTTGAGCAAAGTTGCTCTCTGCGATTGGAATTATACTCTTGAACTAAGGAAGATCAAATCAATACTTGCAATGGTTATTGCTAGCAATGTAGTGTTTATAGATTTAAATATAGAAACAGTTTATTCTGTGGTATTTATCAGTGTCAGAGCCGAAAGACCTCCAAGAGCAGGAAAAACAGTGGGTGACTGACAATAAAACTGCAGGTTATCTGATATCGTGTAATTGCTGATGTGGTTGAACAAGCTGTTTAATTCGGGGTGGGGGTGGGGGTAAGGATGCATATGCCTACCTAATGTTCCTGTGCTTGGTTCCCTAATGGGACATAAAAATATAAATGCTTGGCAGAAGCATCCTGTTTTTATGCTCAGGAATTTTCCTGTTAGATCAGACTTCCCCAAACTGGTGCTCTCTGCGTGTGTTGGACTACAGTTCCTATTATCCTTGGTCATCATGGCCCATTCTTTTGGGAATGATAGGAGTACTGGTCCAACACATCTGGAAGGCATCAGGTTGGTGAAGGTCACTAAGCTTTTCAGCCTTTCTCAAGTTTTCAAACATGGATGCTAGGTGTCATGACCAGGTCTGTTCCCTTTGGTGTGGGGGAAGGAGTTTCAGGCTATCAATCAGAATCAGATTCTGAAGCTGAAGAAAGAGGACTAGAAATGTCCCACCTTACACAGGAAGTGGGGGAGGTGATTCTCCCAGTCTCTTCACCCACCAGGGATGAAACTTCACAAAACCTTATCAGTGAGAACATTAGCAACATGCAGTCTGTGGGAACTCAAGAATCCTCTGAGGGGGAGGGGACTTCAGAGCTGACTGATCCCAGAGTACGCCATAGGTTCAATCGGGCAGAGCTAAAGGTTGTCAAGAGGTGGTCAGCTCGTCTAACCTTTCGCCAAAGGCTTCTTCAAAGACATCCTCCTTGAAATGAAAGGGACTTAGGGAAAAGACCACTGCCTTTGTTGAAAGAACAATTGGCTTGCTTAGTTTAGCCAAGTTTTAGCCTAGAGGAAGGTTCCTAGGTTTAAACTCCCTTGAAGTGCAAGGAGGTGTTTATTTACTGAACAAAGCTTTGAGGATTACTTGGCAGACCTCTTTATTGTCTCACACTCCAGTATGAGGGCTTGGAACCACAACACTAGGCAAGGACAATTAAAATTGATTAAATAGCAGGTGATAGGAAAGACTTCTCCCTGAGTCCCTGGAGAACTGTGGCCAGCAAGGGTAGATAACACTGGGCTAGATAGATCAATCATCTGTATTTGGGGGTAATTGACCACAGTTTAGTGTTATGTCTGAACCTTAAACTGCGGTTATTATGTTCAAATGGTGGTTAATTTTGACTATAGTTTGTTGAAACAAGCCAGCTTCATTGATGCTGGCTTGTTTCAACAAACCATAGTCAAGATTAAACACAGTTTAAGGTTCAGACATAATACTACACTGTGCTTAATCAAAAATGGCAGCAGGAGCTTCTGATTTCCAACTTGAGGCCCTCCTCATGAGCAAGACCCGCAGATGAGTCTTGGGTGGGGATCTCAGAGCTCAGGATTATAAACATTAGTTCTAGGCAGAGAGAGTTGGGTTGTCTGTGTACCATTTCTAGACCTTACTTGCATTCTTCCTGACTGTCTAACTCTTGCTCCACCAGACCTCTTCGTGTTAGACCTTGGACTTGCTTTGGGAGTCTCTGTTTGAACTCATCCTTGCCTGGATCCTAGCTCTCCACTTCAGCTCTGCCAACTCAGTCCTTGGACTGCCTGATGAACCTGTTTGTGGACTTGCCCTTGCTTGGATTTTTGCTCTCTGCCTGGTCTAAACCTTGGTCTACCTCGTAACTCTATGCTTGGAACTTACCCTGCCTTGGCCTCACTTGAAGCAGGACTCGGAACTTCCCAACTCCCTAGCACTGAGTGCTAAGCACTACAACAGGCATTTCAGACTTATTTCCAGGTGCCATGGTAATCTGGATGTGACACAATGGCTTCTTGAGGCATTGCAGGGAAGAGCGTACATGTGTCCAACCTTCAGGTTCTACCAGCTGACTCCTGCAGTCTCCAACGCCCAGCAGGAGAGTCGGTTGCTTGCTACACTCGCTGGCTCCTAACACAACAATAGGAGATCAATGCACACATTTTAAAATGTGCACCATTGTTGCATATAGTGGGGAAGTGTAGCCTTTTTGTGTGTGTGTGCAAACAGAAAAAATATATATCTCAATCTGATATGGACACAAGTCAGAACGAGCTTCAAGGTGGACTTTGGAGAACCTAGAGGAGGTCAGGTTTTGCTGATTTCCACATCTCGAATAGACTGGTGGCCCAACTCTCCTTCTCCAACTCCCAACCTACTTTGAGTTTTAACTTTGATGGACTGTATGGGAAGGATATGACCCCTGAAGAAACATTAGCAACTCACAATGATAAAGGATTAGTCAGGCATTCCCAAAATACAACCATTAAAAAAAAAGGGAGGGGAAGGATTAGGGTGACCAGATAAAATCCACGTCAGGGCTCATGTAGCTTTAACAGTTGTAGAGAAAAGGGAATTTCAGCCAGTGTCATTTGTGTGCAATTAGTTCCTGGTGAAATTACCTCTTCATCACAACAGTTAAAGTTGCAGGAGCCCTGCCTTCTTTTGTATATGGTCACTCTAGTACAGTGCATGCACCTTTAACTGTTGTGATGAAGAGGGAATATCACCAGGAACTAACTGCATACAAATGACACTGGCTGAAATTCCCTTTTCTCTACAACTGTTAAAGTTACATGAGCCCTGACCTGGATTTTATTTGGTCACTTTAGGAAGGATGCTCCTGGGAATGTGCTACATCATGACATAGGCCCTTTCTACATCTAAGGGAGTAGAGAGAGGGCCTGGGGGCGATCCCAGACTTACTTGCTTCCGGGATCGTCACCCAGTTTCCACACAGAAAATGTGATGTCCTGGAAGCAAGCAGGGACTCTGCAGCTACCATTTTGTTGTTCTTTTTTGAAGCAGTGGGGCCGGTCATGCAAAAGCGAGGCCCCGCTCCATTGAAAAGGCAAGTGAAAAAAGAATTTCCCCCTGAAATTATGACCCTTATCCCCACTGCCATTCCATGGATGGAGAAAATCATTATTATTATTATCATTATTATTAATTATTATTATTATTTATTATTATTATTTATTACATTTATATACCACCCCATAACCGAAGCTCCCCTCTCCACAGATGGGCACGGAGCTGCGTGGTGCAGACCCGAGCCTGTTTCTGGTGTTGCGCTTACTTGCGAGTAAGTGGGCACCAGGCAGGATGGGCGCCCACACCTCCCATGGTCTCAGGATGGTCCCAGGATCGCTGGAAGATTTGGGTTTTCCCAGGGTTTTTTTTATCCCTGGAAAACCCGTGCCCGTCTCCCCTGCCCCCGGGATTCCCTGTGCATCATTTGGACACCCAGGAAGCACCCAGGGACAACCCCAGGAAAAAAGGCCAGTGTAGAAATGGCCAAACAGTCATTCTGTTTGGGTTATTCACAATGAGGAGCACCACTGGATCACTGTTGCTTGTCATTGCTCCACTAATGTTTGGAGAGACAGCAAATATTTTCTTTTAATTTCAACAAAAGACACTCCATGGTGGCCTCATATCGAACAGACACACATACACTGAATAACCATCAACAACATAAGGGGTTGAATCCCAATATAGTCATGCTTAGAGGAGACCCATTGAAATCAATGGAGCTTCAGCCCAAAGGGTCTACTCTAAGTACAATTGAATCTGGGTCCAACCCAAGAAATTTCTCCCCTCCTGCAAGATCGCAAATAATCTTCCAGAGAGTTTTCTGCTCAAACTCCATTCCCTCCATCCCTGAAATGCAGAAGGGAAAAAAAAAAAAGTCTGGGGCTGAATATTTTAGTTCGACACTAATTCTGAGCTCCTGTCAAATTCCCCTGAGGGTGCCTTAAATAAAACGCTGCCGTATCGAAGCTGATGATCAGAACAGGTTCCGAAGTCAGTACACCGAAGAAAAAGGCAAGAAGTGTCGTCTAAAACAAACCAATCAGCATCCCTTAACCCCTCCTGATAGGCATCTGAGCTGTCCGCATCCTAAGCGAGGACATAAGCTGTTTGACATCTTGCAGGTCCTGTATTCTTCAGGGGAGAAGATAATCATCACTGTCCTTTTATCTTCCTTTGGCAGTTTTGCCCCAGAGCCATCTTAAAAGTTGGCAGAAGACTGCTGAACTTTCTAATCTGCATTAGCCCTTTGGAAACCATTGTGTCTGCCTTTGGTATTTCGTATTGTGTTTCTCCTTTAAATGACCATCGCACACAAGTTCCCTTTTCTGATATCTCTGGGATGTTTGGAATAAGCAGCAGAAATAATTAATGATTCTAAAATACATCCTCTACTTAGCGGTAGATATTACCATGGTAATAATAACTGGCCTTGCATTCTACAGTAAGATTGGTGGGTGTTGAAACCTTAGATTGCACCACTATGAAGATGAAATGGTGTCATAGGGTGACCATATGAAAAGGAGGACAGGGCTCCTGTATCTTTAACAGTTGCATAGAAAAGTGAATTTCAGCAGGTGTCATTTGTATGCATGCAGCACCTGGTGAAATCCCCTTTTCATCACAAGAGTTAAAGTTGCAGGAGCCCTGCCCTCTTGACCAGATACAAAAGAGGGCAGGGCTCCTGCACTTTTAACTCTTGTGATGAAGGGGGAATTTCACCAGGTGCTGCATGCATACAAATGACACCTGCTGAAATTCCCTTTGCTACACAACTGTTTAAGATACAGGATCCCTGTCCTCCTTTTCATACCGTCACCCTAGTTCTTGGCAATAAAGTGGGTGTTCTGTTAAGCATCCATTTTGGCTTGGTTTCTTCTCTGAAATGTCTTGACAGTTAGCCAGGTATAAGCACAAATAGAACCCATGTTTTTTTGTATATGAGGTCTGGCATGTCTAAACTATGGCTTGTTGAGCTTATCTGAACCCAGAACTGTGGTTTATCCCTGGTTTGTTTATGCTGCTGAATGCCCTGAAAGAGCATTTTAAAAGTTTGCAAAACGGGCAAGAGAGAAACAAACTAGAAACAAGGAAAACAATCCATGGTTTGCTTACTTGTCAGCAAGACGATTCATAGCTAAAGCAACAACCATGGTTAACCAGGGCTTAGCATTATATGTGAATGCATCCAATGAATATTAAATGAGATTAAGGCCAGATCTACACCAAGCAGGATACAGCAGTGTGAAAGCGATATGAAAGCAGTATATAAAATGCAGGAGCCACACCAAGCAGGATATAGTGGTATATGGTATGTGTCAATGGGCCCCAACAGTTGTCAGTGCACATCAATACCGCTATAAAGCAATAGTGTGGCTTCTGCCTTTTAAATACCGCTTTCATGCCGCTTTCATAGTGCTATATCCTGCTTGGTGTAGATCTGGCCTAAGTCTCTAACATGCTCCATAGCTCAATGGTAGTGCATGACCAGGAGTAGCCCTAGCGACCAGCAACTGGTGCCCTAGGCGAATGATGCTGGAGTGAGGTTATGACTTTCAGTTTTCACAGTTGCATTAGAGAGAGGATCTCTATAGTTCGGTAATGCATTTCATTCAAAACAAAATTTCATCATTCCAATACATTTGAACCAAAAGGACCAAGAAGCTAAGGCCTAAGTATGCCAATGTTAAACTCATCCTCACTTTTGTTAACAAACTGCAAAAAAAGTAAAGAAAAAAGTGCCATGGAGCGTCAAACTCTAAGAAGCACGTAGGTTATTAATTTCATTTGGGAAGGATGATTGGGGAAAGATATTAGGGACAATTAACAATGAAGATTTTCATCCATATAAATGCACCGAGATTGCCTCTAAAGCTATTTAGTTAATTGATCTATAAAAAAGGTTGATTCATGATCAGCAGATAGACAAATTAATCTTCATTTGAAGCTTGAAAACAAGTCCGGACAATAAGATAGGGCTAAGGAAATATTTATTGGCTTGGGAAACCAAGCCCCCTTTTCTGGGAAGCCGTGTGTGTGTGCGTGTTTTAAACCTGTTGATTTTTTAAGGTGACCATATGAAAAGGAGGACAGGGCTCCTGTGTCTTTTAACATTTGTGTCGAAAATGGAATGTTAGCAGGTGTCATTTGTATGCATGCAGCACTTGGTGAAATTCCCTCTTCATCATAAACAGTTAAAGCTGCAGGAGCCCTGCCCTCTTTTGTCTCTGGTCAAGAGGACAGGGCTCCTGCAGCTCTAACTGTTGTATGAAATGGGAATTTCACCAGGTGCTGCATGCATACAAATGGCACCTGCAGAAATTTCCTTTTCTACATAACCGTTAGATACAGGAACCCTGTCCTCTTTTTCATATGATCATCCTAGTTACAAGCCCTGTTTTTAGCTGCCTGGGATCTGCACTCTTCCTCCACTTTTCTAACCAATGAGAGTATTCGGACTAGGAGTGGGAAGACCCAGATTCAAATCATCACTCAGCTATGGGTGACCAGAATGGCAGCAATGACTCTCCTGGATTTCAGGTAGGATTATTTCCTAGCTCTACCTGGAGATGGCCAGGGATTGAACCTGATCCTCTGCATGCAAAGGTTATGCACTGAGCTATTCCCCTCCCTTACATTCATAGGTAATCTATTACCTTCAGCACACTCTGATCTCAACAGACCATGCATTCATAACCATGGGTCTTCAAGAGACCAACACACTGCTCAGAGAGCAACGTCAGTAAATAGCCCTTCTGTTTGAGCTGGCCAATAGTATCTTGGTCTAATCAGGAGTTCTGGGTGCCTTATTGTACATGTAGATCTCCTGTGCAGTTGAGTGACCCTGCTATGTTCAATGGCGGAACTGATCCACTGTTACGAAGCTCCATCTGTGGAGGGTTCTCACCCTGCTCATTTTTGCGCACCCTGTCCCTTCGTGCCCCATCCAAACAGCCACTAGGAGGAAGAAAGCAAGGCAGGCAGAATCGAATGCTTTTTTTCCCTTGTGGTTGTCACTGCTCACTTTCTTAGCGTGGGCAGGTGAACAGGCATTGACAGCAAGGAGGAAGAAGAGCAGAGCCAGGGAGCTCTGGGTCCCCTGCTGGCATGGGGGCCTTAGCAAATGCCTGACTAGGCCAACCTCTGACGCCACTCCTGGCAGCAAGTGTGGATCCAAACTCTCGAGCCGGGGTTGAGATGTGTTATGGATTTGATTATGGTCCTCAAAAGCATTCTGATGGAATGAACAGCTTCTGATTCCATCCTAGAATATAGCCTCGGCAGAGTCCAAAACACGAGTAAAGTGAACATGGGACATATCTGCCCCTTGCTCCACCTAAAAAAGTGCTTAAGAAAGACATTAATGTGAAGCGGTAGTGAATTGCTGTTGCCACACATTGGCATTGCTGAACCTGTATAATGAAAACCAATGCAGCTTAATTAAGGTACTTAGATTTAGCGACACATTGAGCTGCAGTATGTCCGTTTTGCAGCATCTAAATCCATTGGCAAGAGTAAATAACAGTGCCCTTGACATTCAGATGGCCGGCAATCATTTAGTGTCTAGACATACACAAGCGATATACTGTGTAGCGTGTATTGATTAGCTCTTTAAAGCTGTACATGGCAAATGGGCATAGACATACCCGTCGCTTTTTAAAGGTTTGTTCCAAAGATATTTCTTTCTAATTAAGAGAAATAGCAATAAAATGTTCAAGTTCCAGCACAGTCTATGAAATACCCACCATGTCTCCTGGATATATTTTCTGGAAGTCTCAATTCTTGCGTAGGGCTGATTTGCAAAGTGTTTTCAGAATAACACCAGTGCCACCTAGGGGTTAGCATCTTGCATGTTTCTGCAATAAAATAAAAGTTCATGTTTGTAAAGCCCGAAATAGGCAGTTGTGTCTGTTTTTGTCCCGGACAATATCTTGAGAGGTACTCCTACCTAGGTAGTTTTAAGACATGCACAATCACATAATGGAATAGCAATAAGACACACTGGCTCAATTCGGACGACACGATAGTCAATGGTGGGGTAATAACCAACTTTACAGTTGTTCAACTAGGGGGTACTCCCCACACAACATGGTAATAAATAATCAACTGTGGTGTGGATGAGGATCAGCGCTGAGTTGACTATGGCAGCATTCGGATGACACAATAGTCAAAACAACTGACGATCGTTTCCCCCACACCAGTTGTTTATTGTGTCGTCCAAATTGAGCCAATGTCACTAAGACATGAGCCAGATCTACACCAAGCAGGATATAACACTAATGAAATAGTTTTACTACAGTATATGGAATGTGTTTATGGGCCCCAACAGTTGTCAATGCAGGCCAACGCCATTAGAAAGCAATGGTGTAGATACTCCCATGGTTGTATTTTGGACATATGTTTGGCCAATGATCACCTGAATGTGAGTCTGTTTACAATATAAAAAATAGGCATCATGAATTTCCTATGCACATCTTAGCCTAAAGGGCGTAGGCCCGGCTTGCCTGACTTGTTATGAACTTGCCCAGGTATTAAGGTGGGAAGGAGGTGTTTGTCAGGCAAGTGTGTTCCCCCCAAACTGTGGAAGGCGGTCATCCAAGACCTACAAATGGCCTCCAGTCTCTTCGCATTTAGAACGGGTGCAAAGACACGTCTTTTGAACTTACCCTTTTCAATCACGTAGTTTTAATGTTTTCACATTCTAGTGCTTTGAATGCTCTTGGGGTTTATTTTATTGTTTTAAGTTTTTGTTGCTTTAAATTGTTGAGCACAGTCTTGGAGTCTTTACAGTAAATAAGGTTGTTATCAACACCAACACCATCATCATCTTAACAATTATATTAACACCTGCCATTTTTAGTGTATGTAGATGTTGCTACCTGAACTATCTTGTCTTTTTCATTAAATTTGCCAGAGAGTTTAAATTAGGGCTGTGAACAACCTCGGACAGAATCCCCGAATCCAAGCCGAGGCGGGCCGATTCGGCCTGCCTCAGCCTGAATCCAAGACAGTACCTGGTTGGCCCGAGGTACCGAAAGACCGAAGCAGATTGGCACCGAATCCATGGGGCATCTCGAGCCGATTTGGGGTGATGCAAGTTTTCCTAAGCCTCCTCAAGCCTCCTTCCTGCCTCCTCAAGCCTCCTTCCTTCCCCCTCCAAATCACCCTCGCTAAACCAACTGAAAAGCCCATTTAGCAAAATTTGCCAAAGATGGAGGACAGGGAGGTCAAGATTGCCTCTGCCACTCCTCCCACCCTGCCGGCTTCAGCCCTTAATATTACTCTCAGAATAAATAGGATTGTGCCCTTAATGTCATTTTAGAGGCTGTTCTCAGTGATAAAATCTTCCCATTTTCTAAGAGTGCTGTTTAAAAGGATATCAGTTTGCATCCATGTGTTTTAACTTTAATCAATGTTTCGTTGTTATTTCCATAAAGGGTTTCTTTAAAGAAAAAACTGGGGTGGGGTGGGGGAAGAAAACCAATAACAGATCAATGTCAGTCAAATGGATACAAAGAACAAGAAGAGAAATACACTGCAGTGCAGGCTTTAGAAAGGAAGGCAAACAAGGAAGTTGTGACTGAATTAAGCTTCAGAACAAAGTTCAGGTATTCTGTGACCAAGATGGCATGTGTGGCTTAGGGAAATCCAGGGGAATGATCTGTTCTTAAAGTAGTTTTTTTTTCCCTGTGACCTAGTGTTTGTTTTTGGGGGCACCCAGTAAGCCAGGGACACAAAACCTCAGGCCTAGGGGGAGGGCAGATTTTGCCCTCCTGGGATCACAATCTGGCTCTCTGAGGATCCCCAAATGACCACAATCTGGCTCCAATCCCTTTCTGCTGACCTCTAATTAGTATGCGGTTTCCTGGCTTTGACATGGGAATGTTCCTGGCTTTGACACTCTAAAAATGTTGAAATGCCTCTGCTAAGGCTTTGTTACTAGCAGGAAGAGCTTCAAACTGAAATAGGCTTGTAATGTAGGCATTTTTGCTCCACCCCTTTTGCCATACTCAACATTGAGGCCCACCAGAGCGTCTCCAAAATGGAACTCCATCTTCGGACTGAAAGCGGTTCAACAACCCTGCAATAAGCCTTTGGTGGTGACTGTTCTTATGAGAGAATTCTAGCTAAGAGAAAAAGGGGGGTGGATAAATTCCTGGAGGAGAATGGGAAATCAACTCTAGATTGACCATATAAAAAGGAGGACAGGGCTCTTATATCTTTAACAGTTGTGTAGAAAAGGGAATTTCAGCAGGTGTCATTTGTATGCATGCAGCACCTGTTGAAATTCCCTCTTCATCTCAACAGTTAAAGTTGCAGGAGCCCTGCTCTCTTGACCTGATACAAAAGAGGGCAGGGCTCCTGCACCTTTAACTCTTGTGATGAAGAGGGAATTTTACCAGGTTCTGCATGCATACAAATGACACCTGCTAAACTTCCCTTTTCTATGCAACTGTTAAAGATACAGGAGCCCTGTCCTCCTTTTCATATGGTCACCCTAAACTAGGGTGACCAGATAAAATCCAGGTTAGGGCTCATGTAACTTTAACAGTTGTGAGAAAAGGGAATTTCAGCCTGTGTCATTTGTATGCAATTAGTTCCTGATGATATTCCCTCTTCATCACAATAGTTAAAGGTGCAAGGGACCTGCCTTCTTTTGTATATGGTAACTCTAGTATAGTGCCTGCACCTTTAACTGTTGTGATGAAGAGGGAATTTCACCAGGAACTAATTGCATATAAATGACACTGGCTGAAATTCCCTTTTCTCTACAACTGTTAAAGTTGCATGAGCCCTGACCTGGATTTTATCTGGTCACCCTACCCTAAACTAGCCCAAACGTGGAGGCTTCTGAGATTCCTATACCCTGCCAGGCCGAAACCGACAGGACAGGAGGAGCAGCGGATTTGATCTTTGCCTCCCCTCCTTCAATCTCTTTTATTTTTGCTAGATGGGCTTTTCAGCCTATGTAGCAAGGGCACTCAGGAGGAAGGAGGCTCAGGATAAATTGTATCCTGGACTCTCCAGTCTCCTCCCCTCCCTAACAACTGGAACCCACTCACCCCTATCCTCTCCAAGGTTGATTTTTCTGACCTCGGAAAGTGAGCTGGTGCAGTTCTCTCCGTGCTGGCTGTGAGGGGACAGGGAAGGGGGGTTTGTTCCTGAATTACTAATAGCGGCACCCATAGTAAAATACAATGGGAAATCAACTAGACCAAGCTACCTCTGGTTCAGTCAATTTCACTCTAAGCAGGAAAAGGATTGGGCTATAAGCACTGCTTCTCCTGAGAGGCTTCAATTGGAAGGAGAAGCACTAATCTACCTGTAAAACATTCAGTAGCCTTTTGTGGTTGTTGTGGTTGTTGAACTTTCCTTCCTGATATGCTTTGATTTCCAATGGTTGCTGCACATGTGAAATAACCTTGGCTGGAGATAAAGGAGAAATAAAAGGATGGTGTTCTTGAAACAGTTTGCAAGACTGTGAGTGGATAATATTGTGGATGTGTGTATCTATGCACATATAAAGCTGACATGCTGCATAGAATTTGTATCCATGCCTATCTTTTTTACAAGGTCTTCCAAATAATTCAGTTACTTGTTAAAGCAATCCTCTGTTTTAAAAGTATTCAGAAATTGGGGAGCCAAATCTTTTGACTTGAAAACAATCATATTGACACTCTCTCTGCTAATATGTTTGGGTGGTTTTCAGTTGATAATTCAACCACCAGGTTACAAAAGTTTAACTTCATAAGAAGAGCAAATAGTCCAAACGCAAACAGTGCAATGAAGGGGCCTCTTAAAGAACATGAGACGTATTGGATTAGAGCATACCAACAGGATAAAATGTTAATATGAGTTTGGTTCTTCTGTACTCAGAAGCTACCTATAGTCTTGGAAACTGGGCTTTCAAGCCACATGTCCTGCCTCAGGGCTGAAGGGTTGAAATAGTTATCTGAGCCCCTCACTCCATGGTGGTGATGACTGAGATGACTTCTACATTGGCTTTCTTTCAAAGTGGGATTCAGCATATTACCCATTTCATAGAGATGTTCAACTGCTTGTTCAACTTAGAGATGCAGGAGAACTTGATTTGGGCCAGATCTACACCAAGAAGCATACAACACTTTGAAAGCAGTTTGAAAACGGTATATGGAATGTGTCCTGGGCCCCAACAGTTGTCAATTCCATTACAAAGCACTATAAAGCAGTGGGCTAGATCCTGCCAAAGCCTGTATTTTTAAGAATGCCTGCCAAACTCATTAGTAGTACTAATTAGGGGTGTACACTGGATCGGGTCCGATCCACGATCCGGATCCAATCCAGAGGAAATCGGATACAATTATCTGATTTCTGTTCACCCCGCTGCATTGTTTGATCCAATCCAATCTGATCCGGAAAGGACCCGATCCCGATCGGAATGGATCGGAAGATCAGCGGGTGCCCGCTGGCGCCCGCCGCCGCTTCCATTGGCGGGCACCAGCGGGTGCCCGCTGATGAAATCAGACAGCGGGGGGGGCTTCCCTGGTGGGGCTGTCTGCTTCCATCGGCGGGCTCCAGCGGGCGCCCACCAATGGAAGCAGACAGCCCGGCCAGGAGAGGATTGCGGGGGGAAGGAGGGAGGGAGGGGGGCCCATGGCCCTCTTACCTGCCGGGGCCGTCCGCTCCCCTCCGCCACTGGCCACTACTGCGAGCAGGCTTCGCAGCCTGCCCCTGAGTAGCGTGCCAGGTGATAACATCACCTGGCACGCTACCTAGGGGCAGGCCGCGAAGCCTGCTTGCAGTAGCGGACGGCGGCAGAGGGGAGCGGACGGCCCCAGCAGGTAAGCAAGGGGATGGGGCTTACCCCCCCGGGGCCGTCCGCTTCCATCTGCTGGCACCCACGGGTGCCAGCGGATGGAAGCAGATGGCCCTGGGAGGTAAGGAGCGTGGGAAAGGGGGCTTACCTGCCAGGGCCGTCCACAATGGACGGCCCCGGGAGGTAAGAACCACAAGGGGGGAGGAGGGAGTTAGGGCCCCCCTCACCCACCCGCCACCATTTTTCCCCATAGACTTGCATTCCCCCAATGCAAGTCTATGGGGAAAACAAAAATGGAGGCCGATCCAAAAATCAGATGTCCGATTTTTGGATCGGGATCAGGTCCGATCTGATCCGAGGGACCTCCGATTTTGTCCTGAATGATCCAGGACAATCTCAGAGGGCCCAATCTGGGTCCCGATCCGGGGGGTCCGTGCATACCCCTAGTACTAATATATGGATCAAAATGCCATTGTCCCATGGATTGAGCATTTCTCCAAATTCTGCGATGCAATTCAAAAATGTATACACGATGCATCTTTGGGGGAGAAATGGGTACAAAAATGTTTGATTTAGAAGAAATTGTTTACAATTTAAATTTAAGTTTAAAAAAGATTCAGAGGCAATGGGCTGGAACAGATTTATGATGGAACACATGTCAATCTGATAACGAATAGAAATTACCCGGTCCATCCATCCCAAGTCTTTCTGTGGGATATTAAACATCAGTTGACTTCTGTGCAGGAGCACTTTGATAGCCATGTCAGCTCAGATACAAAACAAGTGTCAGCCACATACCTGGATGGTTGTATGAATTGGTCATCATGAGGTTTAAAATTGTCCCATGCATCCACATGATGCTAGAGGCGCAATAAGCATTATTTGGATCAAAAGGGAATACAAACACACAAATATTAGCATTAATAATATTAGCATTAATAATATTGATAATATTAATTAGGGATGTGCACTGGATCGGACCCGATCCACGATCCGAGTCCGGTCCAGTGGGAAATCGGATAAATTATCCGATTTCCGATCCCGCAGCTGGATCGGCCGATCCAATCCGAACCGGTCCGAAAAAGCTCCGAACCGGTTCGGCGGATCGGCGGATCGGCGGGCGCCCACTGGCGCCCACCGCCGCTTCCATTGGCGGGCGCCAGCGGGCGCCCGCCGATGAAAGTGGACAGCGGGGGGGGGGAGGAGGGGGGCACTTACCTTCTCGGCCCGGTGGCTCCCGTCCGGCGCCGGCGCCTACTACTACTAGCAGGCTCCGCGGCCTGCTCTAGGGTGGCGCGCCGGGTGATGTCATCACCCGGCGCGCTACTCGAGAGTAGGCCGCGGAGCCCGCTGGTAGTAGCCGCCGGCGCCGGACGTGCCGAGAAGGTAAGTGGCGGGGAAGGGGGCTTACCCCCCCCCCGGAGCCGTCCGCTTCTATCCGCTGGCGCCCGCGGGCGCCAGCGGATGGAAGCAGGCGGCCCCAGGGGGGGTAGGGAGCGCGGGGGAGGGGGTTTACCTGCCGGGGCCGTCCACAGCGGACGGCCCCGGGGGGGGGGAGGGAGTTAGGCCCCCCCTTACCCACCCGCCGCCATTTTTTCCTCATAGACTTGCATTGCAATGCAAGTCTATGGGGAAAAAAATGGCGGCCGATCCAAAAATTTCCGATTTTTGGATCGGGATCGGACTCGATCCGGTCCGGGGGGCCTCCGATTTTGTCCGAACCGGTCCGGGACAAAATTGGAGGTCCCGATCCGGGTCCCGATCCGATCCGGGGGGTCCGTGCACACCCCTAATATTAATATTAGCACATAATAGCACAAATATTTAGTATATTAATTTATAAAACTGTGACTAGGAATGTCTGGATTTTGTGAAATCCATCCTGTGTGTGTTTCATGGATTGTGTTGTTCAATCCGGCATATGTTCACTGACAGATTTGATTTCCCCCCCAATATGCGGAAGAATACACAAAAAAATTCTGGAAGAAAAAGCTAGTGTGGTGTAGTGGTTGGACTGTTGGACTGGAAGTCGGGAGATCCAGGTTCTAGTCCCCACTCAGCCACGGAAACCTACTGGGTGACTCAGCCCAACCTACCTCACAGGGTTGTGGTTGTGAGGATAAAAATGGAGAGGAGGAAGATTATGTAGGCTGCCTTGGGTTCCATGGAGGAACAAAGGGGGGATATAAATGCAAAAATAAATAAATAAATAAAGTTTGCAACAAGTTATATAATTTATATTAGTAAGTAACATTTAGCTCATTGTCCCACATTCTATTCAACTTCTCTCCCCATACATTTCCCTGCATGGCATAAATGTGCATATTTTCCTGCAAATAAATTTGTGTAAACTTCAGGAAAGTTTTTTAGAAATATATATATATATTGAAGTCCATAGACTCCACGTGGCCAGTGGAGGCTGGTCAGCAGGAGATTCTGCAGGTCGGATTCTTAGTCATCCTAATTCCTTTTTGTCCTTCTCAAATTTCTCCAGCATCCCTAACTGTGACTGTCATATAACCGTTGTGAGATTGCTGTTAGGAGCATGTTAAGAAGCACCTATTGCATCATTGTCTTGATGGAATAAAATATGGTCTTTACCTTGGTTGAACATAAGTTACCTTCTACAGAGTCAAGTCAATTATCTTGGCAGCCCAGTATTGTCTACTTTGACTGACAACTGGTCTCTGAAGTGTCAAGAACAGATCCCAATTCCAGCCCTGTCCCTGAGGACCTTCTACTAGAGATGCCAGAGACTAAGCTTAAAACCTTCTGCATGGAAAGTATGTGCTCTATTATGAAGCTATGGTAGCATCTCCCAATATGTGTTTGTAGCACAGTCCCTCATCCAAGTCTTCTATAGTCCATCTATTAGCTGCTTCCCTTCTGGTTGCCCACTGCACTCCTCTTCTGTTTAATTTTATCTTCAATTACTACTTCCGCATGGCCAGAGCGCTGGATCTTATGAAGCCAATAATATGTCATTGTTCAAAGAAAATCAGGAAATTTTGACTAGTGTAAGAATTAGTATGTTGGCTCAGATCCGCTCTTGCTCAGCATTCTGTCTACAAACTAGATGCACCTCACGCGCCTATGAGAGGCTTGTAAAAAGAGAGTGATGATGAAGCGTCCATCTCCTCCTGTAAATCCGCAGTATTTAATGGACAAAGTGCTACTGTCCCTGAATATGAGAAGTTGTGTTTTATGGCTGTTGTGATTAGCTGCAGGGATTTGGGCCTGAGCTAGCCTAGCAAATTGGTTACATGATCCAGATGGTTTGGCTTAACTGTGAGAGGATGAGGATGACGTATTTCCATCCGTTTCGGCAACCAATCTTTGCCACCAGCATCTGCCGCATTGTGATTTTGGCAATTGTTCTGTGCAAAGGTAGAGTCAGAAACAGCAAGCGGCTAGGAACATCCAGGTTTATTCCTGGAGAAATAAACAGGTTCAGACCAAATTGGTGCCTCCGTGAAACCCTATGCAAGCAGATGTGAGCTTTCTACACAAAGAAACTGGGTAGCAATATAATAAATAGATCAACATAATCCTAAATATGTCAAATTAGCTGTCAAATCTGATGCACATTAATTCCACCTGAAGCTCTTCAGAATAGCAAGGCAGGCAATTTTGTCAAATTGGTGATTGCCTTAGCAAGTTCTCATAAACACCAGAGTCCGCTCTCCTCATTTAGAAATAGTGATTTAGTTTGAGGAATATAGGCAGTGTCAGTGAGCAATTAAATTTTAATTGAGCATAAAATAAAGTCCACTTGCTGTAAATTATCACCAAACTGCTTGAAAAGACACCCTAACAATTATGTGGGGTGTTTATGTGTTTTCCCCCCTTTCTCTTTCTGAAAGGGACACAGGGGTCAGAGTTCTCTGACAGGATCAGTGTGACACATGCATAAGATTTCTACATAGAAAAGTTTATTTCAGGGAATTATCAGTGCACTCTATGAGATAAATAATATTTTCATGTAGAAAATCCTTCCCATTCACTAAAGAAACTTGTGATACTACTAGAAAACAGGGAATCGGAAAAAAAAGTTGAGCATTGAAAGTCATTGCATCTTTTGACTCGTCAGAATTACATAATTTAAATTTCCTTCTGTTTACCTGTGCTTGTAGCTCTTCATGCATTTGGGTGCCTCAGGTAAACTGTAAAAGAACATTGGGCATTGCCTTATTCAGACCATCTGTCAATCTAACACATAGAATCATAGAACAGTAGAGTTGGAAGGGGCCTATAAGGTCATTGAGTCCAACCCCCTGCTCAATGCAAGAATCCACCTTAAAGCAGCCCTGACAGATGGCTGTCCTGCTGCATCTTGAAAGTCTCTAGTGTAGGAGAGCCCACCAACTCCCTAGGGAATTGGTTCCATTGTAATACTGCTCTAACAGTCAGGAAGTTTTTCCTGATGTCCAGCCGGGGTCTGACTTTCTCTAACTTGAACCGATTATTCCGTGTCCTGCACTCTGGGATGATCGAGAAGAGATCCTGGCCCTCCTCTGTGTGACAACCTTTCAAGTATTTGAAGAGTGCTATCATGTCTCCCCTCAATCTTCTCTTCTCCAGGCTAAACATGCCCAGTTCTTTCAGTCTCTCCTCATAGGTCTTTGTTTCATACCCCTGATCATCCTTGTTGCCCTCCTCTGAACCCCCTCCAGATTGCCTGCATCCCTCTTGAAGTGAGGTGCCCAGAACTGGACACAATACTCAAGATGGGGCCTAACCAGTGCTGAATAGAGCAGAACCAGTACCTCACATGATTTGGAAGCTATACTTCTATTAATCTACAACAATTCCAAGATGCTTCTCACTTGTAGTATTGCTGAGCCAAGTATTCCCCATCTTGTAACTGTGCATTTGGTTTCTGGCTAGAAGCATTTCCTCCAGGTTTGCCAGCAACAAAACAAAAACATCAGCAACAACAACAAAAGCAAAAACAGGAAATCATATCACAAAACATATCAACATAAAGCAATCATTAATATCATTCTTGATATAGAAAGAGAGAGAAGGGGAAAGGGAAATGCCCAAACGGGAAAAGGATTGAACACTTCCATCTATTTCATATATATATACTTTGATATAAGTGCTTCATAAATCTACATAGGCATCCATATGACTTTTGTAGGACATATGCTCAAGAGCAATAAGATCTTCTGTCCATTGAGTGATAGGTGGTCGGTGTTTTTCCTTCCAAACTTGGAGCATAAGTCTCTTTGCATCTCTAAGATCTCTCAGGATCCACTTTTTGCTGTCCATCCGTTAAATCCCCATGTCACAGGAATGCAGTTTCAAAGCACATGAACATCCACTGTTATCACAGGTTTTTCAGAACTACATTTATATGAGCAGTAAGTTTCCAACCAAAAGGAAGCCACTACAGGTCATGCCCAACTCTTATGCTTCAATGAGATGTTGTCCTCTTCACATCACCAGCATCTAGTGGAGCTAGCCAGCTTCTTCTTAACAAGACTCTATTTCCTACTCATATAGGAAGCTGCCTTATACCATGTTGCACAATAGGTCCATCCATCTCTGGAGTCTGTGAGCACCAATGTGCTTAATAGTCAGGTACTCAGTAGATAGAGAATCACAAGTATGAGATCAAGACACTCCTGAAGCTGCAGTCCCTGCCCTACTGAAAAAGATTGGGGGAGACTATTTAGCTTAGCGTCCTGCCTTCAACAGTGGATAACCAACTGCCTTTGGGAGCGCATTGATAGTCCTGTTGTTTATCCCCATTATTTCATAATCAAAGGGTGTTGGGATTTTTTAAGCCATCATTGGCCCCAATGATCCACCAGGCACATGACTAAAAGGATCTGAAGAAAACAACCTTGATTAACTCTATAGATAGTAACAGGGACCTGGGATAGGAGGAGCCAATCCAGAAGGCACATAGGTTAGGGTACAGGTCACTGATGGCTTTGATTTCAGTAGGGCTGTGAATCCATTCCAGGTTTCAGTCCCAAAACAGGTTCAGTATCTCGGACAGCTCCTTTAGAGTTCTGGGTGGTTGGGACTGAAGCCCAGAATGGATTCACAGCTTCACCAACATCAGAGCCACCAGTCTCTACTGGCCCAGATATTCCGGTCTCCATTTCCCTCTGTTTCTTCTGTCTCCCTAGTCAATATGTAGATTGTAAGCTCATCGGGGCAGGCACAACATCCTTCAAAGACCAAACTCTTATTGATAGTTGATATTTTGTTCTTTTCCTTTTGTTAAAGCAGAGTTAATGTTTCAAATCAGATTTCCCCACCCCCACCCCAATTAAGCTACCAAAGAGACTATATATATAACAAGCTACCACGGACAAGGCCTTCCCAAACTCTGGCGAATGAACAATGTGCCGTAATGACTGTTATATAGCGTATCGACATAAGATTAATCAAGTTTATGTTTCCTGTCACTGGCCGGTTGTAATAGATGACAAGCTGCAGTAGAGCCAAACCATCCAAGAAATTATTTGCTAGAGGCTTTGTCAGAAATGTGCTGACATTCAGGGTGTTCTTGACTGTGGCTGAGATATGAAATTCCAGGCTTTGTGTCATATATGCATGAGTTCTCTTTTCAGGCTTGTTTTGGCTTTCTGCAGCTGTTAAAAGGTCAGAGGTAATCAGATAAGCCGGGAGGGTGCTATCTGTCATTATAATTGACTTGAGCTATTGCATGCAGGAGGGATGGTGGTGGTGGAACAGTATCAGCAGTGACATATAAAGAGATGGTAAAGATGTCCCATTATTACTTAGGTAGGCACCCCTGGGGCTAACAGATGATCTCAGAAAATCTCATGTCAATAGAGAAATGCCCTTGGGAATTACATATGGTGTCTTCTCATTATTATTTTTATTTAATTTGAAAGTTTAACTGTGGAGAAGCTTCATTGTCTTGAGTGGAAATACAGGGTCACTCGATTTCAAGATATTTATTTATTTATTTATTTATGGTCAAGGTGCATGTCTTCTCCCCACCCTGCCACCGTTACATGAGATGTAGTCAAAATGAGACATCTTGATGGCTTCTCACTCCCTGCCTTGTAGCTTGACAATCAGTATGGTGTAGTGGTTAGAGTGTTGGACTAGGTTTTGGGAGATCTGGGTTCTAGTCCCCATCTTGACCATGATGCTCACTGGGTGACTTTGGGCTAGTCACTGATTCTTGGCCTAACCTACCTCACAGGGCCGTTGTGGGGATACAATGGAGAGGAGGAAGACCATGTAAACTGCCTTGGGTTCCTTGCAAGAGTTTAAAAGTCAGGATATAAATGCAGCAACAACATAAGAAGAGCCATGCTGGATCAGACAAAGATCCATCTAGCATGGATTTGCCAGTTCTCTGGAAGTACAGCAGAAGTGACATCCAGACATCCCAGGAAGGAACTTGGTGTCAGAAGTGTCTTAAAGAACAATGTGGGAGAAACTAATAGGATGAGTACATCCCTAACAGATGTCACCGTATAGGAGTACTTTGATGATCTTTAAAGTGGCACATCTGTAGAGCCCCAGAAAGTAGGGGGTGAGGGAATATACAATTCAGGGCATGAATCCATCATGCTTTTGAAATCACTATTATTATTATTATTATTATTATTATTATTTGAAAAACTTTTAAAATATTGATTCTTGAATACAAAATACTAAGGTTAATATTTGTGACATGGCATCACTGGAGTTGAATTCTACATTGTGAATTCCCTGGGCCCAGATCTGTTCTGTTATACTGGTAAAGTGCCATGCCCATTTATAGAATTATATAAATAATAACAATGCAAACAAATAGAAACATTGAAAAACAACCTAGTCAATAGTAATGTCTCGTAACACTGATAGCACTTAACTATCGTAAATAAAACAAAATGTATGTGCATTAAAAAGAAAGAAAGAAAGAGAAATCCATTAGAATTGATCAAAGAAACTCATTCAGTAATTTTAAAAACAACAACTATTTATGTAGTGCATCTCTAATTGCGGACGCTCTAATATTGTTTTTCAGAAAGCCAAAACACTTAGTTATAAATTCTTCTGACCTTTTCAAAGTCCAAATTGATGTGTCAATTTCTCCCCCACAACCATTAGTTCCCAGACAATTTCAATGCTGTTATTTTCAACCGAGTGTTATTTTTACAAGGTTTATCAACTTGTGTTCTAGCAGTGTCTATGCTCATTTTAGGGACTGATCCTCACTTGTGGACTTTGAATTCTTTTGAGCCTGGTGCATATGAGTGTATATAAAACGCAAGCCAGGCATAGGGCTCTAGCTGATGTTATGGACGTGTAATCACTTCCATAACTTGGTTGGCACCAGCAGTTTTAACCCTCATCTTGAGTATTGCGTTCTTTTCTGGCCACCACACTTCAAGAAGGATGCAGACAAGATGGAGGGGGTTCAGAGGAGGGCAACAAGGATGATCAGGGGTATGGAAACAAAGCCCTATGAGGAGAGACTGAAAGAACTGGGGATGTTTAGCCTGGAGAAGAAAAGATTGAGGGGAGACATGATAGCACTCTTCAAATACTTGAAAGGTTGTCACACAGAGGATGGCCAGGATCTCTTCTCAATCATCCCAAAGTGCAGGATGCAGAACAATGGGCTCAAGTTACAGGAAGCCAGATTCCAGCTAGACATCAGGAAAAACTTCCTGACAGAGCAGTATGACAATGAAACCAATCCCCTGGAAGGTCATGGACTCTCCTTCATTAGAGGCATTCAAGAGGCAGCTGGACAGCCATCTGTAAGGTATACTTTAAGGTGGATTCCTGCATTGAGCAGGAGGTTGGAAGTTCTAAAGTATACATACTTCTCAGCATCAGTTAATAGGAAACAAACCTTAACAAGAGATGGCCTTCCCTTTAAAGATCTTAACAACAGATGAACGTATTTGGTTCTGAGATATTTATAAATAGGGCATTCTGGTAGTACATGAATATTATATTCAATTGATACAGAATTGAAACTGCATAGTCTATCCTTCTTAGGAAACCCCTTATGCTGACCCACCCAATCTGCCAATGGGAGAACGCAACGAGAGTCCAAAAATGCACGTGGCTGTATTGGTCCATATCAATAAACCAGTTCTCACAGTTTTCATCTCTGCTAGAAGCAGATCTTTTGTAACACTAATAGGTCGTAATGGCCCATTCAAGACCAAGCCACAACCGGGCTATCTAAAGACAATATATTGTTGCTGAAGAAATCCATTCGCTCATGCACTCTTGCTCTCTGCATCTCAGGCAAAACAGTGGTAGCAATGATGACAAAGAGGATGAGGACCAATAGCAGCTGGTAACAAAGGCAATGTGGACATCTTTGCATTAAGGGGAAATTGCGTTGCTTACCTGGGGCATTTGTGCTTCCTGCTTTTTAGTGTGATTGTTCTGGTCTGTATTACACAGACGGAGAGGGGCAACCACATGGTTTGAATTGGATACTTGCCCGCTAAGTATGCTCTGTTCACTTCCATTGAGGCAGCGCCATCTAGTGGTGGACAATCTGGCTTTTTTCTGATATTACCACTTTAAAAGTGGTTGTTGTTTTCATGACAGAATTTCCAATGGAGACCACAAACATTTGTCAGTGGCCAATCATGAACATGGAATAAAATGCCCTTTTAGATGAATCCTGAGACTGCCAATGGGAGAGAGCCCATTGAAGATGAGTTGCCCATGGGCCATCAAAATCCTGGAGCCACCACTGGGAACAAGAAATCCTGATGGCCAATGACATCATTATCCCTGCCAATCAAGGTGCTTCAACCCTGCAAGCCACGGCTCTGCTACACCACTCATCCCAGAGTGCAGGACACGGAATAATGGCTCAAGTTACAGGCAGCCAGATTCCGGCTGGACATCAGGAAAAGCTTCCTGTTAGAGCAGTACAATGGAACCCATGACCTAGGGAGGTGGTAGGCTCTCCCACATTAGAGGCATTGAAGAGGCAGATGAACAACCATCTTTCAGGTATGATTTAAGGTGGATTCCTACATTGAGCAGGGGGTTGGACTCAATGGCCTTATAGGCTCCTTCCAACTCAACTATTCTATGATTCTATGATTAACAGCAATATGTGCATTGGATCCAACTGTCACCCATATCATATTTTCTCATACCACTTCCTTCCTGGCAAATTGTTGTCCATGTTTTGTCCCTATGTTTACTTTTGGGGAATGCCTTGTGAACCATTTGTTAGTGTGGGTTCCTTGCATAGTCAGTTTTTAGTTCCCTCCCTAGAAGTTCAGTGACAGAGTGCAGAATAGGTTTTCTCCTCTCTAGTTCTCATGCATGTCCATCAACATTAAGCTGCCCGAGTACCATTTTTGGGTACAAAGACAGGGTACAGGGTTTTGAGAATAGGGTTCAGCACCTTGAATAGCTCCTTTTGAATTTTGGCTGATTCTGACTGAAATCCAGAATGGATTTACAACCCCATTGAAATTTGACCCACCAGCCTCTGCTGCTAGTAATCCTGATGGCTTTGCGACCTCCGTCAGCGGAGACAGTAGGCCTGTGTGTACCAGTTGTTGGGGAACATGAGCCTGAGGATGAGCTGGAGGATGAGCTGCACTCATGCCCTCCTTGTGGGCTATTATATGAACAGAATGCTGGACTAGATAGACCTGATCCAGCACTGCTCTTAGGTTCTTAAGCTGTCAGTGTCCATCGAGGAGGCCTCTTTAGCTATTAACTCAGCAGCCTTCAGATGGCGATCGCTCCGCTCAATGCGGCACAAGAGCATTTCCGTCGCAACAGATTCTATGCATGCATTCCTCCTGTTGGAAAGGCTTCATGGATCGACACGACCCACAAATGACAGTGACGGAGCAGTCATCCAGCCATGGCAACAGCTGTCTGTTCCTGAAATAACGGAGAAGCAAAGGTGTGTGATTATGAGATGTTTGCAATTGCACCGCAGATGACGTGAGTTTGAGAAAGGGAAGCAGCCTTTCCAGGATGGGGGCAGGGAGAGAGAGGGTGGTGTTGCTTTTACTTCCACCCTTATGGTTATATCCTCCATTATCATTTCCCTGCTCTTGCGAAATTGCATGCGTTCTCATTCCATAAACACTATAATGCCTTTTCAGCATTGCTTAAAGGTGTTCCTGTAACGAACCCATACCCCGAGGAGCATTATAATTGGCAACTTCATTTGCATGATCACCGGAAGAGCCAAGGACTCAAACAAACAGCAATGCAGAGCTAATTAACGCAACTGGAGAGGGTTCCCTCCAAGGGACGCGTCGTCTCAGGTGCTGCTGTTGGCAGCCAAGATAAAGACATTTTGTCCCTAAGCGTCTTAATCTATCAACTTCTACAAAGTCCTTCTAACAAGTTCAAACCCTTCTCTCCAACAAAAATCAACCCAACAGATAGATGTCCATCCTAACAACAACAACTACAACAACAGCAATTCAACACATTATGAATAACAATGCGTGGGTGTTTCCTTTCCAAAGACTTTTAATTGTACACTTCCCTTTGAACTCCCCCGTCCCTCCACTTAAACTTTCCCTATAAAACCAGTTTCCTTTTGGATTGCTCATTTCAGCTTGGCTACCCAGGAGGCCGTGGTTAATTCAAAGCCCTGAGTTGTCAGCAAACTCTGTACCGTATAATGCAAGTATGGAATTCGGAAGGCACAATTCAGCAGAGTAGACGAAAGCAAAAGTTTGGCCTCCTATAATAATGCTGCTTCCAAGAAGTTGCCTCTGAAATCATTTGCAAACCTCCCAGACGTGCATGGGTTTCTGTCCATAACCTCGGGGTATGTCCAAGTGTAGCTTGAAACAAGAAAGCCAATGTGGAATAGGCATTGGAGTGTTAGACTGGACAGTGGTGACCCAGGTTCAAATCCCCACATTTTGGGTGAGATTGGGTTGGTCAGTCTCTCTCAGCCTAACACATGGCAGGACATCTCATGGAGACCATATAACACTGGTTTTAAAATCTTTACACTGGCTGCCAATTCTTTCCTGGGCAAGCTATAAAGTGCTGGATCTTACCTTTAAAGCCATATATGGTTTAGTTCCAAGGTAACTTAGGAAGCACCTTCTCCCCTATGTTCCAGCCCAGTCTTTGGGAGATCATCTGCTGTGACTGCCTAATGTGAGATTGGCAGTTTTATATATCAGAAGATCTTTTCCTATGGGATATTGGGAGTGGGGAGTTCCTCCCAAACAGTGAAACTAGCTTTCTAGCTTTGCAATGAAAATACACACTAGAAGCTCCAACAGTGAATGGGTCCTGAGTATTCATCCCATCTGCTTGTCAAACTTTACTTTTAACAAACTTCATGTACACCCTCCACCCGTGTGTGTGTGTGGGGGTCATTTTTGTGTCTTAAAGCCCAAATGTTTACAGTTGCAAAATCTCTCTAGTGGAGGTAAAAATAAAAAAGTATCCACTGGAGTCAATGAATCTTTTGCCTCTCCTCCCCCACCATTTCCCATGGGGGGGGGGCGGAATTTCAGGAAAAAAATGCATAAGGAGTTTGCCATAAACCCTCCTGGAGTGCCATGGTCCTCACCTGAATCTGGGCCACACCTCTTTATGGAGGCAATAAGCAGAACTATCATGCATAGCTACACTAGCCATCATTTCAAGAATGTTTAGTTTGACCATAAAGTCGGACTGTGCAGGGACACCCCCCCCCCCCAACCAACTCCAGAGGTGATTCAGGGCCTCCAAATCAGCCCTGATCCACCTCGGCCTGCTTCGAACCCAGTCCAAGCCAGGTACGGATTCGGAGTGAAGTGGTCTGAATCGGCCTGCTTTGGTTCGGATTTTAGATCCAGAACTGAAGCTGTGCCCAGCCCTGCCATAAAGCTCTGCTTTGCTGACTTTGTTTGGCTTTCAGCACAGTGCAATTAGTGCTGCGGAACCAAATTCCTTGACTTTTAATCCTGTTTAATCCTGTCTCGATCATTTCACATTATTGTCAATTGCCTCTGGAATCCCTGTGATTGAGAGGTGGGATGTAAGTATTTTAACTAATCAAGGGGGGGATGTTCCCCCTCAGAACTGCTAACATCAGCTTAGGGGAAGGGATTTCTATCAGGAAAACAACATGGGGGGGGAATAATTAAATTCTTTATCCCCCTAGCACTGCCACCTTGATCCAAACCCCCACCCCTGTTGCCATGGTTTCTTTTTAAATTTAAAATATATTGGGAGATTACTCACAGACGCCCTGAACCACAGCCTTTTACGGCACAATCCTATGCATGTCTACTCAGAAGGGAACATGGGACTTGCTCCCAGGTAAATGTGCCTTCCTTGATCTGGTGGCTTCCAGATTTCTTGAATGACAACTCCCATCAGTTCCAGCCAGCATGGCCCATGGTAAAGAATGCTGGGAACTGTAGTCCACAACAGCTGGAAAGGAACCAGCTTAGGGGACGTTGGTGCATATGATTGCAGACTGTCATCTGTTTCAATTGATCGCGATCAGGCTTGTTGTGAGATGCCTTTTCCCTTCATTCTTGCCCTACATAAATATCAGTAATACTGTTCTCTGGCATATACCTTCCACATATTATTCACATGTAGCTGCTAGCTTTGAAAGTGGTTCTTAAATCAGGGCTTGAGTAAGTGAAACCTCCTAAAATCTAAATGTTGTGTGTTAGCATTCCATCAGATCAGATGTATTTATTCCCAGCTGTTTCCTGTCTTCTCGACAAGATAGTCAAAACTTGGAAAGCATGGGGGGTGCATTATGGTTCCTCTGGTGTAGGCAATGAGCCGGGATGCCTGTTTGCCGAGGATTCGCAGATGTTTGTTATACAGGAAAGATTTTCAATAATTGCTAAAAGCTCCTGTAGGTGTATAGATGGCTTTTATCACACCCATAGAACATCATCTGCTGCTTTGGTAAAAGGTTTTTAAGTACTCCTTAAAAACCAAGAAATCACTTCCTTTCATTATTACACTTTTCAAGATGACACGCCAATTTGCATAAACACGTTTGCCAAACTCTTCTGATTTAGTCATTGGCATGCTAAATAAGATTCCAAAGCCATTTGCATCTGGTCGTCTGCAGTTTCAGCATCTTCTTCTAGTGCATGAGATGCAGGGTTCAGTTGAAACCAACCTATCAGAGTTAAAACGGGCAAGAATTCATCCTCCTGTTTGTCATGTTCAGACATGAGTGCTGTTACTTATTCAGCCAAAACGACGACACCCATGAACAAGAGGGGTATCATCAGGGATGGGGGGGTGGATCCCAAAGCTTGTATAAGTACAAACAAAATCATTAAAACATCCTGAGATGGAGGGGGGAATCAAACATCTCAAGGAAGACTGAGCATGTTCTCTGACTATTGACAGAGGGATGGAAAAGAGGGCATGGAACGGAGGATTGTGGTGCAGGTCATGGCTGACTGACTAAAGCAGTGTGAACAGGAATACTACACAGTGCAACATTTCGTCGCAAGCCAATTTGTAAACTATGGATGTTTCTGGGATCTGTCTCTGGATTTTGTAGCTTCATATTTCCAACATGGCTTTGATGAGATCCTAGAGGAATATTTTCTGATTTCCCCCAGGAAAACGGAATTGCTTTCATTTTAAAAGGATGGTTTTTTTTCTCATTGTTATTTTTTATAGCAGAAGTGTGAGACAATTCAATTGAAATCAAGGAAATATTTAAAATATTTCAGTTCCCTCCCCCCCAAAAAAACACCCCACTATGTATGTAGAGGGGCATTAAGCAGCAACTAAGCACTACAGACTCTCTTACCTGGAAGGACTGTGATGAGCGCTGTTCGCCGCCAGCCAAATTTTTCAGGGCTACCGATTCTTTCCGCTTCCTGATTGAATTCAGCGGAGACAGATATGAAAGGGTGCAAGGGTGGAACTGCAATTTTTGGATTATAAAAAAATATTTTTTTAAAAAAAATGGGACTAGTACATGGGCAGAAACGATTCCATCTTGACACTCAAAAATCTGGATTTTGGCTGAAATTTAAGAAAAGTGGAGCAGTCGGTTGGAGATTGGAATTCCAGAACACTTCCAGGGAAGGATTGTTCCATTCTGCTCATCGCTAGAATAAAACCTGTGTGCTAGACTCCACAGCTGGGCTGTGTCATTTTCTTTTTCATTCATTCATTTGTACTATTTGTATGCTGCCTTTCAGGGGGGGTGGGGAAAAGGCTCCCAGAGCAGTTTACAGAAATAAGAGGGACAGGCTTACAGCCTAAAATACACAACACAAAAGGAAAGGGAGCCCAGGTGCTGTGCTACAGCTTTGAAGCCAAAGTCTGATTCAGAGTTAGAGCAGGATGACTGAGAACCTAGTCCAGTCATGGGAAACTCATGGACCTGGGAGTTCAGCTCTACCTAGCTTCCCATCTGATGGCAGGCCGAAGGAGGGTGATTCTTCCTATCAGCCAAAGCAACAAGATTTGGCTTTGAGCAAGTCCTTGGAATTACAGCCTGGGATTGTAAGAATGGAGGAGGAGGAGGAGGAGGAGGAGGAGGAGGAGGATTATTCCACAGGGGAGGGGGGCTCCAGATTATCTCCCAAGTAATGGAGTCATCTGAAAAGGGCAAAATAGAGCTACCCTCATAGACGTAGTACTCACTTATGGGCCAGATTCCCCTGTCAGGATAGATCATCAGAAGGGAAGCTTTTGCAGCCCTTCCCCTGTATCTAAGACAGTACAAGGGCTGAAGAGCCTTTGCTGGTAACAACATCTTAATTGCCCAGAATACTTTCTTGTCTCGACTTTTCATTAATCTTGAACTCTTGTCATTAAGACTCTGCCATGGAAACTATTGCTGGACTTGAACTCCAAGTGTGATTCTGCGCAGATTCTAGCTTGGAACTTTCTCTTGAACAAAGCAACATGCCAATAGCCTCATCTTAGGCTCTCTGATTTATTAGGGGTCTATAAACTCTGTAAGCTTTGCCGTGAGCTCTGGAAAACTGGTCTGTGTAACCCAATCTGCTGCAATGAAGAATTTCACTGTTGTTTGCACCCTGTGCTGGGTTGCCAAAGTGTGTCAGAAAGTCAGGCCTAACAGCTCAGGGCCTAAAAGTACTTCCCTGAGAAGCTGCCACCTGCAGTTTTGTGGCTCACCACATGGGGCAGCTGTGTGCAGATTTAGAAGACTGTTGTTGCTTTCCCAGCCTTGATACCCAGAATCCTTTTAACCGGAAATGCCAGGGACTTGAATCCAGGACCTTCTGTGTGCAATGCCTGTATTCTACCACTGAGCTATAGCTGGCCCTGGCCCTGTGCATGTGCTCACGTGCAGCAATGCAGCAACAATGCATGCCCTTCCTATCTACTCACCAATACCGACTGAAGTTCATTTTCACATTCCAAATCCGTGATTGATTGTTGAAAGCATAGTACGTTTTCTCTTCACTACCTGGAGCAAATATTCTTGTTCCATCCTGTGATAAGGTTAATGACAGATGTGGCAGGGCCTCTTACAACTTTGTAAAAGAAAAAAAAAGAAAAAAGCCAGCCATAAAACTTAAACCAATGGATGAGTTTTATTGAAACACTGGATTCGGTCAATAGAGACATTTCCTAGCAAGTATGTGTTGACCTGCTTCTGCTTACCGTTCCTCTTTTAATTTCAGACTGATGTATGAAGTGACACTCCTACTTAGAATACCTCATACAATGATGGAGCGCTACAGAAATCAGTCTTCCCGTATTGTTTCTTTTTCTTTGAAGACAACCATTTCTCTCCCTTTTTATCAATAGCAACCCTGACATTATCAGACTGAGTGGTTCGTATTGATTCTCTGTCTACGTACATTTTAATTGCGTTGATTTCAAGGATCTGTGGCTTTGCGCACTTCACATGGCAATTGAGGCCTTCCCCTCGTTTCTCCCCACCCACCCAAAGCACTTGAGCTCTGGATGGTACTATTTGTTTCTCTAAGAATCCTCCGAATAGCGAAGCAGATTTTTTTTCCCCCATTGCAGAAGACTCATTTATTCAAGCTCTAATGAATGAGGTGGAAGAGAAAAAGAAAGACATTCAGGTAATGAGATGGCACTCAAAGAAGTCCACATAATAGAGAAAATATTTATTGAATACATGCAGAAGGTGGGATACAGCCCCTGCCAGATTACAACAGGTAATAAAGTTGATGCCTGCAGCCAAACCCTTGTCTGGTTATTTTGAATCAAGCTGTGAACTTCAGCCTGACTTGTCTCTTGATTTTAGGTCATGTCCGCTTCTCCTCTTGGCCGACTTTCTCTCCCAGTTTTCTTCTCCTGAAGATTCCTCCTTCTGGACCTCCTCGATTTATGTATTTACTTTTTTGTTAACTACATTTATATCCTTCCTCCATTTCCTGTATGGAGGTCAAAACATAATTCATGGTACGCCCCTCCCCAATATATCTTCAAAACAACCCTATGAGGTAGGTTAGTGTCAGAGATAAGCAAGGCCTCACGTTCAGGACATCTAGGCGGAGATGGAGTTGGTGGCCCAAGGTCCCCCCATGAGCTTTATGGCTGAGTGGAGTCATCATTTTTCCATGAGTTCACTCATAATATATTCCATCCAATTTTTGCATTAACTAGGGATGTCAGAGGAATCCGTTTGGGTTGGAGGAACTTGAGGAGCTTTTGATAGCTAGACCCCTGGACTTTGTTCTGTTTTCCACTAACTGGCCTGCAGCAAATCAACTCGGTTAGTGAGTCCCAGTATTGAGGAAAAGGTAGGATGCAAATATAACACCAGGTAGCTACCAGGAGGAGGGCCTTCTCTGCTGTGGCACCCGGGCTGTGGAATGAGCTCCCTAGAGAGGCTTGCCTGGCACCTACATTATACTATTTTAGATGCGAGGTGAAGACCTTTTTATTTTCTCAGTGTTTGAACAGTTCATCAGTTTCATTTTTAACTAGGGGTGTGCACGGACCCCCCGGATCGGATCGGGACCCGGATCGGGACCTCCAATTTTGTCCCGGACCGGTTCGGACAAAATCGGAGGCCCCCCGGACCGGATCGAGTCCGATCCCGACCCAAAAATCGTACATTTTTGGATCGGCCGCCATTTTTTTCCCCATAGACTTGCATTGCAATGCAAGTCTATGAGGAAAAAATGGCGGCGGGTGGGTAAGGGGGGGCCTAACTCCCTCCCCCCCCCGGGGCCCCGGCAGGTAAACCCCCTCCCCCGCGCTCCCTACCCCCCCTGGGGCCGCCCGCTTCCATCCGCTGGCGCCCGCGGGCGCCAGCGGATAGAAGCGGACGGCTCCGGGGGGGGGTAAGCCCCCTTCCCCGCCACTACTTACCTTCTCGGCCCGTCCGGCGCCGGCGGCTACTACCAGCGGACTCCGCGGCCTGCTCTAGAGTAGCGCGCCGGGTGATGACATCACCCGGCGCGCCACCCTAGAGCAGGCCGTGGAGCCTGCTAGTAGTAGTAGGCGCCGGCGCCGGACGGGAGCCACCGGGCCGAGAAGGTAAGTGCCCCCCTCCTCCCCCCCCGCTGTCCACTTTCATCGGCGGGCGCCCGCTGGCGCCCGCCAATGGAAGCGGCGGTGGGCGCCAGTGGGCGCCCGCCGATCCGCCGATCCGCCGAACCGGTTCGGAGCTTTTTCGGACCGGTTCGGATTGGATCGGCCGATCCAGCTGCGGGATCGGAAATCGGATAATTTATCCGATTTCCCACTGGACCGGACTCGGATCGTGGATCGGGTCCGATCCAGTGCACATCCCTATTTTTAACCTTGCTGTTTAAATAATAATAATAATAATAATAATAATAATAATAATTTATTTCTTACCCGCCTCTCCGTCTGGATCGAGGCGGGGAACAACAACATGATAAAATACATAAAACTGATTAAAACATGACACATATTATTAAAACTGCATAAAAATCCTAAAACATCCTAAAATCATCCTTAAAACATTCTAAAATTCCACTGGATATGCCTGCCGGAAGAGAACAGTCTTTTTGGCTTTCTTAAATTCTAAAAGACTGTTAAGTTGACGAGTCTCCTCCGGCAGGTCATTCCACAGTCTGGGAGCGGCAGAAGAGAAGGTCCTCTGGGTAACGGTTGTCAGCCTAGTCTTGGCCGATTGCAGTAAGTTCTTCCCAGAGGACCTGAGCGTGCGGGGCGGATTGTATGGGAGAAGGCGATCCCGCAGGTAACCTGGACCCAAAACCATGTAGGGCTTTAAAGGTAAATTTGTATTTTAAATCTGTATTCATTTCTGCATGACTGTTCGGTTTTATCATGGTGGTGCTTTTATACTGTATTTTATATTATATTTTTATACTCTTGTTTGTTTTATATTTTTGAATGGTTTGCATGGTTTCAATTTTTGTCAGCTGCCCAGAGAGCTTCGGCTATTGGGCAGTATAGAAATGCAATAAATAAATAAATAATATTTTACAAATATTTTTTCTTCAATTTACACAAATTACAGCTGCAATTTGCACATTTTGTGCACATTCTGGCCACAATTTGTACAACTCTCTATTTGTACAAATTCTGTCCCTCCACCCCCCAAAAAGCCATAAACAATCAGTTCAGGGAAAACCTGGGGAAAATCTGTCTAGCCCCAAAAAGGCTGGATTTCCAAATGACAGACATCCCTAGCATTAAATTGAACGTTGTTGTCATTTTTAAAAATAACTGCACAAAACTGTCATAGATGTGTATGTTTATATGCTGTCTTCGAAGATATTTTGTCCCGGAAGATGCATATAAATGTGCTGTCTCTCAAAATACACATTTATAAATGTATTTGAGGTCAAAACATGCATTTTAAATATATTTTAACACAGGGTTTTCCACCCCAGCAAAGAACTGTGTCAAAATGTGCATTTATAAACGTGTCGTCTCTCAAAAATACACATTTCTAAATGTATTTGAGGTTGAAACAGGCATTTTTAATGCATTTTGTTAGGGAGGCAGAGTGAGTCACAAACTGTGTCACAAAATTCAGGGAAGTGTGAAATTCAATGGATAGCTGTGTACTAATTCTGACATTACTTCAAGAGGTGTGGATCAGATTTGTTCACATCCGAATTTGCAAAGATCATATTCCTCAAGCATCCCTAATCCCTAGTCTTCTCGGTCCTATTATGATACTTTAACAAAGCCTCCCATCACATGGGACTAAAGCTTCTATGTTTCCTGATCAATGGCCATACTATCTAAATCTGATGGGAGATACAGTCCAAAACACTTGGAGGTTACCATGTTGGGAAAGCCTACACAACCAACACACCCAGTGACAGCTCCAGGTTTTTGAAGGTCCTTGGGCCAGACACCAAAGGCCTTCACTCACCCACCCCTGAGCAAGTCTATCTTCTCTCCACCATCATCACCAGCTGCTGTTCATCCACATCCTCTTTCTCATCATTGCTACCTCTTGGTTGCTTGGCAGGTAGAGAGCCAGTGAGCAAGCAGGCAGTGGCATCTACTGGTCTTCCTTCTCACCACCACCATTATCTGGGTCAGAGCGAGAGGCAGGTGCACATTCAGGTTGCAGTGATGAAGAGTAGGCACACATCCAGGGGGCTCTTATCGGTGGGACCCTTCTGGGGTGTGGACCCTCAACCAGTGCCCAAACATGCCTACCTTTGACACCAATCCTGACTACATTGCTTTGACTGCCTTATTCCTTCTGGGCCATTTCTTGCAACTAGCTTTTCCTATCTTTCCCATCTCCATTATCCAGGGCAGATCTACACCAAGCAGGACATGACACTTTGAAACTGTCTATGGAGTGTGTCCTGGGCCCCAACAGTTGTCACTACCATTATGAAGGAGTAGGGTTGATCCTGACCTGCTGTTTTCTTGGGTTCCTGATTCCTCCTTTCCTAGGCCTCTACATCTTCTACCTCTTTTATCTCGACTCTTCTCTAGGATTTGAGCGGCTCTGCCCATGGAAGCCAGAGGCCCTCTTTTTGGTTGTGGTGGTTTGTTTCTTTTATGGTTCATATGTGAATTTAGGACACCTAAACTAGGGTGACCAGATAAAATCCAGGTCAGGGCTCATGTCACTTTAACAGTTGTAGAGAAAAGGGAATTTCAGCCAGTGTCATTTGTATGCAATTAGTTCCTGCAGAAATTCCCTCTTCATCACAACAGTTAAAGTTTCAGGGGCCCTGCCTTCTTTTGTATATGGTCACTCTAGTATAGTGCCTGCACCTTTAACTGTTGTGATGAAGAGGGAATTTCACCAGGAACTAAATGCACACAAATCACCCTGGCTGAAATTCCCTTTTCTCTACAACTGTTAAAGTTACATGAGCCCTGACCTGGATTGTATCTGGTCACCCTAACCTAAACTAATCTTTGGACTGATTTTCTAACTATAATGCAATGGCATAGCCTGCCAGGCAGGATCTACCCCCTGCTTTATAATGGTTTATGATGGTATTGACAACTGTTGGGGCCCAGGACACATTCCATATACCATTTTCAAACCACTTTCAAAGTGTTATATCCTGCTAGGTGTAGATCTGGCTCCAACCAGGTATGTTTTTGGGAAAGCACCAAATTCCATTTGTGAATGAATGCATGGTGGTCATTTTCAAATATTGGATGTGTGTGATATTGTGGCTATAGACACATCTGCAGCCGATTGAGCATAGCATAAAACGCCATGACTCATATAACTATCAAGCATTTTTTCATGAGACAAAAACAACTTGTCCATTCTGCCTTTGCATTCATAAAGTACATGTGCTGCCCATTGCCTGCTAAGGATGCAATTTATCCATTTCAGTTTCTCATTTTGTTCCAATCTTAGGTTCAGTTAATCTTGAAGCTCAAGCTCTGCAAGTCCATATGAAAATGTGTACACATTTGTGTACATTGCTCCTACGGCCTATATTTTTGTACAGAAGCGTACCTCATTTTTCCCCTAGCAATCTTCCTAATATAATCCATCTTGAATGCTCTTTTTACTAAGTTAAACATTTTGTGTGCACTAATGCGTGCCTATTTGTACACTTGGTTTTTTAAAAAAATTGAGAACATTGCAAAATTTGGAGAAGCGAGAATTTCAAATGATAACTGAGTTTTGGTTCAGATATTGGTTTGAAAGAGTGAAATTTGGGAAGTTCACATTAAAATGCAAACCAAATTAATTTCTCTCCCATCCCGATTAACTATTCAACCATTTCCACATACCAGTATAATAGGGTAGCGGGAGTAATTATTTCACATCATCACAAATGTAAACCTGAGTTCTTGGACAATACTACCATTGTTTTCTTTTCCTATCATTTTTTAATTATTCTCTCTTTTTGTGTTGTTTTTCAAGTGGAAAATTTCTTTCAATTTCCAAAGTGGTTGAAAAGGAACACTTAAGGTTTTGTTTTGTTTTTGCTAAGCATGCAATGCAAACCTAATGCAATGTTGCCACCTAGTGAAATTACCAATATATATTTTGTTTGTCCTTGAAGCACTTGGTTATTGAAGGTTTCTCTTCATAGCATTTTTTTCCTGCTCTTTAGCCAAGAAGTCCCAGAGCAGATTACAGATTTCAGTAGTATGACAGTCCCTTTTACAATCTCAAAAACATAACACGCAAGGAAAAAGGGATGGGGAGGGAGAAGGAGAAGGAGGGGGGAGGAAGCTCAGAGACTAGTTTTAAAAGTTTCCATTCTTATCATAACTACCAAGTGACAAAGTTCATAGTACCAGATACGGATCGCCAACCTGACAGTTTTACTTTTTCCTGCATCCACATTTTTTTAAAAAATCTCAAGTCCTTTCTCTCTCATATATATATGTGTATATATATATATATATATATATATGGCATGGAAAAGACCACAACGTATCTGTTAAAGATGAGAAACTTGCAAGAGAAAAGAGATGGCAACCCTATCAGCACAAACATAGTTCAACGGGAAATCACAGAATCATAGAATAGTAGAGTTGGAAGGAGCCTATAAGGCCATTGAGTCCAACCCCCTGCTTACTACAGGAATCCACCTTAAAGCAGGCCTGACAGATGGCTGCCCAGCTGCGTCTTGAATGCCTCTAAAGTGGGAGAGCCCACCACCTCCCTAGGTCATTGGTTCCATTGTTGTACTGTTCTAACAGTCAGGAAGCTTTTCCTGATGTCCAGCCGGAATCTGGCTTCCTGTAACTTGAGCCCATTATTCTGCATCCTGCACTTTGGGATGATCGAGAAGAGATACTGGCCCTCCTCTGTGTGGCAACCTTTCAAGTATTTGAAGAGTGCTATCATGTCTCCCCTCAGTCTTCTCTTCTCCAGGCTTAACATGCCCAGTTCTTTCAGGCTCTCCTCATAGGGCTTTGTTTCCAGACCCCTAATCATCCTCGTTGCCCTCCTCTGAACGTGCTCCAGCTTGTCTGTGTCCTTCTTGAAGTGTGGTGCCCAGAACTGTACACAATACTCAAGTTGGGGCCTAACCAGTGCCGAATACTTTGAAGAGTTAAGCACTCAAATCCCTGAGCCTAGATTAGGGATATTGTGGGTGTCCAAGAGGGAGGTAGATTCTGGGGGCTCCCCCGCTGCTCGGCCTCCCAGACCCCACTCATGATTTGCAGCCACTTAAGAGACCCATTTGCTGGGCTTACACAGTCCATGAGCACCTGGCTGCCACTCGTTCCCTTAGCAATCCACCATTTTGTGTACAAATGGTGGTTCAGGGTTTTCTGGGAATCTAATGTTGAGTAAAAGGCCCCTTTACAGCCATCAGTTGTGTAACATTAGATTTCCAGAAATCCCCAGCTGCTATTTTTAAACAAAATGGTGGCTCAGTAAGGGGATAGGTGGGCCTGAGGTATGTGTTGGGCATTCTCAGGGCCATCCAGCAGCTCAGGCGGCATGCAGGGGCGGACAGCTGCTCAGTGAACACTGGAAGGAGGTGAGTCTGTCCATCCCTAGCCTAGACTGATAACCTCGTCCATTTTTGAGCCTCATGTTCTTTTCATTCTGGATATGGAGAAGATTGCAAATGGAGGTAAATTCTTACCAAAACTGAGATGAAATTCTTGCCCATCCCTTATTAATTGTGATAGTCCTTCAAACCTTTATAAATTTGCATGTAAAGAAAAAAGCACACTCAGTTGGGTTTTGCACAAAGCGAACTTAGAAAAGGTAGTCTGCCATTTTCCCATGCACTGGAGAGAATGCCTCTCTTAGAATGGTGCTTTCCTTCTTCAGTTTTCCAATGTACTTTTATTTGCTTATTTTAAAATTCATTTTTCAAACAATGTTCCTCCCAATTAATCAGGCTCACCTATTAATTAATCATACTATTTAATTGATTGTGTTGACCAATTTGTTCCAGTCCTCATTTTAAAAAAAACCACCATTCAAACCCACTGCATTGGATAGGGGATGTATCTTAAACAAAACAAAATCAAAACATGGCAAGGTGGATATGGTTTAATTTACCTTCGTGGTGATTTTTAAAAAACATTTTGGCAATGTTTTTCCTCATGAAATTTAGAATTTATTTAGTTCGCATTTATTTAGTTCGCCTGTTTTATGTACAAGCTCAAATATATTACGCTGGCTGCTGACCTGGGTTGCTGCAGATATTTTCAATTAAGGAAACATTTAGATAGTAAACTCTCATTCAGGAAAAGTAGTTTTTTAATTAAACAGATGGTGATAACAAAGAAATTAATGAACACATACTTGTTTGCCTACTCTACTCATTTGCCGTTCTAAATTATTCAGGTTATGCAGCAATTAAGCTTTAATTGCTTTTAGACAAATGGATATCTCAGGATGAATGACAACATGTGACGGAATTGTCTACGGAGCTTGTGATAACCCAAAGCCCTGTGTCGTTTTCTGGCTGAAAGCCTCGGAGCGTGTATTTTGGAGTAGTCCGTGGAAAGTAGTTTTGCGAGAGAGATCACAGGTGGGTTGATTAGCACAGATTTCCATACAGCAATTTTCTGAGTGTTTAGAGCTTAGAACAAAACAAAGACCCCTGTAAGTAGCTATACCTCTGGGATGACCAATGAAGGCTGGAGTTACAGCCACCTCATTCCACTATCCATATGTTACCAGGCAGCATGGGAGCCAGCCTCATGGATGGTTCTGCCATGTTGCTATGGTAACACATTAATCAGGCCACGCTGCCCTGGGAGCCAAGGAATATCGAAACCCTGTGGAGGTGGGATGATTTATGTCAGAGGAATCCCAACCAGACCTCACATACTAGGTATGGGTCTTCCCATATGAATCAACCCGTCCGTCCTCTGTTAAATTTCCAGAGCTGTGTGAGAAGGAGCAAATGGCAGTACCAAAACCAGGGTGTCCCTTAACATGGGAATCAGGCCAGACTACCTTAGGCATGTGTTACTGCAGAATTGTGCAGCAATTAACACAGGCTTAATGAAATTGTCTTCCAAGCTGCTGGATAATCTCTTGTGCTTTTGCATGTTATTGTACACAGAATGTTGAATGACATGCTACTTTACATATTTATGCTTCATTCACATTATTTCACAATGAACTATGCTTCTTACATATTCTGATTGGTCTGTTTGCCTGCTGTTTTTAAACAGAACTTTCGGCAAGTTTTTTTGGGGAAGGTTGGTTGGTTGGCTTTGGGGGGGGGGGGTTAGAGCAGGGAAATGTGGTATTGTTTGTGAATGTGAAAGAAAATGTTTTTTTCAACTAGTGTAGTGGCTCTACCCTGCTAAACCACATTGCCACCTAGAGGTTATGTAGTAGAAAAGCAGGAAAGGTGCCCAGATCTCAATTCTGTGACAAAACTAAAACTAAATACAATGGATTAACAGACCCATGTACAAAAGTTCTCGGTTAAACTATGGTCTTTACTTTCACAAGATATAACAATGGCCACCAACATGGATGATTTAAAATGGGACTGGACAAATTCATCGAAGGTAAGTCTCTCAGTAGCTACTAGTCAGGATGGCTATATGTTATCTCAAAGGCAGTATGCCTCTAAATACAGGTTGAAGGGAACACATGCAGGGAGATGACGTTATTGCACTCATGTCCTACTTGTGAGTTCCCTGATTGTGAACTTCCTAGGGGAATCATCTGGCTGGCAACAAAGAATGCTGGAGTAAATGAATTCATAGTCTGATTCAGGAGGGCTCTTTTTATGTGATCTTTTTTTTAAAAAAAAATCTATCATCCATTGCATGATATTTTGCGTGATGGTGCCAGTAATATCTTTATGGGTTGCATTAAAAAAAATAACAGACTTATTGCTAAGATTAGCTTGTTTATTATTTTCATTTGTACCCTTTTTTGTTTGTTTTATTTTGTTTGTTTGTTTTTGTAAATTATAGCCTGTCTTTCTCCTGCATTCAAATTAAATATTTGCCTATATATGATGCAAAGCACCAGGTGGCGGACTCATTTGTTTCATTGAAATAAATGTGGCTCTATAGCCAAAAATTTTACTGAATTAACAACCTGGAAATAAACACCAAATAAATAACTAGCTCCAGGTTTTCAGTACTTTTAATCAAACTGTCTCATAAATCTTACCGGAAAGATAAACGACTCACCTAGATAAATAAATAAAAAGTTGTTAGAGCAATAATGAATTGCCGGGATTAAAATATTCATTATGACGCCAACACATGTTGTCTTTTAATGCGAGTACATGATCTTGAATATTATTAAGGTTTAAACAAATTTAAAATGTGACAAGCACAAGATTTAATGTGCCACATAAATGAGTTTAAAGAGCTAATTAGGTTTTGTTGGGCAGTTCTGCATCTAACGGATGTGTTACAGGAGTAATACCAATTAGGGAAACATAATCACCAAAACAGGTATTAATTTTATCTCACAACTTTGGCTTTGGGACTCACTTTTACAGGTAGTGTCCCTGATTTCAGAGTACCAGGGTCTGTGTGTTCAGCAGGCTGCCCCATTTGCTTCAATAGAGGGGTGAGCTCTGGAGATGTCACTGAGAGGTGATTCCCAGGTTATGACCTCACAGGGTTTTCTTCTGTCCCCTAAGTTGTTTAACATCTACATGACACCGTTGGGAGAGGTCACCCAGAGCTTTGGAGTGAGAACCCATCAATATGCTTTGTCACCTAACTCTGAGGAATAAGTCAACATTCTTGAAAGTTGCCTAGACTTGATAATCATTGAATAATGGTGAACAAATTGAGATTAAGAGCTCCTTCAGGTGTGAGGGGGGGAACTGAATTCCCTTACCATGTCTCTGCTTCCTGAATCTCTTCCGCTTCTGCAATGAACTGTAATTACACGAGGAAGAGAGCAGGAAGAGAGCAGCAACCATGTGGCTTGTACAGCCTCAATGTGATTTATCGGGACAGCACCCTCTAGTGGGCATTTTATAATGCAAATTCTCCTGCACACAGCAGGAAATATCGATAAGTACTAGCGTTTTTCAGAAGAGTTGGGTTTTCTGAGCCGTTTTTCAAATCGCTAAAACTGGGAAATGGAATGAGAGACATGCAGGAGGGTCACTGCATCATCAAAATAACCCGCGAACATCCGTGAGTGGCCAGTCACGCGTATGCTATGAAAAGCTTGTTTAAAGAAGCTCTAAATCTAAAAAGACAGGGTTGCTGTTGGCCAGTAGAAAGCTTTGCTTGGGGACTGCCATTCAACCTTACTGGATGAGCTCACACTCCCTGTGAAAGAGGAGACTTATAGCTTGGGAGCACATCTCGATCTTATGCTGACCTTGACTTCTCAAGTGGCTGTGGTGGTGAGGAGCACTTTAGCCCAACTGTGAATAATGTACCAGCGGTGGCCAGTCCTGAGACAGTCTGATCCATGCCTTGGTGACAATCATGTTTAGAATATTGCAATGTACTCTACATGGGGTTACCATTCAATTGGTGCACTGGCTACCATTTTTTAAACTAGTTTCTTGATGTTTATCACTAAAAGAAAAGGACCTATAGCACCCCAATTTGCATCACGTTTGCCTATGCAAATTTATATGCATAGGGGCAAATTTAGAAATAATTAGTATAATTTAAATAGAAATGCAGTACACCTCACCATGATGTGGACCATTGTAACCCCTGCTCTCCTTTCTTAGGAATCTTTGATCTTAAAATAAGACTTGATGGACAGCCCATCAAATAGAGGACACCTTCAAATGCCTCACTAAAGGAGGACACCTTCAAATAGAAGACTGTCCTCTATAAAGTAGGGCACCTAGCTTGGGCAATAGCATTTGTATTTGACCTCATTTGATAGTTGATCTGTAATTGTATCTAGTATCAGGTAACATTTGATAGAGAACATGCAATGGTCCTTTACTGTTGGATAACAATTTCAAATTTGATGTTCAGCACGGTGATCCAGAACTGCAACAAGACCTGAATTTCAAATTCTGAGGTTTAAAAATCCATATTCTTTTTTTTTTACACTCTTCATCTGAGTTTTCAAAAGCCCATAACAGAAAACGTCTGTGATTGTTGACTATTTCAGTTCCACCCCACATAAAAGATTCAGAACCTGATCGTCCATGAAAGTCTGTGTGCCAAAGCAATGTTCTCTGCATTACCCCACTCTGCCTTCCCCCACCAAAAGAAAGCTTTCTTGCTTTTATGCTCGTCCACTATGACTTTGGTCTTCCAAGGATAACAAAAATAAAATAAAATAAATGTCTAATCTCTTCCTCAGCAGATTCCCTATTAAGCAACAGAAGTCTCTTCCATCTCAGTCTTCTATCTAAACAGGGTGAAGTGTGCTCTAAGTGTATAAATAAATAATTTTAAAAAGAACTAAAAAACAGAGGAGCCTGCCTGAGACTGGCAACAGACATCAATGGTATCTTCTGAGACACACCTGACAGGAGAGCTTTGAAATGTGAATCAAAGCACACTCAGCTAGGGAGTAACTTGTCGTGCTCAATTAAAGATGATCTGTTGCAAAACACAGCTCAATCAAGGTGAAGCGTTCGCATCTTTTCTTCCTGTGCTCACCGAAGCTCATCAGTGCCTCTGGAGAAAGGCTGTACCATGTGGGGTTCAATCGCCCACTGAACCAAAGGAGATTCTCTGGGTTGCTCTTCCTTAATGCTCTTCGGGGAGAAAATATTTATTCGGAAATGTCCTTGGAAAAAACTTTCACAAGATGCCAACTTTACCTGCGGAACTTCCTTCACGCAGGTGGCGATGGTGACAGTCGCTGATTGGTTTGGCTTTAATGAGATGGAAGCTTTCCCTTTTGGAGGACAAACTTCAAAGAACTTCAGACAAGGTGGACCATTGAATGGAAAGGGGTAGTGCTAAACATTGCCTTGTATTACAACAAAGAAGAAGAAGGGATGTTTGGGGGGGGGGGGGTGTAAACAATCCTGCGTTGATTTTTACAACTCAACATATATCTGCACTAGGGATGGGTGAACTCTCCTCAGCTCAGCCCTCCCATGAAGCAGGGTGAAGCAGATGGAGTGGGAAATTTTGAACTTCCTCCGCCCCTGACAACAGGGCCCAGCATCAGAACCCAGCAGGTTCTCCCGCTTTAGTGAAAAAGCGGCCAGTGGGGATCTCTGGAGCAGCCACCTACCCTCTATCTGCCCTGAGAGGGTCCTCCTCACAGCGAAATGGTGGATGGGCAATTGCTTTCCACCCCCTGCTCTCTGGCTCTGTGGGGATCCCTGTCAGCTAGAGGAAGTGGCTGGCATGGCTCTTCAGAGGGCTAGCCAGGGTGAAATGCTTGGCTCCAAGGGGGGTCATTCCTCAGAGCCAGGAATTGTGGGAATGGTGTCAGCAATTACTAGTGAGGCTGGCAGTGTTTCAGCAAGGAGAGAGATGCAAAATGCAAACACACCATACCCACATTTTGAGATGACCTCAGACCATGTTACATCTGGGATTGACTTGAAATGGCATTTTCAACTACTACCCCTCTTCTGCCAGTCCAGTCCCCCACCCCATTGTCAGCAATCCCCCATAGCAACCTGAGGTAGGATTCCAAGCTGAAAAGAATGCTCCTGAGAAATCATCTCCTGCTAAGATCATGTTTGCTACAAGAGCCATAATCCTGGCAAGAAATTATGTCCATGCACATCTCCAGGAGTGTCATTTTCCACTTAGAGACAGACAGACAGATGTTGTGAGCCCATCCCACCAACAGGTATGCTTTACCCCTTAAGAAAGGAGGACATTGCTAAGGGAAGAAGTTAAATCAACTGTGATTGGGGGCTGTGCAAAACCATGTGGGATTTTCCAGTTAATCTTGGAGACAGGAGGGTCAGAGAGTTCCAAGCAGATGGAGCCAATTTCAGCATTGAAGAAAGAGGCAAAATCTTGAGCAGAAAACAAGGATACATTGCCCATTAAAGCCATGAATAAGGTAGAGCCAGGTTATTTGAAGAATTGCCTTCACCCTTATGAATCTGCCTAGACACTGAGACCAGCTACGGAGACAATGATATTGGCCATGGGTGGGCAACCTCCAGCCACTGGGCCTAATCAGGCCTGCAGTCATTGTCCATCTGTCCCATGGAAGCTTGGGCTCACTCTGTGATCCCTGCCCACTTCTTTCCCTAAACCCTTCCTTCTGGCTTAGAGTCTACCAGGGGCTTTGGAGGAGGCAGGTAGGTGAATCCCCTTGTTATCTCTTATCTGTGATTGGAGAAAACAAGGGGATCAGGAAAGTGGCAGCTGAACACTCATCCAGCACTTGAGGGAGCTCCTGCAAGTGTTGGACAACTGGTCTTCACTTGTTCAGATGAGTGGACTTCCCTCAAGGGCAAGGCAAAGGACAACGGAAATCAGGCAACTCCCTACACGGGGAAGGTGAAGAACAAGTGAAGCCGGACAGCTGGGCTGAGCAACTTCAGGTGTCCTCCATCCTCTCTCCAATGGGAAAAGCTCCATTCTCAGCAAAGCCAGTTCTTAGTAGACACAGCTGTAGAGGCATCCACCTGGCTTGCCACTGGGTACCAACCCATGTCAGGGGTGTGGCCCCACTACTTCAACATCAGGGGTGTGGCCAAGCCTCTTTGATGTCATTTGGCCAATGGAGGGTTGGGTGGGTCATCCTCCCCCACACACACCCTATTTCTGTTGCCTGACTCTGCTACAGATCCACCTGTACCATTGATCAGACTGGCAAGCCTAAGAGGCAGGGCCTTTTTGGTGGTATGGGCCTCCCAATTGGAACTCCCAGGTGACTTGAATATGGCCCCATTCATGGAGGCTGTCGAACAGGTCTAAAATATACTGGGACAGAACAATTCATACAGACAAGACAATACCCTACAACCGACCAGTCATAACGGTCATAGACAAAAAAGAAAAACACACATACCTCATCAACATAGCAATACCGAATGACAAAAATGTTGTTGAAAAGGAAGAAGAAAAGAGAGACATATATACACCACTGGCCATGGAAGTCAAAGAACTATGGCAACAGGAAAAAGTCACAATTATTCTACTAGTCACATCAGTCACTGGCATCACATCAAAAAATTATACAGAAAACCTCCAGAAACTGGGCCTACCAAAATGTATCCACACCAACATCCAGAAAGCAGTCATACTTAAAACATGCTCAAATGTCAGGAAATTCTTGGATCTGTAAAAGAGAGCATGACTTGGCAAAGCCCGTCATGTCCGTCTAGAAAAACTGCTATGAGCGAGAAAGAGACTTATTATTATTATTATTATTATTATTATTATTATTATCATCATCATTTCAAAGTATATAGTGTGAATGTGAGGAACAAATACATTAAAAAATACAACTGTACAACTTGCACCACCTATTGTTCACCCCTTAAGCAAGTTCGCAGAATTCAGAGGAATGGTCTTCTTGTGATTCAACCTCGTTGTAGCTTCCACCACCATTTGCTGTTGACAACTCAACTGTCCATTCATCACCTCACCTTTCCAAAATGTCATTATTAGGGTGATCAGCCAAACAGGCACAGTAACGATAAAACGAGATTGGCTGAGTCCCTTTGTGTTTGCAATCCCTTTATAACGCAATTTGCTGTTGTTTAGACAACGGACACACTGATCTAAACAGCAAACAATTTATTGCTCTTGACATGGCATGATAGCAGCCCTCTTTGATATATAATTGAGGAACTATCTGGTTAAGAAGTTCTAATTTCTCATGCATCTGTAAGAGAATAGAGGGAAAGAGAGAATGGGAATGAATTAAAACAGTATATAGGTCAAAAATCCTTTTAGGACTCTTCAGGGAGTGTGTCTCATTTGCCTAATTGTATTTCTGCTGCAGCCAGACTACCACTGTGCTAATACTTGTTCTCGGGGAGTCCATTAAAAACCCTCGAAAGATGGCCTTTCCTTACAGTGAAGTGTGAAAAATGACAACTGCAGGTATAATAATTTCTTATTGTATTGTATGCATTGCAGACCTGCAAAGACCCACATGTAGAGAGACAGCTTTGCACACTGTTTTGGTCTGACCAACGGTCCATCAGTCAAGCCAATGTCGAATGAAATAACCATCCTGTATCATTGATTGATGAAATTCACTACCACAACATGGAGTAATAGTCCATAGCTTAGGTGATTTTGAAAAAAGGATTTGACAGATTCATAGAGGGTAAGTCTGTGAAAGGTTATTAGTAGTGATGGATAAATATATCCCATCAATAACCTAACATGGATGAAAATTCTGCTCTTTCGAGCTTTTGAGGTATCTATCATTTTTGGTCATGTGCATCACCAGAGTGCATCTTGGAAAATTAGCATATGTAATATGGTGATTTCCCCCAAAGTCTGTATACTATAACATCATGTGTCACAATTTCCCCTTCTGAAATTGGCTATTTTCATGTGTATTTTATGTGCTATAGTCAAGAGACATGGAGCCCCTGGAGGCGGAGGCAGAATACAGAGCTTCGGCTATAGGGCGGTATACAAATGTAATAAATAAATAAATAAATAAATAAATAAATAAATAAATAAATAAATAAATAAATTGCAGTGCCAACAGAAGAATCAGCAAGCTGGGCACTTGCAGGAAATATTAACTGATCAATCTCAGTATCGATTATGAAAATATTGAAGTGCATTGGATCAAAGTGCGGGCTTGATACGCATTTGGGAATTACAAATTTACTAGAATTGACCTAACAACATCACGGTGCCACCAAGATCACCTGCTCTCAGTCATCTGCCTACAGGGAGGTGTACTGCATTTCTAGTTACACTATTTCTAAATTTCCAACCAGACGTATGAATGAGCATATGCACATTTTTTGTGCAAATTGGTGCTCTCTTTCTCTTTCCTCGTTCTTCAGGCATTTCCTCTATGGAGGCCATTTCTAAGTGGCCATCGTAGACATTGAATCATTCCAGGGTAGAATGGCTGCAACTGCAGATACATGGTGGTCCGTGGCCATCTTTCCTCCACAATGCTCCAGAATGGTTCAACATCCAGGGCATCGGGGACAAATCTAAAATGGTGGGAGGACGCCGCTCGGTGTCAGTCAGAGTGATGAAGAAAAGTCCCTTCCCTCCCCAACAACACCAACATGTTTTGGGGGCAGGATAAAAAACTTCTGACATTTGTTCTCAGATATCACAATAAGTTTGACTATCTCATTCATCTCTGTTTTGTTCATAAGATGGAAGGAGACTTAGCAGGAAAGGACTTAAATGTTGTCATGTGCAGAGATGGTTTGGCTTGATTTTAACGAATTGCCTTATACCAAGTCAGACCTTAGATTAATCTAGCTGAGGTTTGTCTACAGAAGGCCTAAGCAATCTTTTTGGGCTGTGGATGCATTTGGCAATGTGAGACACTGTCCTGGGCACCGCCACAAAATGGCTGCCATGAGAGGTGTGGCCAAGGACAAGTAACCTGCCCGAAAGACTGAGTACTTGGCAGAGGTGGGGTGTGAGACCAAATTCAGTGCACACCTCCTTTGAACACACCAACAGTGCAAGCGGAAACGTGTTTCACAGCAATCTCAGCTGCCAGGAGGAACGTGTGCTATTTTATTTTATCTTCCAAGTGGCAGGTGTGAGCCTCAATATAGGTGTCCAGGGCTGCATTGTGACCATAAGAACATAAGAAAAGCCATGCTGGATCAGACCAAGGGTCCATCTAGCCCAGCATTCTGTTCACACAACAGTCAACCAGATGTTGATCAGGAACCCACAAGCAGGACATGAGTGCTACAGCACCCTCCCACCCATATTCCCCAGCACTTGGTGTACATAGGCATACTGCTTCTTATTCTGGAGGTAGCAACCATCAGGACTAGTAGCCATTGATAGCCTTCTCCTCCTCAAAAAATTGTCTTTGTTTTGCCACACAAATTGGTGGCCATCACCACCCTTGGCCATCACCATGTTGCCTGCCCCGGGTTTGCAGTGTAGACTCTGTAGTGTCTGACACTGGCTCACCTTTCCAGCTGGGTTGGGAATCGGCAGGTCCACTTGAGAGTGCAATCAGAACCAAGTCCTACAACTCCCAGCATGCTCCAGCCAGGACTTTTTGTCTTTCTAAACATGCCTAGGATTGTGCTCTATTTCCATGAGTTTATGTATTTATTTATTTATTTATTTATTTAAAACATTTAGCGCCACCTCGCCATTTCTGGCATCATGCCACTTTACAATAATACATAAAACAATTTTGATTAAGAACCCTCAACACACATCAAAATTTAAACCACCCCTCCCCCAAACTCTTGTGAAAATAAGAACCCCTTACAGAGGCGTTTAAAACAATTGATGGTGGGAGCCTGTCTAATCTCCAGTGGCAAATTGTGCCATAATAGGGGGCTACCACTGAAAAAGCCCTACCCCCCGCTCCTTCCAAATTGTAGCGGGGGATGATCAGGTCACCCTGGCCTTGAGAGCAAGTCTGCCCATGGTGGGACATGGGAGCAAGGCGAGCACTCGTAACCAGGGCCCAAGCAGTGCAGGGCTTTATACATAGTTAATAAAACCTTGTAGTGCGACCTAGCTGCCACTGACAGCCAGTGGAGCTCTTGAAGCACCGAAGTGAAAGAGGACCACTTCGGAAGCCCCTTGACCAACCTGGCTGCCGCATTTTGTACAGCCTGCAGGCGCTGGATTTGCTTGAAGGAGGGCTTGGCACTCCCTTCGCTGTTTGTGGAGTGGGGTTGAGGTCTACTGAGGAACAAGTGGGCCATGTCCCCATCCCACTAGGCTGACCAGATAAAATCCAGGTCAGGGCATATGTAACTTTAACAGTTGTAGAGAAAAGGGAATTTCAGCCGGTGTCATTTGTATGCACTTAGTTCCTAGTGATATTCCCTCTTCATCACAACAGTTAAAGTTGCAGGCACTATACTAGAGTGACCATATACAAAAGAAGGCATGGCTCCTGCAACTTTAACTGTTGTAATGAAGAGGGGATTTCACCAGGAACTAATTGCCTACAAATGACACTGGCTGAAATTCCCTTTTCTCTACAACTGTTAAAGTTACATGAGCCCTGACCTGGATTTTATCTGGTCACCCTACATCCCACCATATGTTGAGAATGCAAACGATCCATTTTGGAATGGTTTGCCCCATTTCTTACTCCATTCTCGCTGTTCTGAGCCCATTGGATGCTGCCAATCATAATTCCTCCCCCCCCCCCAATTCCCCATTCCCTCTCTCTTTGGTTTTGCTAGAGCAGTCGGTTGGCTCACTAAATCAAGAGCAAAGAGCAGTAGATCTGGCATATTTTCAATGAGATCCTCTTCTCTCGTCCTCTTCCATTCCGCCTCCCAAGCTGTGACGCTTTGTATTTTGAAGTGAATGCTGTTTTAATTACCATTTTGACTGTTCCAGCATCTATTTCATCTTTCACTTTTAATTTTAAAATGTATGAATCATGGGTTGGTTTTTAATAAAAAGTGAAATGTATTTTCGTTTGGTGGCAGCTAAATTGCTAATTAAAGCCAAAGCTGTGCCAGTAACTTCAAGCTATGCATTTATACTGTTTACCCTCTTTTGGTTCCTGCAAACTCCAGCAGCAAAATGGTCTTTGGCTTTTGGGTTGTTTTCATGCCCAGCATTTCAACTTGCCTTCATATTTTCAGCTCTTTAGCAATTTTGTTGCCACATCTCTGTGAACTGGAGGACTAGAAATTTGACTAATACCAACTATGATACTTGGGGCATGTCTTCACCTGCCATTTATTCTGGGGTCACCTTAAACTTGTCCCTGTGCATCCAATTGACACACAGCTGATCCCGGGGTCAATCGGGAATGAGCTCTCAGTTGCCCTGAGATAACAGGGACCACAGTTTTCCCAATTTTTCCCATGGTACTGGAACAACCCCGAGGACCGCAGACAGTGTGGTGCGGGTTCCTGGGTTCCCCCTCCTCCCTGTGAGTAGCGGGGCTCTTCAAATGAGCACGGAGCTGTGTGGGGTGACTCCATGCCCATTGGGGGGGAGCAATTCCGCCATCCTTGGGATGGGTCTCGGTGTTTTTCAGCGCCAATTTTTTTTTTTTAAAACCCTCAACGATGCACTGGATTGAGGCCCCGCAACTGCGCAATTGTGCAATTTATTTATTTATTTATTACATTTGTATACCGCCCCATAGCCGAAGCTCTCTGGGCGGTTCACATCAGATTAAAACGATTAAAAACAATATACAAAAATTTAAACAGCAAAAACATACAATATACACATACATTTAAAACCACTATAATAACTGTAAAAAGCTATAAGCCTAAAACAAAACAGAAACAAAACAAACCCAGGCTCATCAGATATTGCTAAATGCCTGAGAGAAGAGGAAAGTCTTGACCTGGCGCCGAAAAGATAACAATGTTGGCGCCAGGCGGGCCTCGTCGGGGAGATCATTCCACAATTGGGGGCTACCATAGAGAAGGCCGTCTCCCTTGTTGTTGACCTCCGAGCTTCCCTCGGAGTAGGCACTCGGGGGAGGGCCTTAGATGTTGAACGTAGTGTTCGGGTAGGTTCATGTCGGGAAAGGCGTTCCATCAGGTATTGTGGTCCCAAGCCGTGTAAGGCTTTATAGGTTAAAACCAGCACCTTGAACCGGGCTCAGAAACATACAGGCAGCCAATGCAAGCGGGCCAGAGTAGGTCTTATATGCTCGAACGTACTGGTCCCAGATATCAACCTGGCCACTGCATTTTGCACAAGCTGCAGCTTCCAAACCATCTTCAAAGGCAGCCCCACGTAAAGTGCATTGCAGTAATCTAACTTGGAGGTTACCAGAGCATGGACAACTGAAGCCAGGTTATCCCTGTCCAGATAGGGACGTAGCTGGGCCACCAACCAAAGTTGGTAGAAGGCACTCCATGCCACTGAGGCCACCTGAGCTTCAAGTGACAGAGATGGTTCAAGGAGAACCCCCAAGCTATGAACCTGCTCTTTCAAGGGGAGTGCAACCCCATCCAGAACTGGTTGAAGACACTCCATCCAGTCAGCAGAACCACCCACTAACAGCGTCTCAGTCTTGTCTGGATTGAGTTTCAGTTTATTAGCCCTCATCCAGTCCATTGTCGCAGCCAAGCACCGGTTCAGCACATCCACAGCCTCACCTGATGAAGATGAAAAGGAGAAATAGAGCTGCATGTCATCAGCGTACTGATGACAACGCACTCCAAAACTCCGGATGACTGCACTCAGCAGTTTCATGTAGATGTTAAACAGCATGGGGGACAAGACTGACCCCTGCGGAACCCCATACTGGAGAATCCACGGGGCCGAGCAATGTTCCCCAAGCACCACCTTCTGGAGCCGCCCCACCAAGTAGGAGCGGAACCACTGCAATGCAATGCCTCGCACTCCCAACTCAGCCAGTCGTCCCAGAAGGATACCATGGTCGATGGTATCGAAAGCCGCTGAGAGATCAAGGAGAATCAACAGAGTCACACTCCCCCTGTCTTTCTCCCGACATAGGTCATCATACAGGGCGACCAAGGCTGTTTCCGTACCAAAACCAGGCCTGAAACCCGACTGAAATGGATCCAGATAATCAGTCTCATCCAAGTGTGCCTGGAGCTGGCTCGCAACCACCCGCTCCAGGACCTTGCCCAGGAAAGACCTTTGCTTTTGACCTCAGAGAGTTGCTGCCAGTCAGAATAGAGATGCTCAAACAGGCACAGTGGAGGCTGGTGTCTCCAGTTTCTGAGGGGTGGTGATTCCATTCTAGGAGTTTGTTCGAACCATGCAGAGCTCTAAAGGTGCTACTGAAGGTGCTGCAAACTCTGTCTCCAAAATGAGCTCAGCACCCTGGATATCATGAATTACCATATCCCACATAACATTGTAGATTTCTCGGCATTGGTGATCTAAGTACTGAGGAATTGCTTTTCATTTCAGGACTCTATGTGTGTGTGTTTCCTCCTGGTGCCCTTGTCTCGTTAAGTCTAATAAAGTCTCCACCTTGGGGGAAAAAATGTGTTTGGATGTGTCACTACAGAGTCGAAATGGATCATCTAGAGGTGAAGGAGTCCAAGGTGGAATCTCTCCAGGTGTACAGGAGGGGAAAAATGTGACTACCATGCTCTAGAGGCTAAGCACATTTGTGCAGTAATTAAGAATAAATCTGTCTGGTCTACACCCTGATGGATATTCCTTAAAAGAGAAATTGAACCATTACCGACAGCTCGAATTAGATAGAAAGCCTCACGGTAAATATCAAATAGAGGTGGCATTGCTGAACTCAGGCTGCAACATAAACATCTAAGTGGTAGTAATCCCATTGAACTAATATACCTTACTTCCAAGTAAATATGCATAGGACTGAGCTGTCAGAGAATGTCCATATCATCGCCTCATCCCCAAGGTCACTCCAAAACTATCTATATTTGTGTTTGTGCGTGTGTGTGTTATATATACATCTGTATATGCCTGGGACAGCTCAGAACGATATATTATTGCTAGCAAATTCCATTTGCCTCCAGATACTTTGAGAATTGAGCCAAACTCAGAGGGAATACAGGTGTCTGGGAGGCTGGGAGGTGATATCATTGTCCCTGCTTATCAAAAATTCCTGGGGCTTCATCCCTGTGAGCCCTGGTTCCACTACACCACTGCTACACATCCATGCTATCTTACAGAGATTCCGGTATGCATGTAGAGCTTCACCATCTTCAAGAGCTCCTTTATTCCTTTCACTACAGCAGGTAGTTCAACACACACACACACACACAACACAACACAACACATCTCCTGGCATTCACTGTGCCCTTCTGTATTAGTGGAATGGGACAAACTCCTATGTCTTAGGAGCACCATACCTGCACTGGAATTCATGTGAGGCTCGGGTCAGACCAGCATCGTATAGTTCTGAAGAAGTGGATGTGCTATCTTTAGCAGGCCACTTCATTCAACGCAGGATTTGCCAGGCTTCCTGCAGCTGGGTATATCTGTGTATTCTAAATTGTACAACATGTTTCAAGTATGAAACATCAAAAGCTTTGCAGCAAACAAGGACAGAAGGGGTAATTTTTAATTTAGTGTGCATATTTATATGTTGGGCTGTGTATATACAAGAGTGCAGAAAGTGGGGTGGGGGAGAGACAGAATGTGCTACTGAATTCAGCTTCCTGAAAATTTGATTTTTAAGTCACTAGTCCTTATTGCTGCAAAGACAGGTCTGAAAATATACATGCTTTTACTCTCAAAGGCTAGAGGGCTGGCTGAATACAATTTACCATGCTTGGCTCCTTTTTTATTTTCATCACTATATTATGTAGAATAAACCAGGTGAAAATTTCAGAACAACTGATGCAAAATAAGAGAACTGATACAAAACCACTCAGTTTACATGGTTTCTACAAGTTACAGAATTCTTAGGCAGCAGGGGAGGGGAGAATTGCTGGTACCATGAGCCTTTGGGATACAGAAGAATGCAAACAGACGCTAATGAATTATTTGAACTTCTTCCTTCATGTGCAAAGTCTCTTCCCACAATTCAGATAGTTTTATTTAACTGAGGGGCTAATTCAGATTCATAAACTCTTCAAGCGTGTTAAAACAAGCCACTTCAGCTCCCTATATTTTTCCTTTAATTTTCCCCAAGCACCAATGTACTGGACTGTTGATCACTTGATAACTCTTAGACTCAAGAGCATAATAAATGGCTTCCAACTAAGTATGGTCAGACCTGCTCTGACAGGAGCTGTTCTGGTGGATTTATCAAAAAATTGCCAGCCATAACCTGCTCTTGTAGCACCGGGCCCCCTTGAGAGAAACACCAGGGGCAGTTCTACACCTGGTGTCAAATCATTACAAATGTGGAATAGACAGCAGGAAATAACATGATGAAAGCGGTATATGGAATATGGATTGTGCCTCAACAGTTATCCGTGCTACAAAGCAGTAGTGTAGATCTAGCCTTCAGGCTCAGTCTGTGAATGTACAATATATAAAATAAGGAGCAGAGGCAAAACACCAATTCCATGCTCCTAATTCACACTTAGGCCCTTTCTACACCGGAGGGGTGTAGAAGGCGGAGGGTGGGCGGGCAATCCCAGAAATACCTGCTTTCGGGATCAGTGTCTTCAATCCTCATGGAGAAAACGGAAGTTCTGCTTCCTTCCAGGTGTGATGTGCTCATCACGCCTGCCATTTTAAAGTCCTGGGGCCCCGAGAAGAGAGCATGAGTGCTCCTGTGCTGAGGTAAGTGCTCTTCTAAAATAAAACCACGCACAATTTGGGGGGGCTCTTTCCCCCGCCATCGTGGCAATGGCAGACTTGGCTCCTCCCTCCCCTGCTCGGCATGGAGACGTGTGGTGCAGCTCTGTGCCCATTTTTGCTGCCATGCTTACTCATGAGTAAGCATGGCAGCATCAGGGATGGGCAGCCAGATCTTCCGCAGTCCCGGGAATTTCCCGGGACTGAGGAAGAGTCAGGATTTTCCAGGGTTTCCTTATCCCTGGAAAATAGGACTGTGCACGGACCCTCTGATCTCATCCAGATCCAGATCTGTCAGGTCCAGATTGGGCCCAATCCGATTCAAATCAGATTGGGCCTCATCCGATCTGACTCGGATCCAGATCTGGATCTGGTCCAGATCCATGCACAGCACTCCTTCCCACTCTCCCCGCTCTCCCTCTCCCTCCCCCCACTCTCCCTGCTTACCAATTAGACCACCGCATTTGATGGTTGCGGGGGTTATGTCATCACCCAACATGAGTGGGAAATGCAGTGACGATGGGGGACGACGTGGAGGAGGCAGCAGGAAAGCAGAAAGAGCGAGGAGAGCAGGAGGGAGTGCTGTGACCAGATCCGAATCAGATGCGGATTGTGGATCCAATCCAGCCCAGTCCAGGCCTGGTCCGATTCGGTTTGGATACGGATCTGGGAGGCCCGGATCAGCCCAATCTGCTCTGGATTCGGAATCCGGGACTGGATCCATGCACAGCCCTACTTGAAAATCCATCCCACCCCAGGAGTCTCTGTGCATTATTTGGACTCACACAGGGACCAGCCGGGGGCCATCCCAAGTGAAACGCCTGATGTAGAAATGGCCTTAATTGAATTTGGGGATTCTCAAAATAATCTCCTAATACCATAATCCTAGACATGTCTACTATGAAGTAAGCCCCATTGCTTTCAATGGGACTTATTCCCAGGTAAGCATTGATAAGATGGCACCCTACACCTGCAATCTGCTAGCTGCCTCATTGGATCTGTGCATCCCAAACCTTCTATAACAGCAATACACTCTGTTCTTGGTCATCGCTGTTTCCTTCCTGAGTTAACATTGGTGGTATGTTTTACTTCTCAGTCTCAAATCATTATTTTTAGAATGTGAAGAGAAGAAGTTAGAGTTATCTGCCTTTGAGTGAGTCCATCGTCTGTAGAGTCACTGTTCTAGAAATGCCTTGAGATAGGAAGACGGGAGGTGGAATCCAACAACTCAATCAACAGGCACCTTCCAACTTCAGCATCTCTGGGACTATGCAGTTGTTAAGAGTGGAGATGATAATAAATTTCTCTGGAGCTTGGCTGAGGAGAGAACTTTGGAGGCAGGGCTGGATAAAGACATGCTAAGGCTCTAAACTATATCAAGATTCAAAAGCCTCATACCATGAAATTAAAGAGCGAGAAAAAGGATTACGTTATCATAGAGAGGGTAGTCAAAGTCAAAGTTTATTTGCATATGGCACAATGGCCTTTACAATCAATACATACACAACCTCCATGGGTCGCCCCAAACTTAACCAAGGGTCGCCCCATCCTTCCACATTTCAATGCCAATTAAAAATACTCTATATGAACCACTATTTAAATAAAATTATCCCCATTGCAATCAACCCCTTCTTGCAATAAAAAGTTTCGTCTGATCTTTTGTGCAGCTACAGCGAATTTTGCCACCTTTCTTGAAATTGCCATGTCATAGTCGGCCAGAAGTTTCAAAGTAAGATCTCTATTTGATAAGCCCTCCCTTTTTTCCGGAATTTCTTTTAGAAAATGCACCCTGATACCTTGATACAATGGGTAATAGAGGAGGTAATGTACTAGGTCTTCAACCTCCTCTGCACCACAGATACATTTTCTTTGTGCATATGGGATCCCCTTATATTTCCCTTCCAGGCAAGCTGTCACTGTTGTTTGAAAACGGAGGGCCGTAAATGCTTTTCTCAGTCTTGGAAATGTTAACTCTCACAAGTAGTATGAGCAATATTGCTCCCCTTTTAACAAGCTGTACCAGGGTGAGAACCGCTGTCGTTGACTTGCTTGGACATTACAAAACGTGTCTAGCTCATAAATTCTGTTTCTAATACTCACTCTGTTTTGGCAGACCAATCCTTGAGATTCATTAAAATAGAAATGCGCCAATTCCAGAAAACTTTGTGCCCACCCTCCCTTCCTATGATGTTCCTTAAAACTTAAATTAGGGAGACTATCTTCCTTCATGCTCATTATTTTTTCCCATATAGGAACATCCACTTCCATTCTCAATAGGGCTGCAGGGACTCCCTTGGGAAGAGCCAGCAGTTCTTTCAGGAATTTATTTTGTATCCTTTCCAATTCATCAGACTTCCCCACACCCCACAGTTCTGCCCCGTAGAGCAGTTGCAGGAGTACCTTTGCTGTGAACAGTTTCAATATAGGTTCAACCAGTAGGCCACCTTTCTGCCTACCATAATCAAGGATTGCTCTTGCCGTTCTTCCCGCTGACAATTTAGCCGCAATGACCTGAGTTTTCCAGCTCCCATTATACGCAAAATGTACCCCTAAATATTTAAAGCTATCACACTGTTCAATTTGTTGACCATCCACCCTCCAGGTATGATAACACTTTTTCTTTGCAAACACCACCACCTTTGTTTTTGCATAGTTAATCATTAACTTCTCTTCTTTGCATATTTTCCCCAATTTCCTTAGGAGTCTTCTCAGTCCCACTTGTGTATAGGATAATAGGGCCATGTCATCTGCATACAGCAGCATTTGTAACTTTTTATGACCTACTGTAGGGGGGAAGCAATCCATTGCAGTAAGATCCTCTATTAAGTTGTTAATATAGAAGTTAAATAGGAAAGGTGCTAGTAGGCATCCCTGTCTGACGCCCCTTTTTATGTTGATTTTTTCTGACAGTACTCCCCCTAATCCAATTCTCACCCTTGCATCAGTGTGGGAGTATAGTTTTTGTATTAACATTAGTAATCGCCTATCTATACTTGTCTGCGCAAGTTTGTTCCAGAGGCGGTCTCTGTCCATGCTGTCAAAGGCTGCGGCAAAATCAATGAAGGCCACATACAGTCTCCCTCCCACAGTGCTACGGTATTTTTTGATCAGATGCTGTAACACATAGCATTGGTTTACCGTACTCATCCCGCTCCTGAAACCCGCCTGTTCCTTTGCTAGGATGTTAGAATCCTCCTCCCACAGCAAAAGCTTATCCAGCAGGTGTCTGCTGTATAATTTAGATGTTATATCTAGGAGACTAATAGGCCTGTAGCTTTTGGGGTCAGTTTTCTTTCCTTTTTCGTATATTGAAACAATAATACTGGTCTTCCAACCTTCTGGGATTTTTCCTGTCAAGTTGATTTGGGTAAACAGTTTTGCCAATATTGGGGCCCACCAATCTGCATTATCTTTGAACAGTTCTGGGAGGAGCATATCTTCTCCTGGCGCCTTGCCGTTTTTTAAAGAGTTTATTAATCCCCTAACTTCTTGAGCTGTTACTTCTGGCCAATCTGGCAGATCAATATTTACTTGGCCCTCCTCCCAAGATTCTGTGCCATCAAAAATATTCCCAAAATGAGCTTGCCAAGATTTTGCTGGGATTTGCATTTCCAGATACATATTTGCATCTTTCAATCCTGCCTTTACTATGTTCCAGAATTGCACCTCTTTCCTCTGTTTGACTGCCTGTGCTAATTCCTCCCATTTTTCCCCATATATTCTACCTTTTTCTTCTTCAGTAGTGCTCTGTATAACGCTCTTTTCTCAATTAATAGCCTACCTAGGGTACTAAAGTTGTTACTCCTTACCTTCCTACTAACCTTATTAGTTCTTTCTTTACTTGCCTACATTCTCTATCGAACCAGCCCGCGCTCCTATTTCTGTACTTTTCCACTATGCTAGTCTGAGTCAGATGAGGTTTTAATAACTTCACGATTTCCTGATAACCCTCCAAACTTTCTGCTGTCCCTTTGATAACTTTATCTTTAATTTCCCTCAAAGTTGGTCCATTCAGTAAGTCTGTCAGCTTTGCACTTTGTACTTCTGACCACTTCACTCTTCTACCCCCACTAGGAGCTGGTTCAATTTGGTATAATGATTTTTTTCCCTTCCCCCTCATAGAGAGGGTAATGAAAGGGTACCACCCAGCATTGTAGTTAAACAGTGTTAGATAGACTTCTCTGAAGATGTGTATAAATAAGACTTGAGTTGAACATCTTTTAACCTGGCTCAAGTTTGAGCTTATTGCCTGCAATTAGGGTGACCGTATGGAAAGGAGGACAGGGTTGCAGAGAAAGAAGGGCATTTCAGCAGGTGTCCTTTGTCTGCGTGCAGCACCTGGTGAAATTTCCTCTTCATCACAACAGTTAAAGGTGCAGGAGCCCTGCCCTCTTGACAAAAGAGGATAGATGGAGATAGTCCTGAGACATGAGGAGCCAAATGGCAGTTGGCCCCAGCCAGGCTGATTATGGGGACCTTGCTTTCTTACCTCTTCCTCTAATGTTGGTGATAGAAAGAGTTTTCATTTAACTAGCTGGTGGTTTGTTATGGCATGCAGGCCTTCACTCTTCCTTCTGTCTCTCCCTGGGTCTATATTAATAAGCAGGATCTTGTGAGCTAGAAATTAAGAGACCTTGCCATATACTTGGAAGATCTTGGTTTGTTTCACATTCTATAGAAAAGAATTGTTTCACATTCTCTTCCCCCCACCCAAAAAACAATTCTCTCCCCCCACCCAAAAACAAAAAACAATTCTCTCCCCCCCACCCCCCAAAAATATATATATATCGTACAACATCCTCATTGCCTTTAGCCAATTTAACGAGGGTCTGCTGCTTCTCTTTGCACAGAACAACATCTATATGTTTTTCCCCCTATGTATGGGACTGATTTATCCTCCCTGCAACATGCAAGGCTAATTTCCATTAACGTTAATGAGAAGTGCATGGGCCATGGACGTATCTAGAGAACAGGCCTCTAATTAATATCCTGAACCCATCTTTAACCTATCCACACAACACCTCCTGCTTCTCTCTTCATTAGAAGTAGGTGAAGACAATTAGACCTAAAGTATCTAGGTGCTGTGCAAATTTATCACAAGCCAGGACAAAAACTCCCCCTCAGAACTAGGCAATTAATTCCTGCTCAATGAATTGTTCTCTCCCACTTTCAGGAAGACAAAAAAAAAGGAATTAAGCTATTCAAGGTCTATATACAGCCTGCAACCAGGGCTGGCTTGAAATGACAACAATTTATTTATTTATTTATTTATTACATTTGTATACCGCCCCATAGTCGAAGCACTCAGGGCGGTTTACATAGGATTAAAAACAATTAAAAACAATATACAAAAATTTAAACAGAAAAAACATACAACATACACACAATCTGTACATTTAAAAACCACTTCAACACTTCAAAAAGCTACAAAAACAAAACAAACCCAGGCTCCTCAGATATTGCCAAATGCCTGAGAGAAGAGGAAAGTCTTGACCTGGCGCTGAAAAGATAACAATGTTGGCACCAGGTGGGCCTCGTCGGGGAGATCGTTCCACAATTGGGGAGCCACCACAGAGAAGGCCCTCTCTCTTGTTGCTGACCTCCGAGCTTCCCTTGGAGGAGGCACTCGGAGGAGGGCCTTAGATGTTGAACGTAGTGTTCAGGTAGGTTCATGTCGGGAAAGGCGTTCCATCAGGTATTGTGGTCCCAAGCCGTGTAAGGCTTTATAGGTTAAAACCAGCACCTTGAACCGGGCTCAGAAACATACAGGCAGCCAATGCAAGCGGGCCAGAGTAGGTCTTATATGTTCGAACCTACTGGTTCCAGTTATCAATCTGGCCGCTGCATTTTGCACAAGCTGCAGCTTCCGAACCACCTTCAAAGGCAGCCCCACGTAGAGTGCATTGCAGTAATCTAACTTGGAGGTTACCAGAGCATGGACAACTGAAGCCAGGTTATCCCTGTCCAGATAGGGACGTAGCTGGGCCACCAACCGAAGTTGGTAGAAGGCAGTCCGTGCCATTGAGGCCACCTGTGCCTCAAGTGACAGAGATGGTTCTAGGAGAACCCCCAAGCTACGAACCTGCTCCTTCAAGGGGAGTGCAACCCCATCCAGAACAGGTTGAACACCCTCCATCCGGTCAGCGGAACCACCCACTAACAGCATCTCAGTCTTGCCTGGATTGAGTTTCAGTTTATTAGCCCTCATCCAGTCCATTATCGCAGCCAGGCACTGGTTCAGCACATCCACAGCCTCACCTGATGAAGATGAAAAGGAGAAATAGAGCTGCGTGTCATCAGCATACTGATGACAACGCACTCCAAAACTCCGGATGACTGCACTCAACGGTTTCATGTAGATGTTGAACAGCATGGGGGACAAAACTGACCCCTGTGGAACCCCATACTGGAGAATCCACGGGGCCGAGCAATGTTCCCCAAGCACCACCTTCTGGAGCCGACCCCCCAAGTAGGAACAGAACCACTGCAATGCAGTGCCTCCCACTCCCAACTCAGCCAGTCGTCCCAGAAGGCTACCATGGTCGATGGTATCGAAAGCCGCTGAGAGATCAAGGAGAATCAACAGAGTCACACTCCCCCTTTCTTTCTCCCGACATAGGTCATCATACAGGGCGACCAAGGCTGTTTCAAAATGGTTTCAGGCACCTCAAAAGAGGTTGCTTTGATTTGTCAATATTTGGGGGAAATAAATAAGAACATACATTTTATTGGGCCGCAGACTCATAGGCTTAAAAAGAGACCCATGCCATATTTTTGAGGGAGGGAATCAGATATTCACAGTACAATTCTATGCCTGTCTCATCTGAAATAAGCCCCATAGAGTTCACAGGAACTTATTGCTGAATTATTCCCAAGTATTTGTATTGATGAATCAGAGAAAAGAACAAGAGAATTGAAGTGGGGGCAAAGGCATTTCACAAAGGCATTTCTCAAATGACTGGGTTAATCACGGTTTTTCTCGCCAACTCTACCTACAGTCCTGTTTCTGGGAAAGGCCCAATCCTGCCCACCAGATGCTAAAATCGATAAATTAGCAACACACTTTTATAGTCTCTCATAGAAGGCATGTATCATATTCATCAGCTGAAGCTGTTCAGGTGCTTGATCAGTGATGGGGGCAGTAATAGATTGGATGAGGAACAGTATATTGAAGTTGAATTCCTGCAAGTTTGGTGTGTTGTGGATCGATGGTTCCTGGGTCTAGGAATTAGGGCAATTGCCTGCTCTGGATGGGCTTACATCCTCTGATGGTGCAGGTGTATAGTCTGGAGGTATGCCTTGATTCTACCTTTTCACTAGAGCCCATGTAGTGGCCACAATGGTACAGAGTGCCTATTACGATCTCTGGCTTGTTCTCCAGCTCCAGTTCCTGGACAGGGGTAGCCGACCATGCCTGGAAACCTCCATGTTAGATTATTGTAATGTGAACCAGATGATTTTTCCCCATCCCTATGTGGATGGTATTGGTTGTCAGTTGGTTGCTCTATCAGTCATGCTAGTTGGTTTCTCTATCATATAGTTGGTTGCTTTTTCATAGGGTGACCCTATGAAAAGGAGGACAGGGCTCCTGCATCTTTAATAGTAGCATAGAAAAGGGAATTTCAGCTGGTGTCATTTGTATGCATGCAGCCTCAGTGAAATTCCCTCTTCATCATACTAGTTCAAGCTGCAAGAGCCCTGCCCTCTGTTGTATCTGCCCACTCTAGTATAGCTCCTGCAGCTTTAGCTGTTTTGATGAAGAAGGGATTTCACCAGGGGCTGCATGCATACAAATAACACCTGCTGAAATTCCCTTTTCTGTTCAACTGTTAAAGATACAGGAGCTCTGTCCTCCATTTCATAGGGTCACCCTTCTCTTTCATTCTATGTCGATGGTATTGGCTACCGGTTGGGAACTTGTAAGGTGGAATATTAGCTTTGTTGCTTGAGAGCTTCAGCTGCATAGGCTCCATAGGTCTATTCCTGTGAACAGGTAAATCTGGCACTTCAGTCTACCACTGTGCTGCCACTGACAGCCATCCAGCTCCAAGGTAGCAGTGAAACCACAATTAATCACAACATAAGATACCATAATGTGCCATATCTATACTGCCTAAATAAAGCATGTGTTAGCAGCTATAATTTCTCAGCATTTTGGAGCTTGGGTGGACATGAAAAACCCTTGACACACCATATTAAACAGAAAGGGCTTTTTTGTTAACTAAATATGGTTCCTATACTTGCCTTATGTATGTAAAGAAACAAGTGGTTCTCAACCTCCAAGATCTCAGACATCTTTTTGGAGAGATGCTATGAGAATAATCCTATGATCCCAGGAAAGAGTCCCAAGGACCATAGGATTCTTCAGAGTCCTGCTTTGAGGCCATAGACACTGCTACAAGCTTAGGCTGACCAGATAAAACCCAGGTCAGGGCTCATGTAACTTTAACAGTTGTAGAGAAAGGGGAATTTCAGCCGGCATCATTTGTATGCAATTCGTTCCTGGTGATATTCCCTCTTCATCACAACAGTTAAAGGTGCAGGCACTGTACTAGAGTGACCATATACAAAAGAAGTCGGGGCCCCTACAACTTTAACTGTTGTGATGAAGAGGGAATTTCACTAGGAACGAATTGCATACAAATGACACTGGCTGAAATTCCCTTTTCTCTACAACTGTTAAAGTTACATGAGCCCTGACCTGGATTTTATCTGGTCACCCTATACAAGCTGGGAAGGTGGACTCTGTGATCTGATCCCTGCCCTGGCCCCTACCATACCCCCTAACAGCCACCATGGAAAGAACCGTGCCAGCTGCTTTATGAGGTTGCAAAAGCACCCTCAGAAGACCTTGGAGAGGTTAATAAGGGGCTGTTTCAGTGGGAGGGGAGAGGAGAGGCCAGGATATGAGGAATCCTATGACCTCTCCAGCCCTGGTCTTCCCCCAGCCAACACGCCCTGTCTAGATGGGCTCAAAGGCCTGTCTAGAGGAAAATCAAAGCCAAAAGAGAACAGACAGGTGAACATTTAGGTGATTCAGGAGTGTGCCCTAACTCAGTATGTGTCACTTACATTAAAAAAACCTTTTCAAATTTTGCTGTACTAACTCAACATAAACCATCGCATGACAACATTATTCCATTAATTGTATTCTAAGTGCTCCTCAGTTTTTGTGTATTATTGCTTGCAAAAAAAACAAACTTTTTAAAAAAAATACTCCACTCTTGAAAGGATTCTTTTTTTAAGCTCTTCTGCCCTCCCACCCCGCCCCACCCCACCCCATTCCATCCCATTTCATCTTATCAGAGCAATAACACTCATATACACTGTGCTTGAGGGTATCTTAACCTTAAAAATAAAATGTCATGAAGAGAGTTTTTCTTTTTCTTTTTTAGACTGTGGAGGAAGGGGGGAATCTTGGAGAATGTTCCGTTGAAATGATGCTACTTCATTTAAGTACGTGCATCCGGGGTGGAGGGTGGGAGAAATGAGGACTCAAAGAGGTTACAAATTCAATCGTGTAATGACCCACTCATATTGATGCTCCCGCTCCATGATTAATTGTTGATCAGGATGCTGTCTTGTTTTAATTAGATGATGAGTTGGCAATATATCAGAGTTGGGCTTGATTAAACAAAGAAGCTACCAATTTGCATGGATTCTTAAAAAATGTTTTACCTCTGACACAATGAGGTATTTTTTTTCCTACACACACACACACACCCCTCTGGTATGTATTTTGTCCTGCGGCTAAGGATGGTCAAATGTGTCTTTCATTTTCTCCCAAACTCTCTCTCTCTCTCTCTCTCTCTCTCTCTCTATATATATATATATATATATATAAAATCAAGCTATTCCTTTCCCATATATTTTGGCAAATCCAAAATGAACTGAAACTAAATCCACACCCATCAGCCTTTCTTACCATAAAAAAAAAAAAAAACCAGCTCACTACATGATACAAACTCAAGTTGGAAATCTTCAACAGAGCCAGATGAGTTCAGATTTTTTATGAATCCAACCTGCAGATTCCATAGCAGACCAACTTTCCCCCTGTTGCGCAGATTCCTCAGACTTGCAGATTAGTTTATGATTAGTATTATCATTAGTATGCATATACCATTCAGTTATCTAACACAGATTCTAGAGAGGTGAACAAAGGTATAGACAGTAAAAGAAAGATGAGTAAAAAGCAAATTAAAATTATTCAATTTAAAAACAAAGGAACCAGAAAAACGGTGGCTAGTCAGTTGAGGAAGGCTTCTCAAAACAGAGTTCTTTTCAGGAGGTGCCAGAAGCAGCCTTGTGTTGGTACCTGCCTGACCTCCAGGGGCAGAGAGTTCCACAGAGGAGGGGCCATCACACTAAAGGCTCTTCTCCACAGGTCTAACTTGAACCACCGGGAGCATGTTTTTAACCTTCAGGAATTTTGTGGAAATTTTGTCATAGAAAAAATATGCAAACATTTTTTTAAAAATGGCCGGAAATGTGCATTTTCCCCATAGACTAAAGAATGAAAATGTGCATTTTGAGGATATTTGTGCATTTTCACACACACACAAATTTGGAAACCAAAATAAAATTCTGCAGATGGGTGGATGATGGAACGAAGTCGAAGCTCGAGTCAAACTCAAAATTTGAATTTATAGACTGGCTCTTAGAATCCTTAGAATAATTTCAATTATTTTGTGCCCGTTCTATTTGAGTTGCAGTTGAATATTGCACCTACTTACCTGGGAGCAAGCCCCACTGAACTCAAGGGGACATGCTTCTGAGTAGACATGTATAAGATTGCACGGCTAATGTAGATATGTACATTTAAATCACTCATTTCTAATGGCACCTCTTACTAACCAAGCTGGAAAAGTCTGACCGAGAAAACAAGATGCTAACTTTTTCCAGTAAGGGGAAGTTGATAAGCCGGGGGGCATTTAGATCTCCTGATACTTTAAACAAACCTTTAGTTATTTTGCTATTCATCTAGCCAGTCTGGTAAGTGGCTCACAATCATTATAATTAAAAACTGATCTGAATGAATATTCATAATGTACTCGTTTCCAAAACAAACAGCGGTATTAACAACCCCTTATAAATATATGATTGCAGAGCCTGAGGAAAACTTGGAAATCTCTTGAACTGTAAGTCTGGACTATCGATCCCTCTGCAGGCATCACAAATGATTTCCTCAAGTTCTTTCACTCCAGCTAGATCCATCTGTTCTCAGAAATACATGCCCTGAGTTTTTAATATAGGGTGACCAGATAAAATCCAGGTCAGGGCTCATGTAACTTTAACAGTTGTAGAGAAAAGGGAATTTCAGCCAGAGCCATTTGTATGCAATTAGTTCCTGATGAAATTCCCTCTTCATCACAACCGATAAAGGTGCAGGCACTATACTAGAGTGGCCATATACAAAAGAAGGCAGGGCGCCTGCAACTTTAACGGTTGTGATGAAGAGGGAATTTCACCAGGAACTAATTGCATACAAATGACACTGGCTGAAATCCCCTTTTCTCTACAACTGTTAAAGTTACATGAGCCCTGACCTGGATTTTATCTGGTCACCCTATTTTAATATGACTTGTATTAGGTGGCCCAGAGAAGTGGGGCCTCATCTACACCAAGCAGGATATTACACTATGAAAGTAGTATGAAAGCGGTATATAAAAGGCAGGAGTCACACTACTGTTTTATAGCAGCATTGAAGTGCCCTGACATCTGTTGGGGCCCATTGACACCTACCATATACCGCTTTCATACAGCTATATCCTGCTTGGTGTGGCGCCTGCCTTTTATATATCGCTTTCTTACCACTTCATAGTGCAATATCCTGCTTGGTGTAGATGAGACCCAAGACAAATTTAACAAAGGGCTATAGGAATATCCCCACTGCTTCCATCTTCTTTACACACAAACTTTCTTCCAATCCTTTGGCATTCCACCTGACCAGAGTGAACCCCAGTTGATACATCAAACTTAGCATTTGATTCTATCATAAGACATAATGAAATCCAGCACCAGCCCAACCATTAGGCACATTGAGGCAGTTGCAGATGATTGGATGGGGGGAGGAGCCCCGTTTATTCATTCATTTACTGTATTTTCGATCCTCCCGATAACAAGCATTCTATGGATGGATTACAAACATTTAAAAGGATCACATACAATACAAGTATTTAAAAGGATAATATATAATACAAAATGGCTGAGCAGAGGATCAGATAAATATAAAGATATATAAGATCAACAATAAAAAAAAAATCTAAAAACTATGTCTGGGTTCACACAACACACTAATGGGTGGTTGTTGAACCGTAGGTTGTTTGCTGAACTGTGGGTTAGTGTGTTGTCTGAACCCAGGACATTTTCTGCAGGGTTACTTGCTAATCATACAGTATGGCTTATTTTTCTTGTACATGCCACCTTAAAAACCCACACTTTATTGTTGGGTTGTTCAGGGTAGTTCACAAGCCACGCTGTAGGGTCAGCAACAATCCACACTCAACCACTGACTTCACTGGCTTGCTTCATCATTTTTACTGCTGTTTTTAGGGTTGTATTATTGCACTTTTTATCTGTACCTTTTTTATTTTGTTTATTATAAGCTGCTGCCAGGCCTATACACCAGAAGTTAAAAGAAAGTTTAAATAAATAACTATTAATAAACAACATATGCTAGATGGAGGCACTATGAAAGTGGGATGAAAGCGGTATATGGGATGTGTCAATGGGCCCCAACGGTTGTCAGTGCACTTCAATATCTCTATAAAGCAGGAGTGTGGCTCCTGCCATTTATATACCGCTTCATAGTGCTATATCTGTGATCTGGCGATTTCTAGAGAGCCATGCACACAAGAATCCCTCAATCGCAAAGGCTGCCCACTCACTTCAATGGTGGGAACAACTCTACGTTTACCCATTGAACTAAGGCTGTCACATCATTAAAGGATTCTTAGGTGATTTCTTGATAGCATGCCTTGCAGGACTGGTTAATTAATTAAGCTCCTGTTCAATTTAATTGATGGACTATTAGTTATTTGTTTTTGTTTTACATTTTTGCTGCTGCTTCTAGCTTGTTGAACATGTGTTTGAATGATTGTCAATTGCTTTTACGCTTTTTTAACAACAATCCTTTGTAAGCTGCTTTGAGTGACTCCTTTTTTGAATGGGAAAAGCAGGGTATAATTGTCTTAAATAAATTGATTAAAGCTGCAAATGTTACAGAGAAAATGACTATGGGTCACTTGGAACAATTTAGACACGCATTTCATATTACACAGACCCTCTTCTTTCATATCTCTCTTCTTTAATGCACTGCGTCTTCCATCAATATTTTTAGCTGAGCACAGGGGCGGGGGGGTCAGTCATAGTGTTTTTAAAGTGATGATGAGTTTTGAAGTTCTGTCTGCATCAAGTGCTAAGTGTGTTAACTGATTTCCATTTAAAACGTGTCACAAAAACAGGGTGCAGTTTATTTGATAATTTTACTTTCAGGGTAAAAAAAAAGAAGAAGAAGAAGAAGAAGAAGAAGAAGAAGAAGAAGAAGAAGAAGAAACCTGACTTGCATTTGAATCATCTGGTTTTGTCTGACAACTTCTCATCGGCAAGCAACGCAAATAAAAAGGAAGATTAAAAAGCTGGCGGTATATCTTTAGTGTCAAAAGCTAATAATATTGTTCAGGCAGCAAGACAATATTCACTTTAAGCTGTCCAACATGTTGTTCCATGCTTCTGACACTTCATACTGACTTACAACAGTTTCCCCCTTGCTCTTGTAGCTGCTGAAATATATTCTAATATATGTGTTTCCCAAACTGGTTTTTTTTGTAATGAAAGTCACTGCATTCACTCCCTCCCAATACAGTGGCCCAATTAAGACAATTATCTAAGCCAGGAATTACATAATCAAGAAAGAGGCAGTAAACGCCTCAGGATCACATCTTTCCCTTCTTTATCTTCCTCCTTTGTTTCCGCTTTCATTTTGGCCATGTCTACATCATGCATATATCCCGGGCTGGTCACGTGGTCATCCCTCAGCATCTAAATGATGCACAGGGGATCCTGGAGTTAACCAGGGACAACCACTCACTTTGCCCGGGACACCTGAGAACGCAGTTTTCCCGAATTTTACCACAGTCCTGGGACAACCTGAGGCCCACGGGTGGTGTGGGGCTCCCTCTCGGGATTGTCCCTTCTTCCCCACGAGTAGCGGGGCTGTGCCACTGGGCACAGAGCTCTGCGAGGGGGCTCCGTGCCCTTCGGGGGGTGAGGGGGGAGTTGTTTTGCCATCGCAGCCAATGGCTCTCAGGTTGTTCTTTTTTGAAACATTTACTTTGGTGCCCAAACACGCCCGCATTGCTGCGCAAAAGTCTCCTCCCCCCAAAAAACCACGCTGCAACTAACATCCCTCTTTCCTTCTGGGATGTTGTGCTGGTGTTTGAATGCTGGGGGATGATCCCGGAAGAGGGGAAGCTCAGGATCCTCCCCCCCCCCCCTCCTGGAAGGCTCATAAGTGTAGATGAGCCTTTACCAACAAGCCAAAGTCAGCCATTAAGTAAAAACACAAGGAACTCCATCTTTTCTCACCATGGTTTTTTTGCCTGGTTTCTTAACTAACCGTGGTTAGGACACCGTCGAAGTGTTCTGAAGTGAAAGTGGAAGGAGAAAGTGGAACAGAGAAAGAGAAAGGAGAGCATCTGAGCCTGGGAGCATCATCACATGGGGGAAATCGTGTTTCCTCACAATTGATTCTCTGCACTTTTTCATGCTTCCCGGAGGGGAAAGAGGAAGTAAACAAAGACCACGTGGCCCATTCAGGGGCAGTTTGCATCATGCTACTTTTCCTGCACATAGCAGGAAATCACAGCACATTCCGTTGTTGTTTTTTAAAAAAAAGTCAGATTAAAAGGGGTCTATTTTGCAACAGAAAAATGAGGGGAAGGAGTGAGAGGCACGCAGGAGGCAGACGTCGTCCAAAGGACGTACGCACATCTGTAAGAGGGCAGTAGTGTGAGAGTGTGATGAAATGCTCATCTGATGAACCTCTGAGTCTTCAGCAGTCCCAAGCCAGATCTATACCTTGTGTTAAATCATTATGATTCTATCATTTTAATGCTATATCCGTCTTGCAGATTTATACAATGACACTTATTGTGGTATTTTGGGTAATGTGGAATAAAAAGCAGGAAATAACACTATGAAAGTCGTGTGCGGAATGTGTAATGTGCCCCAACAGTTATCGGTGCACTTCAATACTGCCATAAAGCAGTTGTGTAGATCATTAGTGATAATTTTAATTATTATTTTGATTGGGGTGGGCAACACGCAGCCCCCACTGCCCCCTATCCAGCCCCCCATTTCTACTACACCACCAAAACTTGCAGCAGTGGCAAGAAAAACCCAACCATTTTGCCACTGATTGTACCGTGGAACTCTACAATGGCAATTGGTGGAGTTTTTGCTGCCACCACCAGCACCCCACAAAACCCCACCAATGCCCTGCAGAGAATGGTTCATGAGGGACTCGGGGAGGGGGGAAGGGTAAAAATGCCTCCAGATTTCTTAACGGTGCCTACCCCAGTTTAGATAATTGAAATCATGGTGGAGAATATTGGCCAGAGAGGGCCACTTACCATCCTCGGTTTAATTTCAGACGGCCTTCGGCATCATCCAGCTGTCAGGACACTATGGGCCCACTCTTGCTTTCCAAACCACCCCTCTGGGAACCACTTCAAAGTTGTGTGCATGTGCCAGAGGTAGTGGATAGATGGGGTGGCACACAGAAAGAAAAGGCTATGCAATCCTGCAGGGCACAAAACTCCGCCCACCTTGGTCTCCAGCTCCACCTTCCATGGGTTTTGTCCCCCAACTGTCTTCTCCACCATTCAGTGGTCCTTCATATGAAAAAAGTTCCCCATGCCTGGTTTAGATGTTCACCTCAAGTACGACCACTATCTTTGAGAAAGCGTACAAGCTAGAAGCCAGTAAGTCATGGGTTTAAAACTCTCTCGCTCTGTCTCACTCTCTCTCTCTCTCTTGCTCTCTCTCTCTCTCTCTCTCTCTCTCTCCATACATCCCTAGCATTTCACAGATGAAAACATGGGCACACTGGTAATATCCCTATTGTTACCCCAAGGATCACTGCTCAATAACTGGTGTATTCATTTGCAATCGCTTATCATGCTCTGCTTGAAGAGTCACAAAGGTGTCTCTTCTTTACAGTAAAGGTATCTTGGGGAAAATATACATACATCATTGTCTACAATCTGTTCTTAGCGGTTGAAAACAGCCCTCAGCCGCATGGGAAGGGACAGGCTGTGCATTGTGTGGCACCTAAATGCCCATACATATGTTCTAATGTACTATGGACAAGATGCCACCATCACCTATTCATTCAATGTTTAACTTCTGGAGCCCTGAGGAAGAGCCCAGTTGAACCAAACAAGACTGGCATTTGCACACCTCTGGAAGTAGCTTGCTCAAGCACCTTACTCTTGTATCGACTGGAAATGCAGCCAGTTGTTCTCAGGTGCATTGATCTTACCTATGCATTTAGAACGAACACTTTAGTGCATGTGATGTTATCTGTACCAGCAAACATGTTTTTGGCATTTGGGGTGTGTGAAAGCGAGCAGGGGACACATCGTGAGTTTTTTTAGTGTGTCAAGGATCATTAACTTGATTGTGTCAATTTGCTGAAGTGCCAAGTAATGATTTTACAGGTAATTAGACTTTAACAGGCAGAAACAAATTTATGTCCTCCTTGTTTTTATGACGCATGTAATGATAGATGTACCTTCATGCAAGCTGTTGTTTCTAGGTACACAACATCTCTTAATGTCTTCAAACAAATGAAATATTACATGTCAGGAACTGATCAGTGACTGTATAAAACACATTAGTGGCTTTTTCTTCTTTTAGCTGCCGTTAATCGAAGCTCATTCGTCATGTCATAGAAAGATGGAATGTTTCAGGTTATTTCGTGCTGCACGGAGAAATGGCTATGAACCTTTAAGGTCAAAAGGATAAGACAATAGTTTCAGGTTATTACAACTGGTTCCCTCCCCTCCTTCCCAGCAATAGTTGAGGACCATGTTGCCTTAATGGGTTTTGCGTTCTTTCCCACACACCCCCTCCACTATGTGCAAGTACTCATAGTGACAGCCAGGGTAAAAAAGCTTGCTAGCTGTTTGGTCGGAAAAGTGAATTTTTCAGATAGCTAGCACCATTCGGCAGCTAGAGTGTTGCGTTGAATGAGAGAAAATCCCTGCTCAGCCAAGAAGATTCCTGTGTGACCTTGTCACTGACCTGGTGCATATATAACTCTCAACCATGGTTACACTAAACCTGATTTGTTGTAAGGATGTATGGGGACTTTGTATCAGTTCATGCATGACCCGGATTTACCCCGTCTGCACCTCTTAAACCTGAACGTGAATGTGAGGCAGTCTGTGGTCAAAGCTCTTACATTCCTGCGCTTGTGGTGTTGGCCACAGGACTGGGGCAAAATGCATTAAAAAAATGTATTCATTAGAACAATACACATGTAAAAATCCATCCTTTTTTTTAAGTGCAGGCAAACACACTTTAATCAATGAGAGGAGAATGAGTACACAGCCAAGTACTTTGAGATTTTTATCGAAAAGAAAAGAAAGAAGCTCATAGTCTGATCCAGACATGAGTTATATCGAGCTTTGCAGGGGACCTTTAGAACCTCGTTGACTTGAGCTTTGCTGATTTTTTCCACATCTGTGGTTTGTTTCCTTAACCCTGGTTGAGGTCCCAAATATACAGTGAATTATGTTTTACCTTCCTGACTAAGCCCTGCCCAGGAGAACATGCACTGGAAAGTGCCAGTGATACTTGCCTGTCACCCTAGACACTCAAGTCTGGAGAGGAGGGAAACTGCTTTAACCAAGGCTTGCTAGAGCATACGTGCTGTTTTACCATAGTGAACACAAGCCATGGTTGGCAAATACATGGATCCTGTTCAAATGACATGCTAAGCCCCGGTGGTTAAGCATTTTGAGCTCAACGATATGACTTAGTGTGTTGTGTGAACAAGACTTAGCATGCCATGTGAACCATTCCTAAGCATGGTGGCTACATAACCACAGTTTAAACATGCTCACAAATTATTTGCTGCAAAAGGGTTAGTGGCCTAAGCATGGCTTAGCATGTTGTCTGAACAGCCCACGGTTTCAACCATGGCATAGCTATTTGTATAAAATGCTGAAAGAAACCGAATCATGTTTAAGGAAACCACAGTTAAGGGAAACAAACCATGGTCAACCATTCTTTCTGCATAGGAATACTGCATAGGAACACTGCATAGGACAATCATCTGTCAGTTATGCTTTAAGGTGGATTCCTGCATTGAGCAGGGGGTTAGACTCGATGACCTTATAGGCCCCATCCAACTCTACTATTCTATGATTCCATGATCTCCCAATCCTAAATGACAGATACTCCCAGATTTTTGTGATTGTTTTCTGGGCTCCTTGGGATTGTAGATATGATTGTGATTTTGCTGTTTCTTAAAACATTTCTGTTCATTGTTTTGGGAATTTATATTGACAAAGTAGTTAGGCTGACCAGATAAAATCCAGGTCAGGGCTCATGTCAGTTTAACAGTTGTAGAGAAAAGGGAATTTCAGCCAGTGTCATTTGTATGCAATTAGTTCCTGGTGAAATTCCCTCTTCATCACAACAGTTAAAGGTGCAGGCACTATACTAGAGTGACCATATACAAAAGAAGGCAGGGCCCCTGCAACTTTAACTGTTGTGATGAAGAGGGAATTTCACCAGGAACTAATTGCATACAAATGACCCTGGCTGAAATTCCCTTTTCTCTACAACTGTTAAAGTTACATGAGCCCTGACCTGGATTTTATCTGGTCACCCTAAAAGTAGTGTGTGTGTTTGTGTGTGTGTGTGTGTGTGTGTGTGTGTGTGTGTGTATGAGAGAAAGAGAGAGAGAAAGAGAGAGAGAAAGAGAGAGAGAGAGAGAGAGAGAGAGAGAGAGAGAGAGAGGACTTAGCATCTGTCAAATCTGCCCACAACTATACATTGAGGAGCAGATGACAATGTTAGGCTGACCATCTGAAAAGGAGGACAGGGCTCATGTAACTTTAACAGTTGTAGAGAAAAGGGAATTTCAGCCGGTGTCATTTGTAGGCAATTAGTACCTGGTGAAATCCCCTCTTCATCACAACATTTAAAGTTGCAGGCACTATACTAGAGTGACCAGATGCAAAAGAGGGCAGGGCCCCTGCAGCTTTAACTGTTGTAATGAAGAGGGAATTTCACCAGGAACTAATTGCATACAAATGACACCGGCTGAAATTCCCTTTTCTCTACAACTGTTAAAGTTACATGAGCCCTGTCCTCCTTTTCAGATGGTCAGCCTAGACAATGTGTTTACTCTGGGGCTGTTGGATTTTCTCAGAAGCTACCTGGATAGGCAAAGGCCAAGACATTCTAGCCCTTCCTCATATGTTCTATTAGGTTCTGCTCATCAGATGAAAACTGATAGGACCCAGTCCCCTGTCTTCACTGAGACACCTCTGGTGACAATTCATATCCAGAGGTTAATTAAAGATAACACAACGGGCCTGACTTGTTTAATTCCCTTGTTACTGGGGTTTTTTTACCCTAGAGGGCAGACGAAGAGCAAGGAGAGAGGACAATCCATATGACTTGCATGTGCTTCAAAGCAAATTGTGCATCGTGTCTGCTGGTTCTCCGCTGCAGAGAGTCTCGCTGTCACTCAGTCCCATTGTCAGCCCGATGCCTTGCGCTGAAATGTCAGCATTGCAGCGTGCCTTTGTGACGGCTGATGGTTGCGCAAATGAAGTGTTTACCTCAATAGATCCTTACCTGTAATTATAATGTCACAACTCACAAAACTGGAGTTAAACCTCTGTCACCGTTTTTCTATTGCAAGTGCTTTGCTTTGCTTTCCTGGGGTTTATCGCCCGAGGGGGGAAATGTTATTAAAGGCTAAAAGAAAAAAAAGGAAAAAAAAGTTTCACATGCAAAACTTCTTATTTATTTTTTTATTATTTTTTAAAGTCATGCGTGTAAGTTGGAAAATGTGTTGGGCACTAGTCCTTTTCAGAGGCAGAGTAAGGAAGTATTGGCCTGACTGTGCGAGCTTGACCAATATTGCAAAAGGTTGAAAGACCTCAGCTAAGGCTTAGGCCTCATCTACGCCAAGCAGGATATGCCACTATGAAAGTGGCATGAAAGCGGTATATGGAGGCAGGATCTACCCTACTGCTTTATAGCAGTATTGAAGTGCACTGACGACTGTTGGGGCCCATGACACATGCCATATACTGCTTTCATAGGGGTATATCCTGCTTGGTGTAGATGGGCACCAACAGTTGTCCGGGCACTTCAATCCCGCTATATAGCAGTAGTGTAGATCCTGACCTGGTCACTGGTAGTAACAGCTTTAAACTAAAATATGCTGGGATTTTTTGACATTTTGGTCACATCCCTTTTGCCTATAGCTTTGTCCTTCTTGCCTTTGGCCACGCCCTCCTTGGGAATGCAGCTTCCGAGTGCTTTCCGGAAATGGAAATTGCCTTATTGCGATGAAAAGTTCAGTACCCCGTGTCATATACACAAGTCCCAAGTATGCTTTTGGGGGGGGGGGGGGGAATAATAGATTCCAATATCAGATCTTGGCATTCAAATGGGAAAACAATCGTGGTTTGCCCCTCCTTTTATTCCCACTTCATTGGTACCAGTGTAGTTGCTGGCTATTTCTGCAAACTATGGAGCAGAAAAACGGAGTGATTACTTCCCATTAATATCAGAGTGCAGCCTTTGTATGACTGTCATTAAGACAACAGGATGAGCTTTTCTTTTTGGGCAAAGCCTGAGGGCAAAAAAAAAGAAGAAGAAGAAGTCTAATTAGCCACATAAATGTCATTTCCTCTTTGTCTGTGTCACTTCAGCATGCCCACCTGGGGATGACACCAAACAGGACACTATGTAATACCACTGCTTTGCGATCGTGATCTGAGTTCATAAGTTTTTCAGTATTTTGCTCTTTGGGGAGGTTTTTAGAGGCCTATTGACTAGTTAAAGCCCTGAACTGTATCATAAATAATCAATGAACAGTGTCTTGTCTGTAGTGTGTGTGTGTGTGTGTGTGTGCGTGTATTTTCTTCCCATTTCATTGTCAGGCAATCTTACGAGTAGATTTCAGTGACGAACCATTGGGTATAGCAGAAAACCAAAAAAACCAAAACAAAAGTTAAATTAAAACGTGATTCACGTCACATTTTGTCTCCCGCTGGCATTCTCTCTATTCAGCCAACTGATTTTGGAGTTGCGTGTGTTGTTTTTTAAAAAACGCGTTAGTCAAAATGTTAACTCGGAGGTTTTATACAGAGAAGATGCTGGTCCCCATTGAGAATTGGAGTGCTTTTCAGATGTTGAATTTCACATTGAGGTTATTTTTTCCCTTTAATTGAAAGGTAATAGAACCAAGGCAAGACATTCTTTGACCCACACCTGAGGAATGGAGGGGTCAAGTCTTCTCATTTGCGGGGCGTGGCTATGAACGCGACGGGGTGAAGTCGTAGATCCTCGTTGCTCCTTATGAAAGCTTTGAATTAAGCACTAATTCCTTACGGAAGAGTTTCAAGAGAGGCATAAAGACATGTTACGGTGATAGGGTAAGGCTGGAAGTGATTAATTATCTGACCGGGAGCTGAAAAGCGACAGAGCTTGATGGTTGTTAAAGTGAAATCAGACGCTTCGAGCTAACAACAAAGAAGGAAGACGTCGGTGAGGTAATTTATTGACTTTTACGAATGATACAAGGAAGACTACTTGATTAGTTTACTGGGGGAGAGTTTTGGATGAGTAAGCTCCAGTAAACTGGCAGTTTAGGCTGTCTGGCTGTGGCAAAAAAAAAAAAAAAAAAAGAAAAGGAGAACCCAGACGGACGGAGGGAGGGGATAATTTACGAGCAACAAGGAGTGTTGTTATAAGAAGCTTTATTCCCACTCCAGCCTGGGTTAAACTTGTTAAAAGAAAGTCTGTTATTGTCTCTGGAACTGATTGATCTCTGGAGGGACAGAGGAGGGGTTGCAAGAGTTGTCAGCTTTTGAAGGAGAAACGAAAGTGAAGCGGCCATATTGGAGGCGATTTATGGACTTATAAATGAGGATTTAAGGTAGACTGGCTGAGTAGGTTACTGGGGGAGAGACTGTTGGAAATAAAACTGATTATTGAGAAGATGATTAAAGTCAATCCCCAGTGAACTTGTAATCCAGTCTGACGTAAACAAGAGGAACAAGCAGACAGGGTGGGGGATAATTCATGAGAAAGAAGGAGGGACGACAGAAGAAATCTTCTGCTCCCACCCCAGCCTGGGTAAGATCCTCAAAAGAGCGAGGTTCGGATCGTACCTGGCAGAGATTGACGCATCTGGAGGAGCAAAACATGCCAGACATTCCAGATAAGAAGACAGCAAAAAAGTCTCCAGTAAAAATACCAACTGTAGACCCGGTTGTAATTCCAAAGACTACCAGAGGAGGGCAGCCAGACCCAATGGACGAGTTAAAGGTGGATATAAATAAAATGCTTGTTGGGCTTGAAGGGCGCTTGGCCAAGCGCATTAAAGACACGCAAGAGGAACTGATGGAGGGCTTAACTCAAGTGGTGAAGGATGTTGGAGTGCTGCAGTCAGACACAAGAGCACTGGCTGAAACTTGCAAGAAGCATGAGGACCAACTTTCTCAACATGAACAACGCATTATCGCGATGGAGGATCGGGACAGACGAGCAAATCTGCGCATAAGAAAATACCCGGAACAAGAAAGAGAGAATTTAAAAGATTTAAGAGATACAATTCTGTCGTGGTTGAAAACACAATTTCCGGAGGGGGTCTGGGAGGAAGAGGATCTTGAACGGGTGCATCGAGTTGGTTTCAAAGGAAGAGGAGTGCTTCCAAGAGACATAATTGTTAAATTTGCAAATTATTATAAAAAAGAAAAATTGATGCAAGCAATCAGGAAACAACCTCAACCAATGATTCAAGCAACAGCAATTGAGATTTTTCAGGATCTTTCCCCGCAGACCATCCAGTGGAGGAAGAGTGTCAAGATATGCACAGCAGCATTGAGGAAGAAATCGATAACGTACAATTGGGGATATCCAGTATTTCTGAGATTTGCTTGGTGTGGGAAGCAAGAAAGAATAACATCGTGTGAGCAAGGAATTCAGCTGTTGGAGAAGTTGGGCATAATCGATCCCAACGACCCGGGAGAAGTAGTCCAAGAAGAAGGAGCGGTTGGAGGGTCTAGTCAATGAAATGGGATTAGTGGGGAAAGGGTAAAGGAGTGGAGGTTCGGACTTTGCTCTGAGGGTTGGGCCGGGTTCCCCCCCCCTGAAGAGTTCTAAAATAATTGGGACCAGTGCCCAGAGGTCTGGTGAGCAGGGGGGTAAAATGAGGGTAAGTGTAGGGGGAGGGAAGGGAGGGGGGGTGGGGGGGGATACTGAGGGTCTGTGGGGGGGGAGGGAGGGGAAGGGGGGTAGGGGGTTCACCGACCGAGATCAATGTATATATATGGTTGAAATTAAGAGATGGAAAATAAATTGCGATGGGCAACTCTAAATGTTAAGGGGCTAGGAACGGTGGTTAAAAGACGAAGAATTGAAACAATGTTGAAAAGGGAAAAAATTGATATAATCTTCTTGCAGGAAACTCATCAGATAAAGGAGGGGGTTAATGAGTTGCGAATGAGGGAAATAGGAGTGTATGAAAAGTCATGTGGTACTTCTAAAGCGAGAGGTGTGGCAACCATAATTTCGAAGAAATGTGGTATTGACATTCAAAGTGTAAAGAAAGATAAGAATGGAAGGATCCTTATAATTTACTGTACGATGGAAGGGGAAGAATTTGTGTTGATTAATGTCTATGCTCCAAATGGGAATCAAATGGAATTCTTTAAAGAAGTGTTTGATATGGGGGGAGATTTAGGGAACAAAAATATTGTGATGGCAGGAGATTTTAATATGGTAATTCATAAAGGGAAAGATAGGGATAATATTATTAGAGATGCTAGAGGTGGGGGGAAGACGGAATTAGCTAAATTAATGGAGGGGAAAGAATTAATGGATGTATGGAGAGTATTAAAAGGAGAAGAGAGGAAATATACCTTTTACTCACCTAGATTTAAGAGTTATTCAAGGATTGATTACATATTTATATCAAAGAATATGCTATCAAATTTAATAGATTGCGATATAGGAGTAATAAAGATCACTGACCATGCATTAATGTTGATGGAGATGAAGATGAAGAAGGATTATAAACAAGCAAAGAGATGGAGAATGGATGGAAGAATTTTTAAAAATAAAAATATAGTAGAGAAATTAAAAAAGGAAGTACAGGAAATATGGCAGATAAATGAAAAAGGAGTTAATGCGCAAGGATTATTATGGGATACAATGAAAGCAGTAATAAGAGGGATGTGTATTAGGGAAATGTCCACACTTAAAAAGCAACAGGAAGTACGAAATAAAAACGTTGAAGAAGAGATAAGGAGACTAGAGGAGAGATTAAGAGAGACTAAAGATAAGCGGTTATATGCCTTAATTCAAGCTAAGAAAAAGGAATTGGAGACAGAAGAATTAGAACAGGTTCAGAAGAACTTGTTGTATTTAAAGAGAGATTTTTTTGAATATAATAATAGAAATTCCAAAATGCTGGCTAGATCCACGCGGTCAGAGAAGGCTAAGAATATGATAGGGACAATTAGAGATAAATTAGGGAATAGATGCAATTTAATGAAAGATAAATTAAAAATTTTTCAGGAATTTTATAAAGAATTATATGCATCAGAGGCGGTTACAAATGATAAGATACAGGAATATGTAGAAAGAAATTGGAAAATAAGACTGGATGATCAAGATAAAGAGAGTATGGAAGCCTTGGTTACTGAGAAAGAAATTGAGGGAATTATTGCAAAACTAAAAGGAGGTAAGTCTCCGGGGATTGATGGACTGGGGCCGGAATTTTATAAAATATTTAAGGATATTTTAATACCTAGATTATTAAAATTATATAATGATATAATAGAAGGAGGAGGGACCCCGCCATCTTGGGATCAGTCCATGGTTATTCTAATACAGAAGCCAGGCAAGGATATGACGGATCCAGCATCTTATAGACCAATATCTTTAATAAATCAGGATGCAAAAATATTTTCAGCAATAATGGCTAAAAGAATGGGTTCATTTATTTTTAAATATATAAAAAATGATCAATGTGGATTTATTGTTGGTAGGAAAATGCCAAATTTAATTGGGAGGGTTATAAATACAATAAATATTATAAAAAGAAGAAAGTTAAAAGCAGGATTAGTAGCTCTGGATATTTTCAAAGCCTTTGATTGCGTGGAATGGCCAGCGTTAAAAATAATAATAAAAACGTTTGGGTTTGGAAATAAATTTATGGGAGTGATTAATCAGATGTATAAAAATAATAAAGCGGAAATAATGGTTAATGATGGGTTAACGCAACAAATAAATCTAGCTCGAGGAACTAGGCAAGGATGTCCACTTTCGCCGATTTTATTTGCAGTAGTTATAGAAATTTTAGCAAATGTAATTAGGGAAGATGATAGATTAAAGGGGATAGGTAGTAATGATAAGATTAAAGTAAATATGTTTGCGGATGATACGTTGCTGACATTAGAAGATCCCCTAGAAAGCGGGGATTTGATTCAGAAACATCTGAGAGAATTTGGGGAAATTACAGGATTACAAGTTAATTGGGGAAAGTCAGAAATGATGTTGTATAATTATAACAAGGAAGAGATGGAGAAATGTAAAGCTAATTTAGGATTAGGATATAAAAACATAATACGATATTTAGGAGTTAATATAGATAGAGAATTAAATAGACTAGAGGAACTTAATTTAGTAAGGTTAAGAAAAGAGGTAGGGGAGAAGTTACAGATATATAGAAAATTAAAACATTCTTGGTTTGGTAGAATAGCAGTTATTAAAATGAATATATTACCTAAGATTAATTTTTTGTTTAGAATGTTACCTATTAGAATATCAGCAGCTGAGATTAAAAGTTGGCAAAATATGATTAATGCTTATTGTAATGGGGATAAAAGAGCTAGGATAAATAAGGGGTTATGGTATAAGGCTCAAAAGAAAGGAGGTCTAGGACTTCCAAATATTAAAAATTATTATATTGCTAATCAGTTAAGATATGTTATTCATGCTATTTTAGGGGAACAAGACATGGAATGGTTAGAATCGCAAACAGTAAAGGTGGAGTATAAATTACGAAATATATTTTTTACTAAAATGCAAAAGAAAGAATTGAAAGTACTGGACAACCCATTGTTGGAAAATATATTAATGATCTGGGAGAAGTATAGAGGGAAGTTGATACCAGGGGAGTCTCCGCTTGCCCCAGTTGTAGTAGTGGGTAACTTCCCAAGTGTATTAAAATCAGAGATAGAAGGGAGTCTGAAAGAACTAGATATTATTAAATTAAGGAATTGGATGGAAAAGATGAAGGATAGTGAGCATATTAAAAACTTATTTAAAGGACAAAAGCTAGCGTGGTTCAAGTGTTTGCAACTGTTAAAATGGACACAGGATTGGACCACAAAGAATAAGGAATGTAGAAACAATACTAGATTTGAAGATTTAATCGAACAATCGTGGGATAAAGAAGAAGCTAGAGCTAAGAAAGGACTCACTAGTGAGATATATAAAATATTAATAGAGGAAGAATTTCAGGACTCACTTAAGGTTATAAAAGAGGCTTGGGAAGAAGATATAAGGGGGAAAATTAATGAAGATAATTGGGGGAGGATTTGGAATGGAAGAATGTTAAAGGTATTGTCGATTAGAATTAAGGAGAATTATTATAAGACAGTTTGGAGATGGTATTTAACACCTGTTAGATTTCACCAGATTGATAAAAAATTGCCCAAGAATTGTTGGAGGGGGTGTCAGGAGGTTGGGACATATTTTCATATGTGGTGGAGCTGTGAACAAGTACAAAAATTTTGGGTAAGGGTTGGTAAAGAAATAAGTGATATAATTGGAAGTAGGTTGGAATTAAACCCGAAGCTAGCTCTACTAGCAATATGGGATAGTAGGAATAAGGATGTAATAAATAAAGAATTGGTAAACAACCTCCTGGCACCTGTTAGAATACTGATTGCTAAAAATTGGAAAGGGCAACGAAGTTATACAATAGAAGAGTGGTATAAAGAAATTTGGGATTTAGCTTTGAATGATATGTTGACGTGTAAAATGAAAATAAAGAGGGGAATGTCCAGGAAGAGTGATTTTGGGGAAATATGGACGCCCCTTTTGAATTACGTTTTAAGATCGGGGAAGGGACAATTGCCTTCAAAAGAATCATTAAAATTTTGGAAAGAGGATGAAGGATAATGAGACGGTCTCGGAAGGGGGGGAGCACGGGGGGTAGTTGAGGGGGGAATTGGTTTTATGTTATTGTATGTTACATTATTGTTTATTTGTGTATGTGTTTGTTGGAAAAATTAATAAAAATATTAATCAAAAAAAAAAAAAGTCTTCTCATTTGCTGGTGGTACTGGTTTTATTGGGCAGTAGTGTCCTTCCATGAAAGTGGTGGTTCACCTCATTCGGGGGGATGGGCATTTCCACTTGGAGCAACAGGGAGGTTTCAGGGAAGTTTGGAGCTAAAATTGTTGTGGGGGTGGGTGTAGCACAATTCCCAGGGCAGTAGGACACTGGGATTCAAATAAGGTGACCAGATAAAATCCAAGTCACGGCTCATGTAACTTTAACAGTTGTGGAGAAAAGGGAATTTCAGCCAGTGTCATTTGTATGCAATTCGTTCCTGGTGATATTCCCTCTTCATCACAACAGTTAAAGTTGCAGGGGCCCTGCCTTCTTTTGTATATGGTAACTCTAGTATAGAGCCTGCACCTTTTAACTGTTGTGATGAAGAGGGAATTTCACCAGGAACTAATTGCATACAAATGACACTGGCTGGAATTCCCTTTTCTCTACAACTGTTAAAGTTACATGAGCCCTGACCTGGATTTTATCTGGTCAGCCTAGATTCAAGCCCTGTGGCAGCAGCCAGAGCTCAACTCGATTTCATTCCACTTCTGCACAAGGTTTTGAAGAGCCCATGGGTAAAACACACTCAATGGGGCCCCTTCCCCAGGGACTCTAAATTAGGGATGGGAAAATGCGCAGTGTTCAAGTTAACTAAGGCCTCATCTACACCAAGCAGAATATTGCATTGTGAAAGTGGTATGAAAAGCGGGATATAGAAGGCAGGAGCCACACAACTGTTGGGGCCCATTGACACATACCATATACTGCTTTCATACCACTTTAATGCCACATTCATACTGCAATAACTTGCTTGGTGTAGATGAGGCCCAAGATTCTCCAAGCATCGTCTTGACATTTGTCTTGTGCCCCAATTCCTGATCACGACTAGGGGTGTGCACGGACCCCCCGGATCGGATCGGGACCCGGATCGGGACCTCCAATTTTGTCCCGGACCGGTTCGGACAAAATCGGAGGCCCCCCGGACCGGATCGAGTCCGATCCCGACCCAAAAATCGTACATTTTTGGATCGGCCGCCATTTTTTTCCCCATAGACTTGCATTGCAATGCAAGTCTATGAGGAAAAAATGGCGGCGGGTGGGTAAGGGGGGGCCTAACTCCCTCCCCCCCCCGGGGCCGTCCGCTGTGGATGGCCCCGGCAGGTAAACCCCCTCCCCCGCGCTCCCTACCCCCCCTGGGGCCGCCCGCTTCCATCCGCTGGCGCCCGCGGGCGCCAGCGGATAGAAGCGGACGGCTCCGGGGGGGGGGGTAAGCCCCCTTCCCCGCCACTGCTTACCTTCTCGGCCCGTCCGGCGCCGGCGGCTACTACCAGCGGGCTCCGCGGCCTACTCTCGAGTAGCGCGCCGGGTGATGACATCACCCGGCGCGCCATCCTAGAGCAGGCCGCGGAGCCTGCTGGGAGTAGTAGGCGCCGGCGCCGGACGGGAGCCGCCGGGCCGGGCAGGTAAGGGCCCCCCTCCCCCCTCCCCCCTCCGCGCGCCCCCTCCTCCCCTCCACGCACCCCCTCCTTACCTTTCCGGCCCGGCGGCTCCCGTCCGGCGCCGGCGCCTACTACTTCCAGCAGGCTCCGCGGCCTGCTCTAGAGTAGCGCGCCGGGTGATGACATCACCCGGCGCGCCACCCTAGAGCAGGCCGCGGAGCCTGCTAGTAGTAGTAGGCGCCGGCGCCGGACGGGAGCCACCGGGCCGAGAAGGTAAGTGCCCCCCTCCTCCCCCCCCCCGCTGTCCACTTTCATCGGCGGGCGCCCGCTGGCGCCCGCCAATGGAAGCGGCGGTGGGCGCCAGTGGGCGCCCGCCGATCCGCCGATCCGCCGAACCGGTTCGGAGCTTTTTCGGACCGGTTCGGATTGGATCGGCCGATCCAGCTGCGGGATCGGAAATCGGATAATTTATCCGATTTCCCACTGGACCGGACTCGGATCGTGGATCGGGTCCGATCCAGTGCACATCCCTAATCACGACTGCAATCGCTCTGTGCAAATCAGTAATGTGCAAACTGAGCAGCCATCAAATGGGAAATTTGCACAAATCTGACTCAAATTGGCAGAGATTTTGTAATTTGCACAAATGTCTTATATAGAACAAAGGCATCCAGTTAGGAAATTTAAGCAGATCGGACTGGGAGTCGGGCGCGAGAAAAATGTGAGCATGTCTCCAACCATTTGTGAACATTTTCAGTGGACACAGGCTTGCACTCATGCACGCATTCAAGGCTTCAAAAAGGGCACGCTCGCATGTTTTGCCAACAAGAAGGAAAGTCTCATGCATCCAACTTCTCACCACCCTTATCACCTGCTGCTGCTGCTTCTCCTTCTTGTCCTCTTTCTCATTGTTGCCACTACTTGCTAGCTTGACAGACAGCAGCATCTACTCCTGTTCCTCACCACACTGCCATTGTGGTATAGTGGCTAGAGTGTTGGGCTGGGAGTCGGGAGATCCAGGTTCTAATCCCCACTTGGCCATGGAAGCTCACTGGGTGACTTTGGGCCAGTCACAGAATCTCAGCCCAACCTAGCCCACTGGGTTGTTGTTGTGAGGATAGACATGGAGAGGAGGAGGTCTACGTATGCTGCCTTGAGTTCCTTGGAGGAAAAAAGGTGGGATATACATGCAATCAATCAATCAATCAATCATTGTCTGGGCCAGGGTGAGAGGCAGATGGAAAAGCAGGTTGTGATGTGAGGATAAATGGAGAGGGGGAAGATCATGTCACCCACCTTGGGTTCCTTGGAGAAAAAATGGTGGGATATAAATGTAACAAATAAATAATTCCCTACAGCGAGGAAGTCTTCATGTCCATGCAGGATAAGGCAATAAATGGCCCTAAACAATTTGGAAACAGGATACCTGAGAGACTGGCTCAATTCGGACGACATATTAGGCAACGGAGGGGTAAATAACGTACTGACCATGTGTTAGGCAGGAGGAGCTCCACAGACGACATGCTGCAGCCAGCGCTGCTCGGCACCGACAAACGCCCTGGCTGCTACGAACTTGCGGCGGCCATTTTGGTTGCAGCCTCTCCTCCCTGTGTCCTCCAGCCGTATCCCAGCAGACACCGTAAGTTCTGCTGGCTGCATGGAGCGGCTGGTTTTTTTTGGCTGCTCTAGGCAGCAGAACTCTATTCCTAAACGGAATAGTCCACAGAGAGAAGGGGGGCTGAATTCGGATGACACTTTAAACAACGGGGCTTCGGGCTAAACAACGGGCAAGCCCGTTGTTTCGTTCCATTGTTTAAAGTGCCTGATTAACATACTGTCAGATGTGTGTGTATTGTGTGTTGCCCTCCAGACGACACAATCAGCAACACAACAGACTATTGTTTCCCCCCTCCTCCGTTGCCTAATGTGTCGTCCGAATTGAGCCAATGCCTTCTCCTGTACCAACCTGGCTGAGCATTGAGGTCATCAGAGGGCATGCTCCTGGTGGTCCCACATGAACCTATGGCCTGAATGGAGTCCACCAGGAGAGGAACCTTCAGTCTGGTGGCTCCCTTCTTATGGAACTCCCTACCTCTGGAGGTCAGGCAGGCACCAACACTGTATTGCTTTCAGTGCCTCCAAAAACAGCTCTTTTCCAGAACGCCTTCCTTGCTTGACCAGCCTCGCCCTCTGTTTTTTAAAGAATAATTGTAATGTTTTTATTCTTTTTATCTTTTGTTCATTTTTTCTCTTTTTGTTCACCATTCCAGAATCTGTCTACATGTGGAGTAGTATACAAACGTTATGAATAAATAAAATAATAAAATGGCTACTACTCCTGATGGTGATATGCTACTTCTAGTATCAGATGCAATATGCCTATGTACACCAGTTACTGGGGGATATGAGCAGAAGGGTGCTATTGCACTCATGTTCTACTTGTGGGTTCTGTGGTCAACAGCTGGTGGGCCATTGTGTGAACAGAATGCTGGATTAGATGGACCTTGGTCTGATCCAGAAGGGCTCTTCTTATTATTTTATGTACACATGCGTCCACACAGTTTGGAACCCTGTCTATTCACGTTGTATATGTGGACACCTTTGGGTGGAACTACATGGTGATGCAATGCCAGGAAGAAGGGCTACTCAACATGGCCTGATTCCTGCTTACATGCTGAATAATAATCGTTCCAATAATGCCTGAATAGGGCTACTGAAAGGCCATAATCTGGGTTCCCATGTTATGATTTTTTTTAAGCCATAGTTTCCCCTAAGCTGTAAGCTTTCTGTAATAATGATAATCACATCTTTGAAGGGACAGGGAAAGCAACATGGTGGAATGAGCTAAACCTCAGTCCAGTCCAACCCTCTTTCTTTGAAGGTGCTTCCTTTTAACGAAAAATAAATTAAACAGACAGGAGATCCAATTACGGATCTCTAATGTCTCATCTAGTTTGGCTTAAGGTTAGCGGAAGCTCTAGTCACTTTACAAATTGAGCACTTCATTGCAAGCCCTAGCTCATGCTGTATCCATTTATTGTCCCACTTTGTTTTTAAATATATCTTAATCAGGTTTTACGTGGTGTGTTTGCTGCTTCTTTCTTTTAAGATCTATCTGGGCTTATGTCCTAGGCAGAGATGCCAAAGCCAAACCCCTTCCTAAATTAGTTTAGATGATCTTATTATTGAAAGTAGTAATAGTAGTAGTATTTATTAATAATTATTAGCGGTTAATTGTCCTTATTTTTATATTATTATTATTATTATTATTATTATTATTATTATTATTTTAAAAACTAAAAAGGAGGTTTCCCCTGCACTAGATTTTTGTAAAAAAATAATAATAATATGGAAGTGTATTACTGTGATTCTGGTTCTGCACAGAGCCTATCTCTATTATTATTATTATTATTATTATTATTATTATTATATCTTTTTCCTTCAGAGATGTCTGTATTGTCTGTGGCTGCCCTTGTTGTGAGCAGGGGGTGGCAAAATTACATTGTAATGACTTTGGGGCATTTTGTATGTTATGAAGGGGCAATGGGGACCTTGATGTGGAGCCAGTGATGTGTAGTTCTTAACAGTTTCAGATTGACTAGGACCTAGGAGTCCCAGGTTCAAATGTCCACTTAGCCATGGAGTTCACTTGGTGGCTTAGGATGAGTTGCTGTCTCTCAGCTATCCTACATAACAGGGTTTTTGGGAGCATAAGATGGGGAAACCATGTAAAAATGTAAGAACATGAGAAGAGCCTTGCTGGCTCAGACCAGGCCAACCAGCTGTCGACCAGGGGCCAACAAAGCAGGACATGGTGCAACAGCACCCTCTGACCCATGTTCCCCAGCAACTGGTGCACACAGGCTTACTGCCTCAGATACTGGAGGTAGCACATAACCATCAGGGCTAGTAGCCATTGATAGCCTTCTCCTCCATGTACACAGCCTTGAGTTTCTTAGAAGAAAGGTGGGATATAAATGCAATGAATAAATTGATGTAGGACTTACCATGTCCAAGGGACTGTCCCATGTTCTTAATAACCTGTAGTTTGGCTCTAGTTTTCAAGTTCTTCTTCAGTCTCCTGTTAATCATTTGGCGGCACATTTTTAATGCTATTTATTCAAGACCTGATATCTTGCATACTTTGAAAAAGGAGAGTGCTGTTTCCTGTAGAACGGAGAAGAGAAACATGTGTACCCAAATTAGTTACACTTGATGGCTTGACGTTCATTCATCTAGGAAAATTGGATTGTACTTTTCTTATCAACTGCAGCTACCTTGTTGTTGTTCTGAAAAAATCCATTCCAGTTTGATAATTTCAAGTGACACTTTGAAAGTTTGCTATTCATCTGCTCTTAATCACGGAGAGCTTTGATATCCATCAGCTGTGTGACAGGAGTGTCACGGCCCATTTCTCTCAGTAAAAAAGGGGGTAGCTAGACCTTGTTGCGTTTTGCTTTTGCTGTAAATACCTTTCTGGGATAAGGACTGACCCTTTAGTGTGACTCCCTCCATACGGTAGTGATTTAAAGACGGTAGCAAAGTAACTTGGGATCAGTTCATGCTAAGAGTTGGTACAGATATACTGTAGTAGAGGCTAAGAGATCAGAAACTGTGTAGTGTATGTAGGGTGACCACCTGCCAGGATTTCCCTGGATTTGTCCTGGTTATTGTTCTATCCTGGGTGTCAGGGGGGATTTTCTGTAATTTTCTATAATGTCCTGGAATTACATGATTTCCCCTTTAAGGCCATCATCCCCCCACTGCTCCAATTGGGGCCTTAAAGGGGAAAGCATGTCATTGCCGGACATTAAAGAACAGGCCCCAATTGGAGCAGGGGGTGGGGCAGGAATGACACCACTCTTGCCTGGGCCTCACTCCAGCCCAGACAAGAGTGGTGGTGAGAAGGAGGAGCAGTAAATACCGCTACCTGCTTGGTCACTGGCTCGCAAGCAAGCACATGATAGCACAATTACAAGCAAGTACAGTGACAATGCCAGTGAGAAGGTAGACTCAGTGAGGGAGGGAGCCCATGGTGGGTGAAGAACCTCAACAACCTAGAGACAGCACTGGTACCCACATCAATGGCTTTTGGGGACCGAAAACCATTTTGTTTTCCCAGGCCTACAATGTGCTGATATTGCCATTGTTTTCATTTCTACCATGATTGGTGTTGTTGGTTTTAGCACTGCCTCCCATTGTATTTCATTATGTTATTAAAAAGCACGTTGACATTTTGAATAGAAGGGTAATGTATCAATAGTTAAGATAAATAATCACACACACTCTCCTGCTCATGCCTCTGTGCTTTGTAGCAAATATCTCCCTCCAAGTTTAATCACGGTTAAGCGTTAATGCCACCATCAACATTGAGTCCAGTTCAAGCTTTCCTCTTGATCATACTTCTGGGGAAACTATGGACTCAGTGACCTCTCCGGGCCAGGGCCTTATAGGGGACCCCTAGTTACGTCCCGTTGTCAACCATGGATTTTCTCAGATGCAAATTTCCATAAATGAGATCAGAGCTCTATGCTACCAGGATCAGGCCAATTTACTTCACTTCAGTGACCAGGAATCCTCTGCAGTTCTAGTGAAGAGTGCCCATGGAGCATCCTCTAGCATTGCAGTGAATGAGAGGGGGCAAACTTCCTGGGGTATATGGGAGCAAGCATGTGCAAACCAGAACTCTGCTTCGGGGAGTTAAATCAAAGCTGCCCATACACCTAGGGTTGCTTGAGAGATCTGAGCTTTGGGGATTCTAATGCAAACTGACATAATCAGCACCTCCTGGAATATTGTTCGTATTGGGATATAATTCTCCTTTTCGATTTTGGAATTCTCTAATTTTGTGATGCAGTTCTCAGCTAAAGACAAACAAAAGACGCATGCCAAAATGCATTTAAAGACAGCTATTTTAGGATAAAATACCCTTAGTAAAATAAAACACATGTAGAATTGCATATTTTGTGAGAAAACACTTCAGAAATTCATTTTAATAATGGAAGTTCCATGCAGGTTTCTGTCTGCAAATTCATGTGGAAATGGATGGAAAAGATGCATGAACGAATGTATGCAAAATTAACCGAGACCCTCCCTCCCTCAACCACTTAAATGAGAAACTGTCCAGTTCTGGGGGGCAGTGGGTGGATTAATCAGTTCTGCAATGTTCCCCAAAAGCCGTCTAAGGCCCTTTCCACACCAGGCTGTTTGCCTGGGATGGTCCCAGGTTGATCCCTGTGCACCGATGGAGTGTATTAGGTACTTCCGGGATCACTCTTCCTCCCTCCCTCTTCACCCCTATGGTGTAGAAAGGGCCTAACCTCAAACAATATGAGTCAATTTATTTTCCTGATCATGGCCTTTCTAATTGAATTGGCTGCAATCCATCTCCTAGCTAATTTGGTGGCGGCTTTTTCAGAGAATGGTGCATTGTTCCTAGTACAAGACTCTATGGAGAGGAATGAAGTTATCAAGTTTAACCCGCTTTCTCTTGTTTGTCTTTATCAACACTAGCTAATGGCAGTGCTGCTGAGCCTTAAATGCAACAAAATATTAATTATAAAAGTCTAACATAAGGGAAATCCTCCTGCAAATTTTAATCGTGCGGCAATTCCTTTTGGGGCTTTCTAATCCCAGAAGCCTTTTAAAATCACCAGAGAAAGCATGATGGGGGAAACATACGCTTTAGTGATTTCCATTTAATTAAACAAAATTCAAAATTGGGAGCTTTAAAAGAGAAGAAAGCTGCTCACCGACAGGCATTAAACATGTCATAGCAGTGAAAGATGCTGTCCCAACAGTGTGTGGTTCTGATGAATGGGAGTGAATTCGACTGCTTGAAGGCGGGAGTGTATACAAGGACAAGGGGTCATACTATGGATGGGAGAATCCATCTGTTTTACTTTCCCCCACGTTCGAATTTCTTAAATCTCTGGTTCTTTCTCTCCCGAGTGTGAAGAACTTTGAGAATTTTGGTAAACTCAAAAAAATTAAAAAATGAATGGAACTAATATTCTTACCCATCTGCACCAGCCAAATTCAATGGGTACAGCTATTCCATGATGTACCTGCCTGTCATGTAGCTGATACAGATGAGCAGCCTGTCAAAATATAAAAAGAAATTGCAACCCTAATTCGCACGGTTAAATAGGCAGGGATTCAAAGCTCATGAAAGGGCTTGAGAGAATTAGCCTTTTTTCCCCCTGTAAGGCGTGCTTTTACCAAACTTTGGCCAGATCTACACCGAGCAGGATATAACACTATGAAAGTGGTATGAAAGCGGTATATGGAGGCACAATCTACACAATTGCTTTATAGCGGTATTGAGGTGCGCTGACAACTCTTGGGGCTCATGACACATTCCATATACCGCTGTCATACCACTTTCATAGTGTTACATCCTGCTTGGTGTAGATGTGTCATGCGCCCCAACAGTTGTCAGTACACTTCAGTACCACTATAAAGCAGTAGTGTAGATCCTACCTTAGATTCCAACTGATGCCCACTGAATAGCTGGCTGGCAGATTTTCTAAAAAGCCAGCAAAAGATTGATTCTGTGTTTATGGAGCAGGCAGAATTGTCCTCTATATAAACCATGTCCTGCTTGTGGGTCCCTGGTCGACAGCTAGTTGGTCACGGTGTGAACAGAGTGCTGGACCTTTGATCTGATCCAGCAGGGCTCTTCTTTATGTTCTTTATGTCCTCCCTTTCCAGACTTTGTTAGAAGGTCTACCAGATGACCTTAAGATCTGAGGGCTGCTGGTGGACACAGACAAATTTGTCGGCTATAGAGTAACTCTGCCCTAGCTGCAATAAAGATAAAAGGGGCCTCTCTGAACAATACCAGTCTTTATAAATGTGTATGTAAAGACAAAAGCTTGCATGGACACATCTGTCCATTTTTGGTTTCTCCCGTATATGAATGTTTTGAATCTCAAGGTCTTTTTGTCCCAGATATGGAGAACTTTGTGATTTTTTTTATGGCAAATTCTTACCAAAACCAAACTGAAACAACCTTCTCACCAATCCCTGGGTTATACACATAACACCAAAGCTTGGCATTATTTCTTAACCGAAACCTAATCTGTCCTTACTGTTGACAAGTTTCATAGATTTCAAGGTCTCTTGGGCAGGGAGCATAAAGTGGCATGTATATTGATGGCACAGGAGGAAGAGGAAGAGGAGGAGGAGAGGTGGATTGGACTAAGGGTCCCTCTAGTCCAGCATTCTGTTTACACAGTGGCCAACCAGCTGTCAACCAGGAACCTACAAACATGACTCAGATGCAACAGCACCTTCCCACCCACGTTCCCCAGCAACTGGTGTATATAGGCTTACTGCCTTATAGGCTTATTGCCTGATGGACTCATCAGGCAATAAGAAGAGAAGCGTTGATATGATACATAGGGCAGCATAGACGGCAAAGGTGGTAAAGCTTTCAGCTAGAGTGGTGAGATTAAGACAGTTTTTATGAATGAGATAATGAGATACTAGGCAAAAACATTGTGTAAAGCATTAGGTCCATTTGTCATGCTAGGGCTTTTCTCTCTCTCTCCCTCTATTGCAGAAAACAATCAGTCTTTCCTATCTGTGTAATACATTAAGCTAAAGCACGTTCAGACTATTAAACCCCATAGTCACTGGAAAGCCCTCAAAATTAGTTTAAAAATTGAATAATTAGACCCATGCTGAGATGACATTGAGTTTGCGCGTATTGCTTTCAGCTCGTGCCTAGGATCATTGTGCTGCCTTCATTAGCTGCTCTTTGGAAATTGGTTGCTAAAGAATGCCCTGTGTTTTCCATTAGTTTTTAATGGGAGAGAATGAATTATAGTCCATCCTATGATCGCTACCATGCAGCCAAATCCACAACCCAGGTAAGATGAATTATGTCAATTCAAAGTGATGGGTTTTACAATTAACTGTTCTCATGCCAGTCTAGGCCTCTAGCTGATGCTTAGGTGAGTTCAGTTTAGGAATGAAGATTCACCGTTTGATTGGCAATTGAACTCAGAAAGTGTATTGCATTCAAGTCTACATTGCTGTACCCTATAACACTGTAAGTCATCTCAAGCTTCTTAAAGACATCTGATACATAAGGCAGCAAGGAAGGTGGCAGCAAGGTGTTGGGGGAGAGAGCTGTGTAACACGTAGACTATCTGCCTTTTGCCCCCTAAGCTAGTTTGCTGCCTTCAGGTGTGGTGGAAGCTGTTCACTACCAGCTCCTGGGTTTTGAGGACTCTTGGGCAAGACACCTTCAGTGTGGAGCCACGTGGAGGAAATGAACAGCAGGCAGGGAGAAGGAGGGGTGAAGACAAGGTGAAAGAGGTGTTTCAGTCCTTAGCTTAATTCCTGAAGTTGTTAGTGCCTTAGGAAGAGGGTTGAGAGCCATCAGAAGATGGAAAGAGGACAGAGAGAAAGAGGCGTCCAAACCTATCCTTACCTGGCAAAAAGAAATCTTGCACAGGGGTGCAAGTGATGGGATATTTAGCAAGAGAACTTGCTCATCTCCAATAGGGTAAGCTCCTGGGAAAAAGACACAGGCACCTTCTGCCACAAATCTATGGAAGCTATGGAAGGGTGTAGTCAAGGAGACAGAGCTCCTGGTCCTAAATCAGAGCACCTGAATATTCAAATCTTTGGCTGGGCCCCTCAAAATGCTTTACCAAAGCAGCCATTAGCTTCAGTTATACATTCTGACACAGAGGATCATCAGTGTTCCCCTACCATCACTTTGCCTCCTGCTTCTGTCCCACAATAGGGACAAGAAGCTTCCTCTTTCTTCACATGGGGAAAAAAGCAAAAGGAAGCAATGATCACGTAGCCCATTCAGTGGGCGTGTTTATCACGCAACTTCTCCTACACATGGCAGGAAATGGAGGCAAGTTTTGTTATGGCCCAAAAACAAAACGGATATGATGAGGCCCATTTTGTGACGGAAAAAAGAGCAGAAGGAGCAGGCGACGTGCAGGAGGAATGCTGCGTCGTCAAAATGCCCCGCGAAGAACCGTGACTGTCCAGTCGTGAGCGTGTAATAGAATGGTCATCTGAAGAAGCTCTCAGAAATCATATGGATCTATCCAGTGATATTCATAGGAACTAGAAAGCCAGCATGTCCACACACACCAGTTCTTCCCCACTCTAGTTCAACCCAGAGGAGATCCCTGTGCTAAGTCAGAAACAACTGTGAGTGAGCTGTACCACAACAGTGCAATTACAAAGCTGGGATGTGTACACATTTCAGCACAAACAGAAAAATTAAAACCAAACTGGGGCTGAACTATGGATAGCACAAACCACAGTTTGGACAGAATGGCTGGATTCACACAACACAATAATCCACGGCGGGTTGTGAGCCATGTTTGTTTCAGAGTGGCTTGTTGTGTTGTCCAAACTGGCCAGAGTGGCTTGTGCGTGCAGCGAAATGAAAGCAAGCTCATGCTGTGTCATCACATTATTGCAACAACAGCTGAATGCATGAACCTGGGGTTATTCTTTCCCCCTCCTCTCTTCACCGCATTCCCATTTGACAGCTGCTGGGCAGAAATGTATAACTGATTAAATTAGGGATAAATGGATTTGCCCAGTTCTGTTCCCTTCTGTTTTGACATTAGGTTTCACTTCATTTTAATTCTGGCAGGAGCTGTGGATTTCAGAACATTGATTACAGCTTATGAGCACAGGTACCTTCAAAACAAAAAGGCAAGAAAAAATCCACCATGGTTTGTGTTCACGTTGGAAGATTATTTTTTAGAAGAAGGAGGGGGAAGAGGGGGAATAGGTTTTTTTTAAAAAAATAAACAATTACATATTTGAAGAATTCCATGGGTTGGATCCAGACTTAGTCATACTTAGGACCTGTTCCAACAATCAAACAGCCCAGTCGTGGTGCATGCTGGTGGCTAATTTGAATATTCAGGCCAGGGCTACAGCTTGTTGTGTCATCTGAAGCCAGCAGAGAAGGGTTGTGAGAAGGTTAAACAGCCCTCACATAACGGTCCGCACGATCACTGCAACCCGCCATTGCTTGTTTAAGTTACGACATCCTGTGGCACCCGCAGGCACTAGGTTACCTATTCAGGCCCTGCCCGCAGCTTGTCATGTCTTCTGAACCTGGCAGAATGACTTGTTGGAGGGGGGAAACAACCGTCCAATAACCCATGGCCTGTTGTAGGTTTTTGGAGGGCTGTTTCTCCCTCCAACAAGCCATGCTACTTGGGTACAGATGACATGGCAAATCATGGCAACTCCTCACCAGAGGTTGAATATTTCAAATGGCCACCACTGTGCACCACAACCCACCTGTGGTAATCAGGCAAACTGGCCCACCATGGATTCTGAGGGGGTTGTTTAACACTCACACAACCTAGCCCCACTGGCTTTGGATGACCTAGTCATGACAGGCTCGCATCTGCAGCTGTCACAGCTCATCATACCTTAAATAAGCCATGATGAGGTGAACTGATCATGAAATTCAGCTACTAAATGGGAAAAAACATGGCCCCAGTAAGGGAGAGATGTGCCACTCCTCCCTCATTGATGCCCTGCTGGGCTCAGGCTAGTGAAGCACTGGGCTTGATGGAGATTTCAACATGGGAGCTCTGGAACAGAAGGTAGAATTACATTGTAGATTAATCACACTTTTGGCCCATTGAAATCAATAGGAGAAGTTTGTCATGACTGTCTTCAATCACATTCATTTCAATGGGACTAAAGCATGACAAACTTAATCTGAATCCAATCCAATGTATTGATTTTTTATGGTCAATTGTTCAGTGCATTTGGTCCTGAGTTTGATCACACATGTTACGGGGGTGGGTGGGTGGGTAGGGATAGGTGCATTCATTTTCAGCAGGAAACTTGGACAGCAGTCATATTTTGACAAGTCATGTAGCTGTGAAGTAGGAGCTTTTGCATTTATGTATGCATGCAAGTTGTTCATTTCTTTGCAGTTTATGGGTGTGAGCAAGTATGCTCTGATTTCTTGCCAGAATACTATGTGAAATATTTTCATTTTATTTATTTTTTGCTGACTTGACTTGGAAGTTTCCCAATTTTTATTTTTATTTTCTTGGTTTGTTTGTTTTTTTTAAAAAAAAGTTGTACATAGAAACAAGAGTTGCATATTTTCCATTTATTGGTACATGTAAACTATTTTTTCCCCAGTCTTGTTTAGACATAATACTTTGGTTGCATATAGAAATGTACACTCAAGGAAATGATATTACATTTCTTATAATAATCAGTTTGCACCAGAGGTAAAGCAGGCTGTGTGTGAATTTCTCTTGTATGTTATATTATCTTATGTTGCCATCTAGTGGATACTTGATTACAATATCCTATTGAGCGGAATTTGGATACTATATGAAAAGAATGCACAAGTTGCAGAAGGTTAAAGAGAAATGAGCCTCACTTATTTTACAAAAGGAGTCATAGCTCAGTAGTAAAGCACAAGTATTACATGCAGAAAGTCCCAGGTTCAGTCCGGCACATCTCCAATAAAAGAAAAATCTCAGGGAAGATCCTGGGGAGATGTCACCGGGCAGAGTAAACAGTATGGGCTTAGATGTACCAATGGACAGGCTCAGTATAAGAAAGCTTTAAATATTTTCTTTTGCCCCTTAGAAGCAAGCGTTGCTCCCAGAGATCCCAATGATACAGGGCAGGATGCAAATGTTTTAAGTAAAGAAATAAAAATAAATAAGTATTGCTGAGTAGCCTGTTATCCAGCCATCTTGTACTTCTGAATTTGATCCTTCTTTCCTATATGCAAAATGTTTACCTCCTGTCTTGCTTTTGCCATTTTTTCCTAAATAAATAACTTTATTAATAAATTTATAAATAAACTCTCACAACAACTTGATTGTTGCCAGTCAACAACTTACACAGTGATACAGTCCCATGACTGGAAACAAAGCCCTATGAGGAGAGACTGAAAGAACTGGGCATTTTAGCCTGGAGAAGAGAAGACTAAAGGGAGACATGATAGCACTCTGCAAGTCCTTGAAAGGTTGTCTCAATCGTCCCAGAGTGCAGGACACGGAATAATGGGCTCAAGTTACAGGAAGCCAGGTTCCGGCTGGACATCAGGAAAAACTTCCTGGCTGTTAGAGCAGTACGACAATGGAACCAATGACCTAGAGATATTGTAGGCTCTCCCACACTAGAGACTTTCAAGATGCAGCTGGACAGCCATTTTTCAGGTATGCTTTAAGGCGGTATGCATTTAAGGTATGTATTGAGCATGGGGTTTGACTCAATGGCCTTACGGGCCTTCCAACTCTACTATTCTATGATTCTATGACTTTATATATTGGTTATGAGGATTTTTAACACATTAGGAAAGGAGTTTACCTCACATGTTGCATACTGCAACAATATGGACCATTCTGTTAATGTACATTGTCCCTACATCTATTTCCATGATTTCTTATGTAGCCATTCCTCAAACCTTGAGATAGTTAAAGCTTTCAATTGCAGGGCCCCACTGTTTTTAATTTTATTTTATTTTTTGCCGAGGTTGACAAATTCTACAGCTGTAACTGCACGTCAACTTGTTCATCTTCAAAAACATTCAGCAGCGTAGTTCAAGGTTCAAACCTTATCCTTTTTCTTGCAATTTGAAAAGCTATCACGGGGATTTGATTCCCATATCTCTTACCCTTTGAGCAAACCCAGCACATTGGCCCTGTTTGGATTCATTTCTCTCTGCCCAGCTCTCAGATGGCTTGAGATGAGCTCAGGATTTCTGGCCCATCCTCTAAATGTTTTTTTTTTAAAAAAAAACTCCTGTTGGTTTTGTGACCTTCTCTGAATTCAACACGTCCATGACATTCGCCTTTTAGTCACTGTGTGACTGGCAACGTCGCAAACCGTTTTATTTTTTAAAGGCAGGAGATGAGCAAAGCAGAATGCAGGGGACAGAGCGTCCTTTCGGAAGCCTTTGCTTCTGTCTCAGCCGCATCAGCTGAAGCTCCCCAAAGTCCGTTGAACCGAAGTCAGTGGCTCATTAAAAGAATCAGAGCCCTTTTATTATATGCTCTAATCTCTTTATTGCCAGAATCACAAATGGTATGCACCAGTAGCCTATTAGCGCCTCTGGATTCTGTGTTTGACTCTCTGCCTTAGTGGTTTCCATAATAATAGCTCTGCCCAGGCCTCTCATCACTGATGCAACCTCCCATAACAACTACTACAGCGATAGCTTCAGGGAACTCCTAGGCCTGCACATTGGTAATAGCCACAGCCAATTAATTTTCTCTCTCCCCTTTCCCTGCAAGTCGCTTTGCTTGATACTGGCACTGAATGTCAAGTTCTAAATTTCATTGTTTCCTCACCACCACCCCAACCTGCCCCCTTCAAATCTATCTAATAAGTGCATTTAGCGGCAGAGGCCTGTAGAGTGCTTAAGCCAGCCAAATGCCAGTAATTTCTTTCCACAGGCACTACAAATGCCACATGTGTTGGCAAGGTTGCCCCCCTCAGGATGTGAGTGCCTGCCCTCCTCAGAAATATTTCTGTCCCCTGTCAGGCCTCAGCAGGAGTCCGCTGTTGGTTATTGGATAGCAAGGTAACAGCACAACCCAAACATTTATAGTCAAAGTTGAGAGCAAGCAAACAGCAATTTTCACTCTTGGAGTGAATGGTCATAATAGCTAGGGATGTGCACAGACGCAAAAATCGTATCGGAATCAGAACTTCAGATTTTGTAAAGTAGCGTATTGGAAAAATCGGAGGTCCATCGTATAGCTTCGGATACAAAATCAGAAGTTCCGATTCCGATATCAGACCACCATTTTTGGTGTTTTCCCCATAGGCTTGCATAATAATAGCATTTATATCCCACCTCTTTTTTCTCCAAGGAACTCAAGGTGGCGTACATGATCCTCCTCTCCATTTTCTCCTCACAACAACAGCCCTGTGAGGTAGGTTGGGCTGAGAGTCTGTGACTGGCCCAAAGTCACTCAGTGAGTTTCATGGCTGAATGGGGACTAGAACCCAGATCTCCTGACTCTCAGTCCAATACCCATGGCCATGACAGATGGGAATAATGTGGAGGGCACTGGGTTGAGAAGTCTGTTGTAAAATTATGATTTCATAGAATTATAGAATCATAGAATTGTAGAGTTCAAAGGGGCCTATGTTTTACTAATTACTTAAGGTTCGGATTTCAGAAACCATTACGACACAAGTGTTTAAAGTCTAAACACACACACACACACACACACACACACACACACCATGAGAAGTTGTTATTTTTTTAAGGCTCCATTGGATGTGTTTTTAAACCCACCCAACCTAGAGGTGGAATTTCAAAGAAAAACAGGTAGGAAGGAAAGATTAAAAACCAATGCAAAAGTAAGCCTTCCTTGGCTGCCTCACTGTGATTAGGTCAGCGCAAGAGCACCACAAAAATAAATTCTAAAATGCCCTGATAATGAGGCAGAACAATGGAAAGAAGTAAATTTTTAGGAAGTTGGCTGACAAATTTTGGCACAACACCAGCTCCAAGTCTTCCCTGGAGCTGGATCCAACCCTGACTCCCTCACACTTGTACCGTGGAGGATCCAAAATAGGGGTTAGCTTACCAAAACAGTTGCTGCTGTTGCTACCTGCAGTGGCTGCACAAACCCCCCAAAAAACCCCTTAGGAAAGACGACAGAAGTTGTGTTGCAAACCCTGCCCATGGTGAGCCAAACCTTCGAGAAACCGTTGAGAATTTTTTCCTCCCCTTGGAGAAATTGGGTGAAATTCTCCACCAATTTCTCTGCCTGCCAACAGGGAGAAGGATTTTGAGTAGCCATTTGCGCATGGCTCTGCTCTGCCCAACATGTCTAGAACAGACTGCTGTTCATGGGCCTTGCTTGTATCAAAGCACCTGCCGAGTGGGACATGATCAGGCTACCACTCTGTTAAGGTAATCAAGCTGAAATGGTCTTAAATGTAAGTTCTCCATTTGAAGTGATTTGTGAACTGTGCTGACCCGAGCCCTGACCATTTTATTAATGATGCTAGATATCAGTTGAGGCTGGTGGCTCCAATTTTGGCGGAGCTGAAAATCCATTCTGGGTTTCAGTCAGACACAGCCAGACCTCTAAATGAGCTATCCAAGGCCCTGCACCTAGTTTGGAGGTTGGATTCAGCACCTTGGATACCTCTTTTGGAGTTCTCTCTGGTTCAAACTGGAACTGAAAATGGATTCACAGCCTCGGCAAAATCGGAGCCAACAGCCGGCACTGCTGAATCTACAAAGTTCTTATTACTGAAGTTGGATACATGAAGTTTACACGCACAATACTCTCCTACTCAGTAATTCTCTGGGCTTTCAAAGAAACTTCTTATACACTCAAACACACACACACATACACACACACACACACAAAGAAGCTGAGGATTTTAGATGCATTCATGTGTGATAAACCAGTTTCACCATCAGTCAGTTTGTGGTCTTCACAGTCAGTCCATCACAAAAGAAATAGATACAGGCTTTAAAATATAAAATTATCCTTAAAACAGTCTGCCACATGAGTATTCAGATTCATTTGTCTTGGTTGCTGTCAAATGTGAACCAGTTTACCATGTGAAATGCCGATGTTCCCTTGAAGAAGTGGGCAGGGAATTGTCCAGCTGCGTATGCATGTAAACTACCGCAGAGACCCACACAAAAAGAGAATCGTCCCATTGCTTTTCATTAAATGTCCGAATAGTCATTTCCGGTCAAGCAACAAGATTTCTTTAACTAAGGAGCAATGGAAAAGCAATGAACGTCTCTCAAGCAAAGGACAGTTTTCACTTTCACTATGGAAGAAGTGAAGGTCATATTCTGGATGGCAGAAGCTGAATAAATGGATGCCTCTTCGAAGCTGGATGATCAAAAACATTTTTAATGCACCTTAAACATATCATATAATGCATGTGAGAACTGGGCATAAATTCTCTTGACATGAAATTATACTGTTAAATGAAAACAAGCTACAGATGGATGGAAGACTCCACCTGAACGCTTTGTCAACCCGCCTCCATTCTGAGCATACCTGGCGACAATAAATACTGAGGAAAAAGTAAAGAACTTTCTCCTCAATTTTACACGCCATTTACTTGCCCGCATTGATTCTTCTATTAGACGAACATTTTCCAATGTCACATGCAGCACTGAGGAAGGAAAGTGGTTCTATATATTACCAGAGAGGCCGAGTGGAAGAGCGTTAGACGAATCTTTTATAGGCTGACTGGATTCCCTAAATGAATAGGAGAGAACACTGGCACATCCACATCATTTGACTCACAATCCATCTGACTCACAAACTCACAAGGAAGCAAAGGACATTTGCAAAGTCCCTACTTTGGTATTTCATCCCAACACCCAATGTCCATTGTACTCATTTGCTCCAATAGCAAAGTCAGTAGCCACGTGGCCATCAAGTAAAAGTCATGGTGTCATGGACTCTGGCCTCACAGGGATGCAGCACCAGCATGTGTTAACTAGCAGGGATGTTGGTGTTATCTACCACCTCCTTCAGACTTCCCTGTTCCCTCTGAGCTTAGCTGAGTGCAGGCTGGTGGCTCCAATTCCGGTAGGACTTTAAAACCATTCTGGATTTTAGTCAGAATCAGCCAGAACTCCGAGGTCCTGAACCCTATCCCTAAAATGTAATGCAAACTTTGAACTTATATGCAAACTGAAATTCAACTATCCTTTTAAATGTGTACTTCTCCAAATGTTATTCTATATCTATACCTATATATATAATACACCACCCCATGAATATGAGTTAATGGCCAGTATAACAGTTCAATAACTAACTAAATAAAAAAAATCTCTGAAATTTGTGGTGGAGTTCTCCAGTTAAAAAATGCATTCAAAAATGAATATATTATTAGGGGAAAGTGCATACAAAACCAAATGTAAGTGAAAGTAGTGCTCAAAATGAATTATATTAAGAGAAATTGGCAAAAAGAATGCGTACATTAAGCAGCATAGCATACAAAAAAGATGTGCATCAGCAGAAATGTGCCCAGAAATGCATTAAGTTTAATGAGAAAGGAGGAGGAGGAGGAGGAGGAGGAGGAGGAGAAGGAGAAGGAGAAGGAGAAGGAGAAGGAGAAGGAGAAGGAGAAGGAGAAGGAGAAGGAGAAGGAGGAGAAGGAGAAGGAGAAGGAGATGGAGGAGGAGGAGAAGGAGATGGAGGAGGAGGAGAAGGAGAAGAACAAGATGAAGGAGGAAGAGGAGGAGAAGAAGAAGAACGAGATAGGAGGAGGAGGAGGAGAAGAAGAACAAGATGAAGGAGGAAGAGGAGGAGAAGAAGAACGAGATAGGAGGAGGAGGAGGAGATGGAGGAGGAGATGGAGGAGGAGATGGAGGAGAAGGAGTAGAGGAGATAGAGGAGGAGGAGGAGGAGATGAAGGAGGAGGAGGAGGAGGAGGAGGAGGAGGAGGAGGAGATGGAGGAGGAGGAGGAGGAGGAGGAGGAGGAGGAGGAGATGAAGGAGGAGGAGGAGGAGATGGAGGAGATAGAGGAGGTGGAGGAGGAAGAGGAGGAGGAGGAGGAGACTTCTCAAAATGATGCAGAAAATGGGATGAACCAGAATGAAGATCTGAAAAATGAGAAATTTAGAAAACGCAATTGACAAATTCCTCCATCCCTGTTGTTTGCAATATGTAGCCATAGCAGCTACATGGAATCTTTACATACACAGGCCCTGTGCTGGCTTCAGGTTTTTGAAGGCCATTCGGCAAGACACCCTCCATCAGGCCCCTTCTTCAGCAAGTCTATCTTCTCACTGCCATTGTCACCAGTTGCTATGGTTCCTCATTTTCTTTACATCATTGCTACCACTTGCTTGCTTGCTTGGCAGGCAGGCAGAGACCCGGGGAGCAAGTGGGCAGTGGCATCTGCTGCTCCTCCTTCTCACCACCACCGTTGGCTGGGCCAGGGTGAGAGGCAGGTGGACAAGGGGGATGCAATGGTGAAGAGGAAGAGAAACTCCAGGGGACTTGCAGTAGTGGGCCCCAGATGGGTGTAGACCCTTGGCAGGTGCCCAGTAGGGATGTGCAGGGACCCCCCAGATTGGATCAGGACCCGGGTCGGGACTTCCAATTTTGTCCCGGATTGGATCAGACAAAATCGGAGCCCCCCCGGACCGGATCAAGCCTGATCCCGATCCAAAAATCGTACATCCGATTTTTGGATCGGCCGCCATTTTTGTTTTCCCCATAGACTTGCATTGGGGGAAAGAAAGCTTTCCCCCAATGCAAGTCTATGGGGGGAAAATGATGGTGGGTGGGTGAGTGGGGGCCTACTACCCCCCGTCCCTCCCCCCACACACAGTTACCTCCCGGGGCCATCCGCGAGCGCCTGTGGACGGCCCCAGCAGATAAGCCTTCCCCTCGCGGTTCTCCTTACATGCCATGGCAATCCTCTGCCATCTGCTGCCACCTGGCGGATGGCAACAGATGGCCCTGGCAGGTAAACTCCCCCTCTCAAGCTCCTCCTTACCTGCCGGGGCGTCCTCTTCCTTCACCTGCCAGAGATCTACTAAGAACTAGGCTACACAGCCTAGTCCTCAGTAGAACACCAGGTCACCTGGCGCTCTACTGAGGACTAGGCCGCGAAGCCCAGTTCTCAGTAGATCTCCAGCAGGTGAAGAAAGAAGATGCCCCAGCAGTTAAGTGGACTCCCCTCCCTCCCTACCTCCCCCCCCCGAGATCCTCAGCTGGCCGGGCTGTCTGCTTCCATCGGTGGGTGCCTGCTGGAGCCCGTGGATGGAAGCGGACAGCACCCCCCCCAGGTAAGCCTCCCCCCCGCGATCCTCATCTAGCCAGCCTGTCCGCTTCCATCGGACAGCCCTCCCAGGTAAACCCCCCCCCCGCTGTCCGCTTCCATCGGGACTCCCCTCCCTCCCTCCCTCCTCCCCCCCAAGATCCTCAGCTGGCCAGGCTGTCTGCTTCCATTGGCAGGCGCCCGCTGGAGCCCGCAGATGGAAGCGGACAGCCCCCACCATGTAAGCCCCCCCCCGCTGTCTGCTTCCATCGGCGGGCACCCACTGATGCCTGCCAATGGAAGCGGCGGCGGGTACCAGTGGGCGCCCACCGATCCTCCGATTTTTTCCGAACCGGATCGGGTCCTTCCGGACCGGTTTGGAAAAGATCGGACGATCCAGTGTGGTGATCGGAAATCGGATAATTGCATCCGATTTCCCCTGGATCGGCTCCGGATCGTGGATCGGAGCCAATCCAGTTCACACCCCTAGTGCCCAGCCATGCCTACCCTTGATGATAGTAATGTGAGGGCAGGTTCTAGATGCTACATGCTGGGGACAAGCAATAGTGCAAGACCATCCCATTAATGCCATCTCTGGGTGACAGAGGCATCTGGTCAAATGCTGTCTGAAACCCTTGATTTGATCCACACAAAATGAATTTAAACTTTTAGACCACTTTGGTAAAGGAGTAACTTGTTTTCATGTCTTGAAACGTGACGTTCTTAATGGATTTCTGGGATAAGAAGGGCCCTGCTGGATCAGACCAAGGGTCCATCTAGTCCAACACTCTGTTCACACAGTGGCCAACCAGCTGTCGGCCAGGGACCAACAAAGCAGGAAATGGTGCAACAGCCCCTTCCTGCCCATGTTCCCCAGCAACCTGTGCACACAGGCTTACTGCCTTGAATACTGGGGATAGCACACAACCATCAGGGCTAGTAGCCATGGATAGCCTTCCCCTCCAGGAATTTATCCAACCCGCTTTTAAAGCCATCCAAATTGGTGGCCATCACTACTAGTAAGTTCCATAATTTAACTATGCACTGTGTGAAGAAGTACTTCCTTTTATTTGTCCTGAATCTCCTACCAACCAGCTTCATGGGATGACCCCTGGTTCTAGTATTTTGAGGGAGGGAGAAAAATGTCTCCCTATCCACATGTGCAGAACACGGAATAATGGGCTCAAGTTACAGGAAGCCAGATTCCAGCTGGACATCAGGAAAAACATCCTGACTGTTAGAGCAGTACGACCATGGAACCAATGACCTAGGGAGGTCATGGGCTCTCTCACGCTAGAGGCCTTCAAGATGCAGCTGGACAACCATCTGTCAGGGATGCTTTAAAGTGGATTCCTGCATTGAGCAGGGGGTGGGACTTGGTGGCCTTATAGGCCCCTTCCAACTCTACTATTCCAGGATTCTATGTATTTCAGCAGATGGGCTGAAATACAAATCCTGGATCTTTTTCTATGACTTTACCAAAACCGGCTGCGTCTACTAGGGAAGCTTTAGCTAAGCCTAGTCAGGTTTGGGTTCCGCTGTAATTTATGCCAAAAGAAAGTCTGCATTAGCTTCGGTGAGCTATTGCTAAGTGCTAAGGTCAGCTGTGCATTTCATACTTCAGCTGTACGGCAAGAATTTTATGGCTTTTCAGAGTCATGCTGCAGCGAAAAAGGTTCTTTATGATGCCACAGACAATTAATTGAGGCACATTACCTAAAAACTAAAAAGGTCACACATGGAACATAATCGACACCTCATAGCCCCTGTTGCTGGGTGCAGAAATGCAAATGAGTGTGTTTTGGTTTCCTCTGGGTAGCATAACTCTTTGTCAGCCTTGAATTATGTTTCCATTTGCTTATGCTTTAAAACATGATATTTGCCTTCTCCTCCCCTCCCCCCTCCGCCCGCTCGCCACATAATATTGGTCAAAGTTAGAAATGGTTGCAAACCTCCTTTTTTCTTTCTTCTTTTTAAGAGGGAGCATATTAAGTCGCAATTATGTCTGTGTCTGGCGCAAATGGGAAAGGAGTGTGGAATCTACATAAAAGATGCTTTTGGATGCTTCAGTAAACCCTCTTAAGGGCGCAATAATAATATTGTGTCGGTGCCATAAGAAAGATAAAAAGGGCAGACTTGAAGGGTAAATTGGAATATAAAAGGAATCAGAATTTGAGGTCAAGAAGAGAAGAAGGTAAGATCAAAATTTCAGCTCACTCTGAACTGGAAATAGTAGAATGTTCCATGTTTCTGTTGAGGGCCAATGTGGTGTAGTGGTTAGAGTGTTGGACTGGGAGTTGGGAGATCCGGGTTCTCATCCCCACTCGGCCGTGAAAGCTCACTGGGTGACTTTGGGTCTGTCACAGACACTCAGCCCAACCTACTTCACAGGGTTGTTATGAGGATAAAATGGAGGAGGAGGAGGAGGAGGAGGAGGAGGAGGAGGAGGAGGAGGAGGAGGAGGATTATGTACACTGCCTTGGGTTCCTTGGAGGGGGGAAAGGCAGGATATAAATGCAATAAATGAATAAATACACTTCTAAAGTGTACAGATGCAGGATGGAGGCAGGGGTGGTGGTGTAAATATGTGTCTCTTCCCTGCAGTCAGGATTGTGAATTTTGTTTCATGGATCTGGTAGTGGGTGTAAATCTGAACAATATAATGGGTTGGATCTACATTTGGCCATACATTGAGTAAGCCCATTGAAATCAATGGGGTTTAACTTAGCCATGTCTCTAAGTATGATGTTTTCCCTTAGTATGAGATGAATGAGTGGCTATGACTACCACAACTACGAAATCTGGGCCAGGGGAGTGGTACCACGTGAACATCAATAACTTGTGGGCCCTATTCCATTATATGTGGACTCAAGTGTTGGGCTGGGACTTGGGAGATCTGGGTTCTAGCCCCCACTCAGCCATGAAGCTCCCTGGGTGGCTTTGGCCAGTCACTGACTCTCAGTCTAACCTATCTTGCTGGGTTGTGGTGAGGATAAAATGGAGAAAAGGAGAAGGACCATGTAAGCCATCCTTGAAAGAGGAGGGGGGATGTGGGTTATAAATGATGTGTGTGTATATGTGTGTGATAAGGATGCTAGTGACATGTGCTTCTCGTGCTGGTTTTGAGACCCCCTCCGGCAACACTGAGTGTGGCATAGAGTCACGTTCTGTGATCATGCCTCTGAGCTCACATGTGTCTCCCAGTCTCTTTCTTCTTCTCACAGCAGTGGCAGCAGCTGGATCACTGTGAGCCAAAAGCATTTGATGAGGGAGTTTCTCCCTGTTGGTGGAGGAGAGGCCAAGAGAGAGAGAGAGAGAGAGAGAGAGAGAGAAGATGGATGGATGGATGGATGGATGGTGCATGTGAGAATGTGAGGAAGATTGAGAGAATGTAAGCTGGTGATGATATTGGCATAAGATCACCTCTCTCTCTCTCTCTCTGTGTTAAAATACTCATACCCAGGGTCGTATCCAATCTTAGTCCCATGTAGAGTATACCCATTGAAATGAATGGGCTTTAAGTTAGTTCAAAGCAGGAGATGTCAGTAGGCAAGCACATGTCAAGAGGGCAGTATTACCATTCAGGAAAGGAGAAGTCCAAGGGCAGGGTTTGAGGCATAACCAGGGTCAATACACAGGTAAACAGTCCAACACAGATGCAGTCCAAAGAAAGAGACTAGCAGGAGTCCAAAGATCAGTCCTGAAGCAAGGTTAGGGAACTTGGGTTGAAGCAAGGCACTTGAGCTGGTAGAAGGACATTGGTCCAGCAGCTGGTAGGTCCCACCTAAAGACTTATAAGCTGGAGCTTCTAGAGCTCCATCCAGGACTCAGCTGCAGCATATGAGAGGCTTCTGGGTGAGTCAATTACTCCCAAAGAGCCTAGTTGCTTGAAATGTGCCTCCACTGTCTGGCACTGGCATGCTTTAGGGCCAGACAGATGCTCAACCTCTTCCTCAGACTTGGTTCCTTGGAGTCTATCAGTGCAGGTGAACCCAGTGTAGCTTCTCTTGAGGTGCCTGGGACATTGGAAGTGCCAAAAGTATCCAAAGGGTTGTCTTTGAAACTTCATCCAAAGAATCATCCTGGGCTTGGCCAGGCAGGACAACTGTCTGGCAGTAGTTCTCCAGAGTTGGGTCTTTCCCAATGCAAACTGGAGAGGCCAGAGGTTGGTCCTTCTGCGTGCAACGTATGTGTTCTATCCCTGGGTGATGGGTCTCCTAACGAACATAGGAAGCCAGCTTCTTCCATATCAGACCATTGATTCATCCAGCTCAGGATTGTCCACACTGAGCTGCAGAGGCTTTCCAGGGTTCAGAGAGGATTCTTATCCCATCCTTCCTGGAGATACCTGGGATAAACCTGGGACCTTCTTCACGCAACGTGTGTGCTCTGCCAATGCGCCTCAGCCCCTCTCCTGTTCTAATTCTGATGTGATGCTAGAAGAAGCGTGCCACGCCAATCTTCACAGCAGAATTAGACTCCTACATAAGCTAGTCTAATATTTGCATTTAAAAGGGCAAAAAGTAGTCAGATTGCCTAATAAGAGAACAGGGGTGGGGGATGACGGACCTTTACAGATTCGTCCATATACCCAGGTTAGTTAGCATGCAGCTATCCACCACCTCAGTTCATTTTCTTTTCTCGAAGAAAACGCTTTTATAGCTCAGTGGAGGAGGAAAGATTTAAATAAAGTTATGAGAGAGAATTTGATTTGATCATCAGTTTAAAGAATGCCGGAGTGGTAATTGGAAAATTGAATCCTTACCAGGATTCACTGTAAGGAGAGTAAAATTCGGCATGCATGAAATGAGATGTTACTGGGCCAAGTGATTTATCACCCCGGGTGAGTTTCCCACAGCTCATTTGCTTTTGTTATGTAGGTTCCTCCCCTTTCTCCTTTTGCTCGCCCTGCTCTTGAGGTTGGGCACGTAGATATTTGTTTGCTCTTTTCCGGTTTCCTGTCAAACCGTTGCTTGTTGGTGAGGCTCTGTGTGTGAGAGTTGCTGGTGCGTGTTGAACTGGGAACTAAAATAATGCTTACAGCAGAGCTGATCCAAGACCTTTTGCCACCTGAGGCAAAGGACAAGATGACACCCCCACCCCACCTATTAGGACTGATGTCAAGGCTAGGCATGCTAAGGGTCCATATACCAGAGGGGCCCATTGACAAGACTTCCCTGAACGCGCGCCTCCTTTTGCCATTGCAACCTGCTTGTTCATCTCTTTCTCATTTTGGTTGGTGAGATGGATAAGCAGTTGATGCCATTGCCTTCTTTCTAGCTGGCCCGCTACCTAACTTTTTCTGCCCAAACATGCACAGGATTGCACCTTAAAACTATTTCCCCCACTTTCTCCTTCGTGAATTTTACAAGTCGTCCCCAGGTTCCTGTTTGTGAAAGCAACACTCCCAGGTACCTAAGATTTCCATCCCATCTGATGTCCAAAGATGTTCACAAGATCCTTCCCCACCCCCCAAAAAAACTATCATTTTAGTCGCTTAATAATTAGGTTGTGAATCTTCCTTTTTACAATATCTACCAAAGGATTGAGGAAGGTGTCATAAACCAGCCTACATTAAATATGGTGCCATTGCAAACAGGAGAGTAGAAATATTTTTATCACTTGTTTTGCGTGGGAAATAAGAGCTGGGCAGATGTAAAACCACATCATTGATATATAAATTGAAAAGCAGTGACGCTGGTATAGATCCTTGGTCGACACCCTTTGTGGTTTTTATAGATTCTAATGGGTTTTGTAGAATTTTATAGAACCGGGAAGTTCCCCGTGGACACCTACCTAACTTTAAAAGAGGTGTTAGCATAAATGAGGTGTTAGTATTAGTGGCCAGAGTGAGAAGTACTTAACAAGCAGATTACAGTTGTGGTGGTGGTGGTGAAAGAAGAAGAAGAAGATGATGATGAAGAAGAAGAAGAAGCAAAAGAAGAAGAAGAAGAAGAGAAGGAGAGGAGGAGGAGGAGGAGGAGGAGGAGGAGGAGGAGGAGGAGGAAAAAGGAGAAGGAGAAGGAGAAGGAGAAGGAGAAGGAGAAGGAGGAGAAGGAGAAGGAGAAGGAGAAGGAGAGGAGGAGAAGGAGCAAATCTAAGGGTCTATTGTCAATGGTCCCCTGCTGGGTGTGGGCCCTCAGTATGTGCCTGACCATGCTTACCTTTGGCAGTGGTATTGCCTACAGCAGAGTTCAACCAGATACAATAAAGCTCATTGCCACTTAGTGAATAAACTATATAGCAACACTCTCTGCCCACTTCTGCTATTGGGCTGTCGGAACTGATAGCAAGGTCACTGTTCCTGAGCATTTGGAAACAAATTCACCTGAAACCAGTGGTTTTCCAAATAATGTTTAGGAGTGAGCTGAAATGCTAAACTCATAAATTAAAAGCTATCTGTTTAACTTTCAAATTGAACCATTTGAAATGGTACCTCAGGGATGCCCCGAAGAGGACGTTCTCTGAACATCTGGGCCTTCTTTGCCTCCCCATGGCAGACTTGCAGCTCTTTGCATTAAAAAACCTTCAATCATGGAGAATGTGATATATTTTACACCACAACCGCTACCATTTCTTCAAAGGGCTGCATAATTAATGATCCACATTTTTCTATTTTCATCGAGGCCCAGATCAAAAATTGATGATTATCTTCAGAGGTCATCCAATTATAATTCAAAGTAAGTATATCTAATAAAAGATTAACACAAATTTCCATTTATCCAAAAGACAAAAGCTATGTCGAGATTAAGTTAAGGGTGAGAGGTCGCGACAGTAATTTAAAGCTCAGTGTATCACAGGGAAATTGTAGTCTTCTTCAAAGTGAAAAATGAAGGAGGGGGGCTAAGATATTCAGAATTAAGCTTAGCTGAAAAGAAATTGTGTAGACTTATGCATGGATCAGCTAAAAGCTGTAGCTGCCTATGTAATGATTTGTGTTTCAATGACTGAAATACATTCCTGTACTTCAGTGGTGCAGCAGCTGAATCATCATAGTCCTTGAGGAGGCCATGGTACCTTCATACCAACACAATTATTCTTCAGCCTGAGAGTCACAAATTATACCCCCAACCAACCCTGGTCCATACATTTCCAAGGAAATGGAAGTGTATGGATCAGTCACATATATACAGGGACTGACCCATACACTTCCATTCTTCATCTAAGGAGGTTCTTCTCCTAGCAACGATCTTTCACCTTGAAGCTAAGAACATGTATAAGATGGCACGCCATGTGGAGAAACATCCATAAGCACCATTGCATAGTTCTTGACATTTAGGGGGGCAGGGAAAGAGTTCATTCTTATTGGACCTACAGACACATGTGACCATTGGCAAGAACAATAAAGCAGACTCAGGCAGAGAAACATGGAGGGGGGTGACATCATGTCTTATAACCTCTTGCAGCCCGAGGGCTGAATTCAATTTTGGAGACGCTCTCAAGGGACACATTCCAGTGGAGAGCAGGCCAAAGGCAGAAAGGGCAGGGCAGAAAGAAAGCTCTTACTAATAGTAGGCCTTAGGATAGGTCTTTTAGAATGGGGGTGGGAAACATGCAGAAGCTGGAAAATCACCAAGTAATCAATAATCAAGGGAAAGGGAATGTGGCCAGGGAAAGGGGGCATGACCATCTGGAGAATCCTGGAGAGCCAGATATCGGCCCCCAGAGGACTGGATTTGGCCCATGAGACTGAGGTTCCCCACTCCTGTTTTCTATTCTTGGACAATGGGTTGATTCTAGCCTTGGTTATATTTAAACTAACTTAAATCCCCATTGTTTTCAATGGACCTATGTATACGAAGTATGATTAAGTCTGGAATCCACCCATTGTGGGATAGAGGAGGAGATGAGGGCTTGCTGGTTTCAGCGCTGTTTCCACCTTATCCAATCTAATTTCTAGTTCCACCCCAATTTTTCATGGTTGCTTGTTTTTTATTCCCCCATATCCATCTACTAATCTTTCTTAATTGGAGTAAACATGACTGTAAATAGAAGACGTTTAACTTATCTTTGACAGAATGTTAATAGGATTAGCAAGCAATATGGAATCTCTTTGGCACTGAGTGCCGTAATCCTGCTAATTAGAGCTGTACATCATGGCATAAACCAGGGTTGTGATTTTAATGAGTAAAAACATCATTAGGAAAAATATGGAAAAGATCTAAATATTTTCATGTTGTCTTTGCTTCTTCTGCAGAAACAAAAGGCCTCTGATTTAATCAGGGTTGCAGCTCCTTTTAGCGTTAAAACCTGCCTTGCTCTTTTCAGATAAGCAACACTGTACCATGTGGTGGTATCTGAGGAGTGGCTCCTTCACAAGTGACTATATTTATGGAACATGAAACTTTAAAGCAGGGATGCCCAACTGAGGTAGACACAGGGGCCATTTGGGAACACCCCCACAAGCACAATTTGGCAGCAAACCATTCCGTAGCACTCAGTAGTGGCAAAGGGTCAAATTTAGCTTGTTTGCATGTTAAATCTTGGCCCTTTAAACTGCTCCACAGCAGCTATGGAGTGCTAAAACAGCCCAATTTCACTTGCAAGCAAGCTAAATTTGAGCCATTTAGCACTCTGTAGCACCAAAAATGCCATTTTTTGTCATGCACACAGGAAAAAGAAATCAATCATGCTAAATTTGGCACTGTGGAGGAGGCAGGGAGGGACACACATTAAAACACTTACACGCACATGAAACAATTAGATAGCAACCAAAAACTAATGAAAATGCCAGAACATTAAAATATTGCACATTCAAAATATTGAAGAACCAGCACCACAGTTAATAACCAGAGCAACAGATGAAAGATAAATGCCTGCTGGAAGAGAGGAAGGTCTTGGCCTGGCATCTAAATGTCTACAGTGGAGACACCAGGATAATTTCTCTGGGAAGTGTGCATTCCATGGATGGGGGCCACTACAGAGAAGGCACTTTTCCTGGTAGCTTCTCCTCACACCTTTTCGGCAGTGGCATGCAGAGAAAGGCATGCCAAGCAGCTGTTAATAGGCATAGTGTGGTCTGTTTGTGTCCTTCATTTCATCAAGACCACACACTTGTGTATTCCCATTGTAACCTTTAAAGTGGAATTACAGAGTCCTCTTCCTCTACCGTCCATGCAAGAGGTCTGTATGGCACATAGAGAGGGGGCTCTAATGGCTGCCCAACATACAACCCAACTCAACTAACCCATAGCTCTGCGTGATGCAGTACCTGCTTTGCAAGCAGAAGGTCCCAGGTTTGATCCCCGGCTTCTCCAGGTAGGGCGAGGAATAGAATCCCTCCTGAAATCCTGGAGAGCTGCTGCCAGTCAGTGTTGACAATACTGGGCTAGATGGACCAATGGCCTGACTCAGGAAAAGGCAGCTTTCCATGTTCCTAAGCATCGCTTTTTCAAGAAGCAATGGAAGGAATGTTCCTTGCTAAAGAGAACGGCTAGTGTCTATTGCATCGTGGGAGTGGCCACTCCTGCAATGAAGCTTTGGCACTTCTAAAAATAACCCAAAATGTGTGGAAATGCTCCTTTTCACAAGGGGGCCAGTCCACTCATTTCCATGATCGTTTTAGAAGAAGGAACACCCCGTTGCATGAGTGGTCATTCCTGTGAATGCAGCAAAACCAACAGAGGTGGAGCGGTCCCGTTGCATACTGCCCAATATCTCAAGATGCACTTGGATTGCATTCACTTGTGCAGCTGTCTGTTTCCATTTCTCATCCACACCATCATTCCTGAGCTGTTTTGACCCTTTCTCTCATATATATGAACCAGCCCACAATTAGCAGTCCCTGGAGAACCACCAAGTTGTTGCCATATGCTTACGGCGCAATGAACTGTCCGTTGCCGGATTAAGTAGAGGATAACTTTGCAAATGCTCTGTCAAGCTTACCTAAGCCATGCCTGTGGGTTGACATCGGAGGCATCACAGTCCAGGCTTTGGTTACTGGGTTGAAACATTCGACTGTGTTGGATGTTTTCAGGCCGTCTCTTCCTCCCACGATGTAAAGTTTGTTGTCAATCGCAGCGACACCAAACTGTAGCCGCCTCCCGTTCGTGATTCCAATTTTTATCCAGCTGTGTGATAGAGCACCTGCTTTGCATGCAGGAGGTCCCAGGTTCGATCCCCAGCTACTCCAGGTAGGGCAAGGACAAGAATCCCACCTGAAATCCTGAAGAGCTGCTGCTGGTCAGTGTTGACAATACTGGGCTAGATGGACCGATGGTCTGACTCAGGAAAAGGTAGCTTCCTGTGTTCCTATGTCCCTAACTCAGCACATCAGTAAACAGAGGTGTTTCAGCATACTGAGCTGTCTGCTGAATTGCAAACTCAATGAATGAACTCTGGGAGTTGCATTTCTCTCTTTGGAAGACAAGGGGACACAAATAAGGCCTCGTCGCCTTTGCAGGGGGGGATGCTTTTAGAACCGTAGATCACTTCTTTCCTCAGCTCCCAACTTCGACCTCAATTCTTCCCATTCCCAGCTCTTTTTGAAATGATCCAGAATCTTTGAGAGGGAAGGTTATTGGGACCAGACTTCATTATGACTGCATTCCTCAGACTTCATTGCGAATGAATCCAATTATAACCTAGTAATGAGACCACTGGATTTTAATGTCATGTTTAATGAATGGTAAAGTGTACTCAAAAACACATTGAACATCTCTGCTTGCCCCCAGAGGTCCTCAAAGATCAATGTGCTTAATTGGTTGTGGCACAGCCTAGGAGCTGATGCGTGGGGATGTATTGATTCAACCAGCTCCTCTGGAGGGAAGCTGGTGGTGGTGGAAGTGAGCATGCTGGCTGGGGATTGTGGGAGATGTCTGACATATCTGGAGGCTACCAAGTTGAGTCAAGTTCAACTAGGTGAAGAAAAAATTCTTGCAATACCCCAGGTTTTTTTCTGGACATAACCAGGCAATAGTCAAGTTGGGGTGCTATTCATAGAGGAGTGTGCATGCTGAAGTCCTCATCTACACCTGCCAGTTTTCCTGTGGTCAGTTCGAGGTCATCCCTGTGCATCCAAATGACACACAGGGAATCCCAGGTTCAACAGGGGATGACCTCACAGTTGTCCCGGGATAAACAGGACTGCAGTTTTCCTGATTTTCCCTCAGTCCCGGAATATCCCTGAGGACCACAGGCAGTGTGGCGAGCACTCTTGGGCCCTCCCTCCTCCCCATGAGTAGCAGGACTCTTCAAACAGGCACAGGGGCAGCATTTTCACTATCCCCGGGATGGCTCTTGGCATGTTGGGGCACTGAGTTTTAAGTTTGGTTTTAAAATGTACGTTTCCCCTGGATCATGAATGCAGTGGGGGGAGCTGCTGCACCAGGAATGTTCCTCCAGGACTTCCAGGCTGACACACTGGTGTTTAGATGCAGGGGGACGATCTCAAAAGCATGTTCAGTCTTTTAATTTTTGTAATCCGCCCAGAGAGCTTCGGCTATGGAGTGGTATATAAATGTAATAAATAATAATAATATAAGCCTGGGATCGCCCCCTCTGTCCCAGAAGGCCTCAAGGTGTAGATGAAGACTAAGAGTCGTATATAATGCTTTGTAATAATAATAATAATAATAATAATAATAATAATTTATTTCTTACCCGCCTCTCCATTTGGATCGAGGCGGGGAACAACAATATGATAAAATACATAAAACTGATGATTAAAACATGACACACATTATTAAAACTGCATTAAAACATCCTAAAACATCCTAAAAACATCATAAAATTCCACTGGATATGCCCGCCGGAAGAGAACAGTTTATGGCTTTCTTAAATTCTAAAAGACTGTTAAGTTGACGAGTCTCCTCCGGCAGGTCATTCCACAGTCTGGGAGTGGCAGAAGAGAAGGTCCTCTAGGTAACGGTTGTCAGCCTAGTCTTGGCCGACTGTAGTAAGTTCTTCCCAGAGAACCTGAGCATGCGGGGTGGATTGTATGGGAGAAGGCAATCCCACAGGTAACCTGGACTCAAACCATGTAGGGCTTTAAAGGTAATAACCAGTGGAGTGATTTTAAAGCTGGCGTAATATGGTCACCCCTTAGGTGTACCGGTGACCAACCTGGCTGCCATATTTTGAACTAGTTGAAGTTTCCAGACTAGGCACAGAGGTAGCCCTATGTACAGCGCATTGCAGAAGTCGAGCCTCGAAGTTACCAGTGCGTGCATTACTGTCTTTAGGTCTTCCAATTCTAGGAAGGGGCACAGCTGGCGTATCAGCCGAAGCTGATAGTAGGCATTCCTGGCCGTCACATCTATCTGGGCTGTCATTTGGAGCGACAGATCCAGGAGCACCCCCAAGCTGTGAAAACAGCCTTTCAGGGGGAGTGTAACCCCATCCAGAACTGGTTGACACACCTGCAAACCCAGGTTGTGGCCTTTGACAGCAAGCACCTACGTCTTGTCTGGATTCAGCTTCAGTTTGTTTTTCCTCATCCAGCCCATTACCACCTCCAAGCATTCATTCAGAGGAGACACACTATCCTTAGCTGACACTGTTATCAAAGGCATAGAGAAATATATTTGGGTGTCATCAGCGTACTGATAGCACCCCGCCCCATGCCTCCAGATGATCTCTCCCAACAGTTTCATACAAATGTTAAACAGCATTGGGGAAAGGATGGCACCTTGTGGTACGCCACACAGCAGCTCCTTCTTTGCAGAGCAGCTATCCCCAAGCATCACCATCTGGAACCTGCCCGAGAGGTAGGATGGGAACCACTGAAGCACAGTGCCCCCGATTCCCAATCCCCTCAGGTGTTCCAGAAGGATACTATGGTCAATGGTATCGAATGCCGCTGAGAGGTCCAGAAGTACCAACAGGGACACATTCCCCCTGTCAATACTCAGGCATAGATCATCCACTAAGGCGACCATAGCAGTCTCAACTCCATATTCCACTCTGAAGCCAGTTTGAAATGGGTCTAGAAAATCAGTGTCATCCAAAACTACTTGGAGTTGAAAGGCAACCGCCTTCTCGATCACCTTGCCCAAGAATGGAAGGTTTGATACCAGTCTGTAGTTATTAAAGTCCAGGGGGTCCAGGGAAGGCTTCTTTTAAACATGATGGAAAACTCCCCTCCCTGAGAGATGCATTAATAAAACTCCCCTCCCTGAGAGATGCATTAATAATATATTGTAATTGCGATCTAACTGCATCTCCTCCCTGGGCGACCAGCCATGAAGGACAGGGATCGAGAGGGCAAGTCGTCCTCCTCACTCGTCCAAGCAGCTTGTCCACGTCCTCGGTACTCACCAACTGAAACTGATCCAGTGTAATTCTACTCACAGAATTGCTGGACATTCCATCATCAGCCTCTGCTATAACAACGGCATCTAAGTTGGCTCTTATCCAAGAGATTTTATTTGAGGCATTGCAGCGAACTGCTGAAGGCTCTAAGATCGGATTCAGGGGGGAAGGTGCCCGGGTTAGACCCCTCACCACCCTGAACAGTTCTGCTGGACGCGAATTCGCAGACGCAATGCGCACAGAGAAGAAAGCTTTCTTTGCTGCACGTTTTGCCACCTCATAGGAACAAAGATGTTCTCTATGTCGTGTCTTGTCGGATATAAGTCGAGTTTTCTGCCATCGGCGCTCCAGTCATCATCCTTTCCGCTTCAACTCCCTGAGGTCTTCTGTATACCAGGGTGCCCTGTTAGAAGACAGAGAGGACGTTTGGGGGCGATCGTGTCGATAGCCCTAGTTAGGTCTTGATTCCATCTATCGACCAGGGCTTCTACAGGATCGTCGACGATACCAGTCATAGAACCCTCTAAGGCTTTCTGGAATCCAGAAGGATCCATCAGCCTTCGAGGGCAGACCATCTTAATAGATCTGCCACCCATGCTGGGGCGGGTGGTAGCCGTGATACTAACCCTGACCAGAAAATGATCTGTCCATGACAATTCGGAGGTATTCAATACCTCCGCCCACAGATCTGTCTGTTCTTTTAAACATAATTTTAATGTGTTTTTATTCAATGTTATTCTGTTTTTATTCTTTTCGTTCACCACTGTGAAATCTTTGGATGGGGAGTGGTATATAAATATTGTAAATAAATAAATAAATAAAACATTTTTGATGCCCTTTATAGATAGGCATTGGATGAGAATTTCAGTTTTGCTTACAACTCACTCAGAAATGCCCCGTTTGCAACCCTGAACGTGAACACAAATGGGATCACATTTTCTCCGCCAATGTTTGCAAATTCCCAAATTTGCCTTCACCTTTGAGACATGTGCCCTCGACAAACGTGCAACTATCTCAAAATGCACATATTTTATGTTGGGAAATATGTGCAATTTTGAAAAGTTCCGCAGAAATTTGGGGATTGTTTGCGCAAGTGCTCGCTCGATTCCTGTGAATTTCATGCAGCACAAATGGTGATCGCGGACAGAATACATGTCAAGGAAGGAGGAGCATTGAGCTGACGTTCAGAGACTCTTGGCGATCTTGAACATTACTTATTTGCCCATCCCTATTTATAGCCCAATCCTATGCTGTTTATGCAGGAGCTAGTCCACTGAATCCAATAGAACATGCTCCCAAGTTAGTGCAACAGAAATGTAGTCCTAGTATCTCAATAGTAGCCTTGTTTATTTCTTTGTTTACTTTTATTTGTATCCTTCCTTTCTACCAAAATTGGCACTCAAGGTGGCTTAGGAGTTGAGTATAGGCTGACCCTATGAAAAGGAGGACAGGGCTCATGTAACTTTAACAGTTGTAGAGAAAAGGGAACTTCAGCCGGTGTCATTTGTATGCAATTAGTTCCCAGTGATATTCCCTCTTCATCACAACAGTTAAAGGTGCAGGCACTATACTAGAGTGACCATATATAAAAGAAGGCAGGGCCTGGAGGGCATTTCACCAGGAACTAATTGCATACAAATGACACTGGCTGAAATTCCCTTTTCTCTACAACTGTTAAAGTTACATGAGCCCTGTCCTCCTTTTCATAGGGTCAGCCTAGTTGAGTATTTCCATTTCACCAAGAGAATTAGGCTTGGACCAAGGCCTAATCCACACCAAGCATAGCACTTTGAAAGCTGTATGAAAGCGGTATATGATATGTTTCTATGGGGCCCCATTGTCAGTGCACTTCAATACTGCTATAAAGCAGTGGTGGCAATTTTTTTTTTAATCATTGTCTTTTAAAATAAAAAATCTTTTTATTTATTTATTTTAAAAGAGAGAGAGAAAGAGATGGCTTTGTAGTAAAGTTATTGCCCAGCTCAGAAAGTGTAGCCCAACTTGTTACTTCCATCCAACTCATTTCTCTTGCATCCTGCGATGCTCCTGAACATGTTATCTGCAGCGTTTAGTCCCCTGATGACTCTAAATAGGTGCTTGCAGGGAAAGTTGATTAAATGAAATCAGCGTCAAGTCAGTTCTGATTCTACTCACACTGCCCAGTCTGTTTGGTATTCTGTTTACACTGTGACCATGTTTCTTTAATCCAACCAGCCAGCCAGCCTAGTGAATAGAAGGCAACAAACTCAAACACCAGCTGGAGGACGCCGGATGCATTGTGCGAGAGCCATGCTTTGAATTGGCAATGGCCGCACAAACACACTGAGAAAAAAAAACCCTGCAGAAGCCACAGCAAAGTACACAGGAACTGTGGCGAAATGGGAGCGTCCGTGTGCCCAAAAAAACCTCCCCAGGAGCTGCTACATTCAGGAGGACGCTTCCTTGTAGCAAAAAACATGAACCCAAAAGAAAGTTGCAAGGGAAGATGGATTATAGGCTTTATATACAGCCAGTCAAAGGACTACTTTAAAATATTCTCTTCAGGTATGTTTCTTTTAAATATGGTCGTACAGCACCATCTTCTGAACAAAGGTTTCATTGCAAGAAATATCCCCAATGGCTAAATGCTCAGCATTAATGTCTGTAGAATAGGTAGCACAGGGGTAAGGAACCTCCAGCACAGGGACCAAATATGGCCTTCCTGAGGTCCCAATTTGGCCCTCGCGGTCCCCCTATTGCCCATTCCCTCTTCCCCAAATCCAACTTCTTTCCCCCAAATGCCGACTGTCCTGTGGTCTCTGGCTTTTGTCTATGTGTTTTCCCCATCCCAGAAGGTTGAAATGCTTCTCCTAAGGCTCAGTGACTGGCAGTAAGAGATTTAAATGACATTATGCTGGTATTATTTGGTTTTGGGTCCTCACATCTTTTGCCTTTGCCCCCACTTTTGCATTCTACCCTATTAACTGCTGGCAAGGAGCCCCCAAGATCCCACAGCCTGAAAGAGCCTCTCTACGCCTGACAGAATAGAAAATGATTATAATACTTTAGGGCGTAGTCTTATTGGGATGGCTGTAAGCCAATCAGAGAGGGTAGAGCAGCAGAGGCAATCTCCTCCTGCTCTCTGCTTTGGCTAGATGGGCTTTTTACCCATCTAGCTGGGGCTTTGCAGAGTGGGATGGAAGGAGACTGTTGAGGCCTGGGGATATGGCATAAGCTGGCCTCTCCAGTCTCTTCCCCTCCCCACCCACTGGCACACACCCTTTCTCTCCTCTCCAAGGTTGCTTTTGCAAGCTCAGGGAGGCAGCCGGTGCAACTGCAAGACAGAAGGAGAGGGGGCAGGGAGTCCTGGCTCTGAGGTTGGAGCACTGTCTCCCACCTCTGATCTGGGAATCCAAACTTTCCAATGCCCTCCCACTTATTCAACCTGGAACTGGAGCTGACCTTCATCAATACCGGTGAATAAATTAAAATACTGTAACACTCTGGTGAAGGCTTACATGTCCCTCCTTTTTAGAGAAAATAGGATGGGAAATGTCCATTATTATGACCAATTATTGTGATCAACTGTGGATTATCATGTCCAGAGCTAAGGAACCATGCGGGACAGAAACACTATGAGCAAGATTCCTAGTCTGTGCCATGCAAATGTTGACTTGGTTCCGTCTTTACCCTTAGAACATGAAAAGTAAGTCAGGTGCATGAGCAAGAGAGATTCTGAGTCTCTAAATCACTAGCCTGTCCTGAGCAGAATTCCAAATTGGCAAAGTCTTCCACGTGTCCATCATGGGAGAAATCAGGAAATCATTGTTTTCTCACATCAACATCCACAAGTAGTCTGAATTTCCACGGCATCTGCATTCTTACAATATTTACACCCTAAAGGGGCCAAACCATCTCAACTAACTTTAGCTGGGAATTTTAAAAACAAAAAATCTCCCTAGGCCAACAGACTCACTCTTTGTTATTTATTTGAACAGAACAAATACTAATAATACGAATGTTTGCTCAATGCATTATTAACGTTATTCAATAATTCAGTCCACTAATCATATTTATGGTATTGCATTGCATTCTGGTTTCCCCAGCAATTAATTGTTCTGTATATTAAGTTCTGAAGGAAGGCAACACTTCCCAACAAAAAGTACTTAACCAGCTCTTCCCAAGAGATTTAAAACTGAACTAAGCAAACAGCAGGATTGTATGGTGCAATTTCAGATAGTCTGTATTACTTCATTGTAGGTAGGGACAGATTGCAAATTTGAATATACTCCAACCATTTATTTTTTATTATTATTCTTTTAACTGACAAGACAGGGAGACAGTTAAGCCAGAACAGCCTTCCCCAGTCTGGCACCTTCCAGATGTGGACTACAATTCCTATCATCCCAGCCATCAGGGTTGGGAATGATGGGTTTGGTAATTCCCCGCATCTGGAGAGCAGCGGTTTGGCTTAGAAACCTTCTCCCTTATGTACTATTATAGTTTAGGGCTGCCACTTTTAATTGATAAATCAGGTAGCTTGATCCATTATTCTTTTTTATATATATAGTCTAAAATGATGCTCCTCATAAATCAGAAAGCAGGTTAACTCTACAATCCTATGCATGTCTACTGAGAAGTCCCATTGAATTCATTAGGATTTATTCCTAGGTAAGAACATAAGAACATCAGAAGAGCCATGCTGGATTAGACCGAGGGTTCATCCAGTCCAGCATTCTGTTCACACAGTGGCCAACCAGCTGTTGACTAGGGACCAACAAAGCAGGACACGGTGTAACAACACACTCCCACCCATGTTCCCTAGCAATTGGTGCATATAGGTTTACTGCCTCAGATACTGGAGGTCGCACATAACCATCAGGGCTAGGAGCCATTGATAGCCTTCTCCTTCAGGAATTTCTCCAACCCCCTTTTAAAGCCATCCAAATTGGTGGCCATCACTACATCTTGTGGTAGTGAATTCCATAATTCAACCATGAGCTGGGTGAAGAAGTCCTTCCTTTTACTTGTCCTGAATCTCCCACCCATCAGCTTCCTGGGATGACCCCATTGGGTTCTAGTATTATGGGAGAGGGAGAAAAATGTCTTCCCATCCACATTCTCCACACCATGCATAATGTAGGTGTGGATTACACTTCACAGCTGCAATCCTATACATACTTCCTATTGCATTCAGTCCATTGAAGATAGTGGGGTTTACTTCTTTGTATTTATTTATTTATATTTATTTATTTATTACATTTGTATACCGCCCCATAGCCGAAGCTCTCTGGGCGGTTTACATAGGATTAAAAACAATTAAAAACAATATACAAAAATTAAAACAGCAAAAACATACAACATACACACAATCTGTACATTTAAAAACCACTTCAACACTTCAAAAAAAAAAAAAAACTACAAAAACAAAACAAAACAGACCCAGGCTCCTCAGATATTGCCAAATGCCTGAGAGAAGAGGAAAGTCTTGACCTGGCGCCGAAAAGATAACAATGTTGGCGCCAGGCGGGCCTCGTCAGGGAGATCGTTCCACAATTGGGGAGCCACCACAGAGAAGGCCCTCTCTCTTGTTGCCGACCTCCGAGCTTCCCTCGGAGGAGGCACTCGGAGGAGGGCCTTAGATGTTGAACGTAGTGTTCGGGTAGGTTCATGTCGGGAAAGGCGTTCCATCAGGTATTGTGGTCCCAAGCCGTGTAAGGCTTTATAGGTTAAAACCAGCACCTTGAACCAGGCTCGGAAACATACAGGCAGCCAATGCAAGCGGGCCAGAGTAGGTCTTATATGTTCGAACCTACTGGTTCCAGTTATCAATCTGGCCGCTGCATTTTGCACAAGCTGCAGCTTCCGAACCACCTTCAAAGGCAGCCCCACGTAGAGTGCATTGCAGTAATCTAACTTGGAGGTTACCAGAGCATGGACAACTGAAGCCAGGTTATCCCTGTCCAGATAGGGACGTAGCTGGGCCACCAACCGAAGTTGGTAGAAGGCACTCCGTGCCACTGAGGCCACCTGCGCCTCAAGTGTCAGAGATGGTTCTAGGAGAACCCCCAAGCTACGAACCCGCTCCTTCAAGGGGAGTGCAACCCCATCCAGAACAGGTTGAACACCCTCCATCCGGTCAGCGGAACCACCCACCAACAGCGTCTCAGTCTTGTCTGGATTGAGTTTCAGTTTATTAGCCCTCATCCAGTCCATTGTCGCAGCCAGGCACTGGTTCAGCACATCCACAGCCTCACCTGATGAAGATGAAAAGGAGAAATAGAGCTGCGTGTCATCAGCGTACTGATGACAACGCACTCCAAAACTCCGGATGACTGCACTCAACGGTTTCATGTAGATATTGAACAGCATGGGGGACAAAACTGACCCCTGCGGAACCCCATACTGGAGAATCCATGGGGCCGAGCAATGTTCCCCAAGCACCACCTTCTGGAGCCGACCCACCAAGTAGGAGCGGAACCACTGCAATGCAGTGCCTCCCACTCCCAACTCAGCCAGTCGTCCCAGAAGGATACCATGGTCGATGGTATCGAAAGCCGCTGAGAGATCAAGGAGAATCAACAGAGTCACACTCCCCCTGTCTTTCTCCCGACATAGGTCATCATACAGGGCGACCAAGGCTGTTTCCGTACCAAAACCAGGCCTGAAACCCGACTGAAATGGATCCAGATAATCAGTCTCATCCAAGTGTGCCTGGAGCTGGCTCGCAACCACCCGCTCCAGGACCTTGCCCAGGAATGGAACATTTGCTACTGGCCTGTAGTTATTCAGATTTTCAGGGTCCAGGGAAGATTTCTTTAGGAGTGGTCTCACTGCCGCCTCTTTCAAGAGGCCTGGGACCACTCCCTCTTGCAAAGAGGCATTAATCACTTCCCTGGCCCAGCCAGTTGTTCCATCCCTGCTAGCTTTTATTAGCCAAGAGGGGCAAGGATCCAATATGGAAGTGGTTGCACGAACCTGTCCAAGCACCTTGTCAACATCCTCGAGCTGCACCAACTGAAACTCATCCAAGAAAACAGGACAAGCCTGTGCTCTGGATACCTCACTAGATTCATCTGCTATAACACTGGAGTCTAAGTCCTGACGGATGCCAGAGATTTTATTCTGGAAGTGCCCAGCAAATGTATTACAGCGGGCCTCAGATGGTTCTACCATGTCCTTGGGGCCAGCATGTAAAAGCCCCCGGACAACTCTGAAAAGCTCCGCTGGGTGGCAGGTTGATGATTGAATAGTGGCAGCAAAGTATTGTTTTTTTGCTGCCCTCACTGCCCCTGAATACAGCTTACCATAAGCACTTACCAGTGTTTGATTGCATCCATCAGGAGTTCGTCTCCATCTGCCCTCAAGCCGTCTCCTGTTTTGTTTCATCACTCTCAGCTCTGGGGTATACCACGGAGCCGTTCGAGCTCTACACAGGAGAGGGCGCTCAGGAGCAATCGTGTCAACTGCCCGGGTCATTTCTGCATTCCACAGATCAACCAGGGTTTCGACAGGAGAGCCAGCCCTATCAGCCGGAAAACTCCCCAGAGCCCTCTGGAAACCATCTGGATCCATTAGCCTCCGGGGGCGGACCATCTTAATGGGTCCCCCACCCTTGCAGAGGGGAAAAGCCGCTGTAAGTCTAAACCTCAGCAGGTGGTGATCTGACCATGACAGAGGGGTTGATGTAAAGTTCCCCACTTTCAGATCCCCATCTCCATGTCCAGTTGAAAAAAACAGGTCTAGAGTATGCCCTGCTACATGTGTTGGGCCGATGGTATGTTGGGACAGTCCCATGGTTGTCATGGAAACCATGAAATCCTGAGCTGCCCCAGATAAAGTGCCCTCGGCATGAATGTTGACATCCCCCAGAACCAAGAGTCTGGGGGACCTCAACAGTACACCAGAGACCACCTCTGTCAGCTCAGCTAGGGAGTCTGTTGAGCAGCGGGGTGGGCGGTACACCAACAGAATCCCTAATCTGTCCCGTTGGCCCAACACAAGGTGCAAACACTCCAGACCAGTAGTCGCATGGACAGGGAGCCTGCAGAGGGGGATGGAATTCCTATAGACCACAGCAACCCCCCCCTCCCCGGCCCTCAAGTCTACCCTGATGCTGAACCAAGTACCCTGGTGGGCATAACTGGGAGAGACTAACTCCTCCCTGCTCTCCCACCCAGGTCTCGGTTATACATACCAGATCGGCTGCCTCATCCACAATTAAATCGTGGATGAGGGAGATCTTATTATGCACTGATCTGGCATTTAAAAGCAGCACCCGGAGGCCTGAGGGCTGGCTGATAAGGCAACCAACAAGCCTGTGGGTGTGAGGGGGACCGGAACAAGGCACAGCCATTAACTGTCTGGGCCTTGTTTCCCTAACCTGGCAAGTCCTCCTCACAACGCCATATCTCCCTCTACCCGTCACTACCCTGATTGTGCTCCCCTCAGATCCCCTCACCTGGCCCTGTATCCTCCCTCCCAGGCACATAGCTCAAGCCTGGGGAAAGAGGAAAAAACAAAAAAAAACAAAAAAACAACCAAAGACAAAAACAGAAAGCCGGCAGGCAGGCACACTCCTCCTCCTCCTCCTCCTCCTCCTCCTCCTCCTCCTCCTCCTCCTCCTCCTCTGGCGGCAGGCCTCCCTCTCCTGCAGGTTGATGGCTTTCCCAGGCCCCCTCAGCCAGCAGCTTAAATATCCCTCCCAGGAAGGGAGGGGGACTGATGTAATTGTCCACAGCAGCTGGCTCAGTACCTGGGAGCCTGGTCCTGCAAGGAGTGGCAGTCTGCCAGGCTGAAATCCTCTAGAGGCTGGTGGTGGTGGTGGCAGCAGCGAGGCCAGGAGGCAGGCAGGCAGGCAGGCAGGCAGGCAGGCACACTCCTCTCCTCCTCCTCCTCTGGCAGCAGGCCTCCCTCTCCTGCAGGTTGATGGCTTTCTGGCTTGTCTTCCCATCCACATTCTCCACACCATGCATAATGTAGGTGTGGATTACACTTCACAGCTGCAATCCTATACATACTTCCTATTGCATTCAGTCCATTGAAGATAGTGGGGTTTACTTCTTTGTACACATGCATAGGATTGAACTGCAGAAGGAAATCTTTTAATCAGGCATAAGGCTTTGTCAGGAAGCTGCTATGCCTCCAACACCAACACCCTCTAATTCCCCTCAACAAAATATTGGATCTGGGATCTGCCATTTACATTTTCCAGAATGCCCCTGGTGTAGTTTTGAGGCATTGTGGGAAATCTAAATGATGGCTCACAGCTGCCCAGCACTGCTGCTGCTGCCTACCAACATAAGACCACTGATTTAGGATGGGGTGGCATCAGAGGAGGACAGTTTGCAGGGGGGGGTCCCAAAACCTGGGACTGGCCCTCATTTCAAAACAAGTGCTTTTAAAAACAATAGATGGCGAGCGCCATCTTAAACAAGGCAGTCCCAGCTGTGCATGTGACAGTGAAAGGGTACTGCATCTTCTAGATCAGGGGTCATATCAGCAGGCCCACCTGGGCTCCCGATCTCTCCTTCTGGGGCTCCCCAAATAGCCAACGTCACCAGGTATTTCCCATTATTCCCTATCATTTGGTAGTTTCCTGGCATTGGCACAATTTCTTCCCCATTCTAAAGGTTGGAATGCCTCTCCTAAGGTTTAGTTACTGGGCCTGTTCAGATGACACGTTAAACCATGGTTAGGCCGCTAACCGTTTCGAAGCAAATGGTTCATGAGTGTGTTTAAACCATGGTTGCATAACCACCATGGTTAGAATGGTTCACCCGACACACTAAGCCATAATGTTTAGCTCAAAATGCTTAACCACCATGGCTTGGTGTGTTGTCTGAACAGGATCACTGTCAGTAAGGGCTTAAACAGGGTCACTGTCAGTAAGGATGCTCTCTCTCTCTCTTTCTCTCTCTCTCTCTTTCAACAGAACCACTGTTTTCCTCACATGCAAATAAATGCAAATGTAAGCAGCTGTTTCATTAATCATCTCAAACACATCTCCTTAATGGAGTAAGTTTTCTTTCATAAGCCGGCAGCCCTAGGCAGCTTTTGTTTTGTTTCCATACAGGGGGACCATTTAAAGGTGCCATTTTCCCACCTGCCGTGTAAAGTAATGTGACTGACCAGATATAATGTGTGTTTCGATACAGTTGCCAGCTGTTTCTGCAATTTGACGCAGGGGTTTTATTGAGTCCCTGGAGGGTGGCATTTGGCCAGATCAGTCACAACATGTGCGGGCCTGCTGTAGCCGATAATTGGTTAAGAACGTATCCATGCAACTAAAACTCCAAGGAACTTGTGGAGGTGTTAAGTGGGCCACGTGGAAGAATATGAGCGATTTACAATCCTTTCTAATACTGATTCTTCCCATGCTCATGCTTACACCAAAGCCACAGCCACATCACATACACACATGCTCAATTCGGACGACACAATAAACAACTGGTGTGGGGGAAACAATCGTCAGTTGTTTTGACTATTGTGTCATCCAAATGCTGCCATAGTCAACTCAGCGCTGATCCTCATCCACACCACAGTTGATTATTTATTACCATGTTGTGTGGGGAGTATCCCCTAGGGTTAGGGCTAGTGTTAGTCAACCCACCATTGACTATCGTGTCCTCCGAATTGAGCCTCTCTCTCTCTCTCTCTCTCTCTCTCACACACACACACACACACACACACATGGGCTTCCCAGAAAAAACAATGGAGTAACCAAAGTTTTTAATATAACTGTACTACAAATGTATCCACCTTGCTCCCAAATTTAAAAATGGAGGACAAAGATGACTGAGCCTGCTCTGTGCACATTTAACACCGATGAAGTGTTGGGATACAGACTTTTCATTTTCCCTTTGAAATGTCCCAGTTAAAGGCACCTTTCTCTGTGACCTGACCTAGGGCCCATGAGTCACTAATTTATTTCTTTTAGGCTGACCACATGAAAAGGAGAACAGGGCTTCTGCATCTTTAACAGTGGTATTGAAAAGGGAATTTCAGCAGGTGTCATTGTTATGCGTGCAAATCCCCTCTTCATCACAACAGTTAAACCTGCAGGAGCTATACCAGAGTGACCAGATACAAAAGAGGGCAGGGCTCCTGCAGCTTTAACTGTTGTGATGAAGTGAGGATTTCACCAGTTGCTGCACGCATAACAATGACACCTGCTGAAATTCCCTTTTCAATACAACTGTTAAAGTTACAGGAGCCCTGTATTAATAAAGAAAGAAAGCCTTTTATCCTACTCCTTAGCCAAAGAGTTGGCTTAACAAACAGTTAAACAAAATGACCCCATGTCTGCAGGGTTACAATCTAGAATGACACAACACACAGGAAAAGAGGGATGGGGAGGGAAGAGAGGAGAGGAGAAATGATACAATATTTCAGAAGGGCTTCCCCTCTTTTCTCTCCTTCTACAGCCTGCTGGAATGAAAGGTATTCACAATATGGCACTGGTTTTGTCAATGATGCCAGCACTAAAGAGGGGGGGGGTCTTTTTTCTTCATATTTGATGCAGATGGGAAATGGGTGTGTGTTTATCTATACGCCACCCTGAGACCCCAGAGATACAGAGCGGGATACAAATGTTTTAATAATTATTAATAATAATAACAATACTATTGCCCTAAAAAGAAAGAAAGTTTATTAAAAGATCAGCCAAGATCTCTAGCAGTTTTCAAGTGCTCCAGGGTGGGAGGCTACTGTCCTCCATGATTTCAGGGTCAAACTAGACAAGGTGATGGAAATACATGATCAGCTTGCTTGTCTTATTATTATTATTATTATTATTATTATTATTATTATTATTATTTTGGGAGGGTGCTTTGGATGGTGGGGGATCTGCAATTAGAAGTCTCTACTGCCAAAGGAAGTGAAGCAGGTGGCTACCAGGAGGAGGGCCTTTTCTGCTGTGGCACCCCGGCTGTGAAATGAGCTCCCCAGAGAGGTTCGCCTGGCACCTACATTATACTCCTGTAGACGCCAGGAGAAGACTGTTTTATTTTCACAGTGTTTTCACAGTTCTTCAGTTTGATTTTTAACTTTGCTGTTTAAATTTGTATTTTAAATCCCTATCAATTTCTGCATGGCTGCTCGGTTTTTATCCTGGTTATGTTTTATACTGTATTTTAATTTATGTTTTTGTACCGTCTTTGTTTTATATTTTGAATGGCTTTTATGGTTTTAATTTTTGTAAACCGCCCAGAGAACTTTGTCTACTGGGCAGTCTAGAAATGCAGTAAATCAATCAATCAATCAATCAATCAATTGAATAGCAGCAGCTACAGATGTCATGAAAAAGACAACTCACCTCACCATAAAATATGCTCAATGAAATCGTTGTCGGAGAAAGTAGACTTTATTTCAACTGCATGCTGTACTTGTCATACTATAAATATAAGATTTTTCATTGTGTGGATGTATCAGCAGTTTAAAAACAAAACGCTACAATCTTTTTTCTCCAGTTCCTCTTCCTACCCAACACAAGTAGTCCCACAGTCTGCCCATTTTTCATATCTAATTCCTTCAAATTGTATAATAGCATAAAGTCCATTCCGAAAACTGAGCATTGGCAGGGTTCAGAAATCAATGTCCATTTTTTGACAATTACTTTTTTCTTTTTTTTATATATAATTTTATTATTTTCAACATAATAATAACATAAAATACATACATAACCCTCGACAGTCCCCCCCGTGCACCCCCACTCCATGAGACCTTCTCTTAATCTTTTATTCTATCCAGAAGTTTATCGACTCTTTTGAAGGTGTTTGTCCCTTCCCCGATCTTAATACATATTCCAAAAGGGGTCTCCATATTTCCCCAAAATCATTTTTACCGGACATTCCCCTTTCCAATTTCATTTTACAAGTTAGCATATCATTCAAAGCCATATCCCATATTTCTTTATACCATTCTTCTATTGTATAGCTTCCTTGTCCTTTCCAATTTTTTGCAATCATTAGTCTAACAGGAGTCAGGAGGTTGTTTATCAATTCCCTCTTGTTTTTATCCTCTTCCCCTCTATCCCATATTGCTAGTAGAGCGAGCTTCGGGTCTAATTCCACTTTACTTCCAATTATTTCACTTATTTCTTTAAATACCCTTTTCCAAAATTTTTGTACATATTCACAGCTCCACCACATATGGTAATAAATTCCAACCTCCTGGCATCCTCTCCAACACTTTTTAGATATTTTTTTATCAATCTGGTGAAATCTAACCGGTGTTAGATACCATCTCCACAATACCTTATAAAAATTCTCCTTAATTCTAATCGATAACAATTTTAACATTCTTGCGTTCCACAACCTCTCCCAGTTATATTCCTTAATTTCTCCATTTACGTCCTCTTCCCAAACCTTTTTTATTACTTTAAGTGAATTTTGAAATTCTTCCTCTATCAATAATTTATATATCTCACTAGTCAACCCTTTCTTAATTTCCTTTCCTTCTTTCCTACCTTTTGACTCTACTAATTCTTCAAATCTTGTATTGTTTCTACACTTTTTATTTTTCAATTTCCATTCCTGAGTCCATTTCCCTAATTGTATACATTTAAACCATGCAAATTTTTGACCTATCAATAGCTCTTTAATTTGTTCATTATCCTTCATATTTTCCATCCACTTCCTTAACTTAATTATTTCCTTATCTTTCAATCTCGCTTCAATCTCCACTTTTAACACTCTTGGGAAATTCTCCACTACTACCACTGGGGCAAGTGGTGAGTCTCCTGGTATCAACTTCCCCCTAAATTTCTCCCAGATCTCCACTATATTTACCAACAAAGGGTTGTCCAGTCCCTTTAATTCTTTCTTTTGAATTTTTTTAAAGAAAATATTTTTCAATTTATAATCTATTTCCCCAGTTTGCGTCTCCAACCACTCCAGATCTTCCTCCCCTAGAATACAGCTTATAACATATCTTAACTGATTAGCTATATAATAGTACTTAATATTTGGAAGTCCTAAACCTCCCTTCTTTTGAGCCTTATACCATAACCCTTTATTAATCCTAGCTTTCTTATCCCCATTACAATATGCGTTGATTATATTTTGCCAACTTTTCAACTCTACATCTGATATTTTAATTGGTAACATTCTAAACAAAAAATTAATCTTAGGTAAAATCTTCATTTTAATAATTGCTATTCTACCAAACCAAGAATGTTTTAATTTCTTATATACTTCTAATTTCTCCCCTACTTGTTTTTTTAAAGCTACCAAATTAAGTTCCTCAAGCCTATCTAAATCTCTATCAATGTTAATACCTAAATAACGTACTATGTTTTTAAGTCTAAGACCCAACTTATCCTTACCTTCTTCCAACTCTTCCTTATTATAATTAAATAACATCATTTCTGACTTCCCCCAATTTACTTTTAATCCCGTAATTTCTCCAAATTCTCTTAAATGTTTCTTAATCACCTCAGCACTCCCTAGGGGATCTTCTACCGTCAATAAAGTATCGTCCGCAAACATATTCATTTTAATCTTCTCCTTTCTTCCTATCCCCTTCACTCTTTCATCTTCCCTTATTACATTTGCCAAAATTTCTATTACTATTGCAAATAAGATCGGTGAAAGAGGACATCCCTGTCTAGTTCCTCGGGCTAGTGTAATCTGTTGTGTTAACCCATCATTAACCAATATTTCCGCTTTATTATTTTTATACAACTTATCCATCACTCCCATAAAACAATCTCCAAACCCAAATGTTTTTAATATTGTTTTGAGTGCTGGCCATTCCACACAATCAAAGGCTTTGAATATATCCAATGCTAGCAGACCTGCTTTTAAATTCCTTTTTTTTATAATACTAATTATATTTAATACTCTTCCCATTAAATTAGACATTTGCCTACCCGGAATAAATCCACACTGATCTTTTTTAATATATTTACTAATAAATGTGGCCATTCTTTTTGCCAATATTGCTGTAAAAATCTTTGAATCTTGATTTATTAAGGAAATTGGTCTATATGATGCGGGATCCGTTAAATCCTTACCTGGTTTCGGAATTAATATAATCAGGGAATGATCCCATGATGGCGGAGTCTTCCCCCCTTCTATTATAGTGTTAAATAATTTCTTTAATCTTGGTACTAAAATTCCTTTAAAAAGCTTATAATACTCCGACCCCAAACCATCCATCCCCGGTGATTTTCCTCCTTTTAGTTTATCAATAACTCCCTCTATCTCTTTTTCCGTAACTAAACCTTCCATATAATCCCTGTCCTGTTTCTGCAATTTTATTTTCCAACTCCTCTCTACATATTCCAATATCTTATCTTGCGGTCCCGATCCTGATGTATATAATTCACTATAAAAGTCCTTAAATATACTTAATTTATCTTTCATTAAATTACAACTATTCCCTGCCTTATCCTTTATTGTCCCTATCATATTCTTAGCCTTTTCCAACTGTGTGGATCTAGCCAGCATCTTTGAGTTCCTATTACTATATTCAAAAAAGTCTCTTTTTAAATACAACAAATTCTTTTGAACTTGTTCTAATTCTTCTTTCTCTAGTTCCTTTTTCTTAGCTTGAATTTGGGCTGTTAGGCGTTTATCTTTTGTCTCCTTTAACTTTTCTTCCAAACTTCTTATCTCCTCTTCAATCTTTTTATTTTGAGCTTCCTGTTGTTTTTTTAATGTCCATCTTTCCCTAATACAAATCCCTCTTACTACAGCTTTCATTGTGTCCCATAATATGTCCTGCCGATTATTCTCTTTTTCATTAATCTCCCAAATTTCCTGCATTTCTTTCTTTATTTTCTCCATTATATCCTTTTTATTCAACAACCTTACATCCAGTCTCCATCTCTTCGCTTGTCTATAGTCTTTCTTGGTTTCCATGTCCATTGTCATTAACGCGTGGTCAGTGACCTTGATAACTCCAATATCACAATCTATAATTTTGGGTAACATATTTTTTGATACAAAAATGTGGTCTATCCTTGAATAACTCTTAAATCTCTGTGAATAAAAAGTATATTTCCTTTCTTCCCCTCTTAAAGCTCTCCACACATCCATTAATTCTTTCCCTTCCATTAATTTGCTTAACTCTGTCTTCCCCACCCTCTTAGTATCTTTTAGTATGTTATCCCGGTCTTTCCCTATATCTAGTACCATATTAAAGTCACCAGCCATCACAATGTGCTTTTTACCCACTTCTCCCAACCCGTTAAATACTTCATCGATAAAATCCATTTGTTTCCCATTTGGAGCATAGACATTCACTAATACATATTCCTCTTCTCCCAACTTGCAGAACATAATAAGAAACCTTCCATTGCTATCTCTCTTTACACTTTGAATAGTTATACCACATGTCTTTGAAATTATTATTGCCACTCCTCTCGATTTCGAAGTTCCATATGCCTTCTCATAAACGCACACCTCCCTCATTCAAAGCTCATTAACTCCATCTTTGGCCTGATGAGTTTCCTGCAAAAAAATTACATCTATTTTTTTTTCTTTAATAACATTTCAATCCTCTTTCTTTTAATTACCGTTCCTAGCCCTTTAACATTCAATGTTGCCAATCTAAGTTTATTTTCCATCTCTCTCTTTCACACAAGTCTTTAAGTCGGTCTCCCTCTGTGTAACACATACCCCCTCCCCCCTAACCCTCCCCCCCACATTCACCCCCAATTCACCCCCCTCCTCACCAGCTTGCTGGGCTTTGGTCCCAATCTTCTTAGAACTCTTGGGGGGGGGGAACTCGGCCCAACATTCCGGAATGACGTCTACCCTCCCCTCCAAGTCTCCTCTTCTCCCTATCTCTCTTACAATATATTAAAGTCTATTCATTGCTCCCTCCTGCCGCGCCTTCGTCTTGCTTCTCCTCTCCAACCGATGTGGCATCCATTATGCCCAGCTCCTCCAACAACTCGATTCCTTGCTCACAAGATGTTATTCTTTGCTGCTTCCCGTTCCACTTGAACCTCAAGAAAACTGGGTATCCCCAATTATAGGAGATCGATTTCATCTTCAATGCCCCTGTGCATATTCTAACGCTCTTCCTCCACTGGATGGTCTGAGGGCATAAATCCTGGAAAACCTCAATTGGTGTTGCTTGAAGCGTCGGTTGGCCTTGACTTCTAATTGCTTGCATTAATTTTTCTTTTTTATAGTAGTTAGCAAATTTCACAATAATATCTCTTGGGAGCTCTCTTGACTTTCCAAATCCAACCCTATGGGCCCGCTCAATATCTTCCATTCTCCAATCTTCCTGTGGCATCAACTGTTTGGCCCATGCCAAAATTAATTCTCTTATACTGTTAGGGGTCTCCGCTTGCCTCTCCCCAAAAGATCTTATGCGTAGATTTGCTCTCCTGTCCCGATCTTCCATCGCTATAAGCCGTAAATCCTGTTGCGTTAGCTGTTCCTGTTGCTTCTTGTATAAAACCTTTAGTTCTCCAGTTTCTTCCTGCAAAGCTCCAACCTCTTTCTCCACCTTTTGGAGTCCTGCTAAAAGCTGCTGCTGTGAATCAGCAATCCTCTTTGCCAATCGATCTTCTTGTTTGAGTAAAGCCTGCTCAATATTTCCATCTTGCTTTAATATTGCCAGATCCAACATTTTTTGAAAATTCTGAAGCAACTCATCTGTTGGGTCAGCTTGCCTCCCTGTGGTTATTTTAGGAATTGCTCCTGGCTTAGTTCCAATCTTAGAACTAGCATTTCCGGCATGACTCGGGGATTGCTTTTTTGGCTTTTCAGAATCCTTATCCGCCATTTTGTCAGTACGGACAAGCCTGAAACTTCTATCGGACGGCTTATCTCCCTTAGTTCGGCTCCAAGAAGTTATTTTCTTCTTGCTCATCCACCTTTCAAGCCTATCCGATAAGCACAAGCCACTTCTAGCCAGTAATCAAAGTCTCTTTCTCTCCCTCCGGCTTTTTTTTTTTAGTTTCGTTTCTCCTCGGGCTTCTCAGCCAGACCGTTATACAGCTAGCAATCTTTCAGAGCCTAAAAGCTTAAAAGTCTTAAAAGTCTCTTTTCTGAATGCTAGCAATCGTTCTGTTCTCTACAGCCTTCAGCCCGCAATCATAAATACGTCTTTTAATTACCTTCACAGCACTGCTACAAAGCTGTTGGTCCGTCTCCTCCCTTCTGCCGAGCCGGTTATAAAGCCATAAATCTCATTCCAGCTGCAATCTCTTTGGCAAGCTTCCCCCTCTCCATAGCAGACTTAAATGCAACAGAGGACGCTTTTAAGATAGGGAATTTACAATTAATTCATTGCTTCTTTCGGAGGATGAAGGATTTGCGACTCACTCCATGATCTGCTTGGCCACGCCCCCCACAATTACTTTTTTCTGAGTCACAAAGAGATATTTTTTAAAAAAAAAAGACCAAAAAAAAAAAAATCATCTTGCAAAATGGTGTACATTGAAACTTATACAATCAAAATCTCCCCCACCCACGCAGATCAAAGCTTCTTATATACAGTGTAACATTCCCTTTGTTTGGATGATGGGACTATGTGAAATTATCAGAAATGAAGAATATTCTTTTGTGCATGTGTGCATACAAAGAGAGAGAGAGAGAGAGAGAGAGAGTTCATAGGATGTCATATGAAGGGAAATGGATTTGCATGTGCTGTTTCCCCACACACACACACACACACACACTAAAAGGGGGATCTTATTCTTTTTTTATGTAAACTTCATTGTAAGGGTGAAAATCAAAGACTGCTGACAGTTTTGTGACACTATTATAGGGGTCAGCAACTACTTGACCCTGAAGCAAATCCAGCCCACCTGAGGAGTTCCCCTGGCCCCTAAGTTGCCAACTTGGAGGCAAAAGAGACAAGGGGGAAATGTCATTAGTGGGGTCAGCTCAAGCAGAAGAATTACTTTATGGAGTACAGTCTTCCCCCTCCACCCTTGAAGGGCGGAGGAACACTTCACCCCAGCGTTCCTTCAAGAGAACTAGTATCTGACTGAAACCAATAGACCATGAACCCTTGAAGCGGCGAATACCGAGTCAAACTTGGACTGGCATTCTTTCGGTCACACCTCCAATCTTAAAATTCATTGTGGGTCTCACAGTCTGCACACTGTAATACTTGTCATTTGGAACTGTGATACCTTGTCACCAAAGGTATCCTATTCTACTCTAAAAGAGTCCTGGGGGTGACCACACAGACCGAGCAGTAGGGCGGCGCATGGTGGCAACTGGTGCACATGCTGAACACACCTCATGCAGCAAAAGCGCTGGAGAGAAGGGAGCAAGCAGTACATGGTGGCTGGATGGGAGACAGCAGACAGGACGAGGGGCCAGAGCATGGGGTGAGAGGCAGCCAATGGGACAAAAGAAGGGCAGGAGCAATGGCCCGTCATTCAGAAACTGCCTTGGCTCCTGGACCCTCACGAAGCTACTGAATCAAACTATTTGACCATCTAGCTCTGCTTTGTCTGCTGGCAGCAGAACTTCAAGATCCCAAGCAGAGGTCTTTCCCAGCATTTGCTATCAGGGATCCTTGAATTGCAGATGGCAGGAATTGTACCCGGAACCTTCCACATGAAGTGTCCACTGAGCTATGGGACCTTCCCTCTCGACACCACTGTACCAGTGGGGGATACATTTCCATGCCCAATTCACAACATACTAGCCTGGTTTCCTTCCCACTGCAAGTGGATATTCAATTGCTCTTTTTAGTATTTGACATCATTTCAAGTGAAACCCTAAATACACTTATGTTAATGATACCTGCAGCACACCCATCCTGGTTAGAGATGTTGGAGAAATCCATAATGGAACCAAATGAGTTCAGCCTTTTAGCAATCCAACCTGCAGATTCCACAGTAAATGAGCCTTTCGACCTCTCAGATGGAGTCCAAGGACTTGCAGACCATTATCCTAACCTTTGGTAATTTCATGCAAATTTCACCATAGAAAAATACTCATTTAAAAAAACTGGCCATACATGTGCATTCCCAACATAGGCTAATGCATGAAAATGCACATTTGGGGAGAATTTTCATGTTTGGGGAGAATTTTGCACATTTGCGCACTTTCAAATTTGCACAGATTTGCCAAATTCAGAAACTGGGGGGGAAATCCGATTCCCACAAGGGGCAGATGATAGAACAAAAGGTGCCTCACAATCCACGAAACACAGACGCAACAGATTTTGCTCAATCCATACATCCCTAGTCCTGGCTGTACAATTTATTTCTCTGAACGCACCACGAGGTTTGTGCTCCGTTGCTGAGGTTGCAGACTTTTCGTATCAATATGATATACATATTTTCACTGCATACATTTCATTCACAAACGTGATTACATTTCAGCCTTACTGGCGGCAGGGTCTTAACCCACGGTGATTATTCCAGAGAGAGCCAGATTGGTTCCAACAGTTCCAACAGATGGGTTTGCGAAGTGAAGACAGTTCCAGGAATCAATGAACACATGGCGGGTGATATGATAATAGCAGCAGTGCGGTTTTGTCAAAGCGCAAATGTTATGCTCCATCTCCATTTTGCATTCTCATTTCGGGGGCATATTCTTATGGAGAAAACATTATTGTGTTCCTAGAACTGGGTATAGATAGAAGGGAGATCAGCAGGTACTGATATATCACTAAAAGATCAACTACTGATAGACTAGGGCTTTTGATAACAGCAACTACAAAGGCTTTCCTCCCCTCCCCATCAAAACCATGGTGTATTAACTCTGCTCTTCCATAATGCCAATGTATTTTATTTTATCTGGCTGGAACCAGGAGTCTTTTAGGTTTGTGTGTGGTGCCCCATGTGGTGAGTTACTGAACTGCACATTACAACCTCTGGCTAGGCAGCTTAGTACCCTATGCCCTGGACTACCTACCCAGGCTGTCAACTGGATCATCCTGGACAGCACAGCAGGAGCTTTGCTAGGCACGTAAAATATTCGGGGACCAGATCCATGGGACACAAATCTGCATAACACATACATATGCTAATTTAAATCTATCTATCCACATTTAGAAATAATTACAAGGATTTATTTACATTTTACAGAAAGCAAAACCAGCCAATTAATTATCCATTCAAATCACACCAATATTTTTTTTAAAAAATGGTTTAATTTCCACCCCATCCCTAGACCTTTCTAAAACAGCAATTCCTTTTGATTTGCAATCTCTGTGAACTGGGTGAACAAATGCACAAAAAAGAGTTATTGGTTGGAGAGTTTTTTATGAACACGTAAATACATGAATGCAATTAAGCTTAGGGGGGGGGAGTTGTATCGGCACCAATGGAGGGTATGTGTGTTTTCTAAGCTTCGTGGCTGTGCAGGGAGATTGGGGTGGGTGGAATGTTGGAGTATCTAGGGAGGGTCAACCAAGTTTTGACCACCACCACCCCTTGAAAATCCCCCATGGCAATTAAGCCAAGGAGAAACCCTTCCGCTTGGAAGTTGTGAGGAAAGATCTGAAGGCCTGGTAAACAGATTTGGGGCTGGCACTCCATGGGCCCCACACTAGCAATGCCTCTGTTGGACAGGAAGGAGCACAAGAGAGCTTCTTGATTCAGTTGAGTGATACCTGAGTAACTCTGACCTTGTTCAGACGAGACGCTAAGCCATGGTGCTTTAGCATTTTGAGCTAAACATTATGGCTTAGTGTATCATGTGAACCATTCCTAACCATGGTGGCTACATAACCATGGTTTAAACATGCTCACTAACCATTTGCTGCAAAAGGGTTAGCAGCCTAACCATGGCTCAGTCTGTTGTCTGAACAGGCCCAATCTCTTCCTGAGATCTGGTGTGTTCCTGTATCCTTTGGTTGTCCTTTAGCTCTGACGTCTAGCTTGCTTCTTGATCCTTCCTCCCAATTGGTCCTTCAATTCTGATGTTCTCTTCCATCCTGGCTTTTCTGTGGCTCTACACTGACTACAGACTAGTGTCCACGGCCCAGCTTTGACATATCTAAAGTTCATCTCCACTGCCTACTTATTTAGGTCACATCCATCTGCTCTTGGATGCAATAGATCATTGCCTCCATTCCCTGAACCACCACATTGAGGTTCCTTCTACCTATGCTTCTCATTGAAGATACATTGCGTTGTTCCCCTTTTGTTTGAAAGAAGGTGAAATGGCAGATTTTGGAAACTTCCTCCTGAAGTTGAGACAGTGTCTATCATGCCACCTTTCCCCACTTCTATTTGGAGCTAAAGACTTTGCGCTGAAAGTAGAAGGATCTGAATACAGTCATGCCCTAATCGATTGGTCCTTGACTGGTGGGTTGCAAGCAATCCACATGACCTAAGGTAGGCTGCACCAATTGTGCCACGATTGTTGATGGAGGGGAGAGGAGTGAAATGGAGAAAGGAGGACAAATCTATGTAAGGTAAAGATTTTTTAAAAAAATCATCATATGTTTTAAACATCAGTAGTGGATTCCATGTTTGCACGGTCTTGAAAGGTTGAAGGGAACTGCCATATGAATTAGGTCTTCCAATCTTTTTTCTATTGAGCAATTCCAGAAATGTGAGTGTAGCACTGTATTTGAATTGCTGCCTGTTTCTCTAACCTACAAGCTACTTGACCTTTGGGTCTTAGACTCTCTTCCACCCCACCCCACATCTGAAACCAGCCAAAGGTGTTCATTGCGTTTGTGACCCTTCAATAGTTCTCTTCCATACACACACAAAGAGGTAGAACAATAACCACTGATATCGACACATGGTTCAGGGAGGGGCAGGGATGGCGCTTCTGTGCTCCCAATCACTGGAAATTCATGAGCATTCTCTGGTGATATCTCAAGGTTGGATCGAGGTTTGAAGGGGCTTGTCATATCCCCCAGCCTTTACCCATTCTCCAGCTCCAAAGAGGCAGAGGAGACTCCCTCCATTAACCCAACTCCAGGCCAGAGGATGTGCCTCTACTTAACCCCTCAGATGCAGAGGACATTTCCCCATTTCAGTCTTCACCACCCCTACCCCATAGGAGCCCAGAGGATACAAACCAGGCAGTAGCCCTTTAAGGAACAAACTGCTTCTCTGAGGGGGTGGAGCTCACTGCAGGCCTTGAGCTGCTGGCTTTATAAAGCTTCAGAAAGCCCCTGACTGTTGCTGTGTCAACAGGTTATTTTGGTTGAGTCTCAGTGAACTTGGAGCTGGCCATGGTCCTTAAAGAGCCTGTGTGGTCTAACCTTGCCTTGCTCTTCAGCTGACCTGACCTGACACCACAGGGCTTGGCCACACTTAACCTGATCCAATGGGATTTGACCCCAGTTGACCAGACCTGATAGGATGTGTCCAGAGTTGCCCTGATGGTGGGGTCTTGTGTTGACCCCCCCCCTTTCTTTGTATGTGCTTCTGGGTGCTTTGAAACAAGTTGGATGGGGCAGAGCCCTGGCAAAGAAGCAGGATGAACCAACGGTTGCATGAGAAATTTGTTTCAGTTTGTCTTTGGACAGAATTTACCTAGTTTTCACCTCCTGAAATTGAATATGGACCCAAACACAACCTGTGGTTAAAGCCCGTACATTTTCAATGCGATTCGTGGAACACAAAAAGGCATTCAAAAACGTGCATGAAAAATGCATACTTTTCACCCATGCAAACACACTTTAATCAATGGGAGACAATGCATACATGTCAAAAATGCACTCACCATCCATGTGTACATTCGGGGGTGGGGGGGAATGCACTCAACATGCACACATTCTTTTGTGCAAAAAGACAGAAACCTCACAATGTGGATTGAGCTTCGAGGTGGGATTTGGCGAACCTCGATGAGCTGGTACTTTGCTGATTCGCACACCCCTAGGTTACCTGGCTGTGGTGGCAGTGTTCCGAGCCATGCTGAGCCCCCTGGGTTTAGACACCCTTTTCATTTTCTGCAGTGTCCCCGAATCACGCTAGGTCAGGGACATTGTGAGACATGACAAGGTTAGCTAGTTCCAGCAGCATGGTGCTGCTTGACATGCTGGGCCAGAAAAAAATGAAATGAAGAGGAGCCCAGGGCAGGCATCAACAGTGGCCCCTGCCGGGTGCTGGGTCCCTGACAGCTACCCAATGACGCCAGGTACTGATGCCTGCTGTGCTATAGAGCATAGGGAGTAAGCAAACAAACGTTCCAGTGGTGAGGGAGGAGAAAGGTCAGGTACAACATAGCTCCTTATCCTACTTCCCTGTATCAAGAAGTATGCAAGTATTGCATCCTGCTTATGCAAGAAAGCAATTCTCCACATTTTCCACACCACGCATCATTTTGGAGCCATGAGAGAGGTGTACAAAAGGATGCATGGTATGGAGAATGCGGATAGGGAGACATTTTTCTCCCTCTCTCAAAATACTAGAACCCACAGGGGTCACATCCCATGAAGCTGATTGGTGGGAGTTTCAGGGCAGGTAAAAGGCAGGACTTCTTCACCCAGCACATAGGTAAGCTATGGAATTCACTACCACAAGAAATAGCAATGGCCACCAATTTGGATGGCTTTAAAAGGGGGGTTGGATAAATTCCTAGAGGAGAAGGCTATCAAAGGCTACTAGCCCTGATGGCTCTGTGCTACCTCCAGTATCCAAGGCAGTAAGCCTGTGTGCACCAGTTGCTTGGGAACATGAGTGGGAGGGTGCTGTTGCATCCATGTCCTGCTTTGTTGGTCCTTGGTCGACAACTGGTTGGCCACTGTGTGAACAGGTACTGGACTAGATGGACCCTTGGTCAGATCCAGCAGGGCTCTTCTTATGTTCTTATGCAAAAGGACACTAGTCCTTCGGAGCTGTATGATTGGCTGTTCTTGACACAAAATTGAGGTGCCCTCCCCACCCCACCCCAGTTTAGAATTTGCTCTCCCTTTGCCTTTTCTTAAGCACCATGTGTGCCCAGCTCTTCCCTATGGACAGAGGTTAACATCACCACGATAAGTGAAGATCTGCTGAGTTTGTCTTTGGAATGCAGAGAAATGCTGTTTTGATGCTCCGGCTCCACAGTGGCTCATCCTTTTCATTCCTCCTTCTGCAATGAAAGCAATGTGACTGGCTTTCAAGGATGCATTTCCTCCTCTTCTGTCCGTGCTGCTTTGTGGAGCTGTGCTCATGTTATTACTTCACCCCCAAAAACATCCGTCACGGCAGCTTTACAACGACAACACAGGCTCCAGCTCTTCCTATGTTGACTGGAACTTCCTATAAAACAGAAGGTACTTAGTTAACTCTTTCTATCACCCTGGTTTGGTTTGGTTTTTTGTTTAATGTGCTTTGGAAAATATCATATTCAGCCATTCAGGGCAGAATCTACCACCAGAGGAAGATGATTTTCTACCACCCGTAGAGAGATTTTGCACTGAATCCTCCATTCCCTCCAACCACTAAGACATACTCTCAACTTGGCGACAATTGGCTTTTTTTTTACCTAGTACACCACCTAAATTTAATATCTGACTTTGCTAATGTAAGGTCTGTCATTCTGTGCTTCTGCCTTATGCCAACTCAGGGACTTGTGTGTTCCACCTCAGGCAAGAGGGAGTTCTGAGTTACTTCTTAAAGGCACAAATAAGTACATAACTTTGAAAGTTGCTAAATTTCTTTGTATAGCAGTTAGTTGTAGATCTCAGTTAATTCACGCTTGATATATTGATCCCTGATTTTTTAGGCTGCAATTTGTATGTAATCCCTGCAGTTGAATTCTTCTGTCTTAAATTAATGTTTTAATATTTCAAGGTGGATATTATGGTCCGCGGACTATTAATAATAAAGATTGATTGACTGAGTTATTTGTGGTGAGTACCAGAGAAACGTTGAAACAATGTGGCTCCCCAACCATGCTGGCTGAAATTAAGTCTAGATGGACTGGAGTAAGATCCATTCAGGCTTAATGGGAGGCATGCCATGAGCAGGAGGATCTATATCCACTTTATAAGCATTATGATTTCAGAAACAGATGGCAGGCATTGCTTCTCTATCACAAAATGCATTGGTAAGTATAATCGGATCCTTGCAACACCTATCAGTGACTCGTTCTCATTGAGACCAAGCAGGATATGACACTTGGAAAACAGTTTGAAAGGTGTATATGGAGTGTGTCCTGAGCCCCAACAGTTGTCACTATGGTTATAAAACATTTTAAAGCAGTAGTGTAGACACTACCCTAGCCTGCAAATCTTTATTTTGAGACTGGAGCGAAACTGCATCCCTCATAGCCAGTGTGGCATAGTGGCTAAAGTGCTGGACTGGGAGTCGCGAGATCCAGATTCTAGTCCCCACTCAGCCATGGAAGCCCACTGGGTGACTTTGGGATAGTCACAGACTCTTAGCCCAACCTACCTCACAGGGTTCTTGTTGTGAGGATAAAATGGAGTGGAGGTGGATTATACACCGCCTTGGGTTCCATGGAGGAAAAAAGGCAGAATATAAATGCAATAAATAAATAAAAGCAATAAATAAATAAATGCCACATCATCTGGTCTAAGTTGGGACTTTTCTTCCCCCCCCCCCCCGCTTTTTATACCACCTCAGCAGCTGAAGGGTTCTGAAGAACCTTTGTGGCATTTTGATTGGTCCTAATACAGTTTTTCTCAGTTTCACATTTTTCCAATCTTAAATGTGGTTCATCTCAAACTTTGAGATTATATATATATATATATATATAGGTTCACAAGAAAATGCTTACAGTTTTTGTGTGCATTTCTCCTAATACATACATGTTGTATGCATCTTTGCGTAATGTTTGCATATTTTTTTGCAAACAATTTTCCTAATACGATGAATTTTAAATGTTATTTTCCCCAAAATTTGCACATTCTCATGTGTGTTTTTTGATGGGAGGATGCCATTGCAAAATTTAGAGAAGCATAAAATTCAAAGGATAATTGAGTTTTCATTGTCTTAGGTGTTAGAAAGTGCAAAATTATGTATGTTTTTTATTGAAATGTGAACTGGATGGATTTCTCCCCCACCCCTAAGAAGAAGTGGAGTCACTTAAGGGAACAACCCACCTCTGAGCATCTGAACACAGTACAGATAGAGAAGCAGGAAAATGGTGGGCATTGAGAGCAGGGAAACTTACCTCCGTCCATTCATTGTTTTGTGCATCGTAAGATTCTACTGTGTCCAGATAGGCGTGTCCGTCATAGCCACCGACGGCATATAACCTGTCTCCAAGAGGACAGATTCCCACAGCATCCCGAGGAACACTCAAAGGCGCTACAGTAGTCCAAGTGTCTGTTTTGGGGTCATACCTAGAATGTTTTGCCAACAAAGTTAACCAATCATTATTTAAGACTACCATTAAAAAAAAATCATACTTCTCTTTCTAAACCCATAGTAAGTTTACCTGCTTTTATGGATCTCTGTGGCAATTATCAGAACACAGGTCAACTGAAATGCTTCCCTTGAACTTAGCCATTCCATGTACAGGCTGTGAAATGGGTGGTGAGTTTTGCTGGTCAAGGGTGGGAATGTGAATAAATGTGGATTTTTCACTCCACTTACTGCAGCACATATTCACTTTCTCAGCTGGTGGGGCATGCCATTTTCCCCTAATGTTCCTTCCGAACCATCCTCCCCGGACATAATGTTGCATCCTCCTCCTGCCCTCCCTCTGATGGCATTGCCTTGAAGCCAAATCAGAGCAAGGGCAGGAAGGATTTCTCCCCTTCAGGATGACATCAAAGTGAGGGCAGGAAAAGGAAGCAAGATTTCCTGCCTGGAGAAGAAGGAATTGATGGAACTTTGTGGGAGGGGGGTGGACGACACCAAGCTGAAATGGATAATGGGAGAAGAAGAGATGGTGATGGCAGCAAAATGAGTGAGTAGGAGTAGTGCCATTTGGGGAAACCCACCAGTCCCTTGCAAACTTGGCCTGGAAAAAGTTTCTTTAGGAAGTTTAGATTCACATGCAGAGTAGTGAAAGAAAATCAGGGCATCTGATCATGCTTTCTTTAACCACTAGAGGGCTCTCTAGAATCATGATCCAGTCCTGTCTTGCTGCTGGTCACACTCTATCAAGTACAACAGCAGAGGTGCTGTGTAATTTAGATATCCATGGAGCATGCCCATCAGCCATTCCTTATTCCCTTTCCATTTCGAGGACATCGAATAAACATCCCTGGAAAAGCAAAGCAGTCCTTACATTGTTGCTATATAAATCCCAGTGTACTTTTGAAACCTAAAAGGTGGATTCCATAGCACATCAAAAGATGCAAGGAGTGAACATCTTTGTGCCGTACCTTTCTACGCAATCGGAAAGCCGAGAACAGTGATTAGAAGCAGGAGCGTCGTGCCCTCCCACCGCATAGAGAAATCCATTATAGGTGGAAACACCGACTCCGCCTCGCCGCTTTGACATTGATGCACAAATGCTCCACTTGTTGGTGTGGGGGTCAAAACACTCCATGGACTTCAAGCAGGAGCTGCCATCTCGCCCTCCAACGGCGTACAACCTACAGCAATGAACCACAGGAGGAGGAAGCGGTCAAATCCGTGTTTTGTCTAGCGCAGGAACTTCTGTCCCTAGAAAGCCTGTCTCTTTTTTGGCTCGGTGGAATTTTACAACACATTTTGCATTTGTGAGCTGAGCTACAGGCTTTTCCCTCAACTCCAGGACCAATCAGGGCCAAATTTATGCAAAGTGCGGCCAAATCTGAATGAATTACATGAATTAGGCCCACGATTTGCGGGAGTTGTGCAAATTTGGCCATCGTTTGTGCAAATGGCTCAGAGAGTGGTTCACATTTCAGAAGCTTTGGCAGAATGCGCAAAACTCCTGGGCAATCCACAAACTGGCTCAACTCGCTGCAGTTCGAGTTGGGCACCACAGTGGGAACCAAAACAAAGTCCATGGCCCAACATAGGAACAGTTTCATTTCTCCAATTAATATTCATTCCCTGGTTAAATTTCATTTCTCCAGTTAAGTTTCATTTCTTCAAAGTTGGAACAGTACTTTCTGATTTGGGAGAAGACGGTATAAAAGGGTGCAAGAGACAGCCAGAAAAGATCCAGAAAAAGACCAGACCATAAGAAAGGAGCAGAAAGATGCAGCTTGAAGAAGTCTAGGTGTAGCTTAGGGTAAAAGACCTTGCATTTTTGCAACTTTTATTTTGTTTTAATGCCTTTGACCACTCAGCTCTATTGACTAAATACCTTTCACCCGCCTGGCGCCGACATTGTTATCTTTTCGGCGCCAGGTCAAGACTTTCCTCTTCTCTCATGCATTTAGCAATATATGTTGAGCCTGGATCTCTTTTTGTTTTTAGGCTTATAGCTTTTAAGTTATTATAGTGATTTTAAATGTATGTGCATATTGTATATTTTTGCAGTTTTGATTTTTGTATATTACTTTTAAATGTTTTAATCTTATGTAAACCACCCAGAGAGCTTCGGCTATGGGGCAGTATACAAACGTAATAGTAATTATTATTATTATTATTATTATTATTATTATTATTATTTGCTTGTTTTAATGAACAAGTAAACTGTTGTGCTAAACCACAAGTGTCTGGAGTGTCGATCACCCCATGTCTACAGCCTAAACCCTCCATTACTAGGAAGGGGAAGGTATAAAGAAGGAAGGTGGGACTCTTAAGAAAGTAGGGATCCTTAAGGAGTTGCTGAAGGGGTCCAGGTCATAGAAGGAACTTGACAGTCATACATACTTGCTATTGAGTGCTGCAACTCCCACAGTGCTCCGAGGAGTCGCCATGCTTGCGACGTAATTCCACTGCCGGGCCTGTGGGTCCCATCGTTCGACTGTGTTTAAGTAACTCCAGCCATCATGGCCTCCCACAGCGTACATGGGTCCTTCAAGCATCGCTACACCTTAGGGTGAAAAGAGAGAGTGGGAGGCAAGCAGAAGACCAATAAATAATATTGACTGTTTTAAAGAATAGCATACATGTGTGTGTTATATGTGTATCCTGGCTGTCCTCCCAATGGATCCACAGCCGCTTTGAGTGCCATTTTTCTTGGTAGAAAGGAGATTTCAAATCCAATCCAATCAATAAATCCAATAAGGGGTATAATCATTATAACCGTAATATAATAGTGCAAGCTGAAATACAACGCTCTGCTGCAGTGTGGAGGACAGGGCTGGAAAGCCCTCTTGCACAAGTCTTCATCTTGTGCAAATTCTGGATTGGATGCATTGGGTTCGAGCCATGCCATGTTCTCCCAGTGATGTTGGACCTGTGGTGGCTGGTTCACTTGGGTGAGCTGGGAGGGGACAGAGCTCAGGGTGACAGAGCACCTGCTTTGCATGCAGAAGGTCCCAGGTTCGATCCCCGGCTTCTCCAGGTAGGGCGAGGAAAAGAATCCCTCCTGAAATCCTGGAGAGCCGCTGCCAGTCAGTGTTGACAATACTGGGCTAGATGGACCAATGGCCTGACTCAGGAAAAGGCAGCTTTCTATGTTCCTAAGCATCGTTTTTTCAAGAAGCAATGGAAGGAATATCCCTTGCTAAAGAGAACGGCTAGTGTCTATTGCATCGTGGGAGTGGCCACTCCTGCAATGAAGCTTTGGCACTTCTAAAAATAACCCAAAATGTGTGGAAATGCTCCTTTTCACAAGGGGGCCAGTCCACTCATTTCCATGATCTTTTAGAAGAAGGAACACCCCGTTGCATGAGTGGTCATTCCTGTGCATGCAGCAAAACCAACAGAGGTGGAGCGGTCCCGTTGCATACTGCCCAATATCTCAAGATGCACTTGGATTGCATTCACTTGTGCAGCTGTCTGTTTCCATTTCTCATCCACACCGTCATTCCCGAGCTGTTTTGACCCTTTCTCTCGTATATATGAACCAGCCCACAATTAGCAGTCCCTGGAGAACCACCAAGTTGCTGCCATATGCTTACGGTGCAATGAACTGTCCGTTGCCGGATTAAGTAGAGGATAACTTTGCAAATGCTCTGTCAAGCTTACCTAAGCCATGCCTGTGGGTTGACATCGGAGGCATCACAGTCCAGGCTTTGGTTACTGGGTTGAAACATTCGACTGTGTTGGATGTTTTCAGGCCATCTCTTCCTCCCACGATGTAGAGCTTGTTGTCAATCACAGCGACACCAAACTGTAGTCGCCTCCCGTTCGTGGTTCCAATTTGTATCCAGCTGTTTGTTCTCAAGTCATACTTCTCGATTGTGGTGGTGCCTGTTGAACATGTAAACAGTAAATTATTATTATTATTATTATTATTATTATTATTATTATTTATAGCCCGCCTCTCCCTTCGGATCGAGGCGGGGAACAGCAACAGCAAAAATCACAACAAATCTGAAGGGAGGAGTCTCAAATTTCCAAGGCTGTTGCCCAGTCGGTGGAATGAGCTTTAATTGGTGTAGCAATTAATGAATTTGCTAAAACAATGATTTTGAAGCATATTTCCCTTGTTTTTAGAATAATCTTCCCCAACCAAGTGTCCTCCAGATATTTTGGATTACAGATCCCAGCATTCCTGGTGGTCAGCCCTGCTGGCTGGACCTGATGGGAGTTAAACTGACTGGGACAGCTGAACTCAGTGCAAAATTTACAATTTGGTTCTTTAAATCAGGAGTGGGCAGAAGGTAGTTCTCCAGTTGTTTTGGAGTTCAATTCCCAGAAGCCCCTGCCAGTATGGCCAATAGACAGGAAGGCCAAAAGAACTGCAGATCTACTTCCTGCTCACCCCTGATTCAGACAAATGTTTAGAATGTATGGTGTGGTGTTTGCTAGTGGTCAAGAACAAGATTATGAAAAATAAACTACATGCTAATAGTTGGCATGGGAGGAAGGATTAATAATTTGGAGTGGGGATGGCCTAGGCTGACCATATGAAAAGGAGGACAGGGATCACGTAACTTTAACAGTTGTAGAGAAAAGGGAATTTCAGCCAGTGTCATTTGTATGCAATTAGTTCCTGGTGAAATTCCCTCTTCATCACAACAGTTAAAGTTGCAGGAGCCCTGCCTTCTTTTGTATTGGGTCACTCTAGTATAGCGCCTGCAACTTTAACTGTTCTGATGATGAGGGAATTTCACCAGGGACTAATTGCATACAAATGACACTGGCTGCAATTCCCTTTTCTCTACAGCTGTTAAAGTTACATGAGCCCTGTCCTCCTTTTCATATGGTCAGCCTAGATGTCATGACCAGGCCTGTTCCCCTTGGTGTGGGGGAAGGAGTTTCAGACTATCAAGCACATTCAGATTCTGAAGCTGAAGAAACAGGACTTGAAACCTTTCAGCTTACACAGGAAGTGGGAGAGGTGAGTCTTCCAGGCTCTTCACTCGCCAGGGATGAATCTTCACCAGGCCTTATCAGTGAAAACATTAACAACTCACATTCTGTGGGAACTCTTGAATTGTCAGAGGGGGAGGGAACTTCAGGGCTGGCCGATCCCAGAGTCCGACGCAAGTTCAAACAGGTGGAGCTAAAAGTAGGCGAAAGGCAGTCAGCGTGGCTAGCGTCTCGTCAAAGGATTCTTCAAAGGAATCCACCTTGAAGTGAAAGGGACTCAGGGAAAAAACCTTCCCTGTTGTTGAAAGGACAATTCCCTCTCTTAGTTAGCCGAATTTAGCCTAGAGGAAAGTTCCCAATGTTTAAGCTCTCGTCAGGTGCGAAGAGATGTTTATTCGCTGAATAAAGCTTTGTGGATTTCGTGACAGACCTATTGTCTTGCAAGGCAGCCTGAGATCTGGGAAGCACAACATGGGGAATGCTTAAAACTAGGGATGTCAAAGAAATCTGCACCAGAATCAAATGAGTTTCAATTTCTATGACTCCAACCTCTGGATTCCACAGCACCCAGCTTTTCCCAGGTCACGTAGATTCCACAGGTTTGCAAAGAGTTTTTGTTTGTTTGTTTCGTTTCGTTTTGTTTTACTTTCTGGACGTTTACACGAATTTAGTTGTAGCAAAATATGAAAAATCATACATTAAAAAAAAACCCAGCTGAAAATAACATTTGCATTGGGGAGGTGGGGATTTGCATATTTGGGAGGATTTGCACATTTTCACAAGTGTGAATTTCCACAATGCAAATTTGCACAAAACTTGGAGATGGGGGGGTGATTTGTCAATGAGGAGATGATGTAACAAAAGGCACCTGACAATTTCTGAAATGCAGATGGAACGGATTTTACAAAATCCGTTCATCCCTGCCTAGGACTTAGTTGTATCTTGTAGCTAGGAACAATCTATTTTAATACATATTTTGAGCTAGGGCTGTGCACGGATCCAGATCTGGACCCTGTATTAGGAGAGGATTGGGCTGATCTGGGCCTCCCAGATCCGGATCCGAACCTGTTCAGATCGGGCCCAGATTGGGCTGGATCAGATTCATGATCCGGATCTGATTCTGATCCGGTCACAGCACTCCCTCCTGCTCTCCCCCCTCCCTCCCCCGACTCACCCAGCTTACCTGCTGCCTCCTATGCATCGTCCCCCATCGTCCCCTCTCCTCGCTGTGTGCTGCCACATTTTCCGCTCGCTTCGGGTGATGATGTCACCCGCCATGAGAAATGCGGTGGCACGCAGCGAGGAAAGAGGACGGTGGCAGGACGGTGCTGAGGAGGCAGCAGGTAAGCAGGGAGGGGGAGAGCGGGGAGAGCGGGAGGGGGTGCTGTGCATAGATCTGGATCTGATCCGGATCTGGATCCAAGTAGGATTGGATCGGGCCCAATCCAGACCTGACAGATCGGGATTGGGATCGGATCAGGGGGTTCATGCACAGCCCTATTTTGAGCAAAGGACTTTATTGGAACCTCCAGGAAGTGCAAAAAACCACAGGGTAGTCTAGGAGCCTTGCAGAGAATTCCAATATGCTGTTCGGTTCATATCGGAAATCTCAAAGATCGAATTTTTCAAGCATCCCTGTGTGCATGTAGCATCTAAAATGTGCTCTTAGTTCTTGCTCAGGGGCTCATTTTTTCCCTTTGGGGCTCTAAGATATTAGACGATTCGGGTTTGGCTGGACTTAAGCCAAGGAAATCTCAGTCCTTCCGTTTCTCCATTGTGTATGAATAGTCTTAATGGTGTTTTCTTTCCTAGCTTTATGGTTAGGTGCTTAGTTACCCATGTCTCCAAAATTCGCTCTATTTAAGAACTTGTGACTCCTGTGAGTCACTTCTATGAATCATTTGTGGGCTGTAGTTGACTCTCAAAAAGCTCTGTTTAGCCTCTAGCCAATAAGCAAGGTAGGCAGAAAGCAACTGTGAATGATCTGTGACAGTCACACATTACCTTCTGGCAAACCAGCAGAATTTATTTCTTGGTTCCCTTTCTTAGGCGTGTATGAATAAATTATTATCAAAGCTCACCATCTCTTTGTTAGGCAGATTGCTAGTTAGGAATCCAGGATGGTCAGTAGAAATTTCCTCCATAGGAACTAATTGTCAGGATGTAGAACTTGATACATGGAGAACTCTCCGTAGTCTCAGCATAGAGACCTAACCCCAAAACTTCAAATGACCTCACCTAATGGTTTCATGTAGACAAGGCATGGGCAACTATGGGACATCTGGGTCCATTTCTACCCCCAGCCCCAGATCCTCCTGTGGGCTGCAGGGCCCCCCCCCAACATGGTACCAAAACATATAGTAAAAATCAAATTAAATCAAAAAATTAAAATGGTGTCCAGAGTGGCTACAGAGCACCCAAAGAGTTGAAATTTGCTTGCTTGTATGCTGAATTTGACCCAGTTAGTGCTCTGTAGAAGCTATGGAACACTAAAATGGTCTGATATGGGTCAAAATGGCCACTCCAGATGGCTTTTTCATTGTTTTAATAGTGTTGGGGGGCAACAGGGGGAGAAAGGAGCCACATGTGGACATGGGCCACACATTACACAACCCTGATGTAGATATTAAAGAGGAAAAGGAATAAAATGAAAGTCTTATGCATGTCCATGTTCAGGTCCAGCATCAGATGTAGGCATCATTGAGCACCTTCCAAGACCCACGTCCCCTGCAGGGGAGCCATTGCAACCCTTGGAGCCTCCTGGTTCTGCTGCTCCTCTTCCTTCCTGTCACTACTTGTTCACCTGCCTTTTCCAAGCATGCAAGCAGTGACCAGTGTGATCTGCCTTGTGTGATACATTGGGTCCAGGGGGGAAAGGAAAGTGAATAGGTAGAGGAGGAAGTGGGGCATCTGCTGAGAACATCCTGCCCAGGCAAACAAGAGGAGATGGACAGCTTCATCGCAACCCCTGTTTCTAGACTCCGAGGGATCTTAGATGGACACATCTGGGCATTAGGTTCCAACCCAGCATGTTGATTCTTGCATTGGCGTTCCAGTGGTGAATTCATATTTTGCAAGTTACAATTTCAGGTGACTTCGTAGACCCTGGGAATTATGGATGAAATTTGAAGTCTCAATACACTAGAGAAAATGGAAAGGAGACGCTTTCTACCACAGGCTACTACAACCAGAACACTAGTATCTACTGGATTCTTCATTTTTTAAAAAAGTGAGTGGACAAAGAATAGAACGTCTAGAGAAAGGGGCTAGTGTGGAAGCAACCTCTGGAGAACAGGAAGTAAAAAGTAAACTAGAGTCTTGCTCATTCTATCTGTGAAATTCCAATTCATTCAACTGTCTACTAGGGGTGTGCATCGGATCGGATCCGATCCACGATCCGAATCCGATCCGACCCAAAATCGGGAAAATCCGATCCGATCCGATCCGATCCGGCCAACCTCCGATCCGATCCGATCCGATCCGATGAGGTCCGATCCGGATCGGACGCCATTTTGAATGCTTTTTCCCATAGCCAAGTATTGTTTTACAAAAACGCCTATAACTTTTTCATTTTTAAAGATAGAAGGATGAAACTTGGGGACATTGTAGACTGGTTAGGGATAGTTATCTATGAGAAATTTCAGAAAGATTGGTGCATGCGTTTTGTGGCAATTAATTTTTTAATAAATACCCAGGAATGCTTATAACTTTGTCATTTTTAAAGTTACAAACATGAAACTTTGCCACATTGTAGGAGGTACCTTGGGACCTATGTGTGTGAAATTTCAGAAACATAGGTGCTTGCCTTGTGTGGCAATTAATTTTAGAAAAATGGGTAGTAGTGGGGTAAATACAGTTACGCCTCCCATTTTTTTATTTTTTAAGATACAAACAGGAAACTTGGGCACATTACAGATACCACTTTCCTTGATATGTGAGTGAAATTTCAGAAACATTGGAGCTTGCCTTGTGTGGCAATTAAGTTTTGAAACAATGAGGAAAGAAACACCTATAACTTTGTCATTTTTAAAGTTACACACATGAAACTTTGCCACATTGTAGGTGGTACCTTGGGACCTATGTGTGTGAAATTTCAGAAACATAGGTGCTTGCCTTGTGTGCCAATTAATTTTAGAAAAATGGGTAGTAGTGGGGTAAATACAGTTACGCCTCCCATTTTTTTAGTTTTGAAGATACAAACAGGAAACTTGGGCACATTACAGGGAACACTTCACTTGATATGTGTGTAAAATTTCAGAAACATTGGTGCTTGCCTGGTGTGGCAATTAATTTTTGAAACAATGAGGGATTCATTGGACAGCACTTGCCCATAGGGATTCATTGGACAGTACTTTCCCATAGGGAATCATTGCATTGCACTTTCCCATAGGGAATCATTGCATTGCACTTTCCCATAGGGAATCATTGCATTGCACTTTCCCACTGAGAAATACAGTTATGCCTCCCACATTTTTATTTTTGAAGATACAAACAGGAAACTTGGGCACATTGTAGACTGGTTAGGGATAGTTATCTGTGAGAAATTTCAGAAAGATTGGTGCATGCGTTTTGTGGCAATTAATTTTTTAATAAATACCCAGGAATGCCTATAACTTTGTCATTTTTAAAGTTACACACATGAAACTTTGCCACATTGTAGGTGGTACCTTGGGACCTATGTGTGTGAAATTTCAAAAACGTAGGTGCTTGCCTTGTATGGCAATTAATTTTAGAAAAATGGGTAGTAGTGGGGTAAATACAGTTACGCCTCCCATTTTTTTATTTTTTAAGATACAAACAGGAAACATGGGCACATTACAGGGAACACTTCACTTGATAGGTGTGTAAAATTTCCGAAAGCTGGGTCCAGGCATGTGGTGGCAATTAATTTTTGAAACAATGAGGAAAGAAACGCCTATAACTTTTTTATTTTAAAAGTTAGAAGTCTGAACATTGCTCACTTTGTAGATGGGTTAGGGGTAGATATGTGTCAGAAATTTCAGAATGATAGGTCCAGGCATTTGATGGCTATGGAATTTTTAGATTAAATGTTTCAAAAAATGTTCCACAGAGGCCAGGTCTTCCTTTCCTCCCCCTCCCGCTTCCCGCGAAGAAAAGGAAACACTGTCTCGTCTCGATCCCTTTGATCCTTGCTAGTATCCATTACAGGGCTCGTGTCTGCTTTCCTACTTTCACTTTTTACTCAAGCAGACACGAGCCCTGTAATGGATACTAGCAAGGATCAAAGGGATCGAGACGAGACAGTGTTTCCTTTTCTTCGCGGGAAGCGGGAGGGGGAGGAAAGGAAGACCTGGCCTCTGTGGAACATTTTTTGAAACATTTAATCTAAAAATTCCATAGCCATCAAATGCCTGGACCTATCATTCTGAAATTTCTGACACATATCTACCCCTAACCCATCTACAAAGTGAGCAATGTTCAGACTTCTAACTTTTAAAATAAAAAAGTTATAGGCGTTTCTTTCCTCATTGTTTCAAAAATTAATTGCCACCACATGCCTGGACCCAGCTTTCGGAAATTTTACACACCTATCAAGTGAAGTGTTCCCTGTAATGTGCCCATGTTTCCTGTTTGTATCTTAAAAAATAAAAAAATGGGAGGCGTAACTGTATTTACCCCACTACTACCCATTTTTCTAAAATTAATTGCCATACAAGGCAAGCACCTACGTTTTTGAAATTTCACACACATAGGTCCCAAGGTACCACCTACAATGTGGCAAAGTTTCATGTGTGTAACTTTAAAAATGACAAAGTTATAGGCATTCCTGGGTATTTATTAAAAAATTAATTGCCACAAAACGCATGCACCAATCTTTCTGAAATTTCTCACAGATAACTATCCCTAACCAGTCTACAATGTGCCCAAGTTTCCTGTTTGTATCTTCAAAAATAAAAATGTGGGAGGCATAACTGTATTTCTCAGTGGGAAAGTGCAATGCAATGATTCCCTATGGGAAAGTGCAATGCAATGATTCCCTATGGGAAAGTGCAATGCAATGATTCCCTATGGGAAAGTACTGTCCAATGAATCCCTATGGGCAAGTGCTGTCCAATGAATCCCTCATTGTTTCAAAAATTAATTGCCACACCAGGCAAGCACCAATGTTTCTGAAATTTTACACACATATCAAGTGAAGTGTTCCCTGTAATGTGCCCAAGTTTCCTGTTTGTATCTTCAAAACTAAAAAAATGGGAGGCGTAACTGTATTTACCCCACTACTACCCATTTTTCTAAAATTAATTGGCACACAAGGCAAGCACCTATGTTTCTGAAATTTCACACACATAGGTCCCAAGGTACCACCTACAATGTGGCAAAGTTTCATGTGTGTAACTTTAAAAATGACAAAGTTATAGGTGTTTCTTTCCTCATTGTTTCAAAACTTAATTGCCACACAAGGCAAGCTCCAATGTTTCTGAAATTTCACTCACATATCAAGGAAAGTGGTATCTGTAATGTGCCCAAGTTTCCTGTTTGTATCTTAAAAAATAAAAAAATGGGAGGCGTAACTGTATTTACCCCACTACTACCCATTTTTCTAAAATTAATTGCCACACAAGGCAAGCACCTATGTTTCTGAAATTTCACACACATAGGTCCCAAGGTACCTCCTACAATGTGGCAAAGTTTCATGTTTGTAACTTTAAAAATGACAAAGTTATAAGCATTCCTGGGTATTTATTAAAAAATTAATTGCCACAAAACGCATACACCAATCTTTCTGAAATTTCTCACAGATAACTATCCCTAACCAGTCTACAATGTGCCCAAGTTTCATCCTTCTATCTTTAAAAATGAAAAAGTTATAGGCGTTTTTGTAAAACAATACTTGGCTATGGGAAAAAGCATTCAAAATGGCGTCCGATCCGGATCGGACATCTGGTCCGATCCGATCCGACCAGCCTCCGATCCGATCCGATCCGATCCGACCCCCCAGGTCCGATTCCGATCCGCTATCCGATCCGATCCGGGGGGTCAGTGCACATCCCTACTGTCTACTTAATTTTACAGGCCAGACACGGAGCAAAGATCTTAAGAATCGGGGTTTCAACTTTGATCTGTTGTGTGTCTGCTATGATTCTGCATGAAATTCAACGCAACCCAAAACATTAGTTCTTTAATCTTGAGGGTGCAAAGAACCGTGTTCCTTGACTTGGTAACGATGTGAGCGACTACATCTGGGTGACATTAATATTCATTCCAACAACATGCAACACAGTAACAAGATGCTGCATATGAAATTAGTTCAAACATCCAATCTCACCTGCTTTTTCCGCAATAGCAAGTAACGCTACTACCTCTTTGAATATTTCCTTTGGAGGGGGTACACGGCAGGTGTGAGGCTTAAGTCCTTGCAGGAGGAGGGAAATAAGCATGTTCTCTGCTGTTAAAAATAGGCGTACTCTTGTATAAATGGCAGGTAATTTTGGATCACAAAATGAAAGTGGGACAGATTTTTAACTCTGCCTGGGGTGCAGCATTGTCTAGTAAAGGTGAGCAGGGCGCTCTCAAGGGACATGCTCCACTTACGAAATATGTTTACGGTTGGTACAGCCTAGCCGGGTTTGGGACTGGGTTGTAAAAGGTTCCTAGGAGCTCTGTCCTCCATACCCAACAAAGTCTCTTGCTGGCACTCTAACCAACTGAAATGCCACTGCAAATGTCAAAAACGCACCTCCTCAGAATGTGGGAAGAATAGCGTCAAGGTGATCTACGCCTGGAGAGATTGTGCTATTGTTCCATTCTCCCCACCCCAGAAAAAAAAAAATGGAATTTTGTAAGTTCTCAACAGGGAAGGAAGAACTACAGGGGAAACACAGGAGAACAATCCTTTGATGCAAATGAGCTTCTCTAGATGAGCCTGTTTAGCACTCTGTTTCTACTTCCAGTTTTGTCGCAGAATTAAGATCAGAGCTATACATGAAGTTATGTCCTGCCTTTCTGTGCTTTCCACTACATAACCTCTAGGTGGCAGTGTGGTAGCACATAATAACTCCATGCAGGGACTAGTGAGTTGCTTTGCTTTGGGGAAAAAATACTGGATCCCCCTCCCCTACAAAAAACAAAAACAAAAAACTCTGCAAGATTGCTTTTAAAAAAATGGAAGAGAAACTGGATTGTGACGACACTGTCTAAAGCTCCCATAAAGAATCATGAATGAGGAATGATGACAACACGATAAAAGCCTCATCTAGACAAACTCAATGTGATGTATGTGCCTCGTAAAACATGAGCAAACACGGAGTGACCATTTCAGATTAAACATTTGCTATTGCAGCACTACAGGAGTCATTGCTACAGAGTTATATTTCTCAAAGTTTGATCATTGTTCCCAGGGATGGTTGGTTTCTCTTTCTCAGTTTTGGTTTCTCTTTGTTTCTCTTTTTCCAATCTTAAATTTGGTTCACCACGAACGTCGATAATTTTTCCAATCTTAAGTATGGTTTCTCCTGTACTTAAAAATGTTAATATTAAAAGTTTGCATGAAAAACTGTATGCATTTTTGCGTGCATTCCTTTTAATACATGCCGTTTTATGTGATTTTTGCCTAATATAGACATTTTTTTGCAAGCACTTTTCCAAAGATATGTAACATGTAATGATATTTTAACCAGTATATGGTTTGTTGTATTCATGTTTCCCTAGTATGTGCATTTATGTCCACATGTTTTGATTGGGGAATTTTGTTGTTACAAAATTTGGAGAAGTGCACATTCCGAAGGATAACAGAGTTTCAGTTTGTGCATTGATTCAAAAATGCAACATTAAGTAAATCCATATTCAAATGTGAACGGACGAAATTGCGTCTCCATCCCTAATTTCTACTATTGTAGAAATTCAAGATACAAGTGTTCTAGTAGTGCTACCTACAGTATCCGAGGCAATAAGCCTGTGTGCACCAGTTGCTGGGGAACGTGGGTGGAAGGGTACTGTTGATCCCTGGTTGACAGCTGGTTGGCCACTGTGTGAACAGAGTGCTGGATGAGATGGACCCTAGGTTTGATCCAGAAGGGCTCTCCTGATGTTCTTAGTTCCTAAGATTGTGATCAAGTAACATGTATACCTGCCTATTCTGGAGTCCAGGGGCTCACAGCTGATGAGCATATTCAAGTCCCCTGATGTTGGCATGGGGCAGTGGGCAGAAAGGAGAGATAACATAATAGTTGTCTTTAAATGATATTGTATTTATAACCTGTTTTTATGCTTTTTATGGTTTAAAATTTTGTATATCGTTTTGTTTTGTTTTTTATGTTCAGTGTTTTTAATTTTTGTAAACCGTCCAGAGAGCTTCGGCTATGGGGTGGTATATAAATGGAATAAATAAATAAATAAATAACATGGATTCTCTGGATCCAGCCCTTGTCTCCACCCATGCCAGAGAAGAAAGACAGTCTCAGAGACTTTATTTTGTTTCTGGCCACTTCTTCACACAGCACCTTTAATTAAATTATGGAATTTGCTACCACAAGAAGAAGCGATGTCTCAATTTGTATGGCTTTAAAAAGGGTTTGGATGAATTCCTGGAGGAGAAGGCTATCAATGGCTACTAGCCCTGATGGTTATGTGCTACCTCCAGTATCCAAGGCAGTAAGCCTGTGTGCACCAGTTGCTCGGGAACATGGGTGGGAGGGTGCTGTTGCACCATGTCCTGATTTGTTGGTCCCTGGCCGACAGCTGGTTGGTCACTGTGTGAACAGAGCGCTGGACTAGATGAACCCTCAGTCTGATCAAGCATGGGAGTTCTTATGTTCTTATGTCCTTAGTAGTTGTGTAAAACACAAGAGTGGCAGAGAAGGACAAAAATGAGGTGCAAACAACCTGTCATCCAAATAAAAAAAAGGCATTGGGAGTTTCCAACCCATAATCGAATTCTCCAAACAATGGTGCCATGTTCCCCTTCTACGGCCCTTCCCTCCATCCCATTATTCTAGCAGCCACCACATCACCACTTTTAACTCCTGCCGGCCGTCTTTTCCCATCTCTTTGCTTCACTTCCTCAACCAACAAAAATGCTACTTTAAAAATGGAAAGGAAATAAAAACCTCTGACGAAATGATGAGTTTATCTAAGCACCAACTTCACTCCTTCCCCCCCCCCCTTTTTTGTGATTCGCTTCTTTTGTGAGAATGTTGCAGTACTTGAAACTGAGGCTTTTAAAGTACGTAGTTACGCTGGCGTTTTTTGTTAAAAAAAATTGTCTTGATGTTTTGTTTTGTTGAAATTTGCAATAAAAATGGATTTAAAATAAAAAATCTGGATTGTGGGCTTGCACCTACTCTAGAGTAAAAATGTAAGTGGGGAAAAGACAAAGCTGCTAGACACGGATTTATGGTAATGGCTGTTTTGGCCCTAAGAGTCGCACATTAAAGACAGATTTAATGTACTGAGTCCTACATTTTTCTGTATCAGAGACCACTTTGTCAGATGGTGGGCTTACCTTTGGTGGCATCCATGCCCCCCACAGCATAAAGCGAGCCGACGGTGGACTTTCTGGGCTTGGTACGAGGACTCTGCATCATAGATCTCCTTTCTGGGAGCAGGTGGTACTTCATCGCTTCCATGAGAAGTTTCTGGCACTCCAGGTCATCCGTAAACATGGGGCTGTTTTCCAGATCTGCTAATAGCTGGGACACACAAAGAAGTCTTTCAATTCCTACTGAAATATTCAGAGGGTTATTTCTCTCTATGACTTCTTGGCTTTTATGGGCCACTGGGCATCGCAACATATCTGTGCAGCCCTGAGCTAACCATCTGAGCATCTCCTCCCTGCTGCAACTGCTTCTCCTCCTTCTTTCCCTCTTCCTCAACACCAGGACTTTGTCAAGAGAGGGACAAGAGAGTGGGCGAGCAGCAGCCACGACTGAAATCATATAGACAGTGTGTGCATTACAGCTGAACAAAATGGTGGCATCCCACTATAATTTGGGGGAGAGGGGGTCATGTTATCAGGTCAGCAATGGATCCCCTGAGCTTCAGTAGATGTCCAGCTATGCTGGCTACTGGTGGTCCAGGTGCCTGCTCTCTGGCATTCTCCATAGGAAACCCATGAATCTTTATGCTGGCCCAGTTCACACGATCACCACAGCCCACCTTAGCTTATTTAAACAACAGTGGCTTGTGATTCATAGCAAAGGCCATTTTGAATATTCAAGCTATGGCAGGTGGTTGCCATGGTTTATTGTGATGTCCAAACCCAATGAGAGTGGATTGTTGGCATGGTTAACCAACTGCCCACAACCCATGGGCTGTTTTTCTGCCCACTGAAACTTGAATATTCAAAATGGCCACCGGCACGCACCACAAGCCACTGTGGCTTCAAGAAGCCATGGTCGGCTGAACTGTTCTTGCAGTGTCTCCCTGCCATAGCAGCTTCAACCTTCTTGCCCTTGCTTCAAAATGTCCCTCCACCTGAATGGGACCCAGTTACTTCCCCATGACCTGATCCCATGGCACTCTGACAATGGCTGGATGGAAGAACTGTGAGTTCTGTGACTGTGAGTATAGCAATTGAAGTTCACCTCTTTCGCTCACACACACAAAGAGAGAGAGAGAGAGAGAGAGAGAGAGAGAGAGAGAGAGAGAGGCTATAATCTATCCCTTTTTGAACATCAAGAGTTGGCAATCCTATTCTCTTCAACAAAGGGTTATAGTCACGCTGTTATTGCTTTGGCCCTTCCAACATTACACTGAATTAATTATGATAGAGATGCAGGGAAAGAGTGGCAGCCCTCTGTTGATTCTTAGAGAACCATGGCCAATGGTGTCTTTCCATTGAAGATCAGAATCGATCCCTCAGTACATTCTTTCCTTATCTCTATGCCTTCAAGCTCTTTCTCAAGGCCCACACAAAACCTTTTCCATACTTCCCTAGCATCCCCATACCCACAATGCATCACTTCCCAATGGCGCATGTGGTGACTCACCTGTGGGGAGAGCAGGGGCAATCTTATGTAAGATAAAAGCATTCCCAGCTCTCGCTGCCTGTTCTGCAAGTCATGCCGAACCCACATCATTAATGCCTTGAAGATGGACTCTTCATCTGGAACATTGATGTCATCACTGGACAGGAGTTTAGCAATTTCACCAGCAGGCAGCAAGAGAAATTCCTGATTTTTTATAACTTCGGTGAAGTGCTCCTAAGGAGGGAAATAAAAATGCCTTAACAGTGCAATTGTATTTTATTCATTCATTCACTTGTATTGCTAGTTATCCAACTCAATACTAGACCCTCAAAGAGGGTAACATGTTGTTATAAATGCCATATTCCATACACCTTGTTGGATTTTAACTCAATTTTCCAAATTCCAAGCCTGCTTCTTTGGCTAGAGGTCTGGTGAATCTGCAGGGAATAGTTTGAGAAGTTGCAAAGGTGTAGCAATTGATCATCCAGCTCATCTTAAACTTCTTGTTGGTGCAGGGAGTTTTAGGATTGAGCCAAAACTATTTTTCTTCATATAAATGAATAACTTTAAATTGCATTCCTTGAAATCTTCTTGGGATGGAAAATAAGCTTCCCTGGGGAAGACAATATTGTAGACAATTTTTTTTTATTTATTTACTTATTTAGAGCACTCCTTTGCCAAAAAAAAAAAACACCTCCTGGAATGGCTTACAAACAATCAATAAAAGAAGAGAGAATTAGCAATCTTTGCCTACAACATACAGCCAGTGGTCTAGAGCAGACATTACTATCTAGTAATTGTGGTCTAGAGCAGACGTGGACAGGAACAGTCAATCTTCTACAATACACTATTTCCTTAAGCATCTCTGCACTGTGAATAGTTATTTTAAAGAAAAACTAAAAGGAAAGACATCTACATTTCTCGGGAGTGGTAAAGGAGACGGTGGCCTCACTCCTTCCTGCTCTTTGTGATGCGGAGCAAATAGGAAGACGTGAGTGTTGTTGCAGATGTCCAAAATAGCACAAGCTGTTTATAGGAAGAGATTTTATCTGTGGAAGCAAGATTTCCAGGAAGGAAACTGTTAACAGTCCACATCAATCCTAACAAAGGTAAAAGAAAAGGAAGCGCTTCTCACTGGGCTTTTTGGGACCGGTTCATATCTGGCAGTCTGTTTTTGGAGATTCAAAGACAGCATTTCCACTCGCAGCAGAGGGCTGAGCGAGAGGTTTCATTGGCAAAAGTGTGGTTCCAATCCAACCGTTGCTCAGATCGTCATGGGGAATGAGGGGCAGAGGGCACTTTCCGGGGAGGGGAGCACTGTCAGGCAGGAGGAAGGAATTCATCCTCTCCCCAGTACTGCTGATTCTGCCCTCTAAGGCTGTTTCTACACCAGGCTGTTCACATGACGCACTGGGACTCCCGGGGGTGGGGGGGGGCGGCCGTTGGTATTCCCCGGGATAACAGAGCCCTGAGGAAACCCAATTTGTCCACGGTCCCGGGAAGTTCCCGGGACTGCAGAAGTTGTGGCCGCCCATCTCGGCCGCCGCCGCGCTTACTTGTGTGTAAGCGTGGCAGCAGAAATGGGCACAGAGCCGCACTGTGTGGCTCCATGCCCATCAGGAGAGAGGGGTGGCACCAGTTTCGCCACCCCCAGGAGGGCAGGAAGGGAAGGGGGACAACCATGCATGAGGGGGGGTTAAAACTCCAGGGTCCAAAATGGCACCCGTGACGGTGCAACGGCCCGGGAGGAGCCCAGGTCATCACACTTCTGGTGTGTATTAGGGCAACAGTTCCGGAAGCAGCTACTTCTGGTATCACCCTCCCTCTCTCCTTCTTCACCCCTATGGAGTAGAAAGGGCCTAAGGGTCTCCAACCTGGGCTTACTTCTTGCTGCAGAACATAGATTGGGGAGAGGTGGTGATGGTGGGGCATAAAACCGCCAGTCAGGTATTTGCAGGGAAGAGAAATGTAAAATAAGGAGGAATTAATGCCTTTCAGCCCAAGGGACGGGTTCCATTTCGCAGAAGCTCTTAGGAGCTGCATTCCAGTGGTGGGCGAGGCCAAAAGCGAAAGGGGCAGGGCCAATAATATCAAATATATGGGCATGTTTTACCTTAAAGCTCTTACTGCCTATACTGCGCCAGCTGCACTAGCTACCTGTGTGTTTCCGAGCCCAGTTCAAAGTGCTGGTTTTAACCTTTAAAGCCCTAAATGGGTTGGGACCAAGCTAATTGAAGGACCGCCTTCACCCATATCAGCCTGCCTGCACTTTAAGATCAAAAAAAGAGGCCCTTCTCACCTGCCCATCAGTGAGAGACATTAGGTGGGTCTCCACATGGGAGAGGGCCTTCTCAGCAGTGGCCCCTGACCTGTGGAACAAACCTCCTCCGACGATCCACCATGCACCATCCTTAAAGGTTTTTAAAAAGGCCTTTGAAATGTGTTATTTTACTATGGCTTTCTCTTAAATACTGTTTTGCTGCTGTTACCCTTCCTGTTCTATTACTAGTTTTTAATGTTAGCTTTTACTGTTTTAATTGATTATACTTTTATGTTTTTATTGCTTTTAATGTTTATACTGTTTTTATATGTGTTTACTTTTATATGTGGCTGTAAGCCGCCTTGGGGGAGCTTCTGCCCTGAAAGGCAGCTAAGAAATGTTATAAATAAATAAATAAATAAATAAATAAATATTACTGCGGGTAGATAAGCCTTGGAAGAGACATTGTATTCTTTTATATGGGTTGTCAGCTTCCCTGCACACCTTGTAGGAAGGGTGGGGTTATAAACCGAATAAATAATAATAATAATAATAATAATAATAATGTCAACCTTTTAGAATGGGGAGGGATGCATAATAACCAGGAAACACCCAATGATCAGTGGTTTCAGGAAAGGGGGCGGGGCTAGGGAAAGAGGAGTGGCTCTTTGGTGAACTCCAGTGGGGCAGGTTAAGGACCCCTGGTGTGCCATTTGGCCCTGAGCCTGAGTTCTGCACCCCTGAAATAGACCTTCAGCTTGATCCACCAGGGCTGCTCTTATGTTCCTAAGGAGAGGGGGACACTGGGGGGGGGGGGAGAAATAAGGATCTGTGGATCAGACCTCCCACATCACATCTCTGTTTCGGCCCTCGGATATAAATGTCCAAACACTTCCCTGGTTCTGTATAAGTGAAGGTGTGAGGGCTACGTAGGTCCCCCAAGAAAACAGGCCCTACAACCCCATTCTATGGGCCTACTATGGAGTCAACAACCAGAGCTTTGCCCAGCTTTAAGCCCACCCCTGAATCATAGCAAGTTGAGGATATTGCCTGCAGTATCAGTGTCACTAAGCCTATATATCCACTAAGCCTAAATACACCAGTTGCTGGGGAACATGGGTGGGAGGGTGCTGTTACACCCATGCCCTGCTTGTGAGATCCTGGTCATCAGCTGGTTGGCCACTGTGTGAACAGAGTGCTGGACTAGATGGACCCTCGGTCTGATTGAGCATGACTCTTCTTATGATCTTATGTTCTTATGATGAAGGGATGTGCGGTCTGGATGTACCCTTCTCGGTAGGCTCCGCTGACATGAACGTTCTCTCTTTTAGCTTCACGAGAGAGCTTCCAATCAGCTTCCGGCTCAAACAGCATCTTAGTCGGAACTCATTCCCAACCTCCCATCATTTCCCTTTCACATTCGGGGGGCCCAGTAATTGTTCCTTCTTTATGCATTTGAAGACGCAAGCATGGCTCTGCTAGACCTTCTCCTCTGAAATATTAATACATCGATTTAGTTTCATAGCAAGCCCTCTCTTCCCCTGCTTTGAGTTAGCAACGGATTAGTATCCAAAGCACTGCTCTCTGCTGCTCCTCAGAATATCTCTTTTGAGAGGGGTGGGTGGGTCTCTTCTCCACATATTCTCTATTTCTGCCTCCCCGTCCCATCCTTATTCTGCTGCCCTTCTGAGAACGCTACTGACGTTTCCATGCCACCAAAGGGATCTAAATCCAGCCAAGACAAACATATGTCTCCTTCTTTTCAACTGCTGTCTTTTTACTGACATTTGGAGCAGGGGATCTCTCTGTTGCTCGCCCTGTCATCTTGAAATGAGGCAGTGGGGTTGGGGGGGAAGCCATCTCTTTGCCCTTTGAGAAGGTGACAAGGAAGAGCAGAAAGCATGCACGCCTTTGATTGGTGTGACTAACCGATTAGCTTAGACGCAGATTAAAAACCCTTCACATCAAATGGAGTCAGGCGGATGGGCTCTTGTTCCTAGCCCACCTTCCATCAAGAGCAAGGGGAGCAGCACAGCACCGGTGCTGATGAGGCCTGGGGGCTGTGGACGCAGCGGATGAGGGGCAGCGCGGACGGTACCGTATCCAGCAGCAGGTTGGGGGAGGGTGGAGTTTGTTCTCGTTTTTAATCGCTTCCCCATGAAAAGGAAACCTTCCAGCATTGATAGCGCTCGACACACCAGGGATGAAAATGCTAGTCCGTTCCGTGCATTGGCGATTGTTTTTATTGCGGAGGTTTTGGAGTGGGTTTTTAACGCAGGGAGGCATTCGTATTTTAGCGAAGCATTCGGAAATGTGATTCCCTCCCCCACCGCCCTGCACATTGAAATGGTATGGGCCATTCTACCACTTCAGTGGAAGCTCGCCCATGTGTCCTATTTTGCAGAGGACAGTTCTCTGTTTGAAGGTGTCCTCTGTTTGAAGGGCCGTCCAGTCCAAGTTCAGTTAAAGATAAAATCCCTTAAGCGTTTAACTCTGCATAAATGAAGTGTTAATGCTAATGGGACCCTACCAAACAACCCTACTGTTTTTCCTCTCATTACTGCCTTTCACAAACTGCCCCCCCAGCACATTGTGTATCATTCCCTCTATTTCCAATAAACAAGCATGAGTACCATTGCGTATTTAGCCAAAATAGCATTCATGCCACACCCAGAAGAAGGGAAGTATCAGCAGACACAGGCTGTTTCTACACCTGAATGTTTGCCTGGGATGGCGCCCGGGTGGTCCCTGGGCTTTGCTGGTGTGTATTAGGTACTTCCGGGATTGCCCTCCCTCCCTCCCTCCCTCCCTCCCTCCCTCTACACCCCCTATGGTGTAGAAAGGGCCACAGAGGAACCTCAAGGTTTACAGAAGTACAAAGCACCTTGTTTTCAAACCAATGTGGAGGTGGAACCCCAAAATGAGCATCCTTGATGATCACAGAATACTGGCTATTGGGGGAGGGATGGAAATCTGGATAGGATGAGGAATGGAATGGAGTCTCCTGGAGGAGGGCATGGAAGAAGAACACCCTGCACTACAACATTTTGTTGCAGATCTCATGGGCTCTCTAGCCTAGCTTTCTAGCAGTTACTTCCAAAGCGCTTGTTTTCTTGTCCTCACCATGGTGTACACATGCGCCACTTGCAAAAGTTCTGTGCACCCCTGTGCATCTCCGAAGGACCGGATGCCTAAGCAGTTTGAAGGATGAAGCTGCTTCATGAGAAAGTTGCAGCAGACCTCGATGACTTGCGAAAGCTGGAGAAGACAAGCCGCAGCCAGCAAGCTCTCGATGGTATCTTCTTTTAGTTCCAGGACACCTGTGTGATGCATTTTTAAAAAAAACACAAGACATACGCATGTAAAGAGATTATTTGAGGGAGTGGGCAACTCAAAGAAAGCATTGTTGACATTTTTTAATATATATATTGTTGCATTTATATCCTGCCTTTTTCCCTCCAAGGAACCCATGGCAGCGTACATAATCCTTCTCCTTTCCATTTTATCCTTACAACAACAACCCTGTAAGCTAGGCTGCACTGAGAGTCTATGAGTCTAAGTCATCCAGTGGGTTTCCATGGCCGAGTGGGGACTAGAACCCAGATCTCCCCAATTCCCAGTCCAACACTTTAGCCATTACACCATACTGGCTCTCTCTCACCACTGGGAGTCCTCCACACAGCAGGGGAGGAAAGGGTTTAAATGTCCCTCCCTGCATGCTATGGTTCTACTGAACAATCCAAACAAATAACACCAGAGAAGCACCAAAGCAGATGGAATGTGAAAAGGGAACGTGTTCTCAAAGGTGCCAATTAAAACAAAACAAAACAAAAGCCCTATTGAACGCAACATGTTTCATAACGAAGGGCTCCTTCATCAGGGGTAATCTACAGAGAATAAGCCATTTAAAATCCACTCCGTAAACAGAAAATGTTACATGAGGATTTAAATGAATAAAACATCTAAAAAGTAACAGCGTGAAAAGGTAAAACCATTGCTTTAAATACCCTGAGAAATACAAACCGTGGTGCAAAATGAAAGGACAGCAAGAATAAACTAAAATGATAAATTACTAATATAAACCTAACTCTATTAAAATAAGTGTACCTTATAATCTCAAATTTTAGGAATGGGCTAAGCCATCTTCCAAAAGGGGTAGGTGTTCTTTTACAGCACCCAAGAAATTATTTTACTGAGTCGATTTTAAATTTGATTGTTCTTTATTTATTTGTAACATTTATACACCGCTGAATATGACAGAATCTCTCATCTTTGTAGAAGGCACCTGACGAAGGAACTCTTCATTCCAAAACACATTAAATTCAATGTGCATTCCATCCAATGGAAATTCCCCAACTCTGCTATGAAAATGTTTTTTTAAGCACACACACTCTCTCTCTCTAACACACACACACCTCTGATAGTGAGGTGCTCAGCATTATGTCTGGGTTGGCCCCAAATTTCAGCTTCTTCAGATCCATGCCTGTAGATCTCTAATTCAGAAATGTGGTGGATTATTGCAATCCAAATGGGACCCAACAGCGGGCTAGGAATTTACCTGTATAGGCGTAGCGCACCAGGTCTTTCAGCGCATCGGGATCCACACCTTCCATTTTTATTTCCTCTTGTTTCGCTTCGCGGACATCATTGGTAAACATCGCAGCAAAATAGTCAGACACAGCGCTAAGAACCAACCTGGGAAAGAGAGGGATTTTTGTGACCATCTATGCCAGTGCCTACTTTCGATGGAGGTCTCAAACTTTATTTATTCTGTATGGTGTTCTTCTCCATTTTTTTTTTTTTTGGCCTGGCTTTGTTGTGTTGCAAATGATGCACACAGAATAACATTTCCTTGGCCTATGATTAGAATGTAATGCATCTGTGCAGCCAAAAGACAAGAGTGATTAAGTCATTTAATATTCTCCTAGAGAGCTGTTTTGCTTCACCGGCGAAATGAAATCCCTCTTACTAGCTTGGTATCCAAAATCTTCCTGTTTTAAAGTAGTCAATGCAAAAGAGGCGACCGGTATGGTTTTCCATACCCTGCCTATTGTGGATTGCCTAATGGTTCATGGATCCTACTCACATCCCCCAAAATAGATAGATAAAACTGATTTGCATCAGCCACCAGCCATGGCAATTAATGATCAAATCAACTCACCAAATGAAAATGACAACAAAAGAGCACAGAGGAACTTATCTGAATAGCAATTTTACTGTTGCCAGATTCTTGGCCTTTGGGCTGAGATTGAGCAGGGCCAGCCCCATTAGGCAGAGTGAAATGGTCGCCTCAGGTGTTGGAGATAGAGATGCACGGATTTTGTAAAATCCATTCCATCTGCATTTCTCAGGTTGTCAGGTGTCTTTCATCCCATCACCTTTTCACTGAGGGGAACAGATTTTTTTTCAATTTCCTGAATTTGAGAAAATGCAAAAAATACCCCACAAATGCTCAAATCCTCCTCAAGTTCCCCCCAAAATGCACACTTTCCTGCTTTAGCCCATTGGGGAACTCTGTATTTTCTACCAGTATTTTTTTTTACCTATTTTTCTATGACTAAATTTGCATGAAATTCCTAAACGCTTTTTAAAAATTGTCCAGAAGTCTGATATCCATGCAACTTGGGAAAAGCTGCAGAATCCATGGGTTAAATTTATAGAAATCCACACTCGTTTGATCCCATGGAAGATTTTTCCAATGTTCCTAGTTAGAGGAGAGAGCTGTGTGCCAGGCTGCCCTGAGTCCTGCTGCCTTCAAATGTGGAGGGCAATGCTGTCCCATCACCAGTGTTAAAGAAAGATTCAACAGCTTGTCCAGCCAGCTTTTGTACATTGAATGTGGAGCACTATCTTGTCTTTTGTCTCAGGCAGAAACCTAATGTCTTGGACTGACCCTGAGATCAAGTATAGTACATCCTCAATATTTCTGAAACATGGTGACCTTTTTTGTTGTATTGTTTTAATTATATTTCTATCTTGCTATAGATAATGGTGACCCTTTGGCTCTACCTACTGCAACCCCTTGGCTCTGCCTTCTATTACTGGTCTTACCTCTTCCTCAATGGTCCCAATGGGCATCAGCCACCATTGATGATGGTTGTTGCTTCTCCATGTAACACAAAGGATAATTCATTCCTATGCCATAATTTTGAGGGACATCTTAGTTCCCTGTTATCCAAAGGGAAGCCAGACAGAGGTTTCCTGGAATGCAGGGAGATCCTGTGACAGGTCAAAACATTTACCTGTGAGCAGGTATCTTGTGGTCTCCAGCAATGAGGAGAACATCACAGAGTTGCTTCTGCTGGAGATAATTCTCCATCTTGCGGAATGTCTGTTCTGCATGATTCGTGGAATGGAAGTATTCGTCGGATCCATTGTTGTTCACTCCCGTAGGACAGGAGCAGTTGCTTATCGATAGCCTGTTGGAGATGAAACGAGGTCACTTACACAGAAATAGCTGGGCTGTGGAAATTGCTATGCAACCAAAGAGTCTGGGGGAAAGGAAAGGAAATTAATAACATTCACTTAGGACTATTGTATATGTGGTAAAGGAGGAAGTGACTCTGTTTTGTTTACTTGAATGTTGACTCATCCTCTGGGCTTTCTAACAAATGACACTTTGTCCTTGTCTTTAACATTGAATAGATAATACACACACGCAAAATTGTTTACTGGAGATAAACATAAATAAACAAATAAGAAAGCCATAAAATCCATTCACCCTGAATTCACCAAGCTGGGAATACAGGAAGCCTGAGACCAGCGCAGGTGTGTTTGTCCAATTGTAATATCAAGTACAGCAATCTCTATGTACGAATGATAACTTTTCAAAGATTTCAATGGTTTATTGTTGGACCATCATGTGCCTCTATGGTCTCCTGTCAAGCAGATATCATTGATATTCATGTTTCTTTAACAATGCATTCTCTCACTCTCCGGCACATTCACAAATGTGTTCTTATTTTCATAACTTTCTCTTTCTAAGTGAACGAATGATTTATGGCAGTCACAGGCTAATAAAAACATTGAGAAAAAAGAGCAAATAAAACGAATTAAGATCAACTAAGAGAGCAATCCTATGCATGTTTAGACACAAAGAAGTCCTACAACTCCCAGCTTTCCCCAGCCAGCTTGTAGGATCCCAGTTGTAGGACCTTTCTTCCTACATGCATGGGATTGCGTCCAAAATAAAACATTTTTTAAAAATGCCAACAGATTCCCTCCCCCATTTTCAATAAAGTAAAAAAATGCATCTCGGTAATATGGGGGGGGGGGTCATACTTTAGGCATAACACTATGAGATAGTTGGTAGATTGTCCAGAGGGTATCCTTACTAGAAAGAGAATCGGCCTCTCTCTGTACAAATTCCAATACAAGAGTGTGTGATCAATGGACTCTATTACTCCAATCCCACACAGACGCCAGGATATTATGGAATCACCCACTCAACAATGCAGAGGGGCAACATGTTGCAACCAGCAAGCATAACATGAAACTGACTAGCCCAGCTGCTGCATGTGACTGGCCAAGACAATTTCACTGTCCCACTGATTGGCACCAGGATAGAAGTAGCTGAAATGAGGAAGGCTGGACCAAACTGGCCTTCCTAACTGCCTTCCCCTGTTAAATGTGTACAGTTATCAAGTTGCCGATACTGGATCAGGGCTAGCACTGCGGGAATGCTAAGGGGAAAGTCAATCCAAAGCGTGGTACAGAAATCATCATCCATACACAGCCTAAAGGATTTGCTGTAGTTGATTGAGAATGCATGACTCCCAATTCCACTCCCTTTCTCATTTTCAGTCAAAATGAGTTATCCTCAGTGCCAGCCACTAACTGAGCATTTGACGGAAACTCATTATATGCCTTGGAATGCCCTGTACGTTTCAAATGTAGCCGCTGACTAGGCTGCTGCATTAGAAGATGAATATGAGAGATGGAGCTCAAAAATTGGAACTATTAGGTAAATAGCACTACAAATTGCTGGCGTTGCATTTCGGGCAGAAGGCGGCAATGTACTGGTGCCAGAATTACTGCAGAGGAGGGAAATGTCCTGAGGGTGGTCTCTTTAATCCTGTTGGTGTGATTGTTTCAAGAATGGAGTAGAAATGCAGATTCAGTTCCATCTGGCGAGTTTCTTTTGAAGATGCTGCAGGCACAGTGACCTTGCTAGACTCTGTCCTGTAGTAACAAAACTTTATGAAGTGATTACTAGCTTGCTTTACCCAGAAATCATGACAAGCTAATCTGTTTCTGGCCTACTCTGCATCCTCCTGTTCCCATGTCCATGCTTGGAACATCCTGCCAGAGAAGACTTGTCAACTTAACAGTCTTTTAGAATTTAAGAAAGCCATAAAGACTGTTCTCTTCCGGCGGGCATATCCAGTGGAATTTTAGAATGTTTTTAGGATGTTTTCGGATGTTTTAATGCAGTTTTAAAAATGTGTGTCATGTTTTAATCAGTTTTATGTATTTTATCATATTGTTGTTCCCCACCTCGATCCAAATGGAGAGGCGGGTAAGAAATAAATTATTATTATTATTATTATTATTATTATTATCCTCCTCCCTTCCACGCATCAAAGAGCCGTTTTCTCTGCTCCTCTAGCAAAGAGGAAACCAGTTTTACCTAGGGATGTAAAATCTATTCTGTCTGCATTTTGTGGATTGTCAGGTAGCTTCTGTCCCCTTGGCAGAATTGGATCTTTTCCAATTTCCTGAATTGACACAAATGTGCATTTGTGAAAATGCATATGTCTCCAAATTCACAATTGCGAAATGTCCCCCAAATACACAAATCCTCCTGAAAAATGTGCATTTTCATACTTAGCCTATGGGGGAAATACACATTTTCAGCCTGTGTTTAATTTTTCTACAACTCAATTTGCGTAAAATTCCAGAAAGTAAAAAAGGGAAAGAACTAGTTCTCAAGTCCATGGAATGCATGCAACTCAGGAAAAGCTGATTGGATTAATAGAAATCAGAACTCATTTGGTTCCATTGCAGATTCCTCTGACATTCCTTATTTTAACCTCCCCCTCCACCACTACTCCCCTCCCTTACAAGTAACAAGAATAGACTAAGGGAGAATTAAGGAATGCTACAACCATGTGAGTGAACAGGAAGCAACAAATTAGACACTTAAAAAGAAAAAGGCAAAGGGGAAGCTACTAACTAAAGAGACAGCAGTCCTGAAAAGGCTCAATAACATTTTGTCAGTCCTCTTTGGATAGGCTGGTGCTGCAACTGTGTTTTAAGATTTCAACAAATCAGCACAAATTAATTTTGAAAAAAGATAAGAAATCAACAGTAGAATGGAATAGGGTGGCATTGATACTATCTGGATTCTTCAAACACTGAGTGAATTAATAGTGTCCATTCCTGACTAGGGACTGCTACATAAGTCTTATAAAAATTATTACATTTAAGAACTTTTGAAAGCATTTGTAAATCAGTCTAAATCAAGACATCTTTTATTCCCTTCCAGTTGACTATCATGAAGCACAAGAAAGAATTTGACCCAAACTCAAGATTAGGGTGTTGCATTCTTGTTTTTATTTTATTATTTTACCCAATTTACCCAATTTGCACTTCCTGAACTTCTAAATGAGCCAAGACAGAATTTCATAGTGAAATACACATTTTCTTGCATGTATTGCAATGCTGTCCTCTTAAAATAGGACACCTGGCGACCCTAAAACCAAGAACATTGAGACAGAGAACAAGAGAACCCTCCTCTCTCTGGCAGTATATGCACACAATCACATACTTCTATTCTTCTGTTAATTAACCTGAAACAAATTCAACCCTGGTTCTGAAGTCAGAATCGCTACCGTCTCCTACAGCCTTGACCGTTCTCCAGATGTTTTCTACTACAATGCATAGCATTCCTGACCATCGGCTATGCTGGCTAGCATAGGGAGTTGAAGTCCAAAACAACTGGTGTACTACACTTCCCTCTTCATTTATAAATATCAATTTAAAATGTATCACTTTATCAATGGTCAAGCAACTGGAAATGGCCGCAGCCTTTCGGGCATTTATATGTGAGCTTTCCGGAGGTGTCTGGCACCTGGCCAGCCACTGTTGAATACAGAACAGTGTATGGGCCAGATAGAGGCTTGAACAACTCTGGAAAGACTTCTAACCACCCTGATAGTACACAGTACACTGTAAGCACAGTAAATAGTTAGAAGATACTAAAGGGTGGAAATATTAAAATACAGGTGGCGGCGGTACCACCTGCTGAATTTTATCTCGAGTTTTAGATATGAACTGACTGCATCTCTATTTTGAAAAGAAGAAGAAGAAATCCCAAATACATTTCTGATGCTTGTGAAAATATCCTCTGTGGGTGATATCAATGCATCTCCAGTATACTGGGAAACTCATGTAACATTAATGGAAACTGGTGTGATGTTAGATCTAGAGAATCATTTTCATTCATCATCACTGGGTAGTTTTTATGAGTTTGGGATTAAAATGAGCCCCTTTCCTCACTTCCAGCTCGCTCGTTACATGTTTATATGGTTCAGGAAACAGGAAACTTGTTTGTATTTATGAAGCAGGAGGAATACCAAGAGACCTACAGAGAAGGGAGTGAACAAGAGGTTTTACAGAGGGTCCTTCTTTAGCTACCTCTAAGACCCGAGGATAAATCAACCTCCTCTGTGCTGTTACACATGCACACAAGGAAGAAACATTACAATCCATACCTGTTAAATATATATATATATATATATATATATATTCAGCATTTGTTATATGCAGTCATAAAACATGCACATCCTGTGTTATATTCCTGTATTATATTCGTAACACCTGTTTCTGATGAAAGTAGGGATGGAGAAATCTGATGGGTTTTGATCCATTATGTTTTGTATAATCCCATTTGAGTTTTTCTTTTAATGTGTATTTAAATCCATATTATCTGTAAAGAAATACTGGGCAGTACTTTATGCTGCCCATTGTGATAGCTGGACTTGCCACAAGTGCAAGCGGAAACTAGTGGTTCCTGAAGTATTCCAGAAAGAGTGGAAATGAGCATTTCCTTCCATTTCTGGGATTGACTTTGGAAACGCTAGTTCCTGTTGCATTATTATTATTATTATTATTATTATTATTATTTATTGCATTTATATACCTCCCCATAGCCGAAGCTCTCTGGGAAGTTTACAAAGATTAAAAACACTGAACATTAAAACCCGATATATAAAATTTAAAAAGCATAAAAAGCATAAATACAGAGTACAAATACAATAACCATTTAAAACAACTATTCTGGGTCAAAAGAAAGAAAGAAAGAAAGAAAGAAAGAAAGAAAGAAAGAAAGAAAGAAAGCTCAACATACGCTGTTAATTGCCTGGGAGAAAAGTCTTGACTTGGCGCCAAAAAGATAACAATGTTGGTGCCAGGCGAGCCTCATCGGGGAGCTTGTTCCATAATTGGGGGGCCACCACTGAAAAGGCCCTCTCCCTCGTTGAAGTGAGTCCCGCAGGCAAAATGAAATTAGCAGGCACACAGCACCACTAGGGGATCCTGCCCACTATTTGCATGTGTATTTACTCTCAAGTAAGGTATTTAAAATGCATATTTTGATCATGTATTCTTTCCAAGGCAGGATCTACACTGCTGCTTTGAAACAGTTTATAACAGTTTTGACAACTGTTGGGGCCCAGGACACACTCCATATACCGTTTTCAAAATGCTGTCAAAGTGTTTTATCCTTCTTGGTGTAGATCTGGCCCAAACGCACACATCAGTTGTGCCCATTTTTGAAATATATGCATTCTTCTCCCACTGATTAAAGCATATTTGTGCACATTTTTCAAAAAGGCACTTCTTTCACGCCTATTTTTTTTTCAAATGTACACGTTTTTCAAATATACACAAATGGACTTGTGTCAAATTTGCTGCCGTGACAGTGGCAACAAAGCAGCCCTTTTGCTTGAAAACCATGTGTGCGGGGAGCACACACCTTGTTTGGAAGCAGGATCATGCTCCTGGAAGCCTCTGAAAAATCAGTGCTGCGGCACTTTCAGGAATAAATTTGGCAGGGCGTTCCAGAGAGGGCAATGCAGTCCTGACCTCCAAAGTTGCCCACCGTTGCTTTAAGTAAATGGGGTACTAAGGGGGGGTTGTAGGTACAGGGATTTATAGGGAAGCACCAGTACCTTAAATTGGTCTCAGAAATGGTCATCAGCCACTAGGACTCATATTAATGCTAGAAAGAGATATTTTCAATGGGTGGTCCATTTCGGTTCTGTTGTGGGCCATCTCCAAGGGCAGACCATTGTATAATGCATTGCAGGAGTCTAAACACTGAGCTACTAGAACATGGACAACCACTCATATGCAAATATAGAGAATGAGCAGAAGAGAAGGAAGCACACTCATATAAGGAGTGTGATAGAGCACCTGCTTTGCATGCAGAAGGTCCCAGGTTCAATCCCGGGCTTCTCCAGGCAGGGCAAGGAAAGGATCCTGCCTGAAACCCCAGAGAGCCGCTGCCAGTCAGTGTCGACAATAGTGGGCTAGATGGATCGATGGTCTGACTCAGTATAAGGCAGCTTGCTATGTTCCTACATTCCTTAGGAGCGGTGCCAAGTCAATGTCGGCCACCTACAAAACAAATGCACACTTTTGAAACCACCACTACCTCCATCACCACTACCAGCAACGTTACTTCTTCCACCTGGCAATCTATACACAACTAGTTTCCCAGCTAGTTGGGAAACTCACAGTATTTCTGCCAATTTCAAACTCGATTCCAGGGCAATAGATTTCTCATTCAAGGACTGGCAGTGTCATGGCCGTATGGCCAAAACTCACAGATCCCTACATGTGGAACACTGATGTTACTGATATTGTTTTCTGCTCTTTGTTTTTTCCAAGGCCTTTTTCAGGGGAGAGATTGTCCCTTTGGGGGAGAGATTACTGGAGACCAACGTTGTTGATCTCATCTCTATTCTTACAGAAAGGCATAGGTTGAACAGGTGGGAAGCAGTACTAGTCCTAAAGTACTGTCGGTCCTCCACAAAGCAACAGCATGGTGTTGCAACCCCCCAAGGCTACATGGCACTGAATGTCAAGAACTGGGGAGCAACAACAGAGGAGGATAGAGATGTTTACCTTCTTGCCCTAGTGGCAGTCAAGAATCACCAGGCATCAGGCGAACAGACAGTGGGGCTGAGAAGGAATTGGAGGCTTCTTGCAGGCTGAAGACATTATTTCCTTTAACCTTAACCGTGTCTCGCTCTCTAATAAGGTCTGAGAGGCCCTGGTTTCAACTTTATAGAATCTCCTTCTAAGGCAGCTCTTGTGAAGTGTTTGAAATCATTTGGCAACTGTGACCTAATAAATAATATCCTTATTATGCACCCAAATGTCCCAGAAGATGCGCCTTCACATACGCGATAATAAATTAAAGTGTGTGCATTGCTCTGCAATACTAATAACCGGTTCGGCTTGTCTGGTAAATAGCCAATTATCGCTTGATTAGTTGTCCAAGTCCAAAGGCTACAAAATGTGGAAGAATTATTGTAACAGGGGACCCACTGCACAAATCCTGAAGAGAAACGCTGGTGCCGGTAGACCTGATTTATTTGCAGCAGTCATGTGCGGCTGGTCTAATTATGCGGATTCAGTAATTGTTCACCCAGCTGCACTATCATAATTGCTTTTGCAATTAATCTTATTTATTTTGCAATTGCTTATACATTTTAATATCTGGTTAAGGTAAGAATGACAGTAGTAAAATGACTTGCCAAATAGATGACATGATGAGGACTAGAATAATGACAGGTTTACATTAGGAAAGCAATTTTTCAAGCTCACTCATTTCCTTTCCAGTTCAGGAAGATCCTTTTTAGATGTACTGTGATGAAGTTACTGAGGAAATCGGAGCCCTTGTGATGGTTTTATGCTAGAAATATGACCCATTTACCCAGAAATAAGCTCCATTGAATTCAATGGGACTTATTTCTGAGTAGACATGTTAGGATTGCACTGTTAGTGTACTTACTTATTTATAAAATTGAACTTTTCTCCACCCACATTGTCAAGGGCAAAAGCTACCAATAATTGTTCAAAGGAAATATCATCTGTACCATTTTATTTTTCATTGCCTATTTTTTTTATTTTAAAAAATCCATTTTTATTGTGAATTTAATAAAAAAGGGCAGAAAATAAACCGTGAAAAAGAAAAAAGCACTCATAGATAGGAATGTCGTCATTTTTTCATCAGATATACCATTCATTAAAAAAAAGGAGAGAGAGTTATGCATGGGTTTTTAGAAAAGCAGACCAAATATCCACTTGCAAATGGCATCTATATAACATCCGTTCAAACGTTGATAGCGTGGTTGAATCCTCTGTTCATTGCATTATGGGAGGTGAGCATTTATCATTCCAACGTAATAATATAAATCGTTTAGCTGTCATAAATTTCAGGAGGGGGGGACTTTTCTCCACCCACTTTGTCAAGGGCAAAAGCTACTAATAATTGTTTAAAGGAAATACCATCTGTATCATTTTATTTTTCATTACCTATTACTAAAACCCACCAGTACTACAACAGCTTTTAAAAAATTAAACCAAGGTGTATGTGGATGTGTGTCACAGGGCCGCTGATTCAAATGTCCCTTCATGGATTATCCAGCAAACATGTTAGTTCATTAAACTATCGATTTAGACTGATTAAGACTTGCTCAGCTTCTTGTTGCCCCAGAACTAATTTGCAGTTCCTGGAAGTCAGCCTTCCCCAACCTGGTGCCCTCCAGGTGTTTGGGATTATTATTATTATTATTATTATTATTATTATTATTATTTATTACATTTATATACCGTCCCATAGCCGAAGCTCTCTGGGCGGTTTACAAAAATTAAAAAATTGAACACTAAAAAGACAATATACAAAATTTAAAACCATAAACATAAAACAACTGACATTTAAGACATTTTAAACTGTTAAGCCTGGCCACACTGTCAAACAAAACCTCAACTTGAGCTGTTAAAATGCCTGATGGATCCCCATCAGATCCAACCAGCACGGCCAATGATCAGGGATACTGGGAGTTGTCATCCGAAACGTCTAGAGGTCACCAGGCTGGGGGAAGGTTCAGCGAGTGTTTCCATTCCTCTTTCTTTCCACTGGTTCCAGTTTTGAATTTATTCCTCTTAAAAATCTTCCAATGCTAAGTGGCAGCATCTAGCTCATCAGCCAACCACCAGAGACCAAGGGCCTGGGCAGGGACCATCTGTGCTGCTGTTTGGTCTATCCGTACATCTCGTCTTTTGGACACAGGCATCTGAACAGGCCAGTATCAAAGGTAAGCATGTTTGGGCATGGGCCAAGGGCCCACATCCCAGCAGGGGCCCGCTGACAAGAGTCGTCTGGAGTTGCCCCTTCTTTTCATCATTGCAACCTGTTTGTTCACCGCCCTCTTGCTCTGGCCCAAGCACCGGTGGCGGTGAGAAAGAGGAGCAATAGATGCCATGGCCTACATGCCCGCTGGCTGTTTGCATGTCAAGCAAGCGGGAGCAGTAAGAAGAAAGAGGCTCAGGAGCAACACAGCTGACCCAAATGGTGGTGAGAAGGTAGACTCACTGAGGCAGGGGCCCCCCGGAAAGTGCACTCCAAAACCTGGAGCTGGCCTTGCTTCTAGCAACAGCACATGGCAAGCCGCCCGCCGTGTTGATTTTCCCACAGTGGCCCAGAATGCCTGACGTGGTGCCATTCTGGAGAGCACTAAGAAAATTGGGGGGGGGGGGGAATGGAAAGTGACTTTCCAGACTCAGCCACCACCATCAAGTAAGCCCACCCACACCAGAAGGAATAGGCATATGAGTGAGCACCCAGGGGTGGGAGTTGTGGGTTTCCTGACCTGTGGGTAACCAAACAGGAACATAGGACACTGCCTTATACTGAGTCAGACCCTTAGTCCATCTAGTCCAGTATTGTTGACACTAACTGGCAGAAATGGCTCTCTGGGTAGGCTGACCAGGTGGCTCGGGATTTCCCGGTCCTAACCGGGAATCCAGAGGCCAACCGGGCCAACCGGGCCAACCGGGGGAAAACCGGGGTGGCGGGGGGTCACGCGGCGGTGGCGGCGAGACCCGGAGGCGGTGGAGGAGCTCGGGAAGCGGACGCCCCTGCAGGTAAGCACAAAGGGGGGCTCTTACCTGCTGGGGCGGCCGCTTCCCGGGCTCCTCCGCCGCCTTTGCCGCCGCTGCCGGGCTCGTAAGGCCAGAGGCCGCGCGGAACAGGCAGGAGAGGGCCGGATCCAGAAGTGACGTAACCGGCCCTCTCCCACCTCTTCCGCGCAGCCTCTGGCCTCCTTGGGGCTCAATCGCGATGGCGATGAGCCCTGAGGAGCCCGGACGCCCACGCCCGCCTCTTCCGCGCGGGCGTCCGGGCTCCTCGAGGCTCGTCGCCATTGCGACGAGCCCCAGAAAGGCCAGGGGCCGCGCGGAAGAGACGGGAGAGGGCCGGTTACGTCACTTCCGGATCCGGCCCTCTCCTGCCTGTTCCGCGCGGCCTCTGGCCTTACGAGCCCGGCAGCGGCGGCAAAGGCGGCGGAGGAGCCCGGGAAGCGGCCGCCCCAGCAGGTAAGAGCCCCCCTTTGTGCTTACCTGCAGGGGCGTCCGCTTCCCGAGCTCAGTTAACAGGTGCTGGAAATGTGTATGGCATGATGCTCTCTTCTACTGCGAGATGTGCCATTTTGCATAAGCTGTCAGAAAGCCCCGCCATAATTAGAAACGGTTGTTTCCGTAGAAACAGCATCATCGGGGAAGCAAGTTGCTGTCCCGATGAAACCTTTCACACCGTTATCCTGGTGACGCAGGAGATTATACTTGGTGTCAAAAGAATGAAGAAGTGTGGAGGGGTGGAAGAGAAGAGAGTTGTCAACTGAAGCAGAGGGTGGAAAGTGAGAAACCAACACATAATCATTCACAAGAGATGGCAAGGAGAGATCTCTACCACGCCGTGGAGCGGATCCTCGTCTGAATGAGTGTACAAACCAAAGGAAAACACTCTCCACGTGCTCCAAAGCAACCTCTTCTGGATGATTATTATACAGGTCCCAGACATGATATCTGAAAAGAGCTTCAGGAGCTCAGCCTTGAAGGAGGCCCGGGTCAAGTTAAGCCCCAGCACACTGTTGTCAGGAGCTGCCCATTTTCTGCCTGCAACTCCTTTGCTGAGGAAACTGCACTGGCTGCAGATTCACTACTGGGCAAGTTACAGGTTCTAGTACTGGTGTACAAAGGCCTGAACACCTTGGGATCGGGATACCTGAGAGAGTGCCTTCTCCCTTACCAACCTGCCTTGTCACGGAGGACATCTGAGAGCATGCTTCTGCTGGTTCCACATGGACCTCTGGCCCAACTGGAGACCACCAGGAGAACAGCCTTTAGTGTGGTGCCCCCCTTCATGTCAAATTCCCTGCCTTTGGTACCAACATTGTGTTGCTTCTGGCACCTCCTGAAATCACTATTTTTCAAGAAGCTTTCCTTGAGCGACCAGCTGTGGTTTTACCAGGACTCGACTTTATCAGATGTTTCTTTTTTAAAAATAGCATTTTTAACTTGGTGTTTTTATTATTTTATCCTTTTACCTTCTCTGCAGTTCAAATATTTTGACTGCAGAGCAGTATACAAATATTGTAGTAATGATAATAAATAAATAAATAAATAAAGGAAGACCATTCAAAATGTAGAGATTTCATTTCAGATCCTAGGAATCAAAGAGCAAAGCTGCCAAAAGCTTACTGCAGAGAAGCGGCTTCTAAACACATGGAAAATCTCAGAATAGTTCTGTTCTGACACTTGGGATTTCATGCATGTTAGCGATTCGCACAACAGCTTGCAGTGTGCGTTTAGGGCCTGATTCTGAAAGATGCAGTGAAGCTTCTGCTCTGATTGGAATTAATAGGTGTTGACAGCTCTTGGCACTAGGGAACAGGGGGGGGAACACACAAATGCTAATATAGGATGCCAGGAATCCATACCATAGTGTGATTTAATTTTGGAGTAATTTTGGAGATGGATACGCACTTCAAACTAAATGGAAAGCCTGAATATTCAGTACCAGTATGGAGCTCTGTCAGATTTGTAGTGGGAGGCTGGGGTTTGCCACAAAACCTATCAGTAAGCCTTGGGTGAGTCATTTTTCCTCTCCCTCCAGAACGTTACGAGGATATGAAATGAAAATGTGTGTTTTAAAAATGCCCCGCAATAGACAGCTTTTATCCTGGCGTGTTTATCTTCTAGGATCATGACCCGGAACTGTGATATTCTAAATTAAGATGGGTGGCATGACTATCATTTTTCATTGTTAGGGTGGGGAGTGTTCCACAGAGGTAGCCATGTTACGTCTCTAGCAACAAAATCAACCAGAAATCCTGCTTTGCCTTAAAATCTAACACACTTAGAGACAGAGAGAAAGAAGGAGTGAGAAGCTGTCTAAGCATTCCTAGATCAAGCAGATTGCTGGTTAAAGTACAGGCTGATCAATGATGTTGATCAACGGGAGGAAATGGTTAGGACTGGACCCCTGAAAGCTGGAGATCTCTCTCTCTCTCTCTCTCTCTCTCTCTCTCTCTGTGTGTGTTTGTGTGTGTGTGTGTGTGTGTGTGTGTGTGCCCATATTGAGTGGGGAGTTGGCAAGAGGCCTTCTACTTGTGTTTCCTTGAAAGTGAGTCAAACCCTTTGCATGATCAGGGGTTTAGGAAGCAGAGTCAGACCATTGGCCCAGAGCTTTCCTTGCCCTATCTGGAGATGCCAAGGATCAAACCTAGGACCTTCTGTTCCCAAAGCAGGTGCTTTCCTGCTGAGCTATGCCCCTTCCCCTAACACAGATAAAGGACCTGGATAGGGCAAAGATGATACCCTGCAACCTGAGAAGGAGAGAGCAGGAGAGGAAGAAACAGTTGTGGAAGAGAAACAAAGAAAGAAACAGAGAGACAGAGAAGCAAATGTTGCAAAGACACCATAAGTGTCCGCTGCTCTCTCATCCCAAGGAAACTAAACTCAATACTGATGCCCCTGGAAAGTCTCAGAACTCAGAAGTGTGGGTCATGCAAAACATATGCTAAAACTAATTTTAAAATGGGCTCTGATGTTGCCCATTGGGTTAACAGTACATTCTGGGCTGAAAACAGTTGAAGAAATTCTAGAGGAAGAGTGAATATGAATTTGAACATTGGGAGAAATGTCTTGATGGGAAGAGCAGTTGGACAATGGAATGAAATAGCTAGATGGGAGGCCGCTCTCCTCAAGTAGGAGCTAGGGGCGTTCTAATTCTGGGCAGTGGAGGCTCCTATGTCAGTGGGGCAATAGATCCACTCTGTGTTTCAGTCAAAACCGGTCAGAACTCTAATGAAGCTATTCAAGGTGCTGATCCCCCAATAGGTTCAGCATCTTGGATAGTCCTATTAGAGTTCTGAACTGAAACTGACCTCAGAGCCACCAGCTGTGCACTGTTTCTAGGTTCCCTTAACTGAGCAAGGGTTTGGACTAGAATCTGTGATTCCTGGATGTCCTCTCTCTCTCTCTCTCTCTCTCTCTCTCTCTTTCTCTCTCTCTCCATTTACTACGATAGCCCTCAAAACAGTTCATAATGTGGTTCTAATAGAACAGCATAAGAAGAACCACGTACAAAGCAAGACGCATGATCACTCACAGACCTTTTCCTCCCATTAACATGGAAACAGTTCCTCCCTATTAGGGCTGCAATATTAAATTAAGTAATTGGTTAGCTTAATTGACTGATGGTTTTAGCTAAATATAAATGAATTAATTAAAAAATGGCCCTCATTAATTGAGTGCCATTTTTTTTAAAAAAAAATTAATCATTCATTTATTGTATTTATTTAAACTATTTCTAGGTCTCGTTTCAGGGCAGCAGCCCTCAACACTGTGCATATAATAAAAAATGATGCATTCATATAAACAGCAAACATTCCAAAAAAACCAAACATACACCAACATAAGACAAAACCTTTGACACAATTGCAGCAACAACCCAGTCTGATAAAAAAAAATGGAATCAGGAGAAGGCCAGAGTAAACAAGGAAGCCTTCCTAAAAGCTTAATACAAAGACATCAAAATTGCCAGAAGCATCCCTATTCCCACTTACACAGAAGAGAATGCCTCTCTAATTTTACCTATTCTAGCACCACCTTAACAGTGGCATCCCACACTTCCTGATTGCCAGGATTTCGAAGCATGCCACTATGTGACCATTGCACCCTTTTCTAAGCCAGAGAAGGAAATGCCTCTTCTAAGGTGCATCATCGAAAAACAAAGAAAGCCTTTTGCTATTGGTCTATAGATTTATTGATATTCAAATGTGTGCACCTTTGACTGATTTCTTGATTTACAATGCAATCCTAAGCATGTCTACTCAGATGTAAGCCCAATAGAGGTCAATCTGGCTTACTCCCAGCAAAGTGCACCAAGGATTGCAATCTAAGATTTCTTTAATTGGATGACCACTACGCTTCTTCTTAATCTATTGAGTATTTCCTTGCTGTTCCCTTTGTTTTTCTGGGTACTAAGTGAAGATCTTTAAAAGTTCATTCATTCGCTCGCTCTGTGTGCCACACGTGACTGTTAATGCGAGACAGAATGCAGAAAACAATCCACTGTATATGTTCTAGCCGATGTACAGTTTACCACTGCATTACAAAAAAAGGTAGCATTTTGCATATTCCTTGGAGGCAGGCATTAACCTCATGGGTTAGAGACTCTGGGCTGATCAGTAATGTGAGCCCACATACCCCGTTTGGCTTAATGGCACACGGTACGGACAACTTTCTAAAACATGACACACACTCCACTAATGGCCTGTGCTGAATTCCTCATAAATAGTTCGGAAGTCAATGATTCAGCCATAAAATAAACTTTAATTGTCCATTAGATCTAAAGTGCTTTTAGGCTGTGTTTCTATAAACTGAGCAATCGTTTTTTATGTCCTTCTAAAAATGCAAACACTGTGATGCAATTTCCTGTTGATTCCATAGCCATATACCCCACCTAGGCTGACCAGATAAAATCCAGGTCAGGGCTCATGTAACTTTAACAGTTGTAGAGAAAAGAGAATTTCAGCCGGTGTCATTTGTATGCAATTAGTTCTTGGTGAAATTCCCTCTTCATCACAACTGTTAAAGTTGCAGGGGCCCTGCCTTCTTTTGTATAGGGTCACTCTAGTATAGTGCCTGCAACTTTAACTGTTGTGATGGAAGAGGGAATTTCACCAGGAACTAACTGCATGCAAATGACACTGGCTGAAATTCCCTTTTCTCTACAACTGTTAAAGTGACATGAGCCCTGACCTGGATTTTATCTGGTCACCCTAACCCCACCCCTTTATGGAAACAATCAGAACTGCTGCCTCAGTGCCCCTGGCCACATCTCATCTGGGTTGAACTGCCTTTTCAGACATGGTCAGCAGACACTTTCTGAAAAGCCAATGGCCATTGTCAAAGATTTACTAACTATAATTGAAAAGAGTAAAAGGGCTCATTCCATTATCTTTATTTCCCATGAGAAAGAGAGATGAAAAGTGTTAAACTAAACAGACAGAGCATAGTTCCTTATATTGGACCTTTCTTGTTTAAGCAGGAGGGTCTTCAGCTATGGCAAATATGCAAACCTCAATCCCAGACACCCCAAAGCCAGTACCTTACTCGCAACATTCTACAGATGAAGAGGGCTGGTGTGGCATGGTGGTTAGAGTACTAGACTAAAACTGGGGAGGCCCGGGTTCAAATCCCACCCAGCCATGAAGCTCAGTGATCTTAGGCCTGTCCCTATCTTCCTCTCAGATTAACCTACCTGGCAGGGTTATTGTGTGAGGTCCATTGACTGGATCAATTAATTGGACCGGTTGTGAGGATAACAGTGAGAAGACTGGTGCATGTTTCCCTGACCTCCTTGGAAGGGAGTGAGATATAAATCCAATAAACAGAAATAGAAATACACTCTATGCTCATATCACGGATCATTCACAAGTGCCACGACCTCCATATTACACACTGTTGAAGGCTCTTCAACAGGACTGGTTCCAGGTTTAATAAAACCTTGGAAAATGGAGAAGAGAGAGAGAGAGAGAGAGAGAGAGAGAGAGAGACCTTGGTGGGCAGTTAGAATTTCAGGAGGAAAAATGGGGGGTGTAATACTCTTTCAGAGTGCACATGTCTTAATTGGAATAAGAACTATGGACAGCCTCAGCTATACCCTTAGTTGCTGGCAGTAAGAGCTTTAAGCTTTCATAGACCCTGTTCGGACGACGCACTAAGCCATGGTGGTTAAGCATTTTGAGCTGAACATTATGGCTTAGTGTGGCATGTGAACCAATCCTAACCATGGTGGTTACATAAACATGGTTTTAACACTCTGACTAACCATTTGCTGCAAAGGGGTTAGCAGCCTAGCCATGGCTTAGTGTGTTTTCTGAACAGGCCGATATACTGGCATTATTGGTTTTTGGGGGCCTGTCCCTTTGTCTCCAGTTCGATCCACCATTGGAACGCAGCTCTGGAGAGGCTGAAAGTAGTTTAACACCTCTGCTCTAGCTTCCTCCCAGAATGATTTGTACGGAGCCATAAACACACACACACACACACACACACACACACACACACAAATAACCACATCTATCTCGAATGTGGACCTGGCATCAATGGCAGGATAGAAAGCCTATAATGGACTTGTAAAGTGGCTTCTGCCTTTCACAGAATTGCGTATAACCTTACTTAAAGGCCACTCCTGTGTTGCTAGCTGACACCGGCTGCTCCCTTAGGTAACAGCCATGGCCAATTTTTGCAGTCTATAATAAGGAACTAAAATACGTAATTTAAGTTACTTTCAAAAATGATGCCCCTACCGAGTGTAAAGCGATTAAATGGAAAACCTGATTTGCAGTGCAGAGGCTTTCAACCTGAAAAGTCTAGCATTAGGCACTAGAGAACCAAAGGAAAGAGGAAACAACCTGCCCCAGCATGAAAAATGCCCACATAAAGAATATGTTGTTCCCTTTGCCCTGTAGAGTTGAAAAGCCATTTTGCCCATGACAGTGCCAAGTAGCTTTTAGCTAATCTAATACTTGTCATAAACCAAACCAGCCGTCCACAATCTGGTGCCTTCCAGATATGTTAGACTACAACCTCCATCATCCACAACCAACATGGCCATTGGTTGTTGCCTGTAGCCTACGACCACACAACCATTGACTGGGCTTTAATAATACCATGCAAGAAAAAAACTGAAAGCACAGAACACACGCAAATGGTGCATCTTCTGAAAGAGAGGAGAAAGGCCAGTTTGCCTAGGGAAAACGTTCAAAGTGCACAGGTGCCAATGAAATTCAGTCATGGGAGCAGTGACACTTGGGACTAGAGGCAAGAAAGAGGCAAGATCCAGGAGCGGAGAGAAGCAGGGATGATGGGATGATTTAAGGATTCTTTGCATGTTAGGATGAATGTGTGTAGAAGGGAGATGCAAGGACTCCTACATGCAAGCAGTGTGTGTGCACACATGAGTTCTTTGGGAAGTGATTCTGAACACACCTAGGAGGCAAGAATGCATCTAGCGTAGGGTGACCAGATTTAAAAAATCAAAATCCCAGTTCCCCCCCGCCCCCCCCCACCCAAAACAAACCCCCCCACCAAGCCACCCCCCCCCCAAAAAAACCAGCCTGGACCTACTGCCGGGTTCCTCCGCCGCCCGCGCGGGGTTCTCTTTCGCTACCCGCGCGGCCGCGCCGGGTCCTCCGTCGCCCGTGCAGCCGCGCAGGGTCGTCCGTCGCCTTCCACGCGGAAGAGGCGGGAGAGGGCCAGATCCGGAAGTGACGGTTACGTCACTTCCAGATCCGGCCCTCTCCTGCCTCTTCCGCACGGCCTCTGGCCTTACGAGCCCGGCAGTGGCAGCGAAGGCGGCGGAGGAGCCCGGGAAGCGGCCGCCCCAGCAGGTAAGTGCCCTCCTTCGTGCTTACCTGCTGGGGCGGCCGCTTCCCGGGCTCCTCCGCCGCCGGGTCTACCACCGCTCCTTGCTTGCTGCCACCGCTGCGTCACCCCCCGTCACCCCGGTTTGCCCCCCCGCCCCCCAGTTGGGCCGGTTTGCCCCTGGATTCCCGGTTAGGACCGGGAAATCCCGAGCCACCTGGTCAGCCTAATCTAGCAGGCATTCATTGCAATGTATGAAGAGTCTATAGGAGTCTATTGTGGTAGAGCTAAGATACAGGAAATAGGGCTCCCACCACCCCATCTTAGACCTCCATCACACCTAATCCCCCCACTGCTTTGCCTCCACTTTTTTTACCTCTAAGGCAAAAGCACATCAAGCTTATAATAATAATAATAATAATAATAATAATTATTATTATTATTATTATTATTATTTGTAACCCGCCTCTCCCTCCGGATTGAGGCGGGGAACAACAACAATATAAACATAAAAATCACAACAGTTAAAATTTAAAAAAAACAAGAGAACAATACAACATTAAAAACATCCTAAAATTCATCTGGATAGGCCTGTCGGAAGAGGACAGGCCTATCACCTGAAGGCCTATCCCTTTCACCTGAAGAGCTGCTCTTTGGTCCTTGGTTCAGTCACTCTTCAGCTCCACTCCACCCCTCCCCTTCCCTTTCTCCCTCCAGTTAGGTCCTGTTAGATGAATACTTCATCCAGACCGCCTTTCTCCTGGGCAAAAATAGAATGACCCTTTAGCCTGGCTATTTGGGGGCATCGAGGGAATACAATCCTGTCTCTGCAGTGATTCAGGCCTTGTATGATTTTTTTAAAAAGGCTTTGGAACCTGGGATGCAAGGTTTGGGTTTTATATTGAGGCTTGGAGCCGGTTGCTGGGAGAGATGGCTTTTCCCTGCCAGGACCTGATGCAATCCATTCAAGCCCCCAGTTCCTTTAAAACTGCATAGAGGCTTAGGGCGCATTGAATGCGCTTAGGGAAAATAGTCCAGACTTTTAGCGTTCTAGGAAAGGCTGGGGAAGAGGCGGGGTGTCAGCAGGACAGGCACGGCATCATGTGAGCACCATGCTGCAAATCCGCACACCAGGCATGACGAGAGTGCACTAAATTGCTGGTGTGAGGGAGCTCTCAGTGTCCCAGGAAAAGTTTGTGTCATGATGTAGTGTAATTCTGAGACATCTGGAGAGGAAAGTCCACATGCAGCAAATGGGCCACAATAGAAGTGATTACTAGAGTTGTTCCCATACAGGACTGGCCCTCCCATTAGGCAGAATGAAGTGGCCACAGGCAGCAGATGGTGGTGGCGGCTCCCTGGGGGAATGCTCCTGACACCCCTAGACATTCCCCAATGTTGGAGGATAAAGCTGTATTGGCCCATTCCAGGCCACCTAAAGCAGCCTGCTTGCTCAGGTGCCGTGGAGAATATTATCCCATAACCAGTGTTGAAGTAAGGTTCAACTGCTAGTTCAGTTGATAGCTGTACACGGACGGTGCAGCTCCATCTTGACCTTTGTCCAAAGCAGGAAAATACCCTGTTCACCCATCACAAAGTGAAATAAGGGAGGCAATTTCACCTTCCCCATTCACCCCATAGTGCCTCTCCCCCCAAAATATCTGGACCAACTTTGCAATTGTTGACAGTCATCCCAGAAGTAATAGGAAACAAGTTACAGGATGGCTGAAAGAGAGGAGCTTGGCCATGGGTTAAAAAGCAGCAACTTGGTGTGTTGTGTCTCACACAGCATGTGTCACACATTGTTGTGTTGTGTTGTGTTGTGTTATGCTATGGTACAAAATAGTATCGTACAGTACGGTATAGTATATTTCTATGCGGCCTTTCAAACCAAAAGACCCTACCAAGGCTCACGAAGCTCACCAAGGTACAAAATACAAAACACTAAAATAAAACTTATAAAAAGTGTAAGACAGCAACGTCTCAATAACATCTTTAAAACAAAACGCCTAAGTGCAAAACACATTTTTCTCCCTACCGATAAGCAAAAAACCAGTCCTCCCAAAGATGTCAAAAGAAGCAAAAGGAATGCTTCCCAAAGGGTTTGCGCCCCTTAGGCAGCTTCCCAGTGGCAGCTGCCTTCTAGAAAGCAGCTCCTTGCAAGAATCCTAGGCAGGGAGGGGAGGAATGATGGATGTAGGAAGTTGAAAGCTGAAAGCTGAAGAAAGGAAAGAGGGAGGTAGGGAGGAGGGGAGGGGAGGGGAGGCTGTAGAAAAATGTTACACTGTTTCTTCTTACAGACCTCAATTCCTTGTGCTACTTTACATTGCAGAATGGAGCTAAGGCTGCCTTACTAGCCACTGTCTACAGGAATTTCCTGAGTTTATGTTTCGGCCTTTAAATGGTCTTGCATTTATCTCTCCTATCTGTACTTAATCATGTAGCGATTTTGTTGTTGAATCTTCAACCCCCCCATCAACATCCACGTGAACACAAACTCTGAGTAAGGGACGTATATACGATGGAATACCTTGCACAAATTTAATGGCATATGGGATGCCTTTCTGCAGTGCTTGGATAACAACAATATTGTTATCCAAAAACAGAAAGTGCTGTTTACTCTTTCTTTATATGTCACCTTACCTTGCTGACTCACAAAACTTTTTCATCCCTTCCTTCTCATGTGTACTTTTCCTCTGTTTCGTTCCTCATCTTTGAACTTAACTGATTGAAACACTGATGACACGCAACTCTATTTCTCCTTTTCATCTTCATCAGGTGAGGCTGTGGATGTGCTGAACCAGTGCCTGGCTGCGACAATGGACTGGATGAGGGCTAATAAACTGAAACTCAATCCAGACAAGACTGAGACACTGTTAGTGGGTGGTTCCGCTGACCGGATGGAGGGTGTTCAACCTGTTCTGGATGGGGTTGCACTCCCCTTGAAGGAGCGGGTTCGTAGCTTGGGGTTTCTCCTAGAACCATCTCTGTCACTTGAGGCGCAGGTGGCCTCAGTGGCACGGAGTGCCTTCTACCAACTTCGGTTGGTGGCCCAGCTACGTCCCTATCTGGACAGGGATAACCTGGCTTCAGTTGTCCATGCTCTGGTAACCTCCAAGTTAGATTACTGCAATGCACTCTACATGGGGCTGCCTTTGAAGGTGGTTCGGAAGCTGCAGCTTGTGCAAAATGCAGCGGCCAGATTGATAACTGGAACCAGTAGGTTCGAACATATAAGACCTACTCTGGCCCGCTTGCATTGGCTGCCTGTATGTTTCCGAGCCCGGTTCAAGGTGCTGGTTTTAACCTATAAAGCCTTACACGGCTTGGGACCACAATACCTGATGGAACGCCTTTCCCGACATGAACCTACCCGAACACTACGTTCAACATTTAAGGCCCTCCTCCGAGTGCCTCCTCCGAGGGAAGCTCGGAGATCGGCAACAAGAGAGAGGGCCTTCTCTGTGGTGGCTCCCCAATTGTGGAACGATCTCCCCGACGAGGCCCGCCTGGCGCCAACATTGTTATCTTTTCGGTGCCAAGTCAAGACTTTCCTCTTCTCTCAGGCATTTGGCAATATCTGAGGAGCCTGGGTTTGTTTTGTTTTGTTTTGTTGTAGCTTTTTGAAGTGGTTTTAAATGTACAGATTATGTGTATGTTGTATGTTTTTGCTGTTTTAATTTTTGTATATTGTTTTGAATTGTTTTTAATCCTATGTAAACTGCCCAGAGAGCTTCCGCTGTGGGGCGGTATACAAATGTAATAAATAAATAAATAAATAAATAAACATAAGGGCAGATTTTCAATAATTCTACCAAAGTCAAAGACTGTAACTACAGGGACATGATTTATCCGACACCTCATTTTTCCTGATTCAAAACCTTTTTGTTTTAATTTCAATTGTCGCTCTTCTCCTTCCTGTTAGTATGTTTTGTTATTGCAATGATAATAAGCTACTGATTTGATGTGGAGGAAGAAAAGCCAATACTGTTATGGCTTTCCAGCCATCTTTCTTTGAAGGCAAGGCATGTAACTCTCACCTTGTCAATCTCATACCCATTGTCTGCAGACTCGGAGGCAGCTTAATGATTTTCTGTATAGCCGACCCTGACCTTATTTGCGTGACGCTGATTGTGTGAGCTCAAAATAAGCTTATGCTGCTATTAGTTAGTGGCCCAGTTCAATGTCATCTGCATAGAAAGTGCAGATGTGACTTGAAATTTAAATGTGTAACTCTGCAGAGAGCAAATTTCCAAAGGTTTCACAATGGCTTGAGAGGGAGAGGGACTTTATAGTTCCATCCCGAAATTAGAGCCAGCCAGGGTCATCCATGCTAATGATCTCAGGCCAACTTATTGTTGGTGATATCCTGCGCCATTGCACCAAGCATCTTAACTCAGGACCTACACAGGTGGGGCTAATTACAAAGGTCCCTCCAGCCCACCGAGAAACATTGTCTCCAGCCATACAGAAATAGCTTCAACATCAGTAGCAGTAAATTTTCATGGTAACATGGATTGTACTACCTACTTGAGGGTGGAAATGCATGTTTAAATGCTAGAACCTTCCTCCCAGATGGGCTGAGGATGCAGTATGTTTCTGATTTCTGCAGTGCATTCATTGCTGTTGAAAGCAACCCTTATTCACTTGACCAGTTACAGATTGCATTCAGAGAATCGGCAGAGGTGGTGAAGCCACCTCAGGGTCTCCTACTGTCCAAATTTAGGTTTGAAGCTCCTCAAGACATGGACCTGTTTTGTAATTGTTATTCTGTGAAGTACTAATAATCACAATAACAACTACATTGATAAGGCTGGGGAGAGACCTGGAATACAATATTGCAGTATGGAATGATCCTGTTCAGGGTTCCAGCTAGCTTGACATGCCCCTTTTCAACGGACGCCATTCCATCTCCCATTCAACCACAACAGTCCATACCCACTGAGCATGCTCAGTCCTCAATGGGTTGTTTGGGAGTCTCTTCTCCTCCCCACCTTTAGGATTTCCCCCAATATTATTTTTTGGGGGAGAGGTACTTCTTTAATTTTCCCCCAATCCTTCTGATACCGCCCTCTTTAATACACATGTTGCCATTCTAGTTACATAAAGGTCCACATTTGGAGAATGTGTTCACTACTAGATATGAGAATGTATTGACCATGGTGACTATTTGGAAGGAAGAAAGGTGCATTTCATGAATATGAATCATCTTGATGAACATTTCCTGACATTCACTTGGATACTAAGAACTGTGAAGTCTATCAACGGCTTCCATATTTGGAGCAGAATACTACTTACTGGCAAGAGAGGCCCAGCATGTGTGGTCTCTTACCTTCTTGCTCTGCTTCTGGGCTTCGTGAAAGTATACATTGCCCACTGTGGATACTGGACTACATGGATGTTTGGTGTGCTCGAACAGGATTGCTCATATGTCCTTGCAAGCAGAGCTCCTCTCATGCAATAAAGTTTTGCCAACACCTCCTTCCCACCATAGTGCCTGAAAAACTGCTCCGGAGGGCCAAGGGAATCTCTGGAACAGTATGATGAAGCATACAAGGTATATAAAAGAGAAACCAGTTCTCAGGATGCAAATAATGTATTTTCACGAAGCCCGGCACCTTTCGGCCTGTACTTTATTCAAAGGCCTTCCTCAGGGGGTTGTTAGAAGATAGTGCCTGCAGAATTTTCTCTAGCACGGATAATTGTCTCCTTTGATAATCTATGGCAACTGAAATTTGAATAAAGTACAGGCCGAAACGTATCGGGCTTCGTGAAAATAAATTATTTTCACCCTGAGAACCCGTTTCTCATTTTTCTGACCTGGTTTGGATGCTCTCCCCCTTTTGTTTTTGTTTTTGTTTTTTGTTTCTGGCAGCATACAAGATAAAAGCAATGCAAAAGTATGTAAAACAAATAGAATAGAAAATCAATCCATCGATATTCCATAAAGTGCTATTAAGAACAGGTCACTCCACTCAAACTTGCAGACTACAGAAAGGAATCATAGAATCATAGAATCGTAGACTAGTAGAGTTGGAAGGGGCCTATAAGGCCATCGAGTCCAACCCCTTGCTCAGTGCAGGAATCCCCCTTAAAGCATCCCTGACAGATGGTTGTCCAGCTGCCTCCTGAATGCCTGAAAGCTAGGGGTGTGCACGCCAAAAAATATCGTCTTCTATCGTTATCGTCATTTCAGACCAAAAAAAATATCGTCTTCATTTATATCATAGGTGATTTGTATCGTCTTCACGATAATTATTGTTAAAAAATGTTATTTTTGGCAGAAAGAAAAAAATGCCTATAACTTCTGTACTTTACAAGTTAGAGGCTTGAAACTTGGTCACAGTGCTTATGGGGTATGCCTACATATGTGCAGCCCGATAAAACGATAAAATCGCCCGAAAATTATCGTCTCTGATTATTATCGGAGTTTTTTCTATCGTATCATCATCGTAACTTTTAGGCACGATAGAGAGCATATTGTATTGTTATTGTGAATTCTAACGATACGATACACATCCCTACTGGAATCAGGTAGGAATTCAGAACTGAAGAGATGGAGTTGACGAACTCCTGGTGGAAGCCAATTCCAGAAGTCCAAGACAACCACTGAAATTGCAGGCAGCGTTGTTTGGGTGAAGTCAGTCTTCAAGGGGGGGCTGCAGTTTCAAGGGGGAATTGGTAGAAATGAGACCTCTCCTTCCACTATTTCTATTAGTAGAAGTTGTTTTCCAGTTGAACTACAGCACCATTGGGTTCAAGCCATAGAAGAACTAGATAAAATACCATGGGCAATTCTTTCTTTCTTTTTTGAATGCCTAGAATGTTTGCCAAAACACTAGGAATTTTAGAGACAAGAACACAATGTCTTATGGTAATGAGAATGCAGTAATTGAAGAAGACATGAAAAACACAGCATCTCGTCAGTCCTGACAGCCGTGACTCCTTGATAGAAAGAGGCTGTGACTCAAGACTATTCCCACTTACTTGAATCCACAATTCTTGTATGTGTCACTCGGTAAAGTTCATGAGAGATAGTAGGCATGTGTCATCATGATTCGGAAAGGAAGGCAGCAGATGAAAAGTGTCACACAATAATCCATAATTGTTAGGTTCTGGAATGCTAAACGGGACTATGCCTTCCACGTTCTAGCCCAGCCCTTCCCTGAGGCTTAAGGCAGATAACAACAGCTTTTATCACATAACAGTAAAACAGAGTGAATTACCCCCATCCAATATAATGCAACGTATAAATCATTTGTGCTGATTTTGAATGCATTTAAATGTCAGTGGTGAACCTATCTACACTACTGCTTTAAAACGGTTTATAACCATTTTAAACCGGTTATTAACCGCTTTAAAATGGTTATAAACCGTTTTAAAGCAGCAGTGTAGATAGGCTCTATGTTGTCACAGATAGTACTTTTTGCTGCTAAAACATATGAGCCATGCTGGATCAGACCAAGGGTCCAATTAGTCCAGTTCACACAATTGCCAACCTGCTGTTGACAGGAAACCCACCAGCAGGACATGAGGGCAACAGCATCCTCCTACCCATGTTCCCCAGCAACTGGGGTACATAGGCTTACTGCCTCTGATACTGGAAGACATAGCTGCTAGATGTTTTGGGCCTGAGAATTCCCTGCCAGATATTCCTGACTCCTTCTTACAATTCCCAGAATTCCCTGCAAAAGGGACAATAAAAATAAAACCAAGGAACACCTGTCCCTGCACAAAAATAAGGTAATCAAGCTTCCATATGCAGTTGTTTTTACCTCTAAAGTAATTATGAGAATCCATATAGAGTCCTCCTTAATACAGAGAGAGAGAGAGAGAGAGAGAGAGAGAGAAAGAGAGAGAGAGTATTTATATGGCTGGGGTTCTTCCCTGCCCAACAACTAAAAATTAGGGATGTGCACTGGATCGGACCCGATCCACGATCCGAGTCCGGTCCAGTGGGAAATCGGATAAATTATCCGATTTCCGATCCCGCAGCTGGATCGGCCGATCCAATCCGAACCGGTCCGAAAAAGCCGAACCGGTTCGGCGGATCGGCGGATCGGCGGGCGCCCACTGGCGCCCACCGCCGCTTCCATTGGCGGGCGCCAGCGGGCGCCCGCCGATGAAAGTGGACAGCGGGGGGGGGAGGAGGGGGGCGCTTACCTTCTCGGCCCGGTGGCTCCCGTCCGGCGCCGGCACCTACTACTACTAGCAGGCTCCGCGGCCTGCTCTAGGGTGGCGCGCCGGGTGATGTCATCACCCGGCGCGCTACTCTAGAGCAGGCCGCGGAGCCTGCTGGTAGTAGTAGGCGCCGGCGCCGGCCGGGAGCCGCCGGGCCGGGAAGGTAAGGAGGGGGTGCGTGGAGGGGAGGAGGGGGCGCGCGGAGGGGGGAGGGGGGCCCTTACCTTCCCAGCCCGGCGGCTCCCGTCCGGCGCCGGCGCCTACTACTCCCAGCAGGCTCCGCGGCCTGCTCTAGGGTGGCGCGCCGGGTGATGTCATCACCCGGCGCGCTACTCTAGAGCAGGCCGCGGAGCCTGCTGGAAGTAGTAGGCGCCGGCGCCGGCGCCGGCCGGGAGCCGCCGGGCAGGGAAGGTAAGGAGGGGGTGCGTGGAGGGGAGGAGGGGGCGCGCGGAGGGGGGAGGGGGGAGGGGGGCCCTTACCTGCCCGGCCCAGCGGCTCCCGTCCGGCGCCGGCGCCTACTACTCCCAGCAGGCTCCGCGGCCTGCTCTAGGGTGGCGCGCCGGGTGATGTCATCACCCGGCGCGCTACTCTAGAGCAGGCCACGGAGCCTGCTGGAAGTAGTAGGCGCCGGCGCCGGCCGGGAGCCGCCGGGCCGGGAAGGTAAGGAGGGGGTGCGTGGAGGGGAGGAGGGGGCGCGCGGAGGGGGGCGGGGGGCCCTTACCTGCCCGGCCCGGCGGCTCCCGTCCGGCGCCGGCGCCTACTACTACCAGCAGGCTCCGCGGCCTGCTCCAGGGTGGCGCGCCGGGTGATGTCATCACCCGGCGCGCTACTCGAGAGTAGGCCGCGGAGCCCGCTGGTAGTAGCCGCCGGCGCCGGACGGGAGCGGATGGGCCGAGAAGGTAAGCAGTGGCGGGGAAGGGGGCTTACCCCCCCCCGGAGCCGTCCGCTTCTATCCGCTGGCGCCCGCGGGCGCCAGCGGATGGAAGCGGGCGGCCCCAGGGGGGGTAGGGAGCGCGGGGGAGGGGGCTTACCTGCCGGGGCCGTCCACAGCGGACGGCCCCGGGGGGGGAGGGAGTTAGGCCCCCCCTTACCCACCCGCCGCCATTTTTTCCTCATAGACTTGCATTGCAATGCAAGTCTTTGGGGAAAAAAATGGCGGCCGATCCAAAAATGTACGATTTTTGGGTCGGGATCGGACTCGATCCGGTCCGGGGGGCCTCCGATTTTGTCCGAACCGGTCCGGGACAAAATTGGAGGTCCCGATCCGGGTCCCGATCCGATCCGGGGGGTCCGTGCACACCCCTACTAAAAATGGCTCATCATTCTCTGGCTCAAAGCTGTTTTAGTCTGGGGAGGGATTATACCTTAATGGTAGACCACATACTTTGCCTGCAGAAGGTCCCAGGTTCAATCCCTAGCATCTCCAGTAAAAAGATCAGGAAGCAAGGGGTGAGAAGGACCTCTGCCGGAGTCCCTGCCAAGCTACTGCCACTCTGGCTTATATGCTAAAAGACATGACAGAAAAGGAAAAGGCGATGGGGAGAGAAGAGGAAAACATGCAAACCCGGCTAAACTCCATGACTCCTGTTTACGAGTTCGGGAAGCTACATACAAGAACCATCTGCATTTTCACTTACATCAGTTCCAAGGAAGCATTGCACTAAAACCAGAGTTATTTTAGTTGAGATCTATATGGCCTTTGTACCTATCTGCAAGCCCCCTCCATCCTAATATACCTTGGAGATGCCAAACTTGAAAATGTTTTATTTATTGATTTATTAGAATGCCAAGGTGGACTGTAAGACTTGGACCAGGTGGAGTCTGAAGATCATCATCCTGCTCAGCCATGGAACTCTCAGTCTAACCTTCTTTAGACAATGTCTAATTAAGCCATGGAACTCATTGCCACAAGATGCAGTGATGGCCACTGGCTTAGACGGTTTTAAAACAAGGGCATTGAACCTCTTTCAGTCCGAGGGCCACATTCCATTCCCGAGAAGCTCTCAGGGGGCTTATTCTAGCGATGGGCAGAGCCAAAGGCAAAAGGAATAAAGCCAAAGTTAAAGAGGTAAGATGTTTGAGCTTGCCAGTAACTAAGCCTTAGGAAAGGTATTTCAATCTTCTAGAATGGGGAAAAACCCACACCAAAGGCAGGGAACTCTCAAATAGTGGCAATTGGGGGGGGGGGGAGACAGTCAGCCTGGGGAAGGAAGCATGGCCATCTGGCAAACCCCAAAGGGGCCAATTTGGACTGCAGGTGGGCCAAGTATGGCACACAGATCTGAGGTCCAAGATCCCTGGAGAAGACAATCGTAGGTTAAATGGACATCATAATCTGACTTCGTATAAGGAAGTGGTGGCTGTATTGACTTCATCAGCACATCAGTCACTCTTCAGATCAAGTTGCACTCTCATGGATGTTTGTTTGGGAGTAAGCCCCACTGACCTCCATCAAAGGTGCTTCACAGTAAACATAGGGTGACCCTATGAAAAGGAGGACAGGGCTCCTGTATCTTTGACAGTTGTATTGAAAAGGGAATTTCAGTAGGTGTCATTTGTATGCATGCAGCACCTGGTGAAATCCCCTCTTCATCACGACAGTTAAAGCTGCAGGAGCTATATTAGAGTGACCAGATACAGAAGAGAGCAGGGCTCCTGAAGCTTTAACTGTTGTGATGAAGAAGGACATTCACTAGGTGCTGCATGCATACAAATGACACTTGCTGAAATTCCCTTTTCAATACAACTGTTAAAGATACAGGAGCCCTGTCCTCCTTTTCATGTGGGCACCCTAGAACAAGCCTAGGATCAGGCCTTGCAAGGCAAATTCAATTCCCAGGCATGCCACCATCATCTTTTTGACAGAATTACCCTGGTACTAAACATTGAACAAGCCCTCTGTAGATTTCAGTAATCTGTCATTTTCCCTGTTTGAATTGCCCAGGCAAGTTTTAAGGAATCAGAGCTGCCGTATATCACAACCCCGAGTAATGAGACGTAATGAAAAAGCTGGTTGTCTAATAAGATTTTTACTGCCAGAAAAATGCCTGAGACTTAATAGTTAATATATAATTTGTATTGCAGCAAATACATTTGCAGCCTGACAAAATTAAATACAAGTCACTTGTGTTTAAAATGCAGTTGGAGGGGGGGTTCCTGCGATGAGTTCTAGATTTTCCAACCCAAGTGAACGTTTTTTGCTTATAAATAATATTTTTTATTTGTTGGTGGTGGGGGAGGGATCCATACACACAAAGGGCAAAGTGACATTATGAGCATTTTTAAACATACTTCTGAAACCAACGTCCCACACTGATCTACCCATAACCTTTTATTTTTCTGTTTTGTATTAGGATCTGATTGATATCAGAGAGCTTTGGCTATTGGGCCGTTATAGAAATGTAACGAATAAAATAAATAAAATCAGTTACATTTTTCTTTCTTCATCTCACAAGAAGGTGTTTGCACCGGGATCATGAGCTCAGAAGTTGTCCCATTTATTTTTATTGGCATTTACTTCCAAGAAAGGCTGCATTTCTATGCACACTGACCTGCAGTGAATTCAGGGAAGTGGGCATATTTCTGACTTAACCTCCAGAGGATCAAACTACATGTGCGTTTAGGGCTGCAGTCTCAGAGACCAATCCTATGCTGAACCCTTGAGTTTAATCCTATGAGTTCAGTGGGGCTTCCTCCCAACCAAGTGTGCAAAACTGCCTAGCCTTGCAGTCTTGACTTCTTGTTGCTGCAGACCGAGCCCCTGGGATCCATGCAATTCGCAAATAAACCTTTGAGACGCTTATTGCTATTTTCCTACATGGTTCAAGGTTAATTATAAGTATCAAGAAGGCAATAAACAGACCAAAAGCTTTGTGCTTGTGTGTGCATGCTCACACGCACCCTTGTGTGTGTCTCTAACACTTTCCATTCATCAAAGTTTGAACGTATTCATGAAGTCAGAGGGAAGGGGCAATTTCGAACTGGATCATTTATGCAAGGACGAATTAACATGCTCCGCAGAGCTACCGAAAATGCTAAGAGGAGGGAGAGAAAATCAGGTGAAGTGTGAAAGACCTTATTCCTTGGATGGGGAGGGGGGGAATCCATCTCACAAACAGGAAATGCCAGCCACGGGACGTATCTAAATTTTGTACAGCACCAATCGTGCCAAATTTATTGGAAGGAAAATGCATAGATTTGGAGTTAAAGGCACCAGTTTTGTATTGTTTTTTACAGGCTTCCTAAGATCCAGATTGTATTTTCCTTTTCCTTCTGCGATTCTAAGATAGGAAGAAGAGGAAGAAGAACAGGTTTGTTGGTTGGTTGGTTAGGGTTTTTTTGTTTGTTTGTTTGTTTGTTTGTTTGTTTAAAAGAGCGGTTTGGGCCAAAACTCACCTTTTCTGTAAAGCTTTTAGTACAACAACTTCTCGTACCTGACGGTAACTAAGCTTAAGTATGCGTAACTGAAACAAATACATATTTTCCCCATTTTACCTCTGCCTCCATTTCCCCCCTCTTTCTCTGCTGTTGTTTCCCCTTCTCAAAGTTTAGATTGTAAGCTCCATGGGGCAGGGACCTTTCCCCTGGAACTTCTTAAAGTGACATGCACATGGATGGATGGTGCAATAACAACGACAATACCAACAACAGCAGGGGCAACAGAATGCAATGGAAAGCTTTTCTTAGTACCACTGTCTAAAACACCCACCTCTCAACGGGTTCATCACCGTTTTCTTCTGTGATCATTTGCAGATCCGGCGTGGTTTTGTCAGGATCTTCTTTGTCACAGGTCTCCTCTGTGCCAGCTTTGGGTGCCTCCTCCTCTGCCGTCGCTTGCAGATGTTCGATGAGGTTTTGTTCGTGCCAGGTTTGGATCGGCCGGTGGGGCACCGGGGTCGGGCTGGGCACTGGTGCCAAGATGTTGTGGTGGATTGGGCTGTTGCTTTTCTTGAGCCCGTTTCGGTCCCGTGAGTGGCTCTTCAGCCTGCTTTGAACCGGAGTTCCTCTATGCTCATATCCTTCCTGCTGGAGACAACCTCCGGTGCCTGTGGAAGCCTGCGAGGGGTGGCTGAACCATCTCCAGCGGAGCCTCAAGATCTGTTTCACGTCAAATTCCTTCTTTCCAGATACTGACATCTTTGTAAGTTCAGGATGATTAAAAAAGGGAAAGAGAAAGAAACAAAGAAACAGCAGCAGCAAGCAGCAGCAGCAGCAACAGAAATCCGGTTGCTCTGGAAAAGAAATGGACCCTGTTTGTCTATCTCCTGCGTTTTCAATGCCTTCTCTTCATCCAAAAGGGCATGTGTTCCTGGGCTTTGTCTTTTCCTTTCTCTTTCTCTTCCTTTCCCTGTACCTCTCGAACACTTCGGTTCAGATCTGCCTAACTGTATAGGTGGGAATCCATCCTGATAAAATGATGAGGTCAGATCTTAAACAAGTAAATCAGCTTAGTGCAGGCAAGCATCTGCTATTACACTCTCCGGCTGCTAGTCTCTCTCTCTCTCTCTCTCTCTCTCTCTCTCTCTCTCTCTCTCTCTTTCACACACGCACAGCACGGCAGAGCCGTGCTCTCAAATATATAACCTACCCTCTTATCATCCTAAGGGATCTTACCCTGCAACTTCAGCCGCATATAAAAAAGAAAGTGGTTCATACTTTATTCCGCACACCCCCAGGTGGACTGGAATGCACCTGGCTTGTAAAGAGCAACCTTTTCTCACCTTAGGGCTGGAATCCAGGCTGCAATTCCCTAGAAGTGTGTCCCATCCATAAAATCGGGCTGCCTGGCTGCAACCTGGAGCCTTCTTTGCTGGCAAACAAGAAATCAAAGAGGTTTATTTTCCATGTCGACCTGGACAGGGACGAGCTGCGAGCTCTGACAGAGGGCTTTGAATGGGTGGGTGGCTTTATGAGGCTCCTTAATGCTTGATTCTATATGGCCCGTTTCTCTAGCAGTTCAATTGCTCCTTAAGAACCGTTCACATTTCCCGTAAGCCCTTCATGAAATGTAAAATAACTGGAAATGGGTGCCCTCAAGCATCGTCTAATTTTACTTTAAATGAAGGAGACAGCACTTAAAAATGGTAGTACCATCTTGCATCGAATCTATTTCCTTCTCTCCCTCTCTGTTTCTTTCTCCCACATGCACCCACCAGGTGTGTTTCCCCCCCCACACACACACACACACTTCATTTCTAGGAGTAGAATTTTGTAGTATTTACCTCCACCACATGAAGGGATGCAGGGGAAGCTTGAAACAATCAGATGAGCTGCTCTTCCTAAAGAAGCATATCTATGGAAAACACAACACTGTTTCCTGGCTAAGTGCCTGTGTAAATAGTCTCATGCCGTCCGGCTCATCACCCTCTCCCTCTCCCTTTTCTATCTCCCTCTCTCTCAAACACAAACACACACACACTATATATATATATATATATATATATATATATATATATATAAAGCAAGGTTGGGGAACCTTTATTTCTACATTCCCTTGAGGGTCATCTGCCGGGGGCTGCAAGCTAGTGATGGGCAGAGCCAAAGCTAAGAGTGGGTGGAGCCGCTTGGGGGCCAGGAACAAAAGGAGGCATGGCCGGGCATCTGCCAAGGGCCCAAGCCCCAGCAGCCCCCTGTAGTTGCTCCTCCCCTTCACCTTTGCAACCAGCTGGTTCACCTGCTTCTATCACACTCTAGCTCAGACAACCAAGGTGGTGAGAAGGAACACCAGTAGCTACCACTGCCTGCTTGCTCCCTAGCTTAGGGTGACCAGATTATGACAATCAAAATCCCGGACCCCCCCCCCCCGCCACCCACCCACCCAAAACAACCCCCCACCGCGCGCCCACGCCGCCCCCCCACCCGCGCCACGCTGCGCCGCGCCGCCCCGCGCTCTCAGTACGCGCTGGGTGATGACGTCATCACCCGGCGCGCTACTGAGGGACAGGCCGCGAAGCCTGTTTCTCAGTAGATTCCGAGCACCGAGGGAAGCGGACGCCTCAGCAGGTAAGTGCCTCACGCTGCCCACCTCCCGCCCGCGCCGCGTGACCCCCCACCACCCCGGTTTTCCCCCGCTGCCCCCCAGTTGCCCCGGATCGGCCTAGGTTTCCAGGTTAGGATCGGGAAACCCCGGGCCATCTGGACACCCTACCCTAGCTCTCCACCTGTTGAGCAAACAAACAACCATAGGTTGACCCTATGGAAAGGAGGACAAGGCTCCTGTACCTTTAACGGTTGCAGAGAAAAGGGAATTTCAGCCGGTGTCATTTGTAGGCATGCAGCACCCGGTGAAATTCCCTCTTCATCACAACAATTAAAGCTGCAGGAGCCCTGCCCTCTTGACTAGTTACAAAAGAGGGCAGGGCTCCTGCAGCTTTCCCTGTTGTGATGAAGAGGGAATTTCACTGGGCGCTGCATGCCTACAAATGACACCGGCTGAAATTCCCTTTTCTATGCCACAGTTAAAAGATACAGGAGCCCTGTCCTCATTTTCATATGGTCACCCTAAGCAACCACTTCTTTGTTTGATAGGCAGAGAGCTAGGGATCAACAAGGAGACAGAGAATGAGGTTGAGAAGGCAGACTCACTGAGGGAGGTGGGCCATTGAGGGGGTCTTTCCCAAGGGCTCTCAAAAACCTGTACCTGATACTGCTGGGGTCACCTCCCATCAGCTTTCTCTCTCCCATTCCTCTACTTCTTCCTCCCCACAGAACAAACTGCTGGGAGAGGGACAGCTCATTCTTGCTAGAGTCAGAACTGAGTGCTTGCAAAGGGCAGTATTATTATTATTATTATTATTGTTGTTGTTGTTGTTGTTGTTGTTGCACCATCAATGTACATGGTGCTGCACATAGTAAAACAATAGAACAGCAACGCCCTGCCACATAGGCTTACATTCTGATGAAATCACAATAAAACGATAAGTAGGCTGACCCTATGAAAAGGAGGACAGGGCTCATGTAACTTTAACAGTTGTAAAGAAAAGGGAATTTCAGCCGGTGTCATTTGTATGCAATTAGTTCCTGGTGAAATTCCCTCTTCATCACAACTGTTAAAGTTGCAGGGGTCCTGCCTTCTTTTGTATATGGTCACTCTAGCATAGTGCCTGCAACTTTAACTGTTGTGATGAAGAGGGGATTTCACCAGGAACTAATTGCATACAAATGACACTGGCTGAAATTCCCTTTCCTCTGCAACTGTTAAAGTTACATGAGCCCTGTCCTCCTTTTCATAGGGTCAGCCTAACGATAAGAAAGGGAAGGGAATGCACCAAACACGCACAGGGGACAATAAAACTAATAGTGTAAAAGGAAAATCAAATTCAAGTTCTAAAAGCTTTAGAAAAAAGAAAAGTTTTCAACCGAGCTTTGAAAACTGCAATTGAACTTGTCTCTGGAAGAGAATTCCAGGCATAAGGGGGCAGCGAGAGAAAATGGACAAAGCCAAGCAAGGTTTCTTACCTTGGGTGGGTAAGAAACATAGCATCCGACATTAAGCCAGAAAGCTGCCGGTACTCCTGGGACCACAGGTTGCCCACACCTGATATAAAGAATCTGCACAACAAAGCTACTTGTATCTACTGTGCCAATGATTGGAAGATGCTGGAGACTCAGCGCATGGATTTAAAGTCCCACCCAAAACTGTAGGTTGCCTAGAGAATTTGTTCTTTAGAGCATCTTATAAAAATTGCAAGCATAATCATAGATTCGACGGTATGATGACAAATACCCAAGCACCTGTTGTTATTATGATGGTGGCATGTTTGGGAGGAGCACATGCATACACAGAGGCATCTTGCGCCCCTTTGCAGGAACTCTGCCTGGGTTGTGCATCCAGGATCTAGGATGAGCATCAGTACTGACCTCAACACATCAATGAACCCAAGTGCAACTCTTTGCTTTTCCTTATAAGGACGAATGGTCTTCTCTATTACAGAGGTGGGCAGCCCGCCGTCCATGAGCTGCATGTGGCTGTCATGGTCTCTTTTTGTGGCCCCCTGCAACCACCACCCCACCACTACTGCCAAATTTACTATTGAAATTTGGCAGTGAAGCAAGAGAAAAGGGACTCTTTGTCCTCGTTCTCAAGAAAACTGGCCCTTTTTTGCTGCCGAATTTCAGTGGCAAAATTCGGTTGCGCGAATGGGTTCCTGGGAGGCATTGCTTGACCCTGCTCCATATACTAATAATAAACTCATTCTCTGAGTGTCAGTCTTTATAGAGCCAAAATGGGACTACCATCACATAAGAGGGAGGTGTCAGAAGGCTTGGGGAACCCCAAGGTTTACAGGAGTATAAAAGTCTGTTGTGGGGGACCTAAGGAGGAGAACCATCCCACCACCAAAAAGGTAGCCCACTGAGGACTCTGCATGCTCACTGGTCACAGAATGCTTCATAAAGGGTCCAGGTGTCCTAATTTACAGAGGACAGTCCTCTTTTTGGAGGTGTTATCTATATTGTGCTGCTCGGTAAATCTGGAGATAAAGCAACTTTTCAAATAAAGCAACTTTGGCTTTTCTTTTTTTGAAAAAAGACATTCTTATTTATTTCACCATTTTGCCCCCCCCCCAAAAAAAAAAACATGACAAATCGAAATAAAGGCTGAATTCGGACAACACGATAGTCAATGGTGGGGTAATAATCAACTTTACAGTTGTTCAACTAGGGGCTACTCCCCACACAACATGGTAATAAATAATCAACTGTGGTGTGGATTAGGATCAGCGCTGAGTTGATTATGGCAGCATTCAGACGACACGATAGTCAATACAACTGACGATGGTTTCCCCCCACCCCAGTTGCTTATTGTGTCATCCGAATTCAGCCACTGTGCTCTGAGGCGAGTGAAACGGCTTCAAAATTATAATTGTCAGTTCGAGCCAGTCCTAACCTCAGATCTCTCACAGAGCTACAGCTCACAGCCCTCTTGCAAATAACTATTATTCCCTCCATATTCAACATTTTTATTTTTATTTTTCTGTAAAAGAAAATTTAAAAATCAGGGAAAGAAAGCCAGACTCCCAAGACTGTACGATGTTTTGAAGTTTAGTTGTTCTGACATCCATAATTCCTTGCATTTTCCCTAACCTTGTGCATTTGAGCGTGTGCTTCTACAAGTGTTTGCTCAGCAGTTTGTGTGTATGTGTGTGTCTATATATATATATATATATATATATCATCAACAACAACAACAAACCAGAGAATCCACAGCTTAGCAGACTTAAATTGATCCTGGCGGGACACTAACAGCATATTACCTGAATCTGCCTTAAGTATGAGGTTGTGTGGAGGTGTTCCTGTTTCATAGCAGGCTCAGCATGCTTTCTGTCAACTCAGCACCGTTCTGGAGCGATGAAAAGTGTGTCATCTGGGTATTAACAATGAACTCTGCCTAAAGAGGCTGCTTGTATGGGGGCTGCCTCATGAAGTCTGCACAGCACCCCTGGTGAGATCTAATTGCTCAATCGCTTGACTACACTCAAGTCTTAGAGTGTCGTTCAGGTTGCCACTTCAGAAAAAAACCTCTAATCAGGAGAGCCAGAGTGATGTAGTGGTTAATGTGTTGGACTGGGAATGGGGTAGCTGACCATATGAAAAGGAGGACAGGGCTCATGTAACTTTAACAGTTGTAGAGAAAAGGGAATTTCAGCCCGTGTCATTTGTATGCAATTAGTTCCTGGTGAAATTCCCTCTTCATCATAACTATTAAAGTTGTAGGCACTATACTAGAGTGACCATATACAAAAGAAGGCAGGGCCCCTGCAACTTTAACGGACGGCTCCGGGGGGGGGTAAGCCCCCTTCCCCGCCACTGCTTACCTTCTCGGCCCGTCCGGCGCCGGCGGCTACTACCAGCGGGCTCCGCGGCCTACTCTCGAGTAGCGCGCCGGGTGATGACATCACCCGGCGCGCCACCCTGGAGCAGGCCGCGGAGCCTGCTGGTAGTAGTAGGCGCCGGCGCCGGACGGGAGCCGCCGGGCCGGGCAGGTAAGGGCCCCCCTCCCCCCTCCCCCCTCCGCGCGCCCCCTCCTCCCCTCCACGCACCCCCTCCTTACCTTCCCGGCCCGGCAGCTCCCGTCCGGCGCCGGCGCCTACTACTTCCAGCAGGCTCCGCGGCCTGCTCTAGAGTAGCGCGCCGGGTGATGACATCACCCGGCGCGCCACCCTAGAGCAGGCCGCGGAGCCTGCTGGGAGTAGTAGGCGCCGGCGCCGGACGGGAGCCGCTGGGCCGGGCAGGTAAGGGCCCCCCTCCCCCCTCCCCCCTCCGCGCGCCCCCTCCTCCCCTCCACGCACCCCCTCCTTACCTTCCCGGCCCGGCGGCTCCCGTCCGGCGCCGGCGCCTACTACTTCAAGCAGGCTCCGCGGCCTGCTCTAGAGTAGCGCGCCGGGTGATGACATCACCCGGCGCGCCACCCTAGAGCAGGCCGCGGAGCCTGCTGGGAGTAGTAGGCGCCGGCGCCGGACGGGAGCCGCTGGGCCGGGCAGGTAAGGGCCCCCCTCCCCCCTCCCCCTCCCGCGCGCCCCCTCCTCCCCTCCACGCACCCCCTCCTTACCTTCCCGGCCCGGCGGCTCCCGTCCGGCGCCGGCGCCTACTACTTCCAGCAGGCTCCGCGGCCTGCTCTAGAGTAGCGCGCCGGGTGATGACATCACCCGGCGCGCCACCCTAGAGCAGGCCACGGAGCCTGCTGGGAGTAGTAGGCGCCAGCGCCGGACGGGAGCCGCCGGGCCGGGCAGGTAAGGGCCCCCCTCTTCCCTCCCCCCTCCGCGCGCCCCCTCCTCCCCTCCACGCACCCCCTCCTTACCTTCCCGGCCCGGTGGCTCCCGTCCGGCGCCGGCGCCTACTACTACCAGCAGGCTCCGCGGCCTGCTCTAGAGTAGCGCGCCGGGTGATGACATCACCCGGCGCGCCACCCTAGAGCAGGCCGCGGAGCCTGCTAGTAGTAGTAGGCGCCGGCGCCGGACGGGAGCCACCGGGCCGAGAAGGTAAGTGCCCCCCTCCTCCCCCCCCCGCTGTCCACTTTCATCGGCGGGCGCCCGCTGGCGCCCGCCAATGGAAGCGGCGGTGGGCGCCAGTGGGCGCCCGCCGATCCGCCGATCCGCCGAACCGGTTCGGAGCTTTTTCGGACCGGTTCGGATTGGATCGGCCGATCCAGCTGCGGGATCGGAAATCGGATAATTTATCCGATTTCCCACTGGACTGGACTCGGATCGTGGATCGGGTCCGATCCAGTGCACATCCCTAATATGGAGTGTGTCCTGGGCCCCAATAGTTGTCACTACTGTTATAAAACATTTTAAAGCAGTAGTGTAGATCCTGCTAGATAAACCTCCACCCTCCACCTCTTCCTCAATGAGTCTGTCTGGCTGAATTCGGACAACACGATAGTCAATGGTGGGGTAATAATCAACTTTACAGTTATTCATCTAGGGGGTACTCCCCACACAACATGGTAATCAATAATCAACTGTGGTGTGGATTAGGATCAGCGCTGAGTTGACTATGGCAGCATTCGGACGACACGATAGTCAATACAACTGACGATTGTTTCTCCACCCCCAGTTGCTTATTGTGTTGTCCAAATTCAGCCTATGTCTTCTCACTGCCATAGTCACCAAAGGCTATTACTACTTAGCCACATGAAAAGGTGGGCAGGGCTCCTGTATCTTTAACAGTTTATATAAAAGCGAATTTCAGGAGGTGTCATTTGTCGGCATGCATGCAGCACCTGTTGAAATTCCCTCTTCATCACAACAGTTAAAGCTGCAGGAGCATATTACAGTGACCAGATACAAAAGAGGGCAGGGCTCCTACAGCTTTAACTGTTTTGATGAAGAGGGGATTTCACCAGGTGCTGCATGCATGCAAATGACACCTGCTGAAATTCCCTTTTCAGTACAACTGTTAAAGATACAGGAGCCCAGTCCTCTTTTCCATATGGTCACCCTATTATTATTATTATTATTATTATTACTACTACTACTACTGCTTTTCATCATTGCTACCACTTGCTTGCTTGGCTTGGCAGAGAGCCACTGAGCAGGTAGTGTCTACTGATCTTTTGCTTCACTACCACCATCGTCTGGGACAGAGTAAGGAACAAGTGAGCAAGCAGGATGCAATAGTAAAAAAAAAAGGAAAGGAAAGAGTCCAGAGGGGCTTTTGTGGATGGGCCCTGGTGGCATGTCCAACCATGCCTACCTTTAACACCAATCCAGTAGCCTGGCTCCCTATTTTGCAAGTTACCGTTTCAGCAGAGTATCCCATAGCATCAAGCATACGTCCCTTTTTCAGCTCTGGAGTCTTCTGCCCACGATATTCCAAGGCATTTCAACCCAAATTTCAGAAAAGCATAGAAAAGGGCTTTTTGTAAGAAATGAAGCTCCAAACTCTCTAACGTGAAAGAATATATAGCCTGGAGATTTTTAATTTTAATTTTTTTTTATTTGAAAAAAAAAAAAGAATGGGGTGGGGGAGTCAGAAAATAGAGCATTCAATTTAGGCACTTGTCTCATTGTGCAAATAGAGCAAATGTCACATTTCTTTTTGAAGACTTCCCACGTAACTAGCTTGTTAAGGAAGAGCAGTAGGAGAAAGAATCACCTAAGCAGGTTGTTGGCTACGGTTTGATTTTGATGCCGGAGGAGGTCCAAGAAATTCCAGTTGTCCTAAAATCTTCAGGGTCGTTTTAATTCTGATGAACACCAAAGTGTTGGGGGCCAGTTGCATTCAAAACTTTGCAACTTCAATGTCATTTCAGTGTTATTTCACCTATCAAACAGCGGGGGGGGGGAATAACACTGATTTAGTTTAGGCTGACCAGATAAAATCCAGGTCAGGGCTCATGTAACTTTAACAGTTATAGAGAAAAGGGAATTTCAGCCAGGGTCATTTGTATGCAATTAGTTCCTGGTGAAATTCCCTCTTCATCACAACAGTTAAAGGTGCAGGCACTATACTAGAGTGACCATATACAAAAGAAGGCAGGGCCCCTGCAACTTTAACTGTTGTGATGAAGAGGGAATTTCACCAAGAACTAATTGCATACAAACGACACTGGCTGAAATTCCCTTTTCTCTACAATTGACAAAGTTACATGAGCCCTGACCTGGATTTTATCTGGTCAGCCTAATTTAGTTCCTTTTTATTTATTTATTTTTAGCATTTCACCCTGCTCTTCAGCTGATGACACTCCCATGATGCTTGATGTAAGATCAATAAGAATAATGCATGATTAAAACAGCCCCTTCCCCCACCCTCCAAGCCCTGACTGTACCACACTGAAGGGTTGAAGAGGATATCTCCACATGATCAGGGGTGCTCAGAATGAAGCCAAGTTGAGTGTCCCTTCACACCCTACTGCTCAATGAATGTAAGAAAAGCCGTGTTGGATCAGATGAGGATCCCATGTAGTCCAGCATTCTGTTCACACACTGGCCACACAAGTTGTTAATGGGAAACCCACAAGCCAGGCATGAATGCAACTGAAGCCTCCCACCCATGTTCCCCACCAACTGGTGTACGTAGGCTGCATGCCAGAATCATGTCAGGTGGCAAGTGGTCAGCAGTAAATCCAGTTGTACACATGGCCAGAGTCAAAAGTGGGAGAGGCCAATCCTTTCCTCTCTGTTTCTGACACCCCCTTTTTCATTTTTATCACTCTCTCTCTCTCTCTCTCTCTCTTTCCAACACCAAATGTAATTTCAGAATTAAAACCATCAATTTTCCTTTATGACTCATGGGATTGTTACGTATGGAATGAAATTGTACTATGTTTGTCGGGCTTTATTTCTCCTTTCCTTTTTGATGAAAAGCAGTACCAATGTCTTATTTTCTGATCTCCTGGTAATCAGGGTGTCCTGGACTACACGTGTACCAAATTTGAGTTTTCTAGGTCATGTGGAAGTTCCCTGGCAGTTGGGTTAGTCCCAGAATGGAGCGAGGTCTTTCTATGTATAATGATATTCACTTGCTAGAAAAATGCAAAACATTTGAACAAATGTGAGATAGATTTGTATTATTTTCCTCCATATTTGCAAGAAAAGTCTGTTGTTGCTGCTGCTGCTGCTGCTGCTGCTCTTGCTGTTGTTGTTTTAATCCCTTTCTCGTCTTAAAAAAAGAAAGAAAAAATGTCAGGCGCCTGAAAAATGACTGCAATGGTGAATTTACCTCCCAAGCACTTCCTACTTTTACTTTGAGTTTTCTGAAAATTACACAAGACACATCACCCATTCTCTTCCAGCAACCCTCTGAGGCAAGCAATTACATTTTTCATAAATCAGTTACCCATCTGCATGCTCCATTTGCCTGTTATACAGGGATATTGTGTCCACATAGCTTGATTTATAACCAAATATTTGAGTTGATTGGTGTATACAGCACACTTCTATATTTTCAGCCAATTTTCCTTTTTCCTTGTTGTCTTTAGTTTGAGCAGTGACTTCTTTTTCATTGATATAGAGAGAGAGAGAAAGTTGTTTCCTAGCTGAAATGTTTTAGGGAAGCCAAGGGGAGCTGTGAAAATCATCTTGGTTCTTTGGCAGCGTTGTCTGCCATTGAATTAGGACACCCGTACCTTGAGGAGGTTGTTAGAGAAGCCCTATTGCTTTTCCTTTTGTTTGATATTCTCAACCGGTGCTCCTGGAAGGCTGGGTTTTTGAGAATTTTGTAATGACAGCCGCAGAGGAGCTCTCAAACAAGGTACTTTGCAATAGAGTTCACTAATACCAATTGATGGAATGGGAAAATAGCGAGATAATTTGCTTTTCACAGTGATGTAACTGGGGGGGGGGAAGCATCCCTAACAGCTACTGCTGGTCTTGGTTTTGAAGCTCCAGATCATTTTTAAGTCCTAGGGCAAGGAAGCAGCATGCGGTGTTTCAAAAGCCCTCTGCAAGCAATCACGTCAGACCTCTGCAGTGATGTGGTGAAGCCAGGGTTCACATGGACACAGCACCAGCATTTTTTGATTAGCAAGGATGCTAAACCCAGTACCTGGGGGAAATGAATGATCCCAGCAACAATATAAAATTGGCAGCTATCCTTGCTGTAATGCAAAGTATTTGGAGATGGCTTGGTTTTGAATAAGCAATTTGAAGCAGTGGAGGCCATTGCTCTGAAGTCAGTGAGGTCGGGAATCCACTCCGGGTTTCATTCAGTACTAGATTGGGGGGGGATTGCAATTTATGTAGATTTTTAAGCAATTTCTGCAAGGGATGGCCAAATTTTGCAAATTATTGCAATTTTTTGCAAATAATGGCAAATTTTTATTTTTAAAAATAAAATTTGCCATTATTTTTGCAAATAATGGCAAATTTGGCCATTATTTTTGCAAATTGCTCCTAAATTTGGGCAAATTACAGAACATTCCCCCAAATGCACAAAAACGCTCCTGGAGATGGAGGAATGGCTTGCAACTTAGTTGACCCATATACATCATGGAGTCTTACAGATTGCGGAACTCTGGCAAGCCAAAAGAGCATTGGATCTCCCAGCAACAGACATCCCTACAGCTGAGCAAATTGCACAGACAGCTGCTTAATGCACCTTCAGAACGAAGTCGAGGAACATGTTTTCTTCCTAACCTTCTGTTTATGGGAACTACATCTACAGCAATTTGCAGCACTAAATAGTTCCACAGTGGATTGACAGTAGCAAAGTACCTATAAGTTGGAAGGCACCTCCATTTTCCATTCTGGCTTCGATGTTGTGATCTTTCTCATAACTTGTCATATCTAGTAGCACTATTTAGTCAATTCTAAGCAGTATAGAAAAGCTCTGACAACCCCCTAACCACAGTTACCAATAGTACTCAGCATTCGTCACTGTAAATCTTCATCAAGTAACATCTCTGAGTCTTGACAGAATAAGAACACGTGCCTAAGGTCAGTCCCTGGTGTTGTTTTTTTAAAGTCTCAGAGGAGGTTAGTCCACTGTCCAACGCCTCAGCTAACAGAAGGCCTCTATGCAAAGTACTACCAAACTCTAACAAATGTTGACTCAGTTTATTGCCTATACTGGGTGGCTGGATTTTGGTGTGTCCTGGATGAGGCCTTCAGCCTCAATGAGGGACATCACAGCAACCTGCCTGAGATGGAGCTTGAATCCAGGTTTGATTTTGATCGGAGAAAGGGAAAAGCCACTATTTCAATTTGGCCAGTGTGAGGAGCATCCTTTGGTACTGCTGTTGCTTTCAGGGGACCGTATCCCAAAAGATCATATAAGGCCCCCCTTGGGGCAGAAGGGTTCCTGAGGTTTGAATGGAAGAAAGTTGCCAAATGAAACATATGAAGTTATCAGAAGCAAAAGGTTGAAGAATTGGAAAAATGGGGGGGGGGTGTAAAGCTAACTGTGGGATGTGAATAACAAGATCCATGAAATTAGCTGAGTTTTGGGGGGGGGGGGGACATTGGACAAGATTTCCAGAATAAACCTAAAATGTGAAGCAAGGGCCATATCATTCAGGAACGTTGCCAGCAGGTAAAGTGGTAGTCAAGATCTCTGAACGATAGGTGATGTCCTTTAGGAATTTCCACACACACACAAAAAGATACAATGAACTCAACTGATGTACAACCAGGACACGTAGTCAACAGGTGTGTTTTTCCACATCGTGCAAAGACTTGGGAAGAAAGAGTATTAAAGATATGCCAAAATCAGCAGAATTCAGAGGAAGACATGAACTCAGGAGAAGTAGTTGCACACTGAACATACTCCAATTCTGAGTATCCAACCTGGCTGGCCGCTAGGCTCCGTTGCTCCAACATTGGTAACTCTTTGCATAAATGCGGAAAGTGTGAATGGATTGAATTGAACTGCATATTATCTAAATAAGGTGTTCTAGAAATTGCATTTCAGTTTTGAAGCTCAGTCTGTATCTCACCCCATAATCCCAGCTATTTGCAACAACTGATGCTGCCTTATAATGAGTTACTACTTGCCTGTGGGTAGTGCTTCTCTGCCTGTACATCTCCAGGCTAAATATCATAACAATTTCCAGTGCCCCTATCCTCATTGAGAAAATGACCCTATAAAGCTGTCCAGGTAATTTCTATGACTCAGGGAAGAGGGGAGAACAAAGCAATACTTTACAAGCCATAGATCCATGGATCTATCTATTAGTCTTCACCTGGGACAATCCACCTGGGAAACCGGCATTTCACACCATCCACCGAAATGAATGCAAGGATCCCATGGCGCTCAGGAAAGGAGAACGTTCCCTCAGGATTGCAACCAATGCCCCCAGATTCTGAAAGCTTCTAGTTCACAATGTGCTTATGCACTGTAAGTAAGGATCCAAGGGTTTTTCTCACTTTATGGAAAAATTCAACATTTCAGTGCTCTGCTGCTTACATTCTTCTGTTAATTCCATTTATATTGACACACGTTGGGATACAGATAGGTTTTTCTTCTTCAGTATCACATTTTCCATGCTGGAGAGAGACTCATGTGTTGTGGTGGTGGTTTTCATGTCTGATTCAATCTCATTATGATTAGATTCCTGAGTCAGGCTTATCTAGTACATAATAACATAGGTAGGAGAAGGTTTTGTCAAAGTGTGACGTATTCCATTGAAAGAGGCCTTGAGTGTTTTCTATTTGTTTTTCCTTCCACTAATGTACAGGGATTCAGAATTTCTCCAGAGTGAATGGATGGTTCCATCCAAAACAAATATGTTTGTCATCTAAATGAATCACAGGTCAAGTACGTTCCCAATCACTCTACATTGTATAGATTAGCAACCAGAGGTTATGCACGGAGATTGAACTAAACCAGTGGAGGCTGGTGGCTATGATGTCAGTGAGCTCTGAGATTCAGTCAGAACCAGACACAATCCTATTGATGCTATCCAAGGAGTTCCCCCAACATCCCCCAACTGGGCTCAGCACCTTGAATAGCTCCTTTAAAGCTCCTTTAAACTTTTGACTGAAACCCAGAATGGAATCACTCACAGCCTCACCAAAATCAAAATCACATCCTCAACTGATGCCATTTCATTTAGTATTTTATTTTAGTTACTTATTTAAAAATTGGGGGGGGGGGGGGGTAGGCCACTTTTAAAAGCAAAATTCTCTCTCTTTGCATTAGGTTCCTCCTCCTCCCCAGACACTATTTTACACCTGGTTCTGGTGCAAGCTCTTCCAGATCAAAAAGGATGATATTCCATAGAATACTGAACCAGATAGGCTTACTCCTTTTCTGCTGTAGTCAACAGCCTCTCTGCAGCAACCCATCTGGGTTATCTTCACTAGGCAGTATTTATTTTGCCGATCCTGTGACTTTAGTTTCGTGGGACCATCATAGCAATGATGACATTGATTTATAGACATCAGTGACATCACTAGCTTCTCTAGTTAACTATAAAAATGTTAAAACCATTGATTCCTCCCTTAGTCAGAAATTGATGTAGCCCATGTGTATTACGTCTGGTTTGTTCTGCTCTCCGTCAAAACGTGCGCACACGCACACACCCCATCAAGTTTCAGCTGTTATTCCTCAAACCATAAATCATTCCTGGCATCTATTGTTCTCAATTACTTTATGAGGAATGTCTTCTGCAGAGGTTATGCAGTCATTCAAAATGACAGCGAATTGAAGTTTTAGGTGCATCTGCGTCCGTCCCCCCACCCCGCCCACACCCCCTCACTTCCACCACCGTTGGGACAATATAATGTTGAATCAGTAAATCTTGATTGTGAGTGCCAATTCAGATACCTAAATAATTAGAAATGTTGCTGGTTTTACAATGTTTGGGTGTACATTGATGCATATTCTACTCATGAGTCTAGCTAGGCTAATTTATTTTATTTATGTTTATTTAACCGCTTTATTTGATATTCTGTCCATAAATCTTATTTTATTTGCTCTAAGAGACCAGTGGCTTTCTTAGACCAACAGAAAGACCAGTGCTGTGTGTGACAGGGGGTGTGTTTGTGTGTGTCAGTGTGTGTAATCATCAAAGAATTATGATGTTGTGAAGTTGGTTCCATGTCTACAAGGGTTTTGGGGGCTTACGTTTCTTGAATAGTGTAGTGATTAGATCTGTTCCCCTTAGACTGGGGGAAGGAGTTTTTGGTGATCAATCAGAATCAGATTCTGAAGCAGAAAAGAAAACACCAGCAACATACCAACCTACGTGGGAAGTGGGGGATGATTCTCATGGGCTCTTCACCAGCTGGGAATGAACCTTCACCAGACCTTATCACTGAAACCGTTAACAACACACAGTCTGTGGGAAATCAGTATGCTTCAGAGGAGGGCACTTCAAGGCTAGCTGATTAGGATCAGCTAGCCTTGAAGTGCCCTCCTCTGAAGCATACTGATTCAGAGGAGCAGACTCAAATGGTCTCCACCCATTTGAGTCCGCCGCAGACTCAAATGGGTGGAGCTAAAGGAAGGCGAAAGAAGGTTGTCCCGGCTAGCTTCTCGCCAAAGTCTTCTTCAGAACCAGCCTCCTTGAAATTAAAGTGTTCTGGGAAAAGGCTTTCCCTTTTTCTTGAAAGGACAATTGTCTTGCTTAGTTCACATAGTTTTGCCTAGAGGAAAGTTCCTAGAGGTTTGACTCTCTTCAGGTGGGAAGAGATGTTTATTGCCTGGATAAAGCTTTGTGGATTACGTGGCAGACCTCTTTATTGTCTCTCAATAAGGCGGGAGGTTTTGAGAAACACGACAAATAGTATTGTTCAACCCATCTCCTTACCATGTGGCCAATTGGTTTTGAAACTGAGAGGAGGGATCCTCTCCTGCTTTGACCTCAGTCTAGAGAGAAGCTCACAAGACACAATGAAGCTAGGGAAGTTGGAGTCGCAGGACCTCGGCTGTTCCAAGTGACCAACTTGTTCCAACCTCTGGGGCAGAACTGAACCATTTTATTTCTCCAGACCTTCCCTCCCTCATTTTGTCTTTCCTGAATTGGAAGCCTTAAAGGACCAATCATCTGGCTAGTGTGGCCATGTATCCTCTTTTACAGAGGACCGCCACCGATTTGAAGGCAGCCTCTGTTTGAAGGGTTGGCCTATTCATGTCCACTTTGTTTAAAAATAGCAACAGTGAAATGACTTTTCCCATCTAGATTTAGGACACTGAAAGAAAAAAGCTCAGAGCCAACAGGAGTGAACCTTTGTGTGTAAGTTCTGTGAGCTCAGTTCACTTCTGGTGTTGCACATGCTCAGAGCCAAGCTGTTCTTGGATTCTAATTGGATCTTCTTTTGAACCTGGATCTGGTTAGTGGATCTAGAAAGCCAATGTGGCTTAGTGGCTAAAGTGTTGAACTGGCAGTTGGGAGATCTGGATTCTAGTCCCCACTTGGTCATGGAAGCTCACTGGGTGACTCTGGGCCAGTCATAGACTCTCAGCCCAACCTATTTCACGGGGTTCTTGTTGTGAGGATAAAATGGAGAGGAGGAGGATTGTGTACGCCGCCTTGGGTTCCTTGGAGGAAAAAAGGTGGGATAAAAATGAAATCATCATCATCTTGGGGTTCTAGCTAAAATAAAATAGACCCAACAAGCCTGAAGTCTACCGAGCCCTATTCAAGGTGATTGAAAGGGGGTTGGGGAAACCTTTTGAAAGTAGATGGGTTTCATTCGTCTCTTGCCTGGCTTCCTCCTTGCCTGAGATGAGCAGGCAGCTGGCCTAGCTATTTGTGTGTAATTTTGTGTGTGAGAGACTGCAAGGCATTTTCTCATTAGGAGGTAATGTGAAATGTCGGAGTCTTGGTGACATCCGTGTCACGCAGACACACTCGTGCACTTTTCTCCATGTTGGTGCCAGCAGAGTCAGCCCTGCCCATTCTACAAAGTCTCTGATGTCTCATTATAAAAGTGACAGGCAAGAGGATGCGCTACGGGATCTTGGCCCTAGAATTTGTCAGTGCTTTGAAGCTGCCTGAAATTCTACACAGACCACAGTGCCAAGAGAAGAAGGGTAAATAGTGAAGATTAATTAATGAGATGCTCACCTGGGGATAAGGGACCTGTCACTTTGGCTACATCAGCAACAAGGCTGGATATTAAGCTATGGATGTAAGCGGCGAAGATATAAATATCACCGGTGGTGGAGGAGAAGAGGAGAAAAAGGTTACAAAGCTGCAGGCTCAGCACTGTGAAGCACAGAGAAACTGATCGTTACAAGACTCTCTCTTTCTCTCTTGCAAGCTACAGAGCCCAAAATAACCATGGATCCTTGTGCCTGACAGAAGCTGTCTTCCCAAATTATAAATGTGCTTGCAACTGAGCCCGGTACAGACCAGGGCCAGATCTACACCAAGCAGGATATAGCAGTATGAAAGCGGTATATAAAAGACAGGAGCCACACTACTGCTTGATAGCGGTATTGAAGCGCACTGACAAATGTTGGGGCCCATGACACATACCATATACCTCTTTCATACCATTATATCCTGCTTGGTGTGGCTCCTGCCTTTTATATACCACTTTCATACCGTTACAACCTACTTGGTGTAGAACTGGCCCAGGAGTGGCCAGAGATTGCTGAAACAGATCAAGACCCATCCAGTCGAGAATAATTTGCAAAAATCCACAGCAACCAATAAGCCCTTGGTGGTCCATCAAAAACTGTTCACATATCCACTGACAGATTGGAATCTTCCTTCTGCCTGCCCTGATCTACACAGCCATGCTTAGGAATAATTTTGCCTCTCCAAATATGTTGCCATTATTTTTTTATCCAGGGTCCTGGATAAAATATATTTCTGAAAACAAAAATTTAGGATGTTTATCCATTGGCCTATATTCTCCCAGAACAAATTCTCCTAGTTTTCTTTTCAATGTTTTTCAATACATACAGGCAGCAGAGTGGAATAATGGGAGGAAATGCTTGAATGATATTCTCTACTGATGATCTCAGCATGTGCTGATCCACTCTAAAAGCAAACTAAGCTGGGACCTAGTCAAAACTATGTTGATGGTTTTCCTTGATCATCCTTCATTGACATATTAGTATTATTATTTTTACAGTAGCTTTGATTTCTTCCTGAAAGGTCCCAGCTATATAAGGTAGGATGACCAGATAAAATCCAGGTCAGGGCTCATGTAACTTTAACAGTTGCAGAGAAAAGGGAATTTCAGGCAATGTCATTTGCATGCAATTAGTTCCTGGTGAAATTCCCTCTTCATCACAACTGTTAAAGTTGCAAGAGCCGTGCCTTCTTTTGTATATGGTCACTCTAGTATAGTGCCTGCAACTTTAACTGTTGTGATGAAGAGGGAATTTCACCAGGAACTAATTGCATACAAATGACACTGGCTGAAATCCCCTTTTCTCTACAACTGTTAAAGTTACATGAGCCCTGACCTGGATTTTATCTGGTCACCCTAATATAAGGGTTCATCAGACAAGCATTTTATCACATGCTTGCTACTGCCCATTCATGGTTTTTCATGCATCCTTTAGACAATACCATCTGCCTCCCAGGCAGGTGAGGCTAAGAGAGTAAGGTCATCCGGTGAACTTTTATCACCGGCAGTGGATTTGAACCCATGTTGCCTGTTCCTAATCCATCACTCTAATCCAGTTTTTCCCAACATGGTAATTGCAAGACATGGCAGACTGCAACTCCCATTGTCTCCAGCCAGAGTAGCATGGTTGAGAACAATGGGTTTTGCAGTGCAACACATCTGGAGGCCCCCAGGTTAGGGATGGCTGCTCCAGCCATTATGCTATAGGGACAAGAATATGCTTGCTTCCTTCTCTTTGATTTCATCATGCATACAAACCAATTCCTCTTGCTCCCTGCCCCCACAATCCGAACACCCTGCTTTTGTGAGTCATGCTGCTAAAAGAGAGGACAAAAGTGTCTAGGAGGCAAAAAGTGACAGTTTGCAACACTGCATTTTAAGGAACCCGGCAACGATTCCCTGTGTCCTAAGAGGCATTCAGCGCTGTGTCAAAAATAGATCAGTCAATACTAGTGTGTATCGCTCGCTGCAAGAAGCAGATGTGATTGGTCCTTGAGAGAATACCCAACATTGTTGCTCTGTTTATTGGTTGAATACTGCTGTGAGAAATAGCGTTGGTTAGGGCTGATGTGCAATTGCCTGGTGGATTCTAAGAAAAATAGACTGGTTTATGGCTCTAGCAAGGCCCTCCTATTTTTTTTCTAGGGTGGGGAGCTAACATGGAAGACAAGCCAGAGAAACAACCTAAGAACAAACCATGGGTGGGGTGGCGCGGGAGCGCGGTGGGGTGGTTGTTTTGGGTGGGTGGGATGGCGGGGGGGGGACCGGGATTTTGGTTCTCAAAATCTGGTCACCCTATGTATACAAAGACACCTGCTGAAATCCCCTTTTCTATGCAACTGTTGAAGATACAGGAGCCCTGCCCTCCTTTCCGTATGGTCACCCAATATTGTTTTTTTTTTTAAAGTGTATATTAGCTCCCCTCCAAAAAAAATGCCTACAAAAATGCATCCATTAAAAGAAATTGCACGAAACTGTTCGTGAATTTTCTTGTAAACTTTATAAAACACACCCAAAGTTTGAGATGATCCAGACTTAAGGCTGGAGAAATGAGAAACAGAGGAACTGAAATTGGGAGATTTGTCCATTCCTATTGCACTTTTAAACTTTGCCTCCCCCCCCCCCTTTTTTTTTTTTTTAAATGGGATTTTACAGTTTTAATCTCAATTCCTTTTAAGCTGCCCTGGGGATAAAACAGGAAGGTCCCATCTTGTGTGAGAACTCCAGCTTTCCACAGGCCAAGATGTGTAAGGGGGCATTCACATGCCAGTCATCGGCCTGCAAAGCTTTCATGCAGTCAAGCTAAAAGCCGCGATTAAGGAGACTAGCTTTCACACCTCAGATCCGAAGACTGGCAGAAGAAAGCCAATGTGTTTCCAAGGAAACCTCTGGCATAACACCAGCTTTAGTGAGCCCCCTACCACTTGATCTACACCTGAGCATTGATACCTGGATTAGAAGAGATTGTACAGCCTCTCTGTAAATCAGCATGGCTGCCCACCTTGTCTTTTAAAAGGGGGGGAGGGGGGAAATCACAGAAAAAATGCATCGCCAAAAAATTAAGACAAAATAGATACAAACCATGATGCAACCATGATGATCATTTCAATAGAAATACAGGGGGTTGTCTTGACAAGGGGAAAACCCTGGAGTGGCTCCACAGTGGCACTCAGTCATTTATATGATGCAGCAGCCATTGTGGAGCCATCCTAGTGCTTTCCCCTGAATCTTCAAATTAAAGAAGTCAGGGACTTACCCCGATTTTTTTGTGTGGATTGAAGAGACATCGGTTCGTCTGAGTCTGTCGCCTTGCTCCGAAGTTGCAGCAGAGGCATGACCAGGACATGGTGACCCCTGACTGGTCACCATCGGCCTGGATGGGGGGGAGGAGTGGGCCAGTGAGCTGAATCATTGCTGGAATGCCTCTATGCTTCCCCAGCATGGGCAGAAGGACATCCACACTGGAGAAGCATGTAAAGGTAAAAAAAGGGGTTTTATTTTTAAATATATATATATGTATATTTATTTTTAAATATATATATATATATGCAGATGCGCAGTGATGCCCATGCAATGATGTGCAGTTGTGCAGCGATACACAGGCATGGCGGCAGTGGCTCCTTCAACTGCAAATCCCACACCTGCACTCCTTGCCATGGAGACAACTGGCAGGAGCGCAAGTGCAGGATAGTAGGGGCTCGAGGCACCAATGCAACCTTGTATAGACACACACACCCCAGTACATCTCTCCATAGTGTGGAAGATGAACTCCATGCCTGCCTGAACAACCTGCTGCCTGGGCGCCAACTGTTGATGGGTAAAGTTCTTATGGTTCTTTATCTTTAAACTGGAATTGGACAGGACAGACCTTCAACTCAAGGACAGCCCTTCAAACAGAGGATGGTCCTCTGTTAGACATTCAAATAGAGAACTGTCCTCTGTAAAAGAGGGCACATAGCCACCCTAGCTGCAGTCCCCATGGCCAGCTCTGAATGGCACAAGGTGGAGAATGCTGTCCCAAGTTGATCCTCTTTCTCTGGTGCCTTGGAGGACGCTTCCCAGAGCATTTAAATTCTGTTGATGTACATAGGCGTGCACACAGGGTGTGCTGGTTGTGCCCAGGCACACCCCAATTTCCCAGGGCATCTCTACTTTCCTCCTCCACACACTTGAATCAGGGGTTTTAAAAGGATGGGAAAGCCTCTGGAAAGTCACCATTAGCATCCCTGGGGGAACTATGCACTTTCTGGAGGCCCTTAGGCCCCAATTGGAGCAGTGGAGGGGCAAGAAAGCATGTTTTCCCCTCCTCCACTCCAATCAGTGCCTTTAAGGTGCACAACTTAATGAAATGAGTTGTACACACCTATGTTGCTGTACTTGCAAATTCTGCAATTTGAGGTGGTAACTACGAGCATTTCCAATACAGCAGAATGGCCATTGCTCCCAAATGCCCAGCGATGATGGATGAATTTGTTTATTTATTTATTGTTCTGGAGCAACTGCAGCTCAAAAATGTGATAGGCAGTAGGGAGGATGGGGGGGAATGGATTTGGGAGCAATTAACTTGAAAGGTTACACTTGAACAGCCAAGTCACACTGGCTGATAACATATGCGGTTCCATACTGAGCCTGTTTACTTCGATTAAAAAATAAATAAATAAATAACCTACTCGGCTACTACCATCATAAAAAACTCCATAAGCATTTCAATCTATTAACCCCATGGCATCTGCACCCAGTTAAATATAAAATTGTAATTAAAACCAAACAAAGGCATTTTTTAATTAAATTGAGCAGACAGCGATGGCGTTTCTAGACTAAGCTGACGCGTGCCTTTTCTACACAACTTTCCGAGCAAAAGGTCAGTGTGTGTCAGCATTAGGCTGACCATATGAAAAGGAAGACAGGGCTCATGTAACTTTAACAGTTGTAGAGAAAAGGGAATTTCAGCCAGTGTCATTTGTGTGCAATTAGTCCCTGGTCAAATTCCCTCATCATCAGAACAGTTAAAGTTGCAGGCTCTATACTAGAGTGACCCAATACAAAAGAAGGCAGGGCCCCTGCAACTTTAACAATTGTGATGAAGAGGGAATTTCACCAAGTACGAATTGCATACAAATGACACTGGCTGAAATTGCCTTTTCTCTACAACTGTTAGTTACATGAGCCCTGTCCTCCTTTTCATATGGTCAGCCTAGTCAGCATACATCTCTCCAAATGAGGGCCCGTTTCTACCATAATGCCCCCATGTCTGCAAATTCATGGGTATGTCTGCCTCCTCCCAGTGGTATAGTTAGATCGTTGTAGACTGGACTTCATTGTCTTTTGCGGGGGCAAGGCTTTTTAGATAGCCATGTGTATTTTATCACATTGCTGCATTCAGGATAGCTGTCAGAGAAATCCGCAATGGAATTCTACATTGCCTATAACAGCCCTACAACAGCCCATGGGTTCGGGGTGGCTTGTTCCCCACAGCAACAAGCCACCCTGGCCAGGTTCACACAACACGACAAGCTACACTGTTGAGGATAATTATGCAAATACCACCACAGCCCAACCAGAATGTGCAGAGGCTGGGGAATTAAGCATTTCCCCCGCCATGATCATGCAGACCTGGGCAGTGTTTAACTACAATAGAATTGCAAAGCTTTCTAACATCCCTATTTGGGGAAGTGAATGTGGTTGTCCTCTATTTTGGGTGGTGCATTTCCTCTTTTTTGGTGGTGTCTAAGTGACCACGCTATGTAATCGCCGTCGCTTGGAACAAATTTGGCGGAAGAGAGATGGTTAAAATTGGGCACAAGGACCCTTGTCATCCGATCAGCACTGTGGGCTCCATCACACCTATTTTTTCCCCTCTACTTTGCCTCCACATTTTTTACCTCCATTTCAAAAGCAAGTCAAGGGCTCCATCACATACAGACCCTTTCATGCGAGTTTTCGCTTGTTTGCTCTTCCATTCCACCTGGTCCCTTCTCCTGCCTCCTCCAGTTCATTAGTTATGGCACTCTGATGGGCGTGGACTCTTTCCCCCCTTGCTCTGGCATCTAGCAATTACTGATTTAAGGTTTCATATGGGCTCTGTTTCTGCGGGCAATGAGGGGAGGGGGTTGGAGCACTAAAAAGTCCATTCAACCAACTAAGCACAAGTCCATACAACAACATGCTGGAGGAGGAGAACCGCCCCGCCCTCCCCTTTCGTCAGCAAGACTCCATTATCACACATGCCCAACAAGGGGAAAAGTGAGAGGAGAAAATAATCCAGACTTTCCCCGCACCAAACTAAAACACAACAAGGGGGAGAAGAGGTGAGGTGAGTGCAGGACAGGGACGATGTCATGTGAGTACCTTGCTGCAAAACCACATACCAGGCATGGCGAGCGTGCGTTAAATCACTGGTGTGATGGTACTCTGTGACTCATGCCAATTCATGGTTCTACATTAGTTGGGGGGGGGGAATGCCAAGGATGCTGAAATCCTTGATCATTTTGAACCTTTCAGCCTTATCTACTATGATGATTGAAATATTTCTTGATCACTTCAGTTTTATTGGTCTGGGGCCATAGAAAAATGAAAAAAATTGAATACGCAAGGATTGGGGGCATGATACATCTTTTACAGATGGTTATGGGGGGCGGGATATGATTCTGTCAATGAGCAAACAATGGAATGAAAGGCAGCCGACAAATCGCAAAATCCAGACAGAATGGGTTTTATAGTACATTAGGGTGACCAGATAAAATCCAGGTCAGGGCTCATGTAACTTTAACAGTTGTAGAGAAAAGGGAATTTCAGCCAGTGTCATTTGTATGCATTAGTTCCTGGTGAAATTCCCTCTTCATCACAACAATTAAAGTTGCAGGGGCCCTGCCTTCTTTTGTATATGGTCACTCTGGTATAGTGCCTGCAACTTTAACTGTTGTGATGAAGAGGGAATTTCACCAGGAACTAATGCATACAAATGACACCGGCTGAAATTCCCTTTTCTCTACAACTGTTAAAGTTACATGAGCCCTGACCTGGATTTTATCTGGTCAGCCTATAGTACATCCCTAGTTCCTTGCCTGCCTTCCTCACCCCGCAAACCATCTGGCTCCAGCCTTCCCCCTCCCCTTCTCTCTGTATATCTTTTGCTTCAAACAATTTTACAGGTCTGCTTTCGCTCTTGGACACTCCACTTCCCACGCAGGTGCTGATTTCAGGCTGGAAAAGTATACAGTTGAGGGGGAAACTGGGAAAGAGTGATATCCTTTCCCACTTCCTGTCTCAACTCGGCATACTTTTCCAGGCTGGAAAAGCAGCTCAGGTGGTGATTTAAGCCTGGAAAAGTACATTAAAGGGTGAGAAGTGGTGGGAAAAAGCAACACTCTTGGATTAAAACTTTGTTACCAGTCTGATGAGGTGGAAAGGGAGAAGGAAATTAGTGTTAATGACAATCATCATAACCATTAGAATGACACGAGAGAGAGAGATTCTTTCAAGAGTTTACTTTGATTACTTTCGCAGTAGCCCCATTAAATTCTACAGTATAACCATGGACAGTATGCAGTATCCTCCAAATAAAAGGCCCTCAATCCTCCTTGAGAGAAAGGGGGTGTCTTTTCAATTTCCTTATCTCCAGATACGTATCTTTTTTGTTATGATTAAATGGTCAATAATATCAATTATCGACCTGTATAACAATTCCCTTAAAACCTGGGTAAGACATTTACATTTGCTGCAGTGATGAAGTCCCTACGGTGTAGCCGCATGCAACCTGGTTTGCTGCCTCTCAAAGTCGTATATTGTCTTCCTATGTAAAGCACACATCATGGTATTATAAATCTAAACTAAGGGTGACCTATCTCACAAAGCCACAGGTGCAGTGAATCACCACAAACCACAATCCCCAAACTTCTATTTTGAACAAGAAGATTCCATCAAGCAAAACACTTGCCGACACCCATAATCAACGAAACATACGTCCTATTTCTGAGCGTGCCTGCCATTACTAGCTGCCTTGAGTGCCAGGGGAATTACACCAGGGCGTGAATTTAAAAGGAAGACTAGCCCAACGTTATCTAGACGATATCGTATTCTTAAGAAGCCTGACGTTATTTAGACGATATCGTATTCTTAAGAAGCGTAAATGGTGGAGGCAAACCAAGAAAAAAAAGTAGCTGTGATAGAGCCTTCTGTGTGATGACCCTTTGCCTTAGAAATGTGGCAGAGGAGGGAATTTGAGACAAAATGATGGCAATGGGTCCTGAAAGGTGGTTTAGAAATGCTTTCCAGCGCAACTGCATACATGTCTATTCAGAAGTAAGACACATTGGCCCCATTCAGAAGACACCTTAAACTATGGCTTTAACCATGGTAGTTAAGCCAGAGAGCTGAGCAGTGTTCAGCAGACACCTTAAACCACGGCCTTGAACAGCCATAATTTAAGGTGTCTTCTGAATGGGGCCATTGATTTCAATGAGGCGTACTCCCAAGTAAATGGCTATGGGATTGCAGCCTTGATAACTCAATATAAAACGGGGGTTGTCCTTTTTGCCCCCCCCCGAAATTTGACCACAGCTTCCCCCCCCCCGTTATTGTTGTTCCTATTGGATGGGTTGCTATCTCCAAGCTACCACTCCAAAGTCTTGCTATATGCATTTCAATCTTTAAGTCCTCAAAAGCTAGGCACTCTGGGTTAATCCTAATGAAGTCAATGTAGGCTATTAATGAGTCACTTAATCCCTTCTCTCTGAGTGGATGCTAATGTTGACTTCAGTGTGACAATCAATGTTAATAAGTTTACATTCTCTCTGGGGTTGTATTATCCACCGGCCCCTCACCCCTTTTGACTTTCGCCCACCCACCCCTGTTGAAAAGTAGGCAAAGTTTGGCACCATCTCTTGGCACCTTATAAAATTGTATATTTGCTTTCATGAGGCTGGGAGACCCATGAGAAATCCCCTGTTTGGAAATCAAAGTTTCTCATCGCGGAGCTGCGGGCGGTTGCTGTCATTTGACATTAGATGTGTGTTGCTTTTTGTCTGTTGGTTTTTGTTTTGTTTTTCCTAGAGGAACAAATCTGTTTTTTGCTTTGGTTTTTTTCGTTCTTTGGATTTTTGTAATAGGTTTCATCAATTTTTCAGGACATGGTTACAGGAGGAGGAGGAGAAAGCCCTCAAGAGGGTTGCTCTGACACTTCCCTAACTCAGCTTCTAAAATTGGGTGATATTCTTTCTTTCTTCTTCTTTTTCCTTCCTGTTCCTTCATTTTACTATTATTCTTAGCCCTCAAGCTTATGTGGCATTTGCTCAGACGTCCTTGTCTCTTTTTAGCAGAGGCTGAAAATGTCTGGAAAAGAACATCGTGTACAGAAATGTTTTAATATTTGAAGTTTTGAGATTAGTCACCAAGGAGCTGAGAATAAGCACGGGGGGGGGGGGGGATGGGGGGATTGAAAGTCTGAACGAAAAGTGCAAGGAAGTCATAGGGCATTGGATAAAAATATCCTCCTCTTAAAAAGGGGGGGTTAAAAAGGTTTGAGTTGAGTGTGGGTTGCTTTTCCCTTTCTTTTTCTTTCCTCCTCTTACTTTCTTCCATTAGATCAGATCGACATTACAGCTTCCTTGAGGTTTCTCAGAAATGGTCACAAAACGTTCCATGAGTTTTGAGCAGCAGATGTCAGTGGTGATTTGATTCGCTTATCGGTTCAAAGGTGTGGAATCATAGAATCCTACAATCATTGAGCTGCAAGGGGCCTATAAGACCATCGAGTCCAACCCCCCCCCTTGCTCAATGCATGAACCCACCTTAAAGCATCCCTGATGGATAGCTGTCCAGCTGCATCTTGAAAGCCTCTAGTGTGTGAAAGCCCACAACCTCCCTAGGTCATTGGTTTCATTGTCGTACTGCTCTAACACTCAGGAAGTTTTTCCTGATGTCCAGCTGGAATCTGGCTTCCTGTAACTTGAGCCCATTATTCTGTGTCCTGCACTCTGGAATGACCATGAAGAGATTCTGGCTCTCCTCTGTGTGACAACCTTTCAAGTATTTGAAGAGTGCTGTCATGTCTCCCCTCAACCTTCTCTTCTCCAAGCTAAACATGCCCAGTTCTTTCAGTCTCTCCTCATAGGGCTTTGTTTCCAGACCCCAAATCATCCTCATTGCCCTTCTCTGAACCTTGAGTTCATCTTAAAATGGAAATGGAATGAATTTCTCCCCCTTCCCAAGCCTGAACCAAAATCAAAACCAGACACCATCATGGTATATCTGCACACCGAATATGAATCGGGGACATGCGACCTCTTTCAGCCTGAGGGCCAAAATCCATTTCAGGGCCTAAATTCCAGTGGCGGATGGAGCCCAAGGGGAAAAGGGGAGGGACTAGAGGCAAAAGGAGAGTCAACAATACTAGTGTACTTTAGCTTAAAGTTCTTACTGGCAGTAACCCTTAGAAAAGGCATTTCATCCTTTCAGAATGGGGCAGAATGGGCCAGAAAACAACCACATGATTGATGGCCTGGAAAAAGAGGGCAAGGCCGGGGGAATGAGGTGTGGCCATCTCATGAAGGCCAGAGTGCCAGATTGGGACTTCCTGGTATAAACTGATGGCATCAGTGCTTTGCAACAAAGCTGGTCTTTGAAGGCAGGTGTACAGCATCCCTTACTATGTATGCAAACACCTTCTTCTCCTTTCACAAGTGCTCCTAAGGGCTTTCTATATGCTCTGGAAGCTCAGGGGTGTCTCCGAATCTCTGCTGCATCAGTGATATGACACAGCCGCCGATTCAAAGCCACCCCAGGGCACAGACCCAAAGACCTGCAGCAGGAAAGTTGGGGACTTACCCCGACTTCTCCTGCCTGTGTGAGGTCAGCTTGGCTCTTCTGCCGTCTGTCCTCACTCTGGTACTGCTCTTGGGGCATTCCCGGGCAGATGGAGGCCTCCCATTGGTTGCTAGAAGCCGTGGCAGGGGGAAGGGGTGGGCCCGGTGGGCCTAATGGCCACTGGACAGCCTGCACTGCCTCCCCTATGGGGATTATTCGCCTTCACCTCGCACCAGCGATACCACGCGGTGTGGCGGCAGAGCGGCGCCAACTCAGCGCCGTGAAGACAGCCCCCTAAGGAGTGTTATCCCTTCCCCCCCTCTCATTCGCACCTCAGCTGAGCATGGATGAACTTTGTCTTTGAGTGCCGAGTTAAGCAACTGGATACACTTTCTAACAGGAAGGCAGTCTGGCTTCAAGCACTCTGGCTGTTTAATCACAAAATCTCATTACTGAAGATAAACAGTGCATATTAATATAGCAAGCTCATTGATTTCTTAGGCGGCGCATTGCTCCAGTGCTAGAGTATTTTCATTTCCAGATTCTAGAAGAAGTCATTAAAATTCAGGAGCTAATTAGAGTTGAATAAAACTTTTTCTTATTCTTATTCTTAGTATTCAGCAGCATGTGATAGGATTGGAGTATTGGTGGGAGGGGTATCACTTCTTTAACACACCAGGATTTAAATGCCAAATGTGATACCAAATGTATACCCCAACCAAATTTGTTTTGCTCACCTTTCTCCACCCTTTTCACCTCCACTGCCAGTGTTTTAAATAATGTATTTTAAATAATGGTGTTTAATGTGTTTTGATGGTTATCAATTTTGGGGAACTACCCAGAGAGCTTTGGCTATGTGGCGGTACAGAAATAAAATACATGAAAGGAATGTAACTTTCTTCTTGAATTGCTTGAATTTCATGTTTGGTTAGCGGTCTATTCATCTTTGTTCTGTTACAGTGCCTGTTAGGTGGGGGTAGATTTCCAGAAATAGTCTATGGAGTTCTGTTCAGTATCCTGATACTGTTGTGCCGAGTTGTGCGCTTTTGTCGTAACAACGTATAACGTTACGTTTAATTCCAAATCGCGCGAGATACTGGTTCCCCTCTATTCGGCACTGGTTAAGTCCCATCTTGAGTATTGCATCCAGTTCATGGCACCACACTTCAAGAAGGATGCAGACAAGCTGGAGGGGGTTCAGAGGAGGGCGATGAGGATGATTAGGCGTCTGGAAACAAAGCCCGATGAGGAGAGACTGAAAGAACTGGGCATATTAAGCCTGGTGAAGAGAAGATTGAGGGGAGACATGATAGCACTCTTCAAATACTTGAAAGGTTGTCACACAGAGGAGGGCCAGGATCTCTTCTTCATCATCCCAGAGTGCAGGGCACGGAATAAAGGGTTCAAGTTACAGGAAGCCAGCTTCCTGACTGTTAGAGCTCTACAACAATGGAACCAATGACCTAGGGAGGTTGTGAGCTCTCCCACACTAGAGGCCTTCAAGAGGCAGCTGGATAACCATCTGTCAGGGATGCTTTAAAGTAGATTCCTGCATTGAGCAGGGGGTTGGACTCGATGACCTTATAGGCCCCTTCCAACTCTACTATTCTATGATTCTATGATTCTATGATTTCAACTGATCAAGCTAAGCGTTGCCTTGGGTGTTCCACCTTGGTGGATTGTGTGGAACCGGCAAAATACATCTGTGGAGTTTGGGTGGTTGTGCTTTTTCTTATTCATTGCCTATTCATTTTCATTTTGGCCAACTGTTAAGTTCATGCTGCGTTCTCGACCTTGGCGCTGCCCATTCGAGGCTTTTCTTCTAGTTTTTGGAACCATTTTTTCAAGCTAACAGGGTGATTAGCCCTGACTAGTGGTGGTTGGCTAGGGTCTGCGGGTGTGCCATGCCCGTGTAATCCCTTATGGGATTATCCTTGCAGGATGATGATGATGATGATGATGATGATGATGATGATGATGATGATTATACTGCTCTATAGCTGAAGCTCTCTGGTCAGTTTACAAAAGATTAAAAACAATATACAAAATTTAAAACCATAAAAGCACACAACAGACAATATGCACAAAGACAACATACATCTAAAAACAACTTTTAGGAATCAGCCAAGCCTAAATAAAATATCCAGGATCAATTGAAATATCATCACATGCTGCTAAATGCCTGGGAAAAGAGAAAAGTCTTAACCTGGCACTGAAAAAATGATGATGTTGGTGCCAGGTGGGCCTAAGTGGGGAGCTCATTCCATAGTTGGGGGGACATCACTGAGAAGGCCCTCTCTCATGTTGCCACCTTCTGAGCCTCCCTGGATGATGTGCAATGGATTGACATGGGTTTCAGAATCCCAATAATTTAATAGTAGTGATTTAAACAGTTCTGTGTGACAGCTGGCAGTGTGCTCATTACAATAGGAGTATTACTTGGTTGCCTTTAACCAGGAGCTGGATCCACATACACAACTGGATTAGAGGAAGCAGAGGTCCCGGCTCCCTCCTCCCCACAGTAGCCTCTGCGGCCTCCTGAAGATGTCACACAAAAGTTTGGGAGGCTGCTAAATGGGGTGAGTTGTGGTACAGAAGGGAAGGGGGATCCCTGAAAATCGGCAGATCCCCCTTCCTGAACACGGAAGGCAGATCCTGGATTCATCCTCCCAGGTCTATGTGCAGTTCTGCTGGCCAGTTTTATAGCATCATCACACAGGGAAAAATCCCGTTTGCTTACCGTCACTTCTCCGCCCACACGATTGTCCCTCATTACTTCCTCTTTTGAAAGAGGAAGTAAACAACCTGCTCGTGGCCCATTCAGTGGGCTATTTTGATCCCGCTGCTTCTCCTTTACACAGCAGGAGATGGCGGCAATTTCCATCTTTAAAAATAAGTCGGGCTTACTGGAGTGATTTTTGGTGCGCGAAGAAGGCTAGAAGGGGCGTGAGGCGCTCAGGAGGCAGATGACGTCGTGAGATGGACCCGCAAAAATACATGAGTGCCCAGTAACGAGCGTGCAATAAAACGCTTGTCTGATGGAGCTCTTAGAGGAAAGATCTCTGAAATGTTATAACTCTGACATGGATTTGTTAAAGGGCTTATATTTTAGCTGATGGAATATGTGTTTTAATTGAAGCATGGATTAAATCAGCATGAATTGAATGCGCGTTCATGCAGATTTAATCCCTTCCTCCATTAAAGGAAGAATGATCTCTCTAAGAAGCTAAGAAGAAGGAGATTAGAAGAATGACAGCTCTAAAGCAAAATCAATACTTTGTTTTTAGATAATGTCATGCTCTCTTTGGAGCACTCCTCTTTGGAGAATGATCAGGAACCCTCTGAGTACCAGCTCCTTGATTTCTGCTCATCTCTGGAACTCCCTGTGTTTGGACTGCATTCTGGCCTTGGTTTTGGACGTGACCCGGACTGGCTCCCTGGAACTCTGTCCCAGTACCCTTCTAAGCCAGACAGACCGTGTAAGCTCATATTGCTACATCTAGAGGAAGCATTGTATCCTGATAGAGAAATAGGGTGAAAAATACCCTCATTATTATTTATTTTTTTATTTATTTTATTCCATTTATATACCGCCCCATAGCCGAAGCTCTCTGGGCGGTTTACAAAAATTAAAAACATTGAATAATTAAAACACCAATATACAAAATTTAAAAGCATAAAGCATAAAAAACAAGTTAAAATTACAATATCCTTCTGGGTCAAAGCACAACAACAACACAAAAACACAAAAACCCTCATCATATGCTGTTAAATGCCTGGGAGAAGAGAAAAGTCTTGACCTGGCGCCGAAAAGATAACAATGTTGGCGCCAGGCGAGCCTCATCAGGGAGATCATTCCATAATTGGGGGGCCACCACTGAAAAGGCCCTTTCCTTTGTTGCCACCCTCCGTGCCTCCATTGGAGTAGGCAACCAGAGGAGGACCTTCGATGTGGATCATAGTGTATGGGTAGGTTCATGCTGGGAGAGGCGTTCCATCAGGTATTGTGGTCCCAAGCTGTATACGGCTTTATAGGTTAAAACCAGCACCTTGAATTGAGCTCAGAAACATATAGGCAGCCAGTGCAAGTGGGCCAGAGTAGGTCTTATATGCTCGAACCTTCTGGTTCCTATTATTATATTATTATATTATCACTCTGGCCGCTGCATTTTGCACAAGCTGCAGCTTCTGAACCATCTTCAAAGGCAGCCCCACGTAGAGTGCATTGCAGTAATCCAATTTAGAGATTACCAGAGCATAGACAACTGAAGCCAGGTTATCCCTGTCCAGATAGGAGCATAGCTGGGCCACCAAACGAAGTTGGTAGAAGGCACTCCGTGCCACCGAGGCCACCTGAGCCTCAAGAGACAGAGATGGTTCTAGGAGAACCCCCAAGCTACGAACCCTCTCCTTCAGGGGGAGTGCAACCCCATCCAGAACAGGTTGAACACCCTCCATCCGGTCAGCAGAACCCCCCCACTAACAGCATCTCAGTCTTGTCTGGATTGAGTTTCAGTTTGTTAGCCCTCATCCAGCCCATTGTCGCAGCCAGGCACTGGTTCAGCACATCCACAGCCTCACCTGATGAAGATGAAAAGGAGAAATAGAGTTGTGTGTCATCAGTGTACTGATGACAACGCACCCCAAAACTCCGGATGACCTCTCCCAACGGTTTCATGTAAATGTTGGACAGCATGAAGAACCCCATACTGGAGAACCCCTGAGGAACCCCATACTGGAGAATCCATGGGGCAGAGCAATGTCCCCCAAGCACCACCTTCTGGAGCTGCCCTGCCAAGTAGAAGCGGAACCACTGCAGTGCAGTGCCTCCCACTCCCAACTCAGCCAGTCGTGCCAGAAGGATACCATGGTCGATGGTATCGAAAGCCGCTGAAAGATCAAGGAGAATCAACAGAGTCACACTCCCCCTGTCTTTCTCCCGACATAGGTCATCGTACAGGGCGACCAAGGCTGTTTCCGTGCCAAAACCAGGCCTGAAGCCGGACTGAAATGGATCCAGATAATCAGTCTCATCCAAGAGAGTCTGGAGCTGGCTCGCAACCACTCACTCAAGGACCTTGCCCAGGAATGGAATATTTGCCACAGGTCTATAGTTATTAAGATTTTCAGGGTCTAGGGTCTCACTACCACCTCCTTCAAGCGGCCTGGGACCACTCCCTCTCATAGAGAAGCATTAATCACTTCCCTGGCCCAGCCGGCTGTTCCATCCCTGCTAGCTTTTATTAGCCAAGAGGAGAAAGGATCCAATACAGAGGTGGTTGCACGAACCTGTCCAAGCACCTTGTCAACATCCTCGAGCTGTATCAACTGAAACTCATCCAAGAAAACAGGACAAGCCTGTGCTCTGGACACCTCAATAGATTTACCCGCTATAATACTGGAGTCTAAGTCCAGGCGGATGCCAAAGATTTTATTCTGGAAGTGCCTAGCAAATTCAATACAGTGGGCCTTAGATGGTTGTAGCACATCCTTGGGGCCAGCATGTAATAGCCCCTGTACAACTCTGAAAAGCTCCGCTGGGTGGCAGATTGATGATTTGATGGTGGCAGCAAAGTATTGCTTTTTTTGCCGCCCTCACTGCCCCTGAATAGACCTTACTATAGGCACTTACCAGTGTTTGATTGCATCCATCAGGAGTTCATCTCCATCTGCAATGTTATCATGTTGCCTTTTTGCCCATGTTTTAAAATGCTTCTATTAAAAATTCAATTTAAGGAAAATATATGCCTGAACGATCAAGAGTATTGTTTGAATTGACAAAAAGGGTTTGGGGTGGGTTTTTTTGTTTTGTTTTGCTGAATGACTCAAACCATTTACTCAACTAAAAGTTATTAGTCCTAACCTTGAGTTAGATGCACCTTTAAAAGAGTGTATGTTTATGATGATATGTAAACACTAATGGGGGGGGGGGGGGGATAGCTACACTTCTTTGGTTTTTGGCCCTGTACCAGAGCTATTGGTCCTCATTTCTCATATTCTGTGCAGGATGGAGTGATGTAATTAGCCTCATAGTCCCACGACTTTTCATAAGTTGCAGATTGGCTCCCTCAAAATATTGCTTATGCTTCCCTTGAATAACCAAGTTTAGATTGTGCTACAAGTATTCCCACCGTTCAAGGTAAAATTGACCAGACCTATCATATACTAATTACTCATTTTGAATGGGGGGGGGGGAATCTTTCTGATTACTAAATATTAGAGGGGAAGGAAATTGCAGTTATCACCATTATTCTTTAGAACATCGTCTCCTCTTCTTTATCTTCAGGATTGCCTACATTGTTTGAAATGTAGGCATTTCCATTTCCTTCTTTTCTTTCCACCTGTAATTCAGTGACCCTCTGGCAAAGCGCTGGAGTCATGAGAAGAATTGGCGTATGAGGAAGAGCCTTGAAATGTAACCCCAAATTCCTGCAGGAAAAGTTGTTGGTTGTCAATACGTAAATTGACCTCCTTTTCCTAGTCCCACGCTGGAGTTGTGGTGTCCACGGGAGGAACACTCAGATGTAGAAATCTTGGTTTGAATCCAGAATTGTCCCTCCGTGAGTGGGAAGCCTTTTCGACAAACAGAATGGCTTTTCCTGACTTTACACAAGACCCTTGCATGATAAAAGACTAAAATCCAGCACTGTGATTCTCACAGGGTCAAATTCCGCCTTACGTTAATTGGGTAGTGCGTAGATGAGCCTATATATTTTATTTTTAACTGACGAGGAAGTTAACTCTAGTGGAGACTCTTTGCTTTGTTTAAGGTGGGGTGGAATTTTGGGAAGCAAATGAGGGTGGGAAGGTTTAATTCTGTGCACCGGTCCCAGTATGAATCAGGACTGCATGTACTTATATATGAATAATAGTAACTGCTGTGCAGTTAGCATAAGATGTAGTTTGACCCTTCGCCCAAGGCATTGCAAAATCTCATGCACAACATCTCAAGATGCACTGGGCACTGTGGAATTCTTACACCAAGTTCTACACCAAGCAGGATATGACACTTTGAAAGCAGTTTGAAAACGGTATATGGAGTGTGTCCTGGGTCCCAACAGTTGTCAAGACCATTATAAACCATTCTAAAGCAGCAGTGTAGATCCTGTCAAGGTCTTCTTGTACAAGAACTACTAGCGCAAGATATTGGACAACTCAAGAGCCAGGTCTTGCGTGACATCTCTTGAGATGTGCTTTGTCCTCATTGCACAAAGTCCTCTGTGATCTCTTGTGCAATAGTTCTGTGGAACAGCTTTGTCACTAAGAATGTGACTTCCACCGGTGTATCTCTGAATCCAACCCTTCCCGCCTGGAAAGAAAATACTATTTGTTTTAAGCGGCTTGGAAATTCAGGAGGAGGACACTGACAAATGTCAGTTCATTTTTTTAATAGATCCGTCCTCTCTGTTTGTTGCTGCTACTTTTTTTTTTTTAAAGGACTTCTTTAATTAAAAAAAGGACTTTAAAAAAGTGAAGGAGCCATGCACACCAAATTGTAAGTGCCTTCCACAACAACAACAAACCTTTCAGAACCTTTGTCTCCCCAATTGTCTTCTCCTGTGCCACTGAGGGATGTGCCCTGCAGTGTTGAATATGCTTGTACCCTGGGTACCAAAAGAGATCAGCCCTCTCTATCTTCTACCCATGCACCCAAAAGGGAAAATTACTCTTTTTTAAAGGACTTTTTGAAGTTAAAGAAGTCAAGGTGCTGGTTTTAACCAATAAAGCCTTACACGGTTTGGGACCACAATAACTGATGGAACGCCTTTCCCGACATGAACCTACCCGTACACTACGCTCAACATCAAAGGTCCTCCTCCGGTTGCCTACTCTGAGGGAAGCTCGGAGGATGGCAATAAGGGAGAGGGCCTTTTCTGTGGTGGCCCCCCAATTATGGAATGATCTCCCCGATGAGGCCTGCCTGGCGCCCACACTGTTATCTTTTCGGCACCAGGTCAAAACTTTTCTTTTCTCCCAGGCATTTTAACAGGTTAAGTTGAGGTTTTAACTGACTTTGTGGCCAGGCTTAACAGTTTAAAATGTTTTAAATGTCAGCTGTTTTATGTTTATGGTTTTAATAATAATAATAATAATAATAATAATAATTTATTTTTTACCCACCTCTCCGTTTGGATCAAAGCGGGGAACAATAATATGATAAAATACATAAAACTGATTAAAACATGACACACATTATTTAAACTGCATTAAAACATCCTAAAAACATCCTAAAAACATCCTAAACACATTCTAAAATTCCACTGTATATTGTCTTTTTAGTGTTCAATCTTTTAATTTTTGTAAACCGCCCAGAGAGCTTTGGCTATGGGGCGGTATATAAATGTAATTAATAATAATAATAATAATAATAATAATAATAATAATAATGTTGAAATGCCCATCTCCAAATGAGGTGACAGACTTGGATGGACGATTTTGCAACAGCTCTATAATAAATGCTTCTGAAAACCCAGATCCACTTGCACAGGAAGAGTCCAGGTAGAAACTATTTCATGGATTTCCAGTCCAAACTTGTGGCTTGTCTGGATCAAGATGATACCAGGTTCAGGAGTTGCAATCTTTTATTAGCTCAGACCAAGTAGTGGAACTGAAGGCCAGGGAGAGGAGGGCAAAGGGGGGGGACAGACATTTGGGGAAAGGGTTGAGCTTCCATCCACCACCTGCTGCTTCTGTCTTCCATATCATGCTCTTCCCTACTGCTTTTTAAGTGTACAATGACCTCAGTCTGCTGCTGAGAGTCTTGCTTGGTCTGCCATCTTAGTATTTCTGCATCCCTACAAACCTTGAGATTACCGCCAGATCCTTCAGTGTAACTCTGCACTACTTTTTTTTTTCGCTTCCTTGTTGATCCAGCTTGCAGTCCCTAGAAAGCAGTACAACCGCTTCCTGCCAGCTTGTTTTCTCCGCTTCCTGTCCTTTCTTTCTCAGGACCTTGCTAGAACTATTTTGTTTAGGTGATCATGGAAACACAATGAGATTTCACCTTACCGAGCACATTTCACAGGGCGCTACGTTGTACTTCGACTATATAAATAAGCAGGCCTGTTATCGAAAGGTACTTTGCTGACATTTCTTTTAATGTGCCAGGTTAAAAAAGAAAGAAAGAAACACCTATCAGCCATTTTCTCCACAAATAATAAGAAAAAGAAGTTAATTGAAGTCATACGACGCGATGGCCAGGAGTGCCTATCATCAGCTTCAACTGATACGCCAGCTGTGTCCCTTCCTAGAGTTGGAAGACCTAAAGACAGTAGTGCACACGCTGGTAAATTCGAGGCTCAACTTCTGCAATGCGCTGTACATAGGGCTACCTCTGTGCCTAGTCCAGAAACTTCAACTAGTTCAAAATATGGCTGCCAGGTTGGTCACCGGTACACCTAGGGGTGACCAAATTACACCAGCTTTAAAATCACTCCACTGGCTGTCAGTTAGTTTCCGGGCGAAGTACAAAGTGTTGGTTATTACCTTTAAAGCCCTGCATGGTTTGGGTCCAGGTTACCTGGGGGATCGCCTTCTCCCATACAATCCGCCCCACACACTCAGGTCCTCTGGGGACAACTTACTCCAGTCAGCTAAAACTAGGCTGACGAGTGTTACCCAGAGGGCCTTCTCTTCTGCCGCTCCCAGATTGTGGAATGGCCTGCCGGAAGAGATTAGTCAACTTAACAATCTTTTTGACTTTAAGAAAGCCATAAAGACCGATCTCTTCTGGCAGGCCTACATAGCTGAATTTTAAGAGTTTTATTGATATTTTAATGATGTATTCGTTTTATATGTTTTAAATCAGTTTTATGTATTTGTATTTGATGTTGTTCCCCACCTTGATCCAGAGGGAGAGGCGGATAATAAATAAATAAATAAATAAATAAATAATTCTTCTTTAAAACATAGCTACCATGAATGGAGCTTCAACCCAGAAACAAGGCCAGTGTCGCAGGTAGAAATGGTTGGGCACCTGCTGAGGGCCCACATCCCAGCAGGGGCCCACTGACATAAACCCCCTGGACTTGCACCTCCTTCTCTTCACCATGGCAACCTGCTTGTTCACCTGCCTCTTGCTCCGACCCAGACAACGGTGGTGGTGGGAAGGAGGAGCAGGAGATGTCCTTGTTCTCTGGCTTTCTGCCTGTCAAGCAAGTTAAGTGGTAGCAGTGATGAGCAAGAGGTTGAGGAGCAATAACAGTTGGAGACAATGGTGGTGAGAAGGTAGACTCAATGTCTGGTTTCACACAACACATTAGGCAACGGAGTGGGGGGGAAGAGGCAACCGTCAGTTGTGTTGCTTAGTGTGTCGTGTGGAGAGTTGCACACCACACACACACAACTGACGGTACGCTATTCCGCCCAATCAAGCTACGGAGAGAAACAATGGGCTTGCACGTTGTTTAGCCCAAAGCCCCGTTGTTTAAAGTGTTGTCCGAACCCCCCCCCCCCCATAGACTATTCCATTTGGGCATAGAGTTCTGCCTGCCGGAGCAGCTGAAAAAAACCCGGCTGCTCCGATACAGCCGGCAGAACATGCAGTGCATGCTGGGATATGGCTGGAGGACTAAGGGAGGGGGGAGGGAGGAGATGCTGCAGCCAAGATGGACGCCAGAACTTTCAGCTGCTCGAGGGACGGCAGAGCAACATGTTGTGTGGGGAGCACTGCCTACGCATGCTCAGTACACTATTTCCCCCTCCGTTGCCTAATGTGTCGTGCGAAACCAGCCATTCAAGGAGGAGGCCCCTTGAGCATACCTTGCCCTCAAAACCTGAAGCCGGCACTGCCTAGAAAACTGCAGGCGATAGCCCATGTCTTCTCATTACAATCAGTGCTGGCTCCAAGTTTTTGAGTGCTGCTGGGTTCTTGCTATGTCTCCTTAAGGTTCTCTGCCTCTTTAAGAGTCCCATCTTGTTTTTTACCTTCCCCTTCCCAGTAATGTGGGGTTTAGGCTGTAGACGTGGGGTGAGTGACACTCCAGATACTTGTGGCTTAACACAGCTGTTTACTAGTGAGTTTAAACAAGTAAATTACAATAAAAAGTATTTAGTCAATAGTGCTGGGTGATAGAAAGGCATTAAAAGAAAATAAAAGTTGCAAAAACGCAAGTTCTTTTACCCTAAGCTGCACCTAGACTTCTTCAAGCTCCTTTCTCATGCTCTGGTCTTTTCTGACTCTCCCCCTTCTAGCTGGCTCTCTCCTTTTATCCTCTCTATCCCCAAAATCAAAAGTACTGTTCCAACTTAGAAGAAATGAAACTTAACCAGGGAATGAATCTTAACTGGAGAAATAAAACTGGTCCTCTCAGGGAAACCCCATCCCAACAGAAAAACGCCAGGCCACTAAGCCTGACTCTGTAGGCCATGCATCCTACTTTACAGATGACCATCCTCTATTTGAAGGGCTTTCCAGACCCAAGCCTGTTTAAAGAACCGGAAGAAAGGAGGAAGCGAAGGGGCCTTAAAGTTGTCCACTGACAGTGAACAATTGGACAGCAGCTGATGGAAAAGACACAGTGGTCACCTGGTCTCATTGGTCCTCACTATGGTCAGATTCACTGTTATAGTAACCTTTTTTTTCTAAATTGGCAAGCATCTGCAGATGTTATACATGTCTGTATCCTCTTCTTTGTTGATGCCTATGTGGCCCAGATGTTTCACTGAACCTGTAGCTGAGCCCTTAAATAGGCTGAGCTTTTCTTCCTGGATGCTCTCTAGGTCTATTAGAGAAACTCTCCTCTAGTCATAGGGCACCTACACCGAGCAGGTAAGGGCGCACTCTAAGCGGGTAATTTCAGCTCCACGTGCCTGTGACCTTGGATGATGGCAGGGACAGAGCTTCAAGAACGTTTTATGTTCTGGAAAATTTCACTGCCCTGTTCTGTTTTCATTGTCAACAAAGATCAACAGCTCCTATTGTTTGCTGGTGTTATTTCAGGGAGATGACAATCAAAGTGGTATTCCCAAACAGACATCCTAAGGGTCCTGTTGGGGCCAATGACCTTTTTGGCGGGCTGGTTGAGAGAGGTTTATCACTTGTTCCACACAGAATGTGTAGGAGGCCCCTAAGATGCCCGAAGGGGAGGCCTCGGCATGGTTGCAAAAGCAGCCCTCCATTCTCCCCATGCCTGGCACTGATTTGTATTAATATGGCAGCTAAAATTTTCTTCCGTGGGCATGGGCAAATTAGTCCCTAGAAGCCCTGTTAGTGTAGAAGGGCCGGCGCTGCATCTCTGTGAACCCTGGCTTTGCTGCAACACTACTCATGCACTCAATACCAAAGCTCTATTCTATGTCCCACCTTGCAACCCAAGGCCTTCTAACTTGTGCACCTAGACTACAGAATGCCATCCCTTGAGACATCCAGACAGGATCTACATTGCTGCTTTAAAACTGTTCAGGCCCAGGACACACGCCATACACAGTTTTCAATCCGTTTTCAAAGTGTCATGTCCTGCTTGGTGTCGATCTGGCCCCAGTTTTGGCTTAAGAACATAAGGGGAGACATGCTGGATCGGATCAAGGGTCCATCTAGTTCAGCGCTCTGTTCACACAGTGGCCATTCAGCTTTTGACCAGGAACCCAAAACCAGGGCACGAGTGTAGCAGCATCCCCCCACCCATGTTCCCCAGTAACTGGTGTACATAGCCACAAAGCCTCTGATACTGGAAGTAGCAGATGGTCATCAGGACTATTAGCCATTGATAGCCTTCTCCTCCAGGAATTTATCTAACCCCTTTCAAACCAGAGTAGAAGTAACTTCATAAAATAATTCCTCTTTATAACTCTAAGTGGAGTGGCATGAGATCCAACCATGTGGAAAAACCTCCCACACCACTCCAGTGATGTATCAATTGAGCCTTGTAGACATTTGCATGGAGAACTTCGTACATCTCAGAAGCATAGTATATCTAGGTAGGCCTAAGAGAAGAAGGCGCAAGCAAACTGTTCTGCTGAGGTCTCCAGTTATTTTATTGCCCTACTCTAACACAATAAAGTATTTTTTTCCTGCTCATCTGGAGGCTTTCCCCCTCCACTCTAAAGGAGTTTTAGATTCACTTAAAATGTAGAGCTTGGATCCACATAAAATGTAGACGTCCTAAAGCCGAAGGCAGCACTTTTAAATTTAAAATCAAGGTTATGTTTTTCAGTGGGTTGAAGGAAACCAAAATGAAATGAGTTTGGAACCTTCAGGGGCTTGTCAAGTTATACCTGCAGTTTTGCACTGTATGGTGAGGGGAATAGAATTAGTCCAGTTCATATGTTTGCAAGAAGACATTGATCCTTCTTGAGATTTTATACTGTAGCCTAGCGTTTGTCAAACGTTCTATTTCTAGGCAACACTATCAATGTCCATCTACTGAGGGAATATTTTAGTGGCAAATACTGAAGTACAGAAGCTCAACACAAACACACAGATGCAGTATATACCCACTCTATTAAGATCAGCGAAACTGTAACTCTGTGCATAGCTAACCATTGAGTCTGGTCAGTGTTTGGATAGGAGACTGCTTGGGAACTCCTTATAAGGTACTGTGATTTCCATGTTGGAAGAAAGGTGAGATAGGAATGTAATATATGTAACTGAATATGAAATCTTGTCCATTGAAATCAAGGGTACAAGCTTGGCTGGACCATGTGTTAAACTAAGATATAAAGTTGGTTCATAGAAACATAAGAAGAGCCATGCTGGATCAGACCATTATTCTGTTCACACAATCGCCAACCAGCTGCTGACCAGGAACTCACAAGCAGGTTATGAGTACAGCATTCTCCCACCCATGTTCCACAGCAACCGACAGGCCTATCCAGATGAATTTTAAGATGTTTTTAATGTTGTATTTTTCTCTTGTTTTTAAATTTTTTTAACTGTTGTGATTTTTATGTTTTATATTGTTGTTGTTCCCCGCCTCGATCCGGAGGGAGAGGCGGGCTACAAATAAATATTATTATTATATTATTATTATATAGGCTTACTGCCTCTGCTACTGGAGATAACATATAACCATCAGGTCTGGTAGCCATTGATAGCCTTCTCCTCCAGTGATTTATCTAGCCCCCTTTTAAAGTCATCCAAATTGGTGGTCATCATTACATCTTGTGGTAATGAATTCCATAGTTTATGCACTGTGTGAAGAAGTACTTTCTTTTATCTGTCCCAAATCTCGCACCAATCAGCTTCATGGGATGACGCCTGGGTTCTAGTATTTTGAGATAGGGAGCAAAATGTCTCCCTAATCACATTCTCCACACCTCTCTCATGTCTCTTCTTAGCCTCCTTTTTTCCAAGCTAAACAATCCCAGCTGTTGTAATGTTTCCTCCTAAGGGAGATGCTCCAGCCCCTTAATAGTCCTTTTCTGAACTTTTCCCAGCTCTATAATGTCTTCTTTTTTTTTTTAGGTATGGTGACCTGAACTGTACACTGTATTCCAAGTGTGGTTGCACCACAGGTTCGTATAAAGGCAGCATGATATTGGTAATTCCTCTTCTAATTAAGCCTAACACGGCATTTGCCTTTTTTTTACAGCAGCCACACACTGGGATGATATTTTCATAGAGCTGTCCACCACAATCCCGAGAACTCTTTCTCGGTAAGTCCAAACTAAGTTAGTGCTACTTAAGTCAGCAATGACTAAGGCTTGTATCCACTGTGAGTCCTACTTAGAGTTGGCACATTGAAATGAAAAGGGCTTAAATTAGTCCATTCATTTCAGTGGGTTAACTCTAAGCAGGAGTAACCTTAGGTAAAAAACAGCTGCAATCCTATCCCCACTCACGCCGAAAATGGGGCATGAACCCCATCGAATCAATGGGACTTACTTCTGAGTTCGACATGGAAAGGCTTCTGCATTTACTGTCAGCATTAATTTCAATGGGACCCTATCGGTCTGGATCTCCAACCTTTCAGTGGCAGGCAGCATGATGACTCTATTCATCTCTGGGGTTTGCAGGTGTGTCTGTGGCCTTTATCACACCTACCATTTTCCCCCTGGATTGCTCCTGCGGGTTCCCCCTCTGTTTTCTATGCAAATCTACTGTTTTGAATCACACGTGGTCGGGACTTCTGCAATACCTCAGCTGGCCTGTTGAACTTGCCTGAAACGGACTTTGCCCGTTCAGGGTTAAATCGAAACAGAAACAAAAAACGGAGCACTCAGGGCATGAGAACAGCGCGAGGGGGGCGACATCCCGCGAGTCCTGCGCTGAAGAACTGGATCAAAGTCGAGGCGGGTGTGCTTAAAACCCCCCGTGTGATAAAGGCCCATGTGTGTTACCATTCACAAAAGATGACTCTATCTCGTACAAAAGTTTTTGGCAAATTCTTGCAGCGCAAAGCTTTGCGATTTATCCTGGAATTTAAAAGCAACCCATTGCGGATAAGCCCATGCGCATCCTCACACTCCTCCGTGATAGATTGCATTGGAGTTTCCTGTTTCCTTTACTCTGAGTGTGCTGAATAGCATTTGCATTTTCCCTGCAAAACACACACACATACATCTTCCTCTTGAAGTAGAAAATCCTGTTCAACTTGCCTTCCGATCTGCATTAAACCATCATTTCCTGAAAGGGTCCCCCCCCCCCCTCTTCCTTTTGTCTTTTGCCTTTTTAGTAACACAGGCTCACATTAAAAAACCATCAGGACCGCTTGCTGGCAGCAATCTAGCATTAGCGTTCCTGATCCATTCTTATATCTCAGTTATGATTATTTTGTAAATTGCCAGCTATATATAGATACACACACACACACACACACCCCTGACTAGAACAATTTATTTGTGTAATTGTTTGTTTCTGTACTACCTAATAGTCAAAGCTTTCTGGGCGGTTTACAAAAATAAGCAACACAATACAAGGTAATAAAATACAGAATAAGATCTCTAAGGAAAACAATTAAACAGCTAAAGGAGCGATCCTACGCCCCCTACGTCTAGGGCTCCCTCTACAAGGATTCGCTTTTGCGCCCGGTTCAGCGATTATGCGCATTATCGCAGACGCGCATTTACTCCTAATCCCTCTGCACGGGAGGCAGCGAGAGGCGGCGAAGCGCATTAATAGATGTCCAAAAAGCGCTTTACAAGAAGTTAATGCGCATAATCGCTTGTTCACACGGGGAAAATGCGCTTTAACGGCCGGAGCAAAATAAAACTCGCGATTTAACGCGCATTCGAAAATGCGCATTATCGGGGAGATAACGCGCCTCTACGCCCGATTTGCGCTCCGTTCTTGTAGAGGTAAAATTTTTAATGAACCTTCAAAGTGCATTAAACCTCTCTTGTAGAGGCAGCCTAGGGGGCCATGGGAGAGTTTGGATTCCCAGCTCCAAGGTCGCAAATAGAGCTCCGACTATGGCCCCAGGAGTCCAAGCTTCCCTTACCCAACTATTGCAGCCGGTATGGAGATAACCACTTTGGCTTCTTCTCCGAGGTCGGGAAAGCAACTGCAGAGGGAAGGTAAAGGGGACATTCTGTGGGCATGGAGGGGAGGGGATGGGGAGGCCACTCTATGAGGAAACCACTGGCCTTCACAGCCTCTTTCCCTCTCCTTTCCCCCCCCCCATTTTTTTTTATGTAATTTATTGTAAATTACAATGTAAAGTATTGTAAAGTTCTGGATGGGGTTACACCCCCCCCCCCGAAAGACTGTGTTCGCAGCTTGGGGGTACTCCTGGATCCGTCGCTCCAGATGACAGCTCAGATTGATGCGACGGCCAGGAGTGCCTACTATCAGCTTCGGCTGATACGCCAGCTGCGCCCCTTCCTAGAGTTGGAAGACCTAAAGACGGTTGTGCAAGTGCTGGTAACTTCGAGGCTCGACTTCTGCAATGCGCTGTACATAGGGCTACCTTTGTGCCTAGTCCGGAAACTTCAACTTGTTCAAAATATGGCTGCCAGGTTGGTCACCAGTACACCTAGGGGTGACCACATTACACCAGTTTTAAAATCACTTCACTGGCTGCCGGTCAGTTTCCGGGCAAAGTATAAAGTGTTGGTTATTACCTTTAAAGCCCTACATGGTTTGGGCCCAGGCTACCTACGGGATCGCCTTCTCCCGTACAATCCGCCCCGCACTCTTAGGTCCTCTGGGAAGAACGTACTCAAGCCAGCCAGAACTAGGCTGGTGAGTGTTACCCAGAGGACCTTCTCTTCTATGGCTCCCAGACTATGGAATGGTCTGCCGGAGGAGGTTAGACAAATTGACAGTCTTCATGAATTCAAGAGAGTCATGAAGACTGTTCTCTTCCGGCAGGCCTATCCGGATGAATTTTAAATGTTTTAATGATGTGTTTCTCTTGTTTTAAAATTTTTAACTTTGTTTGCTTGTATTTGCATTGTGTTCCCCGCCTCGATCCATAGGGAGAGGCGGGTTATAAATAATAATAATAATAATAATTATTATTATTATTATTATTAAATAAGCAAGTTTTTTTTTTCCATTTTGGTTTGCGGTTCTCTACAGATAACAGAATGCGCACAATTTTGCTTTAGACAGCTTTCAAATGGGATTAGACCTGCCTATTGAAGATTAGTTATTCACAAGCTAAGAGAGCAATCCTATGGTCCCTAGACAGCCTCCGTGGGGGGGGGGGGGAGGTCATAGGATTTTTGGCTCCCTAGATCCAACATTGGTGATAGCGCTCTGACATCGGACCCAGGAGCTCAGAGAGGAAGGCGGGGGGGGGGGGCAGTTCTATTGGGAGAGAAGGAGATGGGCAAGGAGGAGAGCGTGGAGGAAGGGAAGGAGATGGGGGTGAAGAACCCTCCAGCTTCTTCAGCCTCCTTCCCTCCTGGCAAAACAGAGCCCCAGCTAGATGGGCAAAAGTGCCTGTCTAGCAAAAGTGCAGGGTGAGAGGAGTGCAGAAGTGACAATCGGGTCAATGCTCCTCCTGCCTTGCCTATGATGCCCGTCAGCCCGTGTTCAGAGGTTGATGAGCTTCCAGATTGGATGATGCCCTAAATATACCTTCCATGTTTAGGGGCAGTGTACAGCACTGGGTGCTATGGACAAAAAGGTGTTTGTTTTCACAACCTATTTGTGAGTTTCCCAAAGGCTTCCCAGAGACAGTGGCCCTTGGTCTGATCCAGCAAAGTAGCTCTCCAATATCTTCTGGGAGTCCCCATAGTTTGATGTATTTTTAGTAGGGATGTGCACTGGATCGGACCCGATCCACGATCCGAGTCCGGTCCAGTGGGAAATCGGATAAATTATCCGATTTCCGATCCCGCAGCTGGATCGGCCGATCCAATCCGAACCGGTCCGAAAAAGCTCCGAACCGGTTCGGCGGATCGGCGGATCGGCGGGCGCCCACTGGCGCCCACCGCCGCTTCCATTGGCGGGCGCCAGCGGGCGCCCGCTGATAAAAGTGGACAGCGGGGGGGGGGGAGGAGGGGGGCACTTACCTTCTCGGCCCGGTGGCTCCCGTCCGGCGCCGGCGCCTACTACTACTAGCAGGCTCCGCGGCCTGCTCTAGGGTGGCGCGCCGGGTGATGTCATCACCCGGCGCGCTACTCTAGAGCAGGCCGCGGAGCCTGCTGGTAGTAGTAGGCGCCGGCGCCGGACGGGAGCCACCGGGCCGGGAAGGTAAGGAGGGGGTGCGTGGAGGGGAGGAGGGGGCGCGCGGAGGGGGGAGGGGGGAGGGGGGCCCTTACCTTTCCGGCCCGGCGGCTCCCGTCCGGCGCCGGCGCCTACTATTCCCAGCAGGCTCCGCGGCCTGCTCTAGGGTGGCGCGCCGGGTGATGTCATCACCCGGCGCGCTACTCTAGAGCAGGCCGCGGAGCCTGCTGGTAGTAGTAGGCGCCGGCGCCGGACGGGAGCCGCCGGGCCGGAAAGGTAAGGAGGGGGTGCGTGGAGGGGAGGAGGGGGCGCGCGGAGGGGGGAGGGGGGCCCTTACCTTTCCGGCCCGGCGGCTCCCGTCCGGCGCCGGCGCCTACTATTCCCAGCAGGCTCCGCGGCCTGCTCTAGGATGGCGCGCCGGGTGATGTCATCACCCGGCGCGCTACTCTAGAGCAGGCCGCGGAGCCTGCTGGTAGTAGTAGGCGCCGGCGCCGGACGGGAGCCACCGGGCCGGGAAGGTAAGGAGGGGGTGCGTGGAGGGGAGGAGGGGGCGCGCGGAGGGGGGAGGGGGGAGGGGGGCCCTTACCTTTCCGGCCCGGCGGCTCCCGTCCGGCGCCGGCGCCTACTATTCCCAGCAGGCTCCGCGGCCTGCTCTAGGGTGGCGCGCCGGGTGATGTCATCACCCGGCGCGCTACTCTAGAGCAGGCCGCGGAGCCTGCTGGTAGTAGTAGGCGCCGGCGCCGGACGGGAGCCGCCGGGCCGGAAAGGTAAGGAGGGGGTGCGTGGAGGGGAGGAGGGGGCGCGCGGAGGGGGGAGGGGGGCCCTTACCTTTCCGGCCCGGCGGCTCCCGTCCGGCGCCGGCGCCTACTATTCCCAGCAGGCTCCGCGGCCTGCTCTAGGATGGCGCGCCGGGTGATGTCATCACCCGGCGCGCTACTCTAGAGCAGGCCGCGGAGCCTGCTGGAAGTAGTAGGCGCCGGCGCCGGACGGGAGCCGCCGGGCCGGAAAGGTAAGGAGGGGGTGCGTGGAGGGGAGGAGGGGGCGCGCGGAGGGGGGAGGGGGGCCCTTACCTTTCCGGCCCGGCGGCTCCCGTCCGGCGCCGGCGCCTACTATTCCCAGCAGGCTCCGCGGCCTGCTCTAGGATGGCGCGCCGGGTGATGTCATCACCCGGCGCACTACTCTAGAGCAGGCCGCGGAGCCTGCTGGAAGTAGTAGGCGCCGGCGCCGGACGGGAGCCGCCGGGCCGGAAAGGTAAGGAGGGGGTGCGTGGAGGGGAGGAGGGGGCGCGCGGAGGGGGGAGGGGGGAGGAGGGGGCGCGCGGAGGGGGGAGGGGGGAGGGGGGCCCTTACCTGCCCGGCCCGGCGGCTCCCGTCCGGCGCCGGCGCCTACTACTACCAGCAGGCTCCGCGGCCTGCTCCAGGGTGGCGCGCCGGGTGATGTCATCACCCGGCGCGCTACTCGAGAGTAGGCCGCGGAGCCCGCTGGTAGTAGCCGCCGGCGCCGGACGTGCCGAGAAGGTAAGTGGCGGGGAAGGGGGCTTACCCCCCCCCCGGAGCCGTCCGCTTCTATCCGCTGGCGCCCGCGGGCGCCAGCGGATGGAAGCAGGCGGCCCCAGGGGGGGTAGGGAGCGCGGGGGAGGGGGTTTACCTGCCGGGGCCGTCCACAGCGGACGGCCCCGGGGGGGGGGAGGGAGTTAGGCCCCCCCTTACCCACCCGCCGCCATTTTTTCCTCATAGACTTGCATTGCAATGCAAGTCTATGGGGAAAAAAATGGCGGCCGATCCAAAAATTTCCGATTTTTGGATCGGGATCGGACTCGATCCGGTCCGGGGGGCCTCCGATTTTGTCCGAACCGGTCCGGGACAAAATTGGAGGTCCCGATCCGGGTCCCGATCCGATCCGGGGGGTCCGTGCACACCCCTAATTTTTAGCTCATAGTCCACATCATATTTATGGTGTGGCCAGATCAAAACAACACTGTGGAGCACCTAAAATTATTAATTTTCTTTTTCAATCTTGGCCATTTATTCTAAAGGACTGCTTAGTCAATATTAGATTGGACTGCAAAGTGGCAGCCTTTATTGCCTTTTTAAAATCACTCTCAGACATTGATTTTTGTGTGTCGTGCTATTGTTGTCTTCCAGTATAATGCAAGAATGCCCAGATTTAAACATGAAGATTATATGCTTGGGCGTTTTTTTTATTATTGATTTATACATCGATTTCCAGGTATGTAGTATAGTGCTTTGATATGGCCGGGTTTGAAAAGAACCCTTCCCTTGTCCCTAGCAAATTTCGGTTCTTAAAACACTGCAATTATGAGCCGGTTGATCTCCAAGTACATGATTTCTTGGACCGCAGTCTGAGTTAGCTCAAAACAATCTCCAGAACCTCTATTGTCATTGCTTTCACGTAATGATATCAACCCTGGGATCCATCTATTGGATTCACCGATTGAACTATTCGTAAGGCCTTTGACGTGGCAATCCTAAGCAACTTTACTCAGAAGTAAATCTTACTTGTGTTTGATGGTGTTTACTCCTAGTTAAGTGTGTTTGAGACTGCAGCGTCGGAGTCTCATTGCTGGTCTTTCATGTTCCACTTCCTGTAATTAACTATTCTGCCTCTTCAGGCACATTACATATTCACACATACCCTTTTTGTGTGTCTGAATCAATATTAACCATAACAGTAGAGCTCTTTTTAGTAACTTGAGCTCTTAATGCCAAGCTAAATAAACGAACCCTAAACCTACGTACACATGCGTACATTTTCCTCCAAGCATTAGGAAGTACCCAGTGTTACATCTTACTGGTGTAGTCTACCTAGGTTATGGCACAGATTGACTTTCCGTGCACAAAGCGTATGCAACACCACTGAACCAAGAGGGGGAAAAAGTCGCATTTAAACAAAAATAGTTCCTGAATCATAATGTTTGACATTGTGCTCTGCCATAACTTGCAGGGTGATGAATATTTTTTTTAATATCCAGCAGTTCAATATTTTACCCATTTACCTGCAAGAGCATGTAACTCTTAGCATTCTGCATTACTGATTTCAATGCCCTAGCTACAAGGAAGCAATCTAACATTTTTCCACCATTGTCTCATTTCCACTTGGAGTCTAATTTTGCAAGAAAAATAGAACCTCTGCTTGCAAATGTGGCTCCTAACAGAAAAAGCCTAAAGCTGGATCATTTTATAAAGATAGCTATGTTTTTTTATAAGTCTTTCTGTGTTTATGTTCTCTCTCTCTATAGCATGGCATACAGTTTAAACATCAAACCAGCCCGCTTTCCATCATGTTTTACTGGATCTAAAATTTTAACTCTCCCCCTGCCCTTTGGGAAGGGTCAAAACATGATCAATTTTGATAAATTTGGTCTCTCGGCCTCATTTCAAAAGCCCCCTGCAAGCGATCAGTTCAGTCTTCCAGCAAGAGTGATTGGTCCTCTCCTGGCAGAGAAGGGGGTGTCAGAAAGAGAAAAGGAGATAGAAATGGGGATGACATAAACAGAGAAATAAGGGGGTGCCCAAAAGAGAGAGAAGGGGGTGTCAGAAAGAGAGGAAGAGATTGAAAGGGGGATGACATAAAGAGAGGAATAAGGGGGTGCCCAAAAGAGAGAGGGAGAGAAGGGGGTGTCAGAAAGAGAGGAAGAGATAGAAAGGCGGATGACATAAAGAGAGAAATAAGGTTATGCCCAAAAGAGAGAGGGAGAGAAAGGAGTGTCAGAAAGCGAGGAAGAGATCGAAAGGGGATGACATAAAGAGAGAAATAAGGGGGTGCCCAAAAAAGAGAGGGAGAAAAGGGAGTGTCAGAAAAGGAAAGAGAAAAGGGAGTTTCAGAAAGAAAGAAAGAAAGAAAGAAAGAAAGAAAGAAAGAAAGAAAGAAAGAGAGGGGGGAGTTAAAGAAAGAGTTTCAGAATTAAAGAAAGACCAAGAGAGAGGAGTTCAGAAAGAAAGAAAGAAAGAAAGAAAGAAAGAAAGAAAGAAAGAAAGAAAGAAAGAAAGAAAGAAAGAAAGAAAGGTTTCAGAAAGAGAAAGGCAGAAAGAGAAAAGGGAACCCACCTACCTCTGCCATGCGGTCTTGACACATTGCCCCTAAGGGAACGTGGCCTTCAACAGGAATGTTTTAGTTCCCTATCTCAGTACTAAAACATCCAGTCCTAAAAACACTGAGTTAAAACAAGCCGCAACCACAGTAACATTGATTTAAAGCCAAGTGGCCAAGCCATAAACAAACAGATAAGCAGCAAGAAATTCTCACTTCCTGCAAAAGATATTAAAAGGCCATCACTTCACATTAAAATGCTGGCAGGGAGGCTTCCGCCTTCCACAAGGAACTAAACAAACAAACAAAGCCTACTGAAAACTCCCAACTCCATCTGCCTTGGTGAATATCAAATCTACCCAGGAAGGGGTGAACTCAGGAAGGCAAAAGGAAGGCAATCCCTAAGGCCTTGAAGGGCATCCCTGGATCCAGTTTAATGTAGAGTATGTTTCAAAGTCTGTATCCAAAATGTAGACAGTTTATCTGAAAACAAACGGCCTTTAGTGCCAAGGTGATAAAGGCAGTTCAGAAAGATTATGGCCATCTCATTTTACAATTTTTACATGGACATTTTTTACCTGTAGAATTTATTGCGTAGAATTATTTATGTTGTATTATATCACAAATTTATTGGTTTTCACAATGGCCATCTCTGGTTACCATTTCTATCATCACACAGTTGATTTAACGTTTCTCCTAGTTACTTTGTGCATTTTGTGTGATGAATGGATGGATTACTCACCGTAATACATTTGCATGTTATGATTCAGTATATTGTTTTACTTACAAAGTAATAGAGGACCTCTCTCTCTCTCTTTCTGTTTCTTGCTGATCAGAGCCCCACTTCTTTCACATCCCTTTCCCTCGATTTCCGATGTCATGGCTGTGGATCTCATAGCCAAAACTCCATCACCCACTTACAAGAGGAAGCTATCTGGAGGCTTGGGAAAGCGGCTGGAACTGTGAGCAGGGAGCATTCCACGCTACAATGTTTTGTTGCAGGTCCCACTTGCAGAACCTCTCTGAAATCCTAAATCTTCTCTAATGATGGCCTTTCGTGATACACCTCCCTTCCTGATTACAAAGGACAGCAGTTTGGCTCCAGATGCTGTATTCCTGTCTTCCCTAATCTGGTGCCTTCTAGATGTTTTGGACTTTAACTCCCAGCATATCTGACCACTGGCCATGCCGGCTGAAGCTGATGTGAAGTGAAATCCAAAACGTCTAGAAGGCACCAGATTAGGGAAGACAGGAATACAGCATCTGGAGCCAAACATCTGGAAGGCACAAGATTGTGGAAGGCTGCTGTATTCAGAGGTTGATACACTTCCTTATTTGTTTCAAGCCTGCCCTCCGGTGGCTGAATTTGAGAATCAGTTAGTAGTTACGGTTTCAGTTTTGTATACAGACTTGACAAGAAGAGAATGAACAAGTGACGCGTATTTCTGTCTGCAGCAGTGGCGGGGATGCTAGATGCTGGGCTCCTTTACAGGAAGCCAGATTCCGGCTGGACATCAGGAAAAAACTTCCTGACTGTTAGAGCAGTACGACAATGGAACCAATGACCTAGGGAGGTCGTGGGCTCTCCCACACTTGAGGCCTTCAAGAAGGAGCTGGACAGCCATCTGTCAGGGATGCCTTAAGGTGGATTCCTGCATTGAGCAGGGGATTGGACTCGATGGCCTCATAGGCCCCTTCCAACTCTACTATTCTGTGACAATCTATCTAGGGCGTGGGAAATCGGCACTTAATAGGCTTTACAGAGTTTTGCCTCTCATAAACTTGTATCTCCTACAAATCTAGCCAAATCCTGATCTTGCCTGATCTACGTAGGAACATAGGAACATATACCAAATGAAAACCATCACTTCATCTTGTTCGGCATTGTCACTGACTGGAGTCAGTGGCTGAATTCAGACAACACGATAGTCAATGGTCAACTTTACAGTTGTTCATCTAGGGGGTACTCCCTACACAACATGGTAATAAATAATCAACTGTGGTGTGGGTTAGGATCAGCGCTAAGTTGACTATGGCAGCATTCGGATGACACAATAGGTAATACAACTGACGATTGTTTCCCCCCACCCAGTTGATTATTGTGTCGTCCGAATTCAGCCAGTGTTTCATTTTTCAGACCTACCGGGGGGGGGGGGGGGAGGGATACCGGGGATTGAACCTTCTGCACACAAAGCAGGTGCTCTACCACTGAGCTACACCCTTTTCCCAGACCAGAGACCCTATTTCATCATTCCCCAACCAGGTGCTCCCCAGATGTAATGAGGCTACAAATTCTGACTGCAGTCATCACAGTGCAGGCTTAGAGATGGGGGTTAATAGTCCAAACCATCTGGAGACCAAGTTGGAAAAGGCTGCTCAAGGCCGTCCAAGGTACACAGCTGCTTGGAACGTGTTGAAGCCTCTGACTCTAGCCCCTTCTTCCTCATCCCCACATATGGCCAGGCTGGGGGCACAAACTGGTTACGAAGGGCCAGGTTTGCTGTGGATGACTGCCATGAGTTTTTCTCTGCTGGCATTAGCAATTAGCAGTACTACTCAGCACTTGGAGGGGGCTATTGCAGGCACTTTCCCTGCAGCTGCCAGAAGCAGTCAATGAGACCAAAGTGGAATATACACAAGGGTGCTGATCCCCAAGGCTTCCATGTGCAGCCCAGCCTTCCCCAACTTGGTGCCCTCCAGATGGGTTGGACTGCAACTCCCAGAATCCTCTACCCAGTGCGGTCACTTACATTTAGGCCCACTGTAGCACCTTGAAGATAAACATCACCGTGAAACAAGCACGATGGGGCAGCATTTCTGTTCATCCCCATTTGTGTCTCTTAGATTATTTTGCTCCTTTTAACTCTTCACTGTTTAAAAGTAGCATCCCTTAGAAGACATGCTGTATCTACGGGTGCTCAGGCCTACAAGAACACATTCAGGCAGCTGAAGCTATGGGGTACATAGCTCTAATACGGAGCGGAGAGAGGTTTCGGAAGATAAAGAGAACAAATGCATTTTCTTCATTTACAAGTTTCATTCTTCTGTCATATTATTTTCCACTATGACGTCACAGTTCAGGATCAACATTCCCTCCCTCTGCCATGGTCCAACTTCTGTTGTACGTATAAGAGCCATGCTGGATTGGACCACAAGTCTATCTAGTTCAGCATTGTTCGCATAGCGGCCAACCAAATGCCATAGAAAGCCCACAGGCAGGAATGAATACAATAGCACCCCTTGGCTTTTATTTTCCAGAAACTGGCATAAAGCAGTATAATGCCTCCGCTACTGGAGGCAATAGAGCCATTATGTCCAGTGGCCATACATTTACCAAATCCCCTTTTAAAGCCTTGAAAGTTGGTGGCCATCACACCTTGTGGTAGCAGATTCTATAGTTTAACTATAGGTGGTGTGAAGGAGTACTTTCTTTTATCTGTCCTGAATCTCCCACCAATCAGCTACACTGGATGACCCTGGCTTCTAGTATTACAAGGAGAAAAATATCTCCTTCCTTCTGTCATTTGTTGATTCAGTCAGTCTTAAGCCTAACATGATCAGATCCCCTTATCTCATGTGCATATTACAATTCAACTAGAAGTGATAAAATTGTGTCAAATAAAGTAGAACTGAACCATCTCAGCCAGAACTCTTTAAGTCAACCTTATGCAGTGAGAGCCAAATTATTTAAATATTCCAATTCAGTTTAACCTTCGTAAAGCAAAATAACAGCAGGTAATAACATAAGTCCATATATTTGCCAAATGTTGCTAATCAATCATTTGCACATATAGGGCACAATCCTGCAGAAGTCAGTTGCACCAAAGTCTCATTGAAGGCAACGAAAATCACAGAGGGCTTATGGTCCAGTCCTTGACAAGTCTTGACAAATGCTTCTTATTCCCTCATAAGTGTGCATAGGTTTGCAACATTAGTGAGAACTAAATTTTGGTGGGATGCATCTTGATTACAGCAGTAGTGTTGAGTAAGACCAGTTTACAATCAACCATACATTCAAGAACGCAAGTTCCTCCTACAGAAGTTGGATCTTTCTGCAAACCATTGAGTGCACTGTGCATATTCCCAAGTGTAATTTATTTTCTGGAACTCCCTCTTGATGAACTTGGTAAATATATTTATAATTGGTGGGGAAGGGGAAAGGATATAGAAGACACAACTTTATCTCCAACTGAAGAACCATATAGACCAATCATGATTGCATAACAGCTCTACTTTAAATTATTAACCCAATTAGTGCTTTATTCACATTTTAAAAACTTGTACAATTTATTACAAATATAAAACAGTGCAGTTTTCCATACATTATCCCAATTCTGAGACAAACACTTAAAAGACATGGAAAAAGCTTTAATTTTTTTTTTATAAACATAACATTTGCACCATTCACACTCTCTTCTTCTTCCTCTACCCTTGATTCAAAAAGATCAAACTTACAACATACTGTAGGTTTATTTTTATTCAAAAAGTTACTTGTCTCAAGACATAAATACAAATCAGAAAACAGTACAATTAGGACAATAGAATGTGGAGGACAACAGGTTAAGGTAAATATATAAAACATTTTTTAGTTTGAAAACATAAAGCTGTAAGAACTGCTTTCACAAAGAAACACTCCTTCAAGAGTAAGAAAAAAATCAACTTAAGTTTAAAATCATATATACAGTCCTCTCAGCAGTTCTATTTAAATGCAGTGGTGTGAAGGGGGGAAAAAGTAATATAGGCAGTACTTTTAGACATGATAAGTTAGTATTTATGCAAAATGGAGCTAGGCAGATCTCGCTCTGTTTGTTAACCCATGATTTCTCAAAATAATTATGTTATCATGATCCTTTAGAGAACCCTATGGTTTATGGCTACCACAGCCCAAGGTTTGACTTGTTGAATGAATAAGAGGCCTTTTAAATATTTGCTTATTTGAGGAAATTGTTGTATTGCAAGCGTATTAAGGCGCATGGAATGATTAGAAATAATATACCTCAAGAACTGAGAGAAAACTGACAAAAACTATACATATGTAATATAAGTTAACATTTCCTTTAAGTGATGTTTAGCTGCCTAAGCCTTGCAGAATAAGTTGATGTCGAAATGGCATAGATCCATGTGTAATGTTTGTTTTGTTTAGAAAGATTGAAATTTAATTACGAAAGAAGTCATGAAATGAAGTTTAAAGCTTAGCTTTCAAAGATTATTACAGGGGTAGTGATGAATTTCTATTATCCAATTTAATTTACATATAGAGGAAATGTACTGTAACCTGTTAGAAGTATCATTAACCTGAAGACTGCTTGCAAAGACAGATAGATAAAACAATATAAAATACAAATTTAAAAATCATTTTTAAAGCATGAATTCTCATGCTTTATTCTATTTTTAAACATTGTTAAACTTTCAATATATTTCTGAAACCTCATAATTTTTAAGTTGGAATTTAAAAGTAAGAAAAAACTAAACAAACTGCGCAATTATAAAATCAGCACCAATTTATATATATATTTATATATATATACTTTATTTAAAATTTAGACCCCCTATTCCCACACTCTAATAAGCTGTATATTTTTTTGTTTAGAATTTTTTTTTCTGCAAACATACTACAATAAGCTTCTTTATTTGGAGACAAAATACAGTGGCACTACTGGAAGGAATTTCACAACATTACATTTTCTTAAAGGACAAGCAAACTCTCAGGGCCGTTAATGGGTAAGCAGGATTGATCTCAGTGCTTTCTGGCAGTTTATGGTTCCTGGATATTTCATGAGTATGCAATAAGGAAGTATTGGGATGTTTTGCGCTTCTTGTTGTTAAGATTCTAAAATAGCTTTTGAGTAAATTAATCAGCTTGCAAGTTTATTACTTTCTACGATTATCATAACTGAAAATAAAGCTTCCGCTGAAGCTACAATTCTGGTTGCAGAATTTAAAGCGCCTCACCAAAAATGCTTTAACTCTCTCCTAGTTCTACAAATGCCATGGTTTGAAATTAAGCCATCCCATTATTTCAGCTCGTGATTTCAACAATAATCTAGAAGTCATAATTATATGAATGCATCCAACAGATTATAAAGAGAGAGGCTTGAAAATATACCAAGCATCTCCTCAATGGTGAGGATTTTTTTTTAAAAAAAGTGATATTTACTATGATTTGGAAATAAACTAATATTACATAAATAAAATACTGGTTTGCCAACAGAAATTATAGCTTATCCTCAAGTTGTTTACTTGTCCTTTATATATATGTGTGATGCACAGAGACCGCGAAGAAGAACCTCAAGTTGTTTACTTGTCCTTTATATATCAGGCAAACAAAACTGCCCCTTCAATGTACTGGATCTTGTAAGCACATCCTTCTCCTTAGAGAAAAAAAATCTTGCTCAGAATATCACTGTATCTACCACAATTTTTTATTTTAAAAATCTCCTCTTCCACATTAGAAAATGACTTCACCACGGAGTTCTTCGTTGTACTGGTATTAAAACATTGATACCCCAAGAACCTAGAAGAAACAAAAAGTGTGTATGTTTAAAATGCCAAGCTATATATGTTTTTATCAATGTCTGTATTAGTTCATTTTTCAAACAGGGAATACAAAGAGTACAGGAAAGCACCAAGTATTAGTCCCGAAGAGTGATGGCAAAAGTCCCTTTTTTCTTTTTCTTTAACATAAAATCGGTTAACCAGAATATACAAAAAGATGCAACTCCAACTTGATGCTAAGTGGAGCAACCGTAGTAATGCAACTATAATTTTAAGTCAGCTGAACTGGAAAGAGGCATAAATATTTAACCTGAAGTTGTGGAATTCAGAAGTCAGGTCATTAAAAGCTACTATTTTTAATTTCATCATCTGCAATTGCACTATATTAAAATCCTTTAAGTTTCTGCATTTCTTTATATGATGTCCTAATTCATTTTCATATAGGCCTCTTTAACCAACTGTTTTATTTTTAGACCCTATACTGAAAACAATGGAATCAAATTTATGGCTTATAGGGAGAAGTTGAATAAAGAGTCTACAAAATGCTAGGTTTTCTTCTGAAATTAACATGTCAACATATTAACAAGTACATATTCCCAGCTACCATAGGACTTTGGTCAAGTAATTAAATTTCTGCTGCCATCATGTGGTGCCATGTATGAACTGCAGCTACTTTTCCAACTCAAGCAAAACTCCTTAAATGGATTTCTCTTGGAAATTATTTGTCAAGGAGTGAAAACAAGGCACACATTTTATAAAGAGGGTTGTTATTCAAACAAAATACTGTAAGGAGTATTCTGTTCATTATGGACTGACTCACGGTTGGACCCTTTTAGCAGTTAGCACGTAGCTGAAGTTAGTTGGGAAAACTGTTTAAAAATGTAAGGACTATATTTTAAAGTTTTTTTCTCATCTCCTGATTGGACTTATCATGACCTACTCATATATGAACAAACCAGGAAACCAAGAATATTCTAGGTAAATGCATGCTAATGGTATTGAGGAAATAATATATGCCTTTTTACATTGGAAGGAGTTCAGTAGAGTTTTAGTCCCTTCAAATAAGGGGTTGGGGGAAGCATTTGGTATTTCAGTTATCCTAGTTCCATGAATTTTGCTGGCATAATCATCACAATCTGTGGTCCCCATTATTCCACTCCGCCTCTGAATTGAGGGAACTGTGGGGTTTGCCATGATGAGCTTCAGAGGCCCTAAAACTGCAGAATGAGATCAGGAACAATCCCCTCCCACCAATTGCAATTTTAGAAGGTGGGGGGGCTGGACATTTCATGGCAACCTTCTGGCAGACTTGGAGCCCCTCTGCATTGTAGCATGACTGCAGAGTTTATTCCCTGGCACTCTCTCAGCTCTAACCTTGGGAGAAGGAGAGGGGGACTTGTCACGCTTCCCAGGGGGTGGAAGTGATGATTACTTAAGCAAATGAATTTGTGGACCACTAAATATTATATTTTGGGTTCACCCAACTTATCACACCACACTTACAGATTCATCCATGATTGATGCAGGATCAAAGAAATCCGGCTTGAGCTCTGTTCTTTCTCTCCTGTTCTTTGATGGTGGCTAAAAAGCAAACCAAATATTATCATATTGGATAGTCATTTATCTATGTAATTTGGCTTGACAGAATATCAAGTATCACCACCCCTCTGATGCAAGTATTTTTACAATTCTTGATTAAAATCTGGCTACTTGTTCACACCTGTTTAGTTCAGGCTTAGCTAGTACAAAAGCAACATTCCTCTCTGACCCCTAAAACCTCTTGCGGAAGAATCAGTAAAAAATGTTGCCCTGATAGAAGAAACTGGTTTTTCTTACTAGATCAATATCCATGGTATCGAAATCCATGCCTTCATTGAGATCCTCGATGCGCCCTTCGGATGACATCATAACATCTTCAACAATTGGCTCCTCGTCATCCTCCATTAGGCTGGTGCCACGTCGACTGAAGGATATTTAAGCAGAACTTAACATAGTCATGTGATACATACACATGTCATTTCAGAAATCCCTTGGTATATATCGTCAAGTTACTTAAAGTAAAATGGTTAACTATTGTATTGTCGGAACAGTCATTTCTTTGTTCACACCGACAAGCTATATTTAGATATCCCCAGGGACAGAAGTGAGAGCTGCCCCTAGAAATCAGTGGAGAACGCCAAGATTTTGATGTAGCCAGGATTGAACACAACAGTTCCCTCCCCACAAATAAAAAACAGCATGGAAAGGAAAGCTCCGAACGGAGGTAGTGGGGAATATCCTTAAATATTCCAATTATGATCAAAGATGATAAATGGGCACAGAATGCTGTTAAGACTATTAAAGGCAGGGGAAGGAAAATGAGATGGGAGATGGAAGGGAGTGGCTGGAATCCTGGACAGAAGTACTCCACACTGCAACATTTTGTTGCAGGTCCCCACTTGTAAAAACATTATTCTCTCTGTGCCTTTATTATTTGTGCATCTCTTCCTCCATCCTCATTTTCCAGGCACTGCATTAGATTCCCCCTCACACCTGATTGTCAGGTTTCTCACCCCACCCGCTCTCACTCGCCCAAAGTTCTGTTCCACCATGTCCTCACTGGGCTGGCTTTGGGGGGGGGGGGGGGTTGTAAAGGACTGTTTGTATCCCTGCAAACCTTGGGTTACCCTAAGCATGTTGATATTTCCTACCTTCCTATTGCACCAGCACAAGCAAGCTACTTTGCTGACGTAAGGTAGTATCCAGTGTGGCAGCAATGAATACAACCTTATGACAGCATTACTGAGAGAAACAACAAGTTTCTCTACGCAGTGTGAAAACTCCATTCAATGTTGGAGTTTTTAGGAGGTACTCACCACATAACATGTTCCAACTCCACTATTGTGCGACTGTGGGCTACTGTGAAGGACAGTAAAACTCAACGTGGCACTTGAGCAACAGCTCCTCCGCCCTCTCCTCCCCCAGTCCTCCAGATGGTATCCCATCAGCCACTGCTGCAGAAAAAAACAATACCAGCAGCTCTCCTAGAGCTGCATTTCCTCCTTTGGCAGCTCTAGCCTGGGAACTCTGTAGCCAGTGGGGAAACTCCACTCAATGCACCAAAAAACTCCACGGAGCCCTCCAGACAACACGCAACACAACGACTGTGCAGGAACTCTCCTCTGCACAGCGTGGATATTCAGGATGGAGTGCTTTCCCAAAAACAATTCCACTGTGGGGTGGAGTTTTCCATCCAGACAACACATTTCTCGACGGTGGTGTAACAACTCCACCATAGAGTTCTAAAACTACCATTGAGAAACGTGTCGTCTGAACTGAGCCAAAGAGTTAGTTTGGGATCAGGTTTCTGCAAACATAGTGGAGATTTTAACGTTCTCCTTCTTTCAACTGTTGTCCAGAAACTGCTTTTTCCCATGTGACATCGGGAGAGGCTTATATATGGGAAGGAAAAATGAGTCTAAAGCCATGGGAACTAGTTTCACAGGTCTTTGGATTTCTGTACGAATGCACTTGGAATGCAACTGGGGTGAAAAATAGGAATGCTGGTGAAGAGGGAGCGAAAATTATTATCATTTTTGCCAACTGCTGTCTGTACTTACATGGCATGCTGCAAGTTAGTTCTCAGTTTCACGTAGTTCATGGCCGCTCTCTCCTGCTGCTGCCGGGCTGCTTCTTCTTGCTGCCTTTGAGCCAACATCCATGTGACTTGCGTACTTGAAAGAAAAAGTTGATTCTTTAAAAGATGGGACAAAGCAAATATTTCAGCAGTGGCGACACAGCACACAGATTAAAAAAGTGCACATACTTGTAGTCGATTGGAGTTTGGTGGTGTTCGGCTTGCAGTGGATAGACGCCCATGTAACTTTCTTCGGGCCGCAACCTTTTGGGTTCCCTCATGATGGTGGAAGTGAGCTGTGGTGTCTGCATCATGACCGGCGTGTGCATTGTCTGCTCCCTGTTCATCCACATGCCGTCACTGCTGCTGCTTTCCTCAGCTGGAGAGATGAAGCAAGAGCTTCAGGTTAATTCATAACCCTCATGCTTTAATATACTCAACAGCACTACAGTGACAGTGTTTGTTGTACCGCATCTGTAAAATACAGCGCAGTAATACAATACACAAATGGTGTTATATTCTTACATATAATGATGTACAACGGAGTAAAGCAAGCTAGTTATGATAATCATTTCCCTTTTGTGTCTTGTCTATCACCTTTCCTAATCAAAGCATTCCCACCAAGCAATTTCAATTTTAACAACCTTAATCCTTGCTATTTTTATGTATGTTAAAGTCTGTTGCTAATTCTTTGAGATTGGTCCTCCCCAAATTACAACCAGACGCATTTCAGACATTAAGCTTCCCAGAACATGATTTGGAGGTCTGTCATGCGCCACAGACTCGTATGTTATTATCTCCCCATCCTATCCGTGGATTCATACCTCCATTTTTTTATTTGCTTACAATGACTTGTCATACTTCAGGCAAACTATGGTTAGCGCTAACCAGCACTGCCTCCAAACCATGGTTTGCAAACCTGCTTTAATTGTGGTTTGTAGAAAATTCCTGGCTGGCACTAACCAAAGTTTGGACAAAGTATCTTGGATGCAAGCCAGGGAGAGAGGATGTAACATATGAGCCTGTGCCTTGAAAGGTAAGAAATATGCCACCTGAACTGAGCCAAAGTTGAGCTGAAGGTGTTCTTGTTTTATATGAGCCCTATCTAGCAGCCCCAGACCCCCAGCATCCGTTACCACTGAAAGCAAGGTGGGGGGGGAGTGAGGAGCACTAGGAGCAGACTCTATGGTTCCTTCCACAGAAGGCTCATTCTTAGAGTGGTCCCTGAACTGTTTGAAGATTCCTGTCTACTTCCTGGGATGCTGTAGAGTGAGGCTTCTATGGCAACAACCACTGAATCTATTCCTAGAGTGATTTTTCCTCTTTTGGGGGGTTGACTGGAACAGATGCTATTGGTTCAAGCCCAAGATCTGTTACTGCAGGGCTGGTGTGTGAGAGGGCTGATGTGTGTGCATACATGTGCAGCCCCCATCAACCCAGAACACACCTCATGTGGCCTTCAGGGCCCCAAAAAATTGTACAGCCATGGTTTACACACCAGCACCCCCAAGTTAAAAGCCAGACCCACTGTTGTAAACAGAATGAATAAATCCAAACCTTCAGGTAGTTTCCGCTTCCCAGTGGCTGGCTTTGTTTTCTTGTTCCTTACTGTAGATCCACGATTACTGATTCCACTAATGACTGACATGGTATCATCATCACCCCCAGCTAGCAAAGAGTTCCTGTAAGACATGAGTGGAAGCCACACATCTTCTCTTCGGAGAGACATCTGAAAGGTCATGAACTTCTCCAGGTAAGCATACCTTTAAAAGGGAGCAAGGAATTATTATTACTAGTACACAAAGGATGTACATGAATATATCATAAAAGCCAATACACATTTGTAAAATTCTAAAGACAAGGCAGAATCCCTGTCTTATGCCCTTGCCAATTTTCTTGTGCCCCACAGATTCTCTTGCGCAAGCTGTGGGTCTTGTTAATTCTGTTGCTCAACTGAGATTTAGTCCTGAAATGAGCAGAAATGCTTGTTTCTCGATGGGGGGGAGGTCCGTGGAGCTCCCTTATGTGAGCTCCGCAGACTTGCCATATTCTAGAAAACAAATGCTTTCATTCATTTCCGGTTGTACCGGAAATGCTAAATTTTCATTTTGCAAGTAGTGGGCACTGCTTGATGGTGGGAAGTGGCAGGGTGCAGGAGAATCAGCAGAGGCATTGAGCACCCCGTTGGATTTGGCCCATGGATGATTAAGTTTTTAGCCCATGTGATTTCCCTCCCCACAACAGTAGCAAAACAAATGGCAGTCATATCTATGTCCACATGTTACATTTGTCAACACAAACCTATATATTGTGTGAACCAACTCTCAAGTCTCACCTAGGTGCTCTTACATCTGTACCTTCACTACCAAAATTGTACAAAGCTAGAAAAGGCTGCTGAATTGGCCCTAAGCTGGAACACAATGGCAAAAGAAGACACAAACGGACTTCTATGACCAGGATGGAATGCTGGCTTCGGAACCATCACCAAGTTCTCCTCCAGAATTCTTGGTAGAAAACTATTCTTGTTCCACATCTAAGTCATGGACAATCTACCCGCCCGTCCTGTTTTAAGACTGGTGTCTAAAATAACAAGTCTCGGACCCTAAGAAACTCGCAGTGCTAAAGTTTGTTCATCCACAAGATTGTGAAACAATTCTATAAAAATATATTAAACCCTGTGATCATACTTTTTGAAGTTCAACACTTGTTACAATGTTAAATACCTAGTTTAGGAGATTCATGTGGGACAATTAGTAAGCAAACAGGTGTTATGAAACTTGATTCCACATTAAACCACAACTGTACTCACACAATAATGTGATATAAATATTCTTAACAAATAATGATACTTAAGAACAAATGTGTGTCTTCTAAGAAATTCCAAATATCGAGAATGTGCATTAAATACTTACACAGTTTTTTTGTCTTGCCTGAGAAGTTTGGAAGAGAACTCGCTCAATATATCAAGGAAAGCCAAATTTAAAGGTGGGTGGCTCTCGCCTTGTGGGTTAGGCTCTTTAAAAGCAAACTCTATGCCATCCCTGGGGAAAAAAATCAAGAAACAATGTTTTTTTAAAAAAATATATAGTAAGCATATAGTAATACAGTAATATATTTTTCTGATCTGAAGTTTCTAGATACATCAAATGCTGTGAAATGAGAACTTCAAAGGGCAAAGTGTATGAAGTACACATTTGGGTTGGATTCACACTTAAGGCCTGTTCTGGCAACACGCTAAGCCATGGTTAGGCCACTAACCCTTTCGGAGCAAATGGTTAGTGAGAGCATGTTTAAATCATGGTTATGTAGCCACCATAGTTAGGAATGGTTCACACGACACAGAAGGCCATGTTTAGCTTAAAATGTTTAACCATTTGGGCTTAATATGTCATCTGAACAAGGTCATAGAGACTCAAGTTAGTTTCAATGGGTCTACTCTTCAGTATGACTAAATCTGGATCCGAACCATTGTTCTCCAATTCCACCAAAACATTTTAAACTAAATATGTGAAAGGCTTCTTTCCTAAATCCTTTTGAATTTTCACTGCATAGAGTAACTTCACAGCATGACACATTTCTTTTTGGTAATGTGTGTACATATTAAGCTTCTTATAGTCAGACCTACTGGCCCATCTAGCCCAGTATTGTGTACTTTGACTGTGGTGGCTCTCTAGGTCAACGCTCTCCAGCTTTGCAACTCTCATCAGCACCAGCCAGCATGGCCAATGGTCGGGAACACTAAGAGTTTCAATCCAAAACTTTTGGAGGGCACCAGGTTGGTAAGACTGCTTACCAACTGGGATCCTTCACGCGAAACATTGAGCTACAGCTTTTCCAAGCTACAATAATTTCACACTTACCACTGCTTTTGCCCATCACAGGCTCACCTAGACTTGAGGCAAGATAGTTCCAGCTTAGCAGACAGAGTCAAATGCACACTGCCATTAACATTTGTGTGTGATGTCATTACTAAACTCACAGGAAGGTACGTTGGCCGAAACTTCATATAGGCTGGGTTGGCCTGAACATACCCAGCCTTCTGTAAGCCTACCCTTCAAATGGCCAATTTATCTGGTATGAACTCTGAGGTCTCTCCCAAAGTTTGAAAGCTTTGTGCATATGGTAACTACACTTATAACTAGTGTTAACACATTATAATAGGTACTTTAATGCAACTGTCTTGACTTTAAACCCACAAGCTGAGCAAATTATTTTTAAATTACTTGCCAATTTAAGCTACACTATTTATTATGGGGACTTCTTTTCTCCTGCTAGAAATCATGAAAGCAGGACATTGACCACAACAGTAAATTCACAAAAAGCTATGCGATTATTTACAAAGCAAAGAAAAATGTGGCAATTACTTGTGTAACATAGCAATGGCTTCTCTTGTTTTCAGTTGATCAAGTCCAAAGGTTAAAGCAAACCGTCGAGCTAATTCCTTAATGCCACTGAATGTTGGCGATGATCTGTCAAAATTATACCCATTTTCTTGAATCATTTCATTGAAAAGCTGCATGAGGAAAACAATTTTCAGTCTTAATAAAATTCCTGTTATGACTTAAAGCAGTATTTCCAGAAAAGGTTGATGTATGTTCTTCTGTGTATCATTGCTTTGAATTGTGCCCTGAAACAGACAAGTAGCCAGTGAAGTTGTTGAAACAAGGGAGTCATGTGCTCCCTGTCACAAGCCCTGGTCGACAGTCTGGCTGCAGTATTCTGGACCACCTGAACAGTTTTCTAAACAGTTTTCGAAGAAAGACCTATGTTGAGCATGTTACAGTAGCCCAAATGGGATGTAACTAAGGCACGCATGACTGTGGCGAGAGATCAGACATCTCTAGAAATGGTTGCAGTTGATGCACTAGCTTTGCCAACACATCCAGGTTCAGGGCTGAGTTCAAGAGTACACCCAAACAGAGGGCCTAAGTCTTCAGGGGGAGTGGAAGTACAGGTTGAGTGATGTCATAAAATACATTGTAGGGAACAGTAAGAATGTGCAAGGAGATTTTGAAAAGGACTGCTTATTGGAATTAACTTTTTAAAAAGACGTTAAAATAAAATTTTAGTTCTGCATTAGAAGACAGAAACTGTTAAAAGTTTAATGAAGTGCGTTTGCCATGTTTAAGCAGTGGAATTCTTTAAATACTTTAGAGATCTCTGATGTCATGTGCTGTTTGGCAAATGCTACTAAAGTATTTCAGCAATTAAGAAATTCTTCATAGTATGCTGAATTTATTCAGTAACATGAGTTGGACTACTATTTTTATTTTTAAATAAGGTCTGTCTTTAGCCAGCATCCAGAATAGGAACAATGAAGCACTTACCTGTTGTAAACTGAGAATCAGAGTCTTTGCACACTGGATTTTGTCTATTTGCCTTGTTTTACTCATTGATTCTTTGATAATATCTCCATAGTCGTTGTAATACTATAGAGAGACGGAAAAACACACAGGAAATAGCTTGATATTAGTTTGCAGAACAAAAATATTGGCTGTAAGCATGTTTTAATGTAAGAATCAGTGTCAGAAGCACATTTAAGAAATACTAAACCAAAACTACTTTAAATGCATTCATTTAACTACCATTTCCTCCTGAGAGAACAAAAGATACCCCTGGCCAAGGTCAGGCTCAAATGTTATCAATGAAAGAGAGAAGGAAGCCTGTTTGATTTTAACGTAACAAGCTCACTCAACGCATTCACATGAAAAAATACGAGCAAAGAACAATTAAAATGTGTAATCCCCCTCCTCACCCTCCACCCCAGTTTCAGAATATCTGGAATCCTGTTGATTACCTTCATATATTGCTTAAAAATATCTGCAGCAGTATTCATTTCCACCACAGTATATACAATAAGTTTACAAAAAGCTGCAAGTAAATTTCTTCTTTTGTGCAAAGCTTCAATCTTACTAGCTTCATCATCTTGCTGTCCATCTAAAAAACAAAAGAGGGTGTTTAGTAACATTAAGAAACCTAGATTTGTACATGGCTTTCTTTTTCCAGATGGACCCTTACTAACATTTTTACCATATCCTGTGGCAAGGGCTGTTGGAGGTAACTTACCAAAGCAGAAAAAAAAATGAGAATCAGATGTTTTGCTGCAAATATTTCACTGAGACACTTTTAGCATGTCACAACAAAACATTCAAATGTTTCCCAAATTCTATGCCACTTGAAAGTTTTTCCCCTCCACTGAACTCCAGTATAAACACATCAGAGTCTTTAAAAAGGGAAGACAAAACTTTATATACACTGTTAGAGTAGCTTTCAGCGTTTGGTAGTTTGTTTCAGTTCTCCTAGCTCATATCATATACCAGCACAAGTTATCAGTTTATTCCTTTTTCATACCGTATGCCTAAAGAATCACTAGAACAGATTTTCCCAACCCAGTGCCCTTCAAATGTTTTGGACTGTAACTTCCATCAGGCCCAGCCAGCATGGCCAATTGTCAAGGACAACATTTGGAGGGCACCAGGTTGGGGAAAGCTGCAGGAGAGCTATCTTTTTAAAGGAGACGGAAGCAGAATCTCCACACCAAGGCAGAACTTTTAAGTGTTCGCCTCAAAGCAAACAAGTTCATCTAGTTTTGATTCCGTAACCAGATAAAAATGAAAATCAGGGGCCAATTCTCACTGAACTGGTAAACCCAAGCTATGGCGTAACTACATGGGAAACTATCTTTTACAGGAAGAGTAGAGTAAGTTGGGAGAGGGCAAGCTCTATCCTTACTCCTCAAAGTGGATCAAGTCCCGTTGCTACAAACATCACTCCCCTCCATTTGGGCAGCATAATGGAGAAGTGCTCCCTCTGAGGCCTGTATTTGGCTCTTTGGCCTGCAGTTGCTGATCCCTACTCCTCAGTACTGTAAAAGTAGATACTATTTCCCAAATCTAGTGACTTAGAAAAACAACAAAGGCCTAACCAAAATGTAGTCACAGATGTCAAATTAGAAGAGAGTTTTCACAGCCCCATACCTGCACTGTTGCTATCATCATCCTGGTCAATGAAGACATGATCAAGAATAAAGCTCAGCAGTTCAGACTGCAACGAAGAATCAGGAGTGTAAACTAGCGGCTCTAACATGTCACGTCCTCCTGACATAATCTGATGGCTGAAGATCATTAACACATCACACAAAATAGTGAAGGCCTGTGGGGGGAGGAACAATACGGATCGTAATTATTTTTAATATTAAATGCAAAGCGCATCACAAGTCAAACCAAAAACAAAACCTATCCCCATAGAAAGGTCTATTATAGAAGATCATGGGATACTGTATACCTGGCTGCAATTTTTGTAGTAAGTTATCTCAGTGATACATAACTTTCACCTTCCTAGGTTTTTCAGACACCAGAAGAACACAGATCCATTTTCCATCTTTATCCTTTATTCCATTATGTGGCATTCCAAATAATTTTGTGCTCTTCCAAACACACAAGTGTAGTAAATGAAGAATGATTTCTTGCTTCACATGATTGAAATGTACATTCTTTTACATATAAAAGAAAGGCCAAGTACTCAAACAGTGACTGACCTGCTCTTTAACAGCTGTATTTACATTGGTAAGATAGTGCTGGCAGATTTGACAGAACACCCTCATCTGCTTCTTTAAGCGTAGAAGGTCCTCCTTTGAAATGAGACAATGTTAAACAGTAAGCAATTTCATTACGAATCACATTTGCTCCCTGAAAAAAAATGTATACTTTTTAAGAAACTGAGAACTTGTAATAAAATAGAAATGGTCTGTAAAAAAACAGAAGGAACAAGAGTTGAGGCATAAAATGCCCATTACACTTACAGCCTATTCATTCTTTCTTTGGCCCCTGGAATTGTACCCGGTGTGAGTTGGAAGTGGGCCTCACACTTCTGCACTACCTTCCTCTGCTCTCTTCAATGCAGAGAGAGGTTAGCAACTGAAAAGAGATCTCCTATGGATTTGGTTTGAATAGGGGCCTCCATGACCCAAGGCAATAAATCTGCCTCCCACCCAAACTTCAGAGGCCAGGAGGGCTAAAGGCCTGCCTTCTCTCATGGCTCCCTTTTACCCCTGGCCTATCGTACTGGTAGGCATTTCAAGTAAAAGCAAAATAAGCTTACATGGCAACGGACCATAATGACAGCTGTTCAAATCTGTTTCCATTCACTGAAACTATAAATTGACAGCACCATCAGAACAAGACTTACCTTTGTGGAACTGCTGTCAGTAACTTTTACTAGCTGCCAAAGGATTACATAGTGAGTACACTGCAGTGCATGAATAACAATCTGTGTTTAAGAAATAAGAAAAATAGTTAAAAAAAAGAAGCGAAGAACTGTAATTTATGTTTTTATGAAATGCACTTTATTATTGTTTACACAAACCTGTTCAGGCATGTCTCCATTCTCAATGCCTGTTTTTAATAACTTGTAGTTACAACTGAACAAGTCCCATCTTGACAGATCGTGAGCACTGAAAAATAGAAAGGAAGTTTATAGTTCATTTTCACTACACTTTTTTTTTTTTGCTTTGCTTTGTAATGCTCTGGTCACTGCTTCCTGCAACACATTGCGAAGAGTAACTTCCATCAGAGAAGCACCCAAAGAACTGCCCTTGTTACAGAGCCATGCATGCTACCAGCGTAGAGTTTCATTGTGCTTAGCATGCCAACAAGCCATGGAAGCTGCCATGTGCCCAACTCTGGTTCATCCTCCTTGGGTTTTAAAAATGGATGGGGGAATCAATAGCCAATTGTCAGTTAATAGCCAACTCTACGGTTGATTATAGAGGGGGTATTCCCCACACAACATGACTATAATCAACCATGGTGTGGATTAAGGCCAGCATTGAACTGACTATCAGTCAACAGTTTGACTGACACATCCCCTGCCCTCGCTCCCCCTCAGTCCTCCCGCTGTTACCCCATCGGCCATTGAGAGTTCTGCCGGCTGGACTAGAGTGGCAGCTGCTGCTTTGGTTGCTCTTGCCAGAAACTCCGTAGTCGCCGAAAATAGCCCAATTGTGTGCAACGAAATAGTCAACAGTGCCCTACAGATGACACGATAACCAACGGTTGGTTCAAATAATCAACACTACACAGCATTGGTTATTTGTGTTGGTTATTTCATCTGAATAACCAACCGTGATGTAAAAAGGTCCTGAGAGATGACACAATAACCAACCATTGACTAACCCACAGTGGACTATTTAACCCACAGTTATCATGTTATATGAACCCAGCGTCTGTCTGTCTGTCTGTCTGACACACACAAGTACATGCACTCAGCTACAGTTTACTGTGGCTAAATAGTACTAACCACTGAGATAACACAAAGGCTCTCTTTCTCTCCCTTTAATATTAAATGATTAATTACCCCTTAATGCAGAAAAGTAAATAGTTAGGACATGTGGAGCAGAAGATAAACAAAATGCCTCCTCAGTACATATAGAGATGGCTGTTGAAATTATTGCAGCATCTCAAAGATTAAGGCTGTTTATATTTTTTTTTTATGGTTTGCACTTTTTAATTATAGCCATGGATGGATTTTTTAAAAAATTAAAATACAAAGAAATGAATAGGTTGTTCTTCTACTTACTTATGAAAAGCAGTGATTCGCTTTAGCGTTGATAAAACCTGATAAGCGTCATCTTCATCAGGCTCTTCACCCTGTTTTTAAAAAGTTACACTATTGTAATAAAAGCAGGTATTTTCAAGAAATACAAAGTTGAGGCTTTTTGTTTTCATGTCAAGAATAGCTGAAATAAAGCGTACTCTCAAAACTATGGGCAGCTATCAATCCTTTCCATTTCAGGCCAGCTATGAAATACTATTACCTATGAGGCAAAATCCCCAAGTAACTTCTTGCCATTGATTAGGGCTTTTGGTTGTTACAAGACACAATGAGAAGCAAATACAAACTAATTTCCACTGCCTCTTTTAATGCATGTCAGGAGAAGACCCACATTAGAGATGCACAGTCGTTGGTCTTTTTGCACCTTATAAGAAACTTCTTCCATATGCTGTGGCAATTAGAACTGTAGTTTGAATGCCAACACTACAATAAGAAATGAAAAAAAAGCCTAGAAGAGACATGCCTCTTGCAGAAAATCTTCAAGAAGTCTGTTGAATTTATCTGCTAGTTCATCTATTAGTTGACTTCTTGCAATGTCCACTCTGTTGAAGATTGTGAACTCTTCGTTACAGAGCGCATGGTAGGTTTTAGAGCAAGCTTCCAAAACATCCGTGTCTGTGTGCTTTTCTACAATATCCCGGATCTGTCGTAATAAGGCATCCAAATGCTACAGAAAAGAAAAACATTAATTACATCACATTTATATACTGCCCCATAGCCGAAGCTCTTTGGGCGGTTTACAAAGATTAAAACATTGAACATTTAAGAAAACAGATATACAGAATTTAAAACCCGTAAAAACATAAAACAGATAATATACAAAGACAATATCCGTTTAAACGGATATTGATTTGGGGTCAGCTAGAAAGCTCAACATATGCTGTTAAATGCCTGGGAGAGAAGTCTTGACCTGGCACTGAAAAGTTAACAATGATCGTTCCATAATTGGGAGGCCACCACTGAAAAGGCCCTCTCTCTTGTTGCCATCCTCTGACCATCCCTCAGAATAGGAACCCGGAGGAGGACCTTAGAGGCAAGGAAAGCAAGAAGGTATTCTAGTGCATCTGATCAAGGTGAAAACCACCCCCAAAGTACTTCTTCTGTCAAAAGAGGAAGTTTTAAAAATGAGGACAGACAATCTTTTGGGGCCTATGAACCCACCTGGTAATTTCAGAAACTTCCTGGATACCACAATGCAAATTAAAGCATTGGCCTACAGCCACTTGACATCTTCATTTCCGAAGAATGTGTCTGAGCCCCACATGTGGCCCAAGGCATTTGTGGGAAAAGACGGGAGCAGCTAGAGGTCCTCAGTTTGCTTTGAAGCAAACCCAGCTGCCATTAAGAAACTTTGCTATTTTACAAAATAAAGGGGTGCATTGGAGACAAAAGTCCCATGTTGCCTACTGCGGGTTTAAAATGTTACAGCATTAGCTACACCTAACTGCTGGGATATTTGCATACTCCCTTCAAACCATTTATTCCATAGCTGAATCCACAATATTAGCACTCTCTACTATGGAATGGGAACACACTGGTGACCACATTTATACAACTAGCAGTCTAAATGCAGGAAGATTTTTTGTTCAGATTTTAATCCCCTTTCATTCTGCTAAACTAGTCAATTTGCTTACCTTTTCTAATCTCCCTGTTGTGTAGATTTCCAAATCAAAATACTGTGGCAACTGCAACAAGTTGGTGACTTTCTCAGCATCTACAGAATACTGCAGAAATTGAATTTAAAAAGTTAAAGCCCAAGCATTTTTCAATTCAGTCAAAACATATGATGTATAATCCACAATTCCAAAGATGAGCTTCATTAGGAAATGCAAAATGTTCACTAGTAGGGAGGACTATAATAACATTAACGAAGTACATTCTCTAAATGCAATCAATATTTGTTTGTTTTAGATTTCAAAGCTTTGTATGCTGCTTCAAAGACTGTGAGCAGGGGAGAATTGCTTGGGAAGGGCAGTAGCAAACACATGGGCTCAGATCGGACGACACATTAAGCAACAGAGGATGGGGGGAACAATCGTCAGTTGTGTTGCTTATTGTGTCATCTGGAGGGCAGCACACAACGCAGACACAACTGACAGTACGTTAATCAGGCACTTTAAACAACGGAGCGAAACAACGGGCTTGCACGTTGTTTAGCCAGAAGCCCTGTTGTTTAAAGTGTCGTTCGAATTCAGCCCCCCCTCTCTCCGTGGACTATTCCGTTTTGGAATAGAGTTCTGCTGCCTAGAGCAGCCAAAAACCCCCAGCCGCTCTATGCAGCCGGCAGAACTCACGGTGCATGCTGGGATACGGCTGGGGGACACACGGAGGAGAAGCTGCAACCAAAATGGCTGCCGCAAGTTCCCTGCAGCCGGGGCGTTTGCTGGTTCCGAGCAGCGCCGGCTGCAGTGTGTCGTCTGTGGAGCTCCTCCTGCCTAACACACGGTCAGTATGTTATTTACCCCTCCGTTGCTTAATATGTCGTCCGAACTGAGCCACGGTTTGCATGCAACAGGTTCAATTCCTGGTATCTTCAGGTAAGGCTGGGAAAGACTCCTGTCTGAAAGCTTGTAGAAGCGCTGCCAATCAGCGTAAACAAGATTGAGATAGAGCATATCTATATAAGGCATCTTCCTACGTAATTACAACCTAAAACTGTCAGATTTAATAAAAAATGAAGTCAAACTCACTTTTGCTAATAGCTGAGGGAGTGCAACAGCAAAAAGTTCTGTGATCCTTGTCCTGTCATCCAGCTGTGCTTTTTTCTCCTTTGCTGTAAGCACCTAAGTTATGAGAATGCAAGGATGATCATAACTAAAGAATCGATAATATCAACACATACCTAGTGCAGCCCATGTCAGCAAGTTACATAAATGTAATTTTGCAGTAGTAGGCAGATTTACCCCAGCCAAGAAAATGCCTGAACTACATCCTTGTACACACACATGCCCAATTGTGTGAAGGAAATCTGGTAGAGATACCACAATGTCTGAACTGAGTCAGAGACATAAAAAGGAGTAAAACATTTTTACTTAAATGCCCAACTTTTAGCAATCGGGGGGTAAAACCAGTTTTTCAACAGCCATCAGATTTATACTGCACAAAGTTGCTGCTTAGTACAATGAAATAATGCCATGACTGGTTAGTGCTATAAAATGTTTCAGAATTCCAGGATGGGATTCCAGTACTGGACCTTGAACTGGTTCATTCTGGTGTCTGAGACAAATGACACACGTTAAAAATTGAGGTATTTTCACTATGTACCGTAAGTGAGTTTTGCTTCCAATCAGCAGATATGTCTTACAGTTACGACTGATTTAACATTGTAATATTTCATTGAACAAGGAAAGTTAAAGGCTTTTGGGTACAATGGATTTGTTTTTGAATTATGGAAACTTCTGATGTGTATTTGAGCAATGCGGCATTACTGGTGTTGTGGTGTACCCTGCTTTCAAATCACTGGCCCTACAACCCAATACATTGGAGAATTACCAAAACAGCTCAGCTTTAGTCAGAAAGCCTCATCAAAATTAGTAATTAAGAGAATACATTTAACTCTAATGTCCATAATATAAGTTTCCAAAAACAGAACAACGACAACAAAAAAATCATACCCGCTTTCCCGTGCCTCTTCCTACAGGGGGATGACATTCAGCTGCTTGTCTAATGGTACACAGCATTATTTCAATTAGTGCACTTTCCTGTTTGTCTGTTAAAGCTGTAATTATTTAAAAAAAGGAAGATGTAAAAATATTTCAGGTCATTTCCCTAAAAACATACCTGTTTATGAAGCTCAGGCACAAGTCATAAGGTTTTTCCACTAGTTATGTTACTAAACCTTTAAACTTGCAACTAGCACATCCAATTTGCTGCTACTACTACACATCAGGATTAAGCAGAAAACATACATGTAAGGAATATGTAAAACTGACAGTCTGAATTCAGGTTTGGAAGCAATATCAATGTTCTCAAATTTCTGCATTATCGTCAAGGTTGTATTTGCATTTGAATGGTCTAAAAACAACTAATACATTGAGAGTTTTACATCTGATGAGATAAATATGGTAGCAAGAATTAAAAACAGGAACGTCTTCTAATTCAAACTATCGATTTTGCATGAAAACGATTTCAAGTGTTTTAGAGAAATGTCAGAGAGCATCTTTCAGTATAAACCTGCAAGACAACACTGCCCTTTCAACCTAATACACCAATATAGAAAAACTGAGGGCCAAACCAGACACATGCATGGTTTACTAAGGACACGCTCACTGGCTTGGCTATAAAGCAGGGGAGCAGGTTATGTTTTTACACAAATAGAATCACACAGAGGAAATGAGAGCAATACTCTCACGCCCCACCCCTTCTGGGTCCAACGCTCTGCTGCTCTGAAGACATTTTCCCCCCATTGTGGCTTCAAACCTGAATGTGAGCTGGCAGGAAGGAGACCTCTTTAAAGCAGCAGACCACAGGGAGGAAGACAGGGGAGGGGTGGGTTTCATTCCCTGTCATTACGTGATTCCTTTTATTGTAAAAAGGTAACGCCCACCCCCAACTTTTAGCCAAAATAACAAGCATGTTTAATAAACATGCACCTGTCTAGTTTGGAACTGAGCTAAAGACAATAAAAGAAATTCAACAGATTTTGGCTACACCCTATGCCAGCTTTTCCCAACATGGTGCCCTCCAGATGTTTTGGACTTCAAATTCCATCAGCTCCAGCCAGCATGCTGGGAGTTTTAGTCCAAACCATCTAGAGGCCCATCAAGTTGAGGAAGTCTGCCCTATGCATACTAAACTTGGCATACTAACCCATAAAACAGAGCAGGCCTTGTTTCCGAGCATATATGCATAGGATTGGGCTGTTAGAATGCAACAGACATATGGAGTATTACAACCGGTGGCTGCGATCCAGACTGCTGTGCACAAAAGGGGCTTCCCTTTCTCTTCCATGAGAAAGGAAACTTCTGCATGTTCAGTGGAGAAATGCCCCTCCCTGCCAGACTGTACAATCTTCATATTAAAATGGTTTGTGCTGAAAAATACAGTGAAATCTTACGTTCTTCTCCATTGAGTGGCTCCTCCAACAGAAGACTATTCATACATTCCCAGTCCTTCAAGAGGTCAGTTGCACAATCCCACATGCTGTCCACCAAGTAAGCAGCATGCTCATGTAACTAAAAAAGATTCAGCTGTATTTAACATTTTAGCTCATGAAAACTAATTAATATGTACACCCCAGCAGCTACCAAAGAGCCCTATTGTTGTCATTGCTGCAACAGAGGTAAACAGCGCTTGTCCCTACAGTTTATAATTTTAAAGGGTGGTAAAAACCGTATACGAAAGAAAACAATGGGCAATATGCCAATAAAGTGTTTCTTATGGCTCACAGTTACTATCAAGCCCTAGATTTTTAAATGGTAGTTTTAAGCACCCTGAATTCCTGGTTACTTGCTCAATAATGTGTACTACATATTTCAACTGGCATTGCAAGCCAAATAGTTATTATTTGACAGATCAAATAGTAGCAAAGCTCAAGTCAGGCAAGTCCTGTTCAACCCTGCATGCTGCTAATATCAAAATTGTCAACGTCGAACAGAGCAGGCAATAACCACGTAGGGAGAGATTTGGAGGCTCCAATAAATACGTGCACAGAAGAGCAAAGGAAATGTAGCCTAAGAGTTCAACATTCCTTGCCATGTTGCTTATATTCATACTATTAACAGAGAATCACCCACCTTTCAAAAACTTAAACCTCTAAGAAATTCGGGTGGCCAAAATATCTGCACATGCCTCTGCCTGCCCACATACAGCTGCACAATCATCAAAACTATCTGCCCTCCAAAAAATGAAGCAACCCTCTTAAAGAAAGATTTCAAAAGGAGGTCCTAGTTAAAGTAAACATCACACACAGATATATAAAAAGAACTCGTGCAAAACTGTGATATCTGCTCTATTAAGCAAATTAGAATGCTTTGCAGATTCAGAGGTGCTTCTTCTTAAGCCAAAGAAAGCCTTGATTTTGCGTGGGTATCCATTTAAGACGGGAAGCACCATAAAAACAAGCATTTCTGTTAACTACAATTCTATGAAATAAAGATACTCAAACTTACCTCACTTTCCAAAAAGAAAAATACTAATGTCTTGACAAGGTTAGCATTTGGACCTTGTCTTCCCCTTCTTTTAAGAATTCCATCTTCTTCAGGATCTCTGCGACTAAAAAGCCTTTCAAAGCAAGAAAAAAAACCCTACTTACTTTCTAATTAAGACACCAAAAATGTTGCATATGTGTTTACTACCGGTTTAGATCAATTTTCAAGAATTAGAGATTTTTTAAAAAAATCTTTTAAATGTATCAACATGGCATTGCACATTTTCATGAGGCCAAAATATATGCTGCAACATATTTGTATCATTTTAATTCTTCTTGATCAACATTTTAAGTATGCTATACTAACCAGGTACGCTTAATACAATGTGCTAACATTCACTATTTATCGAAAGCATTAAATGGCTCAATCCAGGTATCTCACCAAACCATGTTTTATGTTTACCATGGTTTACGTTTCCAAAAGTACAGGCAAACCATAGTTCTGAGTTACTTGTCTGCTTTCTTTTTCCATCTACTTGGCACTTCATTCTCCACTTGCTAGGGCCATGAGAAATACAATGGAACACAGCAACTGCCATCTTCTTCAATAAAGGGAAATGTTGAACAATCAATCCAATCTGTAAAGTAACTGTTTGACTACTGACTTGGATGAACTATAGTCCCTCTAATATATCAAGCCCCATCTTCTTGGAACAGTGACAGTTGCACAGCCCTGAAATTTCTTGCTCAGGTGGAACTGGGAAAATAAAAATCAATTGTGGGGGAGGGAAAAAGTTTCTATATTCCGAAGCAGTATACTGGATCTGATGATAGCTACCCTAACTGGGTGCACTAAGGGACTTTATCTAAAAATATACCTCGTATGTGAACTACACCAAGTATGATGCATTTCAAAAATGGCACCTATACAACATATTCCTCCTTACTTTTTATACAGAAATTCTCCCGCTGCTACAGCTACTGGCCGATGAGCTGAGTAAACCAGATGGTAGACATTTTCACAGTCTTCTGCAGTCAGAACTTCTTCACTACTCCTAGAAATGCAAACAAAAATTGCACACAGAATACTAAGGAGGAAATAAATTCAAAATGCCCTTCTAAATCAATGTCAACAATAAAAGACAACCATCCTCCTGCTCTGAAGTGTTATATTTTAGTTATCTAGGGTTGTTCATCAGCTAGTTTAGATCTGTTTGCTTTTTGTTTATACAACTGAATTTAAGGCATCAGCATGACTATTTATCGACAGGAGCCTTTTGTAATAACTGTAACTTCATTTTCTGATTACTTTACATCAGATGATTCTGTAGCCTCAGATTAAAGTATAAGAACTCCAAATGGAAATGAGGATCTAAATATTTCTGCAATGTAGACAAACTAAAGGAAAAAAGTATGTTTGTCCTGACAAGATTTATTTAATTAATTTCTGCCCTATTTGCGTACTACCTTTTTACCAGACTCAAATTCCAGGAGTTTATAAATTATAAAATTAATGTATCAAAGAATAAAACAAGCAGCAGTTAAAAGCAAAGCAATTAGCAACAGTTTAATGCATTTCATTTTTTAAAAAAAGATTTCACTTGGCACCTGAAACAAACCACCAAGTTGGCACCAGGCAAGTCTCCATGGGGAAGGCACTGCATAGATAGGGTGACGGGGTGAGCCTCTCTCTAGCTATCACCTACTCAAAGCAGCTATTTATGTATTATAATTTCTGGGCCGCATTTCAGGATAACATTCCCAGAGCGGCAGTGTACAGTCAATACTTAAAAAGCAAGATAAACCTCAGAAACAACACTAAAAACAATCCAAGCCAACAGAGCTGCACAATAAGACATGTTGAAATGCCTGGGTAAACATCACTGGCTGGGATCAAAAGGTTTGCTGGCAGCTGAGCTTTCATGGGGATGGCAATCCATATATAGAGTGCCATGAGCAAACGCAAACTCTCAGCAGCCGCGGAAGGAATCGGACTTTAACTCCGTATCCTTTACACTGCTGTTCACACACACCCAAATTTGCAACAATTCACAAATTTTAAAAAGCCAGCTAAACTATCAATAAAATATTACAACATACATACCCAAACACACACACTGAAAACACCAAACAACTGAATAGTTAAACAGCAATGAATACAAAAATAGCAGGAATACAATCAGGTAGAGCAACAGCAAATAAAGAACTCAATCAACTATGTCCAAATGCTTTTTCACTTTTATAACTGATTTTAAAACATATTCGAAAAAGCAGCAAAGAGAGTGGAACCCTCTCTCTCAGACAAGAATTTGAGTGCATTGGTGCTGCTCCCAAAAAGGCCCTGCTCCCATTCACAGTCAATCTTGCCTCCACATAAATTGAAATTAGGAGCCAGGACTAAGTGATAAGGACTTGTATAGGAAGAGATGTTGTCATTATGATTTGTTACATTATGTCAGAACTGCTTTGATGTAAATGTTTCATGCTATTTGTTATTCATCTAAGGATCTCCTCCATCTGTCTCATCATCTGAGGTTATACAGGTGATGACTGGAAAGACAGCATATTCTCCATAGCTACCAGAAAAGGTGGCATGGAGGACTAGTCGAGAATTATAGTGGGATATACTCATAACATTATTTGCACTGTAAGAAATGGGCCAAGCTCCCTCAGACATGGATTTTTAAAAGCTTTATAATGAAATGTAATTTGCAATAAAAACTTATCATTTGTAGGATAAATCAGGTGATTGCTAACTGCTTGATGGCTGCAGCTACTCAGAAATCAAGTGAAACAGAGGCTGCACCAATGTTTTCCACTTGGCTAGAGAATTCAGCTGACCTAAAAGTTTGGCTGTCGTGCTGTTCACTATGGAAAATATATGCATCCATATCTAGATGCAAAAGAGCCCCAAAAGAATGTCGGCTATTGACAGAATACTAGAAATCTCAACACTCATTTTGAAAAACGATTTTTGGCCCTGGTAGCTGTGGGTAAGTAATTGAAAACCTGCTCAAAGAAGGTGGTCTTGGCATCATACATTATATTGTCCAAAAACAAGTGAACTTTCAGCAACATACATAGTACATATTCATACATAATATACATTTTGATCTACTTTTAATTCATTCAAATATAATATATTCTGAAAAGTATCATAAAAATGTGCTATGTCCAAATTTTTATAAAAGTACATGTAAACAAAATGTACCAATTAACCTCACATGTTTATTCTGTTGGCAGGTTTGAAATACTTACTGTAAAACAAGAGTAAGTAGTTTTATTGCTTGTACTGCAACATCATATTCTTTGTCGAGAGTCATAGACACAATTCTATCCTAATGGGATGGGAAAACACAATTTGTAAAATGGAAACTATTAAAAACTGGTGCACTGGAATGTGATTTTAAAAGACAGAGAATACTAACCTTGAACCGACTGGTGAAGAGTTCCAATTTGGAGTTAAGTTCTTTATTATAGTAAAGTCCTTGCAAAGCTGTAAGACATTTGAGTCTTACTTCCCCTTGCTAAAAAAAAGAAGAGAAAATAGAATAACACACTTGGTGTGACGGTTCACTGTATGTAATGGGTTAACAGTGGTGAAGTATAGTCATTAGAAAATAATAATAAGAGTGAATCACCCCAGAGCTAAAAAGGTAATATCTCAAATGCTTTGGTAATAGCTTTCTGCTCATCCTCCAGCTCAGCACAAGTGTAGAACAAAAGGGATGGCTAAGCACCTGAACAATAGGCTGGACAAGGTGATTAACAAGAGGAGGGGCGAAGCAGAAGGCGGACTAAAGGTCATAAAGAGAGAGATGGTTTTGGTTGGGGGGGGGGGGGAACTTTCCCAGAGAATGCTTGAAGGACAAAATGTCAGGAGTAGTTAGGAAAAAGATGGACCTGCGGTTTGATTTGTGTTGTGTTGTTTTCTTGCCTTTGTAACTTCAGTTCTATGTGTGTAAATATCTTAAGCAAAGTGTGCCTTACTATGCCAAGAATAGTAAAGAGTTTTGATTTAAAACTGGTATTGTTGGAGATTCCTTTTCACCCCCGCCTATAGCTCTAACCTCCACGCTACTGAAAAGGAGAAAAGAGACAAGTGGAAGCTTGGGTCCCAGAAAAGGGACAAGGTTGCTCTTAAAGAGGCAAGATATCTTTAAGGAGCAGAATCAGAGTGTGCAGCCAGGAAGGTGGAACTCTGAAAGTCCAGGAGTGGAACCTGGACACTTGGAAACTTAAAAATACTAATTTTAATATCACACTACATTAATTAAACTGAATAGCTCTATATCAGTATCGGAATTAAACACTCTGGATTTTTCATTGTTCTTGGTTTTCTATTACTGTATTACAACAAAAATAATAATCAACAGTTCTCCTGATCAGAACAAATGTACAATATTCCCAGTAATCCTTCGTAATAAACCCCAAACCCAGAAAGTGACTGAGAGGTGTGGCCAATGGTTTGGTAAGCCTAGTTAAGATTTTTCCTTTTCCCCCATATGACAACTTGCTTTTGGAAGTTTCAAAAGTCATCCACAAGGTGAAAATTGAAATGGAATAGAATACTACAAAAGCCCCTTTAGTAGTATTTATATAGATTTCTACTCCTCTCTACAAACAAATTCCATGGTGGCTCAAAATGCATTTAAAAGTCTCTCTCTCTCTCTCTCTCACACACACACACACACACACAGAGTAGAAAAATCTAAGAGCAGTATAAAACCATTAGCAGAGTCAAGAGATTATATTACGCAATTAAAGAGAGATATTCACCAGGCATAAGAATGGCATGAAAGTAGATGCCAAGCAAGACTCCCTGGGAAGAGCATTCCATAGTTGGGGCACCACCACCAACAGGCTCTTCCCAAGTGCCCCTACCATCCAAACTCAAATTGTGAGGAGTTTTAAACATTTCAAAAACAGCACTTTGAAATGAGCTCAGAAACAGATCAGAATCCAATGAAATTATTATTAATAATAATCATAATAATATTTATTGGATTTATATACAGCCCCATAGCCGAAGCTCTCTGGGCAGTTTACAAAAATTAAAAACACTGAATATTTAAAAAAATGCAAAAATTAAAATAAATAAAACAGATTATAAATACAATATCCATTTAAAACAACTATTCTGGGTCAAACAACAACAATGTGGGGTTAAGTATTCCTTGAGTATAAACCTAATATTATAATGCCCAACGACTTCAGAAATATGTCAGACATGTTTCATTCTTAGTCCTCCTAAAATGTAAAGGCATTATATTTAACTTTCTTCAGCACTTCCCCATTTCATTTAAAATTAACAGAAGGTTCCAAAAGAGGGTATTTTTTAAAAAAATAAAGGCATCAACTTTTAATTGGTTTTGTTTTCTCTGCATACCTTTGAAAATTCATACCTTTGAGTTCAGCATACCTTTGAATTCAGCATACCTTTGAAAATAGGGGAAACTAGCACACAGCACCTTACCTTGTCATGCATTGTCCACCCCACGTATTTTAAATAGCTGTCATTGAGAAAGGCATCGCTATACATTTTCATCCAAATCCCAATTTCTTCAATACAGATTGCTCTTATTTCAGCTATCGCATCCCTGGAAAGGGGTTGAAATGTAAAGAAATTCAGATGTATGATGAAGAAAATAGGAATGTAGGAATCTGCCTTATTGTTGAATGGCAGCAGCTCTCCAGGATTTTAGGCAGGAAGTTTTCCAGCCCTACCTGGAGATGCTGGGGATTGAATCTGGGACCTTCTGCATGCAAAGCAGGTGCTTTGCCAATAAGCCACAACCCCCCACCCCCTAAATAGTCACAAGCAAATTTTAAATGGTGATATAGAACTGAGCAACTGAACTCACCGGTATCTATGAACAAATACACCTTTAAAAATTGCATTCATCATATTTTCTATTTCATCCTGATTTTCTTGAAGCTGAAAAACACAGCAAGTGCCAAATGAAGAAAACAGTTAGGCAATAAATATTTTTGTTTGTTTAAATGTTTGACTGCTGACAATAATTTTATCCCAAGTGAAAATTATTAAGATTGCAGAGGCTCGGCAAAATATTTAAGTGTGCAAATACCACCCAGCCCCTCCCAATCTGTCGCATGAAGAGGTCATTCAGTAAAATGTTTCAAGTATTTCAAACATCAATCAGAATTCACATTTTGTAAAGCTCTTTTTCAAAACAACTCAACAATTTAAATAGCTAACAAAGGCTCTAACCTCTTTCCTTTTCTGTAGCAAGAGTTCCAGTCTATCATTAGCTCGTTTTCCAATTATTTTATTTCGTTCTGTTTCATATTGTCGTTGTGTATTGTCCATATTAATGCTCAAATTTAATGCCACATTCACTAATGCAGTCATCAGTTTCATAGCTAAAAAGTAACAAGAGAAAAAGTGTTATATTACATGATTTTTAAAAAAAAAAGTAAAGAAATTAAAGAGGCTGACAAATGTCATGAGACATGGAAATGAAACCACCCTAATACATTGAAACTAAACTATTCAACATTAAAAGGTTTTGAATGCTTAATTTAAAAAGGAGAAAGATGTTTACACCCAGAGAATATTAGGCTTGAAAGACCAAATTCACTGAAAAGTAGCTTTACACTTCACAATATAGCCTTGTGCCAGAAAATGGAAACTAAACCTAACAGGGTTCTGCTGCTTGCAGAAACATTTGTGCAACTTCACCTGCTAGAGGATATATAAGAAAAGCTACTGAACCTACTTATTATAGAATTATGTGAAGTTGTGTGCAAGATCTACCACAAGTATTTGTAGAACAGTGCAAGCACCTGTCCAACTTGTGGTTCTTTTATTAGAGATATTAACTCTTCATTTTTTCTACTCCCAGGACAGCCTTCAAGTAATATTAAATAGTTAAAAAAAACTAGTAAATACACTTGGTTGAATCCAGACAAAGGTAATCACACTTTCATCCCAATGAAATCAATGGATTGTTAGATTTGGATCCAGCTATTAAAACTGAAGGCACAATAACAGCATAGGATAGTAACAGCAAAGCACACAAATTCAAATGATACTTTAAAAAATATCTTCGCCTGATACTGAAAAGACAATGAAATGGTTACTAAGCAAGCCTCCCTGGGAAGAGCATTCAGAGACAAGGCATTACATCCTAAAAGCCAGGCCTGCCTGGGCTCCCAAAGGACCTCTGAAGGTTGTCTTAGCATGTGGTCAGGTTTGTGTGGTCAGGGTTCTTTGGATCTAGCCCATTATCTTCTTTATTTTACAACTGACTGGGATCATTCCCACTTCATGAAAGAGCCTTAGAAACAATAGCTTGTTCTGTGCCAACAACTATGTCCCCATTTTAGCTTATCCCAGCCTTCTAAACCACATTATTTCCAAAAGCAGTAAAATATGGAAGAACGCTATTTATTTATTTATTATTTATTTATTACAATAGGATGCCTTTGAAAATTAAAAATCAAATGAATAGAAGTCACACTAATACTGAATGCTTACCTGCCAGTGTGCTAGTATGTCGAAATGCCCTGACTTGAGAGTCTGAGAGTCCTGTAAGTAGCGAAATGACAGTGTCCATCATATATTCATCGTATATGATACTATACTGGCACTGCCGGACCAAGACTCCAATGAACTCACAAAAGCTTGACTTAAATTTCTTCCACTGGGGACCAGCCATGGTAAGTGGATAATCCCCACTATCCTACAAAACAAAATATGAATATATTAGCAGTGATAAAATTATTTCATAGTAAAGTTAGTTAAAATATAGGCCTGTTACATTTAGATGACTTGAGGAATCAAAACAGCAAGACACACATCTTGTATATTGAAACATTCTTCAATACCCAGATGATATTTTTCACAACAAAAAGGAGTATCATCCTTCTTTTATTATTGTTTTTAGTAAACAAGAGCTCCCAGATTTTATTTGCCCTATGCAGTGAAGGCAATAACTCTGGCTCAGCCCATTAAAAAACAAATGCAGAATCAAATCTCACAAGGAAGCAGGTGCATTTGCACATTCAAGAATTATAGTAATTACTCTAGAATAGTCTTGGGGAAAGAGGTTATTTTAAGAAAACCACATAATCCAGAGATATTGAGAAGTAGTTTTTAGAACAAAACAAGACTTTTACAAAATAAAAAAAACATTTATAAAAACTATTAAAAGAGGTCAGCGGGACATCCAGTTTACCCTGCACAATCAAACTGTGTTTATGTGTCCTCTTTAGCTCTTGAAAGGTACCTGTTTACAGCACACCCTTGGAGAAGAAATCTCCCTCGAGCCATAAATTTATAACCTCTTGAAATCAGATTATGGCTCATATGTATAGAATTTTTAGTACCACTGTACTAGGAAATACTGCTTGACCCTTTAAAGGAAAGCAATTGGAAACAGTCTAGAAAAACAAGAATGCAACATTTCTAGACGTGCAGCATTTCTAGACATACATAGTCCCATCATCCTTCGCCATTGGCTATGTTGGCTAGAGATGGTGGGAATTGTAGGCCAAAACATTCTGAGGGCCACAATTTTCCCACCACTTATATATACCTATTTACTCCCCAACTTCACTGCATTATTACACTTCTTCAATCAATGCAAGCTCTGAAATATATCACCACAAACACTTTATCTAACAACATGACTTGGTGTATTTTACAAATGTATGCCATTTTTCTAAAAGTGTGTATGCATTTTACCTCATCAAATTCTTCAGTCATTTTTCGAATTATTTCGGAATTTTGCATATGTCGAAACATCTCTGCTGTTACAACCCCTGTAAGTTACAGATAATGATTTAGCACCATAAAATATCTTAGACACAACACGTGCGGAAAAACTTCTGTATCAATTATGTTGGAAAAACTGCAGATTGAAATATGTGACTTTAGGTTTGAAATTTCATGTGTGTGTATATGCACATTTATGTTAAATTCTGTTTTAAGGCTGTTTAGACACCACCATGCTATTTTTTATATGGAGGACAGCTAGCATTATCAAGTATTTTTACATTCTTTCTTGTGAACCAAACTCTGGAAAGCCCTCATCGAAATGTTTTAAAAAAAATAAATATCAGCAACATCATGAAATATGGCATACACATGCATACTAGATCCAGGTTTGTAATCTGAGATGAACCTAGTTTCCGGGATTGGATGGAATGAGAAACTGTGGTTTAATAAACCACAGGAGTTTGCATGGCTCATTAGATAGAAATCATTATATGTGGACTGGGCTTATTCTCAAAGGACAAGAATTGAACATGAAACTGAAAATGCAGCAAGCTATTCCATTACTTCTACATTGTTATTTAAAATATATTGGGGGGGGGGAGGGGGAGCAAACAGTTTACTGAAGAAAAAAATCCCAAATCTTGAAAGTAACTGTTTCTGAAGTTTAAGAAGTGTCTACTTGCTCAGATTTCTAAAGACCACCAGAATTATTTCGTCCTTAAAATTTCCCCCCACCATTCAAAACAGTTCCAAGCCAGTGGTGTTGAAACTCCAACCAGAAAATCGTAAATGACACCTGTATCTCCTTAAACTCTCTCCTGCAGCAACTTAGTCATTACTCATTTCAAACCCCAAACATGCATGTTAAAGTGAGCACTGGGCTCAAACATTAACTCTTCTATTGAATTACGGCATGACTCCTTCTCACACCTGCAATTAATAGGAGACACCCCAAAATAAATATTCCATTAGCAAAAAGTAATAAATTCTGCTCAGTTTGGTTTTTTAGCATTAACTGTGATAAGATTTAAAATTCCACTGGAGATGTGATAGACTAGACAGACATATACCGTCTAATAGAAAAATTAGACCTGGCTATAATATTCAACTCAATTACAAAATACTAAAGTCCTATTCAGGCATTCTGTACCCAAATAAAACAAACATGTGAGGAGATGGAGTGCTCCAGCTCCACCCCCCCTCCCCAAACGTTTCTGTCACTCTGTACTCATATGGAGGGTGGTAATGGTCTGAATAGGAGAGCCTCCTATATTGACGGATGCTCTCCACGTGAGCCAGAATGCTGGAAAATCCACAGATATAGGAGGTTCTCCTTTTTGAACCATTGCCCCCCCATGACTACAGGGCAATGGGCAGGGCTAGAGTGTTCTATTCAGGTACAGATTAGTGCAATTCAGACATCGTGCTAAACCATAGTTTGCATCAGTGTTAGTTCAGAATCAAAACCATGAAATGCAAAGAATGAAAGAGATTGCAAATAATTTGCGAAAGCAGTGTGACGCTGAAGAAGGGAAGCCCCACCTGGGCTGGTGAGGACAAAGTAGCTATCTGCCAGAGGGAGGAATGATAAACTTTAAGTTTGTATAAAAGTAAAAGAAGTACTTCCAAAATGCACATCTTACCTTTGCAGCCTGAACACTGAATAAAGAAGTTGATGAGATCAAGAAGTGCTATATCCCTGTCATGTTTATAGGATTCTATCCAGTCATCCACTACAGACTAGGAAAAATAATAAAACTACCATTAAATACAACATATTACTTAGTACCTTTTCAAGACACAGACATGCACACAACACCCAAAAATTCTCATCTGCTCATCAAGCTTCTGAACCATCTACTCAAAACTGTATGTTGAGTATTGGGTTTCTACTTTTCTTTCAACTCCCAAAAAATTGTCATCAGGAACCAGGAATTTAATTCTAGTTTTAACAAGAAGAAACTAGAATTAAATTAAATTACAACTAACATATCAAAAAAGTTTCCATTTCAATCACTTAAGAGTACAATCCCATGGTCCCTAGACAGCCTCTGGATAGTTCAGATTCCTGGCTCTGACCTCGAACCCAGGAGTCTGAGCTCAGCGCCCGCTGCCTCTATGAGGTTGCAAAAGTGTCCACGAAGTGGAGGGAAAGGGGGGTGGTTCCATGGGTGACTAGAGGAGGGGACTGGGGAAGCTGAGTTACAAGTTATCCCCAGCCTGCCCTGCCTTTTTCCCTCCCCACTCCTCACAACCCTAGCTAAACAGGCACAAAATGCCAAACCCATAGAAGAGGGGAACACATAACCACACTTGCTGCAGCTCATTCTCATAGCACTAAACCATGGTTTAGTGTTATGTCCGATCACAAACAATATGTTATTTTATTAATATCTTTATATGTTCAAGTTCATAGTCACACACACACACACACACACACACACATATATATATATATATATATATCATCTTCAAGGATATGTGTGAATGGACAACTGTTTTGACAGTTTCGTTTACAGATTATGGTTTATAGCCATTTATTTACACCAATATGCATTTTAAGTCACGTAAAAAGCCATTTACCTGCATAGCGCTCTTGCCCATTTTAACAACTTCAAACAGCATCATGTTTTCCACACCATTCTGCTGGTGATGCCCATTCATTCGATTTGGACCACCAGGTTTCCCTCCTCCGTTTCCAACTTTCCCCTTCTCTCCTGTCCCCTTTTTCCCCTTTTTACAGGTCTATATAGATATCAAAAGCAAGGACATACGTTAGCAAATAATAAGGTACCATTTAAACATGATCCTCTACTAGAGTTTTAATATTTTATGAACCTTTTTATTGTTAGCATTTTTATTATAAATCTCTATTGGCAAAAGTGTGGCTCAGCAGTTTATATTTGTTGAAACAAAAGTTTAAAACAAAAACTAAGATACCAAGGGTTACACATCCTATTTTTGTGTTTTCAATGTTGTATGCTGCCGTGGTATTTTTTTAAAAAGTTCAGTAGTATATAAATAAAATATAGTAACACCTTTTTTGGCCTTCTTAATATAGTAGCAACCCTTCCCTAGTAGATCTGGGGATCCGTTAGTGAAAAGACCTTTAACCAGAAGAGAAAAATCAGCAATCCCCCACCATGCTCCCCAGGTTAGATCCAGATTAATGCTGGATGAATGGCACTGCCAGAAGTAAATTGCGCAGTGCCTTCCAGGCCCTTGAAAATGCTACACGGCATCAGGAGAGCTTACTAAATGGGATGAACTGTGCTGTATGTGAGGGAAGGGGATTCCCACAAAATTGGGCTGAGATCCCTTCCTTTTATATGTAAGGCAGATCCTGGATCCACCCCAATTATTACACCAAACCTCTTCAGATCCCATGGAATCAGCACTGCAGTCCAAGACCACAGCATAGATTTTAAAAAATTAAGGTAATATATAAATGCTTTACTGCCATCAGAGTGGTTCATTATGAAGACTGAGAAAGCCAAACACACACACCTTTCCTTTCCCTGGTTTCTGATTTTTTCCTTCAATATCTTCAAAGTCAGTATCTGAAGAAAAATGGGTTTCAGACTCCCTGAAAAGACATATTTTTACACTCTTGATGAGAATTGTTTTATCTGAAAATGATTTTGTTTATGACAACTTTACTATTGCTTTGATACAAAACAGTGTACTCTAAACAAACTGAGCTCCCTGGAACATTTATTCTAATATGAACAGGTGCAGAACTGATCTCAGAATATAATAGTACATCCCAGGTAGAAGGCTGACAATAGAAACTAGCTAACTCTGAAAGCTAATCAATAATATGCACACACCTTAATCCAATACTTTGATAATTTATGCACCCCACTAATTCCCTTTTAGGAATCACCAATGTTTAAAAAATGGGGAAAAGGTAGAAGGAGCACTTTTGCACTACCTGTCAAACTCTAAAATAATTTTGTACTTGTGAAGAACAAGCAAGTTTGTGAACATATTAAAATAATCCATATTCTGTATCCATAAAATGAAATTCTACAACCAGAAAAAAAGTTAGATAAATTGAAGGAAATTTGTACTTGACTTCTTAATTTGGATCATTTATTTTGTTATCTGTTGTTATTGAGAAATAATGTGGATGATTCAACATCATCCAAGATGTAGAAGACAGATACATTTCAGTTTCTCTAACTTTTATATGTATAAAACTCACTCAAGCTGCAATCCTAAACATACATTCTACAGAGTAAGCCCCACTTAGGTCACTAGGTCTTACTTATGAATAAACATGAATAAGACTGTCAGGCAGATTATGATGATTTTGTATTAAGCCCCCAATGTCTCACTTTTCACAATACTACCATACTTTCATGTAGGGACTGTTTCTGTTTTATAGATGACATTTCTTATAACTTGAAAAAAGTCCGTAAGGTAGTAAAGGAAATTCACAGTAAAGTTGCCGGGAGCATTTCCACCCTTTAATTTGAGAACACTTAAATTTCAGGACAACAAATCAAATTGAGAACATAATTTAAAGGACAAGCTAGAGAAGCCAGATTATTGCTTTGTTCATATTTAGCTTTTTTTTAAAAAAAACAAAAAAAAAACAAAACAGAACTCAGAGAAACAGGACATAATCATCAATCCAGTTTGACCCAAAACAAAATACTTCCTTAGCTACATTGCCCACCTTCTCTGAGAAACGCCCACATTTTCATTGAATCCGAAGTGTCTGAAAACAAACTCAAAAGAATTGCTCAGGGAACATAACCACAGTTTTTAAAAGTTATTATACCTTAAGAAATCATAATACAATTATTTATGGCAATAAATCTTCACTAATGGCTAAATTATTCAAGTACACTTTTTAAACAACATCCTCATAACATTCCTTAATGATGAAGCAATGTTTCTGTGTTAATTTAAACCACAAACTAAGGCAGCTATATAATATTCATTCCATCATTACTGTTTGTAGAAAAAGAAAAGCTAAAAGATGTTCTGTGGTTTTATAATACATTTTAGTTACTTACTGAAGCAGAGCAAAATTAGTTGTTGCTTCTTGAGCTGCTATCATTTCTTTATCATCTTCTGGAACACTACTGTATTAGAAATACATTCAAAAAGCAGTTGTAGACGGTACGCGTACTTGGTTGTCACTTTCTTCTTTTTTTGTAGTAGCCTATACCTGTTAAAAGAAGCCCAAGGTTAACTCAAGTTGCAGATCTTGCGATTTTGGTCGCCCTGAATGCTTCTTTAAAAATTAGTCCAAATTTTAATTAGTCATGTAACTGGGATCAGCATAAATGTATTAGAGAGAAGTATCAATCCAGAACCCTCTCTCCTATGAATGTTTAGACAGAAAAAGTACTAAACCTCAAAGCATGCCCCAGCCAGCATAGACTTTTTGTGTCCAAACATGCATAGGATTGCACCCTTAAGAACATAGTCCTCCAAACCACATCAAAACTAAAATCCTGTTTTCAACAGTGGCCAACAAGATGCTTCTAGTACCCTACTTAGATTAGATGGGAACAGCAACCCCCAACCATGCCAGCTCCATTCAACTCTCTCATGGTTAACAGCCATTGACAGACCTATCCTTGATAAACATTCATAATCCCCTTTAAAAGACATGTAAACCAAGTGGCAATCACATCTTGTAGCACCATATTCCGGGTTAATTTGGCTCTAAGCGGAGAACTTTACTTTGTCTGTCCCGAGTCCTTTGCCCAGTGACCATTGGGCAGCATCCAGTAGGGATGGGTGCACGCACAGCCAGCCCTGCTGGGCTCTGGTCCACATGTGATTGTGATATAGAGCTTCTGATGCACACAAAAATGCTGGGTTCTGGAAGGGAAAGGTTGCGGCCCCTCCAGGAACCAGTGTATTTGCACGCCCCAGGACTTACCCCTGGAAGAGCATCTCGTGGTTACATGCGGACCTGAGGCAGGCGTGCATGCACTACCCCTACTGGATAGTGCCCCTGGATTTAAAATTATGACAGAGAAAAACTTTTTTTTCAAATCCACTTTCTCTACACCATTCATAATTTTATAAGTCTCAATTATTTTGCCCCTAGGAATGTGTTCCAATCCACTGATCATTTTGCTTGTCCTTTTCTGAACTCTTTCCAGTTCTGTAATACCCTATTTCAGACAGGATAACCAGAACTATATACAGAATTCCAGGTATGACTATACCACAGATTTCTATAATGGCATCATGATAATGGTCATTTTTATGTTCAATCACATTCCCACTAATCCCCAAGATGATTTATTTAGGAAATCTATATCCTGCCTTTCAGTTCTCAAAGTGGCTTTCAGATTAAACACACACACACACAAAATAAAAAATAACGAGATTTTTTAAAAAAGTCCTATCAATTAAATAATTAAAACAGCAGCAAAGAGGGGCATAAAATATTTTTATTTATTTATTGCATTTATATACTGCCCCATAGCCGAAACTCTCTGGGCGGTTTACAATTTTTTTTAAAAAAAACATTGAACATTAAAAAACCGATATACAAAATTTAAAACCATAAAAAGCACACAAACAGGTTATAAAAATACAATATCCATTTACAAACAACTATTCTGGGTTAAACAACAACAACACCCTCAACGTAAATTGTTAAATGCCTGGGAGAAGAGGAAAGTCTTGACCTGGTGCCGAAAAGATAACAATGTTGGTGCCAGGCGGGCCTCGTTGGGGAGATCATTCCATAATTGGGGGGCCACCACTGAAAAGGCCCTCTCCCTTGTTGCCACCCTCCGTGCTTCCCTCGGAGTAGGCAACTGGAGGACCTTAGATGTGGATTGTAGTGTACAGGTAGGTTCGTGTCGGGAGAGGCGTTCCATCAGGTATTGTAGTCCCAAGCCGTGTAAGGCTTTATAGGTTAAAACCAGCACCTTGAAACGGGCTCGAAATAATGGTCAGTTTAAAAATACACTGCCACAGCAGGAAGTTCAAAAAATTAAAGGCACAAAAGAATAAAAAAGTATTTGCTGACTTTCTAAAACTCAAGATACAGGACCCAATTGAACCTCTCTTTCTGGGTGGGGTGGGGGTCTATGATCTGAGTGCTGTTACCAGGACGTCTCATTCTCATGTCCCCAGTAAGTGCACCTCTGAAGGTAACAAAACATGGAGCAGGGTCTCATATGTTAAATACAGTGCATGAGCAGGTTCATGAGAGAGGAAGCAGCATTTCACATAATGTGGTCCCACGTTGATTAAGTCTTTATAAGTAAATAACCAGCACTTTGCATTGTGCTTGGAAACCAGTGAAAATGATTAAGAACTGTTGCAGTATGTTTTTGAGAAGCAAATACCAGGAACCACTCTGACCTGTTACATTTTTCACCAGCTGAGCTTTTTCTGAACACTCTTCATGGATAGCCCTACACACAGCATGTTGCAGTAGTTCCATTTGGATGTGACCAGGGTGTGAATGACAGTGGGCAGATCTGCATGATACAGAAAAGCGTGCAGGTGGCACATGAGCAAAGGCACTCCTGGGTACAGCTGCCACCTGGAACTCCAGAAGCAAGTCTAACTCCAGGGAAACTCCCAAACTACAGACCCGATTCTTAAATGGAAGTACAACCCCCCCCCCCCCCCCAATTCATCACAGATTATAACTCCAAGTCCAGATCAGTTCTTCCTACTGACCACTTCTGTTTTGTTTGGATTAAGCCTCAATTTATTAGCCCACCTCCAATCCATCTCTGTGCTAGAAAACTGTTCAGGACCTCCACAGCTTCCTTGGCATAATAAGAAAAGCTAAGTATCACCTGCACATTGAGGACATTCAACTCAGTCCCCTGAAAACCTCTCACCAGTTTCATGTAAATGTTAAACAGCATGGGAACCAAGACAGAACCTACGGAACTGAATAAACCAAAGGTCACAGCATTGAGCAGCAGTCACCCAACACCGCTTTCTAAGACCTACATACCAGGTAAGACTGGGGCCACAGCAAAACTGCACCCCAAGCTATTTGGATTTTTTACTATCCTGAACAGATTTCATCTGCAAATTTAGCCATGCCACTTCTCACCCTTGATTCCAGATCATGTATGAATGCTAAATAGTACCACCATGGTATTGATGAGGTATAAGCAGTAGGTTCTCCAACAATTGTGAAGCCTGTGTTTGTTCCTATTCTCTTTTTCCTGTTTTTTAGTCAGTTACCAATCCATATAAGAACCAATCTTTCTTATCTCCTTACTCAGATGCTTATGGTGAGGGCTTTTGTCAAAAGATTTTTAGAAGTTCATGTGTATAACCTCCATTGGATTCATACTTATATGTTAGTTAACACTCTAAAAAATACTCTAGAAGGTTGGCGAGAATGAACTTTCCAATGCAAAAGCCATGCTGATGCTTCATGAGCAAGGCTTGTTCTTCTGTGTGTTTCATCAAATGAACCAGGCCAAATGAATTTCCTGGATCTCTTGCCTGCCTGCCTCTCTCTCTCTCTCTCTCTCTCTCTCTCTCTCTCTCTCTGAATTTGTATTATGTTGGTTCCTTTCAATTTTAGTACAATGTCGTCTATTTTGGATAGAAGATCAACAGTAACAATCCCAGGGGGGGGAAAGTGCTCAGACATGGCAATCTGTTCATTTGTTCAGTTTCTCCCCATCCTTAAGTTATCCTTTTAAGCATTTGCCTTTTAGGAATATACTTATCTCTACTTTCAGTCTCTCTGCTTTTCTCTTTTTGTTTTATTGTCAACTTATATTTGTATCGTAAAGTTTGTCCTCTGTTTTATTGTTCTCATTTGGTCAAGACTTTCTAGTTTCCTTGACTCTGTTTGCTCACTACACTGGCATCCTATATGACTTGTTTATAGCTTTTCCACTTAGAGATGTAAAGAGTGGGCTGGGGGATACCAGAAAAATCTGTTGCTGCTGACTATGACTTTCTCAATTCCCCCACCAAAACAAACTAAATTTCATGAATACTGAAAAAACCCTCCTGTAAAATATTATGGGATGTTCTTGCTGCATTTGAACATATATCCTACAATCAATTTCGTCTGCATGCTTATTTAGATCTATTGACTGCTCAAGATTAATGTATATATTTGAATTTTCCCCCCATTTCTTTCTATTAATCGTGTTGTGAACAGGTATTGTGAATGGATATTCTTTTTGTACACATTATTTTTTGTTGCTTTCTTTTTCCATTATTGTTTTAAAAACAAAAAAACATTGTTTTAACAAAAACACTGGGGGGAAATCCATTCTTTTGTTTCCTACAAAACTTGTTTTTGTTTTCAACGTTTATTTGTTCCTACTTCTGATATAATAAAAAAATGACACATACACTTCGTAGCAGCACTCTGAAACTCTTGCTTTTCCACCATAGCACTGGGCATATCCACAATTTTGCTTGTACAAAAACAGAACCATTAATTTACGGCTGAGCCTGCAGGACTATGCACACTTATAGCTGTGAGTATGTTCCACTAAACACAGAAAGTCTTTCTTCTGTGTAAACTTACATAGGATTGCTCTGTAAATTTAATACATCTGCCAAAATGGTAAAATGCTATATGCCAACTAAGTTATAAATGATGAGTTTTTTTATGTTGCTAATACTGTAAAATAAGTTTAAGTTTTTTACAGAAGTGTTGCTTATATTTTACTTTCCCCCAAAATGTTCCCCCATTTCAAAAACAACAAAACACAGAAAAAACTCCCACCCACCCCCAACTTCAATATTTCTGGAAATTTTACATTTCTAGTGCCCCACCTCTCCTAATCAGTGGCATGCATTTTATCCAAGCTTTTATCACAGTGACTTCAAGTATTCTGAAGAGATCTGACCCTCCCTTTCAACCTTTTAACAACTCCCCTTCAGTAGTTTCTTCTCTTGAAATAAAATGTGACCATGTTGGACTTTCTGGGCAACTTTCCACACTTTTAGATATGTTGAACTTGACAGCACTGTGGTCCCTGCTAAACTATACAAAACACACCAGATACTTGACACTACTCAAGATTAAGTGAATGGATGCGGGCTCTCTCTCTCTCTCTCTCTCTCTCTCTCTTGTCAGCTCCAGAATCAACAGTTCAAAGGGACAGTTATTTATCTTTGTCTCTTTGCTGGAACCTAAATATACATTTACCTAGATAATGTGAAGGTGAAATCATCAATTATTATAATATTTCCTTGGGATGCAATTCTTTGGAGGAGTTTGTTCCTCTTCTGCTTTACTGGATCCTTTTTGACATACAAAGACCCCCTTCCTTATCCTTCCTGTTAAGTTTTATATCCAGAGATAACCATATCCCAGAGATTTTCAGTGTTCTACCAAGTGTCTAATAGGCCCACTATATCTATATTTTCTTCCACCAAATACACAAATTCCCCATTTTGGCTTTGAAACTATTTGCATGCAACACCCGTAAATTGCAGCGCTGTGGAGATGTCCTCTACTTTGAGGCCTTGAAAAGTTATCATAATCCCTAATAGATGAGTCATCTTGAAACAAACTTCCCATCTTGTGTCATCTTCCCTCAAAAGTCTATTTTAAAAATGCTTTGCGGTCTTTTGTGATGTTAAGCAGCAGCAGTCTGGTTCCAGTACAATTCAAGAGAAGCCCATCTTTTATACTGGTGTGGCTTAGAAGAGGGCAGGCTTCATGACCTCTTTAGGTACTAGCACCTAGAATTTTTATCTGCTTCAACTAGTATTAACTATGCATTAATTTCTGCCCTGTTTTTCTCTGGCTTACTGTAATGTTGTATGTTTCAAGTTTAATGCCAAATGTTGATTATTAGCTGCCTTGAAATCTTTTTTTGAAAAGGTGAGGTATACATTTTTAAAATAAATAGATAACATGAATGCCTATATGTAAAAAGTTGTTTACTTTGCATAGCAAAAGTTACGGAAAGGAATGTACAGAAGCCGAGAGCAAGACACAAAAGGTGAGAACAGAAGACAGGCATTTTAAGGAGACTTGCAAGTATTGCCCAGAAGCATGCAGTTTAAGCCAGAAATCATGAATTTTAAGCACAGTCAAATGAAACAGAAAACTAGATTTTTAATTGTAGATCTTGAGTTCTAGAAATATAATTCCCTGGCACGGAGAAAAAGCTACATTTCAGACTGCCACTAAGTGATGCTAAAACATAATCAGCTTACTTTTAAAAAGAAAATGTATCATGCTGAAAAGATCACTTGGTGGAGCTCTAGCCCAAAGCTAAATAAGACAGGTCACACAGAGGTTGACCTAGCTATTTCTTGACAGGAAGTTTAAATAGAATTGCTAAGCCATAACATTACAATGAGTTAGATTTGTATTTTGCAATTCTCTAAATAAAAAGATTCAAGTATAGAACTCCTTTAATCATGCTAAAATTATCAAGAGTATAATTAGTTTGCCCAATATTAACTACTCTTAATATTAACAATGGGGGTGGGGGCAATTGTATTGGGAAGGTGGTGGTGGTGGTGATTTTACAAAATTTGATTATTTGTATTCATGTGGTGATGAAGTATATCTGAATATGCTCGTTAGTATATCTGAATCTTCATTATGTTCATTCATTTTATAGGTAAGTAAATTTCCATTTTCCCCATAAATCCATTGTATGGTTCTACAATTTGTTATTTTCATATTTGGAACAAAGTTTTTTTTTTCATTTTAAGTAGAAATTTCAAAGAGTTAAACAGAAAAATACAGAAAAAAATAATTACGCTTCAGAACCATACCAAACAGGAAGACATAGTGATCCTAAACTTGAGAGAACTATTTTCATCAGCATTTAATTAGTAAATACATACAATTTTGAAAAGGGAAAAACATCCTTTTTTAAAAAATGTTTATAGTACGTTTATATAATTACAACATAGAGCTCATTTAAAAAGTGTTTTGTTTATTCAGTTGTTCTCTCATATAGGAAGACAGTGTAGTATAATGGTTAGAGCATTGGACTGGGATTCTCGTTCTAGTCCTCACTCGGCCATGAAACTCACTGGGTGAGTATGGGCCTGTCACTGATTGAAAACATGCCAAAGACAATGCAAATCATCTCACATAAAATATTAAACCATCACAGAATGAGAAATAAAGGGATAATCAAGCAACTATGAACTAGCACTAAGTTTGCACACCAATCCTTAGGACAGAAGGAACATTTCCCTCAAGTTTCTAGCAATATGATTCTATTGCCTGGAAGTTGGAATACTTTTTCACTCCCCTAACAAGCTTGCTACTAAAATCTGATGTTGGCTCCTTTGAGTACACTGCTCACAGTGAATGCTTTTGAGTACAAAACATCACAGAAAAATGAATTCATCTCAGAATTATTATACTGACGTTTTCTTATTTGGGGGGAAAAAACTAAATTAAACCCAGATGCATGCCTGTACATCACTTGGTGGATCTCAGCCAACTGAAGTAGTGTTTCTTGACACTAAGCACTATGAAAATTTATCTGCAGTGAATAATCCATGATGGGCTCAAGTCAAGCATGCAAATAATCACATTACTGCCACCTAGGGCCGTGTTTGGACATAACTGAAAGCCAGAATTGCACTGAATTCTAGTTTATCATTCATAAGCAGGGTGCTTGCACATGCTCCCCAGTGGAGCAGCTAAACTAACCAGAAACTACTGTGGCTGGTTTGAAGTTATCTTTCAGATCCTAGTTTGTTAGGGGGAGCAACAAGCCAGGGTTTGGACGTAAGAGGAACCTTTTGCTTCTTCTGTAGTTTTTGGTTAGTTTAGTCATTCCCACTAATGGGAGAAGCCAAGCTGGAAATATTGAGCAATATTCACAACCACACTGCTCATAACAATGAACCAGAATTCCCAGCAATTCTGGCTTACCATTATATGTCTATGTGAACCCTGATTTAAAAATGAGGACTTGATTATTTAGGAAAAGCACACTCTAACAATTTGGTCTAACACAGATGAAGTATTGTTCATTTCTTGACCAAATCCTACATAAATCATCTTTTCATGGTGTATTACAGATCTACCAGACTAACCACAGTTAACTTTAACTAGGTTTACATTTAATTGGGGTGTGCAAACTAGCTTCAAATCCGGATTAGGAAGCCCTGGTAAAGAAACCCAGTCAAGTTACCTAGCTTGCATTTAAAAGAAAAGAAAAAAGATTACTAGCCAGCTAAGGTATTAGTAACCTGTGCTTCCATGCTGGCCATAGAGAAGCCCCCTCCTCTACAAGCCAACATGGAAACATGGGTTATCCACTTCTTAAAGAGTTTTAAAAAAAAAAACTACCATGGTATCAAGGGGACTAGCAGAGAGATGGCATTATCTGTCCCGTCTGTCACTCTGCTGAGAGGGCTGGTGGAGGGACAGACTGATCTGTCCCTACTCTGCCAGGCTGCTTCATTCTCATGTATGGAATTCCATGCACTTGCCTGTACTGAATTTCTGGTCATCTATGGCAACAAGGCAAGTTCTTATATGCAAGGATGTGTTTAGAGCTAACCATAGATAGCATGGATACAATTATAATGATACATCATGTTTAATGTTGACAAGGAAAGGGTGGAATTTCACATGGGAAGGAGGGGCAATATGATTACTAGGCAAGATGGCTATATATTACTTCCAGTATTGAAGGCACTATACATCTCTAAACCCACTGTTAGGGAACATGGGTGGGAGGGTGCTGTTGCACTCATGCCCTACTTGTGGGCTTCTTAAAGATAACAGATTAGCCACTGTGTGACCAGAATGCTGGTCTACATAGGCCTTTGGTCTGATTCAACATGACTCTTCCTATGCTATGTTCTTAAAATAGCAGATGATTAAGTGTGTGAGCCTGCAATCTATACAGCAGCAGCTCAGATGTGTCCTGTGCTAAATACAGGATGGGTCAAAGTCAACTCTATTTGTGGTGGTCCCCCGCTTCAATCTGGACAAAATACACACCTGTACAGAAGCTATGACAATTAAGAGCAATTAAATTAGCAATGCATCTAATTTCTCAGAGGATTCCTAACCTGTGCTCCGGATATTCTGAAGAGGAAGAAAGGAGGTACACTATCAGAGCAGACGTCACCCATCTTTGCTTTCACAACCAAGCATTATTAGGAATTTCAAGAAACAGACAGTAGCTTAACAATTTTTTAAATACTTTAATGTAACATTTCTATTTTATTGTGGTGGAAACTGTCTGCATTCAGCCTCCAACCACAAATTTGTGAACAACCAATTGAAAAATAGGTCATAATTATTGGCCTATCTTGTTTTGCATTTTATATGAATGAATAATTACTACTTGGGTAAATCCTTGTTTGCTATCAGAGCTTGAAGATAAATTTAGGATCAAGAATAATTAGCCTCTTCAGAAAAAGTTTTATCAAAAATGATAGTAAGATGCCAACTCTGAGTTGAAATTCACCAGGAATGAGTACAAGTGAAAACAGGACAGATCAGTTACAACTAAATCTGCTATTGCCTTCTTATGCACATTTGCACGGAAGTATATCCACCTGACTTCAATGCAGTTTACTCCCAAGTAAGTGGGCAAAGGACTGTAATTTTACAGCTGAATCTTATACAAATTTACTCAGGTGTCCAATCTGCGATTGATGAGGTTTACTCCTAGGTAAAAGCCATAGGACTGCAGTCTTAGTCATAGAAAAATTACCTGGATTGGGGCCAACAAGTATTTCAATCACGTAATTTACAGCTGGCAGCTGATAGCCTCATTATTCAAGACCATAGTCTCGAGGACTATACTCAAAATATAGTTGTATATGTGAATTAAGGGGAGGGGGGAAATCTAAATTCAGACAATGCACACTTAGCAAGCTTAAAAGCTATAAATCGCCTTCTCCCGTATAATCCGCCCCGCACACTCAGGTCCTCTGGGAAGAATTTACTCCAGTCAGCCAGAACTAGGCTGACGAGTGTTACCCAGAGGACCTTCTCTTCTGCCGCTCCCAGGCTGTGGAATGGCCTGCTGGAGGACATTCGACAAATTAGCAGTCTTCTGGAATTTAAGAAAGCCGTGAAGACTGCTCTCTTCCGGCAGGCCTATCCAGTTTAATTTTAAGATGTTTTTAATAATGTATTTGTTTTTATCTGTTTTAATGGTTTATCTATTTTATTGTTTTTATATTTATATTTATTGTTGTTCCCTGCCTCGATCTAGATGGAGAGGCGGGTTAGAAATGAAATAAATAAATAAATATGATGTGAAAATACAAATGATAATAGACAACAGCTTTAGCACGTATGTGGCAGAAAAAAAATGAAAACCAGAACATTACATCACCATTTAATACTAAAGCTTCTTACAAATAGACTGATGGTATTCAAAAAAGGGGGGAATTGGATATGGTTTACATATAAAACACACAATTTGAATTCACAACAACATACCCCAGTCTTGTTATTGGCCACAATCCTAGCCATTTAACTTTAGGACTCAATTGCTCAGAGAACAATTGATGAATCCAAGCTGACACCTCATGTGTCAGCAAGGTTACTTACTCAACCAAATACTTAAGTATTTGGCAATCCAGGCATACATACTGTATACATACAGATGAATTTCCAGATGTTCTACATATGCACTGTAGTTTGTGTATTGCATTAACTGCACTGCCTCCTTTTCCTGTGCCCCTCCTACTTTATCCTTGCACAAGACCATTTCTCTGCAACTTGCATACATTCCACCAATGTGATTGCATATTCTTTCTGTACAGTGTTTACCAAATGCAAAATTTTATAAGCCAATCGCACAGCAGCACAGCTTTATTGATTCACTCATACACAAAAGCGTTCTTTCATTTTCCTATAAGGTAACCCTGCTGTCATGTAGAAAATGCATCCTTTGAAATATGCCCCCTTTAGCAGAAGGAAAAGGAGGGGGAAGGGAGGGGGAAGGAAAGCTGAGGGGAAATAAAAGAAGGCTGGCTGGAGAAAACGTAATTGACCAGAGCAGTTTCCTCTTAGTCAGAAGGCTCTAATATCTCTGCCTACCTGTTCAAAAGATAGCTGGTTGACACTGAGTTACCTTATTGCAAACCAGGAAGATGAAATATGCAGATCAGCACCTGATTAGCAAGTGAAAATTGGATTTACAGTAAATTAGCTGCAACAAATGCTGCTAAATATTAGCAGTGAACCAGTTTAGACTCAAGCACTCTCCAGCAAGATGGTGATCTCCAAATATTCACTTTAGTAAAATCAATGGCAACTAAACTGAACAGATTGTGTTTTACTGCCACATGGGAAAGAGTCTCAGAGGGGCAGAAACAAAAATCTTAATACATTTTATATGACATATGACATATTATCATTACCAGCAGTATCAAATATAAATGAAAATTGAAGAATAACATGAGGAATTCGAAGCCGTGTACCCTATCAAGAAGTTAGCAAGACGTCCAAGCTAAAAACACTACAAAGTGCATGTTTTATTTTAAGGTGCATGTGTGCGGAATTGTTTGTATCATAACAGCAACCTACACAAACAAAACCACCAACATAGGTTATGTACTTTTTAAAAATGTGCAATAGTTCTAATTAATCAATTATTTCTAGCCTATTATATCTGGTAATCAAATCTGTTATTTGGCTCAACTGGCTAAAATACATGGGCTCCTCAAAATACAGCTAGGTTTATCCAGGCACGTCGTAAGATTAAGATTTCCCTAATTTGCCACACACTTGTTATGAATTAAACATCAAAACAGGCAGGTCTGCAATAACATTTTGTAGTATACCCGCTAACAGGAGTACTCCTGTTCAGGGTTCCCAAAAGACAGCCAATTTTCCGTTTTTCTTTTCTAACTGATATTACATGGCTCCTGGAAGCTACCAAGTATGCTTGGTTCTCTCTGGACCGGGGGTTTGGGGCCCCTTTGTGTTTGTGTGATTTATTTGGTTTTTATTACATTTCTATACCGCCCCGTAGCTGAACCTATCTGGGTGGTTTACAAAAGATGTTGGACTTCTGCATACCTCAGGGTATACTGCCTCCTTCCATGTGACCATGAGCTGGAATAAGGTAGAATTCAGTTTGCTTTAGCAGATTCCTGGCTTATTATGAGTGCAAACCAGGAATTGCATTTAAAAGAAACTTTAGTTTGCTAGCAAAACTACCTAGAATTTGTTATTGGGGTGTCTAGCAAATGACTAGCATTTCTTTCAAACCACAACTCCGGTTTTACCTGTAAAACCCACCATACAACTGCTGAAGTGAAATGGAATTCTGGTTAATTCTTCCTCCTGGTCATGCAGGATAAGGGGAAGGGGCAGCACACAAATCCAGGGCTTCCCTTTCTGCATGTGGTACTAAAGCATGGTTGAGTGTTACACTCTAACATTGAATATGTGATGCTCTACGCAGCAGATGTAGGCGATCTGGTCACTCTACATGTTTTGGACTACAACTCCCATTAACAGCAGCCAATATGGCCAATGGTCAGGGATGAACGGAGTTGCAGGCTGAAGTATTTGCAGGGCAATGGGTTGCCTACTACTCTCTGCAGCAAATGTTCTGCTCAGCCCTATTCCATTCTGCATCTATCAGCAGAGCTTGCTTCTGCCTATTCATGTTCCCTCAAAAACAAATCACTCTGCACCATCTCCATCATAAGCAGCAAATTACCGCTACAAAGCACAACACACTCTGAGCATGTACATGCTTAAAAGGGTAAGGAGGAGGAGACAAGCAAACGAAGAAGTTATACCCAGTTAGGCAAATAGAAGGAGCATCTCTCAGGGCATAGAAGTAGCAAAAAAAGAGAAATAATGGTAAGGTGGGATATGGGGGGAAAGCAATTAGCAGTTTTATATCTGAGTTTGCTTGGGTGAGTGACAAAGAGTTATGTATATGAAGAAACCTCCCACTTACCTCCCCAACCCCAATTTTAGAAGTCTTTTCAAGTATTATTAGCTGATTATGTTACATACTGTTGCTCCTCTTTCTGTTCTCCCTAAATTCTGTGTCCCAGCTTGTGTTCAACTACTGCTTATTAAGGTGAAGTAAATCAAAATGTTTTAGTGCTTTACAATTTTCTTAAATCCTACTTATTTAAACTGTACGTGTGCTTCAGGGAATGTGGAATTTGTTCCGCGCATGCACACCAGTCAATGCCAATTCTTTGGAAATCTGAATTTCCTCTTGGCAGGCTATTTTGACTCTTAGCAGCAGTCTTGCTAGATCAGATCGACTTCATATAATCCACCACTCCGTCATGATCAGTGGCCATCAAACGTCGTTGCAAAGCTCAAACATCTGAGAGAATGATATTTCTAGCCATCCACTGTTTGTCCTCAAGCACCTGGTGCTCAGAAGCATACTGCTGTAAAGGTGATTCCGCTTGACCATTAAAAGGAATTTTAAAGTCCACATATGAAATGTCTACCAATGTGGACCCCAACCTTCGTGTCTGTCAACTCTCTCAAATGAAGTGTAAAAAGTCTGGTGAGACAAGGCTTCATTTTGCAGAAGCCGCACTTATTCTTCCTCACCAGTTTGTTCTTCTGTAGACTTAACAATTCTAGCTTTAATTACCTGAGGCAGAATTTAGGCTGACAGACCTGTATTTCCTAACTGCTGCTGGATAATGTTTTTCCCCATATAAATCAGTGTTTTGTTAATTATTTTTCAGTAAGACTAATTTTGGGGATGAACTCATTATTTTATTTAAAGATAAACATTTCATATTTGAATTCTTTGAGAACTCTTGGGTAAATGCCAAACTATCTATATTTTTCATTGTGTCACCATCATTTCCAATAATGCTAGCTGTCTTGCATGTTTTATAGCTGAGAATTTGCAATGTATGAAATAGCATCTAACTTGCTGGTGCCAGTTCCCTTCCCAATACTGGAACTTTTTTAAAAAAAACGTTTTCAAGACTAGTGTGCATACCACCAAATTATGAACTTACACAAGATAAGCATTTGAGTTCAGAACATCTTTTATCCAAACTATCATTATACAAACAAATGTGTAATTGAAATCCTATAAATCCTATACTTGGTTTTAAAGAAGTTGGAGCCCCTGACCTCAGCCTTCAAGATTAGTCACACTATGGTAAGAATGTAAATCTATAATAAGAAAAGATGTATGTCTGCCCATTCACACCATAGCAGCGAAATTGTGAAACCTAGTTACATAAAATTTGGCATGTACGCTAAGGGGACCCTGGGGATGTGCACCTCGTGTCATTTTGTTTTTTAAATGCATTGATTTTAATGTGTTGATGTGGTTGAACCCTGCATTAATATGTTCAGCCACTAGACTTCCCTAACCAGAAAAGCTTTGCAGTCCATAGAGTTTGAAGCCAGGGGAGATTAGTAGCATGAGGGACAGAGTTCTATGGAATGGATAGAACCCTCCCTCAGCAGGCTATAGTGCACAAGAGCACTAGAAAGCCTGGTTTCACTCTGACAGGGTGGGAACAACATGTTCATCTGTGACAGCTTTGAGTTTGCTTGAATCCTTACTGTATCAAACCAAGGGCTATTCCAAACCAACGCCAGGTCTAATCACAAACAATAAATAACTGAAGGGAATTTGTGGATGCCAAGGAAGGATGTTTTTAACCAGAGGCCCAAGGAATTTAACTTTTGAATTCAGATTTCCAGAGTAACCACTTGCAACAAGTGAGAAGACAACAAATTAAGAGCTGGCATCGGAAATTTGGGAGAAAGGAGTGAGAGAAAAGGAAAGTAACAAAGTATCGCTGTAATATTCTCCAGTTATCTAACTAGCACCTGTCTAAAATGACTACTTAAAAGAAATGATCAATATTAAATCTAATCCCTTTTATGCCTGTCTTCAGCTTTGAGTAGTCTTCTATCCCATTAGGAAATCCCCAAAACTTACCTCCCAAAAACCTTACTTTATTTAAAATATTTTAGACTGTTTATTATGCAAAATAGATTCGTTTACGTTTACAAAATAAAATAAACATAAAAATGAATCTAGTGGGTCTACACAGGGGAAGCTGTGTAGCTGGTCCAAAGTTGTTTCAGGCTTTATATATCAATATGTAACAGGCAGCCAGTGCAATTCTTTCAGCACAGGTGTTAATATGCTGGCCTGTACATTAGCTGCAACTTCCAAACCAGTTTAAAGGGCAGCCCCACTTAGAGTGCATTACAGTCATCTCAATTTGAGGTTACCAATGCATGAATCACCATGACCAAGCTGTCTGATCCAGGAAAGGCCATAGTTGATGTGATGTACCAAATGTAGTTGGTAATAGGCACTCCTTGCCGCGCAAGCTAGCTGTGCATCAAGTGACAATGATGGATGATCTACCAGCACCAAGCTATGCACCTGTTCGTTCAGGGGAGTACTACCCTTTTGGAATTTCCCCAATTATCAGACTTAGGAACCCATCAGACACAGAGTCTCCATCTTATCACGATTCAGTATATTTGTCTTTCTCCAATCTGTAACTATGCAGACAGTAGTTTAGGACATATCTAGACTCCCTTGATTCAGATGTAATAGAGAAATGGAGCTAGGGAGCTTCAACATACTGCTGACACTTCACTCTAAATCTACCAATGAACAACACAAACTTGTGGTATAGAACTTAAACAGCATTGGGGACAAAACATTACCCTGTGGCACTGCATAGCTACCAGAGTTCTGAAGTATAGTTACCCAATGCTACTCTCTCAAATTAATCCTACAAGTAAGAACAGAACCACTGCAAAACAGTGGTTCCTTCAACTCCCAAACGTCCAGGTCATGAACCACAGCTACCAAGGTCAATTCTGTCCCAAATCCAGGCCTGCTCCCAGATTAAAATAGGTCCAGACAATCAGTCTGAATTACCACAAACATCTCAAGCACTTTGCCCATAAAAATGGTATTTGTGACAGGGCAGTAGTGGTCAAACACCTCTGAGTCAAGCGAGGACTTCTTCAGGAGTGGACACAACACTGCCTCCTTGTTGCCACAGCAGGCTTCATAGGATTCCAACACACTAATAGTTTGGGTATATATCAACAATCTCCATAGCATTGGAAAGCCATGCCAGACAAGGATGCGATGGAGACAGCAAAGAAGGCTTGCTATCACTGCCAAGCCAAGTTTCTTGCAATACATTTGTAAAAATGTACTTTAAATGTGATTTTTAATATGTATATGTGAACTGCTTAGGGAATTTATTAAAGTAAGCGGTATAGAAGTATCACAAATAAATACATAAGTGTTGGCAAGACATCTAAGGAACGATTAAATTTCCTGTAAACCAATGATAGAAAGACCTAAAAATAGTATTATTCTTCTGTGTCAAGGGGCAATCTGGTGCCCTTCAAGTGTTTTAGACTACAACTCCCATCAGCTCCAGGCAGCATGGTCAATGACAAGGGATTATGGAGATGTAGTCAAAACACACCTGGAGGACACTGGGTTGACTAGTCCTGTTTTAACCTTAATCTACTGCACAAGAATTTTCTGAGGCTAACATCAAGGGGAGTACAGAACTACACTTGCCACTCTGAGCTCCTTTGAGAAAAGGCTGGACATAAGTGTAACAAACAAACTAAAACACTGTATCATTAATAATTATTGTGACTAATAGTTAAATATCCGGTAATTATGATGTAATAGTTAATGATAATTTCAAAATATAGAAATGTTATGAAAGTCTCAAAGCGTATTTTAGGCTATTTCTGAAAAGCTTACCACAATATTAAATGTAACAGGCATTTTCACTTCTAGTTCCCATACATTATTTCTAGGAGGAGACCAAATTAATTTCAGTGAAATATATGAAAATACTGGTTTTTGCTAGGTTCTGGAACATTTCTGTACTTTTGTGTTTATCGTTTATACACTCTTGTGGTCTTTCTTCTAAAACTTTCCTTCCTTACTAACACTATCACCCCAACGTTGCTGCTAAGGGAACTGAGGTGGAAGTAGGCTTCCACAACCATATCCCTAACTGCATGGGGAACTGCATGCACAAACATGTAGCACATACATATTTCCTTCTCTTACCCAAAAATGAAGGATGTGCAAGGGAGCCTATTTTATAAGATTAAAATTCCAAAGAGCATCTGCATGTGAGGGGAGGACTGGATATAGTCCTTTCTGTGGCTCACCTTTTCCCAAACACTGGATCAGTAGTATCTTAGACATTTTGAAAGGGATCTGCACATCCAACAATGGCTATTCCATGCACACTCTGTTGTATCAGTATGTGTATATTTGCCTCCCAGCGCCTGAAGTTCTAGTGCAGCAGGAAGCCATCTGTTCCAACACATTTTTTTCAGCAGCAAAGATCATAAATTTGCTTGCTGTCCATTAGCTGAAAGGAAGAGGTGGGGAGGAGAAAGCTGTGCAAATTGGTTGCAACAAATAGACTATAGAAATCATGACAATAACAAGTCATAGCTTCATTTGAATGCAGCAGTTCCGCTTGAAGGTTCTGACCGTCAAGTGGCCTAAATAGCGATCCCCAAATGAAAAACTGCCAGTAAAAACTGAAATTTTGTCAATGCTCGAAGAAAATAAGTTCCACAGTTGTGCCACTAGGGAGAAATCTCTATGTGGCATGCAGAGACAGCACAATTAAGCAAGAATCTTGGTTCATGATCACAACTGTCCCATTTAATAGCCTCATACAGCTTTATCCAACCTGATACTCTTCATGTTTTGAACTACAACTCCCAGCATTCCTGACCAATAGTCATGTTGGCTAGATCTGATAGGAGTTGGTCCAAAACAACTGGAAGGCTAGGCTAACATTATTACATTGATAGCTACCCACAGGAAATAGTATCGGGAGACTAACTTAAGTCAAGAAGAATCCCTCCAAAAGCATGAGGAAGAAACTAACAGCAGCTAGCCGATAGAAGAAAGCAAAGTATACAAAAACACAATCCAATACTAACCTTCACACAAGGCCTGATAGCTGTTCTGGAAATATTTACACCTATAAGTTCAGAACGGTCTTGTGGGGGCAAAGCTATCCTGCTACTCTTGGCCTGTGAGGTGGTGTTGGTACGCCTAGATGGCAGACTAGGACAAGCACCACTGTATCAGAATCCTGGATACTAGTTTGATCCTATCATCTATCAGAATCAAACCCATAGTGGGTCCTGAACTTTGGGGATCTTGGCAGACATTAAGCCTGTAAACCATCACAGAGCTTTAGCCAAAGGGAATATCTGTGAGATAGCCTACTGTTCCTGTATAAGAATATCAACAGGCTAGAATAAATCATGTGAGAGGAACACCTTTTTTATAAAAAAAACTTTCCTGGTCAGGCCTACCCTCTAATCTGACCAACAATGGGGTTCAACATAAGCACATGGAAATCTATGTTATACTAATTGAGACCATGGCTCCAACAATCTCAGTATTGTCTACACTGACCGGCAGCAGCTCCTGAGTTTCAGGCAGGAGTCTTTCCCAGCCCTACCTGGAGCTGTCAGGGATTAATCTTTGGACCTTCTGTATGGAAACCATGTCCTCAACCACTGAGATAGGACCCTTCTCATCTTGCTGCTGTTCTCTGGCAGATTGCCTCATCCAGTCTTGCTTACTCCTTTTGATCACCACTGCACTATGAATAGCTGCTAGCCAGACTGGCTATATAAGAGAGGTTTATTGTGGTCATTTCCTTCTGTAGCTTCCTCAAGAGGCTTCTGGCTGACCACTGTGAGAAACAAGATGCTGAACCAAACAGGACTTTGGTCTGATCCAGCAGGACTCTTCTGTTCTTACATCAGGAGCCACTGTCCCTAACATGGACATAGGGTTGGATCAAGACTAATGCTGCAATCCTATAACTGTTTGCCTGGGATTAAGCTCCACACTGGAACTTATTTCTGAGTATTATTGTTGTTTTATTCTTTATTTCATTTCTACACTGCCCAATAGCCGAAGCTCTCTGGGCAGTTCACATGTAAAGGACTGCACTATAAACTTTAGTCCCATTTAAGTTACCATGCAAAGTTAGTCATGGCTAAGTCCTACCAATTTCAAAGGGATGAAAGTGTGACAAATTTAACCTGGAACCAACCCAACAGAGCAGTACTAAACTCTGAAAATATTTAGGAATCAATCCATTTAGGCATCTTCCAAAGGGCAGCCACAAAAAGAATGCAGGTGGTTTATGGAAAATTATGTTGTAATACAGCATTGGCGGTCAAGTAATCTCATTTACTAGAATGCAAATTACTTGGAAGGGTGGGAGGGGAAATTGGCTGAGGCAATATTGTTCCAAGGCCATGTTTTATTTTTAAATAAGATGAGATGAAACTCTGAATATATAAAACTAAAGATCCTTCAACACGCTTCACTAAAGAAGTGAAGAATAAAAATGTGATGCTTTGTAGACATAAAAAACAGTAATATTATTAAAGTACTGAAAAAAATATATTTGGCTTGAAACACATTTAAAACATCAATAACTTTTCTCAGTTCTTTATCTTTATCAACACCCTAGACATGTTTAGGACAATCACAACTGATTGAAAAGGGTTAGTCACTGGATGTTATCAGTGCATCTGCTTCAATGTACTAGCATACCAATAACTAGAAACATAGGTTCACCTCTGATGCATTTCTGCATTAATTGAAGCATAGAGGTAGAAGTTCCATGTCTTCCCAGCTAAAGGAAGACATGCTATCCTTCTAGAGATGTGAAGGTCCAGATAAAAACTGGAAAAAAAAATTGGGGGGGGGGGGAGTTTCCCCCCATTTTTTTTCCAAAGCTTTTTTGTTTTTTCCCCAAAAAATTGAAAAAAATGAAGAAAAAACAGATCATGGAATGTTTTATTTTAGCATGATGCATAAAATGTTTAAGACAAGGTGTTTATATATTTACTTCTCCAAAAGATTTCTAAAAACTATGTACAGTATCAGATTATTACAATTTCTGTACACCGAGGACAAGCAAGTCCTAGGCTGCAAACTGAGACTACAGCTCTCAAATACAAGAGCAAGATGCATTTCTGCGTCTAGGGGCATTGCCATTGAAGCAGAGACTGAAAGTGATAGCTATAGCTAAAAAAATGAGTCTGATTCAATTTCATGCATATTCATTGAATCTTGATCCCCCTTTTTTCGCAGTTCTTTTTATGGGAATGGGTGCTTTATGTCTGCTTGACACTGTGGAGGACTAGCAGAGACATAAATAATTTTCCTTGTTACTAATGTTAATGGTTTCTTCTGTTTGTTTATTTTAATTGTTTTTTGTCTGTTCCTCATAAACTGGCAAAACCAAAGAGGTTCCTTACAGTTCAGGTGTCCCTTTACAGTTTAGGAGCTTGTAACTCCATTTGTTAAAACAAAAAGGTAAAAAAATTTAAAAAAGTAAATTCAATTTGTAATAATTGCCTGAATGCACTATACTTTTAATATACCAAATGTGATAATTTTATGCCAAACCAACTTGTACGTAACTACATTTTATGTTCCTAAAGTAACAAAGTGGCTTTCAATCTGTAAAAAGCGCTAATATTGCATTTTTTCAGTTTTTCCAAAAAAATCTATTTTTTTCCCAAAAAAAATCAGGAAAAAACTGTTTTTTTTCCATGGTTTCAAAATTTCCAGAAATTTTACAACTCTATCCTTTACGTAGCCTAATCTTTCCCAAAACTTTGTATACTGCTGTAACTGCAAGCAAGTTTTGGAGAAGCACAAAGGGATTTGCAGCCCTGGACCTCCTTCCCTTTCTGATCTTCTCCAGTCTAGGCAGGGGAGAAGCACAAAGATGCAAACTCCATTGTGCTTTCCCAAAGCTCCATCTGTACTGCACTTTTAACTTCCAGTCCTGAGCCCCACACTTGCTCTTCAGCATTTTAAAATAAAAGCTACCCTTTAGATAAAAGTGAAAGATACAATTGTAATTGTAGCAAGGCACATATATAGAGCAATCTTTATGTAAAGTCATGGGCCAGCACCCAACAGGGCATAACAGCGAATGTAAATTATGTTGTGTAAACTGCTCTAGCGCAACACTAACAGCATTAGCAGGATTTAATTTCTCACAATGGAATTTAGCGGTTGCACCCCACTGCATACTGCCCATGGTAAAGGTTTGGATCATATGCATTATATTGGATTCAAATCCAGCTGTTTTATGAATGCTATTGTTTCATGCCCCAAATTCCCACAATTTCAGTTAGCAATATAATACCTGGTTGTGCAGAAAATGCAAGTTGTCAATTGAGCGGGTGTGCAAAAATGCATCTTCTAGTGTGTATCATTCTAAAATGACATGACAATCTCCTTGGCTTCATGATACTGCTGTTCTTCTGATAACTGACTTTCATATGTGTGATTACTGAAGCAATTAAAATTACATTCACTATATAGTAATAATCACCAGTTATTTTACTTGAGTTTTGGAAAAGGTGGGCTTTTTTATTCTATGCCAAACCTTATGCAGGGTTATATTTGTAGAAAGTATAGAATATGCAAAAGATTTCGCACATATTATGCTGGAATAATTCCAACTGTAATTTTCTAGAAAGAACAGCAAAAATAGAAAGAAGCTCATTCCAAAGTCTAACAATTATGTTTAAAATTTTCACAAGGTACTGACAGAAGCCAGCAGCAAAAAATAAAATGTTTATGGTAATGCTTACACCCAAAGTATGTTAGAAAAAGCAACAACCAATAATCACCACATTTCCCTCTTTCTTTATTGTCGAACAATCTACAAGCATCAAGGTTGAACAAGCATCCACAAATATACTCAGCAGCAAGTCAAGGGCAATTGCCTCTGGTATTCTGGAGAGCACCACAGAGGTCCCTTTCCTAGAGCTCCCATTTGCTTTGCAGGATAGTAAAGAAATAGCAGGAGTCTCTTCCAAGTAGGAGTAGAAACTCCTATTGATCCTTACTTTCTCCATATGTCACTGTAAATTACCTTAGGCCTAGCCTTTCTTCTTCTGCAGGTGCCAGAGGACTCAAGGGACAGGGTGATAGCCACAAATAATGATTGGCTAGCAAGTCAAACAAATATTGTATGACCCCAGGAATAAATACATTGTTTTCAACCTCCTGTACATATCCCCCCTTACCTACCCATTTTCATAGAAACACCAGCCAAGGACTGACTTTGTATAGGAAAAACGTATTTTAAAAAATCTAGAACCCCTTACCTGCTGCACATTACTTGGCCTTCGTTTAACTTTGTCAAGCAATATACATTTACCATCCAGGCACAGAAGTAAACAAGACTCTCCTTGTTGCCAACAACTTAATGCTGAGTTAGTATCTCATATAAGAATACAGTAGTGTAAAAGCTTATTATTCAAGCTCTACCAGACTGATTTTGCTATTTTATTTTTAAAAATGAAGCTTGAGTAGTGTAGATGTGCAAAATAATAATAATAAAAATTAACTTCAAAAAAGTTCAAAGCTGAAGCTTTAATAGCAATTTCTTCCACACCAAACAGGCACTGAGATGATGGATAACCCTGCTCAGTCAGTTTGGATACTTTTCAGCTTGTGCAGCCTGAAGATGTTGACATACCACTTGAAGGACTGAGGCCAACTATTTACTCTTTAGAACCTTGTTCCTCCTAGCTAGTGAAATCTGTGAGGGCTGGATTTACAATATGGATATCAGAATCTGTAACTGCCTTACTAAGGAATGGGGTAGTTCCAATGAAGGAGGCAGTAATAAAATCACTGTTGAAAAGGGTGCGTCTAGATCTCTTGACTATGGAGAATTATCATCCAGTTTCAAATCTAACATTTCTGATCAAGGCATCGGAGCAGATGGTATCACATCAACTCCAGGCAGTTTTGGATGACCCTGATTATTTAGATCCATTCCAATTTGGCTTCCTGCCTGGATTTGGGATAGAAACTGCCTTGGTTGCCCTCATGGATGACTTATGTCAGGGAATGAATGTGGTGAGTATGATTGTACTGGTACTACTAGCCGTCTTAGCAACTTTTGATCCCATTAACCATGGTATCCTTCTGGATCATGATATCTCTATGGGAAGGAACTTGCAAGCATGGCACAGCAGTAGCTCCAGTTTCTCAGGGGGAAGGAGAATACAGAAGGTGGTGCTGGAAGACTTTTGTTCCACCTGTGGCCATTGACATTTGGGGGGCCTCAACAGCCTGTCTTGTCCCCCATGTTTGTTTGTTTTAACATCTACATGGAACTGTGGCAAGAAGCTATCTGGAGGTTTAGGCTAAGGTGTCACCAATATTCAAATGACACATAGCTATCTCTCTTTTCCAACATCTAATCCCATGCACAGGTGTCTGGGGGCAGTACTGGGATGCATAAAGTCTAATAAACCAAAAATTAATCTGGATAAATCATAAATATTGTGGATTAGGAAATCTGCTAATCTGGATATTTAGTTCTGATTTGGATGGGGTCACAGTCACCCTGAATGGTCAGGTACAAAGTCTGGGAATACTCCTGGACTAAGTACTGGCTATGGAGGCACAGATGGCATCAGATGCCATGATTACTTTTTACCATCTCAGGCTTGTTTGGCAGCTGTGGGCTTAATCTAAACAAAACTGACCTTGCCATGCCTGTTATGTCTAGGGTTAGAGTACTGTGAATACACATGGGGCTACCACTGAAGACTGTTCAGAAACAGCAACTGCTACATAATGCAACAATTAGTATGCTTGTGGGAACTAGATGCTTGGATCATATTACACTTATTCTATTTCATTTACATTGGCTGTGCAAAGCCCCTAATAGTTTATACCAGGAGTACACAACCTGGTTACAACTACCATAAGCCCCAGCCGGATTAGCCAATGGTCAGGGATTCTGGGAACTGCAGTCCAAAACATCTGGATGACACAAAGCTGCCTACCCCTGGCTTATAGTAAGCATTATGTATGGGTTAGGTTGAGTACTGTGAGCCGCAGTACACAGGGGTGCATCAGGAGAAATTACTCCAATATATAGTCATCTATCACCCCCACATATAAACATCAAGCATAGAAAGGGAAGGCCTTCCAGGGCAAGGTGTCCTTCCTTTCCATGTGAAACTAGCCCACAAAGGCCTGAACAGAGCACTACTAGACTCATGTCCTATGCCAGCTAGATCCCTGAATAGGAATACTTCTTCTAGAGGGTGGGGATACACTACAATGTTTTCTTGCAAATCCTGCTTGTTTATTTCAATCACCAAATTTGAAATATGAGTGAGATAACAAAGGATGGGTCAAACAGGATGCTGTCCACTAACAATTAACACGCTAGCCCCAGTTAATGGAGCTAATGGATTCTATTTCCAGGAAGAAACTTGTTAGAGAGACCTGAGCATTGATGAGACCTCAGAAGCAATAATCCAATGATTATATCATCTAGACCAGCCTTTCCTAATCTGATGCTCTCCAGATGTGTTTGAACTCCCAAAACCTCCACCCAGCATGCTGATCATCACAGAGTTCCACCCAACCCCACATTTCAATACAAGACAAACTCTGAAACCAGCCAACCTACCAGGAAGGCAACAACTGTAGGTCTAAGAACTATGGGATAAGAGAGAAAGTTTGAGTGTGGCTGGTCCTTTAATTCACCACTACAGAACATGTCACCATGACCTTCTGTCAGGTAGGTTAAGCCAAGACAATTCCTGCCAATAAATGCACCAAGGGGCTCCAATCTGTAGGGTCCTGAGATCTTGAAAAGTGAGGCCAGAATAAAATTGACAACCGCAAGTGGGGCTGAATACACAGAATAAATCATGGCAAAATAAGCTACAGCTGTTCCCAACCTGCTGCCCTCCAGATGTTTTGAACTTCAATTCCCATCCGCCCCATCCTGCATGGCAAATGATCAGGAATTCTGAAAGTTGTCATCCAAAACATCTGGACGGCACAAAATTGGGGACGGCTGAACTACTAAATAGTTTAAATATTTGGAGATGGATGCTGAAGAAAGACTATGGCTGAATTCGGACAACACGATAGTCAATGGTGGGGGTAATAATCAACTTTACAGTTGTTCATCTAGGGGGTACTCCCCACACAACATGGTAATAAATCATCAACTGTGGTGTGGATTAGGATCAGCACTGAGTTGACTATGGCAACATTCGGACGACACAATAGTCAATACAACTGACGATTGTTTCCCCCGCCCCAATTGCTTATTGTGTCGTCCGAATTCAGCCTATGTCTTAATGTAAGTAGGAATTCTAATTCATAACCAATTCCTGTAAGCAAACTGGTGAAACATCTGTTTGTCTAATTGTGAATAGGTCACTCAAACTGAGAGAGGAGATAAATAGTATTGTGCAGGGGTTATTTCTGTTTAAGATTTTAGTTAATGAAGCAGATAAATGAGCAGAGCGTACACTTATCACTTTGGCAGGTGACCCAATCCTAATACAGTACAAATTATACTGCAGAATGATTTTATAAACAGAAGGATTTGGTCAAGAACTATGTTAGAGCTCAGAATAATATCAAGTGCTTATTCACACACAGAAAAAAAGAAAATAACAAAAGAGGGATTCTTCAAGAAGTCAATGAATTCAGAAGTAATGGAAAGGAAAAACATGGAGATGCCTGTGAATCATAAAGTAAACAAGATGAATGAATGAAACATGTTTTTTAAAAAAAGGTTTGCACAAAATGTCAAAAGACTATCACAGTCCAAGAAAATATGACAGATAAATATACACAATAAGAACATGAGCGAAATGTACCTTATCTACTCAATCACTGATCTATCTACTGTAACACTACATATCCATGCGAAATACTCAGCATCCACACAAACAATCCTTACTCTGGAGATCACCAATTTGTTGCAGCTTGAAGAGAGGGAAAAAAGTCAAACAGGCACCTGTTCACTTGCCTGTGATTAAGTCCAAGTGGAGACAATTCTGACTCTCTACAGGTAACCAAGGGAATAAAATAAAAGCATTCTTAAGATTGGCAGAAACAAGTGGCTAGTATGTTGCAATATCTGTTTAAAATAAAATCTGTAAAAAAAAAATTTTTTTCAAATGGCTACTGCAATAAAACTCTTTTTGAATAATGCAAGATGAAGTGTACACTGCACTAACAATGCCTGTTGCTATATATAATGTGTGTGTTTTTCTGAGGCAACTATGTATGAGCCACAACTGACTGCAAGTTCAAATAAACTGAAAAACATGGGGAGCACAAGGATATATTTAAGAACGCACTGCAAAATGTTACAATGAAAAAAATGTAGCATATGATGATGATGATGATGATATTTATTTATATCCTATTTCCCAATGCTGGGACTCACGGTAGCTTTACAAATTAAAACATGTACAGTTAAAACACAAAGAGATATATAAAAATTAAAAATATAATTTAACATACTACAGTATTAAAACATTTAAAATGTATCTTATTTTTAACTATTTTATGTATGTTTTATATTGATTTTGCTGGTCTGTGACCGTAATAGACTGATTGATTAAACATTTTTTTAAAAAAATCTAATATATAAACTATCATAAGTAGAGGTCCAGACTACTACCCAAAGGCCTGCCAGAACAGATTTTTTTAGCCTGCCTCCAAAAGCACACCAGGGAGGGAGCCAGTCTAGCTTTCATGAGAAAGCCCCTGGGCAACCACTGATAAGGCCTCCTCCCGCATTCCCACCAAGTGTACCTGTGATGGTGGTGGGACCAAGAAGATCTCAAAGGATGGGCAGGTTTGCAAGGGAGAATACGGTCTTTCAGATAATCTGGACCCCAGCCATATAGGACTCTATAGGTCATAACCAGCACTTTGAATTGTGCCCAGAAACAGACCGAAAGCCAGTCGAGCTGTTTTAACAGGGGAGTTGTATACTCCCCGTAGCCAGCCTTGGTCAACAATTTACAAACAATAACCTAATTCCAGAAATACCATCTCGGCAGAGTATATTCTATGAAGAAGACATAGGACGTGGGTATCCTAAGGTGATATCCATGATGAAAAACTGATTAAACAAAATTTTTTTACTAAAAATATTTAATCCTTTCTTATAGCTGAATACAGCTGCCCAGATCTTTAAAGCAAGCTGTCCTACATGCAAGGTGGCATTCACTTGAACCAATTATAGACTAGGATGGCATTCTGCATTATCAACCCTGAACCATCCTATTCAACCTGATGTGGCTGCTGGCTACATGAGTAACTCCCTGAAGGTCAATTGCAAAGACAACAACCTGGTTGCACGTAATGATAACCCAGAGTATGGGTTGTCAACTGAATCATGGGTTGTTGTTACGTGCAAACTCTGCCTTATGGTTTAACTCTGGGTTGTTAACAACGAATGATCCAGGAAGAGAACCTGTTGTTGGGTTGTGAACTCTGGGTTGTTTGTGCTTAACAACACAGCTAACCGTTCTGCAGGATTCACACATAACACATGACTCAACAACAACCCATACTCAAGGTGGTTGTTATGTGTGAAACAGGTCAACAGCTCATAGAAAAAAAAGTTTGGGTAGTGGCTGTAATGCTGATCTATATTGGATGACCTTGAATAAAAAGGTGGACCATGCCAACCACCCAGAGATCTTTGGAGGGTAACATTTAAACGAACAAATTAGAAAAAAGGATAACTAGCATTATCAATCAGGTCTACCACCAGGCATGGTACCTTCCACACATGAAAGAAACATTTCCCACTGAACATATATCAGCAGTTGATTAATATATGCTTATGTATTTTTCTCCTGTAAATTCAACGAAACTTCACAATCTCCCAGCAGAGCTACCACATATATTAGGAGAAGCAAAACAGAGATTTATTAAACAAACAACCACAATTAAATCGCTAATCAAAAATACTAATATTAAAATTCCAACAGTAATTTTCAAGTAGTAATAAAGCAGTTTCACTCATTTTCTGAAAAACTCTGATAAACTGGAGTCGTTGACCCTGCAGTTGAGGAAGGGTGATCTAAATAGGTTTCTGCATACTTAAGGCTCTTTTTTGTGTGTATGAAATCAAGGTGAAATTAATACTAACAGGAAAAGCACTACTGGGGTCCTTACATTCTGCTTGGGGTGGGGAGATAATCTAACAGGGTTGCTTATATTTGTAGATCAACCTCTTGAAGCTGTATAACGCACAGACAAGAATAATTTAAAATGTCCAACTGAACTAAGAGCCTTTCTAGCTGAAGAGCAGAACAATACTCTAAATAAATAAATAAATGATTCCCAAATACCAAATCAATACCCTTTAGCAGGAATCTCTTCTTCTAGGACCTACAAACACAGAAAAAATACTACATGTATCAGCAGCAATTTTCTTTCTTGTTGGTTGTGAGGACATTCACAAAATACAAAAGGTAGCCATATTAGTCTGCCTAATATGCAGTATTAGTTGGCCTAATATGCAGCAAAACAACAACAACTCAGTGGTATCCCAATGACTATTCATTGTGGCATAAGCTCAGATACCATAATTAATGGGTTAGTCTTTAAGTTGGCAAGTTATCCATGCCTTGGACACATCACACTTAAAACCATTGCAATGCTACAATACGACCATCCTCAAAGCGTGTCCAGAAGCTTCACTCAGTGCAAAATACGGCAGTTAGGCTGCTAACTGGTTCAGGGTGCACAGTATCAAGATCGTTTTCTGGGCTCAATTCAAGGCATTGATTTTAACATTTTAAAGCCTAAATAGCTTAGGGTCCTAGATATCTAAAGGACTGCCTGTGAATCTTTCTGGTTATTAAGATCTGCAGAAGCCCTTCTGAGGATGTAGATGGGCATATGCAAAAGGGATTTCTCCAGTGTCACTTCCAAATTGTGGAATACAATCGCCTTGGAATTAAGAAAGGACCCCTCTCTCCCTACTTTTAGAAATGGTGTCAAGACATCTTTTTAACTTGACCTTTTAAATATTCTGTGGTTTTAATGTCTGTTCATGTTTTAATTTGTTGTACACCATCTTGGCGGTTTTTACAAAAAAAAGTATAAAAGTACTTTAAATGTACATTTTAATGACTATGCATGCCTGATTTCAGTTCACTTTGAACTAAGTGCATACAAGATTGCAGCCTTACTGTATAATCCTATGCATGTCTACTCAGAAGCCCCACTCTGAACTCAATGAGGCTTACTCTCAGGAAAGTTTGCATAAGATTGTGGCTTTCCTTGTTTTAACTCATAGTAATCAAATACTTCCACAGAAACCAGTAAGTACTTGAGAATTACACATACTGCTAATAACTTTTCAACACTTTTTCACAAACATATCTGACACCACAGGGCCAAGTATTATGTAATTTCAAATATAGCCTTGTTTGAGACTTTAGGGCAAGGATGGGTAACCTTTTTCTAGGATTTGTTTTTTTAAGAGAAGAAAACAGAAAGAAATGGAAAAAAGGAGGGGAGGAGACAAAAGACAAAGGAACGTACACTGTGTAAAATGGGTCATATTTCAGGATGGGATAAGGCCAGGTCCTAAGTCTTAAAAATGGGATTATTGCTCTGTTGAAGTAAAACCTTGTTCATCTCCTGCTAGTTTACTGAGCAACATTCAACTGTTTTGTAATCGATATTCAGGCCACAGGTCATTGTCCTTTATTCCATTAAGAGAAAGATACTGCATGGCCTCCATGTAAATCAGATGCATAACTTTTATATTGTGGAACCAGCTATATTTCAGTTGCAAAGCATCCCAAAACTATAACCATCATGCACAGCAGACAAGCACCTTATGTCCTGACAGAGGGCTTTAACGTTAAGGCTAAAAATCAGAGCTGATGTTCCAGAAAGCCCCAACCCCTTTTTATTGGTAGCCCGAAGGTCTAAATTTCAATGCCTCTCCTTAAACAAGGTGGCTGCAGGGAGTAATACCTGCACCGCTTTGCCAGAAAATCCGAATGTTTTGCAGCAAGAGACGTTTGTGTGTTCCGAGCACACCCACTCATATTTACGAATTCCAGGCCCCTTCCTCAAGAGCACTTAAACTCGCTGTGTTCTTGCCTAGGACAAGGAGTCGATGCCTTCTGCTAGCAAGGCTGGCCAATCCGAGAAAGCATTTGGGGGGGAGGAGCGGGTGATTTCTGCGTAGATGGAAACACAGGCGGCTGCCGAGTAGGCCCCATCATCAAGAACTGCGTGTGACGCACTTCTGTAACCTGACTCCCCACCCACCCCCGCGGTGCTGACAAAAAAAGAAAAGAAAAAAGAAAAAAACACCTCCTTCCCACAACAACAGAGCAACGATAAAGGAGGATTCGGCTCTGCAGGTCACCTCTGAAAATCCGCCAGAGCCTCGAAGGGGAACAGAACCGTGCCGGCATCTCCGGGGGAAACGGGCCGAGTCAAGCCTCGGATAGAATGGAACAAACATGGGGTGTGGCAGCCAAATGCGCTTCCTCCTCTTCCCTCCTCCCCCCACCCCATCAGCAGGAAGGAAACTACCGAATAAGGGCTACAGACGCGGTGGTGGAAAGCCTCGAGGGCAGCACTCCGGGAGTCTCACGATTGCCTAGAGCGACTGCCAAGTTGATCAATACCATGCCCTGCCCGCCCCGGACTAGTATTGAAAGTGGATCCAAGGAAATGTTTTACTCGGATAGTAACAAGTCAACTGAAAAGGGCAAACGGGCTAGTGGTGGTAGAGTAAAGGCATTTTCAAAACCGGGGAGCAGCAAGCCCATGAGAACCAAATTCCACGTCGCGAACCCCGCCACCCGTCCTCAAGACCAAAAATAAGTTTAGCCTAGACACGAGGAAAATGGAATCAGGCTTTCCACTTGGGGCCACTTACACCTCCCCCCTATATTCAGTTCCCTCCCCACATACACATACTCCCGAGTCTTTAATATGCCAGATTTCCCCCCTCCCCGTGGAAGGGAGGTAAAACATGTGGGGAAAAGCGAGACCACTTCCTACCTGGGTAAGGGCTCAGTTTCTCTGAGAGATGAGAAGGGGGAGGGGGACGAGAGGCGAGTATCTAAAACAAAAGTGGCGCCAAAAAAAAAACCCCAAACAGCCTCCTTCCGCCCCCTCTTCCCCTCCCACCCGGCCGCGACCCAGCGGGGCTCTCAACAGCAGACAGACATCAAAAAGTCACTGGGGCAGGGGTTTGGGTCCCCCACCCCCATTTCCAATTGAAACTGACCACTATAAAAACAAAGGCGGGGAAGGCAAGACGATGAGTGTAGGGCTACAACCCTCAGGCACGTTGACTCGGGAGTTAGCCCCACTTAATTTAGTGCAACTTATTTCCGAGTAAACAGAGGAGATCGGGTTGGGAAGTCCTTTAGAGATCCGAGAAGTGGGCAAGAAACAAATCCCCTTCCAACCATCACCAAGTTTCCCGAACAGCCTCGTGTTTATTATTGATGGAGAGGAAACTCAAGCAAAGTTCCTGACCTGAATAGGGAAGAGCGTCCATTCCTCCCCTCCAAAAATGCCCGTCCCTTTTCCAAAGTCAGGAGGAGGACAAAAAAACAAACACCCCCACACACACACACACACAAAGTTGCGGCCCTTTCCAGCCCCAATCCCGGGCACGTCGGCTCACAACAACTTCATTCCCAGCGATTCCAGTGGGACTTGCATGCAAGTGTACACAGGATCATCACCTTCCCTTAAGAAAACAAAAAAACAAAGTAATAACCATGCATGTTTTCCTTTCTGCCTCTCCCTCTTTGAAGAGATTAAAAACACCCTTCCCAATTCTGCGCTGTCAAGTGTGCGGCGGTGTCGAAACTGCTCTCTCGGCGACCCTGTTTTCCCCAAAGTCGGCTCCCCTTGTTTACTCGGGGCCGAGCAGGCCCGGAGAAGTAAAAGGAGGCTCAAAACAGAATTAGAAATAGGGGGAGGGGGGGGACAGGAAAAGAGGAGAAAGTCGGCGCAATATTTCTCACCACAAACCCCCCCCCTCCAAACACCTTTCACCTCATCCTTTCCAGCGCCATAGACACCGTCCCTATATCCCCTCCCCAATAACACAATCGCTCGAGTCCTCCATTTTGCCAGCAACCCCCCTTTACACACAAACGCTATCCAAGCTGCCCCCCCCCTCTTTTTCCCTCCTCCTCCTCCTCCTCCCTCTCAACTAGAGATGTTGGGGGTAATAAAAGAAGAGGAGAGAGAGAAAGGAGGAACCGGCGCGGGTCTCCATTTTATCTGCGCCCAGCGGCGGCGGGGCCTAGGCCTTTTCCCTCTGAAGCAGCGGGGAGGGGGAGGGAGAGAGAAACAGGGAAGCAATTTAGAGCCGGAGTAAGTGGTGGTGGTGGTGGTCGTGTGTGTGTGTGTGAGGGGGGTCCCTTCAGGGCCTCGAGGCCCAGTTCCTCCCTCACCACCACCTCCCGCTTTCCCCCGGGGAGAGCCGAGCGGGTGTGTGTCTGCTCTCCCCCCCCCCCCTCTCTCTCTCTCTCTCTCTCTCTCTCTCCCCCATCCTCGCCCTCCTCCTCCTCCTCCTCCGCTCGCTCGGCCCCGCGTCCTCCATCTTGCCTGCGCTACGAGTTTCCCCTCAGACTCGAGAGGCTGAGGCCTGGCCTGGATCTATAGAGACACACACACGCATATATATATAGAGAGAGAGAGAAAGAGAGATTTTTAAAAAACCGTATTTACCGACAGCCGCTCCGAATCTCTCCCCCGCCACACGTACACACTCACCTATACTCTCTCACACACACAAACAACACCTATATATTATCGCGCGCTTTAGTCCCCTCATGATTATTTTTTTAAAAAACTTCCTCCCTGATATAACGCGAGCGAGGAAAATCCAAAATAAAACTTCCAGAAGCTTCTACGCCACGATCCAACTTACCTCACGCGGCCCAAGGCTTGAGAGGCCTCGACTGGCGCTGACGGCTCCTGGAAGGTCTTGCGCGCCTTTTTTTTATATTTTTTTAATTCGGGGTTTATTTCTCGCCTCCTCACGAGCTGGGCTGCTGCTTTTTTTCCCTTTCCTCCCCCCCCCTTCCCCTCTCACTTCCAAGGCCAACAACTCGACCCCTTACCTTCAAGGGGGCCCCCTCCCTCGGCGGGAAAATAATAGGGGCCTAGCCAAGGCTGAGGAGGCGTGGGGCAGTCAAGAGGGGGGGGTCCCTCGAGCGTGCGGGTTGAGAGCGGCGGCGGTGCGGGGGGGGGGAAGGAGCCAAACGGGCGGATTATTTAATTTGGCGGCGGCGGCGGCGCTGGGGATTGTTTGGGGTGTTCGCAGCTCGGCGGCTGGCAAGCGAATGGAGGGCGCAGGCGCCACCTGGCGGCCACTGAGCACGCTCCGATCTGCTGGGCCTAGAGCGGCACCTGCCGGGCGGACTCGGCGACGCAGGGAAAGGGGAGGAGGCCATAGGCGCAGAACGGCTTCATTCTCCATCCGGGCTGGAGGAGAACGGGGTAAACAAGGTGTTGCGCCTGCGCGGCGGATGCAGCCCACTTTTCTTTCTTTTCTTTTTTTTTCACTCCTCATCCGCCGTCACCACGCCCTCCTCCTCCTCCTCCTCGCGACGTCATCAGTGCCTTGGGACCCGCCCCTGGCTGTTCCCCTCCGCGCGCGGGGGAGGCTGGAGTCGGCACGTAGCGCCCCAGGGGAGGCGGAGCCAAGGCAGGGAGGCGGAGCCAAGGCAGGCAGACAGGCAAGGAAGCCGCGAAGGAGCTCGCGTGCCACCCCCGCCCGGAGGTGGGGGGGGGGTGACCTTTGCAATCTCCCGAGAGAACCGGAGCGGCGCTCGTGGGTGGCATCCTGTATTCCTCCAACTTGAGTCCTATTCATTCCAATGGGTCTACTCTGAGTAGGAGCAACGTTGGCTACGCAACTTTCTCAAGCAGGAGTAGGTGGCACGGAACGCCCGTAAATGTGCCCAGGGTCAGATTGCACGCTCCGTTGGCCATGCCCAGGGGCGCGCTTACTCTGGAGTAAGTCCCATTGAACGCCTGCAGGGTTGCCTCTGAACAAACGGGGCTAGGATCAGTCCCCTCCCTGAACGGACGGATGCTAGAGCTTGGGTGGCATTCAGGTTTAGTATAACAAGTCCGATTCTTTTCAGTGGGTCTACTCTAAGTATGGGCTGCACAACTCTCTTAAGTAGCCTTTGCTTGGAGTAGATTGCACAGAACACTGTAGGACCTGCTTCTGAGTAAATATGCCCAGAGCCAGATTGCACGGGCTCTGCTCTTACTCAGGAGTAAGCCCTGCTGAACAGCTGTAGGTTTGCTTCTGAATAAACGGGGCTAGGATCAGTCCACACGGTTTCTGCAATCCAGTGCAGGCTTACATGGAAGTAAACCCTATGAAACAAACTAGGGTTTCTTTTCCCCATGAAACTCACTAACCATGTAAGTCTGTGGCAGCAAGAACAGCAGGTTTTGGGAACACCTTACAGACCAATATAGGTATCCTGGAATACGCTTTCATGGTTGCTGTCCACTTCAGTTGTTTCTGAGTAAATGGATCAGTCTTGGTTCAGGCTGCACAGCTCTCCACTCGTTCCTGCAATTCCTAAGTTAAACAACCAAGGTATTGCCACCGTAACATGTAAAGCAGCTCTATGCCTTTTATCGGGCAGCTTGTTGATGCATCAGAAATCAACCCAAGACCATAGTTTATATACTTTGATCTGTAGAATAGTGTAGAATAGGCACCCCACGTCTGGTGCGGCGTGGGGTGCCTTAAGTGAAAACGTGAGGTAGGCATTAACTCTCTTCAACTGATCATTAAAAAAGTTTTCTTCCATTGCATGAGGTTCATCAGGTTGATTCCCCTGGAGCATGTGCTGCTTCTGTTAGTGGAGCAGTATCAGGAGGGACCTTTCCCTATCAAATGCAAACACAAAGGCTGGGTTCAGACGACACGATAAGCAATGGATGATTAATTAGGCAATTGTCCATTGCGTTACTTATTGTGTTGTCTGGCAGGAAACGAACAACTGAGGGTGAGCTATTTTCTGGAATTAATCAACGGAGAAAAACAACAGGCTGCTCTGTTGCTTATCTGGAGGCTCGTTGCTTATTGTGGTAGGCTCCGTTGCTTAATTTCACATTTTGAGTGTGCTATTGCAGAAGCCCATAGAGTCCTTCGGCAGGAGTGGCCGAAAGCACCCTGGCTGCTCTTCTATTATTATTATTATTATTATTTGCATTTACATACCGCCCCATAGCCAAAGCTCTCTGGGCGGTTTACAAAAATTAAAAACATTGAACATTAAAAAAAAGATATACAAAATTTTAAAAGCATAAAAACAGATTATAAATACAATATCCTTTTAAAACAACTATTCTGGGTCACACAACAAAAAACGCTCAACATACACTGTTAAATGCCTGGGAGAAGAGAAAAGTTTTGACCTGGTGCCGAAAAGCTAACAAAGTTGGCGCCAGGCGAGCCTCGTCGGGGAGATCGTTCCAGAATTGGGGGGCCCCCACTGAAAAGGCCCTCTCTATAGCTGGCAGAACTTGCAATGGCTGATGGGATAGCCCTGGGAAGAGAGCAATGGCCGGCCAGAAGGACAATGGGAGTTTCAGCCATTCGACGGGGGGCAGGGCAACATGTCGTCTGGGGAGTACCAGCAGCATAATGTACTATGAGTTGCTTATTCCTCCCTCCATTGCCTAAAGTGTCATCTTCTGAATGTGGCCAAAGAAAGCAGCCTGTCAAAAAGTAGTTGCATATAAATACAACTCCACCTTGAAACTCTCTCACTCTGTGATACGAGTCATAGGCGATTAAAGGCTACCGTGTGTTTTCAGTGCTTCAAGCAGGTAAAACCAGATCATTTGATTACCGGTTGCATTTCTTTGTTGTTGGGATAATGAGGTACAGCCAACATTCTGGGCGGATAGATCGCCTCACACCTGCAATATAATAACACCATCAATGATAATGTAAACTAGCTGGATCCAGCATCAGATATGTATCACTGCTGATGTAATAGTGAGCAATGTCTTGGGCTATAGAAGTGTGTTGATGGACATCTGTAATTGCTGTGCCAGCCAATATTTGAGAATAAATAAGTTGCTTACTACACGTGGCAGAGAGTGAGGCTAGCTATATACTGAATTCCTCAATATTTGTATATGATTTTTGATCGACTCCTTTCTTAGTTCGTCTGTTCTTTTTGCAAACTGGTGAAAAACTGAACACAGGTCGATGATTTATTTTGATGTTTAAATTGAAGCGGGACTGAGCTGAAATTAGATCAAGGTGTCTTAAGACTGCAACCCTATGCACACTTCCTTGGAAGTGAGGCCCGTTGAATGAAGTAGGATTTTAGTCAGAATCAATGTTGGGCTCAAGCATCCATTCACTGAGATCCTTGAACATCTCCCAAGACCCCAATGAGGACCACCACCATTGATGCCTGCCCTGCATAGGGTAGCCAGTTACGTATCGCCAAAACAGAAGACATATATTCCCAAAGAAAGATGACCAAAGAGGATATGGATTTGCAGAAACTAATTAATATGGACAGCTGCATTTAGAAATAATAAGTAATTTAAACAGAAATATAACACATCTCACCATAGCGGAAAGACCTGTGTACCTGCTCAGTTTGCTGTACAGGTGCTACCTGATAAGACATAGGAGTGTGCCTTGAGTCAAACCATTGGTCCATCTACCCCAGTATTGTCAACACGGACTGGCAGTGGCTCTCCAGGGTTTCAGGCAGGATTCGTTCCTACCCCATCTGGAGATACCAGGGATTGAACCTGGGACCTACTGCATGCAAAACAGGTGCTCTACCACTGAGCCCCAGCCTATCCATCTACTGATTGATGGACAAGGTCAAGGCCCCGACTCTCCCTTCTTCTAGTTCTTGTTTTTGAACTGGACTTGGAGGGAGACAGTTCTTCAAGTAAGGATGCCTTCAAATTGAGGACTGTTCTCTGTAAAATAGGCCACCTTATTCTTAAAGTTCCGTAATGCTTGGGGCCAGAGTATCTGAAAGACTACTTCCTTCTGCATGAGACTGCTTAAAATTTGTTTTCATCATCTGAGCCCCTGTTATACACCCAACATCTTGAGAGATGCAGTCAATGGGTACTCAGGACAGGGCCTTTTATGTAGCAGCACCCTGGTTGTGGAATTCCCTTCCTAGACTCACCTCCTCTTCGTTGTCCCTGAGACGGCTGAGGAAAACAGCATGGTTATGCTGAGCTTTTTAAAGTTAATGCTGCTCTGTTTCTTATTAATTCCTTTTTTTATTGTACGAAAGTGTTTGTGTAGCTTATGTATTTAATTCTGTTATTTGCCTCAAGTGCTCAGTGAGTAGAGATCCAAAAATATTCTAAAGAAATGAAGAAATACATTTAAGTAGTGGCTTTCAGACCCAGTTGTATGGCACTGTTACCAGAAAAGCTGGAGATTGCCTTTCACTACAGAAGGCCAGTTTGTCCATGGTTAATATGGCTAGGTTCTGCCTAGATGGGTGCAGGTCTTCCTGGATGTAAATCCATCTGAAACCAAAGGGATGGCTTATTTCCAATTAAACAAGGTTAGGACAGGATTGAAGACAAATTTGATTGAAGACATCTTTCCATTTGTGCATCTTTTAACTGCCTGTTTTTGTAACTTACTTTACAACTTTGATGCATGATTTGCCCCTGTCGTTTGCCATGATTAATTTGCACAGGTTGATTTGATCACAATGCATTGTTTGTTGAATGGGCACTGCTGTTGTAAATTTCCCCTCAAATAAAAAGAAGAACTTAACCTAACATCAACACAATGCTGACTGTGCAGATTGGTGATGCTAGTGTGACCTGGGAAGATGAACTCTTTGTTTCAGCTGTTGAGTGGGTGGTTGAGCAGATAATCCATCCACTTTAAATGTAAGCCTAGTATATGCGCATACACAATTTAGGATTGCATGCCCCTAAATAGGCCAAGCCTTAAATAACATAAACTAGCAAAATGTTCATTGTTTTGAGAGCCTAGTGATTCTTAGCCAGAGGTGAAGGGTAGGCTAACGTTTTGCCTTCATAATGCCTGTAATGTAGTGTCGCTCTGGGTCATTGTTGAAATTTTAGCTAGGGTGCTAAATGTCTTCTTTTGCTGAGGTCAGTACTCTGTTTGAAGGAGTTAGCTGTTCGAAAGCTATACTGTCCATTTCCAGTTTGGAGATTAAAACAAAGTTAAGAATTATTGCCCAGGTACTGAACAAACAGGTGCAGAGGTCACCTGGTCACCATCTTCCTCACTATTGTGAGATGGATTGTATTTCTATTTAAATGATAACAATTATTTCTAAATCTGCATCTGTACATATAAATTAGCATATGCAAATTGATAACTTCTTTTGTCCTCATTTTTTCCTGATTCCTAAGTGGCCACCTTAGGCAGCTAGGCTCAGCCACCTGCTGATCAGAGAACCAAGAAAAGTTCAATCCAGGACAGGCATTAGTGATGGGGTCTCCTGAGGAGCTAGAGCCCTAGCAGCATCCCTAGGATGCCAGGTGTTGGCACCGGCTCTACATATCACTTTATGCCTCCATATAAGAGTGAAGGACAACGATTCACTTCTAGGGAAGGATTTAAAGGGGCTGTTCACACAACACACTAACCCACACTCAGTGGTTGCATGTGGGTTGTTCGCTGAACCATAAGTTATCATGTGGTCTGAATGCAGCCACAGTGGCTTGTTAACCATGTAGTGTGGCTTGGTAGCCATCCTGCACCACCCAACAACAAACCATGGGTTCTCAAGGTGGCTTGCTTGAGAAAAATAAGCCACTCTGGTTAAGAAGCCACCCTGATTGCATTCAGACAACACGCTAACCCACGGTTCAAAAAACAACCCATGATTCAAAACAGCCCACACTCAGTGTGGGCTAGCATATTGTGTGAACATGCATAGAGATATGGACAGTGAAGGAAACCATAGGGGTAGATTCTAAATTTGCTTAATCTACATAGCCCTGCTTGGATTCTGTTTCTTAATCCCTTCCTCAACCTGGTGCCTTCCAGATGTTTTGGACTACAACTTTTGTCATCCCTGTCTATCAACCACACTGGCTGGGACTGATGGGAGTTGTAGTCCAAAGCAAGTGGAAGACATTTGGTTTCAGGGGAGAAGGATGAAGGTAGGTAGGTAGAGAGATAATCTTAACTGTTACAAAACATCTTTCCTTAGAACTTGTCCAGATGCTAGTTAAAGCTTTAAAGTTTCGCTCAAGATGGATTTAACTGCAGTACCTAAAAACACAATTATCCACAATTTCCTCATACTTCCCAAGTAGATCAAGTCTAGTTAGTGCTGCATGTGAGGAGGATGGAAAAAATGGGTTAAGACATTTTAATTCACAAACAACTCTGCAAGTTAGTACTTTCTGCTGAATCCTTTAAATATTAGAATGTGAAGGTTTGGCAAACAAAAAGCAAAGCGGCTTTACACTGCAAAAGTTTAGAGTACTGGGGAAAGAAAATATTTGTGGTGTTGCTCAGTAAATTTATACACACGCACACAATTCCTTCTTAAAACTCAGTGACGAAGTGTATGCCGGTCCATCCCAGAAAATCATAAATACTAGGGGTGTGCATCGGATTGGGTCTGATCCACGATCTGATCCGACGAAAATTAGATAAAATTATCTGATTCCGATCTCGGCTTCTGGATCATCCGATCTGATCCGAAACAGTCTGAAAGGACCCGATCCGATTTGAATAAGATCGGAGGATCGGACCGCCTCCTCCCCCTTGTGCTTCTTACCTACCGGGGCCGTCCGCTGCTGTCCGCTGCCCCCTTCTACTGAGAAACAGGCTTCGCGGCCTGCCTCTCAGTAGAGCGCCGGGTGATGACGTCACCTGGTGCACTACTGAGAGGCAGGCCGCGAAGCCTGTTTCTCAGTAGAAGGGGGCAGCAGACAGCAGCGGATGGCCCTGGCAGGCAAGAAGTGTGAGTGGGGGGGGAGGGACAGGGAGGGGGGAGTTAGGCTCCCACTCACCCACCCACAGCCATGTTTTCGTCATAGGCTTGCATTGGGGGAAAGCTTTCTTTCTCCCAGTGCAAACCTATGACGAAAACACCAAAAATGGTGGCTGATCCGAAAATCGGACGTCCGGTTTTTGGATCGGGATTGGGTCCGATCTGATCTGAGGGACCTCCAATTTTGTCCGAACCGATCCAGGACAACATCGGAGGTCCCGATCTGGGTCCCGATTCAATCTGGGGAGGTCCGTGCACATCCCTAATATATACCCCTCTCAAACTAGGACTATATGGGATGAATTTAAACACACAGCTACTGTGACGCTAGGAATGTCTTTACTATACACAAATGCAATCTTTTTCTCCAGATTACCCATAATTGTTTTTTCAGCCATCCTTCCTTAAAGTGGCACATAAGTTATTGCAGAGCTAAAGAATTTTCACCTGAAACTGGATTCTGGTGGCTTGTCATGTGCGTCATGTTTTGTACTTGTGTAAACTTGAAAAGCCCTTACCGGATATCACTGCCTGATGTCAATTTAGCATGTGAAGCTGTGCCTGTGATGCCCTGCCTGCACCTGTGACACTCCCAGGCTACACAACAGGGCTGTCCACGCCACTCGCACTCAGGGCTTATTTCAACCCCCCCCCCCCCCCCGGTGCTTATGACGTATTTGAGGGTTTAGGCTTACTGCTGCTGCTCCCGTCCTGCTCCACAGCCCAGCACCCTAGCCTTCAAATCCCCCTTCTTCTATCCGCTGCCACCAGTACCTTCCTCAGGTACACTTCCAAAGATCACACCAGTTGGATATAATTAACAAGATTTATTAACATAAAGATGATTGCTCAGGTAGCAGAAGCTTGACGGTTTCCTCAGGTCAACAGCGTATTGGTTACAAGCACAATGCTTAATGGTTTCAGTTAGTAATTTCTTTTAAAACGTTTCAAATAGAGACTTCAAAGTTCTCTTGCCACTCTACCCCTCTCTAGGTATTCTCTCTAACTAACTCTCTCAAAACAACTAAGCACGCTGACGCTTCCTAACTCTAGTCTGATAAAATCCCCCCACTCTCTCTCTCCCTCACACTCTCTTGTCAGCTAAAAATATATACACAGCCACTCTCACACAGCCAATCCAGGCACTCCCCCGCCACCATCCAATCAGCACTCACACATGAACTCCCCCCCCTTATGCTTACCCAGTTACAACATAACTGTTAGGCCTCATCTACAAGAATTCGCCTTTGTGCCTAGTTAGGCGATTATGCGCATATTCGCAGAAGCACATTTACACCTAATACCTCTGTACGAGAGGCGGCAAAGCGCATTACTGGACGACCGAATTGCGATTTAAACTGTTGACATGCGGAGAATCGCTTGTTCGCATAGTCAAAATGCGCTTTAACGGCCGGAGCAAAATAAAATTCGCTATTTAACGCGCATTCGATAATGCGCATAATCGGAGAGAAAAAGCGTCTCTACGCCCGATTTGCGCTCCGTTCTTGTAGAGGTAAATTTTTTAATGCGCCTTGAAAGAGCTTTAAATGCCTCTTGTAGAGGCAGCCTTAGTCTATTTAACTCCTTTTATGGCATTTTATAAACAACTACTTACAATCTTTTATATACAAAGACCTCTAAAGTAGCTGAACATCACAGTGCCTTCAGCACCGTACAGGTGTGGTGCAGCAGCTGGATAAGAACATGAGTCCTGTTGAATCAGACCGAAGGCCTCTGCAATCCAGCATTCTGCCTGTGAGAAGCCACAAGTAGGACATGAGTGCAATAGCACCCTCCTGCTCACGTTCTCCAGCAATTGGTGTCTACAGCGCGTCATCAGACGGGTGTTTTATTGCACACTCATTATTGGCCACTCACGGTTTTTCACAGGTCCCTTTGACAACGCCATTGGCCTCCCGCTCCTTCTGGTCCTTTTTCCGCAACAAAATAAAACCCGGTAAACCTGATATATATATTTTTAATTGAAGCAAAACTTGCAGCCATTTCCTGCTGTGTGCAGGAAAAGCAGCGCGATGAAAATGCCGACTGAATGGGCCACGTGGTCGTTGCTGCTTCCTCTTTTCTCTCCCTGTGTAAAGAGGTCATCCTTATTGTGGGACAGCAGCAGGAGGCCAAAGTGACGGTAGGGAAATGCAATCTCCCCGCTGTCTGATGGTACTCACAGGCTTACTGCCTCTGATACTGGAGGTAACACAGGGGCTCAGTTCGGACAACACATTAGGCAACGGAGGAGGGGGGGAACAATTATCAGTTGTGTTGCTTATTGTGTCATCTGGAGGGAAATACACAACGCATACACAACTGACAGTACGTTAATCAGGCACTTTAAACAACGGAGCGAAACAACGGTACGCTATTTACCCCTCCGTTGCTTAATATGTCGTCCGAACTGAGCCATAGTTATCAGGACCAGTAGCCATGGACACCCTTCTCCGTGAATTTGTCTAAACCCCTTTGAAAGCCACCCAAATTGACGGCCATCACTACATCTTGTGGTAGCAAATTCCATAGTTCAACTCTGTGTTGTGTGAAGTACTTCGTTTTATCTGACCATAAGCTGCATGGAATGACCTCACTGGGTTCTAATATGAGAGGGAGAAAAAACGTCTCCCTTTCCACATCATGCATCATTTCGTACACCGCTATCAAAGTCTCCCCTCATTCCCCCCCTTTTTTTCCCTAAGCTAAACAGTCCCAGATATTGGAATGTCCACCTTGGACTGGGAAGACCCAGATTCAAATCCCCACTTAACTACGAAGCTGAGTGAGTTTGGACAGTGACCACTTTAGACATTGTTATCTTTTCGATGCCAGGTCAAGACTTTTCTCCCAGGCATTTAACAGCGTGTGTTGAGGGTTTTTTTTTTTTTTTGACCCAGAATAGTTGTTTTAAATGGATATTGTATTTGTACTCTGTTTTTATGCATTTTATGGTTTTTAAATTTTGTATATCAGTTTTTAATGTTAAATGTTTTCAATCTTCATAAACCACCCAGACAGCTTCAGCTAAGGGGCGGTATATAAATGCAATTAATAATAATAATAATGATAATTATAATAACGATGCATTGTGTCCTAAATAAAGCAAGAATTAAGAACATCCCCCCTTTCTCCATGCATTCCTAGGCTCTCCTAGATAGTGTATTGGCAGTATAGAAGTTTGGAAAGAACCTGGAAGGTTGGGGAGGTCAACAGTACCTTTCGTTTAGCAAGATTTATTATTGTAAAAGTTATTTTGATATTTTGTAAATGCAATTGGAAAAATATATAATGGAAATATATAATGTATAATGTATATAATGTATACATTATATACATATAATGTATATAATGTATACAAATATATAATGTAGTATTTCAGTGCCTTTTGGCACTGAAATATTACATTAGAGCTCCATTAGGAAGAATTTGTCCTTTTTCTGTCCCCTGCAATTGCAGGTTGTGAATATGACACCCAACTTTACATAACACACGCAAGCTTTTAAACCCATCAAAAGTGTTTTTGCGGCACTGAGATTCCGGGGCCATATCACTGCCTGAAAAATAATAGGCCTGCTCCTATGAAAGCCGAAATCCCAACCTTTGAAGATTATAAGAACCTACTGCAAGAGCTGATGACAGCAGAGCTACAAAGTAGAGTCGACTGCACATAAAATCTAAATAAATATTAATATTGTCTGCATATTTCAGGCCGCAGAGGGAGGAGTGGGGGAAGTCAAGTTGATAGGAAATGTTCTTTCACATTTATAACAAGGGCATTTTAAAACTTTTCTGGCTGATTGTTCAAGGCTGGAAGGCTGAAGGTGTAGTCAAGGGAGGTAGCAGATAAGAAACCTGCGACCCTCCAGAGTCCCAATTCCCACCAGCAGCATGGGCAATGGTTAGGCATGATGGGAGTCCAACCAATATCTGGAGGACCATGGGTTCCCCACCTCTGAAACATTCTGTTGAGAGAAACAAGGAAGGCACTGAGCGGCTGAATTCGGACAACACATTATTCAATGGTGGGTTGAGTAGCCAACTCACAGTTGGTTATTTTGTGGGTACTCCCCACACAACATATTCCTACACAACTGTGGGTGGTTGGGGCTGGCGTTGAGTAGGCTGACCATATTAAAAGGAGGACAGGGCTCATGTAACTTTAACAGTTGTAGAGAAAAGGAAATTTCAGCCGGTGTCATTTGTATGCAATTAGTTCCTGGTGAAATTCCCTCTTCATCACAACTGTTAAAGTTGCAGGGGTCCTGCCTTCTTTTGTATATGGTCACTCTAGTATAGTGCCTGCAACTTTAACTGCTGTTATGAAAAGGGAATATCACCAGGAACTAATTGCATACAAATGACATTGGCTGAAATTCCCTTTTCTCTACAACTGTTAAAGTTACATGAGCTCTGTCCTCCTTTTCGTATGGTCAGCCTAGCGTTTAGTGGACTAATAGTCAACTCAGCATTTGACTGACACAGACCCCACCCCTCTCCCCACCCTCCCTCCTCCCGGTTCAATCCCAGCAGTCTCTGCAAGTTGCACCAGTTGTAGCAGAGTGGCAGTCGCCGCTTTGGTCGCTCTTGCCGCCTGCCCCTATGGGCTTGTGTTTTAACCCACTCACCACACGCCATTAACACGCTCACCCCTCCACACAACACTTTAAACAACTGGCTTCGAGCTAAACAACTTGCAAGCCAGTTGTTTCTCTCCATTGCTTATTTGGGCGGAATAGCATACCATCAGTAGTTTGTGAGTGGCGTGTTATCCTCCACACAACACAATAAGCAACACAACTGACAATTGTCCCCCCCCCCCCCCCCCCGGTTGCTTAATGTGTTGTCCGAATGCAGCCTGTATGTAGGAAAGCTAAGTGCATATTGTTCTGTCTCGGCAGGTAGCTAAAACTGGTCAGAATCTACGCTGGCTTTTCATTTATAGGCCAAGGCTCCTGGTGTCAGCTGACAAACTGCTCAGTTCCTTGAGTCAGTTGCAGTGTTTCCTGCCAGCTTGCTGCATCAGTGGTACCCCAGAACAGGCCTTTTGCAGCTGCCCCTTACTGCAAGCTGGCATGTTGGCACAGGGATAAGGCATCAGATTCCCTAGTCATTGGTGCCCCCATGATGTGTCCTGCAAGAAATAAATTCTGCCTCAGTTAAGGCAACAGCAACATGTTTCGTTAAGTGATTTTAACCATGTCTGGCAGAAATGACCCCTATTTTCCAGTTATGGGATAGATGAAGCATTCATCTGACAGAGGTTATTCTCTTATGCCTTTAGATTATTATGTAGAACTACATAGTTCTGTAGCCAGAACTACAGAAAGTTCTAATACAGGACATTTGCACCCCCACTGCTTACCTTCGAAAGGGGAACAAAGTATTATTATTATTATTATTATATTATTATTATTATTATTATTATTATTATTATTATTATTACATTTATATACCGCCCCATAGGCGAAGCTCTCTGGGCGGTTTACAAAAATTAAAAGATTGAACACTAAAAAGACAACATACAAAATTTAAAACCATAAACATAAAACAGCTGACATTTAAAACATTTTAAACTTTTAAGCCTGGCCACAAAGTCAATTAAAACCTCAACTTAAGCTGTTAAAATGCCTGGGAGAAAAGAAAAGTTTTGACCTGGCGCCGAAAAGATAACAGTGTTGGCGCCAGGCAGGCCTCATCGGGGAGATCATTCCATAATTGGGGGGCCACCACAGAGAAGGCCTTCTCCCTTGTTGCCGTCCTCCGAGCTTCCCTCGGAGTAGGCACCCGGAGGAGGACCTTTGCTGTTGACCGTAGTGTACTGTGTTGAGCGTAGTGTATGGGTAGGTTCGTGTCGGGAAAGGCGTTCCATCAGGTATTGTGGTCCCAAACCGTGTATAGCTTTGTAAGTTAAAACCAGCACCTTGAATCAGGCTTGGAAACATACAGGCAGCCAATGCAAGGGGGCCAGAATCGGTCTTATGTGTTCAAACCTTCTGGTCCCTGTTACCAATCTGGCCGCTGAATTTTGCACACGCTGCAGCTTCTGAACTGTCTTCGAAGGCAGCCCCACGTAGAGTGCATTGCAGTAATCTAACTTGGAGGTTACCAGAGCATAGACAACTGAAGCCAGGTTTTCCTTGTCCAGACAGGGGCATAGCTGGCCACCAGCCGAAGTTGGTAAAAGGCACTCCGTGCCACTGAGGCCACCTGAGCCTCAAGAGACAGAGATGGTTCAAGGAGAACCCCCAAGCTACGAACCTGCTCCTTCAGGGGAAGTGCAACCCCATCCAGAACTGATTGAAGACCCTCCATCCGGTCAGAGGAACCCCCCACTAACAGCATCTGTCTTGTCTGGATTGAGTTTCAGTTTATTAGCTCTCATCCAGTCCATTGTCGCAGCCAAGCACCGGTTCAACACATCCACAGCCTCACTTGATGAAGATGAAAAGGAGAAGTAGCGTTGCGTGGAATCAGCATACTGATGACAACGCACTCCAAAACTCCACATGACCGCACCCAATGGTTTCATGTAGATGTGAAACAGCATGGGGGACAAGACTGACCCCTGTGGAACCCCATACTGGAGAATCCACGGGGCCGAGCAATGTCCCCCAAGCACCACCTTCTGCAGCCGACCCGCCAAGTAGGAGCGGAACCACTGCAATGCAGTGCCTCCCACTTCCAACTCAACCAGTCATGCCAGGATACCATGGTCGATGGTATCGAAAGCCGCTGAGATATCAAGGAGAATCAACAGAGTCACACTCCCCATGTCCTTCTCCCGACATACGTCATCATACAGGGCGATCAAGGCTGTTTCCGTACCAAAACCAGGCCTGAAACCCGACTGAAATGGATCCAGATAATCAGTCTCATCCAAGAGTGTCTGGAGCTGGCTCGCAACCACTCGCTCAAGGGCCTTGCCCAGGAATGGAACATTTGCCACTGGCCTATAGTTATTAAGATTTTCTGGGTCCAGGGAAGCTTTCTTCAGGAGTGGTCTCACTACTGCCTCTTTCAGACGGTCTGGGACTACTCCCTCTCGTAGAGAGGCATTAATCACTTCCCTGGCCCAGCCGGCTGTTCCATCCCTGCTAGCTTTTATAAGCCAAGAGGGGCAAGGATCCAATACAGAGGTGGCTGCACTAACTCATCCAAGCACCTTGTCCACGTCATCGAGCTGTGCCAACTGAAACTCATCCAAGAAAACAGGACAATTCTCCTCCCGATTTTGTTGGGAGGGGAGATTAGATGTACTTCCACCTTCAATCAGGACTTTGTTTTGCAGGATTAAAGGATTTTTCTACCTGAAGACGACACACATGCTTTCTTCTTGAGGTCGATATATGGGTTCAGATTACTGTGTGTATTCTCATGTATCCCATTAACAGTGCAATCCTATTCATATCTACTCAGAAGCAAGTCCTACTGAGTTCAATGTGGCTTACTCTCAAGTGAGTAGGCATAAGATGGCAGCCAAGAACAATATATTGTAAAGCTGCAATTCCATTTCTTCCTATTTCTCTCTTTATCTTATTTGTTCTCCTTTATTTTCTCGACTTTATTACACACAAAGACAGGGAAATGTGTGTTTGGGTGGTGGGGAGGGAGAGTCTACAGGCCTCAGGCTTGTTCATGCGGTGATCCTTGTGGTTGATGGACTGAGTTTGAGAAACAAGTTTCAATACATGAGAAAAATCACTTTATTAAAAAAATGTCAAAGTAAAATTGCAAAACAGTTCTCAGTTATATCACGTGATTAGAATACTTCTAAAAAAATAAATTCTGCCAGTACATTGGAATATGTTTACTTAAAGCTTTAATCCAAAGTGGGAAAACTATTATTTATTCTGTAGGGTCAACAATATTTATAGCCAAGGTCATTACACGGCTTGATTCCAAATCTATTTCTGTGTATTATTCATATGTGTAGAAAATATGCATAGTCGATTTTAATGATTCGTTAAAAAATACTGAAAGCAAGGTGAAAAAAGTGGACTGCTGTGAAGCTCTTGCACAAGCTTCACTGAAATAAACGGAGGATGAACAGCAGCGTTGCATGGATTGCACCCAATATATGTGATTTCAGATCATTGCAAAGTAAGTGGAAAAACAAAAACAAAAAATCAAAAGTGATGCAAAAGAATATTATGCGGAAAATCAAATGTGATGCAAAAGTGCATTTGATTACTACATACTTTAAGCTATCGATGTTTGGTTGTTGTTGTTTTTTTAAACCAACCAGCATATACATTTAAAGCCTGGGCAACTTGTCAAACTACAGCCAACTCTGGGGCTCACAGGCTTCTTGGCCAGACTATGCTGCCCCTTTTGGCAATTCAGAGAGAACTGTTTCTGTGGACATAGCAGCATTCTGAAACAGGTTTCAAGACTGCATCCCTACAGTTGTTCACAAATAAGCCCCTTTAAAGTAAGCAGGAGTTACAAAAGTACACTTTAGGGGCAGGATTATCACCATAGTGTTCTTCTATTTAATGCAAAGAGGCCTATATTCTATACACTTGTACATGTTATTGTCTTCAGGATGCACCTTCAGGTAGTGCATATGTGGATCTACAGAAATCGTCAGCAGCACAATTATGACAGATAGTTTGAATTTTATGAAACTGCTTTATAGGGTCCTTGTTAGGGCTGAAAAATGGTATAAAAGGAATTTTAAAATAAATAAATAAATATAGCATTTCTGACCTCAAAAAAGCCACAAGAATTAAGGAGCGTGATGCCAGGGATAAAATACAAGTGAGCTGGTGGGGGGGTGGGGGAGAATCAGCTACCCTAAGGTCTATCACTAGCAGCTAAAAATGCTGATGAGGGGGCAATTTCCTCTGGAATATGCCCACTAAAGTAGAAGAGAGTACTCCAAGCTACAGCATTAGCAACTCAGCCATGACTGGAGACTAAGGAGTCTTAAGAATTAAAACCAACAACAAAACCCACCATTCTGGAATCCACAGAACATTATCTTTGCTATTCTCTGATGAGTACGTAACAGGGACACTATTTAAATAATGTTTCATTCGTCTTCCGCTTTGTTAACATATCCCTCTAGCTCATTTACTCTTTCTGAAACAAGACAGGAGAAACACGGCAGGTAATCAAGCCCACAGTAACATTAAAGCAGTGGGCTGCCATGCTCGTTAGTCTTTTTATATACTCCATTCAGTTTCCACTTACTGTACAATTTGTTCCCTACCAGCCACAAGTATGGATTCTGAGCCATCTTTCAACCGCTCCATTTATTTCAGTGGAGTATTTGGTAGCATAATAGCAGCACAAATATCTGTCTACGTAAGCTGTGAAAACCTAGGAATACTGTTGATAGGCAACAAGCTTTTCACTTCCACAAGACAGACAGATGAAGCACAACCTGGCTCCAAAACACAAGAGGTTTGAGCTGCTGCAGCTGAAGCAGCAAAACAGCCATGCAGTTTTACCACCTCCCTCTTTTTGATGTGAAACATTCCTCACACCCCTTACCATCGTAACTCAGGTGGGCAGGATTTGGGCCAGACTTTCAGGGCAACTACTGTGTAGTTCTCACAGGGGCGAGGGAGATAACTCTGTCTGCCCTTCACACTGTAGTTAAGGGAGATGTCATAGAATGATTTTCCATACAAAAAGGTCATGTGAATCCCCACCTACAATGGCAAAGGCCTAGCCATGGGCTCACCATCTCAAACAGAACTAGTTCTCTAGAACCCTTAACTGGGGCATTCTGTGAATGGCAAAGGGAATGAAAAAATGGGAAACAATGCTGATGCAACAAAAAGCTGTTCTAAGGAAGAGAGTGTCGAGCCACAGCCTCAATCAGAGGACAAGCTTCCGATTCCAGACTCTACAAGTTTTTGTCGTCCTAGTGGCTCTCAGGATCAGGCCATTAGGTCTAAAAGCCAGATGCATATAATTTAGCAGCTCCATGATTCATACAGTCAATCAGTGCATTCAATTAAAGCTTACTTTCTTTCAAGTCATTTCTGTGTTAAACACTGCATATGTGGCCAACCTTTGTAATGGAAGGACAGTTTTCAATTTGCATAGTAGGGGTACTTTTGATTAGGACATGTATATTTTCTGCCGTTGTGTAATAGCTCTGCAACACAAAGGGCATTTGTCAACTGCTTCAGCACACTCCTTACAAGCAACAAGATGTCCGCAAGGAATGAGGGCGACAGAGATGGTTTTGTCCATGCAGATTTTGCAAAGTTTTTCCTCCTGCAAACGTCTTAACTTCTCTTCTGTACTGAGATCTAAGGAGGAGGAGAAACCCAAGTAAAGTCATAAAATAGCAACAACAAGGAGAAAAAGCAGAGCCAGGGTGCTGACCATTCACCCCATCATTCAGTAAACAGCAAGAGTCAGCTCATCTGCTAGGCTAACAGAGCTGAAGTTCTCTTTATGGTCATGGGGATTCAGTAAACAATTATTTTGTATAAGTGTTGTTGCAGTCTGTGTGTGTGTGTTGGCTTTTTTACTGGCTGTACTCTGGTTCTTTTTATTGTGATTTTACCATGTTATCTTAGCTGTTACTGTTTGACTTTACGGTTGGAAGCCACCTTGGAAATTCAGCTGGAAGGTGGGGCACAAAATTTAAAAAAAACCAAAAAACATAGCAAACAAATATTCTTTCAACCTCAGCTCCAGACCTCCACCATGGAAATAGTAACACTACTCTAATTCTCCAAGGTATTTTAATGATTGCCCAGAACATACATGAAGTACTTTGGGCAAATATAACGTTTTACGTAAATGCTAAATCTTACATGTTGGAATTTTAAAACAGAAATTGGTTTTAAAGTATAGGAAAAAAGCAGTGAAATACTATCTGTACAAACTTGGCAACAAACAAAAGTTAAAAGTTAACAAAAATGTAAGAGAATCATCCAACTCAGCAGAAGTGGTTTTATAAGTACTTATATCCATATAGTATTTGTGTGTATATAAAATCAATTGAGTCCCACAGCAAGGACATCAAATATAGAGCTAACAAGATCTTAGTGGACAAAACAAGTAACCAATGGATTAAGACCTCAGAACTCAGAAATCTCCACCCCATGAAAAGTAATATTCCACATCTATAAGCAAGAGCTTTGCCCCAAAGCAGAAGTACATCTCATCCACATGTCACGAGTAATTTCTTTTTGTTCATCTTGCATACATGTTTTGACAGCGCTCACCTTTTCCCCAAGATGCACTGAGTATATTTTCTTTCTGGGCATTTATTAAGTCTGCGACCAGAGCCTCAACAGATCTGTAGCTTTCTGCGGACAGGTGGCGTTTCCTTTCTATAGCTTTTCTAATTTCATCCAGGCTGAAACCCATTTGCGTTGCATTCTGAACCACAGGGTTCTGTAAGAGTTCCTCATCTGCAGTTGAAGAGGAAAATATAAATGAAACCCAGAAAATTTGCTTAGAAAAACAAGAGTGTGGGTTCTAACCTACAAAGCAATGCTATGGCACTTACACAATGACTCCATCCCACTCCCCTTACCAGCTGGGGCAGACAAGACCACGCCAGCTGTTTCTCGGAGGACAGGAACTCAAACTTTTTTTATTTTTCTGTAATAGGCTTGCTAGGTCACAAAGTTGGAAGTGAGTTATAAACAATGGTATAGATACCTTCAATAGGTGATGTCTTCTCAGCCTCCTCCACCTAAAAAGAAAATTTGGGATTACATTCTTGTCTCAACGAACAGTGGACTGAATACAAGGAACTGTGAAACAGAAAGAAAAGTAGCTGCTGATGTTATTCCATAAACACTTCTGCAAGAGCTGATGCAGTGCTTTGATAGACAGGCACTATAGCAATTTATTTGCTTACTACGCGTATATACTACCTTACTGTCAAAGCTGTCAAGATTATCAGTTTAAAATAATGCTTTACAATCTAAGACACATGATACAAAAGGGGGGAACCCAAGGGGGAAGACAAAAATAAGCCAACCGAAGTATAAACTGCACCACATTGTTAATAGTGAAGTCACATAATGATCAGGTGGAATAGCTACTTCAGGGCACTGTGCTTGCAGGGGGAAAGAGCCAAATGGTAGTTGGTTTCAGCCAAGCCAATGAAGGGTTGATCTATAAAATGTAATCCTACTACTGTAATGTAGTGCACAGGACCTATGCTATTTTTCTTTTCTGTACAGCACCTAAAATATTGGGTATTTGATTTAAAAAAAGATAATATACCTCGAAGTCCTGAAATTATATAGATGTCACAGTTTGTACAAGTCACTTAGTTCACATTAGCAAGCCACTTAAATATCAGTCTACTCCACTGGTAACAACAGCATGCGGTCTGGACAATGATTTGCAAATGGAATCTCTTATGCTCATTTGCTTTTCATGCTTTCCCCATCACCAACAAGAAAACAAACAAAATCAAGTAACTTAAACACAGCATCTTCTACTGCAGCAATTAACCTTTTCAGCCACATATGGAAACACCATCTGTTCACACACAGGCAGCTGGAGAAAGGTTGCAGGAAAGCAACCCAAGCCCTTTTTGATTTAATTGGCTCAATGAATTTCATATTGTAAAACTGTGTTTATCTGAAAATAGATTCCCTGTGGAGGTATCCCAAATACATGGTAGCTGGGGGTGGGGGGGGGGGAGAGAGAGAGAGAGAGGGCGGGTGGAGGAGAGACACTTACTGTAGAGTCCTGCAGAGAATTAGTTAAATGAACGCTGTTCACAAATTCTTGCCCTTTTTCTTCTATCAGGTATTTGCACCTAAGCATAACATATTTGAATGAAACAAACTAAAGTTGAAATCACCTCAAGCAGGCTGCCAGAACAGTACATGCAGTGCACGGAAGAATATAGCAGCTTATGAAATAAGGTTCTTAATATATTCTGGACGTGAAAGCGAACACATGTCTTCAAAAGTGAACATTAACTAGCCCCCCGTAAGAGCTGAAAATCCAAAAGGCTGCTTAAATCGTTGACAGAAGCAGCACCAATTTGAAAACAAACTGAAAACAAAAACCAACACACAAATTCCTGTTTGTTTGGGGCAAACTGTATTGCTCTCTTCTCCCCTGCCCCCACTTCTCAAAAGGGAAAAGACATGCACAGGGACATAAGAAGATGCCTTATACTGAGTCAGATCAATGATATACCAAGCCCAGTATTGTCAGCACTGTCTGGCGGGGGCTCCCCAGGGTTTCAGGCAGGAATTTTTCCAGCCCTTCTAGGAGATGCTATGTACTGAACCGGGGTCTTCTGCATGCAAACAGGTGCTCTACCATTGATCTATGGCCCATCCCGACAGGGTCATTCACAGCTGCTGCTTCCCCAAGGCGGGCAGTGAGATACTGTAGCGAGACAGATGGCAAGGGACCTATCTCCACCACTTGCCTTGGATTCAGAAGCCTCAAGGGCCCCTATGCCATCCCTCTCCCTGCAGGGTGAACTGAAACAAACCCTGCTGTCAGGAATGTGCCTCCCACAAACAGGTCAAGGAGAATATGAAGCGTTTGGCACAATGGATCGCAGAGATCATTTGGCTGAGGTTCTAAAAACTGAGCACTGTTGATCAAATGATGTTTATACCAAAATGATTTGCTTGTTCAAATACGGATTCTCCTGAAAATGGGCTGCAGTCATGCGAAGAGTCCCTATGAATGTAAGAGTGTGATGTGAGGGTTTATAGACACCCTTGTACACGTATCTGTATCTCAATGGAGATAGAGAAGTGAAGGGAGGCAGGGCTGCTGTCAGCTCTGCTGAGAAACCACCTACATTAGGCTCTTCCCTCAGTCCATTCTCACCTGGCAGCAGCCATTACATCAAGCTGTAGCAGAGGGAGGAAGTGAAAAGGGCCCACTCCACTGGCTCTGCCAAGAGACCAGCAGCATTTCGCTCCTCCTCTCCTTGAACGGTTTCCACTCCAGCTCATTGAAAAAGGAATTTTGTAACTACAAACTAGTCCCAGAGTTTGCTTTTTCCCTTCCTCCTCCTTCCCAATTGTTGTTTTTTCCCTTTTGTGTCTTGCCTTTTAGATCGCATGCCTGAGCCGGTGGTATTCACCTCGGAACTGCCTTGTTACTGATTTTCATAAGCCTTCCTGGGAGCCTTATTTTTCTCTCTAGAGCAGGCTAAACATCCTTCAAATATTTATCGAATTGGAAGGATTTTTAGATATACACAGACAGAAGTTAAGTGCTTTACCCAGGAAACCATTTCGCATGCTGCTCCCACGGATCTTCACCAGCCTTCCACTCTTGTAATCCACCTCCACAGTGAAAGCAAATAACACTGTCGCCATTGCCTATGAAGAAACAAGTATAAGGGCTTGGACATGAATTTAAAACATAAAATCTGAGTCTGCAAATAGTATTATTTCTTATTTATTCAATTTATACCACACCTATCTACAAAATATGTTTGCACAGCAGACAAAACTCCAGTTCACAGATAGATATTTTTAGTTTTGTTACTGTAAGACATCCATTGCACACCAATCATGGGACAAAGGTAACACATTTCACTTATTTAGCTGCCCAGAATAATGCCCATTTAAATTATTCCTAACCCACTTTAAAATATAGTTCCCAAAGTGGCTAGCAGAAATGAGTAAAAACTACAGCAAACAACTAGAAATCAATAATAAATAATTCTGAATAATGAACAGCCAGAAGCAGAACAGCATTAAGATGCAAAAAGCAGCTAAATTCAATTCAGTGTCTGGGCAAATATAAAGGCCTTAGCCTTGGGCTGAAAGCTTATCATGCTGTGTGCCAGTAAAGCAGCCCTGGAGAAAACATTCCAGAATTGTGGTTAGTTCTGCCCTAATTGAACCTGCAGCCTTCGAACTCTCTACCTTCAAGGAATCTTTTCCACATAAATTGGTTTGGCAAACCCCCACTTGCACCGCAGAAGATTCTGGGGAGTGTCTACAGTGCACGGTTTATAAGGGTTGCTGCTGACCATTCTTATTGGGCCTCACTACAGCTTCAGATGAACTGAGTACATGCTCTAGAACACTTCCTTGTGGTTACAGATTTCAGTGGGTGACCGAAGGGGTCAAGCTGTATTTCAAAGGAAGCTTATCTGCCATTACTGAACTTTTCATTGAAGAACCCCTGATTAGTTTCCGAGGTGAATAACACAGCCTCAGGTTATATCCTGTTTCACAAAGTACTGGGGACAGAGGAAGGGTTTTCATATTTACTTAAAATTAAAATTAAATTCATTAGTTCTGCATTTTGTGAAACCTTGTGGTTTTGAGATTTCTTCAACCTTGGGAGTTGCTGTTGAAAAGCAGGCTATCTTTTTTTCAACAACTGAATAATAAAATATAAACAATTCACTGGCAAAACATGCAAGCATCCTTTGTCAGCTGTTAGCTCAACTGAAGAGACGGGGAAGGACAGCCGCTTAACAGACCCATCAGATGGGGAAAGATATTAAGCATCACTGAACTACAATCAGAAACTACATCAGAAAAATTGTTTAGGTAGTATATTTATTCCACTCAGTGGAAACAAGGATCCATTTCTTCCACATTAAGAGAAGATGACATGGTGGAATTTACTCTTAACCAAATGAGTTGTTAAAACATGAAGATTGGACTATGTTTTGGATAAATCAGTTGTCATCAGTTCTAGCTGTAACATAAAAATTAAGAGACAAGGGCAATTAATTAAGCAAGGGAATATAGGTTCCACATCATCCCTTCCCAATAATCATGATACAAAATTCCAGTTATGTGAACATCAAAGAATTTACCTGTGGTTATAGAACCTGCACTTGAATTATGTGGATAGTTAAAGGAGAAGGCCTAGGCAATTAGGATCTGCCGTTTAAAATGCTAAAATTTAGAGTCACTAGACTAATTGGATTCTTAATACCCCAGGAACAGATGATACTAAGATCTAGTGTGATATGTAGTGGTTAGTTTGTTGGATTAGGACTGGGAAGACTCCAAATCATCACCCAGCCATGGAATTCACTGGGTTATCTTCTCTCAGCCTAGTTTACCTACATGACTGTTTTGAGGATAAAATGGGAATGGATTCGTGTACCCTATCATGAATGTCTTGGCAGAAGAGTGGGCTAAAAATCTAACAAAATAAAATTAATGGCAAAGTAATGGGTATTTAATTGCATCTAGAAGTGTGGACCATTGAATTTTCCAAACAGGCCAGTCAACACTTTCCTCCTTTCCACAAGGCTGAATTTGTATTTTCCAGTTAAAATTAGCATACAAATATTCATATTTTACTGGAACGGAAGGGAAGTTCTACAGCAAAACCATATTACAAATGAACTGACATATCTATGCCACAGTTCCATTGCATTTAAAATGTGTATCTTTTCTGCAGTGTAAGACCTTTTGATCAAACTGACTTCAGGTGGCTATGAACAAGCCAACTGTACAATTGATAATTAACATATTGTTAACTACTCCAAGATCTGGGGATGTGGCAAGCTATAAACTTAATTGGATGAATAAGAATTTGCACAGATCCAAGTACAGAAGAAGTGTAAACCTCAAACAAAAAGCACACAAACGTCATTATATAGCACAGGGCCTGTTCAGATAACATGCTAAGCCATGGTTAGGCGGCTAACCGTTTTGAGGCAAATGGTTAGTGAGCATGTTGAAAACTATGGTCAAGAATGATTCACACAACATGCTAAGTCATGGCTCACACAACACGCTAAACCATAATGTTTAGCTCAAAATGCTTAACCACCGCGGTTTAGCGTGTCATCATAACAGGGTCAGTGTGTTTAAACTGTGGTTATATAACCACCATGGTTAGGAATGGTTCACATGACATTGGCTTAGTGGGTCATCTGAACAAGGTCACAGTTTCTTTAAAGACTCTTTAGTATTAACAACAAAATCATGCAATGACTCAGTTTCTGCTTCAAATTATCCGAGAAGGCACCAAATTAATAATTACATACCGTCAGTACTATGTTGCAATAATTAGTAAGATTTAGTTAAACATACACATTCTTGTAAACTGGCAAAAGAAGAAGAACTGGTTGAAACAACACAACTTACTATAACCATATCTTGCAGTTTATCCACCACTGACAGCAAGATAAACAATGAAGTTCTGCATTTAGCTTACCTATACTGTAAAAGCCTGCCTGGGCAAGCTGCTCCTTGCTAACCAAATACCTCCACGTTACAAATGTCTTGATTCGGGTTTCATAAACTGCCATAGATGGATTTTGGGGGATGTTGTCGTTACGTATATCACTTCTATCCAGCTTAGCATCACCAGACTGATCTGGAAGACTTGCAACGTTTCCAACATCGCGCCCAAGGACAAAGAAACACCTCGGGAAATGGCGTCTATGTTCTGACCAAGCTTGATCACAAGGCTCCCAATTTTTCAGTTTCCCCCCACAACAAAAGCACCCAACTTCATCATCAGCGCCAGTGTAATAGAACCCAGCATTAGCCAGCTCCTGTGGCGTGAGAAGAGCATCGGTTGGCCAGTTGTGAAAAGATCTCAACCTGGCATCTTCACTACACATGGCAGGATTTGTGGGATACAGAGAACTTGAGAGATCCACCACTTGCCTACTCCTCAACAGATAATCTGCATAGAGATCAGAGGATGGATCTAGAGGGGGCTGGAGAGCGTTAACTGCAAAGCAATTTTCGGTTCTGCGCAGACAGTTTGGGAGAACAGAATGCGTGTCATTCTTCCCAGAATTAATGTCATTCATAAACTTGCAGTTCGGAGAAATGGTTTTGTGTCTTTCAGCTGCAGAGTCCCCCGGTTGCCATCCTTCTATGGTCGCGTGACAACTAAAACACTTCACTTTGTCTCCCTCTCCAGTGTAGAAGAAACCAGCTTGGACTAGATTTGAGGGAGAGACAGGACAGTGATTTGGAAAATCGATAAATGTTTGTTGCCTGGAGCACTCATCAGCCAGCTCTTGGTCAGGATCAGGCTCTGGAGTGGCAGAAGCTCCACAGTTATCTGGTCCATTACATGTCATCCCTCCTTCACGAATAGGGTTCCCACAAATTTCCTAAGTAAGAACACATTTGCATTTAGAAACTTAAAAGCATTAAGAAAAATCCTGCATACTTAACATTTGTGCTTTTAAATGTTTAAAGCACTTCCCAAGCCTTATTTACTTGTAATCTTTACAACAGCCCTGTAAAATAGGTCAGTATTATTTGTCCATCATATTGCAGATCGAGGGAAGGGCGGTGGTCAAGTTAAGAGAGAGTAGTTTCCTAAAGTCACCTAATAAATTCTTGGAAATTCAAACCAGGAACAGCCTGATTCACAGCTCAGATTTAGCCACGCTGCCACACCAGCTCTGTTTATTAATGGTAGTTAGAATTATTATCACAGAATTGTAAGTCCAAGAGTCAAACTCCTATTCAGAAATGACTCAACCAGTATTGGCTCATAACTGAATAAGTTAAACACATGTACATTCTTAAGTGGGAAGGGGGTTGAGGGCAAAATATTAAAATACTCAGTGTTATAGAGATACATAATACTTGGAGAAACATCCAGTTTAGCTGGGTAAACATAATTTTTAATTAATTTTTATTATCTTTATCCCAATAAGTATTTTGTATGAAATTGTGTTGACAAAGAGATGTACTGTTCAGTTCAGGTTTATTAAGAGTCCACAAAGTTTCAAACTCAATGAAACAGGTATTTGATTCCATACTATGGAGGAAAAGGAAACACAAAAATACAGAAGGCCAACTAATAGAACAAAGTAGATTTCCATTGCCACAAAAAATTAAACAAGTTCAAAGCCATCCAGTATCCCCAGCCTCCTTCCCTTTTCCTCCCTGAAGCCTCTGCTAGACAGGTAAAGCTGCCCATCTAGTTAAAATGCAGAGCAGGAAGTGTGAGGCTCCTCCCACTCTGCATTAGATACCCATAAGCCTCCAAGTTCACAGGCTTATGAGTACCCAGCATAGATCACTTTGGATTGCGGCCTCAGTTTATTTAAGATTGCATGTTTATTCATCACAAGGTAGGTGGTATACCACCATAAAGACTTCCCTGGAAAGGGAGTAATCATAACAGGAATAAGTTTGGTTCTTTCATGTCTATAAAAATTACACAATAAAAAAACACCTGTAATAAGCAAGGCTGGAGACTGGGGAGAGCTGCCACCCTTCTCTAGGCCCAGAGGAAAGATGGGCTCAGTTCAGAGTATTTATTAAAGCATAAACAACAGAATGTTAGATTTGGCTTGTTGGGTGCAGCTAATAACTGGCTCTTTCTTGTAAGGCTTATCAGCTAGCCTCCCTAGTGCACTTTTAAGATGTGATTACTATTTTGTAATCTCTGATCTGTAATACAAACACGCTTTTAATTTGCTGAAATGAAATGCCTACCCACCTTCAGAAAGGTCAAACACCATCAGTTGCCAGCCAAGACAGCAATTTACAAGCACTTTTATTCTGAAGTGAGCAGTTTGTTGATTACACACAAATGCAATATTTGAAAGACTTTTCATGACAAGAATAAATCCCTTTGATCCTCCAACATTTAACATTTAAATTTACAACTCCATTATGAAGAAATATTTCAGCTTTGGGGGCTTTTTGCCCCCCAGTCCTGCTTGTGGGTTCATAGAATAGTCGAGCTGAAAGGGGCCTATAAGGCGATTGAGTCCCACCCCCTGCTCAATGCAGGAATCCACCTGAAAGCATACCTGACACATGGCTGTCCAGCTGCCTCTTGAAGGCCTCTAGTGTAAGAGAGCTCAGGACCTCCCAAAGGCATTTGTGATCAGATAGAACTAAATAGACCTTTGGTCTGATCCAGCAGGGCTTTTTTTTTTATGGACACCCAGGTAAACTGGGGAATAATAGTTGTCCAGTCCTTATTATTTTGATTGCATTTAAATGGAGCATAAATCAGTTATCTTCAGAGAAATACACATTCCAAGGAAGAATTGCTTAAAATTTCCCCGTTTCTCAGCCAAGTAGTGGAAGCAGTGGTCTGAAATATAGGCCAAAGGGGATTTCTAAATAAATTGCACTGCTGCACACCCAGGCTGAAGTGTATCATAAACCATATGACGATAAACACTTGCTTGAGTTTGAGACATTCCCTCAAATATAGTCAAATACTGCTAAGCGTTATCTAAGGAAAGGGGAAAATAAGCTATCCCCCACAATGACCGCTTGGATAGATCTGAGTGATAAAAGATGCATCTTTCAAACAGGCTTTTTGTTTTTAAAGCACTGAATAATATCATTCACAGCTGTTCACCAAATTTATATTTCTATTATATTCCAGCAAAAGGATTAGGGCCAACTCACGCACCAGGAAGCATGGAAACACACGTTTGTCACCGTGAGCACACATGCGTCATAACAATCCACGCTCATAGGCCGTGTACATATCTGTGCATGACACCCATTTTCCCACAAACAGCAAATGTTTTGTTTACCCTGTACCTCTATTGTAAATGCTAAACCCCCACAAAAGCCATACAACCTATGAAGCAAAGGCCAAAGAAAGCACTGCAAATGCAGAGAGGGCTGAATATAATCTTCGTTACAGTGATGGTGGAGTAAAACTGAGATTACTACCCCAAGTACCCCCCTTTTTTGCAAGAAAGCAGCTCCTAAGGTTGGGTATCTATGAGGTAACACCCTCTTTCCTTTTCTCACACCCACGTCCTATAGGATGATGGGGAGGGAAGGCGGTCTATGGGCATGCATATGAAAATGAAATTACTGCTTTAACTACCCCCCCTTATATTTTATGTTTTGCAATAAAGGGAGCACCGAAACTGGGTCCGCAAGAGGAGCACTAATACCCCTTCTTACCCCCAACACCCCCAGTCCTATTAGAAGGTTATATGGGGTGTTGGGGGGCGTAGCCTTCCCTTTCCCCTACAGCAGCTCTGTTGAAGGGTGGAAGTGGGGAAAAGAGGACGGGGTTTACCCCTCAGAACCCCCCCGCCTTTGCTCCTCCTAGGTCTGCAGCATTGAGTCCCCCCCCTCAATGGGGGGCGGCGGGAGAGAAGGAGGGAAAGGGGGTGCCGACCCCTTATCCTACCTGCGTGTTTGCTGACCCCACCTCCCACCCCGGCCCCTTATCCTACCCGTGTGTTTGCTTGCCTAGCCTCCACCCCGCTTCGACTCACCGTGTCCCCGCTTCCTTGCAAGACCAAAGGGCTCCTCCGCTTCCTCCTCCACCACCACCGCCAGCAGCTGTGACCGGCCAGGCAGGGCTGAGGAGACGAGAAAATGGCGGCTCCCGCCTTCGCCTTGTCAGCAGCGGGCCTAAGCGCCTCCCAGCGGCTTTAGGAAGGAGCCGCGGGCCCAGCGACCCCCGGCGGCGACCGCTAGATTCGTTCCTCAGGCAACGCAACCGTCGCTAGGCCGCGGCGGCGTTTTATTTAGGGCGCTATCCTATGGCAGTTTAGACCGGAGGGGGGGGGGAGTACTACAAGTCCCAGTACACCCCAGCCTGCCATGCTGCCTGGGGAATGCTGGGAGTTGTAGGAGGTTTCCCCCCCCCCCCCCGGTCTAAATATGCCTAGGATTGCACCTGCATTTATTTTAACATACACTTAAGGTAAAATACAACACAAATCCTACTTAGAGCAAGAATATTAGAAGAGCCCTACTGGATCAGACCAAGTCCATCTAGTCCAGCTGTCTGTTCACACCAGCTGTCCACCCCCAAGCAGGGCATGAGTTCAATGGAGTAGACCCATTGAAATGAATAGGGTTTAAGTTAATCATGACTAAATCCCACGCATTTCAATGGGTCTACTCTAAGTAGGACTTCTGTTGGATTTTTTATTTTTACCTTTAGTATTAAAGAATTCTGAGAGATTGGTTTTGAGTGCCCGAAGTGTGCTGAGCTCACTCTGTCCTGTGCCATTTATTGTTTGGCACTGTATTTTATTCTTTTAAATTTCTGTATTATATTTTATATTCTTAACTATTGCATGGTCTTTTACTGTTTATTCATTTACTTATTTGTTACTTTTCTATACTGCCCAATAGTTGGAGGTCTCTGAGTAGTTCACAACAATTAAAAGCATAAAAAGCAATATAAAATTGTAAAGGTTTTTTTTATCAGTTTGTAACTATTGTCTCCTCAGATGTAAGCCTATACATGTTTACTCAGAAGTAAGTCCCATTGACTTCAATGCAGCTTACATCCATCTAAGTATGTATATAGGTTTGCAGCCTTAATCGTGCAATCTAACCACTGGGGAATGTGACTTGTTGGTTCTTCCCTTGGATCTTTCAATACCATTGACTATGGTAGCCTTCCTCCAAAATGCTCAGGGTGGTATCAGGGCGTGAGCCATGAGGATTTGCATTTCATCGTCACCAACAACCCTGTGAGGTAAGCACAGCTGAGAAGAGGCTGGTCACTCGATGGTTGAGTTCAGACGACACTTTAGGCAACAGAGGAACAGGCAACTGAAAGTTCTTTATTTTTGCGGTGCCCGACACAACATGTTGCCCCTTACCCCATTGTGCAGCTGAAAGTCCCGGCCTCATGAGAAGCAAGGGGTCTCCAATAAACAACGGAGCGGCGGCGTTTGTCCGTTTTGTGTCTGTCCCCCCCCCCCCCCAACAACACAATAATCAACACAATGGACAGTTGCCTCGTCCCATCCCCTCTGTTGCCTAAAGTGTCATCTGAACTCAGCCAGTGAAATTCATTGCTAAGTGGGAGATTTGAACCCAGGTGTCCTCTACTTCTAGTCTGCCATCCTGGCTACTTAAACCACAGAGGGTTTTTGTTGAAAAACAACATCTAAGTATTCTAAATAAATAGAAATGCCTGGAGTTAATTAGCAACCACATGTACAAGCACTTTGCCCAGGAAAGGGATGTTGGCATTCAGCCTATAGTTTTCACCTTCTCAGGAGTGGCATTATCACCTCTTCTTTTAAAGAGATGGTACTGCACACTCTCTCAAAGAGAACTTACAACTTCCTGGACTTTATTATATGTAATGGAGCAAGGGGACAAATATACAAGTTGTCAGCCAAACATGACCAAGCATCTTGTGTGTATCCTCAGGCCTCAGCAACTGTAACACATTAAACCCAGTGTGGCACCAGGGGTACAAACTCTCTCTCTGGGCCAAATTACAACAGGTTCCTTACCATCTGGAAAAAAAGCTCTGCTGAACAGCGTTGTGAAGATGCAGTAGATGTGGAAAGGAAATACTTCTTGCCAACCTCAGTGTCACAGAATAGGCTAGAAAATGGGCTTTAACTGGAGTTTTATTTAATTTGGCATGCATTTTCCTCCACCTGCTTTCTGTCTAGATGTTGTACCGCTTGTCTCATTGTCCTCAGATGTGTACCAGGGAGCTGCATGGGCTCTGCAAAGTGGTACAATTGTGTCAACTTCCTAGGACATCTCTGTATTTCACAAAGTGACCAGAGCCTCGACAAAAGCAACAGCCATATCAGCAGTAAATCCTGCACAGCCCTCTAGAATTGATTAGCATTTCAGTATGACCTGTTGGGAAGCACCCACAGAATCAGCAACTTGGAGCCCTCCTGACTTTTTGGACTACAATTCCCATAACCTTTAGCCAGTATGGCCAATGGTCAGTGACTGATTGGGGTTGAAACCAAAGTCCGTAACCCAGGGGTAAGCAACTTGGGTCCCTATAGATGTTTTGGCATACATCTCCCATCAGCTTAGTCAGTGATGAAGGATGATGAGAATTGTAGGCCTAAACATCTATAGTATTAGGCTGACCATATGAAAAGGAGGACAGGGCTCATGTAACTTTAATAGTTGTAGAGAAAAGGGAATTTCAGCCAGTGTCATTTGTATGCAATTAGTTCCTGGTGAAATTCCCTCTTCATCCCAACTGTTAAAGTTGCAGGGGCCCTGCCTTCTTTTGTATATGGTCACTCTAGTATAGTGCCTGCAACTTTAACTGTTGTGATGAAGAGGGAATATCACCAGGTACTAATTGCATACAAATGACACTGGCTGAAATTCCTTTTTCTCTGCAACTGTTAAAGTTACATGAGCCCTGTCCTCCTTTTCATATGGTCAGCCTAATCTATAGGGACACAAGTTTCCCAGTCCTGCTAACAATTACACAACACTAATCTATTTTACAAGGTTGTTGTAAGGATTACACAGGAGATCCAGGGTTATTGATCCTGGGTACAGGCCAGGAGAGAGCATGAGGAGGAATCCATCTCCCCCAGAAAGATTGAAGAGGACGCTTCCATGAGTTTGGAGGTGGCACAGGTGGTAGGCTGACCAGATAAAATCCAGGTCAGGGCTCATGTAACTTTAACAGTTGTAGAGCAAAGGGAATTTCAGCCAGTGTCATTTGTATGCAATTAGTTCCTGGTGATATTCCCTCTTCATCACAACAGTTAAAGGTGCAGGCACTATACTAGAGTGACCATATACAAAAGACGGCAGGGCCCCTGCAACTTTAACTGTTGTGATGAAGAAGGAATTTCACCAGGAACTAATTGCATACAAATGACACTGGCTGAAATTCCCTTTTCTCTACAACTGTTAAAGTTACAAGAGCCCTGACCTGGATTTTATCTGGTCACCCTAGGTGGGCAAGATGCAACCACCCATCTTTTGTGAGTGGCACTTGTGATTACGATGATAATAATAATAATAATAATAATAATAATAATAACAGGAATAATGATCTCAGCCTATCTACTTTCCCCACAGCATGCATAGTTTTAAGGTGCAATCCTATGCATGTTTCGAAAGGGAAAAAAGGCCTACAATTCCCAGCATGCCCCAGCCTGGCTGGGGCATGCTGGGAATTATAGGCCTTTTTTTTCTGCCTAATTGGATTGCACCCTTAACGGATCTATCAAAGATTTAATTAAGGCTTTGCTTTTAATTACGCATTTTATCACTGGATTTTATCCTACTCAGCCACACCTCGAGAGCCATTTTACAAAATGAGATATAAAATAAGAAGGAAAGTTGGGTCCAGGCTCCAGTCCAGACCCACTGACATCTAGGGGACTAAAGTTAACGTTTAAGCCCGCCCCCCTTTGTTTTCAATGGGTCTACTCTAAGTAAGTCTCAGCAGGGCTCCGGCGGTTGTCGTTACTATTATTATGGTCGTACGCCCGCCCGCGTCCCGTTCCCTTGGCTACGTCACGGCGCGAGCTACCTCCCCCCCCCATTAACCCCCTCCCCCTCCCACGTCATTGTCGTCGTCGTCTTCGCCGCCGCGGCTCCTACCCAGGCTCGTTTTCCCGTCATGCCTGGCGCGGCCAGCCCCGTCGTCCCCTCTGACCTCGGGCCTGTCGTTCGCGCATCCGGGCTCTCTCAGCGCCACACGGGGAAGATGGCGGCGGTAGCGGCGGCGGCGGCGGCGGCGGCGCTCCCTGCCGAGTGGATAAAGAACTGGGAGAAATCCGGCAAGAGCGAGTTGTGAGTACGGGGCTCCGGCTGAGAGGAGGGAGGCAAGAGGAGGCGGAGGGAGGAGGGAAGCGGGGGCGACCGAGGGACTCTGGGGAGGGGGGGGGGGTAAGAGTGGGGCTGGGCCCACCTTCCCCAAACTCGACTCGCCCCCTTCCTCCCCTTAGCTGGCATATCCTGGTATGGGGCTCAAAGCCCCCCCCCTTTAAACCCCAATTCCCCCCCTCATTTCAGACAGCTTTAAGGCCTTAAGGTGACTTCAGACTCTACTTCGTAACTCTCCTCCATCTCTTCTTAACCTCTGTGTCTTCTTAACACCCCTCCCCCCCAATATTTTATATTGTTATTTTTCCCTCGACCCAGGCCTTCCTGTTATGCCCCCCTTCCCAGTTACTGGGTTATTTTGAACCCCCTGAAGCTCCAGCCTTCCCACACACATATAGGGGGAGTCGATATGAGCCCCCATCCCACCACCCTCTTCTTCTGCTCTTCTTTTTTATCCACTTCCTTTTTGGGTTTGATACTTGTCAAAAATCTGTCACCTTAGTTTAGGGTGACCAGATAAAATCCAGGTCAGGGCTCCTGTAACTTTAACAGTTGTAGAGAAAAGGGAATTTCAGCCAGTGTCGTTTGTATGCAGTTAGTTCCTGGTGAAATTCCCTCTTCATCACAACAGTTAAAGGTGCAGGGGCTCTGCCTTCGTTTGTATATGGTCACTCTAGTATAGTGCCTGCATCTTTAACTGTTGGGATGAAGAGGGGATTTCTCCAGGGACTAATTGCATACAAATGACACCGGCTGAAATTCCCTTTTCTCTACAATTGTTAAAGTTACAGGAGCCCTGACCTGGATTTTATCTGGTCACCCTACCTTAGTTGTCCCAGGTTCATGGTCATAGTCTCTCTCTCTGTCTTTTTCTCAGTCTCCTGTATGTATGTGTGTTACCTTAGCCTCTTTTTGTACTCTTCCTCCCCCAATATTTTCCCCTTTCCTCCAGTTGTACTGTTGTTTGTTCAGTAACTTAAAATAACATGTGCTTTTTTTCAGTTGTAGGGATTGGATACTATATACCCCTTTACTTTGCTATGTTCCCCCAGGTCCTGCCTTGTCTTACCCATCCAGTGAGGTTTACACGTTGTTAAGGCTGCAATTTTGTGCATCTTAACACGGGGATTTGAATTTCCCCTACTGAAATCAGTGCTCATGGCTTCTGAAGAAAGATGTAAAGGATTGGGTGTAATCCTATTTTTAAAATAAATAAGTGCAGGTCCTGTTGAACTTGGTGAGGCTTAGTTCTGTGTAAGCATGCTGTAAAAGTGGCAGAAAGATTGAAGACTGTGGATTTTTGTCACCATGCAAAAAACACTTTCCTCAGTGGAGCAGTTCAGTAGTAGCCCTCAAACAGATTTCAATTTATAACCTGATCCTATTTATTTATTAAAATGTTTAGAACCCCCTTTTTTATAAATAAACCAAAGCATAATCAAGCCTGTATTAAAAGCCCAGTGGAACAAAAATGTTTCCACCGTGGAGTAAAGATGGGTTCAGTTTCTCCTCTCCAGGGAGGGAATTCAACAGTTGAGGTGTTGCTGCGGAAAACTCTCTGCCCTGCATTCCCACCAACCTAGGCTCTGTGTTATGGCCTTATGCATAATTTATTTCTAACAAAGTCCACTAAAGTGGCAATCTTGAAAGCTCTTTCAGTACTGATAAGGTGTACTCTACTTTTAGTACTAGTTAGAAGCTTTATTGATGTATATTATGCCACATTTGCACCAATAATATTTAGTACATTTTTATCCCACGCTTCCTCAGGAAGGTGCACAGGCATGTGAAACACAATTTTGTTGTCACAGCCACCTTGTAGAGTAGGTTCAGGTGAGAGATACTGACTGACCCATAGGTCACCCACTGTTAATCGTGGCTGAATGGTAGAGTTGAACCATTCTGTCCTCACAGTAATCCTGTGAGGCAAGTTAGGCCAAAAAATAGTCACTGGCCCAAGATTACCCAGGGAACTTTGTGACTGAGAGGAGATTTGAACCATTTAATCCTTACAGCAGTGTTTTTTTCTTTACAACCATAAAAGGGCCAAAACCGAAATTTCTTTAAATCTATGTGTAGTAGATACACTGTTAATTTTTACTCTAGTGTAGTGTAGGGGATCTGATCCAAATCCTTAACTCCCAATTCCCCTTGTTAAGGTCCCAGTCTGAATCGCCTCCCTGTGCCTACTCTGAAATAAAAATGTAAAGATGTAGCTGCTAGACACAGATTTAAAGTAATGTCTGTCTTGGTCCTGTGGTAGATTAGACTGAGAGATATGGTAAGCCTAAAATCACCCAGTAAGCTTCATGGCCAAGTGGGGCATACTTCCATGTAGACATGCATAGGATTTCACTATTAGGATTGCAGCATAAAACCTGAGCAATATTGACTTGAAAGCAACGCTTATTGAATGCATAAAACATCTGAGCAAACCCACGGATAGGGTGTGAGCCTACCACACTGTATATCAATTTGCTTAGAATTGAGTCTCAGTGACCATGGTGGGACTTTTGACTAAACATTTCTGCTTGAAGCTCCAAAAGTAAATATCTTGGAATAGAAACCTTCAAGCATATATGCATGTAACTGAGGGCATGCTCATGGTGTGTTTTCCAGTCAGTGCACCAATGTTCTTCATGTGTTGTAGATAGTTTTTAAAATGTGACTGGCAAATGTTTTATAGATGTATATGGCTTCCTTTATTGCCCTGTGCATTGTGCAGATCTCTGGAGTTAACACATTGTAAACAGTTCCGCTGTGTAACAAATTGATAAGTTTCACACAACATGACAACCTACACTCAAGGTTGAGTATGGGTTGAATGTGGGTTGTTGTTAGACCATGGGTTGTTGTGTGAACCCAGCCATACTAACAAACCATGATTTGTTAACCATGAACAACTCACAGTTCATAACCCCACAACAAACCATGAGTTCTCTTCATGGGTTGTTCATGGTTGACAAACAATGTTTTTTTAGCACAGCTGTTTGTTAACACAACAACACACATTTCAACAACAACCCATAGTCAACCTTGAGTGTGGGTTATCGTGTTGTGTGGACCCGACCATTACGTTACTACGGCACTGGTCACCCCAAATCTGACTTCATATGATAGTGTGCTTGAGATACCACTACAGAATAACTTTTTATAACTAGATCCAGGGACAAGAGCTATGTGCCAGCCTGAATTGTCGGGCCCACAGAAACTCAGCCATAATATCTTGAGATGCAAGTTCAACTTCGTCCACTAAAAATTTTAGGGTATAGCAGCGTGAACTCAACCTAACCTCTTTATTGCAAAACAAAATTCAGGTTTTGGGTTTGATATCAATCAATAAATTTCTGAACAAAGTATGTTTATTATTTATCACTGAAGATGTTCATTTACAAATTGTAACACAGCTCAGGTTATTCTATGTTCTCGTTTCCTCAGCAATATCTACTGTCAGACATGGTTAAGGCCTATAGACAGATAACCATCATTTCATGGAAGATTGAGAAGAATACATTTTTAAAGGCTATAAAAATAATTTTTAGAACTTAAATCAGATTCTAATTTTTTTAAAAAAAGAATTGTAAATTCTACATTTCCCTTAACTAATATTTATTAATCTGTATATAAATCTCTAAACTGAATAAAAACCTTGAGTAAAGGAGGTTTCTGTGTGAAGAACCAATTTGATTATTTCTTATATATGAATATTTACACTCTAAGCGTTTCGTTTTCATCTCATGAAAATAGCTCTAGTTTGCCTCATCACCGTTAGACTTTGCTTCAATCTATCAGTCATGGGCATCTTGTTTTTCTTTGGTACTTTTGTTTTTGTGAAGGTTGTTCTGACCCAAGGCAAAATGAAGCATAAAGGGGCAACAGTGGAAATAAGGAAAGACAAAATTCCCCAGTACACAGGCTCCTCTATTCCCATACATAACCTCACAAACTGATATGGCTGCTGGTCCTAAGAAAGAGAGCTCTCCCCCCAATGTGGGAATATTTTCAAGACATCCCCTCTATAGGTCAAATGAACACATGCAAAACACATACACTGACAAACAGATGCAAAGCTAGATTGTAATAATGAAACAGCGATGTAAATAATACTCATTATTTAGTTGTAAATTGTCGTGGTTAAGTGGTCAGATTTACACCATTGTTTAGGAAATTGTGAAAAAGCATCACTGATTTAAAGTATGATTTAAATCAGGGGTGCACAATTTCTTGGCCAAAAGATCTGGAGGGCCAGAACTCCAATGATCCCTCACTATTGGCTGTGCTGAGTAGGGCTGATGGAATTTGGGCGAAACATCTGGAGGGACACACGTTGCCCTGCCATGAATTGAATGATTTAAGTCAACTTTTTTTTTCTTGCTGATTTAAAACATTGACTTAAATTGCCTTTATTTAAATCATTCATCTTTTATGTTAGCTCAAACCCACCCATGTCTTCACAGGTCCCAAAACAGAAAGCAATAATGTGGAAATCTTGTCTCCAGATACTTGTCTTTGCATAACATCATTAAATAACTTTAAATTGATTAAAAATATCTTGTTTATGTAGCTTCTCTGTTCACAAACACAGGGAAGCTATTCCCCAGATATAGCTTATTTTCCATTCTGCTTGTGCTATGTAATTTGTCACCTTAAATCCATGCTAAAGAATATGTCCACATATAAACTGGTCACAGACTAATGTTAACATTTTTTTTTAAAAAAAAGAATGGATGGCAGGAAATTATAGGCCCGTTAGCCTAAAATTCTGTCACAGGTAAACTGGTGAAAAGCATAATTAAAAGTAAAGTTATTAAACATAAAGAATAGCAAGTTCAGTAGAGGAAGAATTAGCATGGCTTCTACAATACAAAAAGACATTTCTCAATAATTCTTCAAGGGTGTACCCAAAATATAGACAGTTGATATATCTGGGCTGCCAAAAAACATTTACAAGTCTGTCAATATAATTTAGAAAAAAAGATGACTGAGGAAGAATATGGTAGTGGTTTATAAAATTGCACATAGACCAGGTTCGAATGTAATGGTGGCAAGTTGTGAGTTAATAAACCCACAATTTGCTGCAGTGTGTGCTGGGTGCCTTTTGCAGGCATTTTCAATATTCAGCTTCCGATTGGGTTGCTACGTGATGTCTGAACCCTGACACGATTAGTTAATTGTGGGTGAAACCACAGTTTTCCAACAACCTAGTATGTGTAATAGGTCTAAACATGCATAGGATTGTGCCCTTAGTAGTTAGGTTAACTGTGGGTTGTTTAACCCACAGTTAACCTACTGTGTCTGGGTTAGGATGTCACATAGCAACCCCTCATCAGAGGTTGAATATTCAAAGAGTCTGCAAAACATGCCCAGGACACATCACAATTAACCCACAATTTGCTGCCATTATGTGCGAACAGGCTCACAGTGTAAAGAGAGTAGCTGGAGAGATTTTTTTCTCACACACAATACTAGAACTTGAGGTTACCCAGTGAAATTGATTGGGAAAAGATTCAAGACAGACAAAAGGAAGTACTGTTTCATACGACTCATATTTAACTCAATGGAATCGGATGCCACAGGACTGGTGCTGGCAAAGATAACTTTTAAAAAGGGATTAGTTACATTGGTCCGATTTGGATGTAATACTAAATCATAATTTAGCGTTGCAACATTTAGCCTAGCCTCCCCCTGAGCTCGTAGGCTCCTCCCGCTTTCCTCCTGCGACACGGCCATGAGAAGGAGATTAAAAACATCTGTTTCTGGTTTTGATTAGTTGCAGTCCAGCATATCATCCGAATAATGGTTAATCTTAACTATGATTCATGAAAACAAGCCAGCTTCATTAACTAACCTGTGGTTAATCTAAAATGGAAGTGAATGCTTCCAAACTCCTCCTTGGGGTTGCACTAGAAAGTGGGGAGCATAAGGCTTGCCCTGATAATTATGTTTTAGTGTTAAGTCCACACAAGGCCATTCATGGATGTAAAGACTATTAGCCATGATATCTGGCAGAGACATCCATATTCCACGGTTTCCTACTGAATGCCAGTTGCTTGGAATGATGGTGGGGGCAGGGAAGGCTGTTGTCAGAGGTCTTGGAGGTCTCTAGCTGGTTGCTGTTTGAAATTGGATGTTAGGTTTGGCCCTTATCTTCTTCTCTGTCATCCTAATAAAATGGTTTTATAGGTGAATTGAAGAAGTGCATGGGAAAATTGTTTTTATCCTTTCACACTTGGTGTTTTTGGAGAGTTTACAGTAGGGATGGCAACTCAGTGATTTTTGAGTTCGCCCAGATGTATTTGGATTTTGCTCAAGTCTGGCTTCCTTTATTATCATCTTCAGACCAGGCCGGGATTGCAAATGGATCTGGAGATTCACAAGAGGAATCTCCAACGTTTTCTGTCTGTTTTGTCTGAAGTTCTATGTAATTTTTTTTTGGCATCTTATATTTTTGGCCACAAACAATGTAAAACAAATGAACAACAGTGAAATAAACTTTTAAGACATGGCTTAACTTTTTGATTGTGGATGTGTATGAGTAAATTGCTTTTTTTGTGAAGAATTTAAAATAAGTTACAGCGATGAAGCCAGTGCAGATATTTTAAGCTCTTCACACTATTCCACCCGCCTTGCCCCACTAAACACTCTTTCTTCAGCAGTTATTGTAGCCTTAACTACCCAAAAACCTCCTGCCTGTATTAGCTTCACTTTTTCTCCTGTCCAACATGCTAGAAAAGCTGGGAAGATTGACTTATTGGAGATGTTTACATTGCTAACGTTGCCTGCCTAGGCGATGACATAGTAAATGTGAAAGGTTTGTCTGGAATGTAGGAGGGGGAAGGGCTATTAAACTATACATTCACTTAAGTAAGAGATAGAAATGAATTTCTTTAATGTTTCTGCAAACTGCAGGTGGGAGAGTGTACAGATGCGAGCTAAGTTTAAATGAACTGATGTGGTTGTATATATTTAACGGACGTTTGGGCCATATTGGTAAAGAAGAAAATACAGTGCTGGCGAGCATCCATAATTTTCCTTCCTTTGGAATTGCCCATTCTTGCTGTTACATCTTGTTAACCATAAAAAACAATAGCAACTAAAAATTGATGCCCGGTCCGCTTTCATTGCCTTCCTCTTTAAAGTAGCTCATATATTCACACTTGGAAGTTTCACATTCCAGAATGTTTTGACCCAATCTCTTTGTTCAGTTATCTGTCACTTGATGGAGCAGCTGTTTTGCCAGGCTTAGACAGCAGCTGCGTGTTGTGCTATAAAGTAGTGACTGGATATGATTGTTATGTGAAATTATTATAGAAGAATTGCCATCAATCAATTTTAGTGTTTCTCTATAGAATTAAACAGTAGGGTTTGTCATAGCAATAGATAGGAGTGCAAACAGATGCTAATTTTGTTTTTCACTCGGTTTGCTGGGGGAGGAATATAATTTGAGTGAAATCACACTGTACAAACAAAGCATATTTCGAAGCCCCCTTTCCTGTCTTAAAGGCAAACTTGTCTTGTTCGTTATGTTTCTGTAGTGCGAACACTGCTGGTAGACCTTTATGTCCGCTGAGACCTGCCTATGGGCAAAGTTATGCAAAGAGTAGAAGATGCCTAATAAGCAGCCCCTGGGCCAGTTTGTATGGTCATCATCCACTAAATAATCAATTTGAATAATCACATGCCTGGCTGAAGCTTGTCACATCGTCTGAACCTGGGTGGCATGGCCGGTTTGAGGGGAAATAACTCATGAGCTGTTGTAGGGTTATTTGAAGGTTATTTCCCTCTCAAACAAGCCATGCTGCCTGGGTTCAGACGACACGACAAGCCGTAGTCGGAAGGATGATTACATTTAGCCGACTGTGATTGTCCTAATCAGGTCATTGACTCAAAGAGCTGGGCTTTAGCACTTGTAATGAAACTTTGGCTTACGATAGTCAGATTTTTGATAACTGGAAATGCGAAGAAACATATAGCCTAGTCTTAAAAGCATAATGTACATAGAAATAAATCTAGTTGGTTTAAAGGGCTTTTAAACTGTTTAGCTTAAAATCAAGGTGCTTAGTATTTACAGCATAATTTACAACTAAACTAGTAATTCTCTGAAATGTCTTAAGTCTTCGTACCACTTTAATGGGGATGTCATCTTGTTGACGAAACTGCTATGAGAGATTCAGAAAGTTTTTGTTTCCCAATATTTTGACCACATGTTTTGTGTTCTGTGTTGGAAACATTTATATATATATTTTCCTCCTCCTTTATACTACTGTATACTTTATACTACTATTGGTATGAATCAACTGGTGTCTAGAAAATCCTTACTATCCTGGTGTTATGGATAAAAGTCCTATGTGAATTCACAGTCGAGTCACATCTTATAAATTGTTGGATATCAAGTGAACATAGCCATTTCCATTTTGTAGGCTCTTATTTTTATACTTTATATTTAAACTTTTCATTGCCGCATATTTCCTTACAAAAAGGGAATAGGTAAAGATCTGGTTCGCATGACGCAACAGCCCACTGTGGCTTAATTTTTCTATAGGAGCTATTGTATTTTGCTGGGCACATGTTTTCATGGTGCCCACAGGTGCTTGGCTTGCTGTAGCTTATGTCATATGAACCCAGGTGGCGGGTTGTTCGAGGGTTGTCTAACCCTCGAACAAGCCCCTACTGCCTGGGTTTGCACAACACGACAAGCCAAAACAAGATGGGTGCCATGTAAAAATAAGGCCCACAGGCACCTGGCATGACCCAACAGCCCCCAGCAGCTAAATTAAGCCACAGTGGGCTGTCGTAAGGTGTGAACAGGGTCAATATTTAGCAAGGGACTTCAACTTTTTTTAAAGAAAGGAATGATACCTTTGAAGTGTATAGAGAAGGATCTCCAATCTATAACTATATTATGCTATTTAAAAATCAAGTTATTCAGCAGTACACACTTGTCATCTTCAAAGCGCTATACTTAAAGTATTAAAAATGAAGCAAACATCCCAAGTGCATCTATCAATCAAGAGGCAAATTATGTTCTCTTTTGAGCAATATTTTATACATGTGAAAATGTTCATGCGTATGAATGTATTTTAATGAGTTACAAAATATATTGATATATTAATTTCAAAATGTTGAAACTCATGGAAACACAGAGGTTGGGATAACAAATCTCTGCAGCTATTTCATGATATACTGTCGCAGGAAATCAGCCTAGCATATATTTTTCTTCCTTGTTTGAATCGGGTTGTTGAAACTGTGTATGCCCTGAAGACAGTATGACTTATAAAAGGTTATATATATAGTTAAAGTCCTATATTTCAGCAGGCAAACATCCTTATCAATTATGGGAACTAAGTTGCTAAATACTTTTCATTTATTTTTAGCTTGCAGTTATGTCGTACTCTCTCTGAAAATACAACTTTTAGAGGTAAGTAGATGTGTTTGGATGAGCTTTGTTTCGTTTTCCAAAATTAATGGCTGTTTACAGAGGTCAGGGTCTGAAAAACCTTGGGTAGCTAGTTGTGCGTGCCCAAGATAACTTTGGACACGTTTCTTGGATGATATTCATTCCCAACTGCATAGCCAACTACTTTTGAAATGAAGGACCTTCAAACTACTTGGTCATATGCATGGCAGTGTCGTTCTTTCAAAGAAAACAGTCCCACTGAATGCATACACTCTCTTGGGCTTGCAAGAGGGAGCATTTGATGCTCATCCTAGACTGCTGTTACTGGTTAAAGAAGGGCAATTTGTACCTAAAGTAAAAGAGAGGGTTCTTTAGGACCTATGCAGGCAAAATGTCATCCCCAGAATTTTACCCAGAAGGAGGTCAGAAATCCTATGGGTTCTGTCCTGTGAGAGAAATCCTGTGTGCACATAAACATAGGTTGTGCCTAGTTCATTTGCTTTCTCATGTGATGAGAACAATCTCATGAACTTCCTCCCCCTAGAGAATTCTCGAGGGGTGAATTATTGGCTCAGACTGCCAAAGGATTGTGAAAGTAGAAACTATCCATAAATTAACATGCTCAGATCACAGCTGTTCAGGATCTGTCTGGTCTAGGTAAATTTTTCATATTGAAGTTTATGAGAAACTTTAAAAAGAGGTAATTGAGGCTGTAATCCTATGCACACTTACCTGGGCGTAAGCCCCGTTGAACTTAGTGGGACGGACTTCTGAATAAACATGTATAGGGATGCACTGTTAGCTTTGGTTTGCTCCAGAGCTCTCGCATAAAAGCACAATCCCTCAGGAAGTTCATTTGTGCGTGCCCCGCTGAAACCTATAGCAGCTGTGCAAATGCACGGAGTTCCAATACCTCTAAATTTGAGATTTGACTTTTCACCAGAATTCAGTCTTCATAATGTGAAATGTAACTGATACTTATCTTTCAGTAACGGTGAGCCATAATTTGGGAATAATTGGAAATACCTGTTGAATTTTTTTTTTTGTGAAATAAAATATTGTAATGGAATAAACATCTTATAAAGATTCTTTTCACCATAGTTAACAATTACAGTACTCAGTGCAATTCTCCCCCCACCCCAAATATTCTACAGGTATCCAGCAAGCTTTGTATGAGCTTGCGTATCATGTTGTCAAGGGAAACCTAAAGCATGATCAAGCGTCTAATGTTCTCAACGATATTATAGTAAGTATATATTTGTGGTACCTGCCAAGCATATAATACTTGCTTCACCTTTCTTGGTGAGTCCACAAGAAGAGGTTTAGGTTAGCCTATGGTAGCATGGTGTTTTCCAGATGTTTTGGACTATTGTTCTAGTATCCCTAACTATTGGCTATGCTGGCTGCGGCAGATGGGAGTTGGAGTTCAGAACATCTGATGGGAGCCAGTTTGGAGGCAGGATGGTCTCGGCATATTGCCTATAAACTGCTCAAAACCTGTTTTCAGTTTTAAGAACTAAACTGAACAAATCAGAGAATGGTGTTCTGCTGTGGTTCTTTTCTCCGTGCCCTCTGACAGAATGTTCTTAGTAGGAGGTTGGATGTCAGCCTGTTTATTAATTTTAGCTTGTTAAACCAGAAGCTGTTTCTGATCCATGTATATTTTGACATAATAACACTATTTTAGCATCGGGAACTGGAAAGACTGCAGTGGCTTATGATTAAAATTTCATGCCTATGCTTTAATTAAGTGGTTACTTTCTTGGTCTAGAATTAAAAGCAACTAAGGGCAAAATTCATCCAAAGGTGAACACTTTAAAGTGCTGTTGATTTCTAAGGGATCGAGCAAAGCTCATGTTTATGTTTAACTTTCCCACTGAAGCCAGTGGGATCTCAAAGCAGCCAATTAAACCAGTGGCATGCCCCAAAGTTAGACATACTACGTTTTCAATAGGTGTAACTTTAAATGGGTATTTCAAGTTATGCTTTTAAATGCCATTTCTTGGTATAGCTATAGTCATAGTCCTTAAATAGTCCATGTTTTATAATAGCTTATAGCTGATGACCTCTAGACTATACTGTCAGTGCTATTTGGATGGAAGCCTTGTGTGCCGTAACACTGGTATCAGTTTACCTTAAACGTTGGGTAGAGACAACAGACCTGCCTTAAAGTATCCAAGTATTCTTTAGGGTAGGGAAAGGTATCCCTCCGCCCTCCAGATATTTTGAACTACAACTCCCATAATTTCTCACCATTGGCCATACTAGCTGGAGTGGATGGGATTTGTAATCCCAAACATTTGGAGGGCAACAGATTGCCTACCTCAATATGTATTGACTAGACTATTATTTTCTTTCTTTTAATAGGAATTCCGGGATGACATGCCCTCTATCCTAGCTGATGTCTTCTGCATATTAGGTAGGTTTCCCCCCCTTTACCTTCAGTATTGTCACTTGAAGCATGCAACGACAGGTCGACTTGGATTGAGATCAAAGGATCGACTCAGTAGATAAGTTTCGAAGAAATATTCTTGAAGGCTTTGATCAGAACAAAACTCAGGTGCTGAGAGCCGATGGCCGTATAGCAAAATGGGCCCACTGAGATACATGGGGGTGGTTTCAGCATGGTTGTAGAAATCCTGACATTTGTAAAAGTCTGAAAAGGACTTGGGGTGGGGAACCCACTCAGGGGCAAGACATTGCTCAAACTACCCCAAACTAACACTGGGATTTTTGTTTTTAAAAAATAGTTGAAAGAAATAGCATTCTGATTTTATGTCCCGAGGACTACTTCTAGTAATTAAAAAATCTGCAATATCAATTTTTAACAACAGAATGGTCAGACCAATATTAAATTCCATGGTACTTGTTTTATAAGTTGACCTTGGACTGCAATATGAGTAGTACATTGCTTTAAGGATGTTTCCTGAAATGAGAAATCTGACTTCTTCACAAGACAGAAAACGGAGAAATGTCTGTGACAAGATATTGCTGTGATAAGTAATACTTATTTCCCTCCCTTTTTGGCATAGATATTGAAACTAGTTGCTTAGAAGAAAAAAGCAAGAGGGATCAGTTCATGCAGTTGGTGCTAACGTGTTTGGTAAGTTATATTCTTGCTTTTAAAACCCTTGAGTTTTAGCAGAAGATAGTGACCAGATTCGGATGATCGCGGGGGAGAAAGAAACCATCATGGGTTCTTTCCCCATGCATGAAGGTTGCGCCATTGTGATTTACATAATTACCAGCGATGTAGTGCAGGCTGTCGTGTTGTCCAAACCTGACACGCAGCAAGGGTGTCTGTTGTACCTCCTCAAACTGCAGATGGGGAAAGGGGGGGACAGTCAAGTGATTGAATGTTCCTCTACTTTTTTTAAAAAAAAACACCATATGTGTATATCCTGTTCAGTTTCTGTGCTATTCTGTTTCCTCCCAGTACTTGGTTTCAGACACTATTCTAAAAGAGCGACTGGACCCAGAAACGCTAGAATCGTTAGGGCTTATCAAGCAATCTCAGCAGTTTAATCAGAAATCTGTGAAAATCAAGACAAAACTTTTGTAAGTACAAAAATAATATTCCAATTAAGTATGCTTTAAAAAAAGGGGGGGAACAAATACATTTTTTGGAAGTAAATTTCCAAATGACGTTTACTGTGTTTCAGTTTCTAAAACCTGTGCCTTGGGACTCAAAGAGCCAAAAATATTTCAACATATGCGCAGTAAAGTTGACAATTTCTTCTTCCAGCTGCAGAGGATTGTTGCTCCAGAGAGGTTTTCCACCCAACACAAATGGCAGTGTGTGTGCATGAGAGACTGAAAAGTCCGTGTGTGTGTGTGTGTGTGTGTGTGAGAGAGAGAGAGAGAGAGAGAGAGAGAGAGAGAGACGCCCTGTGTGGTGTGTGGTGTGTGTAGAAAACCACAGACCATCCTTTGTGAACTGCCCAGAGAGCTTTGGGCGGTATAGAAATGGAATAAATAAATAAATAAAATCCTTTGGATTCCAGTCTTTTTATCATTTTTGAAGCAAGAGTATTTTGTCAAATAACGATAGAATATCTTTTCACATTGCATTTTTATGTAAAAGGGGGAAATGCATGCTGTTACCGTATTTGCTAGATGTGTTAGGGTTTTTTTTGAAAATACGCTCATAAATGTTTCATTAAAAAAAAATTGGGATGGATGTTAAATGTTTCTATATCTATAATATCTTAAAGAGGCACCCTTATTTTCACTGGGAGATGAAATATAGTTCGTCAAATGTTTGACCGCCTCAGACATTCTGAACGTTCCATATATTTCATCCTGAATACGATATGCTGCCCATAACCTTTCTCAGCAATGAACTAAGCCATTCTTTGAAAGGAAGTGTGTTTGACATTTATGGAAGTCTAATGCAGAAAGTTCTGGAGAAATGAATGCTAAGGTTATCAGTTTACCATTGCTATAATTGTTAGTCTTTAATTCCAAAATGTATGTGTGTTTGTTCTTCATTTTTTTTCTAACTGTAGTTATAAACAACAGAAATTCAATTTATTAAGAGAAGAGAATGAAGGTTATGCAAAACTGATTGCTGAACTGGGACAAGATTTATCTGGAAATATCACTAGTGAACTGATTCTAGAAAATATCAAATCTTTAATAGGTGAGACATATATGCTGTGACAAGTGTTGATGTTGGACATTTTCCTGTAAAGCTATCATATGATTTACATTCGCCACGATATTAGCTTTAATTTATGAAGCATTTATTGAATGTTGTGTATTTCCAAACATATGTGTCTAATCAAAATCTAAACTCTCTCCAGTTTCTAAACCATGATATAGTCCTATATCCTATAAAGTATTCTATGACAAAAAATATATTCCTGTAAATGTATTGATATTGGTGTGCCTGATTATTAAGGATGTATATTACAGTTCTGTTCCAAAGTCAAGAGTGTGAGACATTATTTTCTGATGTAGTTGAAGCGTTTATGTCAGTTGTCTTGTGCAAAGATAACTTTAACAACTCGCTTCTTTAATAGGATGTTTTAACCTGGATCCTAACAGAGTGTTGGACATCATCTTAGAGGTCTATGAATGTAGGCCAGAATATGATGAGTTCTTTGTACCGTTGATAGAGTCCTACTTGTATATGTGTGAGCCTCAAACGCTTTGTCACATCCTTGGATTCAAATTCAAGTTCTATCAGGTATTGCGCATGTTTGTAGCTTAACATTCCTTTGTGATAGTATTCCCTCCCCTCCAGTTATTTGATGCTTAAGGAAATATTTGGCTTGATTTTTCTGAGTCTTTTTGTCTTTTTAGGAGCCAAATGGAGAGACACCTGTTTCTTTATACAGAGTTGCAGCAGTACTTTTGCAACATAATCTAATAGATTTGGAAGACCTTTATGTACATGTAAGTTTCTAAATAGTCTTTAATGGTAAAAAAATAATTCCACCCTGTGTGTGTGTGTGTGTGTGTATATATATATATATATATATATATTCCTTGAAATTGTTATCGATGTGGCTTGCAAAATAAACCATCTCAAAAATATTGCTAAATAAATAAGAGGATGAGTTGCCCATTGGCCCATAACACTGTGAATGAACTTAACAACTGCAGACAGTTTGCCATTTCATCCCCACATTTTAGAGACTAAAACCGAATTAAAGTAGTGCTATTGGTGATCCCAGATGCTACCAGAATCAGATCCTGATTTGTAAGCAGCTCTTAAACCACATTTTCTGGATTCAGATGTCACAGGAAAATGTAGTTTAACAAAAAAAACCTATATCTTCCATGAAGATAAATACATAAGGCGAGGTAGAAGGGGAAGGGATAGGAGGGAACACGCAGATCCAAGGCTGATAAAACCGTGTTTTATCAGACAGAACTGATCTGAGTTTGGGCCTTAATTTTGATTGTATCGGTGAATGTGTAGAAACAGTTATGGTAATGTTCATTGATCCTCAATTCCAGTATTTTTATGTATCTGTCATTTGGACTTCTAACGAGGGCAACAATGGACCTCTTTATCCACAATTTCAAAGAAGCACCTTTTGTATGTTAGCGAATCTCCAAATTGTGTCTACAGCTCCTCCCATCAGACAACGCTATCCTTGAAGAACACAAACGCGAAATTGGAGAAGCTAAACAAATTGTGAGGAAGCTTACCATGGTTGTATTGTCTTCTGAAAAGACAGACGAGAAAGAGAAGGAGAAGGAGAAGGAAGAGGAGAAATCGGAAAAGGTAAGTCCTAATAATGTTTAGAATTGTAAATCTGTCAAACCCATTACTGTGAAATCAGATTTGAGGCCCAGTTATCGGACAGACTGTTGGGAGTATCCAAAAAAATATGTAAGATAGGAATATGATTAAACAGCATTATGGCCTCTGTTTTGCATAGAGATGCAAGGAACATGTAGTTGGTCAAAGAAGAATACTCTGCAACTAATCCAGAGCTCATGGACAAAGGCAATATGTTGTAAGCCAATGAAACCCAAACCCTGTGATAAAAATAAACCATTCAAATTCAGTCTGTCCTTCTCTTTCTCTCTCTCTCTCTCTCTCTCTCTCTCTCTCCTTTGACCATTGAAAATATCTTCATTTCTGATTGGTGTCACCCCTATTTTTAAGCATTCATCATTGAAGCCGAGGAAGGAGCTAATTTTTGCCCCCTTTTCTGGAGTTTTTGTTTAACCTTTTTGTGGCTCTTAATATTCACTAAATCCTTTTTTTCCCCAGAAGACTTCTGGTTTGGGGATTTGAGTTTTGCTTTTCCCCTCTTGAATGCTGGAATTATTAAGGAAAACCTTTCTTTTCTGTTTGCTCAATTTAGCAATCTAGTCCTATGTTTCTCTACTCAGAAATGAGTCCTGTTCCTGTGCATAAAATTGCAGCCTTACTTACTTTTTTCTCCCTTTCTGTTCTAACGCATCAAAGAAAAAGCCAAGATCTTAAAGTGCAGATCCGTATGACCTGCTTCCTTTTCTTCAGACAAACTCAACTCTCTAGTGGCTGAGAATATGTGTGCTGTTCTTTGCTGCCAACTTTCTAAAATTGAATGAGGGCAGCACTTATGTCTAGCTCTCATGCTCCAACAGATACAGCGTTGTGAGGCAAGCCTGGAGTCTAGTTTAAAAATCCAGGCTTTTTTCCTGTCTATCTCAGGGGTCTCCCTCATATGCTGGAACCACTCTGACCTTCTCTCTGTGCCTCTTTTAGTGGCGAGGGGCCACCATGGTAGAACCTCCCAACATTTTGAGGCAGTCCATGTCCCCGTCCAGCAAAGTTCTTTTTCAAAGATCCAAGGGGCCAGAAAGGTCTGTCTGTCCGTCTATCAATCTGTACAAGGCAGTTTCCTATGTTCTTAAACACTATTTTATTCATATGCAAATATACATATCTTTAATCAGTTAAAACTCATGTGGTTCTAGGGGTGAAAAGTCCCTAACATTTTGCCAGTAAGTGGGACAACAGTCTGATACATGTAAAGGTGTTTGAAAAACTTGATTCCAATAGTATTATCCAGACTTCCTGTAGGGAGAAATCAAAGATTTTCTTTGCTAAATCATTTCTCTTTTCTGGTTGCTTATATTTTCAGCCACCTGATAACCAGAAACTGGGTTTATTAGAAGCAATGTTAAAAATTGGAGACTGGCAACATGCGCAAAGCATTATGGATCAGATGCCTCCATTTTATGCGACTTCACACAAACCTATTGCTGTTGCTCTTTGTCAGCTTCTTCATGTGATGATTGAACCCCTCTACCGAAGGTGAATGGTGTCCATGTGCTAAAGAAATTGAATACATAATACATGCATTGTGCATATTAGCACAGACTAGCTATGCATTACTGTGGCTTTGGTTCATTAAAACCTCTTTAGCCTTTCATTCAACTGCTGATGTGTTGTGGAATGTTTCTGAACATTCTAACTACTCAGGCGTCTACTAATTTTGGCGCACAAGGCCAAGGGACCTATGAGGCTTTGTGTTTTAGGGATATTAACTCCAGTGTGGTGTAGTAGTTAGAGTGTTGAACTGGGAGTCAGGAGATCCTGGTTCTAGTCCCCACTCAGTTATGGAAGCTCACTGACTTTGGGCAAGTCACAGACTCTCAGCCCAACCTACCACGTAAGGTTGTTGTTGTAAGGATAAAATGGGGAGGAGTATTATGTACATTGCCTTGGGTTTTTTGGAGGAAAAAAGGTGGGATATATTATTATTATTATTATTATTATTATTATTGTTATTGTTATTATTATATATTTTCACCACCTGATAATCCCCTCTAGATGGCATGGAAGCCCGCCTGAACAATGTGGGATGGGGTACAGCGGGGGCTGGGGAATATTGGGAGTTGTAGGACTTTTTTCTGTATTAACATGAATATGGTTGTGCCCTGAACCTCCTTAAGCTAATGTATCTTAGGATCTAAGAGTCTTTAGGAGTATGAATTTATACCCCTTTTCCATAAGGGATTAGGAAGAGGGACTTCTATGTGGTGGTCCCCCCAGTTATGGAATGATCTCCCCGATAAAGCCTGCCTGGCGCCAACATTGTTATCTTTTCGGCACCAGGTCAAAACTTCTCTTTTCTCTCAGGCATTTTAACAGCTTAAGTTGAAGTTTTTAACTGAATTTTTGGCCTGGCTTAAAGTTTAAAATGTTTAAAATGTTAGCTGTTTTTGTGTTTTATGGTTTTAAATTTTGTATATTGACTTTTAATGTTCAATCTTTTAATTTTTGTAAACTGCCCAGAGAGCTTCGGCTATGGGGTGGTATATAAATGTAAATAATAATAATAATAATAATAATAATAATAATATAATTTTCCATATACTCACTGAGCACTTACTTATAAGGCCCTCTGTTTTGGGGTGGGTTGTGCATTGCATGTTACTTGCATGTGAAACGCAGGATCTGTAGAATAAAGTACTTTGGTATTTTTAAAGCATGTCAACTGTAAAACTTTATTTTCCTCGTCTACAGAGTTGGAGTACCAAAAGGTGCCAAAGGGACACCGATACCTCCTTTGCAAAATAAAAGAGCACCCAAGCAAGTAGAAAGCTTTGAAGATTTAAGAAAGGAAGTGTTCAACATGCTTTGCTATCTTGGCCCGCATCTCTCCCATGATCCCATATTATTTGCAAAAGTGGTGCGTCTTGGGAAAGCATTCATGAAAGAGGTTGGTAAGCCTGAAGCAGCCAGGCAAAGATTTCTAAGGACTGTTCCTGTGCCCTGCAAAAATAGTTTAGATTTATCATGCATATTGAGAAGGGTGGGAAAACAGAGAGTTCCTGAAAACTGAAAGCTAGTGAAGATGACAAAGGTCTGGTTTGATGTATTCGTTTCTCTCATGCCTAGTTGGCAATCTTGCAACCACATTCTGAACTAACTGAACTTTCTGGAATGATTTCAAAGGCAAGTCCCCTGTGCAACACTTCGCAATGATCCAACCAGGAGGTTATCAGGATATGTATAATTGAAGCAAGGCTATTCCTGTTCAGGTTTTCCAGGTTTGGACAGAATGGAAGCAAACTCAGGCCCCCTCTACAAGAATTAGGTTTGACGCCCGGTTGGCCGATTATGCGCATCTTCTCGCAATCGCTTTTACGCCTAATCCCTATACACGGGAGGTGGTGAAGCGCATTACCGGTTGTATGAAATGCGCTTTAAAGGTGTTTAATGCGGAGAATCGCTTGTTTACATGGTCATAAGGCGCTTTAACTCCCGTGGTAAATTAAAACTCGCTATTTAACGCGCATTCGATAATGCGCATAATCGGACAGAAAAAGCACCTCAACCTCCGATTTGCGCTCCGGTCATGTGGAGGTAAAAATTGGTAATGCGCTTTGAAAGAGCTTTAAATCGCTCTTGTAGAGGCACCCTCAGATTTGCCGCAGAACCAGGATCAGAAGTTTCTAATTGCCTTGGGCAAGGGAGCAAGGAGCACATGAACCTGAGGCTCATGCCTGCTCATTTTTGTAACATTGCACAATGTCTGAGTACCCCAATATCTCTTTCCTTGAACTTCCTACATTATATAAAACAACCATATGAGTTATGACAGAAGCTCTGCTCTATAAAGTGAAAAGTTATAGATGTTTGGGGTATGTGTAGTGTGTGCTAAAGATGTTTATGGATGTTCGTACGACTTATTCCTCTTTTCCCCCATTCTACCTTTCATCTTTTTAATTACAAGTAAGCTGTTCTGACAGGCAGGTGTTTGAAGAGGAGAGGCACTTAATATACATTTCCAGTGTTTTAAAATGCTAATTTGGACCGTGAATAATAAAAACACATAAGCGAGATGAAGCTTTAAGCCCTTTTAATATCAGGTTGTTTCTTTGGGTATTCTGTTGCAAGTTTCCTCAGAAACCTATGTATTTCGCCCAAGGCAAGAAGCAGATCAGGGTTACAGCGTGCCTTTTTTATTTTCAGAACTGGAGATTAGCCATCGCTTCACTGGCTTAACTAGCAATCCCAAAATGCATTGCTAGGTGCAGTTTGATACCTGCAACATCTCCACTCATTAATTCAGACCTCAGATCTCAACTTTGGGACTGGGTCTATCCATACTGCAGCCCCCATGGCCACAACATCTGGCCTAATTTTAGGAACGCAGGTTCTTCCCCCACCCCCACCCCCATCCCCTGCTTTTTGTACCAGCAGTTCTGGAGAACTTGAAAGCTTGGGATTTTGAGTTGCTCCCAATAAAGCTATTCCCCAAGTGTGGATTTTGTAAAATAAATAAAACTGCTGTTTTCACTCTCTTCAGATAGAAATGATAACCTCTATCATACAGCAAAGCTGGTAAACATTGACATTCCTGCTTTAAATGAAGTATGCCTGAACTGGGAACTCCAGTTAGGTTAAACTATTGTTCATTGAAACAAAGCATAATTGTAAACCACGCTTTGATCCTAGCTTGTTCCAATAAACCATAGTTTAAACTAACCACATGTTGTCCTTTTTAGACATAACAATGAACCTCAATTAAAACCAGGAAGAGGTGCTTCTAGTCACTTTGCAGCATGCCTGAGAGGAGGAGGAGGAAGTAGACAAAACTATGTCCGGTAGGGCTAAACCGTGGTTTAGAGACAAGTCCAAACCAGGCCATTAGCTTCTAAAAGCAGATCCAAGTGTATGCATACACTTGTTTCAAGAGCAACAATCAGTTGTGGCTGGAGAGTTCTATTTTGCGCCTCTCCTTGCTTTGTATTCAGTTGTATTGGAGGGAGCTGTCACTTCCCGCTCTCCAAGCAGTACCTCTTTTCCTTCAGAGGACCAAGGAAATCAATGCTCCAGGCCTTGCCCTGGCTCAGCTGCTTCTTCTGTACTTGCCAGGGGAAAGACTCAAAACTTGCTTGGTTTGGAGCCCCTATATTTCAGTTACAGTTTTTCTTTTCTTTTTCCCCCCCAGTACCAATCTGATGGAAGCAAACAAGAGGATAAAGAGAAAATAGTGAGCTATTTTAAAATGCCTTCTTGAAATTCTTTATAATATTAATGTCAGGCAGAAGTATTACTTGAACCCATATCAGCCTGCCCGCACTTTAAGATCAGCAAGGGTGGCCTTCTCATTTGCTCACCTGTGAGAGCAGTTAGACAGGCGACCAAACGAGAGAAGGCCCCACACCTCTGTTACAAGTCGCCATCGGGGTTCTGCCAGGTTCTCCATCATTGCTGACTTTTAAGAAGGCCCTGAAAACGTACTACTGTATTCTGGCCTCACCCTGATTATGTTTTATCAGACTGGGTTGTAGCTGCAGTTGCCTGTTGTAAGTTTCATTTTGTGCTGGTGTTGTTTTCTAGGCTGTTTGCTGCTGTTACTGTTTGTAGTGTGGTTTTCCTGTTTTTAATATCGCGTTGGTTTTAAGATGTATTTTATATTGTTGTGTACCACCGAAGGCGGGCTCCTACCCTGAAAGGTGACCAAGAAATATTTTAAGTCAACAATAAATAAGTAAGCACCATTTATCCACATACTTTATATATTCTAGCCTAAAGCTGGAAAGGTCATAAAAGCTGCACCCGCAGAACTAGTCCTATGACCTGGCGGCTCTCTTGAAAGCCAAGAGGCAGAAACCTTCTGAATAAGCGCTATCCATTTTATAGTCTCTTGCTTCCAAGGTGTACAAGTCTAATGTTTAAGATCCAGACAACTGTCTCTGCTCGGATATGTGCAAACCTTTGCTCACACCCCTGATTTCCACCCGTTTAAATGGGCAAACTGTTCTGAGACAAATCGGAGCACGCATAGCGGGAACATAACATAATGAGTTTTGCCAGGGATAGGGGCAGGAGAGAGGATGCTGGTGAGTTCAGGGTACCACACGTGCATGTTCAAATGTGCACATTGCAGTGTGCAATAGGTATGGGCATTCCTGGGCTTTCTCTTTGCTCTTTTCATTCCCCCAACCTCTTCTCTCATTGCATATCACTTGTGAGCGCTGCCAAATGTTTCAGTACCCCCCACTGCCTGAATACAGAAAGCGTTGTGGTTTGTCAGCTGACATAAATGTGCTGCGATGTAGCAATGCCAAGGAAAACTGTGGTGAACTCTCCCTATTTGTGTGCATTTTGAATTATGGGATTGTAGACAGTAACATCTTTTTTAAAAACAACAACAACAGATGATATCTTCGTTGCCTTGGTGACTTTATTAATTTTTGCTATTTAGTTTTCTTCCCTACCAGTTTAGTGCAAGCTGTCATAGAGATGTTATACCAAATGTACTAGCCTATAATACCAAACGTCTGTATTTTGTCTAGTTGTGAAGATTTTATGTAAAGCTTTGTCGTCTTTTAACAAAAAAAACTAACAGAAAACCTGCAGAAATTAATAATTTTAAATATCACACTGGAAGCAGTGGACTTAGCCTTATAAAGTTAAATATCTAACCTTTGAATTTGTCTTCAAATAGTACTCTTTTTCTTTCCCCTCTCAGGAGTTATTATTCAGTTGTTTGCTGAGTATTACCGATCAGGTTTTGCTCCCTTCTCTTTCTTTGATGGACTGTAATGCATGTATGTCTGAAGAACTCTGGGGGATGTTTAAAACATTTCCATATCAGCATCGGTGAGTAATTACTTGGAAAAGCTTTATATGTGAAGTCATCATCCTTCTACAGAATTGTCTAAACCACTTTCTTCTTGCTGACCTCCAACAGGTATCGTCTCTATGGCCAGTGGAAGAATGAAACGTACAACAGTCATCCGCTGCTAGTGAAAGTTAAAGCTCAGACAATTGACAGAGCCAAGTATATTATGAAGTAGGTTATACTGAACTTTGTTTCCTGTAGAGAGTGTAGATGAGACTATGATCCAGTTCATGTTTGGGAGCAAGACGGTATGCTGAGTCTCACCCACTTCCACTCTGCTAAATAACCCTGAGACATGTGGGTTGTTGCCCATGACATATGAACCAGAACTCTGGGTTGTTGAGGGAGAAACAACTCAGAGTTTGAAGCTGTGGTTTGTTTTAAGATTAAAACTCTTGAGTGTTTTTCCCTCAGCAACCCAGAGTTCTGGGTTCGCATGTCACAGACATTCCTGGGTTGTTTAGCAAAGCGGGAGTGAGTGAGCAGTTGGGCACCAGTACACTTATTCGCTCCCACATCCTGCCAGTGAACCCATGATTAACAAACCGTAGGTTGTTTGTTGCTTTTGAACTGGGTAGCTAGGAACTAATCATCCTATTAGGGCACTCCTATGCATGCTTACTCAGAAGCGAGTCCTATTTTGTTCAATGGAACATACGCCCAGAATAAGTGTACGAAAGATTGCCCCTTAAATATTTGACAATAATGCCGCCTTCTATTACCAGCTAATTTCATGTCTTCAGAATCTTTCTAAAATTTAATATTTTATATATAACAAAATTCCCTTGCACTGACTTAAAAGAAATTGTGTAGTCTGGCAGATTTAGTAAATTTTATACCAGACCGTTCCCAGTTGTGTCTGATGTTTAAATAACTTGTGGGCTATTATCGGTACTTCTAAATGCCGTTGCTTCCAGTGGGAAGGATTGAAGCATGTATCAGCTTCCCCATCAGTGCTGTAGTTAAATATTGCATTTTGGATCGTCCCTATAGTAAGACTTTCACAGAGGAATGCATTCCTTATTCAAAATGTTTATGGTGAGCTCTGCCTTAACCACTGACTCTCCCCGTGTCTTTGCCTCTCTATACTTTGTTCTGCTGCTGCACTGTGTGGTTCCAGTACCAGGCATTTCATTGTGTATAGGTGGGGATCCAACTTAGTCACTCCATGAATGGAAGGAACTTCTGTTCACAGAAGGAAAGTTGTGCTCATGAACACGACTCTCTCCTTCCATGTATGAACTGCCCAGAGGCTTTTGCGAACCGCCCAGAGAGCTTCTGCTATTGGGCAGTATAGAAATGCAATAAATAAATAAATAAATATGAAAGCTTCTTCCATGAAGTGAGTGGCTATGTTGGATCCCACCCCATGTGCACGCAGTGCCATAAGGTCTGGGTACAGGTGGTTACTATTGGAGGAGCAAATGTTCCAGACACGTGATTGTCCCAGGGCCTGCATCTCAGGCATTGGGGCTATGTTATTTTGATTAATGCCTGCTTAAATGGTAAGACAAGCTTAGACTAACTCGAATTAAAATTTGGTTGAAAATTTTCTCAGAGCATTGAGTGTAGTCAGTGACATCACCTTTTTAAAAGTCATTGGCTGAATTCGGACAACACATTAAGCAACTGAGGAGGGGGAAACAATCATCAGTTGTGTTGCTTATTGTGTTGTGTTGGAGGGTAACACGCCGCTCACAAACTACTGACGGTATGCTATTCCGCCCAAATAAGCAACTGAGAGAAACAACTGGCTTGCAAGTTATTTAGCTCAAAGCCAGTTGTTTAAAGTGTTGTGTGGAGGGGTGAGTGTGTTAATGGTGTGTGGTGAGTGGGTTAAAACACACGCCCATAGAGGCAGGCGGCAAGAGCGACCAAAGCAGCGGCTGCCACTCTGCTACAACTGGTGCAACTGGGAGGACTGAGGGAGGAGGGAGGGTGGGGAGAGGGGCGGGGTCTGTGTCAGTCAAATGCTGGGTTGACTATTAGTCCACTCAACGCCAGCCCCAACCACTCACAGTTGTGTAGGAATATGTTGTGTGGAGAGTACCCACAAAATAACCAACTGTGAGTTGGTTACTCAACCCACCATTGACTAATGTGTTGTCCGAATTCAGCCATTACCTATTTGAATTTACATCCTGCTCCATTCTAACACGTAACAGAAATCGTATGTTAAATACATCTATAACATGTAGTTTTTTTTCTTGGGATATAGGGAAGGTCAGCCTTAGGGCTGCATTCACAGGAAGATACATTAATCTAAAGCTGTGAATAATAAGAATGTATAGTTGCAGAAAGAAGAAATAAAGTGTGATGTTCTCTTGCAGGCGTTTAACCAAGGAAAATGTAAAGCCTTCTGGACGACAAATTGGGAAACTGAGCCACAGCAATCCAACCATTTTATTTGATTATGTATGTGGCAGGATAAGTACCTTTGCTATTGCAATAACCCCACTGAAGTTGCTGGGTTCAGAAAAATAAGCTGCGTACTTTAAAATTTATTACTGAGTACAAAGTGCGTATTTTACCATGTAATATTGAAATTTAAAAATGAATTGGTATGCTAATATAATATAGATTGATTTTTAACTTTGCGCGTGAAGTGCCATTCTTGTTTTAGAAAAGATTGTAAACCCCGAGACATTCAGTGCTTGCTTGATACAGAAATGTAATAAATAAATAAAATACACCACAGAAATAGTTTCTGTAAAAATTTAAGGACTTGTGACATACCTTACATTTGGAAAAACTAATTTTCGCTTGGTCTTTTCAGATTTTGTCTCAAATACAGAAGTATGATAATTTAATAACTCCGGTTGTTGACTCATTGAAATACCTCACTTCACTGAACTATGATGTCTTGGCATGTATCCTTTTGTCAACTTCACAGAACTGCTAGTTGCACAGTAGTCTCACATCTTATATATATATATATTTACTGCTCCATTTAGTTATTTGAATCCTGCAATTGCTAATGTTAGCCATCTTAGGTCGGCCGTGTTCAGACATAACAGTGCCAGTTTGTGGGTTAATTGATCCACGAATTGTGGGGATGTGTGCTTCACACAAGCAGTTTCCAGCAACAACCTATGAATGTGGCGTCTAAACCTGGGCACTTGGGATATTTGTAGGTTACCCATGGTTTGCCCTTGGGTTAATTTGGGGTTGTTTAACAGGTTCGGATATCACAGAAACAAATGTTGCATTCATTGGTTGTTCCTAAAAGCAACTCATGTGCAGTGCCGGAAGCGGCTCATGCAAATAACCATGAATTGTCACAAAATGCCGATGTCATATCTGAATTATACTCACTTCCAAGCATAACTTGAATGAGCTGTTTAAGTCATTTTAAGGTGTTTTGACGCTGTGGTGCAGTGATACTAATCCTTTATTGTTTATTGTACATTTCTAATTATTTATACTCATGAACCGCTGTTAGGGTAGTCATTAATAAGAGCTAAGTCCTCCGTGATGCCGATTAACTGGCCGGTCAACCCATCCCGTCATAGATCTAGAGAGTTGTAGCTTTTGTTCCAGAGAAACCCTTTAAGGGTGTTTCTTCTTCTTGACTTTTTAACTACCTTTTGTATGCTTTATGTTGATTTTGCTGATCTGTGACCGTAATAAATAATAATTGCTTGATTGACTTTAGATATGGGCAGTACTATAGACTGATGGGAGAATGGTCTCTTTTGAACTTGTGGTGTAGAGATGTACAAGAGGATCTGAAAAGAACGGTGAGCGCTTCAAAACTGCAAAGGGATCCTTCCTTGAAGCTGGTTTCCAGCTGTTGGTTCCTACCTGCAAATATAAGGCAGTAGTCTGTACACAGAAAATATTGTTACATTTGTAAAACAAAATTACGAAGTGCTCAATGCTGTAAATGATTACAGCACAAGTGTATGCGAGGGAAATCTTGCTTAACTTCAACACAGATTGCATAATTGAAGCCCTGGCTAATCCTGAGAAGGAGCGGATGAAACACGACGACACTACAATCTCCAGTTGGCTTCAAAGTTAGTGTTTTAGTTTTATTTATTTTGTAATCCAAATTATTGTGGTCAACTACGCATTGAAGCATTTATGCCATTGCCTCTTCCGTAAAATAAAATCCACAAGGTGTCTGATCGAACGCTAATATATGAAATCACAACATAATCAAAGTTGGAGCAAAAATCAGTAGCACTCTCCCACCCCTCCCCACGACATCAGCAAATAAATACAAATCTGCCATCAGCCATCATGGAACTTGAGAAGCCCAACAGAACCACGCTACAAGTCAACAATGAGGAAACGTGAAGTACATCTTTGGGTGCCACTGCTGACAAGCCCTCCCCCTCTGGAACCACCTATTGCTCTTAAACTGGGGCAGGTGTGCAGAGCAGACGCTCCAAGGTAGATCCTAAAATGTAGGTGAGCTCCTTACTGCCAGGCTGCTGTCAGCTGCTTGGTAGTAACTTCCCTGTAATTCCCCCTGTACCTGTGTAAAATTTGGATCCAGGAAACACGTAGTTATCGCCACTGATATGGTTCCTTACTAGCTAGTTATCACTCAGGAGAGAGATCAGGGGAAGGAACCAGGTGAAATTTCTTTCCCAGTAATATATGAATCAGCTCCCAGAATCATCTTACCCCAGGACGTGTGCAAAACAGGTTCTAAGAATAATATCTTGTTTATGACAAATGAAAAGTAGGTTGCTAATCTGCGTTTACCAAATGCACATGACATTTGAAAACTTATTTTACAGTGACAGCATTTGGAGTATTAACTCTCTCTCTCTCTCTCCCCCCCCCCCCCCCAATTTATTTAGGCTTAGCTAGTTTCTGTGGTGCTGTGTTTCGAAAATATCCCATAGAACTTGCTGGCTTACTTCAGTATGTGGCAAACCAACTAAAGGCTGGGAAAAGGTAAGTAGAGCATTGTTACTTGAGAGTTCTAAAATGCGCTCAGTTTCATAGCCGTCACGCTGAAGAATTTTAAAATGGTTGTGCATAAAGTACCATTGCAGAGTTTAAGGTTGAATATTCGAGGTTGAAGAATGTACTTAAACATACATGGCTGAGTAATGGTATCCATCAGTTGGGGCTGTGTGCTGCTGTTCACTGGTTGTCCTCACATTAGTTGTCGCATGCTGGACCTTGTTGCACATGGCTACCTCTGAATTGGAGAAAATTTGTGGTGCGTTTCATATGTATGAACTTTCAAAAGACGTTGTAGTCCTTAGAAGCGTCCAAGATTTTTGGTAATAAGTCACGAGGGAAGTTCTTAAAATAACAGGTTATATCTTATCTCTAAACTCTAAAACTTTTTCAATCCGAGGTCCCCAAAATTAATCAGCCCAATGATATCAAATTTGTTAACAGCAGCAAAGATTATAATAGCCAAGAACTGGAAAAATAGAAAACCAATTGTATTTAAAGAATGGCGTACTAAAGTTGGCAAATTGCACAATTATTGAAAATCAGTGAAGTAATCAGGTTGAGAGATGGTAGACAACAGATCCCCAAATTTACAGAGGAATGGAAGCTTTTTATTGAATGCTGGAAAAGTAATGATAGAGAAAGTAACATATATTCTTGTTTTGCTATTTCATAAATCATTGGCTTTGGAAGATATGTGAAACTTGACCTTATGTATTATGTAATCTAGTTTATTTTATATGCTTGGGTATTTTGTGTGGTGTTATTGATATTAAATTTATTTAACTCACTCTTAGATGTTTATATGTGGTTTTATGCTGGGTGCTTTTGTTGAGTAGCTAAAATAATTGATTGTGTATAATGATGGTGTTGTCTAACAGTGTGTTGTATATATTTTTTCATTAAAAATAAAACATATTAAAAAAAGAAGAAGAAGTGCCCTAATGTTGTTCAACTAGGAAATGTGTGCAGTAAATTGCTATTTAGGCTGTATGTGGTTCAGTGCTCCTTTCTTGCCCATTTGTTTCCATAGCTTTGACCTGCTTATTTTGAAAGAGGTGGTACAAAAAATGGCTGGAATAGAAATCACTGAAGAGATGACGACGGAGCAGCTGGAGGCCATGACTGGTGGAGAGCAGTTAAAAGCAGAGGTGTGTGTGTGTGTGTGTGTGCGCGCACGCAGCTAGAAAGAAAATAAAAAAAGATTCGACACAAATATAGTACTGGAAATGTAGGACGTTTCCTCTGCTGTGATGCATTTCTTTTTGGAAATAGATGAGTAATCGATTGCCTCAAATTTGTTAGGAAAAGTAACAGCTAGCTATTGTAATGATGTAGTAGCAATCTAGATCAGTGTGTACACGTACCTGATGTACGTGTAACGCTCATGGCTTTTAGCCATGGATGAAGTATCAGGAATGTTCTGCCAGACTGTGCTTCCCTCCCTTCTTGGACGCAAATTCCCCCTGCTGGTCTTAACCGTCTTTATCTGCTGTCATCTTTAAGCAGAGTTGCTGTTAAGGAGAGTTTTGAAAACCCGTCTTTAAATCTGAACCCTGGTTAGCATTAACAGTGGCTATGTTTGGTATTTAATGTAAGCATCAACCATAATAAAAAGTGGGATTTGCGCTGAAGAGGAAATGGCCTGGGAGATATATAGGCAGGGAGATGTATAGGCAGTAAGCCTATATACACCAGTTGCTGGGGGACATGAGTGGGAGGGTGCTGTTACACCAGTGTCCTTCTTGTGGGTTTCCAGCGGGCAGCTGGTTGGCCACTGTGTGAAAAGAGTGCTGGACTAGATGGAGCCTTGGTCTGATCCACCAGGGCTCTTCTTATGTTCTTAACTGAGTGCATCTTCTGTGGCCTTCTGATTTCAGTAAGTTTCCACATGCACCACTCTCATTAGCCCTACAAATCAAGAAAAGCTTTATTGGTAGACAAGAGAATAGTCAAGCATATTTTTTGCTGCTACAGGTGTATTTTAGTGATGCACCTTGTGTGATACTACAATCAATTGGTTCGTTATTAAGGCCAGTGAGTCATATGGTACCTTACATCTGAACTGAGTTAAACTGTGGTTCGGTGCATGAGCGTGAGCGTAGAAGAAACCTTAGGACTGCTCTTCCTGCCCCCGCCCCCGCCCCCCATTTTCTTGCACTGTCAGAGTAATTACTGGTTTTCAGCAAATGAGAGTTTGCCACTGCATCCAAATGGGCAAACTGATTTGTACTTCCCCTGCAAATTAGGGTTGCAAACCAGGATATGATCCTGGTTTACAGGGAAGCACAACTCATAGATGTGACAGTGAACTATGGTTTGCTTAAGCCAAGAAATGACTGATTACTAGAAATATGCTAGGGAAGTGGGAAGGAGAGAGCATGCTAACCCAGACTTGTTGAAGGCTTGTTCTTGTAGCGCCAGATGTCTTAAGTCTTTGTTGCTTTTCCAGTTTAGATATCCTTACTTTTCTGATTTCTTTGGGCAGGGTGGATATTTTGGCCAGATCAGAAACACTAAAAAATCTTCTCAGAGATTAAAAGATGCACTTTTGGACCACGATCTCGCCCTTCCACTGTGCCTTCTCATGGCTCAACAGCGAAACGGCGTGATCTTTCAAGAAGGAGGGGAGAAACATTTGAAGCTGGTGGGAAAACTCTATGATCAGGCAAGTAGATACGATTGCACGTTTGCATTTCTTCGAAACTCTTATGGTCCATAGATATTCCCGGGACACTTGGTTCTGTATAAGACTTGCAAGACAGGCATCTTTCTTAGGGCAGTGTCAGGTATGACAACCCCTTCCCATGCGTAATGTTTTTGTTCTCTTGACGTGATGATCCAGTTGTGCTGGCCTGTGTCATGTTTCAAGGATGCCACTTAGGAATGTCCAGATCCGAGGTCAGTAATCCAGTCTGTCAGTTAAAAGCCGAAGATGCTGTTTGAAGTCCAGATCACAGTATTGTAATGGCAAGACGTTGAAACCTAGTCAGGAAGCCGGTCCACAGGGTCAGGATACGTTCGGGCACGTCCAAGGTTTCAGGAACACACCAGAGAATAGTTGAGTCACAATCCAAGGGTCAGAATCAAGGCTTGAATCAAAACCACGGAGCTGAGAAGCACGGAGCAAAGGCACAGACATCCAAGACGGTCGTTGCTTTCAGCACTTTGGCTAGGCTCTGGCCAGACTTTTATGGGACGGGGATTAATGAGCCATTAGTGTCAGCTGGCCTCAAGCCCAGCCAGTCTCCGCCAGCTTCCATGGAGTGTCACGCCCCAAACACTCCCTGGCTCAGCTGTTCCTTATCTCTGTTTTAACTGACTCACAACAGCCTGCACAAGTTTGCAAGTTCCATTTCGGGTATGACCCTGTACTGCCAGTGACCACAGATTTAGTTGACTGCGTGGGCTTGTCATACCTGAAGATGCCTCCGGTGTTCGGGAAGAAATGCTAGTATTTATTACATTTTTATCAATGGTATTATGTATCTATTGCACACGGCAATGATTTGCCAGCTCTTTTATTGATCTTTAAAGCATCACATTTGATTTAAAATGATGATGTATTTTCCTGAAAGTTCCCTACTTGACTCCCTTATATCTCTGTATTTTTCCTTTCAGTGTCATGATACTTTGGTACAATTCGGTGGGTTTTTAGCATCCAATTTAAGCACAGAGGATTATATTAAGCGAGTGCCTTCTATTGATGTTCTTTGTAACGAGTTTCACACGCCTCACGATGCTGCGTTTTTCCTTTCAAGGCCCATGTATGCCCACCATATTTCAGTAAGTATAAATATTCAGTTGGCTTGCGTTCCAGGTATGCAGTACAGACAGTTTTATTGAGAATGAAATCTGTCACTCCACAGATCCTTCTAGGGGACTTTGCTGAGACTAGTGATATATTATTTTCAATTCTTTGTGCAGTTTGGAGTCACACTGATGTAATTTCTTGGGTTTGGGGTTTTGTATTTAAATATAAACGGCAATCTAATAGGAAGGGATTTGTGTTTTGTGTGAACAACGGATAATTAAATTGTGTACATGTGTCTGTATTTTTAATCAGTCAAAATACGATGAATTGAAAAAAGCCGAGAAGGGGAACAAGCAGCAGCAAAAAGTTCACAAATACATTACGTCATGTGAACTGGTGATGGCTCCTGTTCACGATGCGGTGATCTCCTTGCACCTCCCAAAGGTCTGGGATGATATTAGCCCACAATTCTACGCTACATTCTGGTCACTGACAATGTATGACCTCGCGGTGCCACATAGCAGCTACGAACGGGAAGTCAACAAACTCAAAGTCCAGATGAAAGCCATCGATGACAATCAGGAAATGGTACGTATGGCACATCGGAGAGGTTTGAATGCTTTAAATGTTAATTTACTTTCCCATTTAGAAGGGAAAAAATCTGAGCATGAAACTTTTGAGTGATACAGCGACAACATTCAATAATAGCTTTATAAATTACTGGACCTGTTCAGACAACACGCTAAGCCATGGTTAGGCTGCTAACCCTTTTGCAGCAAATGGTTAGTGAGGGTGTTTAAACCATGGTTATGTAGCCATCATGGTTAGGAATGATGATGCTTTTCATTTCTATACTGCCCATTAGCCGAAGCTCTCTGGGCAGTTTTCAAAAATTAGAACCACAAGTTACAAAATAAAACATGGAAGCTTAAAACCACAATATAGAAGTACAACCAGAATAAAACCTAGCAGCAATGCAGAGATTTAAAATACAGATTTAAAGCAGCGGAGCTAAAAGACTAGAATGCTAAAATACAGGGAAAATAAAAAGGTCTTCATCTAGCACTGAGAGAAATACAATGTAGGTACCAGGCGAACCTCTCTAGAGAGCTCATTCCACAGTTGGGGGGCCACAGCAGAAAAGGCTAAGCTCAAAACACTTAATCGCCATGGCTTGGTTTGTCGTCTGAACATGGTGAATAGCGTGTTGTGCCTTGGGTTTTAGTTACCTTGCTGTTCCCAGTGAGCCTCCCCAAGCAAATCCCTGCATTTCTGAGGCCCTTCTCCAGTCCACCCCACTCAGCAGCAGAGATATAGTGAGTGGGTACCAAAACCTTTCATTTGTATTGCCCAGAATCTGGAATAGCCTCCCCAAATCATGTTTTTCTCCACGATCAGTGAAGATCATTTTCTTCTAGCTGGCTTTCCTGGGATACATTTTTAATAAGACCTGGCTGCTCCTTCTACTTACATAATTAATTTTATTATAGTACTCGTTTTAATGACTGCAAGCCTCTTCGATTATAATTTTTTAAACAGAAAGGTGGAATATAAATGCTAGGAATAAATGAATAAAATGTCATATTAGCTTTTTATGGGGCATTGGACTTCCTTACAAGGCCCCTTTGCTAGCAGAATAATGGCAGAGAGAGAAGATAGGATGGATTTCAGAACATTCATTTGGAGCACAAATGATGGGCATGATCCACCAAATGTGTTCTGGCGCAAGTCCCAGTCATTTCAAATGGGCCTTACGCAGAAGAATTCCTCAGGGAATTGTGCCTCTATAGTGTGGGGCATAGAACTCTCAACCTACTTTTGCAATCACATGATAATGGACATGACCCACCCTTTTTAAAGAAGGTGTTTTCATCCTAGTACAACCAGGCTTTCATAAGAGACCAGTTCTTGAAGCTCTTAATGGGGCCAGGCAAAGCCCTGTGGGATGGTGTGATCAATGTCACATTTAAATGCAGCGTGTGTGTTTTTTGCAGCCTCCAAATAAAAAGAAAAAAGAGAAAGAGCGCTGTACAGCCCTACAGGACAAGCTTCTTGAAGAGGAGAAGAAACAGTCGGAGCATGTGCAGAGGGTGCTGCAGAGGCTGAAGCTGGAAAAGGATAATTGGCTTCTCGCAAGTAAGCAGGGTGCTTTCCATAGTCACAGTCATGGAATCATAGAATAGTAGGGTTGGAAGGGGCCTATAAGGTCGTCAAGTCCACCCCCCTGCTCAATGTAGGAATCCACCTTAAGACATACCTAGCAGATGGTTGTCCAGCTGCATCTTGAAGGCCTCTAGTGTGGGGAGGGCCCATGAACTCCCTAGGTCATTGTTTTCATTGTCGTACTGCTCTAACAGTCAGTGAGATTTTCCTGATGTCCAGCCGGAATCTGGCTTCCTGTAACTTCAACGAAGCTTAAAAAAAAAAGTCAGAGGCAAAGGGGTGAAAACGGAGATGTGGTTTATTAAAAAATGATTACCACTGCATTTCAGACTCTAAGGTCCTTCCTCAGGGCAGGCTTTCATTTCCTGTAACTTGAGCCCATTATTCCACATCCTGCACTCTGGAATGTTCAAGAAGAAATTCTGGAATTGCTGCTTAAATAACAGTACTAAATTCTGACTATAGTAGCACCTCTGTAAATGTTTCATTTTCAAATTGTTAAGATTCATATATGAGTGACTTTGTTCTACTTTTTTTGTAATGGTCCCCCCCCCAAGCATACACAAAAGTTCCCAGTCAGACCTTTTCCTGCTTTTAACCAGATAGAAATAAAACCTAGTGCAGGCGTAAAGCTCATGACGCGCGTTCTTAATTATGGTGGAGGGATTGACCCATGTGCCACGAAATTGTGTGCTCCCTGCAACCCCTCTCCCATAGCAAAAAAAAATCCCTCATCCCACATGAAAGATGAGGAATGGGTCCTCTTTACCAGCTTGAATCTGGTTTCATGAAGTGGGAACTAGGTTAGAGCTCACTGCCTGACATTGGTACTCACGTCTCTCTTGGTTGTATTTAATGCTGGAGGGGAAGGGGGCAGAGGATTTTCCTCTGGGGAGCAGAGAGGGGAGAGACCTGGTCCAGACCTAACAATTTCAACTAGAGTGAACAAACTGGCCTGTTTCGGACGACGCGATAGTCAATGGGGGGGGGGGGGGGAGAGAGGAAACAATCGTCCATTGTGTTGCTGATTGGCAGCATTTGGCCGACATTTTAGGCAACGGAGGGAGGAAGGGGCAATGGACAGTAAGTTATTGGCCGCATTTGGACGACACGATAATCAACACAACTGACAATTGTTCCCCCCCCCCATTGATTATTGTGTTGTCCAAATGCTGCCACTGTGTGCCATCATGCCCCCTTATCCAATATATTGAATTCTACTTAAGAGTTTCTATATACTGTTTGTTTATTGGATTACTTTGAAACTGAAGATTAAAGGGATCTAAATGGACATACTGGTGATATAATGGTAACTTCTTTTGTTTTGTTTTTTTAATTAGAGTCTACAAAAAATGAGACCATAACAAAATTCCTGCAATTGTGTATATTTCCCCGGTGTATTTTTTCTGCCATTGATGCGGTTTACTGTGCCCGCTTTGTGGAACTGGTGCATCAACAGAAAACACCAAATTTTTCCACGCTTCTTTGCTATGACAGAGTAAGTAGTTCTGGGTTATGCTGGTACTTGGTTTTGTTCTGATCTTTCTAGAAAAATGGTGGACCCTTTCTGCCCAGGAAAGGCCCTCAAGCTAAAAGATTTGTTTAGCTGAAAAGTTTTTCCACAAACTACACTTTGGATATTTTAGGCTTAGTCTTCAGTAAATAGGGATAAAGCCTCATCGGGATAGCTATTGTGAAAACAGTTTGGAAAAGACTGCTTGTGAGCAGAACACTAAACGTTGTGGCCTAGCAACTTAAAAAGACTTAGGAAATTGAAAAAAAATGCACTTTAATGGCAAAGTAATGAAATCAGAGAAGTCTATTTTCAACACAGATCTCTATTTTGGATTAAACAACAACTTTTTGCTTTTGCAATCTCCAAAACTGTTGCCATTGATTTAGAATAACATATGAAGAGAAACTTCAAAATGGAGGAGGAGATTTGGGTTTTTATTTTTAAACTGTCATCAGGATATCACTGGAATAAAAGTAACCATGAAGCATTAGAAGTATGAAAACTGTCTCATTATGATGTCTTTTCATTGTGTGTGTGTGTATAATTTAAAAGAAAATGTCTTTACAGGTATTCTCTGACATCATCTATACAGTAGCAAGCTGCACTGAAAATGAAGCTAGTCGATACGGCAGGTTTCTGTGCTGTATGCTAGATACCGTAACTCGGTGGCATAGTGATAGAGCCATATATGAAAAGGTATGTAAAATAACTTGGAGGATGGAAGCTCTATTCAGGCGTTCAGAAGCAGAACAGAGTAAATGCAGGAGAAAGGGGAATGTTCTAGCCTTACTCCCTGTGCATTTATGTCACCCTCTACTCGTGGAGGACGACTTTCTGAAAAGGAGAGCCCCCTGTACCTGTGGAGGTTCTCCACAAAATCCAAGATGTCCTTGCTCACTTGGAGAACCTCCACAGATTCAGGAGGTTCTCCTCTTCAGAACGTCACCCTCGCATATTTACGCTGTTCTGTTACGGCATGCCTGAGTAGGGCTTGATTTCTCTTAAAGATGGGTGTTGCAGAGATGTAACCATGTGGCAGTGTTCTTGTGAAGGAACTGGAAATCACAGCTTAGCGTGGTCCTACTGAAATCGTGCACCATGATTCAATGGGCTGTTCCAGGGGCGGGAGCTTGAGTGCAGGTAACTGAATTCTGCCACCCAAAACGCTTCCCCGTTTGTTTCAAAGGAGGAAGCTGACTTAGTTGCCTGTTCTTTTGTGAATAGATAGACTACCATTTGTGCATTTATTTTCTTAATTTTTTTGAAGCCCCACTTCTCAGCCAGAATAGGCTCCTAGAGCGGCTAACGTATAATCATTCAAACAAGACTGTAAGCACCGTTCTTCAGCCTGTGGGGCTGATAAGGACCATCGTGGTGCCTCATCAGGACCGGCAGCTTCTTTCCCTGGTCCTGCCCTCTCTCCAGCTAGTCAGAGATAAGAGCTTTTCCCCGCGGGGTAAGAGTGGGTTTGGCCAGGGGAGAAAATTGCCAAGTGAATTTATTAATTTATTTATTGCATTTTTATACCGCCCGATAGCCAAAGCTCCCTGGGCAGTTCACAAAAATTAAAACCATAACAATTATTCAGAGTATAAAACAGCAACAGTATAAAAACATAGTATATAAGAGCACAAGCAGGATAAAACCAAGCAGCAATATAGATTTAAAATATAAATTTAAAATAGCAAAGTTAAAAATTAGGCTAATAAGCTGTTAAAATACTGAGAAAATAAAAAGGCCTTCCCCTGGCGTCTAAAAGAGTATAATGTAGGTGCCAGGCGGACCTCTCTAGGGAGCTCATTCCACAGCCGGGGTGCCACAGCAGAGAAGGCTCTCTTGCTTCTGAGCCTTGTCCCGCTTAATACTGAGTAGTTACAAAGACGTGCAGAGGCTTGTCTTGCTTACTTGTGAGTAGAGATTCTTCTCATGCTTACTTCTGACTAGATGTGCTTCCTGTATAAATTGGTAATAATGGGATTTGTGGGGAAGGGTTGAATTTTTTGGCACCATTTACTTTTTCCTTCAGTGCTGCCCATCATAGGAACATAGGAAGCTGCCTTATGCTGAGTCAGACCCTTGGTTCACCTAACTCAGTATTGTCAACACAGACTGGCAGCAGCTCTCCTGGGTTTCAAGCAGGAGTTTTCCCTGCCCTACCTGGAGAAGCCAGGGCTTGAACCTGGGTCCTTCTCCACCACTGAGCTCCTCCATAACAGAATCTGGCCCTTATGGCATAAAAACAATCCCCACCCCTGATCTGAAGACTGATCCCTATTTGTAAATTAGTGCAAGTTTACACAATATTTATTGGTTTCTTTCTAGAAGGTCTGAATTTTGTAGCCTAGGAAACGCCTGTCAATTAAAAACATGAGCCAGTGTGGTGTAGTGGCTGAAGTTTTGGACTGGTTCTAGTCCCCACTTGGCCATGGAAACCCACTGGGTGACTTTGGGCGAGTCCCAGACTCAGCCCAACCTACCTCACAGGGTTGTTGTTGTAAGGATAAAATGGAGAGGAGGAGGAGGGTTATGTGGGTTCCTTGGAGGAAAAAAAGGCAGGATATAAATGCAATAATAAATAATATCAGTAAGATCCTGATTTGTAATAGTAGATGTGCCCCTAGCTATGCCATTATCTGTCCCTATCAGTAGGTATATACTGAAATGTATATATAAGCCACTTTCATCCTTGCCTACTTCTTGACTAAGATTAAACCCTTTTTCTCCATCTGCATGCAGGAATGCGGAAACTATCCAGGCTTCCTAACTATATTACGGGCAACTGGTTTTGATGGCGGGAACAAAGCTGACCAGTTAGATTATGAAAATTTTCGGCACGTGGTACACAAATGGCATTATAAATTAACCAAGGTAACCCAGGGACATTGGAAAACTGAGGTTGTTTTGCACTATTGATGAAAGCATTTTGACTGCACATTTCTATGACCTTTCCAGGCATCTGTCCACTGCCTTGAAACAGGTGAATACACACACATCAGAAATATCCTGATTGTGCTGACCAAAATCCTGCCATGGTATCCCAAAGTTGTGAACCTGGGCCAGGCCTTGGAGAGAAGAGTCCATAAAATCTGTCAAGAAGAGAAAGAGAAAAGACCTGATCTATATGCATTAGCGATGGGGTAACAAAACCTTCCTTTAAAAACATGGCTAAGTAATACACAGAAAAGATCCCAAAGTCCTGAAAATGTGTTTTAGACTTGCTTTGGCTTTATATTGACTTTACCTGATCTTGGAATATTGTTATTCAGAGGCAGGTGTGAGTGTAGCTTAGTTTTTTTCTATTATTATAGGAGGTATATGTACTAAGATGCTCTCTGGAGGCTTTTTTTCTGGGTGCCACCACCCATAATGGTTGATGGACGGCTACCAGGAAAAGAGCCTCCTCTGTAGTGCCCCCACTTCTGTGGAATGCCCTTCTGAGGGAGATCGGCCTGGTATCTTAATTGTATATATTTTGAATACCAGGTTAAGACCTTGCTCTTTAAGCGGGCACTTAATCTTCAATCTGTTGCTTGATTATTAATTTTACTGCTGGCTCCTCAGTGTTGGGAAGTTTAAATATTTTTAGCATTTAATATTGCATTTTCTAGATACGTTGTTGTCAGTGTTTTGGTTTTATGACTCTAAACTGCCTCAGGGGCATTTGCCAGTCAGTCGGGTGGTATACAAATCTAATAAATAAAAATGTGTATAAGGAAACTGGGGTAGACCAAACTCAACCCTGTCTTCAATTTTTTTTAAAAAAAACTTGTATAAATTCAGATTGTATTTCTCCTGGTTTAATTACGCGGCGCAGAGAAGGGCAAGATGAATGAACAATTTAAAGTATCAAAATAGGATAGAGAGACTTTCTGTTTTTTAAACTCGTAAATGTTTTGATTGCATTCTCCTGTATAAACTTATTAATTACTTCACTTGAAACTTTTCTGCCCTGCTTTTTGCACAAAAAAGGCTCCCCAAGAGGGTCTGACAAAGATCAGTAATAAGACAGCCCCCCCTGCTCAGGCTTGCAGTCTGAAAGACATGGCACAAAAGGAAAAAGGTATTGGGAGGGAGGAGGAGGGGGGGAAGCAAAGTCAGGAACTAGTTCGTATTTACGGAGTTCTTGTAACGTTCAGCTGGAATAGAAACAGTTCAAGGAGAGGAGGAGCCAAAATTTGCTGATCTTTCAGCAGAGCTGATTGAAGTAGTTCTGCTCGCTCCCTTTCTTTCACTTGCCTTATCCTAACCAGATGGAATGGCTGCTGAGAGTTGATAGAGGGAGGAACCTGGTAGAGCCGGCTTCGTAGTAGCAGAGCGGATAGTGGGCCCTGCTTCGCTCCTCTCACTCACTGCAGCCTGATGTCATGGCTGCTGCCGGGTCACCTGTTGCATTTTGCATCCACGTTCTTAGACTTGCTCTTCTCCCGTCTATGTTCCAGGAAAACTTCAAAGCCAGTAATGTATTTTATGAATAGCACCAGTGTTTTCTTGATTATTCTTTTCAGAACAGGGGAAAATAGGTTTTTGGTGGCAAAGGTTTTATGAAGCAAGGTCTCATAAGGATTAAGGTTCTTCCAAGCGGCTTGAAGAGAGTTATGTCCTTATACAAAAATCTTATGTTTGCATTTAACTTGGCGGGAAAGATGAAAGCAATCATCAGTTAAAAACTATTAATTTATCTTTCCAAGCAGCTATCCGAGTTGTTCTCTTTTTTGATTTTGTTGGTTCGGTGTATATTTAACCCTTTGTGCGGCTTTCAGCTATTCTGGACAGTTGAAAAGTAGAAAACATTGCATGGTCCCTGAAAATGATTTCCACCACAAGGACCCACCCACCAGGAATGCAGTACCTACAACAGTGCAGAATGGGCCAGGTGGAGCTGGGCTGCCTCCTTCGCTCACGATAAATGCAGCTAAACTGGAAGAAAGCACTGCTGAGGAGGCTGGTACGTCATAGTTAGAAAATAATAATAAAGGGCCAGTACACACATGCATCTCTCTCTCTCTCTAGATTACTGAACAACTGGTGACTTGCAACTGACCATGTGAACTGATTCCATTGAGATGGAGTGAGTTAATATCATTGAAAGCACATTCACACATACAAACCTGGTCCTGGTCTTTAATTTTGCAGTTCAGTATTAACACGAAGGGAAAGCTGTCTGCATGCGCTATACATTATGCACTGCATACATCCATAGTTTAAAATGTTGGCTTTTGTTTTTGTGACAGGCTTTAGAGTAAGGCTTCAATCCTATACACACTTACCTGGAAGTAAGTCCCATTGAACTAAGTGAGGCTTAATTCTGAGTAACCATGCGTAGGATGGTAATAGTTCGTAACCGTTCTTTCTGCATATAACTACAGTGTGAATAAATATTCGGAGATTATTCTGAATAGTCTGCACTATAAGTTTTCGCTATTGGCAAGTCAACTCTTGGTCAGTGTCATGGCTCGTTAAAATAAATGCAATTTACTATATATTTAAATAGAATCTAATTTGATGTCTTTATATGCCACATAGCCAATGTCATTGTCTTCTGCTTTTTTTGTATGTGAAAAACAACAGATAAATTAAAGGAGAAATCTCAGGGTGCTGTTAAGGTGGTTAATAAAGCTGCCAATGCAACTCCAAAGGTGACCACGAGCAATGGAAGCAGTGCTTCTAACAGGTGAATACTGTCCTCCCTTCTCTCTGTAGAATGCAAGGTACATTGGGAAAGGACCCATTCGCTCATAGTCGGATAAAATCCTGAGGACAAAAAATTGGGGGCAAGGTGGGGAAGAGAGGGTTCTCCTTTGGTACTTTCTTCCAAATGAATAGAGGGATGTGAAAATGACACTTTATGGTCCACTAATGGAGAAATGGGAGGGCGTCCAGTCACACTGATTTATGGCCCAATTAAAGCCCTCATGGGCTTGGATCAATGAGGGAAGTTAGTTCCTCAAAATGATATGAAAAGTCATCCATAGTGCCATGAGGTTAAACTACAATATAGCAGGACTCCCCACCCCCCCCACCCCAATACCCTTTAGTGGTGAAGTGAGCTCAGAGCTGCATTTCTGCAGAATATTCCATTCATTCCATTCATTTATTCTATTTCTATACTGGCCCATAGCCGAAGCTCTCTGGGTGGATTCGCAAAAATTATTTGCAGACCAAATGTGAATCCTGTCATGAGACCTGCTGCCAGCTCAAGAAACGGCCTCCACAACACTTACGCCTCATTCAGCTTGAGGGAAGGGAGTTTGTGGTGTCATCTTGGTAGAAGCTAAGTCACGAATTTCAATCAGTGGCGCTGACGCCCAGGCCAGGATTATTGCTCCTCTTATCCTGAATAGGGAGCAGGGAATATTGGTGTGTTTATGAGTGCCAACTCTTGTTATTGGTAGCCTATCTTTCTGCCAGAAACACCAGCCTCCCCAGAAAAGCATTCATAGCTGTTCCTCCACTTAAATTTAGAAAGTTAGAGAATACTTTCCTCATTGTTTTTGGCTTAGTTCAGACAACATGTTAGTCAACGCAATGTGATAACTCCACTCAACGGACATGTTTTTAGGGGGTACTCCCCACATAACATGTTCTAATTCCACCATTGTGTGACTGTGGGCTACCGTGAAGTTGAGTAAAATCCATCACAGTGTTTGATTGACAATTCCTCCCCTGGTACTCCTGATGGTATCCCGTCAGCCATTGCTGTAAAAACGCAGTACCGGCGGCTCTCCTAGAGCGGCCCTCGCTCCTTTCGCCTCTCTTGCCAGGGAACTCTGTAGCCAGTGGGAAAAGTCAATTCAACAGAAAACTCCACAGAACCCCCAACACAACAGTTGTGCAGGAACTCTCCTCTGCACAACGTGGATATTCTGGGGGAATGTTTTCCCCCCAAAAATCCACCATTGCGTGGAGTTTTCCCCCCAGACAACACATTTCTCAGTGGTGGTGTAAAAACTCCACCATGGAGTTCCAAAACCACTGCTGAGAAACGTGTTGTCTGAACTGGGCCTTGTACTACTTTGGGGACAGTGAATGTAAAAGGGGTTTATAGTTTTAAAAGGTTTGTTTGTTTGTTTTTAGAATGTCAAACTACATTTTGACATTAATATTTTGTTCCTTTTCATTTCACGCAGCAAAGTTATGAAAGAAAAAGAGGACAAAGAAAAATGTGGGAAGGAGAAAGAGAAGGAGAAAAAAGAGAAGACTCCAGCTGCCACTCCTGAAGCCAAAGCACTTGGAAAGGATGGGAAAGATAAACCAAAGGAAGAGCGAGCAAACAAAGAAGAGAAGGCAAGAGATACCAAGGAAAAGACACCCAAGTCTGACAAAGAGAAGGAGAAAGCCAAGAGGGAAGAGAAGTCGTCAAAGGATGAGAAATCCAAGATTCTCGTGACCAACGCCGAGTCAAAGTCCTCAGAAAAGGAGAAAGAGAAGGAACCGTCCAGAGAGAAGGATGCAACCAAGGATATGAAATCCAAGGAAAACATCAGAGGAGGAGGTGGAGAGAAGACACCTGTTGCTGGGTCCTTGAAGTCACCTGTTCCCCGATCCGAAACATCAGATTCTGAAAGGGGTAGGCGTTACCTCCTCGTATTCTCCCCCCCCCCCCCCGCTTCTCTAAGGAGGGCATATAGCCAGGTGGAGGACGGATTTTTTTAAAAAAGGGAACTGCGTGGCCCTTTACAGCTTAAGGAATTACTTGTCTGTTTGTTTGTTTATTGCATTTCTATACCATCCCATAGCCGAAGCACTCTGGGTGGTTCACAAAAATGTCTTGGGAATATTCAGAAAATTGAGATACCATCTGAGTATCTATCTAGATGGGTCTAGAGGCTTTCCAGTGCTGACGATCTCCAAGTTTGATTACTGCAGTGCACTCTCATGGGGCTGCCTTTGAAGACGTTTCGGAAGCTGCAGCTTGTACAAAATGCAGTGGTCAGATTGATAACAGGGACCAGAAGGTTCGAGCATATAAGACCTCCTCTGGCCCACTTGCATTGGCTGCCTATATGTTTCCAAGCCCAATTCAAGATGCTGGTTCTAACCTATAAAGCCTTACATGGCTTGGGACCATAATACCTGATCGAACACCTTTCCCAACATGAACCTTCCGGAACACTACATTCAACATCTAGGGTCCTCCTCCGAGTGCCTTCTCCAAGGGAAGCTCGGAGGTCGGCAACAAGGGAGGGGGCCTTCTCTGTGGTAGCCCCCCAATTGTGGAACAATCTCCCCGACGAGGCCCGCCTGGCGTCAACATTGTTATCTTTTCGGCACCAGGTCAAGGCTTCCCTCTTCTCTCAGGCATTTAGCAATATCTGATGAGCCTGGGTCTGGTTTTTTTTTTTTTTTAGGCTTATGGCTTTTTAAAGTTATAGTAGTTGTTAAATGTATGTGTATATTGTATGGTTTATTTTGCAGTTTTAATTTTTGTATATTGTTTTTAAACGTTTTAATCTTACGTAAACTGCCCAGAGAGCTTTGGCTATGGGGCGGTATACAAATGCAATAAATAAATAAATAAATAATAATAATTTGACTCATACCAATTTTAATGGTTTCATAATGTAGTTTCCTCTCTCTCTCTCTCTCTCTCTCTTTTTATCCCAGAACAAAAACGTCGCAAAGTTGATACCCATTCTTCTCCATCACATTCCTCAACAGTAAAGGTTAGTATTGCCTGAGGAAAGCAACGCCCATGTTTAGGCTCTCGTGTTTGGAGTGCCAATGTCCGACTTCCTTCAAGTTTTGTGCCGAAAGTGGAGCCATTGAAGGCTTTATATCGCATTAGAAAATGCATTCCTTTTCTTGGTTGGTGGACTCTTTTTTTCCCTCATATTAAAAATTTAATTAAAAAAAATATATTTTTTAAATTAGAAAACGAAATTAAAGCTTCAAGGACCTAGCACAAATGTAAATAGAGTTTGGAATTGTCAAGAATTTTTTTAAAAAAACCAAACCAAACCAAAGTGCTTTGCTGTTTTTAAACAGTCAGATATATATATATATTTATATTTGGAGTGCAGTGGTAGCTACAAGCAAACAAGTCTCTTGCATCAAGCAGAGAGGAGCATATTTTTCTGCGTTAATGTTGAAGAACCTGTAGCGCTGAAGAGTTCCTGGAAGATTATGGAATACACGATACTTCTGAATTCATTCATCTTGATGAGCGTCATGCCGATTGTGCCTTCAAAGGAGGAGCCTTGAAAAAGAGTTCCGTTTTTTTTAAAAAAAAAAGTCTCCTTGGTGATCAGTCCTCCTGTAGTTGTGTAAATTCAGTGAGCGGGCAGCTTCGGTTGCACCTTCCCTGCGAGGTTTGTTTATATTCCAGTGGGTTCCCACCCTGTTGAGCTCTGCGTTACGCTTAAAACCAGATGTGGCAGCCAAAACCCTTCCACCCAGCAAAGAAAAAACCCAGCAGTCGAGTGCAGCACAAAACCATGGCTGTAGCCTTCTTGAAGACTCAGGGTAGCAATTCCTTGCTCCATGTTTATACCTTTTTTTTTTTCATTTCTCTAAACCATCTAAGCTCATGGGATCTTTGAGTTTGCAGTACGTTGAAGCTTTGAAACTGTAAGTTATCAATACTTTGTCAGAGCAGAGGGGATGGAATAGATAGGGGTATCGCCGTCTTGCCAACGTTTAAAAGAACTTTGTCTTAAGAGGTTGGCTTCAGGCGTAGAGCAGCTGGCTGGAGAAGTAAAATTGCATTCTTGCTTCGAGTAATAGTTAACAATTGGGTGGCGGATCTCCATATACTTGCTTGAGAGCGAGTCACGCTGATATCAAAGGGACTTCATCCCGTGCAAGTGTGTGGCAGGGCGAGACTGCAGTATCCATTTATAATCTGATACTGTTTTTACATATTTTTAAGAAATGCCTAATTGTATTAAAGGGAACACAATTCACACACTTAAAAGTTTATGTGAGAGAGAGAGATTTTCCCCCAGTTGTATAGTTGGGCTAGAAGTATACTTTCTAACAAAAAGGGGCGGGTTTTACGGGAACGATTTCGGAACGCATCTGTTTTGTAGATAATTTGTTCTATGTGATTAGCATAGATGTGTGCATATGACTGTTTCGAGAAGTATTAATACTGGATTTATTCCCAGAAGGAGTAGCTGTTTTTTGTTTCGAGGGTACAGCCCTGCTTTCCCAGGTTCCTGTGGTTTCTGAGAACTGTGCGAGCTCATGTGTCGTCTCCATTCATTTTCTACAGGACAACATCAGCGAACTCAAAGACTCTTCGGCAAAGGTTTGAATCTTTCAGTCACCCACCGAAAACGCAAATAGTGTCTTTTGCCCTTGCAGCAGGTCACATTTAACGGGGACAGTCGCGATGCGTTAGGGAAAGCAGGAGGCCTGTGTGAAATCTGCATTGGCAACACAGAGCTAGTTGCAGCGGCAGACGGCTCTTTATTCGTGTGATTTGTTGTGGATTTTCAAATGTTGTTTTGTGGAATCCTGGGTTTCCTGTGAATCGTACAGGGGTGGTGGTGGGTCTTCAAGGAGAAGATCAGTAATGGCAAATGAGCTTCCCTGAAAGACACCTTGTCAACCACTGCTGATCTTCCCTGCAGTGTACACTTGCATTGAATGTTGTGTTGTTCACGGTCACACGGTCAGTTCAGACGACAGTGGGCCCTGTCATTCCCCTGCAGGAATTTACTGTCCAGTCCCCCTAGAAGAGGGTAAGGGAACCTGCGACCCTCCAGATAATGCATTACAGCTCCTGTCATCTTCAAATGCTGTCTAGGGTTGATGAGAGGCCACGTGTTGCCTACCCCTGTTCTCTATAGCATGTCCTGGAATTCTCTGCAATGAGACACTTGTTCTGTGGCAGATGAATCATAGAATAGTAGAGTTGGATGGGGCCTATAAGGCCATTGAGTCCAACCCCCTGCTCAATGCAGGAATCGGGTTCTTCAGCAGATGAATTGACGTGGAAAGGATTCCCTGAATACAAAAGTTTGAAAACAATCCAAGCAACCAGGGAGGCCCTAATTGCGTGCTTGTGCTTTCCAGAAGCATCTGGCTAGCTGCTGTTTCAAAAAAGAGTACTGGGCTACACAGAACCTTGGTCTGGTCTAGCATTTTATTGGATCTCTGAGTGATAGTATCCTAAGGGTCAGTCCATTGAATCTCCCCAAATTACATTTATGCTTCTGCAATATATCCATCCCATAGTTTTTAAAATCCCATTTTTGCATAACGGCAGCAGCATTTAGGTAACATATCAAACACCTGTGGCCTTCCTCAGCTATATGACAAATATTTTTCTTCTATTTTCACCGGGTTCCAATTGGAAAATAACTACCTCTAAAGGAATGCAGCATTGATTCCTTTGTGCAAGCAACCGGTCCATCCACGTGCACCAGCTGAACCGTCTGTGCAGTCTTCAAGGAAAGCCCTTCACAGGGCACGTTTGCAGCAGTCTAGTGTCTACATAGAAACATGGTTCTGAATTAGAAAGATAGGGTTGCAGCTGTTGACCACATGGAGTTGGTGAAAAGCAGACCTTGCCACTGATCTAGTCTAAAAATGTGGGCAGAGCTGTCTGATCCAGGAGCACCTAAAAGTCGAGAATGCTGAACTTGGTGATTCCCTAACCTTCTGCCAAGCAAGAATACTGGTGGGGCTACCACCCCACCTGTATCCAGTTCATGGCTGCAGCTAAACTCTGGGCAAGTACCAAGACGACAGGGAATCTGGATCTAGTAGGAAAGAGTTATCATTATGCTGAGAGCATTGAGCTCCAAATGATCTCATCGCATAGCTTCAGATGCACGCTGAAATGATTTGTGGAGTTTGCTGCTACAAGATGTGATGAGAGCCACTGGCTTAGAAGACTAAGAGGGATTAGACAGTTTCATGGATGATAGGCCCATCCATCGATGTTCAGTCATGATGGCTACATGGACCCTTCGTGTTCAGAGGCAACATGCCACTGATGGCCAGGGGCTAGGGAACAACAGCAGGAGAGGTCTACTGCATTGTGTCCTGCCTGTGGGCTTCCCAGGAACATCTAACCAGCCACTGGGGGAAGCATGATGCTAGACTTGAGTGGACCTTTGGTCTGATCCAGTAAGGCTGCTCTTATGTTCTCAAAAGCATGGGGGATGCACCAGTTTCTGTATGGCAAACCATGATGAGGTAATGCTGGGAGGGTTCATTAGGAGAAGGCAAAGTGGTTTGGGCAGGCGATAAGGGAAAAGATTCATAGATCTTCTTTTCGATATGTCCAAAACTAACTTGCCAAAAAAGCAGTGTTACTGGTTTTCATACATCAGAATAACCAAATATAATAAGTTTTTTCTGGGGAATAATCACATCTGGTTAGAAATAGTGAATAGTGCTCTCCCTGGGCAGCTCCCACAGGGAATGTTACTTTGAGTGGGGGAAACACAAGTATATGAAGGCTAAGCTAGACAGATGCCGAAGATCCTTAACAGGATTTCCCACGTCTTTTAAGAAATTTAAAAGCATCTGTAAGGAGGGGGTGAATTAGAACTGCAGCGATGGGTAAGGAGATTTTCCTTATGCCTTGTTTCTAATTAAAATCCCTGCTTCCTCTGAAGCTGCTATTTGCCCTCCAATGGAAAACATGTCGGTCCCTGGGTAACTGAAATAAGGAAAATGGCACCGTAGGTGTGTCTTTAAGACCTTCCCTGACAAGCAGTGTGGTTCTGATTGGATTTACTTGCCCTTTAATGTGGGGGAGCCTGATCAGAGATCTCCCACATCATATCTAGCTTGGCCTTGATTATCTCTTAAATTGTGAGTTGAGGTCTTGCCCCCATTCCTCCGTTAAGAACTATGTAAAAGTAATTTTGAATAAGGAAGGAACTAGGTAAGATACAATGATAAAGTCCATCATGATCTTGTGTTCTTTCCAAAATGTATCACTAAAGCAAAACCAAAATAACGCATCACAATTTGCAAAGAGAACAGTGAATATTTTACTGAGACGATCGTAGATGATTTTATAAGCTGCTCATGCTACTATATGGGCTTAAGAAAATAAATAGTTCAGAGCACTTCATTTTAAAAAATAGTCTCCATACAATTTCCCAGGGCCTGTTGTCTTCCTTGTCACTGAACACTAGTTGTTTCATATTACTGCTAGCAATGAAGTCAAATGATAGTGTTCAGTTTTTTACTCCTTTTGAAAGGAGCTTTACAAGCTTTTTAAATATTGTATGAAGTCTGAGCTGCTGTTTTATCGCAAGTAATATTTAATTTGGCTGAGCCTCTATATTCTGAGCATGCTTGAATACCAGTTTTAAATGTACCAGTTTTAGGATGCCTATATATCAGTAGGTCATAGTACTATTTTGAACAGGTGTATGTTTTTTAAAAAATATATATAAAAACAACGTTTGCATCTTTACATCTGTTTTGTGATATTGAAGGAGTTTTCAGAGCAGCGTGTAGGGAATAGCTGAGGGATCTTCAGACCCCTTTTTTTGAGGATTTTGGCGCAGGAGACAATGATTTTAACGTGCCACCTCTAAAAAGAGGCATTGATCTTTGATAATGTTGCCTTAATTTAACAGCAGTACATTAACCACTCCACTCCAACCCTGTCCAAGAGTAAGGAGAGAGAAGTGGACAAGAAGGATTTGGACAAGTCACGAGAACGATCCAGAGAGAGAGAGAAGAAAGATGACAAGGAAAGGAAAGACCGAAAAAGGGTCTGTGAACTTACTTGAATCCAGGGTTCTTAAATTATTATTCTGAGCCTATCTAAAGAAAACTGTGTTTGAATAGTTCCTTCTTTTCATTAAAAACAACAACAACAGGCAGAATGTTACTGGGATCTGCGGTGCAAATAGGAAGTTCAAAGGAAGAAATAGCTGTAACAGTTCAGCTGTCTTTGAGCAAGTCATTTAAGCTATTTTATTTAGAAACCTATGCATGTTAAATGTGTCGATGTTGTATCTGACCAGGATCATTCAAATAGCGACCGGGAAGTTCCCCAGGATTCAACCAAGCGCCGGAAAGAGGAAAATGGAACTAGTACGTTCTCTCTTGCTTCCCCCCCCCCCTTCCTAACAATGCTTCACTGGTGCCATGCCTATTTATATCACTTTTGGATTTTTTTTCCTTCCCCCCCCCCCCCCCCCCCCCAAAGCTGGTTCCTCCAAGCATAATAAGAGTGAAAGTCCTTCAGATTCTCCTCGGTCCAACGAGAAGGAAAAGGAGAGAAATAAATCAAAATCTTCAAGCAAAGAAAAAGGAGATTCAATTAAAGTTGAAAAGATGGAGAAAAGCTCTTCCGGTAGCAAAAAGGCAAGATGGCTGTCTTCATTGTTTCTAGCAAGATTCTTATTTCTTCTTGATCTAATTATTATTATTATTATTATTCGTATTCGTATTCGTATTATTTATTCCATTTATATACAGCCCCATAGCCGAAGCTCTCCGGGCGGTTTACAAAAGTTTAAAACATTGAGCATTAAAAAAACCGATATACCAAATTTAAAACCATAAAAAGCACGCAAACAGGTTATAAATACATTATCATTTAAAAACAACTATTCTGGGTCAAACCACCACCACCACAACAAAACCCTCAACATACGCTGTTAAATGCCTGGGAGAAGAGGAAAGTCTTGACCTGACGCCGAAAAGATAACAATGTTGGCGCCAGGCGAGCCTCATCGGGGAGATCATCCCATAATTGGGGGGCCACCACTGAAAAGGCCCTCTCCCTTGTTGCCACCCTCCGTGCCTCCCTCGGAGTAGGCAACCGGAGGAGGACCTTAAATGTGGATCGTAGCGTACAGGTAGGTTCGTGTCGGGAGAGGCGTTCCATCAGGTCTTGTGGTCCTAAGCCGTGTAAGGCTTTATAGCTTAGAACCTATAATTGGACATTTGGTAGCCCCAAAATACTACTGTTTGACATAATAGGGTTATAACTAATAGCTTTAAGATACACTTTCAGTAGGTTTTAATGTATGAGTAGAACATAAAGAAAAGAAATTTTGTTCAGGGAGGGTAAATCCCTAATTTGCTTTCAGAATATTCTGACTCTTTACTCTATGGATGTATAAGTCATTCTTTTTCCTCCACTTTGTCTAGGAATCCAGACATGATAAGGAGAAAACAGAGAAGAAAGAGAAACGGGACAGCACTGGGGGGAAAGAAGAGAAGAAACAATATCCTTTCACTAGACTTGCTATACAATTATTTTCTAAGAAATGTTTGTTTTAAAAAAAATTTCCCTTAATCTTTGATCCACTCATAAATCTTCAGACAAGCACAGATAATGAACACTGTTCTGACCAAGGTACGAATAACAGAGAACTTCTGTTATGAAGCCTATTAAAAATAAATAAGTAAAATCTTTTTGATAGGCTTTTCATTGGAGGTGGAGAAATACACTTACAAAATTGGTCACGCTGAGAGGCACTGTTGCTTTGAAGCAATTACTGTTCGCCATAAGTGAGCAGTGACTGTAGTTCCAGCCCTGTTCAAATTAGCATTGCCGTTATTCGGAAATCAGAGTGGGACGGATAGTGGTTTCAAGGAGTTGCCAGATGCAGATGAGTCTGGCATTGCACCAGCTTATACAGTACATTGTATCAGCAGAAAGCCCGTGAGTGTGGTGGGCGGCAGGACAAGGGGTGCTCAAGATCCTGAGGATCGCTCCGAAGTGTTTGCACAATTAGACCAGAAAGATTCTGGAAATAAAGACAAAATAATAAGTAATAGTCCCATTTTATCCTTCAGTCTAGTTGGTAATAACCTTTCCTTGAGTTATTAAGCTGCTTGGGTGGAAAGATGCCTTTCAAGGAGCAATGTACATAAATTCACTTGCCTGTGTCACGCCCCGCTTGCCCACGGGGAGCTGCAGTTAATGAGCCTTGGATTTTCTTCTTCGTAAGCAAGCCTGAGACAGTGTATCCAAACTGTCGCCTGCAGGTTACTAACAGAGCCAAAGTAGATGCGGCAATAAATATACGACTGCCGCTAAAACTAGTCACCACGCATCTAGTTCCCCGCTCCCCTTTCACATCATTTTGTAGACGTTACCTTGTATCATGATGTGACATTCTGAGTTTCCCCAGTCCTGCTGCCATCAGCAGCTGAAGTTGTGGAGAAAGCACAAGGAAGCACAGAATGTTATGATATCACCACACAAGGTTATTTACAGACAGGTGGGAACTGTGACGGTTGATGGTGGTGTCATTGATGTTGATGTCAACAGAAATGTTTAGCATCCCTAAGACTGGCAAAGAGTGTACCTGGAATCTTATCATAGAGAACTATTGCAAAACATTTTGACTGCATACTAATATAAGGTCAGACTAAATATTTTGAATATTACTGACTTAAAGAATATGGCTATGTCTCAATAAAGAGTCTCAAAAATTATTATGCAGAGCTTCATTAGTCAGTGGCTCAGTTCGGACGACATATTAAGCAACGGAGGGGTAAATAATGTACTGACCGTGCGTTAGGCAGGAGGAGCTCCACAGACGACACACTGCAGCCGGCGCTGCTCGGAACCAGCAAACGCCCCAGCTGCAAGGAACTTGCGGCAGCCATTTTGGTTGCAGCTTCTCCTCCGTGTGTCCCCCAGCCGTATCCCAGCATGCACCGTGAGTTCTACCGGCTGCATAGAGCGGCTGGGTTTTTTTGGCTGCTCTAGGCAGCAGAACTCTATTCCGAAACGGAATAGTCCACGGAGAGAGGGGGGGCTGAATTCGGACGACACTTTAAACAACGGGGCTTTGGGCTAAACAACGTGCAAGCCTGTTGTTTCGCTCCGTAGTTTAAAGTGCCTGATTAACGTACTGTCAGTTGTGTGTGCGTTGTGTGCTGCCCTCCAGATGACACAATAAGCAACACAACTGACGATTGTTCCCCCCCTCCTCCATTGCCTAATGTGTTGTCTGAACTGAGCCAGTGTCTAGTTTTGGCTTCATTAGCTTAAATCATCTTTATTCCACTAGGATTAACAAGTTAATGTGCAGCAGAACCGACAGAGAACCTTGTAGTATTTTAAAGATCAAAAAATGAAATGTGGCATACATGTTTGTGGTTCAGAGCCCATTTTGCCACCTAAGGGTGCAATCCTATGCATGCTTAGACAGAAATAAGTTCTTCATCTCCCAACGTAGCTGACTGGGGAATGCTGGGAATTGTAGGATTCCCCCCCCAACCCGGTCTAAACATGTATAGGATTGTGCCCCTATAGAAACGTAGTTTAAACTGGTATAGCTCTGTTATTATGAGACTTTGATCTATATTGAAATGACTGTATCATGAATTCGTATTGAAATCAAAAGATAGTATTATTAACCGCTTTATATATACTCATGCTAATTCGTTAAAATATTGCTAAAAGGTTGAGCAATTCTAATTCAAGTCAGCCTATTAAAATGCCAACAAAACCATCCAGCTAGTTCTGTTGCTCCCAGCAATTTAGAACAGTGATTAGTGCATATGTTTTACAAGGATACAGGAAAATTTCCTTTCAGAGTTTATTCTTTTTTAATCCATCTACTGAACTTCAGGATATGGATCATTTTACACTTTAAACCGCCCAGAGAGCTTTGGCTATTGGGCGGTATAGAAATGCAATCAATCAATCAATCAATATATTTTTTTTGTGTAACAATGATAGCGCTCCCAAATTAATTCATACCAAGCAATTTACTCTATGATGATGATGATGATGATGATGATGTTTTGTATCAAGTAACTCTTTTCCTCGATCACTGCAACTCCTTCTCTTTTGAATTTTGACCTTGCACCAATTTGAGTCTAATTTTGGCCTTATGCTACATCTTGATTGTAACTGCACGAATGTGAGCTGATGCTGTGTAGATTTCCAGATCATTGCAGTGTAGTATTGCGTCACTGCAAGAGGGCTTAGCAAGATCCTCTCTTGTTTATCTATTATTGTGGGAGAGATAGGCTCATGCTAGGTATGAGACATGTAAAGCCCTGCTTGGGCTAAGTTCCATTTGGCACTATATTAAATGACACTTGAATTGTGCTTTTTGTTTACCTAAGTATGGGCATTTCGGGCCATTCTACTTTGCTTTAATTGCAGTTCATGATTTGTTTCAGCTCCTGATACTTTGGGAAATACATTTAATTGTCCTGATGTTCTTCCTTTTAGGCCAGGTTGAAATGGAAAGAATCGAGCTGTGACCAGAAATGTATTTTCCGGAATATAGATTGCACAGAAAATTGTGATTGAAGAGGACCCATCCGCATCTCCTTAAATTATTCAGTTTTCTGCTTTATTTCCCTCCCATTGCTGAAGATTTGATCGTTGAGTTGTACATTACTGTATTTTTAACTTGTCGCTTAGTTTCTTAAAACATTTATTTTCAGTACTTGGCTGAAAGTGTTACATGTTCCATATTTTTAGCACAATGTGCTGCAAACAGTTGCCACCGTGCAAATGAGGTTTTCATGTGTACAGAGTTCCACGTTAGGTTGTCAAAATACTGCCTGAGTTTAGTAATCCTTTTCGATTGGAAATGCATTATTTTAGGTGTTTGAAAACTGACAAATAAACAGTTATTGAACCTTTGGAATTTACCTCATTTAAAATCCAGTTTTTATTTATTGTTTTTAATATCAATAATTAAAACCAAGTGGGAGCACTGTTTTCACGCAATGCTTAGGAATTATTTGTATATTATGTGCGCTACATTGATCTGTTAAAAAAGAAGCAAACAACCCTAACTCTAACCCTTACTACACGCTTATCGTTCCTCGCTACACCTTCTGTTTGTGATAATGTTTTTAGAGAAATTGGGAAATACTTTCTTCCAAACAGAAATAATAATAATAATAATAAAAAATTAGGTTTCAATATTACAGCTACAGGAGCTTTGTATCGCTGGACTTTAGTCAAAAACGTTTCACAATGACATTTTTAAAAAAAAGGAAACAAATTTTTTTATCTGATGAATTCTACCAGTGTAACCTTTTTTCTAAATAAACAATAGTTTTCTCAATGGGTCGTAAATCATTGTGTGTGTTGCTTATTCAGGTGGTTTTCTGTGCTGTCATGTACGTTTGTCCTCTTCAGTCTTCTTAAAAATCTGTAGATCAGGGCAGGATCTACACGTCGTCCTCGATGCGCCCTCCCTGCACCACAAGCCGCTTCGGAGTGCTTCACCCCGCCTAGTGTGGCTCAAGCCTCGGAGGCTCTGCTCGTGCTCTCGCCGCCGCCGCCCTTTCATCCCTGCCAGTCCCAGGGAAGGAAGAGGGAGGGGGGAGGGTTGTAAACAAAAGCCAGCGATTGGAAGAGGGATTTCCAATTGCTAGCTTTTGTTTACAACCCTCCCTCCTCCTTCCCTGGGACCGGCCGGGATGAAAGGGCGGCGGCGAGAGCGTGAGCAGAGCCTCCGAGGCTTGAGCCACACTAGACAAAGTGCAGCGCTCCAAAGCGGCTTGTGGCGCAGGAAGGGCGCATCGAGGACCACGTGTAGATCCGGCCTAGATCTCAGTTCCACGAGCACTGAAGGGATATTGTAACCCAAGAAAGTGATCCCACCTGTTTAATTATAGCCTCATATATTTCAAGCCATTTTAGAGTGATGTTGAAGAGAAATAGGTCCAAAGGCTTGTTCAAGTCATATTATCCTTAGTTGTTTCCTATGAACCAGTTAGTTTAATCCAAAGAGGTGTCAGCATTGACCCAACATTATTTTTCCCTTCAACAAATCCATTTTGGCTAATTGACCAATGCTGCATGGAGAGAGGAGGAATTCTAGGGAGATGCTGATAAATTAGCATGGCATCGGTGCATGTGATGAGGAGGAGGAGGAAGGTTGGTGTGAGAATCAAAAGCACCAAAACAAATGCATGGAAAGTCCCGAGGTGGGTGCACGGTGGTGCTGCGTCAATTATACGATGCAGCAGCCACCACACATACCCACCCCAGGGCTTTCTGCTGAAGCTGCGGAGGAAAAAAGTCAGGGACTTGTTTGGAGAAAAAAGTTGGGGTTAGGCCAGTACGTCGTATCTGCCATCTAGCCTCGCTCTGGAGTCACGGCAGAGGCAGTGCCAGGTGGATGGTGACCCCTGATTACTTGTCGTCTGCCCGGGCAAGGGGCAGGCCTAATGGCTGCCGGAAAGCCCGTGCTGCCTCCATCTGTATTACGCGCCGCTACCTCACATCACCGATGCCGCGGGGTTTGGCGGCGGAGCAGTGCTAACTTGACGCCATGAAGACAGCCCCAGGATGCCCTGCAAGGCCCCAGGATTAGCTTTAGGAGGGTCTGGAGGTAAAAAAAATACTGAGAATTTTCATGTGATGATAGAAGAGCTTCCACAGAAAGGCAGCGCCCTTCCATGTTAGGAGTAGCATGTTGCATTTGGAAACACAGTTTTTCAGAGTAGTTTGTAATTAAGTCTTGGAAACAATACATTGGCTTGCTTGGCTGGCATGAATATATAAGAAAGAGAGGGTGTTCTGGATGGCTTGTCTTGAGTTTAAAGCACTCGAGCCACATTGCTTTAAAACTAGGGATGTGCACTGACCCCCCGGATCGGATCGGATAGCGGATCGGAATCGGACCTGGGGGGTCGGATCGGATCGGATCGGAGGCTGGTCGGATCGGATCGGACCAGATGTCCGATCCGGATCGGACGCCATTTTGAATGCTTTTTCCCATAGCCAAGTATTGTTTTACAAAAACGCCTATAACTTTTTCATTTTTAAAGATAGAAGGATGAAACTTGGGCACATTGTAGACTGGTTAGGGGTAGTTATCTGTGAGAAATTTCAGAAAGATTGGTGCATGCATTTTGTGGCAATTAATTTTTTAATAAATACCCAGGAATGCCTATAACTTTGTCATTTTTAAAGTTACACACATGAAACTTTGCCACATTGTAGGGGGTACCTTGGGACCTATGTGTGTGAAATTTCAGAAACGTAGGTGCTTGTCTTGTGTGGCAATTAATTTTTAGAAAAATGGGTAGTAGTGGGGTAAATACAGTTACGCCTCCCATTTTTTTATTTTTGAAGATACAAACAGGAAACTTGGGCACATTACAGGTACCACTTGCCTTGATATGTGTGTGAAATTTCAGAAACATTGGAGCTTTCCTTGTGTGGCAATTAATTTTTGAAACAATGAGGAAAGAAACACCTATAACTTTGTCATTTTTAAAGTTACACACATGAAACTTTGCCACATTGTAGGTGGTACCTTGGGACCCATGTGTGTGAAATTTCGGAAACGTAGGTGCTTGCCTTGTGTGGCAATTAATTTTTTAATAAATACCCAGGAATGCCTATAACTTTGTCATTTTTAAAGTTACACACATGAAACTTTGCCACATTGTAGGCGGTACCTTGGGACCTATGTGTGTGAAATTTCGGAAACGTAGGTGCTTGCCTTGTGTGGCAATTAATTTTAGAAAAATGGGTAGTGGTGGGGTAAATACAGTTACGCCTCCCACTTTTTTATTTTTGAAGATACAAACAGGAAACATGGGCACATTACAGGTACCACTTGGCTTGATATGTGTGTAAAATTTCAGACAGCTGGGTCCAGGCATGTGGTGGCAAGGTATTTTTGAAACAATGAGGAAAGAAACGCCTATAACTTTTTTATTTTAAAAGTTAGAAGTCTGAACATTGCTCACTTTGTAGATGGGTTAGGGGTAGATATGTGTCAGAAATTTCAGAATTATAGGTCCAGGCATTTGATGGCTATGGAATTTTTAAATTACATGTTTCAAAAAAATTTCTACAGAGGCCAGGTCTTCCCCTCCCGCTTCCCGCGAAGAAAAGGAAACACTCTCTCGTCTCGATCCCTTTGATCCTTGCTAGTAGTATCCATTACAGGGCTCGTGTTTCCTTTCCTACTTTCACTTTTCAAGCAGAACGGCTGAGCCTAGCTGAGTTTTGCAGCCATGCGTGCAAGGAAGGATCACTCTGGTCTCGATCCCTTTGATCCTTGGTAGTATCCATTACAGGGCTCGTGTCTGCTTTCACTTTGTACTCAAGCAGACACGAGCCCTGTAATGGATACTACTAGCAAGGATCAAAGGGATCGAGACGAGAGAGTGTTTCCTTTTCTTCGCGGGAAGCGGGAGGGGAAGACCTGGCCTCTGTAGAAATTTTTTTGAAACATGTAATTTAAAAATTCCATAGCCATCAAATGCCTGGACCTATAATTCTGAAATTTCTGACACATATCTACCCCTAACCCATCTACAAAGTGAGCAATGTTCAGACTTCTAACTTTTAAAATAAAAAAGTTATAGGCGTTTCTTTCCTCATTGTTTCAAAAATACCTTGCCACCACATGCCTGGACCCAGCTGTCTGAAATTTTACACACATATCAAGCCAAGTGGTACCTGTAATGTGCCCATGTTTCCTGTTTGTATCTTCAAAAATAAAAAAGTGGGAGGCGTAACTGTATTTACCCCACCACTACCCATTTTTCTAAAATTAATTGCCACACAAGGCAAGCACCTACGTTTCCGAAATTTCACACACATAGGTCCCAAGGTACCGCCTACAATGTGGCAAAGTTTCATGTGTGTAACTTTAAAAATGACAAAGTTATAGGCATTCCTGGGTATTTATTAAAAAATTAATTGCCACACAAGGCAAGCACCTACGTTTCCGAAATTTCACACACATGGGTCCCAAGGTACCACCTACAATGTGGCAAAGTTTCATGTGTGTAACTTTAAAAATGACAAAGTTATAGGTGTTTCTTTCCTCATTGTTTCAAAAATTAATTGCCACACAAGGAAAGCTCCAATGTTTCTGAAATTTCACACACATATCAAGGCAAGTGGTACCTGTAATGTGCCCAAGTTTCCTGTTTGTATCTTCAAAAATAAAAAAATGGGAGGCGTAACTGTATTTACCCCACTACTACCCATTTTTCTAAAAATTAATTGCCACACAAGACAAGCACCTACGTTTCTGAAATTTCACACACATAGGTCCCAAGGTACCCCCTACAATGTGGCAAAGTTTCATGTGTGTAACTTTAAAAATGACAAAGTTATAGGCATTCCTGGGTATTTATTAAAAAATTAATTGCCACAAAATGCATGCACCAATCTTTCTGAAATTTCTCACAGATAACTACCCCTAACCAGTCTACAATGTGCCCAAGTTTCATCCTTCTATCTTTAAAAATGAAAAAGTTATAGGCGTTTTTGTAAAACAATACTTGGCTATGGGAAAAAGCATTCAAAATGGCGTCCGATCCGGATCGGACCTCATCGGATCGGATCGGATCGGAGGTTGTCCGGATCGGATCGGATCGGATTTTCCCGATTTTGGGTCGGATCGGATTCGGATCGTGGATCGGATCCGATCCGATGCACACCCCTATTTAAAACAGCCAACCACGCATAATCAGCCCTTCCTCGTTCTTTGGTGCGTTGTTGGGTGATTTTTAAAAATCCGTGAAAGGGCCATTGAGTCTTACTGAAATCAGTTCAGCTGTACACACTAAGCGTGTTCTTTATTGACCCAGTCTGGAAATGAAATTATGGACTGCCTAACAAAAGTCACCTTTCTGGAAACCAGATCTCAAGCTAATTTGTAATGATTGAAGGGGTGTAATAGATTAGGTGCATCTAGAGATGCCCTATTTAAAGCTTTGAACAGCTAATTGGGATCAAAGTGTACCAATTATGGCCTGTTGGCTGTAGGCACACCACTATCGCCACCCTGCTTGTATCTTTGCAGATTATTTTAGAGGTTTTCGGTTTGAGTTTTGTTGGCTTGAAGACTAGTCCATATGATTATGGAAGTCATCGTGAAAGGGCTATGTAGATTGGATTTTTGAAGTGTAAGCAAGCTTCAAGCTCCAGAGAAAAATTGACTTTGCATTTTTTTAGTGCCTTCCTGACATCAGGCAGAAAGGAAATTGATGGTAATGGGGGGGGGGGGCATTTTTCCCATTCAAAAAAACTGACTATCGTTGCTGTAAACATCACTTCATTAAGGAATTGATGTGAAGTGGAAAAGCTAGGTTAAAACCTGGAGAATGCACTTCTCTAGAAATGAGTTTATATTTGGAGATGCTGACTATCATACAAATCTATATCTCAGAGGAACTTATTTCATTAAAAAGGCTCTGTAAGATACATCCCTAAAGTAACATCTGGCAAGCAGCTGATAGAATTTTACAAGGGATTTACGGCTGCATTTAATAATTCACTGCCAGCAAATGAAATCTTGCTATTATAGATAGCAAGGGGCAAAATGCTTTCTCTGGAGTAAATAGATTTAATACCCAAACTACACATTACGTGTAACTATGGCCTGGTTATCTTTTTTCTTCAGATTTGCATGTAACTTAGTTTGGTCTTAAGTTAACTGCTGCTTGTGGGCAGCAGGTGCTTAGATACTGATGATTTCAACTTTAAATGCTGCAGGCAAGCTAAAACAAATTAATTTTCCTGGCACCCTTTTGATTGATCTCATCGAACAGAATGACACGATTGGGAATGAGCAGGCTGGCTCTTCACTGAAAAAACAACCCAGGAACATCCGTTAGCAGCAAGCTTTGCACCCCTGGGTGCACTTCTGATTGTAGCTTCCTTGAAGCTCGTGATGGCAGTCCTTCTGCTGGTGCCATCCTGGCTTTCTGTGGCCTGTTGTTTAGGGCTAATTCACACAAGCCTGTACTTTGGTTGATTTTTCTAAGATAAAGCTCGGTGACACTTGGATGGATGGCAGCTGTACGGCTGAACAGGCTCCATTTGAAAATCACTTTGCTCGGTAAAACATTACATTTCTGGTGCTAGACCTGCAAAGATCCATTCACCCATGCAGGTCACCGCTTGGCATCGTGGTCATTTAGTCAGGAATGTTGTTATGTATTTTCTGCTTCCCCCAAACTGACGAGGATGAGGAGTGGCTCTTAATTGGTTTTGCTTCTTTCTTGGAAAGAGACTTCACTGGAGACTATTTAGGTATTTCTGTAATATTTAGCTTTATTTGCAAGTATAAGGTTAAGCACAGGTGGAAGTGCACAGCTGCTAAAAATAGGAAGGTATGGCCAAGCCTGGCTGGCAGACTTGATGTGGAAGAAACTTTAAGCCCTTCTGTGCCCCCCTCCTGTTATAGGACCATAAGAAACGGTCTTGGACCGAGTCAGACCATTGGTTTGTTGAGCCCAGGATTGTCAATGCTGGCCCAGTTTGCGTGATAGCAGGGTGGTTAATACACAGGGTGGGTTCTGGATGGGTTGTTACCCATGGCAACAAGCCACCCTGGCTGGGTTCACATCACATGACAAGCCAAGGGAAATTATGCTAGCCCCCAAGCACACATGACGGGAAATAAGCCACTGTGGCTTATTTCCCCAGCCTTGATCGTGTGAACTGGGTCACCGATTGGCAGTTATGGCTCTCCAAGGTTTCAGGCAGGGCTCTTTCCTAGCCCTATCTGGAAAAGTCACTGGGGATTGAACCTGGTATCTTCTCCATGCAAAGTAGAGGCTCTACCCCTGAGCTACAGTGCCTCACTCCAACTCCGGACCCCTTTACACCGTATGTCTGTGCGATTTAACTGCAAGGAATTTGGATGTGTGTTTCGTTTGTTAATTTTTGCCTCTTTTAAAAAAGACAATCAGAGGCAGAATATGCTCACTGAGGGGAGATAGTGAGCTGCTTTTCGGTTGCCCAAATTGTTTCAATGTTCATATTTCTGAAAATCAGCTGTATAAGGAAAGGCATTGTTATTTTGTGCCAGACTTCACTGGCCACTGAATGTCAGTGTTGCTCCAAATTATTTCAATAAGGGATAGGGGTGGAGAGCAGATTCACAAAACCTAGTTGATCTGAAAGTGTCAAAAGTTGTGACCTTGGACTGAAACAAATAAACTTGGCACCCAGATTTTAAACCGATGCCCTGTTTTCTCCTTTAAACTTGTGAATGGGGGGGGGGGGAATCCAGTTTCTGTAATATTATAGTACCCGTAAGAGGACCATGTTAGCTCATCCTTCTTTCCTTCCTTCCTTCCTTCCTTCCTTCCTTCCTTCCTACCTACCTACCTACCTACCTACCTTTCTGTTCAAACCAAATACTTTATTCTGTCATAAATAAAGCACTTGCAAATTACTAAACCCAGGCCGCAGATTAAAAGCAAGCAAGAGGCACCGATTCTTAAAGTCTCGTCGTAGTTCTTACACTGACCAGCTGGAATGGCAACAGGCCCAGGCTGGGAGAAACCAAGTGGCAGCTGGTCTCTCAGCAGAATCAACAGACTAAGCCGCACTGTCCCATTCCTTCCTCTGCTGCCGTGAAATGCCTGCTGGTCTGGCTGCAGCAAAAGGAGAAATGGGGCAGTGGGGCCCACTTCAGCTTGGCTGAGACACCAGCTACCATTTAGTTCCTCTTCCCTTCAACTATAATCTGTCAGCAGGTGACATATTGAGACAACTGATTTGCATGTAATGACAACCCTGAGTACAGGTTGAGTATGGGTTGTTGTTGAATAATGGGCTTGTTATGTGCAAACCCTATACTATGGTTTAACTATGGGTTGTTAACCATGAACAACCTAGAGTTCAAAACTCAACAACAAACCATGGTTTCTCTTCCTGCATTGTTCATGGTTAACAACTCAAGAGTTAAACCATAGTGCAGTGTTTGCATATAATAGCAACTCACACTTCAACAGCAACCCATACTCAAAGCACAGTTCACCTATATTCTGGGTTGTTGTTATGTGTGAATCAAGCTAGTGGTTCTTAATATATCCTGGGCTATTTAGGCTTATGCCTCAGGGCCAAAACCAACATCACTTTAAATCTGTTTCTGGTAGTGATGTTTTTTGTTTATTTTTACTCAAGAGCAGGCACAAGAAGCCTGATCCATATCTTAAAAGCCCCTCTATGCCCCATACGAAGGTCCCAATCTCCTGCATCTACTCTAGACTATTTAAAGAACAAGAAGATACACCTGCTAAATAGAGATGTAAAGTAATGTTGGTTTTGGCCATCCATAGAGCCATAAGTACCTTGTTTGATTGAAATGTCCAGGGTTTCTAGATAGATTTTGCTGACCACCAGTGTAATCCCAGTTTACTAAGGAGCAGTCTCCTGCTTCCAACCACCTGGATTATATATCAGTAGACTCTTCAAATGCTCTGTATGCTTTTAGATTTCCACTACCGTACAGGAAATGTCAAAGTCACAATGAGTAAAGGTTAAGGGCTTACAAGACCAGAATTCGCTCCCTCTGAACCGTTCTAGCCCAAAAGTGTGGATGCAAAACTTACTTAGATCAATGGCACAACAATTTTCTTATTACATCTGTCAAAAGACATATTGAACTGCAGTCTATTTCCTGAGAATATCTGAAGCCCTCTCGGATTGTGAACTGTTTTGGAGCAGGCCTCTCGGGGGTCGAGGGGTGACGGCCCTTCCAAATAAATAATTGTGTGGCTGATCCTCACTATTTTGTTTACTTTAGTGTAAACCCCCCACCCCCACTCTGGATTAGCTCCATGCACACTTGCACTAAGTAGACAAAATGGTGAGGTCAGCGGCATACTATGCATTTCATGTAGTGTGCAGTCCACCCATCAAACAGCTGGTTTTGGATGTTACGAAAGGACAATAAATTGTTGTCATTCTTGTTATTTCCATTGTTATTAGTAATTTCATTTGTTATTCTTCCATTATAACATCCAGGGAGAGGTGGAATTTTATGCTTCTAGTGCTAAGACAACTTGGCTGACCTTGGGTACTATACAGGTAGCAAAACCTCTTAGACCGTTCCTGTAAAATGTCCATGCTTCTCCAATGTCACAGTTTTGCATCAAGAAGTCCCTGATTTGAATACTGCCTCTGCCACGATCTCACTCGGCGGTCTTAGGCAAGCCGCTCTCTCTGAGCCTCATCTCAAATATAGAGGGATAGTCGTACTGACTTACCTTACAAGGTTGTTGTAAGGATTACAACTAGTTGATGCATGTGAGGGGTGCTTGGAATGCTTGAAAGTGCTATACAAATGTTAAGCTGTTGTTGCCATACCATCTAAGTCATGGTCCTCACTGCAGTGGTAAACCAGTGTGTAGGCTGTACCACTTCAGAGTCCCGGCAGATGCCCCTATAATGGAATAGTCATCTATACATATACATTTTTAACTCCTCACTTAAAAAATTTGAAATTTAGCTCCTGGCTGCTGCCATGGCTGTTATTTAATTTTTTAAAAGCCCCTGGAAAATGCTAACTACCGCTCTCCTGCATCATGTCTAGTTGGTGTTTAGACAGTGGTGGAGGGGTAGGCACAGACAACAGAGTGAGAAGAAAGGTGCAGTTGGAATGAGCATGTGGCATTTTTCAAAACCAATATTTATCCTCCCTTAAGGCAGATCACGATTCTGAAGCTAATCCTCTGACGACTTTTGGATATTTAAAACCTGTCATTGGCAGCGTATTCCGGCAGAATTTCCTCACCCCACTTTTATTGATGAAAGATGAAAGAAAGAAGAAACCACCACTGTGAAAATGTTTACGTGTGGCTTCCCAGGGCAAGTTTTGTAGGAGTTCTTGCGTTGAATCGGAGACCTGGGCTATCATGACTTACTGCTGGGGGCGTACAGTGGTCCCTGCTTCGGAATCCCAGACGGGGCCAGCATCAAGGGTTGGCATGGTCGGGCAACCGCCGAGGGCCCACAACCCAACAGGGGCCAACTGACGAGAGCCCCTGGAGTTGCTCCTGCTTTTGACCATGGCAACCTGATTGTTCACCTGGCTCTGTTAATGGTGGTGCTGAGAAAAATTAGCAAGCTGTGCCCCTGCTTCCTTGTTCGTTGGCTGTTTGCTCTAACTTATCAGGAATGTAGACGTAGTTGTGAATGAATGGCTGAGAGAGGAGAAGAGCAATGTTAGTTGTGTGTTAGTTGTCTGACGCATTGGAGCTCACTTTTTCTAAAACAACTGGAGAGTCGTTTTTTCTCCTCCTAAGCAAAGTATAGCAGGGAAGCACCATTCCACTTACTATGGGAAACCCTGATATTAGATTGTTATTAGCATTAGCAACAGTTTGCATGTGTCAGCGTAACATTACGGAAGAGAAATGGGGGCTGGAAGAAGATGGGTAAGCGTCTTTTAAAGATTTATAGGTGAAAGATTTTTGGTTGAGAGCTCGTTTTGATGGCAGTTACACATGATGTATGTTTATTTTCTTCCTGAGCCAGTGAGTGCAGACTCCATGCAAAGAATGGGTTTCTGCATATGCTTGGCCCCTCTGGATTGGGGCTTTCAATTTGCGCACATTATCCCTATGAGAAAGGTTAATGTATTTGGGGATATATATATATATATATATATATATATTATTTGTATTTAAAATGTTTTTTAAAAAATATTTTAAATATTTTAAAATTGTACTATGCTTAATTATATTTTTAATTTTTGTATATCTCTATTTGTTTTAACTGTATATGTTTTAATTTGTAAGCCGCCTTGAGTCCCAGTATTGGGGGGAAAGGCGGGATATTATTAATAATAATAATAATAATAATAATAATAATAATAGATAAAAGGATGACTAAAAAAGGATGCAGTAGAAATTTATAAAAGTGTGCATCGCATTGAGAGATTGGCTGGCTCTATCTATCTATCTATCTATCTATCTATGTATCATCTAACTATCGTCTCTGAGAACACTAGATCTTGGGGGCCACCCAAGGAAATTGATCAGGACAGATAAAGGGAAGTCTGTCTTCACACAGTACATAATTAAATTATAGAATTCTCTGTCACAGGGTGGGTTGATGGCTATGGAACTAAACAGCTTTAAAATGGGGTTAAGGATGCAATCCTATGCATGTAAAGGTCCAATTTTAATCCCGCAAAGAATCCGGAAACAGAAGCCTCGAAAAAATCGAGGGGTAAAGGTTCTGTGTGGAAAAGCCCACCGACACTGGAGCTTTGGCCTTAACTCACTTTTCTCATGCTTTGTACACGGGAAAATAAATGCCTTACCTCTTATCTAAACCTGAAGCATTGTTGTTGTAGAAGTTCTATTTACTATGGAATCATAACAAATGAATAGAAATAAGAGAGAGATTGCTCCGAATTCCAAACATCGTTGCAAGTTTTATGAACGTTTTATTTTTTAAAAAACAATCTTTCCTGCCCCTGCAGTTTAAACTGTATTGTCACTTGAAATAAGATCATTGGGTATTTGATAACATCTCTGAAAAAGAAATTACCTACATGCAAACAATGCTTAGTTAAATGGCTTCCTTCCAAGACTTGTTTGTGTTTTTCCAGATTGCAAAATAGAGTAGATTTTAAGACCAGAGTCAAATGAAAATGATCAACAAGAAATGTTTGTAATGCTATTACAACACCCATAAACAATTATTCTCTCAAAGCCTTTGGTTTGCATGTATTTCCAGCAGTTAAGCTCATCACACTTTGCTCTGGAAGAGAAAATTTTCACAACAGAGGGCTATGCTCCCATTTCATTTATTTTTAAAGTAACGTATTGTGAGATATTTGTGAGCTCATGCAATCTATTCTTCTCCTGAGAACGCTTAAAAAAACGGTATTGGGTTGGATCCAGATTTACTCATACTTAGAGTAGATCCACTGAAATCACTGGGACTTTATGTAGTCATGGCTAACTTAAGTCCCATTGATTTCTCGGCATGTTTTAAGCATGACTAATGGTGCAACCCTATACATATCTACTCAGACAAAAGTCCCATTGTATTCAGGTAACTGTATGTAGGACAGGTCTGGATCCAATCCATTGAGGCTTTTATTACACGAATGTGATTAGTCACTGACAGCAGTTTGCGGGTCTTTTACACAATGTCGTCAACCTCCAGGGTGTCTCCTGCGGTTTTTGACATTCATCCCTCTTTAAAAAAGATTGGAGATAACCCGATAAAGAATGTTGATCTGATATATTGGCAGCGCCACCTAATGGCTGCATAATGAAATATACAGAATTGTGTGGTGGTGCTCAGGACAGTTTCTTAAATTGCCACGGGCCCAAAATGATTGCCTATCCCTGCTTTGGATGAAGCCACGGCAGATAAATTGGTACAAAACTGATACATTTATAGGATAGAGATGTCCTTCATAGCCATCGGTTATTGTTAATTGCTAAAAGGCTAGAGCCCCATTTCTCTGAGAAGGTCTGTTCTGTGCGATTCCCACCAACCCAAACATGACCTAGGCATCCATGCTCTCCAACCTCTTTAGCAGAGTTCAGCCAGTTCCATTTGAACGAGCCAATTTTCTTGCTTCTTGTAGCACGCAGCAGCTTGAGGGCTGCTTGCACAGCAAGGGCGTTATTTATTAGCCTGTCATTACAGTTTCTTTCACACTTCTATAGCTCTCGCGGCATGAATAGTCCAACAAATTAACAGACCAGTTCTCAGTGGCATGCTGGAAATTTTGACATGTGCTTCAGGTGGTTAGAATATCAATCACCAGCATGCTGTTGGTTCTGCTGACCGGCTTCCTCCATGTTGCGTACTGAGTCTGTTAAACACACACACACACACACACACACACACACACACACACACACACACCACTTCCTGCTTGAAAGGATTGGAGCAACTGCCTCTCCCCAAATATTACGCCCACAGCAATCCGACTCAATTTGGAGCATGAAATGAAGCTGCTAACAAGAAATATAATTTTGCCCCGTAACATGCATCCTGGCATACAATACATATTATGTGGGAGGTTCAATACATAAATAGATTCATTTGACTACGTAGAGCCGAATGTAGCCAGGTGACGAATTTCGGAATTTCATGCAGTGAGGATTTTAGCTCCTCTTCGAACAGTACTTTTTCAAGCGTCCCACATTTAAGGCAGTGGTATTGAGACTCAGGACCATGGGCCAAATTCGGGCCACTTGGTGTTGCACTCTGGCTCTTTGGGTTTCCCCAAAAGGTCGCGCACCCTTTCCCCTGGCCCTTCCCCTTTCCCTAACTGCCAATTGTTTGCCTATTTCCTGGCTTTTCCACATTTTCCCTATTGTAAAAGGTTGGAATGCCTCTGGTAAGCCGTACTGAGTGGCAGGAAGAGCTTTAAGCCAAAACATGCCTGGGTGCTTTTGGCATTTTGGCCTCACCCGTTTGCAATTGGCTCCACCCACTTTTGTCTATGGTCTCATCCAGCACTGGAATGTGACCCCTGAGAGCTACTCTGAAATGAAATTCGGTCCTCAGGCTGAAAGATGTCCAGCATTCCTACTTTAAAGGAAGAGCTTCCATCTCAACTTGTCCATATGACTACCATTACATCAGACCTTCTCCTTGATCTGAGAAGTTTTCAAGGAAGCCCAGAGTTCTCTGCTCAGAATGCACTTTGGAAATCGTCGCCTTTGGTAACCTATATAAATAGGGGAAAAGGAGGCCAGCTGCTGTGTAAGGCTAGAAGCCTATGCCCATTTACCTGGGACTACACCTATTGAATTCAATGGGGCATTTCTGAGTAGGCAATATAAGCATCTAATAATAATAATAATAATAATAATAATAATTTATAACCCGCCTCTCCCTTCGGATCGAGGCAGAGAACACAATGTAAAATACAAGAATCACAAACAGTTAAAAAAAATTAAAAAACGAGATAATACATCATTAAAACATCTTAAAATTCATCCAGATAGGCCTGCCGGAAGAGAGCAGTCTTCATGACTCTCTTAAATTCATGAAGACTGCTAATTTGTCTAATCTCCTCCAGCAGACCATTCCATAGTCTGGGAGCGATGGAAGAGAAGTAACACTCGCCAGCCTAGTTCTGGCTGGCTTGAGTAAGTTCTTCCCAGAGGACCTAAGTGTGCGGGGCAGATTGTATGGGAGAAGGCGATCCCGCAGGTAGTCTAGGCCCAAACCATGTAGGGCTTTAAAGGTAATAACCAACACTTTATACTTCGCCCGGAAACTGACTGGCAGCCAATGAAGTGATTTTAAAACTGGTGTAATGTGGTCACCCCTAGATGTACCGGAGACCAACCTGGCTGCCATATTTTGAACAAGTTGAAGTTTCCGGACTAGGCACAAAGGTAGCCCTATGTACAGCTCATTGCAGAAGTCAAGCCTCGAAGTTACCAGCGCATGCACTACCGTCTTTAGGTCTTCCAACTCTAGGAAGGGGCGCAGCTGGCGTATCAGCCAAAGCTGATAGTAGGCACTCCTGGCCGTCGCATCAATCTGAGCTGTCATCTGGAGCGACGGATCCAGGAGTACCCCCAAGCTGCGAACACAATCTTTCAGGGGGGGGTGTAACCCCATCCAGAACTGGTTGACACACCTCCAAAACCAGGTTGGGGCCTTTGACAGCGAGCACCTCCATCTTGTCTGGATTCAGCTTCAGTTTGTTTTTCCTCATCCAGCCCATTACCGCCTCCAAGCATTCATTCAGAGGAGACACACTATCCTTAGCTGATGATGTTGTCGAAGGCATAGAGAAATATATTTGGGTGTCATCAGCGTATTGATAGCACCCTGCCCCATGCCTCCAGATGATCTCTCTGAGCGGTTTCATGTAAATGTTAAACAGCATTGGGGAAAGGATGGCACCTTGTGGTACACCACATAGCAACTCCTTTTTTGAAGAGCAGCTATCCCCAAGCATCACCATCTGGAACCTGCCCGAGAGATAGGATCGGAACCACTGAAGCAAAGTGCCCCCGATTCCCAATTCCCCCAGGCGCTCCAGAAGGATACCATGGTTGATGGTATCGAAAGCCGCTGAGAGGTCCAGGAGTACCAGCAGGGACACACTCCCCCTGTCAATACTAAGGCGTAGATCATCCACTAAGGCAACCAAAGCGGTCTCAACTCCGTATCCTGCCCTGAAGCCAGTTTGAAATGGGTCTAGAAAATCAATGTCATCCAAGACATCACATGACAGGCTTATGTGGTTTGCTCAGTTTCCACCTGTTTGGGTGGGAGAGGGGGAATAAAGCGTTCCCCTCTCCTGCCCTCTAAGTGTTGCTCCTTTGATCTTTCCCTGCACTGGAGGGAATCGCACCAAGATAGCTTCATTCTACAGCTGAAGGCTGGATGGCATTCCTGAAAATGGCAGCTGTATTGCGTTGTGTTGCTGTTGCTGCTAGTGCAAAGGCCAAAAGTGGGCATCTACGTGGGTTGTGTGAAGGAGAATTGAAATCCAGCACTGCTAATAACATTGTAAAAATGAAAGGAACAGTTGACAAAGTATTTTAATTCTGTTTGCAACGTATTTCTCTGCTTTCTTTTGGCTTCTGTATAGTTCATTGGGGTAGCTCCACAGCCAAGTTCCTTGCTTATATCGGGCCATTGCTTATAGATCTGTTGGTTGCCAGATCTCCAGATTTTGCACAACTTCTGGCTGACTGCAGCCCAGTAGTACACCAGGATGGCATCCTTGGTCCTATTTGGTTCCAATCCACCTGAACACCCATTGGGTTAGCCTCAGGCTCATTGTCCAAGTGAAATCTGGACTCCCAGACATGTGTCACCTGCGTAGTCCTTGCAGAAAGCAAAGACTCTGACCAGCATGTCAACCATGTTGTGGAAGTGAACAATTCCTTTAAAAAGGTGTGTGTGTGTGTGGGGGGGGAGTTTTCGGGGTCATGTAGGTCTGATTCCAGTTTGAACTAGCCAATAGAGTTAAGAGAAGGTTTGGCTGGTTAAGAGTACTATATGATCAGGGCAAGCTCCAGGTTTGGAAGAGCTCTTACCAAGGGCTCTCTGGTGGGCCTGCTCCTACATCAGGCGCCATTTTAAATCCCCCACAATGCCCCTAATGTGGTATCATCTTGAGCATTGTGGGAAATTTTAAAAGGCAGTTCGAAGACCCAGACACCCAGTACAGCAAGCCCAGGGCAAATGCCAGCTCTTCAGATACTACTAGGCCCTGAGCAGCTGCTCAAGGGGGCCCAGTGTTGATGCTGGGCCTATACGCGGACAGGATCTATACGATTGCCTTAAAACGTTTCACAACAGTAGTGATAACTGTTGGGGCCCAGGACACACTCCATATACAGTTTCCAAACCGTTTTCAAAGTGTCATATCCTGCTTGGTGTGGTCAACCTGTATGTTCAACACAACCCATTTTATTTGAAGACTGCCTTCAGTGAAGCTCTGTGGTCGTCTGAGAAGCCATTGCCATGATTGTATTTTGAAAACGCTGCATGTTCCTAACGTGTTTTTATGATTCCCCCCCCCCCCCCCAGAAAGAAGAGAATTAGGGACTTAGAAAAGAAAGGCAGTTGAAATTCTTAGAATGCTAAGGACTACCACACCTGCCTAGAGAAACGTTGCCCAGAATATTCACAAAACTGTCTCCTTATGCGATGGTCTGCTTTAGTCAAAAGTTCAGAAGCAGGGTTTTTTATTTTGTTTTCTTTACAATTTTATTTACAAAATGTATTAAAACTCTTTGTACAAGGCCTCATTAAAATGAGGCTCAGGAATTTATGCCCACACATGCAATTTACGTTTTGACAGCCGTGAGTTTGGTTGGCAATTGTTTTTGTCATTTCTGTTCACTGAAGTGCAATTTTAACAACCAATAAAGAAATATCCTAAAAAGATCTTGTTGTTGTTTTAGAGAAAACCAAAAGGAAAAGAACTTTAAAAATTCTCAAATGGTTACTGCTGAACTTCCACAGCTTGTAGCAGGACTGGCTTTTTTAAAAAAAAGCAATTGACACTTTTTTTGTTTTAATTAACATGCACGTTTTAAAAAATAACAACCCATTTACCAAACTTTTCACAGGTGTGAAGCCTTCACTGAAAAAAATATTTTCATTGATAAACATACATTTCTTTTTATACATCTTCTAAGAAAAATGTCTTTTTCCTCTCTCTCTTTTTTTTTTTTACTTAAATACAACATATTTTTCACAGCTTTGCATTTCCTTTTGCTGAAACATTATAGCATTCAGAAATTTAAAATCACAGTTTAAGGAAAAAGAACATCTCTTTTTGCTTAATATCTCTGTAAAAACGAGCAGCAATTTGTTCTACAGGAGACTTTTCCATATGTTTTTATGTTACATTTTGTGGAAATGCAATGTTTGTGTGTATGTGTGTGTTGTTTCCTCTCTTCTCTATTCCTATACTATATTTCTTGATTTAATGAGCTATCAAATATATCATCAGTGACATTTATGTTTTGTTTTAATGAGCTATCAAATATATTTTCAGTGACTTCTCTCAAACATTTTCTTTTTCTTTTTTTAATTTTAAAGAAAATATAATATCTATATATTATTCATTATCTCTCTTTTTATTTTGTTTAATATCCAGTATGTTATTTATGAAATGAAATCTTGCTGAACTACCAAATTGCACATATTGTCATATTAGAGGTAATTAGTATGTAGATGATTCCTTTATTTTCTATTTTATCTATTTGGTAAAATGACGATGGGATACTTTTTGTGAAAAAGAAAAAGATGCACCTATGAACAATTGGAAACCACCTTACACTGGGTTTGGCCATTGGTCCATTTTGTCTAAAATGTTTACTCTAGCTGGAAGCAGTTCTCCAAGATTCCAGGTTCAGAAACCTGTCCCAGTTCTGTGACCTGAGATCTATTTAATTAAGAGATGCTAGCAATTGAACTTGGGGCCATTCTATACTCCAAATATGTGTTTTGACCCTGAGTCTCTTCAACTTACTTAGATTTCTGATAGGTCCATATTTGGAACTCCTACATCTGAAAAGCTGTAAGGCAGTAATGCAGAGTCTATAGCTTGAGTGGGGTATTCTGGAATGCCTTATATTCTTTATGGAACTAAGGATGAACCTAAATACCTTTTTCTTTTCTTTTTTGATAAGTAGCCATGAAATGATGATTGACAAGAGCTGAGAATATAATAACTACCAGCAACAGTAATGCTAGAGCATTTCATTTTGAGCTGGACCAACTGGTCTCATTTGAGGTACAGTCCTGTTTACAAAGTGAGGCCAAGCCACAAAGCTTCGTCTGAGCACAGTGCTAGATATTTGTTTTTTTTTAATTACAGAAAAGGAGAGAGAAAAAAGGTGGGGATTCTGAAACTGGGCCAAATATATTCTTCAGTTCTCTTGGTGTTGATATTAAATGCATTTGTTTTTCAAATGCAAGCACACAGCCAGAGATATCCAGCAGGGAACAAAATTGTGAATACTATCCTCTCAAAGCTCTCAGATGCTATTAATTGTTATTATTCCTATTATTATTTTTAAAAAGAAAGCACTTGTAGATGATAGAGAAAACGGGTGTCATACTGGCCTCCCTCTGTTTTTCATCTTGAAGGCTTCCCTTCATAAGATACGCCATGTCCTTCCCTGACAGATTGATGGACAATACTCTGCAATATTTTTTTTTAAAAAAAAAATCAGTTGACACGCTTCCCTGCCCCCTCTTCCATTGTGCATGTTACATTCACTTGTTGGAGCTGATATATGCATTTTCTTAAAAGTGTGAGACAGAACCTAGAGTTAAAAGACAATCCTTACCACCAGGAAGGAAGAAAGCAAAGAAAGAAGGGTGATATTAAATCACAGAGTTAGATAACAGGTTGCTCTAGGAACGTAAGCAGTGGTTTTCTGAGGCATAAGATTAAGAACAGCTTAATGTTTTAATAAGGGGGGGCACTTGAAAACATTTTGTTTCTCTTCAAAAGAATTATGTTTATATACTGTGCAGTGGTATCAAAGAATGGCTTCTGTTAAACTTTTGTTAAAATTATTTTTACAAGAATACTTTTTCATTCTCTCTCCACATCTTAGAATATCGTCCAGTCTGTTTTCTTGTCATCGTCGTTTGATTTTCAAGCAAAGCGAGATTTTTGTTTTGTTTTGATGGTTTGCATCGTTTCTGAGTCTTAAGAATCTCCCGTAAGGCACTGAAGGGAAAAAAAAAATCCTATGAAAAGTTCATTGCACCATCATCAATATAATGTGTCAGGCCCGACACCTAGGGAGGGAGTAAAATTGGCTCAGGTCAGGTTCTGTGAAGTTGTCGCCACAATCTTGGTTTGCTCCTCCCTTTGTAAGCGCAGGATCTGTAATGAGATTGCAGACATCTCAGATGTGCTATGTGAGAGGAGGGGTAGTCATGGAACAAGACACAGGGGAGAACCTGGTAGGATGAAGGAAAGAACTGATTGGCCGGGGCGGTACTGGGGGGCAGGCACCTCCCCAAACAAAAAACTCGCCCCCCAGTACCACCCCCTATTGCTGAACTCCTGTCATTACTTGAAGGAAAGCCACTTTTCACATATCCAAGTGCACTCCTAGATTGTCATCTCTGTAGTCCTTCTACAGTTCAGATGCAGCTCTTGAGCCAATAAAGGCTACATGTTTTGCAGCTGCTGACATACTCTTCAAGTTGCCAAGAGACCAGTGGGAGTTCACTGAGGGGAAACATCTGACATGCAGGAGAGAGAGTTAATGTAATTTATCATTTATATACGGGGTGCCTAGTAGGGCTGTGCAGCGCTTCGGTTCCGAATCCGAAGTGGGCCGGGCAGGATTCGGGAGGCCCGAATCGGGATCCGAAGCGAATCAGGGGGTCCATGCACAGCCCTAGTGCCTAGTAGTAAAAAAAGAATAGAAGAAAAGAAATTCTAATCATAAATTAATATTTTTCAAAATCAAAATTAATTTCCCCTTCCGTTGTGTAAGCCTAAAGTTTATTTCAGAAATAATATGTTTAGGATAGAAGTTTTAATGTGAAATATACCATTATTTTTCTTTCAGAGATCTTAACTTATGGGACACATCTCGCCTACCTTTGAAATATACTTTGCCCCTTCTGGGCCCCCACATTTTTTTATTATTATTATTTTGCTGATCTGCAGAGGTTGCTCAGGAGCGAACGTTTCTCAAAGTGCCAAAGTGATTTCTTTATGCTCAGAATAAAATCCTTTCTTCTTTTCATCAGCCACCTGCAAAGGCGAATGCTTATGGCTTTTCCTGTACTGAGTCGGTAAAGGAGGAAACCAGAAGAGAGCTTGAATTTGTAAAGGAGAAAGACATAGAGGAGAAAACAAACAGTTCTCTCCTGGGGACTGTCTTCATGGTGCCGGGTTGGTGCCGCTCTGCCACCAAACCCTGTGCTATCCCTGGTGTGCTGTGGCGGCCAGTTGTTCTAACAAGGGGAGGCAGAACAGGCTTTCTGGCAGCCATTAGGCTTGCTGGGCCCATCCCCTCCCCATCCCACGACTTCCGGCAACCAATAGGAGGTTGCCTTCCACCTGGGAACAGCCCCAGAGTGGCTCCGAGTGAGGACAGACCGGCGGAAGAGCTGGGCTGACCTCGCTCTGGCTGGAAAAGTTTGGGTATCCTCCAAGATAGCTCCGAATCTCCTGCTGTGTCATCTAACTGACACAGTGCAGATTTGGAGCCACCCCGAGGCAAAGACAAAGTGAAGACAGCCCCCTGCATATTCTGGCATTGAGGGCCTCTCCCCTTTTTTGTTCTGCCCTGACTTGTGTTTCCATAAAACTACTTACCAATCCTATTTTTCTTTTTCAAGCATCTCTGCAGTAGATCTTTGATGGCAGACATGCCTCTCGCCAACCCACCGTGACAGAAGGATGACCCAGACGTAACGCGAAACCTAACGCCAAACTACAGTTTCTCATTATTTGAGTGAGAAGGCTGCTCCCCGATCCTCCCGAGTCCTCTCAGCCTGCTCTCCTGGTTTCTAGCAAACCGGGCATAATCCCACTTTCCCTACTGGCACCCCTGTGGGGTGATGGAAACCATGGGCCCTGGATTCCTATGCTAGTGGGGTGGGTGGCGAGAAAAATATTGACCCCAAATTTGTCAGCAGTGCCCCTGTGCCCTGAGAACCAGGGTGGGGTAAACCAGTCAGCAACTTATAAAGCAAGAACTAAGGGGTGGGTTGGTTAGAGAGGAAGCAAAACAAACATTCGAATGAATAAGTGGTTTAAAGTAAGCCACTAAACAATAAAATCGAGCAATGGGAGTCCAATAGCTATACAGTCCACAACGGATTATATTATTATTATTATTATTATTATTATTATTATTATTATTATTATTATCCCACGTTTCCCCCAATTTTGGGAAATAATTTCATAAAACCTGTTTCTAGCTGTGTAGTTCAGGTCTCAGAAGGGCTCAATCCTATGCATGTTTAGACAGAAAAAAAGTCCTAGGATTGTGCTCCAAGTAGGCTGTCAAACATTGGCTCAATTCGGACAACATGATAGTCAATAGTGGGGTAATAATCAACTTTACAGTTGTTCAACTAGGGGGTACTCCCCACACAACATGGGCCCCCTCCACAAGGATGCGCTTTTGCGCCCGGTTCAGGGATTATGCGCATTTTCGCGGAGGCGCATTTACGCCTAATCCCTCTGCACGGGAGGTGGCGAGAGGCGGCGAAGCGCATTAATTGATGTCCAAAAAGCGCTTTAGAAGACGTTAATGCGCATAATAGCTTGTTCACACGGCGAAAATGCGCTTTAACGGCCGGAGAAAAATAAAAGTCGCTATTTAACGCGCATTCGAAAATGCGCATTATCGGGGAGATAACGCGCCTGTACGCCCGTTTTGCGCTCCGCTGGTGTGGAGGTAAAATTTATAATGAGCCTTCAAGGCTCATTAAACGTCTCGTGTGGAGGAAGCCATGGTAATAAATAATCAACTGTGGTGTGGATTAGGATCAGTGCTGAGTTGACTATGGCAGCATTTGGACGACACGATAGTCAAAACAACTGACGATTGTTTTCCCCACACCAGTTGTTTATTGTGTCGTCCGAATTGAGCCATTGACTGATAACAGTGGGTACGTCAGCATACTTCCGCTGCTCTCTTTCCTTGTCTTTTCTCTGCCTCCTCAGGACCTCTCTTTTCTATCTCTTTCCCCCTTCAGTGTTTCCTGAGACCCTTTCTTAAAGTCATATTTTGTCTCCTTACAGCGTCCCCAGAAACTTTCCTCACAGTCTGTCTCTCCCTTTCACAGTCCCCTCACAACCCCTCTCAGAACCAACCCTTCTACCCTAGCTGCTAAGGGGTCAAAGCAGACATTACATAAAGTGTGTGTCTAGTGGCTACATCTTTCTTTGTTTTTACTCTAGAGCAGGTGCACGCCTTAGATTGAGATCCTAGTGGGGGGGAGTAGGAGGGCTTTTAAGACTGAATTGCCCCCCCATGCCTAGAGGGGCGATCCAATCCCTCCATTTTTATTCTAGAGCAAAAATGGAGGGGAAACGATGTAGCTGCTAGACCCACCTTCCACGTAATGTCTGTTTTAGCTCTCAGGGTTAAAAAGAGTCAAATTCTTGGCTTTCAACCACTGCTCAGGGGTTTCCCACTTTGTCCAAAAGGACAAAATATGCCCCTGTTCAGACGAAATGCTAAGCCAAGATGGTTAAGCATTTTAAGCTAAACATTATGGCTTAGCATGCCATGTGAACCATGGCTTAGCGTGTCGTGTGAATTATTCCTAACCACGGTGGCTACATAACCATGGTTTAAACACGCTCACTAATCACTTGCTGCAAAAGGGTTAGCAGCCTAACCATGGCTTAGTGTGTCATCTGAACAGGCCCTATGTTTATACCTGCCCTGCAAATGATGATCAGAAACCAGGGCGAGCGTGCACAAGCCCAAAGGCTTCGGAATGCTTTCATCCGAATCAACTCATATTTTTTTGAAAATTCAATACAGGGGGACATTGACGTTTGTTCAGATATGCACTTTGCCGTCACGCACACACACAGAACAGACAAACTCCATCCATAATCCATTTTCAATGGATTACGGGCAGAGGTCCAGAAATATGAACAATCCATAACCGTTACATTATGAATACGGTGGCATGCCTTGCATGTTGATTGAGGGAGAGGTTGCAAGGAGAGAAGAGAGGAATCTATCCTTCCTTAAAGCTATCTCGACACGTACCCATTTGCTACCTGTGAGGGGGAGAAACAAGATCCCCCTTTGGCTCCACACTCTCTGATTCTGAATGAAACCCCTTTCCTCTGAACCCATCAATCTCACTCAACGATGCCTATATGACAGCTGTGACCTTTCATATCCAGTGGGAGCACCAGAGTAAAATATGACTTACTCGGTAGAAAGCAACGCATGAAGTCCGCCGCTCCCTTAACCATGTACAATGGGAATTCTGTCTTTCCCTTCACTGGGAGAATCTGTCAATCATTCCCTTTTCTTACTTCAATAAATCACATTGCTGTATTATAGACACTTGGCCTATTTTCCTCCTAGAACTTTTTGTTTGGCTGCATGGGAAATACCTCCAAAAAGAACTTACCTGGAGTTCACCACAGTTCCCTTTTAATAAATAAAAGGGGAGAGAACGGTGGTGCGGTGCAGTGGGGAATTTTGAAGTGCAGGCATTCATCATGACAGTCTCAAGAGCCACACCTTCAGGGAGAGTCCAAAAATGCAGGCCGCTGGGTTGGTCCATGTGTGTGTGTGTGTGCCGCACACACGCCTATCTGTGTGTATATGTGTTTTAGGGTGGCCAATTATGCATCGCCAAAAAAAGAGAAAAAGCATGGCAAACAGAAGGACACCAATTTGAATAATATCTCCATATATATATATATATATATATGCAAATTTAAAAATAAGTATAAATTAAATAGAAATAGAATATATCTCACCATAGTGGAGAAGGCTGACTAGTTGTCTTGTGTGCCTGCTGTGCACTCTGTTCTCCAGCTTCTAAGTCTTGGGGGATAACCTTGAAGTCCATGCTATTCTCCCTTCTTATGGCCCTTTGGCTTTAAACTAGACTTGGACTGGACACCTCTTCAAACAGAAGACTGTCCTTTGTCAGCGCTCCAAAATAGAGGATTGTCTTCTGCAATGTAGGACACCCGCTCACCCCTGTGTGTGATCTATCTATCTATCTATCTATCTATCTATCTATCTATCTATCTATCTATCTATCGTCTTTTGTAGGATTTTTTTTTGGGTAAAACTAATGGGTTTTGATTGCCCATCCAAGTTACCCCAAAATACTTTGCATTAAGACAGGGATTGCTCACATCAATATATTGTTGCTGGGAAAACTCATTTTTCATCCAGCTACTGTGAGAATTACAGCTATGCTCACAGGGAACAGGGAAACCTGAGTTGGGTGGCAGATACATAACCAACCCTGCTCATCAAAAAGTCCTGGTGCTTCGACCCTGTGAGCCCTGATTCCACTACAACACTAGGGAAGGTCATATGAAAAGCAGGAAAGAATGGTCAACAATGCTCATATCTATGTGTAAGGCTGGAGGCCCAGTGTCCCAGGCAAGACCTGCAATGCCCAATATTGTAGTTGTCAAGGCCAGCCCCACCAAGAGATAAAGCGAAGTGGCTGCCTCAGGAACCAGATTGTTGGGTCCCTCTAAATCAGGGATGAGGAATGTATTTCAGTCCAAATTTTGGAGAAGCTCTCTGGGAAGGATTGAAGACAAACACCAAAAATACCAGCATCTTTTGTCTTCAAGCTCTTACAGCCAATAACTATGCCTTAAGAGAGGCATTTCAGCCATTTAGAATGGGGAGGGGAAACTGCAAAAAAAGCTGGGAAAGCACCCAACACTTGGGGCCTGGGGAAAGAGGGTGGGGCCATATGAGGAACCCCAGAAGGGCCAGTTTTATCCTATTAGATTCTCCACCTTTGCATTAAAGGGTAACAAATTAAAGTTGTTTAACTATGATTTTTCTTTTTTACAATTAATTTAAAAACCTCATTAAGAACATAAAAAGTGCCATGCTGAATCAGACCAAAAGTCCATCTAGTCCAATGCTCTGTTCACACAGTGGCCAATCAGCTGTCAACTAGGGACCCACAAGCAGGACATGGTGCAACAGCACCCTCCCACCCATGTTCCCCAGCAACCTGTGTATACAGGCTTACTGTCTCTGATACTGGAAGTAGCACGTAGCCATCAGGACTAGTAGCTATTGATAGCCTTCTCCTTCAGGAATTTAGCCAACCCCCTTTTGAAGCCATCCAAATTGGTGGCCATCACCACAACTTGTAGTAGTGAATTCCATAGCTTAACCATGTACTGTGTGAAAAAGTCCTTCCTTTTATCTATTTGTCCTGAATCTTCCACCCATCAGCTTCATGGATATCCCCAGATTCTAGTATTATGGAAGAGGGAGAAGAATGTTATGCGTTATGACACCCTTTTCTATAAAAATCTAATCAACTAGGGGATTTATAAAGTGATCTTTTTGGTATGTTGAGGTGATCTCAAAAATTGTACTGTAAACAACCTTAACTTTAACAGGGTGGTTTGGACCCAACACCTAATAGATTTGGGGTGTCTTTCCATCAGTTATGCACCTCTCTCTCTCTCTCTCTCTCTCTCTCTCTCTCTCTCTGTGTGTGTGTGTGTGTGTGTGTGTGTGTGATTATTTGGATTATCTGTTTCATGTGGCAGAAAGTCTGAGGCAAAACCTGGAAGCAGTTGGCATTGAAGTCGTTCTGGCCTCAAGGTGAAAATGCAGGCCCGCAACTGGTTTAAAAATGAATCTAATAAATGTTTGTGAATTAAAAATGGCCCTGTCAGAACGGATGTTGAAAATCAGCTGTGTTGTGTCCCGCGTCTGACGTGTGTAATCCTGAGACTCTATTCCATGTTGGGAAACACAACACCAACACACATCATCACAGGGAACACCAAAAACATAAACCAGTTGATTTGCTTACTGGACCTTTAGCCGTACCACTAGATCTTAACACTTTCTGTTCCATACACGTTGTAGCCTTCTCTGTACGTAGCGTAATTCTGGGTATTGGGTGCAGGAGCAGGCTTAAAGTTTTGTGTGTTCTTTGTGAGTTTCATTCGTTTGGTCTCGGCCCGAGACTTGTAACAGAACTCTATCAATGCCACCGTCATGGCAAGGCCCAGGCCTCCGACAAGGATATAGAAAACCCCAGCAACATTGCTCAGACTCAAAGCGCTTGTCTTGTCCTAAGAGAAACGAACCAGTTGGTTAGTTTGGCAGCTGAGAGGAAAGAAACAGCAAGGACGACATGTTTTACTGTGCAAGACCAAGAGGGGGCCTGCTTTAGAAGACCCAAAACATTTACTGACATAACTACTTTGCAGCTTCGAACTCTTTGCACCCAATTTTTTTTTTACGTCAATTTTGGAGGCACCAGGTGAACCAACACACTCTTGCCAGATTAATCTCGCAACTCATGTCCCATGACAGAAAAGGACTTAAGGCAGGAACGCCTAGCAAAAGAATGTTTGATCTCTCCCTACTTGCTACTAACTAGGCCTGTTAGCAAAATGAATGCTCTCTAGCCCAGTGGTATTCGTGATGTAGCCAACTACATATAGCTGCATGGTGAATATCACTGCATTAACTTGACCCTTTCTTTGAACTTGTTAGATTTTCCCACTGGAGTGGGGCTGAGCGTGAATTATAAAAGACTGCAATCCTCATCCTCATCCTTATCCTTATTATGGCCCTTGATATTGTTGATAGACAACATAGAGGAAAATAATTTGAGTTTCGCTAATCGTTTTCCTGACTATATATCTAGCAATAGTTGGTTAGTTACTTTCAGGCTGTGCTAAATAAACCTAAGCTCTCATGGTGAGTTTCCAGAGTTAAACAAAAAAAAAAAGAGCTTAAAAAATAAATCGATTAATCTATACTGTCTAAGATATCGAGGCAGTGGGAGAAGCCTTTCGTTTGAGGAGAGAGAAAAAGAAGAAGTAATTTCTCTGTGTGTTTGAGACACCATCATAACCATTTTGCTTCTGGATTGGATTACCTGCTACATGGGGTTCTCAATTGTTTGAATCCTTATGATTTAAGCTGTGACACAAAGAAAATCAGAAGGTTTGTCAACATGAGAAAGTTGCGCAGGTGTCGCTGGACATGAATTAAAACCAACTGAGTCAAACCGGTTCAGGTCCCAATGTGGATAGACCACTTTTGGGTTTCAGATTCTGCACCACCACCACCACCACCACCACCCGGCCCAGCCAAGGTTCCCATTGCAATGAGTTACTAAGCTCCTAACAACTTTAACGTTGCAGGTTGAACCCCACTGAAGCCGACGACGAGTCTCTGTGCCTTCAAGGATTCCCAAATCCAGGTCAGCAAGGAGGAAACGGCAATGGCAAGAAGCCATTTTTACAAACAAAAAAGTAGCGTCCACACACAGGGCTTGCTCCGGTTTCACAACTGATTTAATCTCAAACCAGCACAGCTCTCTTATGTAGGCAAGGCCTGAGTAGTTGATGTCAATCTGGATTCCAGACCAATCTACGGCAGAATTTTGAAACTGATTCTTTAAAAAGTTGCAGGTTAAGCCTCGGCTTACCAAAAAAACCTTTTAAGTCATTGTAAAATGTCGATCAAATTTGGAAAAAGAAAAAGAAATCCCAAAATAACTCCACCACCCCCGCAAAAATAGATCAGTTCCAGCCAGGGGAAAACAAAAGGCATGTTAGAAGACTAGACCTGATGTCAATTTTGAATTCTTTCTGAATTTTTGTTTTGTCTAGGTTTGAGTTACAAAGAGGCTGATCCTGCAATGGTGCATTTAAACAACCATCGGCCCAAAGTTCATCTTAACAAGAAGCTATATCTTAGCCCTGCTGCAACCAATACATTTCTATTGATTTCAGTAGGACCAGAAGATGAAGCCTTCTGAAAAGCATCTCATAATTCTTAGTAGTGTCATCATCACAGTGATTGTTCAAAGGCACAAGCAGAAGATAGGTGTTCATTTCCCATTCATTTGCCATGGGAGCTGGACATCAAGCTGTGCTTTGTGCCTTAGAAAGGCATCCCAAACTGTATTTAATACCTTTTGGGTATTTCATTATCATTATTTTGGAAGTTGCTCCATTATAACATCTCCATGTTTCATCACAGCAGGTAAGCAAGAATGTTTTCTCCCAAATCAAGAAGGAAAAGCATGTATGGATGGAAAACCCCTCTGTGGTCACTTTCACCTGTGGAACGTCCACTTCAGAACTATAGATGTTCCACAGGAGAAGTTGCCACAGGGAAGTTTCACACTCACCACCCAGGCAACATAATTTGTGTGTGGAGCTTGTGACAATAAGCCGAAAGCCATACCATAAAAATAAAATCAAAGTATGCAGTTGCAAAAGTTTCTGGTATGGAATGTAGTAATACAGTAGCAAAATGGTTTGATGAATAATCATAAAAAATAAATAAAACTGAATGGCTAAAATTTATGGAATGAACCAGCAATAAAATAGTGTGTTATTAGATTAAAAAAAGTAAATATAACCCCTCCAGACTTCCTTGGGAGGGAAGAAAAAGGATGTTTCATGCTTATTAATGTGATGTCCTCTCAAAAATATCCATTCTTAATATTCATGCGCCTATTTTATTTTATATTAAAAAAACATCATTGTGTATTGAAAGAAATTATGAAATTTTGTAATACAACTTATGTATTTGCAAACCTTTAGGAAATAAAGATGACTTGGAGGCTAAAATCATACATTGACTCAAATGGAAGTTCTATATTTTCTATTTTAAAATGGAGAAACCAGTTTGAGATTTTGGCTGCTGTTGTAAGTTTCGAGTAAAAAGATCTGAGTAAGTAAAAAAATGTACTTACAACTAACGCTTTTGATACTGCAAAAGAGAAAGGCTGTCACTGTTTCTGAGCTTTTAATGGATTTCTCCTTTTTTTTTTTTTTTACAAAAAATTGAAATAAAAATAAATTCATCCTTGCCTTTTTTTTGTCCTTGAACCTTCAAAATGTCAATAGTTAACTTTGGAAAGTCATTCTGATATAAATAAAACAGTGGGTCGGAAAAAAAAATGTGATTGCTAATCAGTACAAAAAGACCTTCATGGACTAACCTTACTTCCAGAGTCCTTGGCGCCACATTCACCCTTATCGTACCACCATTTGTTTTTCAGCTTGTCTAAGATGCCTTGTTCACTGAGTTTCAATACTGCAAGGTTTACAGGAGTTCTTCACGTGGGAAATAACATAAATAACATTATATTATGTTATTTTATGTTATTCAAGCTTTAAACTACTTTAAAACTATACAAAGCGATAAAGCAGGGTTCCTGGCCACAAACGTAAAAAAATTATCTCATACTGCAGGCAAACTGGATCAAAACCCCTTAAGAAGTTAAATTCTAGAGCATCGCTAGATCACCAGGTCCTGCCCATATCGCTTTGAGTAATCGGCACGCACTGTTAAATAAACTCCATGGAAATAAGGCAGCTCAATTCTCCCTGCTTTTTTGGTGGGTGGGTGGGGGGGGGTCTGTTTTTGGTTAGTAATGTTAAGTCAGCTTGCAGTAGCTTTGTGATGGATTTGGAAGAAGAAGAAAAAAAAGAGTTTGCACTCAAAAGCTTACTTATTGAACTAACAGAAAGAATTAATGCCCTTCTGTTCTAGTCAGTGCATATAAATATGGTCCCATCCCTCACCCTCACCCACTGCCCAATCCACAACTACCTATCAAGCTTATGAATAGGGTTTAGTTATCAGGGATATCTGGAGAGGTATTCTTGCCGCAGAGCTAGGATATGTAGGTAATTCCTCTGCACAGCGGTGTCAAAACAGATCAAAACACAGTTTTCTGCACTATGGCACGCATAAATTATCTGTAGCCTTTTTATTCTCTCATTTGAAAAAAAAAAGATAAATAAATATATAAATAAAACAGCTTTCCTTCTTATGATCGGCATAAATAGAACCACACAGTGATTTGGGGGATCTTACTGGTGCAATGGGAAGGATCCAATGGCGCATCGGTGGAAACCGATGTCTGAATAACATCAACAGGGAAACTCATCAAGCTAGCAAGCATTATTGACGTTGTGCAAGCATTGGTTTCTGCTTTTGCAATGTTGGTCACACTAGCTGAAGAAGAGCGCCATTGGATCCTTCCCTTCTTCATTATTTCCTGTCCCTGTTGATGGAAATTAAAATGGTCAATGCTCTGGAAAAAGTAGCTTCCTATGACATTGGCCATGATGGTCATGTCAATTGATGTTTTCTCATTCTGGTAACTCTACTTCTTCCATTGACAATGAGGGTCAATCCCACCAATTTCAGGATTTGATGGCCATCGCTACATCATGTGGTAATGAATTACATAATTTAACTCTGCACTGTGTGCAGAAGTACCTCCTTTTTTCTGTCCTGGATCTCCTATCAATCAGTTTCACGGGATGACCCCAAGAACTAAGGGTGACCAGATGGTATCAAAAGGGTCAGAGCCCACATGCCCAGGCAACAAAGAAAATGAAACAGTTGAGAAGGGACCTCTTGCCACACACACACACACGTGCACATGCACCCCATCACTGCAATCCTTACTTCACCATAAGTTCTCTTTCTGGTCAATGTGGAAACAGTGGTGGAAAATAGGGACCCATTTGTGCACTTCAATTCTAATACTAATGATCACCATCTAACCCCCCCTCCCAATTACCACATTGCTTAAGGTGCATCTCTGCCAGCTATATAGCTATTTACTACTACTCCAGTTTAGTTTTATTGTTTATAACTCTGGGTCATCACAATAAAATGGGAAAATTAACCAATACGAAAAGGTGAATGGGCTGTCCATAAATCAAGTGAAATGAGTAATAAACCCAAGACTGCTAACGTTCCATAAAATCGGTTTCCAATTTTTATAACCAAAACAGAGATAAAACATATAAGAATAAAATCAAAATTATTAACAAACTTCTCCAGTGCAGTGCTTTACATTTGTCTTATAAGATCCTTGTTTTAAAATGCTTCTGACAAAAGTGATCACTTAGTTCCATTTTTTAAAAAACAAGAGAACAAGCTAATTTTCTCTAAAACATTGCATCAAAGAACAATTAAATAAATCATAGGGAAAAGTTCTCAACCTCATCTGACAAAGGCATAAATGAAAAGGTATCTTAGCTAGTCTACAAAGAACTGCAGAGATGATTAAGTGAAACTTGACAAGAGTTAGTTCCTTTCTCAGATTGTTCTGTGGACCTGGAATATATTTTAGTAGATCATAGCAGGATGATATCTTTCTGGACAAAAGGTACAAAATCTCCCTGAAAACAATGTATTGTGTGCATAATTTGAACTCCTTTTTAGCTAGAACATGTTCTCTCTGAAGGAAATTTCTGAAACAAACACGTAATGTTTTCATACTAAAATTTTCCACCTCGATGGACTAAAACCCACTTGTTTCAGTTAACCTAAATTTACTAAGTGATATTCTGACATCCCCTTGAGTTTTAACCAACAATTAAATATCAGCTGACAGATCTTCACAGATTAAGCCAACCAATTAGGTACTGTGACAACTGTACCACCCTCACTCCCAAAATAGTCCTTAAAATTCTGTTCTGACTATAATCTAACTCATCAGAGACATGAAACCCCCAGAACTCTGATCCATACACTATTTGGGGCAGAATTTTTTATTTCTACCGGAATTTAAGAATTCCACTTGTAAGCTGTTCAGCTTTGTGTTTTGTAGGCCAGATAGAGCGGTTGCCATCAACATGAGACAGCAAAATAATATGTCCAAATAGAGGTATGTGGGTACCTGCTCTATCGCATTGTGTGCTATTTATATTTCTTTGAGCCACTTTTAAAAGTCAGAACTGGCAAAAATACCTTCTAACCCCACTTGAGCATAAGAGAAAAAAGATATTGTTTTCACCTAAGTAAGAGCTGGACCACACTTCACCTGATTAGTGGAGGAAACATTCGGTCATTCTTCATCTATTGAAGGAAGAAATATTTGAGGAAAATATTTTAAAAAGCATTTACCAAATGTGTGCTAAAGACAAGATTTCTCCTTTCCCCACTTAAAAGATTTCACTTGTAGGAAGACTGGGGAAAGGAGCTAAATCCTAAAGAAGACAAGTCTAGGAACTCACGCTAAGAAGGCTAGGGTGGTGATTTACCATGAGTAGGGGTCAATTAAGAGGGGCTTCACCTGGTAAAGGAGTAATAACAGTATTTTAATAATCACTATTTACTATCTTGGCCAGTGTGGTCTCAGTCTTATCCAATCCTATACTGAAGCAATTTCTCAATAACAACCGATTCAATGACTGCTCAACATCCTAGAACCATCCATAAAAAGGCCAGTCAGGGCAGCACTGACCATTACTCGACCTGGTGCTTTGCTTCACTAAAACACATGCGCACACACACACTACCGCCACCACCCAAATTAGCATTCTACAGCAGTTGTTGTAATCTAATTAACTATCAGTCCAGGGAATCTTATACTCCTTCTGCTGTAGATAACTGCTGCATTGCAGTGATACGTCCCAGGAGAGACAGCATGTTTGCTATCTCTCTGCCTTGGCAGAGCAATTATGAAGCTCCCTCAAGCAGCTTTGAACTGCATTTTAGAAACCAGGTGCATCCACACTGCTTTGATGCATCAAGGTATGGGTTGCGCTGCGCAAGAACCACCAGGGATCTCGAAGAAAAATCAGGTGCAAACGGGGTTATGGGCCTAATTCACATACAATGTTTCCAGCTATGTGAGCAAGCCTGTGAGAATCCTGGACTCACACAACCCCCCTTCCTTCATAAGGAGATTGAGAGCACCCACTTCCATTTTTAAACAAGGAGATTGGGAGCATCCACTTCCATTTTTAAACAAACCACACTTCTCCATGACCTCCAGACCCAAGGAACCGTGGTTTGTTTTAACTCTAGTTACTGAACAAGCCAAGATTTGAAACTACAATTTGAGCCCCCGCTTGTTCTCACTGGTTTGAAAATCGTTCTCATAACTAGTTCATGCATTTTAAAACAATAAACCTGGCTTGGAATGGATTGCAATTTTAAAATCAATGGCGTTCAATGCCCATTGACCATAGGGGACCTGTGACCATCAGCCATGGCACTTTCAACAAACCCCAACATTGTAATTTCCACAGATTTGCTATTTGCAAGTAATTGATGTGGCGGTGGCATTTGCATAACACATGGATGCTAATGGCTACTAAAGAGGAAATAAAGGACTCTTTAGTGACTGCTTCACTTTTGGCTAATCCATATCCCATTCCATATGTTAATGAGACACAATATAAATGTGATTCTAGCAAGGCTTTGCTAGGCAGGAAGGCAAAAAGGGGTGACGTAAATAGGTGCCTGCTGAAGCCAAGTCAAGAGAATATGCCATTACTGTTCAAACTAAATTAAACACTCCTTTATAAATAAATACCAAACAATTGCTTAAGAAAGAAAATTGCAAATAATAATAATAATGACCCAACAATTACCATGTTTCACAGCACACATAATTTCCTTTTTTTTTTTTTTTTTTGGCACTTAAACAGTTCAGAAGTACATGGCTGACGGGCATCATGATGTTCTTGAACCTGCTGCGGTTTTCAAATTTTCTACCTTCAGCAAATGCTTTCCACAACTCAACAGGGAACTGCCTCATACCAGCTCAAGGTATTTGTCCATCCAGCCCAGTACACATTACTGTGATTGCCAGCTCTCAGCCTCTCAGGAAGAGGTATTTCCCATAATCCATCCTACCTGACCCTTTACCTGAGGCATGTAGCTGGGACCTTCTTCATGGAATATTTGTACTTTACTCCTAAGGGACAGCCCTTCCTTAAAAGAATTGAGAGGCACAGGAAAATGCCATATATTGAATCAGACCATAGGGTCTTTATCTAGCTGTAGAGATTGCAAAAAAAAAATATGGTATGAACAGGCATGCCCATGATAAACGGAAGTTTCCAGGTTATTTAGAATGCCAGTTCACACAATCCATGTTTGTTATTTATTTTTATACTGCCCAATAGCTGAAGCTCTCTGGACGGTTCATAAAAATGACAAGGTACAGCATAAAATATGATACAGAAGCTGAAAACCAATATAAAAGTACAACCAGAATAAAGCCAAGCAGCAATGCAGAGATTTAAAATACAGATTTAAGATACAGACTTATCTTAAAAAAGCAGAGCTAAATGACTAGGATGCCAAAATGCTAAAATACTTGGAAAATGAAAAGGTCTTCACCCTGGCACTGGAAAGCAGTACAATGTGGGCGCTAGGTGAACCGCTCTAGAGAGCTCATTCCACAGCTGGGGTGCCATAGCAGAAAAGGCCCTCTTCCTGGTAGCCGACTGCCTCGCTTCCTTTGGCACATCCTCAGGTATGGTCAAGAGAGACTGTGTAGAGGCTGTTTGCCTGTTAAAACCTGACCTTGTGTCAGTCCTGACCATTCTCCTTCAGTAGAGTCATTGGATTAGTGGGAGAGCACAGCTTTTGCTTTCAGCATGTCCACGGTTTGGTATCTGCAGCTAAAAGGCTGAGGTAGCATGTGGTTGGATAGATCAGGCGTCCCCAACCTTTTCGGGTCAGTGGGCACTCAATCTTTGGAATGTTTAAAGAATGTCATGGGCGCTCGCACAAAATGACCGCCGTGGGAGTGGGGCTTGCCCGTTCATAACATGGCTGCCATGGTGGGCATGTCCTAGAAGGCAAACTGCTGAGGCGAAAGGAAAAGTAACCTGCCCAAGTACTTAAGTACAAAACAGATGTAGGGGGTCTGAGAAGCAACACAGAAAAGCACTCTTTTCAGCTCAAATAAAGATGGTGCTGGAGGACAGAACCTCGTTTTGCAGCACACCAGCATCCCAATTTAAATAATAATAATAATAAAATAAAATAAAATAAAAATCAGGCGGGGCAGGGAACCTGATGGTACCAACAGAGGTGTTCATGGACACACTGGTGCTCCCAGAGATAGAAAAATCACAGCCAACTGGCAACTCTGATTGAGTTAGGAATCTAAAATCTATGTATTGATGATTAGTGATCTTTGTAAACTGCCCATAGAGCTTCGGCTATGGGGCAGTATATAAGTGTAATAAAGAATAATATTAATAATAATAACAATAATTCCTGAATTTGTAAAAGACAGTATGACTTGGCAAAGCCTGTCATGACCGTCTAGAAAAACTGCCACGAGTGAGAAAGAGAAATATAATAATGATAACAATAATAATAACAACAATAATACATCCTTCAATGTTTGGGGTTCTTTTCTTAGGAACTTTGTGGAATAGACAGATTTTTTTTTTTAAAAAAAATCTAAAATGTGAAGAGAGACTTGTGAAGTGTAGGCTGTGCATGGCGACACATCTGTGCAATTCCATTTCCTGCATTGGTGAGCTCCGATTATGGGATGGCAGCACCCTCAGTGTTAAATCCTGTTGCTGAACTTGTTTCCAGACAGTACATTCAGATATGTTCTCTCTCTTCAAGGCCTTGAGGACTCTTGTACACTGAACAAATATTTCTACATGTGATGGGGTGCAGTTCCATATCTGTTGAAGTGTCTGGGGGGGAAAAACTAGATCCCCTTTCTTCATTATCTAAATTCTGTACTTGCCCTTTTTATTTTATAAATATGTGTTAATCTTGCCTTATTGTTTAGATCTAATCACATATCAAGGAGGGCCGCTATACATTGCTTAAATTTTTCTATGTTAATTTTTTTAGACTATTTTTTTTATTATGCTGTATTTTGTATTTTTATCAATTGTTGTAAACCTCCCAGAGCTTTGGCTGTGGGGCAGTATAGAAATGAAAATAATAATAATAATAATAATAATAATAATAATAATAATAATCAACAACCTGCAAGGGGTAATCCCACAAGGGATTACACGGGCATGGCACACCCGCAGACCCTAGCCAACCACCACTAGTCAGGGCTAACCACTCTGTTGGTGTGAAATAATGCTTCCAGAAAGTAGGTGGGAAAGCCTCGAATGGGCAGTGCCAAGGCCAAGAACGCTGCATGAACCTAAGAGTTGGCCAAAATGAAACAAAACAGGCAATGAACAAGGAAAAGAATAACCACCCAAACTTCCCAGATGTGTTTTGCCTGTTCTACAGGCAACCACCAAGGTGGGACAACCAAGGCAATGCTTAGCTTGGTCAGACGAAATGAACTGTATGTGCTGTGACTATAAAAGGACACAACTCGAAAAAGCATCAGGATACCGAACAGAAATTCATATACTGTTTCTGGAAATCTACTCCGACGTAACAGACACTGTAACAGGACAAAGACTAATAGATTAAAAAGAGTTATAATCAACAATAAAAGGCTAATGGAACATGAAATTCAAAAAATTAAAGAAGAAATAGCCCAATGAAATATCAATATGTAAAGTACAGATGTGCCAACAACAAGCACGTGAACACCCATAGAAGAAACAGCAACCCTAGACACAACAACCCCTCCGGAGGATTCCCAGACAATGATAACAACCCAAAACACACAACGACACAAGAAATATGAACATAGAACAGCAACTGATGGAAGAAGTTGAGCCAATCTAACAAGACGGAGAGAAACTGACCTAACAAAAAGAAACCCGCTACGTAGACTAAAGTCTAACAAGAAACCAAAAGGAGGAGAGCATCCAACTCAGGGCAAAAAAAAAAAAAAGGAGAGAAGCAGCTTCTCAGAATGCTAAGATACTTTATTTGGAAACAAAGTATTTTAGCATTCTGAGAACCTGCTTCTCTCCTTTTTTGGCCCTAAAGTTTAACAAGGACATGCAGAAAAACTGCCACAGGGGAGAAAAGAAACCATCATCATCATCTCTCTTTTTTCGCTTTCTGGATGTTGGCATGGATGTATTTTGGTAGGCCTAGTTTCCGAAGGTTTTCTGTAAAAAAAAAAAAAAATTAACGTGATGCAAGTGATTGATTCCATTCTTTTCAATGGATCTCCTCTATATAGGATTTACCCTATCTGAAGTGGCAACTACAGCCCTTACTTGAATTCTGTATGCCAAGCGTAGGCATTCCTGTGTCCTCTTGACGTTTTGGAGTACAAGTCCTATTGGCCATGCTGGCTGGGGCTGATGGGCTTTGTAGTCCAAAACATCTGCAGGGCATCGGGTTGCAGATCCCCGCCATATGCTGACATTTGATCATGTGAACCCATCTTACGGATTTATAGAACAGATGTTGCGTTATGTTGCAATCCCTCCCGACAATAGACCTAATGAATGCAGATGTTGGCCAAGGATAACATAATCACTTATTTTTCCAGGAGTGTGTTTTCCAAAGATGCAAGTTAAATGCAGACATGCATCAGCATTCACGTTCCTTAAATAACAAACCTCAATCCGTCTGCTGAGTTTTCATCCCTATCTCAGAACACACACACACACATTTTTTTTTTAATATCAGGAGATGGGAGGCAATTTGCAGTTGACTCTTCTGTAACCTATGAAAATTAGCTGTTGGAGTGTTAAATATCCTTGATGAGTTAGGAACTGTAGCATCAAGGCGTCACATCAGGCGTTCTCTTCCATTTCCCATTAATATATTTGTTTCTGTAATTAGTTTCCTTCTGAGCAATTGAAAACATTTCTTACTTAGCTGCTTTCCAGTGTGCAAATTTAGCCTTTGATCTCCCTGTTCTCTTGGTGCAATGGAATGCAGCATTTCTGTCTTTTTCAATGTCCCCCCTCCCCCCACAGAACAGAAGGGCATACCGCTAGATTAAAATACAGAATGAGCAAAATGCATACAGAACGATACACAGCTGTGTGTATCTATAAAGGAGTGTTTTATAAAGCCTGAGGTTATTTGATCTTCCAAACCTTTGCATTTGCTTCTATGGCAATGTTGTTATCTGTGCCTGATGGAAGCATTGGCCTTCAGCAGAGTCTATTATTTATTCTTTTTATAAATGGAGCGCATACATATTAAATTCTGCACTAACAATATCATGGATGGTAATGCAATAATGCACGTGCATTTTATTAGGGAATGAAAATTGCTGCAAGTAGGTTGGATCCTGATAAAGTTCATTGCACTTAGTCCCCACTGAAACTTCAGTCATGACTAAAGAGCCATTGATTTCAATAGGAACCCAGTGCTACTAACTTAGTGTGGTTCGAACCTGGGACTTCCACTCTCGGTGGAATTTTATTGGAGCAACAAGGGGTACAATCCAACAGGGTGCTTACGCCCCGGCGAATCCTTTCTGCCCTGCAGTGGATCTTGCCAATTCTGTTGCACAAGTGGGATCCACTGCTTAGGCAAGGGAGATTTAGTATTTCCTAGGTGAAGCCGTGAAATGAGTTCCTCCGATCAGCCCCGAAACGAGCTCCTCCAATCAGCCCCGAAACCAGCTCCGAATCCAATCTGCCATTTGCTTTGTGCAAGCAGTGGGGACTGCTTGCACAACAGAAGTGGCAGGGAAAAAGAGAAACATCAGGGGCAGAAGCGCCCCATTGGAGTCTGCCCAAGGTTCACCTAAGCTCATTGGGCTGAACTCCTGGCTTGTTCTCCTGTCCTGCTTTTGGGTTTGCCTTCTGATCCTAATTGCTCTTCTGACTCCTGGCTCTCAGCTTCTGAACAGTCTGCTACCCATGGCTCTGACACACAGAGACCAACATGCCAGACTCTTGCCCTTTCTTCCCCCCACCCCACCTGCTCCCTGCTGTCTTCTTTTAGAAAGCCTTTCCTCTGCTTTCTGAACCTTCTGAGGCTCAACTGTCATTTGTCCTGCCTTCCAGTCCGCCCTCTGATTGCATTTCAGATCCATCTCTTGGTGGAAATGCACACTAGTAGAATTACTAGAGCTTCATTCAGCTTGTCTTGAGGGAACAACAGATTAAAATGTTGGTCATTTGTAGGGGGGGGAATATAACGTTATTAAGGGGATTGTGCCCTCCAGGGGGATTGTGCCCACCAAGTGAGCTGCTCTGGCCTGCTGTAGATCTTCAGCAGCTGGAATTGGGGGCTGGAGGACAGTGGCTCGCCAGCGTGAGCAGAGGCTTCAGGTGAGTTCTGCGGGCAGGCAGGGAAGGGCAGCAGCTGACTATCGGACCAAATTGGCCTGAAGTGCTTCGGGCCGAGGCAACCCAATCTGGTCCCAAACCGGATTCGGGGCAAGGCAGGCCAAATCGCCCCACTTTGACTCAGATTCAGGCAAGCACACTCCTACTGCTAACCCCTAACAATGGCTCTGGCACACACAGAAACTTGCATTTGACCTTGAGGATTCTAGCTTATATGGGTATCTTATGGATACTAGTATTGTTAAGTGTGAACTCACTCATCAAGGATGCAGCCAATTCCAGATCCCTCATGAGTCCACCTGATTATGACACTAAGTTCTGAAAATATACTTGTTTCACCTATATACATTATTTATTTTTATGTGCACACCCAATTTTATCCTGGTACACCTTTAAAATGTCATGTGTCTGACAGTTGCATAGAAGGGGGGAAAGTATCTAAGATCTGTCTTCAGGAAAGTAGCCTGTCTAAGTCTTCTGTTTATGCTTGAACTTCATGCCTGTCACTTGAATTTAATTTGCAAATGAATTTCGTTCCGAATCTTCCTTCCATCATCTGTCTCCTTTCCTGGCCCTCCAGGGTTTGACTCTTGGAGAGAGATAATTGGGCAAATGATCCACGCGAAGTCATTTGTTGAGCAGGATTGTACCTGTTTTTCCCAGGCAAAAGATTACCTGGGAAAAGGCTCAAGTCTTGTTTTTACTTCTCCTCCTTTAAATAAAATACTACTCATATATTGTCAGCATATTGTCAAATTGTTCAAGTTCTGTCAAGGTAAGTTGAGAAATTTCATTAATAACCTCATAAGAACTTCTCTTTCCTCCCCTGGTGTCTGCTGAGAATTCTGAGATGTCAAGGTAGATTTTTCATTGGTGTGTTTAGCTGTATGAGGGGCTGCAGTAGAAACATCAAAGACACAACTTGGGGTGCAGGCAGCCCTCTCCTGTGCATGCACATAATTCTATAGGATGGCAATCTCGCAAGCATTGCTCCTGTGCATTAATTTTAATGGGGGGAGGGTTGCACGAGAGTACTTAGTAACAGATGATGCACCAGTATGTCATTCATTCCTCATATGGAGTCTTTGGTGTCCCCCCCCCCCTCCAATATTGAAAATAAACATTTCAATGTTCCACCTACAAATTGCTTCTAGATAGGGCCAGAGTCATGAGGAGGGGACTATGGAGAACCTATCCCCCTCAGCCAATGCTGGTTCCAGGTTTTTTGAGGGCCCTTGAGCAAGACACCCTCAATGGGCTCCTCCCTCAGTGAGTCCACCCTCTCACCACCGTTGTTACCTGATCCTCCTCTTTGTCATCATTGCCACCCCTTGCTTGTTTGGCAGGCAGAGAGCCAGCGAACAAGTAGGCACTAGCATCCACTGCTTCTCCTGCTCACCACCCCCATGGTCTGGGCCAGAGTGAGAGGCAATGATGAAGAGGAGGATCAAGTCCAGGGGGTCTGTTGTCAGTGGGAACTTGCTGAGGTGTGGACACTTGGCAGGTGCCCAGCCATACTGAACCTTGACTCCAGCCCTGCCCTCAGGGACCTCCCGGGATCTCTCCCCACCCCACAAACTAATGTTCTGCTTCCATTTAAAAAGCCAAGTCTCTTGCTCTCTCTTCCTTATGGAGATGTAAAGGAAAACATGCTGGTAATATCCCGCTCAATTGCTCTTTTGGCCAGGGCATGTTCTTACATTTGAGTCCTTCCTATAAGGAAGACCTTGGAACCTGAGCTACGACATCAACTGCAAGATTCTGCCGGTGAACAGAAAGGCTGTTTCTGTGGATTGTCATCTTTACAATCTGCCAGTGCTTGAGTTCCTCCAATCTGGAGTCAGACAGCCTTGCTGATCACTCCGCATGTCACACGCAGATTCTGACCTGTCTTCTGTCCGCCCTTGTTATACATCACTCAAGTAGGAACTCCAATTCGCACATGCATGGGAAGCTTCTTTATATCGGCAAGATTATTTCTCCAGCCCTGTATTGTATCCCCGCCAATGGTATCTGCCATCACATGCTAACTAATCCTTTAAGTACCAGACACTTAACCAATGCTTTACCACTGAGTTATGATCCATCACACAAGGAAATGACATGAGCCTGGCTTGGCCTAAATTGCAGCAGCCACTTCATGTTGACTTGAGACATTTGCGTGGGCAACATAAGAGGAGCCATGCTGGATCAGACCAAGGGTCGATCTAGTCCAGCATTCTGTTCACACAGTGGCCAACCAGCTGGCCATGGGAAACCCATAAGCAGGATATGACTGCAACAGCACCCTCCCATCCATGTTCCCCAGCAATTGGTGTACATAGGTTTACTGCTTCTGATACTGGAGCCATCAGGACTAGTACATATTGATAGCCTTCTCCTCCAGGAATTTGTCTAACCCCCTTTTAAAGCTATCCGAATGGGTGGCCACCACTACATCTTGTGATAGCGAATTTCCTAATTTGACTATGCACTGTGTGAAGAGGTTGTCAACGGGTGTATTCCACTTATCTAGACATTCTTATCCCCCCGCCCCACTTTAGATTCCCTAGCATCAAATTTAACCACCTTGTCACTTTATTATTATCAATACTTCACAACGGTGACAAGCACGGAGTGGGTGGAGATGCATGGGTGGTTAAATACTTATTTAAGGCCACAATAAGAACTTGGCATAAAGGATTAGTGTAGGTAGATACAAAATTACAAAGCCTGAGATGTGAGGGGGATAAAGCCTCATAGAAAAGAAGGCAGGGGAGCTTTCATAAAGGGAAAGGCAGAAAAAAACCTATATCTGTCATTAAGCATGCATACCCCTATTTTGAGCGCATTCTGTGTAAGCAAGTCCTGCAGATTCAATGGAACATTATGGCAGTTATCCAGCAAAGTCCTAGACATGAAATCAAGAAGGTTACGACGTACACTGGAATGTTTAATCTTTTTTTGCAATTCGAGATTTCTTTGTCACAAGCTCCTTTTTTATGCTTGGTTGTTTTTTAAAAAACTGTGTTAACTGTATCTACATAAGAGTATGAGGGCCTGGATAGATTAATAGCCAAGGCTGTAGAAGACCATGGAGATGCATGGATCTCTGCATAAAGGGGCCAACATATTTAAGAACTTTCTAATTTTTGGTGTAACATGTTATCATTTTCAAAACATGACGTAAGCTCCACAAGTTTTATTTTAAATGGAAGGATGGGATAGAAATAGTTTAAATAAACAGATAAATATTAATACAATGTACGGATGTTGGAGGGATCCATTTGGGTGTGTGGGGAGCTTGACAAGGTACTCTTGGTTAGGCTCCCCCAGACTTTGGTCCATTTTCCGCTAGGTATCCTGACTCAGTCTGCATCAAGCCAAGCCAATTGGTGGATATTTCATGTTTGTTTTTTTTGTTTTTTAAATGCACAAATAGAGTGCTTTTTAAACATTTGTGCCAATCATGCAAATTGCAGCTGAATTTTGCGCAAAACTCTATTTGCACACATTTAGAAAAAAATGCGCAAAAAGTTCCCACAGTTCAGGAAGGGCCTGTGGCTCAGCCCGCAAAGACAAGCCAAGTTGGGCACACTGCAGAACTCTGTCAGGGCAAAAGACAGATGGATTTCCCTGCAAAGGACATCCCTAATACAATGTAGACATTTGGACTTGTTTACAGAAGTTTCAAGATGATGCAGCTACTGAGCATTTGCAACTCTGCCAAGATCAAGGACCCACCCATCCCATTTTAAGACATATAGACACAGATTGATAGATAGATAGATAGATAGATAGATAGATAGATAGATAGATAAATATTTGCACAGGTCCCCCAAGAAGATTGAAAACAGAGTGTGCCTCTTGCAAAATCTTAATGCTCATCCCAGATCGCTTTCTCAAATGATGTGCAATCTCAGCAGGCTGCATACGTGCCCTCTTGAGCAACTGCAACTGAACTGACTTAATTGACATTGGGGAATATATGCTTTTAAAGTGTTGGACATGAGGATATTACAGCCTGCAATATTAAATGGACATAAAATAATGTCACTTTAGCAAGAGAATCTATTTTGAGGAAACGTGCTGCCAAAAAGCGATGCACATAAAACATTTGCAATGTTCCAAGAGGGATAGATAGATAGATAGATAGATAGATAGATAGATAGATAGATAGATAGATGATAGATAGATGATAGATAGCCCTACTTTTTATTATTCCCTTTATGAAAAAAGAAGAAGTGACTGAAGCACACCAGCCTTTAAGCTCTTTGAAAGGGCTTCAGCAAATTCCTTGATATGGGGAAAAAAGTGTTTGCATCTGGTGCAAACAGCTGGTTTGACCCATATTGTTTTCCCAGATGACATGATCTGGATGATGGAAGTTTAGAGCTGAAAATGACCGCCGTTCTTAAAAGCAGTTTTGTGTTCAAAAAGCAAGCAAACAAGCAAACAGGGGAATAATTTACAGGTTCAGAACAGGGAAATAAAGGTTCTTATTTCCATTTCCATTTCAAATCGTGGGTAAACAGGTCTAACATAATGTCCCCTAAAGCAGATCTGAGTGCATTTGAGCAGCACAGGTGAAGGAAAATGAAGAGATACACCCAAAATACTTGGGCATGCCCAATGTTTGTTTATTTGTACTCTCCCTTTCCTCACTGGGTTGCCTTCCTGCCTAATGAATTTGAGGAATTCACTGCCGTGACAATTAGCAGTGATGGCTGTTAGACTAATCAATGGGAAATGTTTTCTTTTTCTTTTAACAGCCCCCTCCCACAGGGCAGTGGGAGGGGGCAAAATTTCATGACAAAGCTTTAACCAGTCCACACCTGGAGCACCATGGTCTTAATCTGAATCTGGACTGCATGCCCTTACACAGACATAAAGAAAATTAACACACAAAGCTCCAGCAGGTGTATTAGAGGGCTGAATGTAAAGATTGGACTTGTTCAGTGAGGAATATATATATATATATATTCTCTGAATTTTGCAATAAAAGTCCTCAGGTTTTAAAACATATCAAGATACATCATTTTAGGTTTTAAAAATGCATACAAAAACGTGTGTTTTAGAGAAAAATGTGTACAAAGATGCATATTTGTGTGAGGGGGGTATACATTGAAATACATGAAAAACAAAAAGTCACAGGATGATATGGAAACAGGATGAAATTAAACAAAACTGTACAAGAATGCATACAGTTGAAGTAGTGCCTATATTTGAAAGAAAAGTGTTCAGAAGTGTTTATTCAGTAGAAAACTTGATTGCAAAAATGCAGACGTCTGAAAAAAAACCGTACAAAAATGTATATTATGAAAATACAAAAATATAAATTTTCATTTTGTTTTTGTTTAAAAAAATTGCAGTCCAATCTGGAAATGGGATGGAAGGAACTTAGTTGTGGAAAAAGAAGAGCCAAAGTGAAACGGAGCTTTACAGATTTGCCCTTCCCTACCTGAAGCAGACTGTCCCACTGTTGAATTTTTTTTTAAAAAAAATGACTTCTAGGCTGCCTTTAAGGGTCAGCCTCTCTGAAGGTGGTCAGCATTTCTTACCGTTATGAAGTTTTGATCCTAGACTTCTAGTCGCCTGCCCCTGTTGTAGTTTACCTTTCTGGCAGGAATGAACAGAATCTGGCTTTTATCAGATGTCTGAACGCATATGAAAAAGGAGACACGACCTTCCTGATTCCCCTGCCATGTTTGTTAGACAGATATTCTATTAGAGTCAAGGACATATGAGGAGCCCTGTCGGATCACTCCTTTCCACATTGGCCAACCAGATGCCTCTGGAAGACCACAGGTAGGATGCGACAGCAGTAGCCATCTTCAGCTTTGGTTCTCTTGCGGCTGGTATTCAGAGACAAATGACCTCAACTTGCATGTTGCATTGAGCTAGCATGATTCTCAGTGCTAGCGCTAGGTTTTCGAGAGCCCTCGGGAAAGAAAACATGAATGGGCCCCCTCCTTCAGTGAATCTACCTTCTCATCACCAGTTGGGGTGACCAATTGCCAGGATTTCCCTGGATTTGTCTTGGCTTTTGTTCTGTCCTGAGCGTCAGGGGATTTTCTGTAATTTTCTATAATGTCTTGGAATTACATGATTTCCCCTTTAAGGCTGCCATTAGCATGGTGCAGAGTGTGACGCACTTTCGGAAGATGCATCATCCCCCCCCCCCCCCCAACTGTTCCAATCAGGGCCTTAAAGGGGAAAGTGTGTAATTCCCAAACATTATATAAAAGCCCTCAATTGGAGCAGTGGGGGGTGGGGCGGGGGGGAATTACACATTTTCCCTTCCTCCGCTCCAATCGGGGCCTTTAAGGACCCAATTTGAGTGGAGGAGAGGGAAGTGCGCACTTTAGCATGGCAGGGGGGAATGATGTGCTTTCTGGGAACCCCTGGAAAGCATGCTTTCTGGGTATCCTCTTTTTTTGGTTTTCCAAATATGATCACCCTTTCACCATTGTTACCATCAGCTATTGCCCCTCATGTTCTCTCTCATGATTGCTTCGCTTGGCAGCCTGAGATCAGTGTGGCAAGTAAGCATGAGCATCATCTGCTTCTCTTTCGCACCGCCACTGTAGTCCGGGTAAGAGTGAGAGGCAGGTGAACGAGTGCATTGCAAGAGGGGAAGGGTGGGAGCAAGTCCAGGTCCTTGCTGGGGTGTGGGACCCTGGCAGCTGCCCAAACATGCCCACCCTGAACACCAGCCCTGATCATCAGTAGCCATGGAGAGCCTGAAGTGCTTTCAGAGGCAGTGACGTCCCTTCATGTTTAGAAACGTGTGATCCTTTCTGGCAGCGTCATCACAAGCTAACCTTTGCCATTGAGCCCCTTTCATAATGTGACGGCATGAGCAAGCAGGAAATTAAATATTTCACATTATATTAAAGTTTGGCTAGGGAATCAGCCTTTGGGCTCAGGTGGATATTTGGCGATCTCCCCCGGTTTTTAGTCCTGGAGGTAATGACTGAAGAAAATTACATAAAAACTCCTTTGTTTTAATCACAATACAAGTTTTACTTTTTGTCCTTTCTTTTTTTTGCTGTTATCCAACCATGATTAAAGGAAATGATTATTCCATGTGCTCTGCTGATAAAAGCATCCCTTACGAAGAAATACAGAGGGAGCTGCATTTATTGCCTGCACACTTCCCCATCAGTAATCTTGCCGCAAGTGGGTTGGTTAACTACAGAAAGTGACTACAAGTTATTTTAATTTTATTTTTTTAAAAGGCACAGATTGGGGTTGGGGTTGGGGTTGGGGTTGGAATTAGCAATCCGGTTAATGTAATGGAGTCCCCTGGGGTATTACTGTTCAATTAATTGAATAAATTCCATTAACACCTCTTTCCTAATAGAGTTATTAGATTTGACAAAGGTCTTAGTAAGTTATCCTTGTGGTAGGGCACAGGGACGTGTCTTGGACGCCTGTGCTCTCCCATAGAGGACACAGAAATGAAATGTTTTAACCTTTAAAGCCTAGACCAGCCTTCCTAAACCTGATGCCCTCTAGTTGCGTTGGACTATCACCCCTATCATCCAATGGCCATGCTGGCTGGGGATGATAGAATTTGTAGTCCAACTCACGTGGAGTCCACAAGGTTGGGGATGGCTGCTCTAGACAGTCTAGGTCCAGGAGGGTGAACAACTCTTCTTGGAGACCTTACTGAAGTTATGGGCAACTTGTAGCCCTCCAGATGTTTTGGCGTGCAACTCCCCAAATCTGCCACCACTGGCTATGTTGGCTAGGGCTCATGTAGGCTAAAACATCTGGAGGGCCAATAATTGCCCACGCCTGCCCCACTTCCTGCTTCTTGGGCCCCCATCCTTCTGATGATTGGAAACTTAGGACAGAGTCTTCTCAAAACTGACAGTGGTACTATGGAGCCTCCTTCCTTGGGAGACTGGTCCCACGTCATTATGATTGGCTTTTCAGACAACTTTGGGGCTCATCCACTGTTTGTTATATTAAGTGATTATTTATTAATTTATTCATGATATTTACATCCCACCATTCCTCCAAGGAGTCAAGATGGAGGCACGCAGTCGGGGTTGGGTCCAGGATCTGGCTGTAAACCTCTCACAGCCCTGCAGGTGTAGATACGTTCTTTCTAACCCTCCTCGTATCCGTCTTTACTATAGGCCATGATAATACGCGACTTTCAAAATTAGGAATATAACGAATGGTCAGTGAAAGAGTGGACAACCTCATAAACAGACCTCATTCTAATCTAAATAAATAAATAAATAAATAAATATAAACATTTCAAACCTAAATGTCTGCTTTCTCATTTTCACAGAGGCACCTTGAAAAAATCAGTCATTAATTTTCAGCAACACTACAAACAATTGTCTTGGCAATGCTATAAACAATGGCTTACACCAAAAAAGCAATAGATCTAAATAGCTGTGGTCTGAGTTTTCCACATACCGATCATCTGACCCTATGCCATAGCCATAGCCAATGCTAAAACAATCAGCATTCATCGTGGGGATCTGAAGGGTGCACGCTGAAGGCACATCTGCAAGTGGGCATTGGGGAGCATGTCCTTTGGCAAGGTTCCGGTGAGCATGTCCTCATCTGAACTTTGAGGGGCCCCCAAACCTTCAGAGGCTGCAGTGGAAATCCCTGGTGTGCAAGCACATTGTCTCGCAAGAAGCCCTTTGGAGCCCCGCCAATGAACGCAACCGGAAGAACATAAGAAGAGCCATGCTGCATCCGACCAAAGATCCACCTAGTCCAGTGTTCTGATCATACGTTGGCCAACCAGCTGCCTGAAGAAAACCCACAAGTAAGACACGAGCACACACCAGCACCCTCCTGCGCATAATGTTCATAGGCATACTGCCTCTGATGTTAGAGGAAGCATATTGGAGGACCAGTAGCCTTCTCCTCCATGAATTTGTCCAGCTCCCCTTTTAAAGCCATCCAAATTGGTGGCACATTCACTGTGCGCAGAAGTCCTCTCTTTTACCTGTTCTGAATATCCCGCCAATCATCATTTTGGGATGACCTTGGGTTCTAATACTACGAGAGGAGGAGAGGGAAAAAAAGGTCTCCCTGTCCACCTTCTCCACACCACGCATCATTGTGCATGCCTCTAGCATGTCTCCCCTTGAACCCATCTTTTCCCCCTAAGCTAAACAGCAGACACACTCTCTGATCTTCCCTCTCTCTCTCTCTGTTAGTTAAATAAGGGCCCAGGTGGGATCGAAACAGAAAGAAGTGCAAAAGAAAAAAAGATAGATAGAAAGAAAAAAAAGACCGCCCAACTGAACTGGGCAAGTGAGCCATTTCACCATGATGGTTTTCATCTTACAGGCTCTTTTTAGATTTTGGTTTCATTTTGTTTTTTGTTTTGTTTTTCCCCTGATGCATCAAATAACAGCCTTGCCGATTACTCTTGACTAAGGTACCCGACTGTGGTGACATTGAGGCTGACCTTGGAGTCACCTCCCCCGCTGCCGCACTCTCCTTTGTCGTACCACCATTTGTTTTTCAATTTGTCCAAGAGGCCTTGCTCATTCAGTTTTAATACTGCCAGGTTAACAGCATTTCTTGAAACGATAAAACATAACTCGTAAGAATAATGCAGAGATGCTCGGTTAAAAGTCGTTCAAACGTATAAAGAAAGGAGTAGAAGGAGGACAAATTGGCCCGAAAGAAAGAGAGGGAGGAGGGGGGGGGGAATTATTTGTTTCGTATTTGGGTCGTTGGTTTTGGTTTTTCTTTTTCACAGGGGAAGTAGAGCTATAGAGAATGTGGTTGTTACAGCAAATAACAGGGAGAAATATTGGAAGGTGGCATGGAGGATATATATATATATATATATATATATATATATATATATATATATAAACAGTTGCTCAAAAAACGGAAGTGTGCGGGATGGGGACATTGTCTTTTGAGGGGGGGAAAAATTAGAAGAAGAAAAAGAAGAGGCACGGAACACCATGTCATGCAATTAACACTCGTCACGTATGGCGGGTTTTAAACTTGGGCTTTTACCATTTAAATTGAAAAAAGCCACTGGACTGTAAAATTAAAAAAAAAAAACCACACACACACACACACACACACACACACAGCAACAAACAATCAGAAAGGACAAAACGAAGAGAACATTTAGAAAAAAAAATATGGATGCATTAAAGTCAATGAAACCATAATTTACCGTCTTATTTAACTCCATGGAATACTGAAAGATTTTTTTTTATTTTTTTTGAAAACTTTTTAAGTTTACCTCAAATCCACAAGAAAGAAAAAGACAACACAATACATCAGGGTAGGTGGAATACTATAACAACATGGAGATTGTTATATTATTCCACCCACCTTAATGCTGAGCCTTTGGGAGTTGCTACACCATAGCCTTTGGAATCCAGGTTCCCACCAACTTTCATTGTGTCACAGGGCTTTCGTTGTTCAATGTACTCATTCATGGTCGATTCGAGCAGGAAGGCAAACTTCCCCTTTGATTTCCTCACGCGGGCCACCCCGTCCGCCGTCGTTTTGGCAAACACCGACGGCTCTGCCGACTTCATGTATGACCACATTTTCTCATAGACAGCTATTTTGGATCTCTAAGGGAGGGAAGAGAAAGAAAAGGAAGGGAAAGTTAATGCATGATCTGGCCCATGTATCAGTGATAGGATAAGAAGGTACATGAGGTAGGAGCCTAACTGATCAACCCAGAGTGCAGGACATGGAATCATGGGCTCAAGTTACAGGAAGCCAGATTCCAGCTGGACATCAGGTAAAACATCCTGACTTTTAGAGCAGTACGACAATGGAACCAATGACCTAGGGAGGTTGTGGGCTCTCCCAACCTAGAGGCATTCAAGAGGCAGCTGGACAACTGTCTGACAGGTGTGTTTTAAGGTGGATTCCTGCATTGAGTAGTGGGTTGGATTCGATGGCCTTATAGGCCCCTCCCAACTCCACTATTCTATGATTCTATGAACCCAAGCAGGATTTGGTCTGACCAGTGTCTGGACTGGACACAGCCTGGGAAGAAAGATGAGGTATAAATTACTGATAAATGAAAGCACAGGTCATGATGGATGACTATGAAGAAGAGGGCCTTTTCTCCTGTGACACTCCAGTTAATCTGTTTCATTGGCTACATATTGCATCCCTATTTCCTTATTTCTTAAATTTATGTATCCCTTCCCACTGCAAAAAGCAGTCTCAGAGTGACGTACACACACAAATAGAGAAATCTATGATTCATATAACAGAAAAAAATCCTCCAAAGTATAAACCACAATTAACACAATAATGCAAATAAGAAGGGAAAAACCCACATAATCTAAAAATGATACCATGCGGAAATTGTTCATCCACAATACAGGGAAATCTCTCTCCTGCTCCCACTCCACAGTCTAGAATGAACACCACAGAAGCAGCCCACAACAACTGGGCCAGAACTAATATCCAAATTAGAAGCTATATATTTTTATTCTACGAAGGCGCTATTCATGTGACACAGCAGAGTTATATAAAGAAGTGCAGTCAGTTGTGGGGAGAGTTGGAAGACAGAAAGAGGAGAGAACACAGAGAACCTTGGCCATCTCGAACAATGACATTAATGCTGTTGCGTTGTCGTACTCCCAAAACTAGAACACGGAAACAGAGAGCGATCGCTTTCCCCGGGGCACTGGCTGCCTGGCTCCATCGATACATTCCTAGATGCCGAGTTAACCCATTCGCTGATACCTCTGCTGCAGTTCCATTACGGCTATCAGCTTCATCCATCTCTCCCTGACCTGCCCGAAGTCAATCTCGCAATTAGTGGCTGGCTGCCAGCAGCCAAATATTCATGAGACGACGGCGAGATGGGGATTGTTACGTTACATTCACTCATAGGCGTGTTACAAACCTCAGTTGGAGGTCAAGTGAAGCGGAGGGATGATTTGCAGGAGATACGTCAAGGGGGGACTATTTCTCTCTCCACCCCCCCATCCTGATTCCAGAGATTTGCTACAAAAATAAAGGATTTCAGTGCCTTTAGGCAAAGGCGGGTCCTGATTTAATCCAAGCCACTGTTCAAACGACTTCCTCTCATGGCCTCCTACTCTTAATTGCCATAATGATGCGGTCTCCTTCTTAATTCACTTATGGAGACCGCAGAACATTTAATTAGAGTGATTCACATAAAACAATTCCTCCTATACTTGTCGCACAAGGCACTGCATATGATATAGCCTCTGATCTGTTGTTTGCTAGTTTGGAGGCTAAAATAAAAATAAAAAATGGAATACCCAGTTGATAACTGCAGCAATACTTCCCCTTCTTTCTCTCCTGCAATGCATGATGAGAGAGAGCATGGTGTAATGGTTAGAGCAGGGGTGTTGGACCTGTTTGAGGTCCTAATGCCCACTTCCCCCCACCCAATGATCATGGGCGGTTTTCCTGTTGAAATGCCTCCCCTAAGGCTTAGCAACTGGTCCTAAGAGCTTTAAAATAAAATATGCCGGTAATTTTGGTATCTTGGCCCTACCGCTTTGGTCCCACCCAAGACTGGTTCGCCAAATTTGAATCCAACCCTCAGATTCATCCCAGAATAAATGCATTAGTCTTTAAGGTGCCATGAGGCTCTTTCTTGTTTTTCCTACAACTACTTCTCTGGAAATTGCATGAACTTGATGTAATGTAGAATGATGCCCTAAGGGTTGTGCCTCTAGCTTCATGACAAGAGGTGGAATTTGAGAAGGGATTTCTATACAGTCAGGTTCCTACGTGAGCATCACTAGCAGCTGGCCAGGTTCAGACTGCACTGATTAAAAGAAGCCCTGATAATTGGGTGGTGCTTTACGTTTCAAAATGCTTCGGTACAGTCTTTGGTTTTAATCCACCCCAATTTATATCAGCCAACTATCTGGTGGCAAAGGTCACTTTGATCTAGCTGAATCCTAGAAACCAAGAGCAACATCCATAAAGTTGAATGGCTGAACTGTTTTAGTGCCAACTGATTAAATTTCCCCCTTGACAATTCTGACGGTTATGTTTGTCGGAAGCTTTATTTGAAGACACTAGAAACTGTTGGTTCCTCTAAACCAAAAAGCAATGTGTTTCATTTTTAGTCATTCCTTTCTATGACTTTGGGCATGTTGAGAAAGAGAGAAAAAAAGGAGATGAACGTTTTAGCATCAAGGGCTTACATTGAAAATGATAATACATTTCCAAAGCGTTATTATTCTTTTCCATTTTCCATCCCGTTGGGACAAAAGCTCTCTGAAAATTGACACATACTATTGATCACCGTTTATAGCACGCCACCTTCAGATGCGTTGTATTGCCGCAAAGGGCAAAGTGGTGCTAGCCAGAAATAAGTATATCTATTATCAGAACCGTGAAAGCGACGGAACCCTTTGCTTGCCAAATTGTTTGCCGCTGGGAAGCTGCAGGAACTCAGCAGTCATTTAGAACTTAAAGTACGGCCGCCTGTGAAAATGTTACATACCCAAGTGAGAAGATCAAATCGCTAGGATTCAGGGTGCGCTTTTGGGGAAGGGGAACGTTTGACCTACAAAGTTGGAGTACCGCCTGCCATCAAGCCATTATGACGGCTGGGGAAAGAGCCAGCACTATAAAACAGGTTGCCGTCTGGATCATGCCCAGCCCTGACGAGGATGAAATTCATTACCATCTGTTCATACAAAATGAATTGCTGGTGCGAGTCCAGTTTCTAATGCGTAAGTGTCCCCATTTAGAACAACATTGACTGATTGATTGCATTCCTATGCCGCCCAATAGCCAGAGCTCTCTAGGCGTTTTGCAAAAATTAAAACCACGAAAAACATAAAAAATATAAAACAAACAACAGTATAAAAACTAGGGATGTGCACTGACCCCCCGGATCGGATCGGATAGCGGATCGGAATCGGACCTGGGGGGTCAGATCGGATCGGATCGGAGGCTGGTCGGATCGGATCGGACCAGATGTCTGATCCGGATCGGACGCCATTTTGAATGCTTTTTCCCATAGCCAAGTATTGTTTTACAAAAACGCCTATAACTTTTTCATTTTTAAAGATAGAAGGATGAAACTTGGGGACATTATAGACTGGTTAGGGATAGTTATCTGTGAGAAATTTCAGAAAGATTGGTGCATGCGTTTTGTGGCAATTAATTTTTTAATAAATACCCAGGAATGCTTATAACTTTGTCATTTTTAAAGTTACAAACATGAAACTTTGCCACATTGTAGGAGGTACCTTGGGACCTATGTGTGTGAAATTTCAGAAACATAGGTGCTTGCCTTGTGTGGCAATTAATTTTAGAAAAATGGGTAGTAGTGGGGTAAATACAGTTACACCTCCCATTTTTTTATTTTTTAAGATACAAACAGGAAACTTGGGCACATTACAGGTACCACTTGCCTTGATATGTGAGTGAAATTTCAGAAACATTGGAGCTTGCCTTGTGTGGCAATTAAGTTTTGAAACAATGAGGAAAGAAACACCTATAACTTTGTCATTTTTAAAGTTACACACATGAAACTTTGCCACATTGTAGGTGGTACCTTGGGACCTATGTGTGTGAAATTTCAGAAACATAGGTGCTTGCCTTGTGTGGCAATTAATTTTAGAAAAATGGGTAGTAGTGGGGTAAATACAGTTACGCCTCCCATTTTTTTAGTTTTGAAGATACAAACAGGAAACTTGGGCACATTACAGGGAACACTTCACTTGATATGTGTGTAAAATTTCAGAAACATTGGTGCTTGCCTGGTGTGGCAATTAATTTTTGAAACAATGAGGGATTCATTGGACAGCACTTGCCCATAGGGTTCATTGGACAGTACTTTCCCATAGGGAATCATTGCATTGCACTTTCCCATAGGGAATCATTGCATTGCACTTTCCCATAGGGAATCATTGCATTGCACTTTCCCACTGAGAAATACAGTTATGCCTCCCACATTTTTATTTTTGAAGATACAAACAGGAAACTTGGGCACATTGTAGACTGGTTAGGGATAGTTATCTGTGAGAAATTTCAGAAAGATTGGTGCATGCGTTTTGTGGCAATTAATTTTTTAATAAATACCCAGGAATGCCTATAACTTTGTCATTTTTAAAGTTACACACATGAAACTTTGCCACATTGTAGGTGGTACCTTGGGACCTATGTGTGTGAAATTTCAAAAACGTAGGTGCTTGCCTTGTATGGCAATTAATTTTAGAAAAATGGGTAGTAGTGGGGTAAATACAGTTACGCCTCCCATTTTTTTATTTTTAAAGATACAAACAGGAAACATGGGCACATTACAGGGAACACTTCACTTGATATGTGTGTAAAATTTCCGAAAGCTGGGTCCAGGCATGTGGTGGCAATTAATTTTTGAAACAATGAGGAAAGAAACGCCTATAACTTTTTTATTTTAAAAGTTAGAAGTCTGAACATTGCTCACTTTGTAGATGGGTTAGGGGTAGATATGTGTCAGAAATTTCAGAATGATAGGTCCAGGCATTTGATGGCTATGGAATTTTTAGATTAAATGTTTCAAAAAATGTTCCACAGAGGCCAGGTCTTCCTTTCCTCCCCCTCCCGCTTCCCGCGAAGAAAAGGAAACACTGTCTCATCTCGATCCCTTTGATCCTTGCTAGTATCCATTACAGGGCTCGTGTCTGCTTTCCTACTTTCACTTTTTACTCAAGCAGACACGAGCCCTGTAATGGATACTAGCAAGGATCAAAGGGATCGAGACGAGACAGTGTTTCCTTTTCTTCGCGGGAAGCGGGAGGGGGAGGAAAGGAAGACCTGGCCTCTGTGGAACATTTTTTGAAACATTTAATCTAAAAATTCCATAGCCATCAAATGCCTGGACCTATCATTCTGAAATTTCTGACACATATCTACCCCTAACCCATCTACAAAGTGAGCAATGTTCAGACTTCTAACTTTTAAAATAAAAAAGTTATAGGCGTTTCTTTCCTCATTGTTTCAAAAATTAATTGCCACCACATGCCTGGACCCAGCTTTCGGAAATTTTACACACATATCAAGTGAAGTGTTCCCTGTAATGTGCCCATGTTTCCTGTTTGTATCTTTAAAAATAAAAAAATGGGAGGCGTAACTGTATTTACCCCACTACTACCCATTTTTCTAAAATTAATTGCCATACAAGGCAAGCACCTACGTTTTTGAAATTTCACACACATAGGTCCCAAGGTACCACCTACAATGTGGCAAAGTTTCATG